>CM061240.1:106495217-108895217 GCA_030848705.1 Heracleum sosnowskyi | reverse complement strand
GAACCATCTTATTCGAAGAAGAAAACATGTTTCTCTTCCATGAATAAAGAACAACCTCAGAGTTAAACACAACGCAACCAAGAAAAGAACCCGTCATAGAAGACATAATGTGAATATAAACTAATACTTGCAATTTCTCTATAATCCTTTGATTAGAGTCATCATAAGTTAGTTGAAAATCATCATTCATCAAAGCAAACCAATAAGATATCCAAATCATATTACCTTGATTAAAATAGTTCTCCATAGGTCTAACTAAATCAAACCCAACATGATTCAAAGTATGAAAGTCAAAGGACAACAAGTGCTCCTTGTAACAAACACCAATATCATTCACAAATTGACCAAAGCTAAGCATAACATCAGGGGAAATATGAGTAAAGTGGAAGGGAAAAACATGTTTGCCCTTTCCTTTAGAAACATGATCGTTTCTCTGCTATGTCTCTCCAACATTAGAGTGCATAAAATTTTCTTCAGTCATCATGTGAAGCACATTGGCTAGCTTGTGAGGATGTCACTGAGCTTGATTTCGTTTTCCAGATCTAGCACTAGAAACCCCTTCTAACACCGTCTTCTGCGAAAATAAAGTAATGTTTGAACGAGACCTAATTGAATCAAATTCATATTCATTGTAAATCGTGGCCTTGTTCCCATTCCAGGGGAGCAAAGATCCGTTAACAATAACCAATTCTTGAAAGGAAAAGATTCCTTGTTGATTTCTGAGAAGAGCAAGAGCAATCCCATTTTCATTTCATAAAGTAATCCAGAATCGAAACAAACACAACCCTTCAAGCCCCATGTTAGAGTCAATAAACAGAGAGTTGACACACTGACAACACTCGTCGTTGCTTAGAGAAACACTAGATGAGTAAAGAGAGGTAGGAATTAGGAAGAGATTAGAAGGACGGTGGAGGCTGGGGTTTAGGAAGATAGGGAAAGGGGGAGAGAAAGGAGAAAAATGGTAAAATGGTTATCTTCATTTTTAAACACTCAAAAATCAACACACTTTATGCACTTCATTACGTTTAACTATTAAAGAAGTGATTGGTAGTTTTACTCCTTTCAATTAAGACATGAAAGATTTGGGTATAATTACACACCCACACACTAATGCAAACATGTATAGTCCAAGAACTGAGGCAAAAATGCTTAGACCTAAAACTAGCATAATGATAATTAGCTCAAGACCTAGTGTGGGGATGTTTTGTCTAAAGATTGATAGTAGGAGACTCAACTCACTAACTAACACAATTAGTAAGCTTAGCCAGGATTAGTGCAAGGATAATTAGCTTATAGAGTAACTCAGGACTTGGTGCAAGTATGGCTAGCTTAAGATATGGACTAAACCCAACACAAATGAGTTATGCATTCGTTCTCCACCACTACCCCTAAATGTATCATACTTAAATTTGAATGTGTTAGTATTAGTGCTCTAGAGACAATACTTTTATGTTTTAAAGAAAACATTTTATTATTATAAATTATGTTTGATTGATTATTGTTATTATTTTATTATGTCTTTATTTACTGCGTTATAAATGTTAGCATAATAAATTTCCTTGGAATTATAATACGTATTCGATATCTTTAAGTATGTGACTTAAAAATGAGATTATATGAATAGTATCTTTATTCCTAAATATCCCTAGTCGAGTGTTATTATTTAAGGACAATAATAATACACATAGACTAGTATGTTTGTTGACTGATGACCAGATCTCATTGGTCATAGGTATGGTGATACTAAAGTCAAAACATAGGTGCATGTAAGAGTACATGACACTGAATTGACCCGCCGTGAGATTACACATGTTAATAGTGTCATAAGTAATTCTCACTGTGATAATGGTGTAATGATCCTTAGACATGAAATCATTATATTTTTATACGAGAATTAATATACTTTGATTACATTAAAAGTTACCTTTGACCGGGTGATGATAAAAGTGGACATTGGGTATATTATGAATCGTATGAGAAATATGAATGATCTAGATGGGATTTAACCCTCCTAATTTTAGGAGCGATATTATTGGCCTCTTGTTTGAGTGAGACTAAGAAATGCACGGCCGTGCTCAAATGTTGATTTGATTTATTAGTCT
The DNA here is from genome assembly GCA_030848705.1 of Heracleum sosnowskyi. NCBI lineage: Eukaryota > Viridiplantae > Streptophyta > Magnoliopsida > Apiales > Apiaceae > Heracleum > Heracleum sosnowskyi. The sequence goes on along the minus strand of CM061240.1, from coordinate 108,893,115 downwards.
ACTCATCGATCAAGAAAAACTAAGATTAAATTATGAAGAGGATGACACATTACATGCCTCGAGTTTAATCTATAATATTAAGGTTAAAGGGATTATATTACATGGAACATTATTCACGAAAGGCTTAATCGAATCACCGATTTAATTATTATTACTTGGGTGACAATGATGTATTACTAGATACCGCCCATTGTTAACAATTTTAATTAGTTATTAAAATTGTTACTAACGTAATAATAACCTACAGGGTCACACACAAAGAACGCTTGAAGGAGAAATAATTTAAATTATGAATTTAAATTTGAATAAGTAATTTATTCTATTTATAATATTAATTAAGTATGACTTGATTAATTATTTAAATAGAAAATGGAATTACTTAAACTAATTATGAAATTAGTTATTAATTAATTAAGTGCGACTTAATTAAATAATAAATTGGAATTTCGGATTAGTATTTTATTATAATTGGATTATAATTAGAAAACTTATTTTCCTCTCTATATAAACTCTAAAAGAGGGCTGATTTTAATGTGGAAAAACGTTTTTATATTAAAACCCTAGCCGCTTATGAGAGTAAGAAGAGAGAGAGAGAGAGAGAGAAGCAGTTTTCGGGTGCTAGTGCACATCAATCCTTCAAGAAAAGCGTTCGTGTGGATACCGTAGAGCGTAGATCGTGAGAGCGGGATACATGGTGATTGAACAAGCTTTGGATCTCCATTAATCTTCCATTAATGAACTGTTAAAGCTTCTTAAGGTATTTGTTCTTAATCTCCGAATTAAATCTTTTGTTTTCGCATGGATCCTGCGGAGGGGTTTCGAATTTTGATTTATTTTTACGTTTTCCGTTGCGTTTATGTGCTCGAAACCCTTCAGAATGTTACTCGCAAGGAGACATAATTTTCTTATATACATATCATTATTTATAGTGATCAATACCCATGTAGTTTTATCTATTTCGTTACCACCTAATCTCTCAAGAACAACTTCAGTTATTCACAGAATCACACTTTCCCAATTGAAATGCCTATATATTCAATACGTAGGCTTCAAACCTAACAGAATTGAGCCTTAATATCTGGCGTCATAAGTGAGAAATGTATAAAATCACCGTTTTAAGTCAAATTTTTTAGTATGTTTAAGTCAACCTTTAAATTTCATACTATCAACCAACCAAAATGAATCACACAATCATTTGTGCTCAACTATCACAAGGAGGTGAGAGATTATATGTGATTATCATGTGCTTCTTGATATTATAATTGTCATAGTAGATGCTCATCATGTAGTCCTTAATCGTATCATCATAAGAAAAAGTAAAGAATTCGCGAGAAAAGAAGTAGTTGAAGTCTTATTAGAGATACTAGAGGAACCATTTAAGATTTAAGATGCCAATAAGGCTCTCATCCTCACAATCGGGGAACGCCTCTAAGAGGTCAAAATTTGAAATAAAAATTTAGCCACGAGAGACAGACCTCTCAAAAAAGGCACCAAAATAAGTACCAATGACAAACATGCATATGATGAAGAAACTCAAGAAATCATAAGAGACCTCGTGACAGTTCTATTTGTTGTCGATCTTCCTTACTAATCATCAGAGATCTAATTTCAGAAGAAAAAAATGATGACCAAGAGAAGATAGAGTACGTCCTAATTGGATGACACCCATATATAAATCTCGACTTTATGATGATCAGAAGGATGACAATCGAAATGATAGGTTTTGAATAGGCAATCGAAAAGGAACGAGGAGTGAATGATGTATGATGTTAGATGCAATAACTACTATGATTCGTATAGGGAATATGTAGCCTTGCCGAAATAATAGTTTAAAAACATGAAATTAGCGATGTTCAGAGAAAATAGAGTCAATACTATATACAATTTTTTTTAAAGTTGTCAATATGTCGAGGTTTGGCATATGTGAGCTTTTTGTTCCAAACGATGAGCCAAAAAGGAACCATTGAAATGTCACGAGATTCAAGAATTAATACAAATAACGAACAAGAAATGTCTTTATTTATTTAGAACATATAATCCCAAGCATGATTAATATGATTATCGCTAAGTACACTTTAACTTTTTGTATCAAACATCGTATGCATTGCCTTATGACTTAATATTAATAATATTTTATTTTTTCATGTGTTATAATTACTAGCTTATAACCCGTGCAAAACACGAGTTGCTTCGAATGTTTTGTTATTGTTTAAATTATAATGCTCTTAAACGTTTTACTATTATTTTTCTATTTTTTATTTTTTTAATAATTTTTAAATGGGATTTCGCCTTTATTTATATCTTAAAAGCTAATATTTCAAATGTTTAATGTTAATATGTTATTGACGGAAATTAAAACTTAAATTTTTGTATAGAAACTTTTGTAAATGTTTAATTTTAATATGTTGTTGGCCGGGATCGAACCTTAAACCTTTTTATAGAATAACTTTTAATATTAAATCTAATGGTTCTTGTCGATTTAATTTAAAAGATTTAACGGTTATGATTGAGAGGGATAACCAAAAAAGTTGAGTTAACCAAACTATAAATTATATCCGTGTATGCTTATTATAGTTTAACATATATTACATAAATGTTAAATTTTTTTTGTTAGATGCATTTATGTAAGGAGCTCACTCGGGGGAGGAGAAGGGTAGGTATATAATTTTCTCGCACATGCTTAAGGAAAAAATTATGATTAATATTTATTGTTAAATAGTTTTCTTGAACAATTTTGATGCATGTGGTGCACACTCTTAAAAATGATAATGTTGAGTGAAAATCATAGGGCTGTTCACGAACCGAGCTGTTCGCGAACAAGCTCGAGCTCGGCTCGTTAAGGGCTCGGTTCATTTAAAACTCGAGCTCGAGCTCGAACACACAAAAATGTTCGTTAAGAAAACGAGCTCGAGCCGAGCTTTAGAGTGTGCGGCTCGAGCTCGGCTCGTACTCGACTCGAAATCGTTCGACTCGAGATCGGCTCGTTAAGCTCGAAAAAAATGACAGTTTTCTCGAGTATTTCTATGTACTTGCTCTAACTGTTAACCTTCTGAGAAATAATTCCCACACTTGAGGACATGGGTACAAGAACAATACCTTTAGATGCTAAGCCAGGACATAAAACAACTACCAACATATACTCTTTCAATCTTACAAATATGACATCTCAAAAATATAAAACTAAAATAGATCGGGGAATCTAGAATTCAGAAAGAAAAACCAAATATTAAAAAGAGAAAATTATCCCCAATTTCTTCAATAGCATATAACAGCTTGATTTCCCAACTCCAACTCAATTCTTAAATAAGGATAAAAAAGAACAGAAGAAGAAGAAGAAGTGAAGAATATAATTATACAAAGATGGGGCACTTACGTCATGAACTTACTAGCAATGGTGTGTACTGTGTGTGTTGGTGTGTGTATATGGATAAGAATTGGGATTTACGCGTGTGAAAAATGATGAGAATTCCAGCGTATGCTTTAGTCTAGTGTATTAGATAATTGGGTTGGGCTTGGAAAAAAGATGGGCCAAAGAAATTGGGCTTAATTGACTATGAAACTGTTAACTCTTAACGAGCTGTTCGATTAGAGCTCGCGTGCGGCTCGACTCGATTTTGTTCGATAAAAGCTCGTGTTCGGCTCGTTAGTTAACGAGCTCGAGCTCGAACACATTTTTTGTGCGATAAGGAAGCTCGGCTCGGCTCGGTTCGTCAGAAAAAAATTTGAAACTCGGCTCGTTTACGTCAAAACTCGACTCGACTCGGTTCGTGAACAGCCCTAGAAAAGCATATGCACTGGCCTATTTATAAACACTGAGGATTCTACTCAACTGAAACAAGAATGTAATAAGTAAATAATATACATTTGTCACAGGAATCTTAGAAGATAATATTTGTCAAGCGAATGAAGATTAAAAGTCAATCTACAGACTTGAAGTAATTCTACATTGAAAGAAATTCATTTATTTGATCAAGCCTCAATGAAGTATTCAAAAAAGTGGATCTATTTTAGTGATAGCGATTTCAACAGTGTGACAAGCAATATACAGGTTACAGAGTTTGATAAAAGGAAAAGATAAAGAACCACATCTTAAAGTCAAAAGATGAAGAACAGTCATTGCAGTTAGTCACTCATGAACCAGACAGTACATCGAGTATCAACATCATATAGTGGAAGTTCGTCATTAATTTCAGTGGTTTAAACGATGATTCTGTTGTCAAGAAATTGTATTAATTCTATTTTAATTACTTAAATTAGTTAGTTAATTTATCCAATTAATTATAAGATTAATTAAATTAGAATTAGTATTATACCACAATGACTTTGAAATGAACTAGCATGACTCTGAAAAATGAACTGATATGACTATCAATGATAGTCATATCGATTGTCATTGTAGTATAGACTAAATCATACCGAAAGTCATCCTAGCTCAAGAACAGTCATACCGAAAGTCATAACAATACAACTGAGGATAGTCATTCCAAGTTTAACCAAATCGCGTTCATTTAAAAGAATGAGGGGCAGTTGACTTGTAAATAAAATCAGTTGTACACACTTTTAAAAAAGATGACAGAAGAGAAAAACAACAATATTACATCTTCTTCTTTGTCTTTACTCCATCAACTGCCGAGCTCAAAGTTTGACAGTGAATTAAATTCTAGCAGTTATTGTTATATCCAAACCACTGGAATTAGTTTACTTGTACTTGTTTGACTATCTAGCAGATCATAATCCCTAAAAATTATCCCGAAATACTTTTTAGTGTTAGATCTTTTTATTATATTTTTAGATAAATTCATGTCAAATTTATTCTAATTTGTTTTAATTAGTTTGATAATCATTCCCTGTAATTTGTACTGTAATTATAACACCTTTCAAATTTAATATTAGTTATATTTAACTTGAATTTTGTTTCATTTTATTCTGCTTAAATTTGTTCTTGAATTATTATTTCACGAACCGAACAAATTCGAAAAAACAATATAGTTTGTATTCAACCTCTCCCTTCTACAAACATATCAGGACCTAACATTGAGTGTTCTTATATATTATCTAAGAGAATTGGTTTGTCAAATGTACTCATATAGGAATAAATTCATGCATTAAAGCAAGTTCATGTAAAGAGGTTATGAAGACAACTTATTTTGAATAGTCGAATGAAGAATATGCATAAAAGTACGAAGTAAGAATATTAACAATAGTTGTTTGTGTTCAGGTAGAAAATTTGGTGTGAAAATAAAATATTATTTATTTTTATTCATATATGGATTTTTCGTGATGTTAAAAAATTACTTGTTTGTATATATAGTATTATGAAATATGACAAACATAATTTATAAGATATTAAGCATAAAATAATGAATTTATACACGGGGACATTTGACGATTATCAAGCTATGATTAATTAATTATTAAGATATGTCCGCATTTCTTATTTTATTGGGCCGAGTTGAAGGCTGGTCCAATAATAGGCCCACTTTTAAAATTTCAACTTTTCCATAATAATTTATTTGTAGGGTTTGTGTATAAAGCTATTATAGTTTATAAGAGTGTGTTTTCTCGGATTTGTTAAGAGATAGCGGCTATCACTGTGGTCCATTTATTTCAATAATTTTTTTTACAGAAATGAGTCGAAATGGAGAAAAATCGAGTAGTTGTGATCATGCTAATGAGATTCATCATTGTGACAAAGAGTTCGATTCGATTTTGAATGTTATAAGAAAATCCAACATGGATCCCTACAAGATTTGCCTCAAAAGAATTATCGGAGAGCTTCCAGTTCGTGATGCAGAATTCGATTCAGTTGAGAAATTCAAAAAACGTCTCGTTGAGATATGCAATGAAGAAATCAATGAAGATTTCATTAACATGGATTTTGATCTTCTGAGCAAGTGCTGTAAAGAAATTATCAATACTAATTACGGATCGATAAATTTTGATAAAGGTTTGATTTCTTTGATTTTATTATATTAAGCATTTCATGTGTTAACTTTTATTTTAATAATTAATTCATATTTACTTATTATGACTTGTGCAAACGATTTGAAAAGTGGTTGGATGATTTATAAGAGTGAGGATGAAAATTAAAAATTTGTTCAAAGGTATGATAGTCAAACATGAAATTTAGATTTTGATTTCAAGTTAAAAAGTAAAATTTGTTACTCCTGCGTTTTAATGTATGAAATTTGAATTTTTATGCATATTCCAAAGTGTTTTGGCTATATGTTTAAACATAATATTATAATATGTTTTTATGAATTATTATATGTTTTAAATATTTTTATTTATAACAATTTAAATTTTGAATATAATTTCAGAACATCTTGAAGTGTGCACAAAAGATCGATCATAATTTTTTTTCAAAATGTAGAATGAAAACCGAGGAGAATAAAACATTTTAAGTCATGTCCTGTTCCATCCCGTTTCGTCCGGTTTGATCTCGATCCAATCCTTGGAAATTCGAGATTTTTTCGAGTTCATAATGGAGATTAGAAAAATACGCATGGAAAAAAATCGGGGATCAGGGCGAGGATGAGGACTGAGATCTCTTCGCTGTGACTCGCCTCCATTCCACATTTTTTGGCCCGCTCCTCATTCTGAGATTTTTGTATATAATAAAAATAATATATATATATATAATTAAGTATTAAAAATAGAAATAATCTATGTGTATTGTTATAATTTTAGATAATCAATCCGTTTTATTACTATAAAAGTTATATTACTAAAATAATTAACTTTAATCTTATCTTTTATTTATACTATAAATAAATTTAAGTTCGAATTGATACTTACTGTATGATATATAATTATTAAATATTATTGATTATGGGTTTTTAAATTACTTTTATTTGAAAGTATTATTTAATGTATAAATTATTTTTAATTAAAAACATTTCATCCCTATTTTTTGTTCGAAATGAGAATTAAGGAGCAAAAAATTGAGTTCGGGATAGGGGATCCGAGTGACCGGACACCCCTCCCCACTTGTGCACTTAGAGCACGTAAAATTCTATGTAGGATGCCTTAAATATAGAGATTATGTAAAAAAAAAATGTTGGTACTCTAACGGATCATAGCTCTTAGCAAAAAGTTTAGCCAACCTCTTCATATTTGCTATATTTGGCCAACCTGTAGTAAAATTCCACGTCATATTATACCATATTAAATTAATATATTTTATTTATAATAATTTAAAATAATAAAAACATGCTATTTTAAGATATAGCCAATTATTATAGTCAATCTCATTGAAGCAAAATAGCAGGTTCAACAAATATTAGATAATCAGTATTTTATATCATTTTGCAGTAGCTTTGATAATGTATTTATAGAAATATATATATATAATATAATCTATTAATGCACAAAAAATTATTACTATTTTTTTTAGAGTACTATAGTTAACGGATGAAATCCAACCGGTGAGTATTTGCACCTTCAAAGGAAAAGTTTCTTTTTATTTTTTAAATATCAAATTCACAGCAGGGTTTATCAGCTTCAGCTTCAATCATCAGAATCCATATTATTACCTTTCTTATTTGATCCATATTATTGAAAAAATAGACCTGTGGGTCATTTATTACAAATGGTTTAGCAAAGAACCAACAAGTATGATGATCACTTATTTGTTATTTCTGTGTTTTGGTGAAAATGCAGCTGCTCTCTTGCTTGAAAGTTCTGCTAAAGTTTACAGCAGCAAAGTGGATCATCTTCATTCTTTGGTTACACAAGCTGCAAAAAATGCTAAGAAAAGAAGGTATTTTCGAGCTAGTTTAAGCTCTATTTTTGTTTAAATTATGTGCTTTCTGCTTTATTATTCTGTTTGCTAGCTCGTGTTTGTGTGTTTGTAATGTAGTTATCGAATAAAGATTTGGAAGAACTCACCCTTTTGTTACTTTTAAACTTGTTTAGCACATACCCGTAACATGACATGAGAATGATTTATACAAAGACAGATACTTTGTGACTCACACTGAAACATCAATGCTATGAAATTTATGTTTTCGAATTTTTGTTAATTATTATTTATCGATTTGGGTGATATTGTTGTTTGATTTTGTTAGATAAGAAAATAATTTAAGGACACGGTTTGTTGTGCCTTGTATATTACTCCCTCTGCCCCTCTCATTTTTTTACACTTTCTTTTTTGTTACGTCCCTCTCATTTCTTTATATACTATTAATTTACACTTTTTCTTAACCTCCGTGCCGTCCCCCCAATGTAAAAAATTGAGAGGGACGGAGGGAGTATGTATTAAGATGGAGTAGAAGGGTTTTCTATATAGGAGATAATCTGCTATCCCAAAGCATTGGCATGTCCGCATTTGTATTAGGTTGTTCTTTTATGTGCGAGAAAAAGGTTATTGTTAATTAGGTAGGAATAAGAGCAAGTGAATATATTTATTGACCAATCATCTGCAATGCATTTTGTGAGCAGTCAGCCTGAGCAAACAGAAGAAGATGATTTTTGGGTCCCAGATGACATTGAAGGTATAAATATATTTTATGTAATTTTGTTAGAGTAATGATGCAATATTATATGCTTATAACTCTGTGTTGTAGTGGATCCAAATTGCACCCTCAGCCCCGATGATACAACCGCTTCTTTGATCAACTTTGTGAAGCCCCCGGCAGATCTTGTTCTTGATGGTGATGGCTTAGATGCTACTGGTGATGGCGAGACACTTGAATCTTACTCGGTAACATAGTTTCAAGTTTTTGCGTACTGTCAACGCTTTGCTATTACTTCCTCATATACCTTAAGTAGCCTCTGTAGGATCAAGGGGGTAGATGATTTTTATTTGCTTATGATATTTCAGCTAGCCAAGTCTGTACTCTACCGAGACTTTTTGCTACTTGATCCATGTGATACTGCAGCAGTTGATGAGTATCTGAAAGGCCAGGTTGATGTCAGAAAAGGGAAGCATGGTGGCGACAAAGGCAGTTCTCAGTCATCTAAATCTTGTAAGAAATTTAGTACTCCCACTTCACAATATGAGGGATCTGTCCATATGTTATCATCTGGCAAAAGCCACCATAATGCAAATTCATTGTTCTTGTGATGATTAGGACATTTGATTTAGAAGTCTTAATAATAAAACTTATTTACTACCCTACAATATTCATGAAAGAACAATTATGTATTTACAGCGGATGGTAGATACCCAGCGGATGGTGGATACCCTGTTCCTCGAATTGTGGTAAACATATAATACGTGAATTGTGTACATGATGTTCAGTGAGTTTGACGGCCTGCTTAGGAAGTTCTGTCTGGTAAATTTAACCTCATATTTATTGAATGCAGCATGAAGATGACAGTGCTCATTGTCACAGTGATTCTTCTGGGCACGAAAATCCAGTCCCTGATGCAAAAATTGAAGAGTATCTTCACCCGCTCCTGGTATATATATATTTAATTGGTTCCACCTTACATTTATAAAATATACGTTTCTAGTTGCATTACTTCATTTATCATTTGTAACACTCCTTACAGGAGAGGTTTAGTTGGTTCATTTGTACTGTATCATCTTTTTTTTTTATCACCACTGTATCGTCTCTTTCGGTTGCATGCTTAGCTTAGAGAAAAGGAACTTTAGCTCGGGAACCTAGTTCAGGCCTAAGTATGTGCCAACTAGTTTCCCAATCAGGTTTCATATCTACAACATTTAGGTGCAATAGCTCCTTATAGTGATTCTTTTCTATAACAAAAGCTGTCACTTCGAAATATTTGGGTTCTTAAGATATGATAATCAGAAAATCTTTTCAAAATAGACATTAATGTGTAGTGATTTGTATTCCTTCTTTTAGGATTCTTCTCTTGCTAACATCAATGAAAGTGAGGAGCAGACAGAAATGGCTGCTCGTGTATCTTTGTGGAAGCAGAAAATCAAACAAGATTTGGAGGAGCATGTACTTCCCATCTACTCATCCTCCAGGAACACACACACGCACTAATATATACAGACATATCCATTTATTCCAGAATTTATTCATTTGTCTTTGACAATATTTTTATTAAAACAATTCATTGACCTTTCTGTGGCAGGAAGCACGACCTGCATTTGATGTAAATGACCATGGTAAAAAAGTCTTGCAAAAGCTGTCCGAGTCAGGAGACCTTGAGAATAAAGTGCCCTTTGCAGATGTGGTCCTAGGAGAAGAGAAGCATGATGTTGCCCGATCATTTTCTGCAGTTCTGCATCTGGTAAAATATGTTGTATGGAAATCTAGTTTTATAGAAATAAGGTCCTTCTTTATATCTTTGAGACTTTGAGTTACTAAGGCTTTACATAAACCCTTTTCAGGCGAACAATGACAATATTGATCTACAGAAGTCTGACACTGACGATGAAGAGGTCATGTCTGCAAGTCCCTTCACTGTTAAATTCCTTAGGCTTCTAAAGAGACAACCAGAACCAGAAGTGCAATTCCAATCATCAAAGAGGAGAGCTGTATCTCAAACGAATAAAGGAGAGTCGAAAGATATGAGAGGTAGCTCTGGAAAAGAGAACTGCGAGCCTTAGTATCTACACCAACTTCAACAAACAACAACTCCTCATTTGTACTCCTCAGGTTGGATCTTACTAGAGTTGGCCGCAGTTTTCTCCCCCTATACAACAAATAGAATTATGACAGCCCTTTTATTTTCTGCTATTTGTGGTACTTAAGTTTTTCTTGTTTTTAAACTTTACTATAGTGTTGCACTGCAACATCATTAGACCATTGCTTATTTTTGGACATTGTTTTTTTCTATTTTGATATGTTCTCCGTGTATTGTCAAGAGTCCCATGTATTTATTTGTTATGTTGGTTTGTTTATCTGCGTTACTGCTAGATGTAAGTTTCTGGGTGTTTCTTTCTTGCATTTCCAATTCATTTTAGCGCGGCAAGTCAAATAGTGTTACTAGCCTACTAGTCATTGCGGAGTTAATTTTTTGTAGCCCTCTTACAGTCTGTGATTATGCTATTTCTTTCGTTTTTTGCTTTAAAATTATTGACCACTTCTGTAGCTCCAGATCTTCCATCAAAACACTCTCCCTGGGAGCCATCTACACTGAATACCCTTTCCACGGGTAGCAAGTACAGATTACAACTCTCATCTATACAAAATGCGGAAACTGGTTGTAGTATTTTACCCCGTTTATATGTCAAACGGTGGAATGCAGTAAAATGTGTCATTTTAACCAAAATGGTTATAATGGTAATGGTATGCATTACATTAGGGATAATTAAAATACGGTTCTAGGCTCAAATTGCACCCAAGTTAGGCGTGATTTTTGAAACCAAGAACCAAAATTGAAACAAAGACTGTTGGAGCGATTTAATTTCAATATGTTTGGTCTCTTGTGGTGCGGTTTCAGTTTTAAAATCAAACGAGCAATTTTTTTAATATTTTTAGAAATGTTTTTATCAACAACCAACTGCTTAAGAATCAATGGTTTATTATTAATTTTTGTTTTTAGCCTAAAAGAAACTAACATTTTCATATCCAGTTGAAATATACATTTGTTAAAATAATCTTAGAATTTATACATCTATATACATTTGTTAAAAAATTTATTTTAGATAATGCTTAAGAATGTAGCCCATCCACTGTTGTTATATAACCTATCTATATACATTTGTTAAAATAATCTTAGAATTTATACATGTTAAAACATTATTTTTAATAATCTTGTGATTTGGAGTTGTGTACTAAATACTAATTTTGATAGGACACTGTAAATGTGCTACACAATATTTCTACATCTATCCCCGATACATTATCACAATTTAGTTCAAGAGAAACTTGACCATAATCACATTATCACAATTCTGATACATTATTTTTGGTACATCCTCAATTTCATATGAAAAGTCATCTGCATTTCGAAAAGCTTGTCAAGTAAGTCATTTGATCATAATCCTTATAAAAGTGCCTTGTCTAATTAAAGCTTGATTATAACTACATTTGGGGTCTTTGGCGCTTTTCAACGTTAAAGTGGATGTCCAATAGCCCTGTTATTCCAGCATCTATCTTTTGGCCGACTTTTACAGGACCAACGCCTTGTGGGGTGCCTGCACAGACAGAAGCAGCAAACACTATTTAGAAAAGATAAATATGTTTCTTCCCTATTAAGAGAATATGTGTAATTAGATTATCTAAGCATATTTGTACATCAGCATATAGGTTTCAGTCATTCAGATGGGGTGCTGATTTGAATCCTTAAGCACAGCTAGAGCTCTGCATATTTTTACACACATGATCCTCTCATATACATGTGCAGTCACCAAAGTTTCTCAAACGTGGATGAAAGTACGAAACTATATAAGCAATTAAAAAAAACTATTGAATTTGGTTTTCAAAATGTCTCAAGAGACTGTCACCAATTATTAATTTGGGAGATTTCCTGAACGTAATTGAAGTACTGATGCTGAACAAGCAAGCAAAGGCAAACAATGATCCCAAAATGCCATAATATATGGACTTCCTATAGATTTGTTAAAAAAAATCATACTTACAAATTGGTCTATTATTATCCACGTGCACAAAGAAGTCCTTAAAAATGACAGTGAACATTAAATATGAAACTTGCAACTTTTCAGTTAACAAAAAACAAGCTTACATTCTTTTTGCGGTTAGCACTAGATCCCAGATGAGCTTTATCACATATATCATCAATGGCACACGTGTGTTCTATTGGTCACTTTATTTTACGAGACGTGAGAGAGGGAGTTTGGATCCTTGCTTCTATAAAGCTATTTTTCATTCCCCTTCCCATCCCCATTAAAGAATCACAAAACAGGCTGTGAAGAGTCAAGTAAAGGCCCTCGGTTTGAGGCATCAAGAAAAGAAAACATAGTAAAATTTAAATTCTTGGATACAGATGTGCTGATCTAGTCACACCTATGTAATCCGGACTCGGGTACGGTGTCACCGTGTCGGGCACAGGCTCGGATCCGAGTGTTGGATTCTTAGTTTCAGAAAATTTATAATTATTGGATATGGATCTGCAATCGAACACCGGTGCGGGAACTAGGCTTGTATAACTAATAGTCAAATGCAAGTAAAAATATATTTATCTTATTGTATTATACCTTGTAAGAGATAGTGTATGCTCCCGATGAATTGTACACACCTTATTATAGTCAAATTTATACCATATAATTAAAAGGATAATACAAAAAACAAGTCTTCCAGGGACTTTGCTCTCCCTAAACAACTTGTCAAGATGCCTTAAATTCCATATTGAAGTAAATTGGTGCAAGGTGAAGTGTCCGCTTTCACTGTGAAGGGACTTGGATCCCTTACCCAGTTGGGTACGGGATCCAAGTCACCCAACTCAGCAATAAGTCAATACCTATTGTCTAATACAAAGAAAAGCAGAAAATAAAATGGCATAGCCAAGAGCATGATAGCGCACTTGCAGGCTGTGTTACTGACATATGGCTACATGCTGACATTTTTATCTCTCCTGTGAAAGAAATTCTTATGATAGATTCTCATCTGGGTTCATTTTTAAACTTTTAAGTACTCCAAAAAATGGTAATATGTTGTTGATTTACTGCAGGACAATGTGGCTATACAACCAGAAGATTACTTAGTTTTGTCATTACTGCTTCAGGGAAAACAGGTAAATACAAAAATTCAAAAAAAGGTGCAGCTTTTTGTGTAATATTACCTGTTAGTATAACATCTCCTTCGAGAAGAGTCATAAGAGAACTTATGTGGCTTATGAGAAATGGTATCTTGAATATCATATCTGCAGTTGAGCCTTTCTGCCGAATTTCTCCGTCTACCTGTAGAGTAGCAGCGTACAATGAGAAAATTAAGCTCAAAAGTTTAACTTCTATAAAGCAGAGATAATGTATGGAGATTAGGGAGCAATTTGTACCTTTAGCCATAACTCTAAGTTGTGAGGGTCTGGTACCATGGACTGAGGAAGCTGCAGCAGAAAACAAACATGCCATGGTGCAACAGCTTAAATTAATATCCATGATAAATTCATAAATATAAGTTACATCTGAATTTCACAGACCAATACCCGTCAGTTTTTAAGGATGCTTAATGCCAATGCATCTTGACAACTATAAGTTTCATGATGAGGTATTTTGGTCTAGAAGAGGTGTAATATCACTTACCCCAAAGAGTGATGTCTAAAATATTAGTTATAAAATCAGAAAATATATATACACATATATAACAAGTCCTAGCATAGTTGCTCCATAGTGTAGTTTAGGTACATAACTCTCATAAACCAGATGACTCAATCATGTACTCCAAACAACTTGCACATAATATTTGTCGGTATCAAGAGATGATTTTATCTATCTGAAATAAGTGAGGTTCAAAGGGACTTTCTCTGTGTCTGCACTTCAAATTTGTTTGACAGAAATAAGGAATTAACATTTAATGCATTTCAACTCTAACAAAAGCAATTATTTAACGAAACATAAAAGATAGTCTTACAACAGAGCTAATTGGTGTGAAGGTGTCCTGCCCTTTAGCCACAGTCCATGGAAGACCTGCAGACTGCATCCCGTATATGAGGAATTTAAATAAATTGTAACTAAAAACTGAGTTAACTAAGCTAAGATATAACAGCAACTATACCATGAAACCAAGAAATACAGATTTTCATACGTCTAACTAATGGAGTCAGAAAGCAGCAGGTAATCAGGTTCAATCAGATATTCGTAATGGCTAATTCTGTAACAACTAACAATGAGAACTGGGATGCAATATAGAAAATGTTTCAATAGTCAACTGAAATAGAGTACTGCATGATCAACTGATTATAGAAAATGTTTCGATAGTCCCTGGCATGAAACTTCAACCATATAATACATTATCAAAATTTAAATCACATCTTAGGCTGACTATGGTTGGAACCCAAATAGTCTATACACTTTTCCAATCAATTAAGAAACTTTCCCAGGTATAATATTACCTACAGTGCTTGTAAAACAACTTCAAATAAGCTAACCTTTGCAGAAGCCTGGATTTCCCTCGCAGTCATATCTAAGCCAAGTGCATAACCTGAAGCATAACAAATAACTAATTCAATTTCTTATAAACAAAAAGGAGCTTCAGATTTTATATTTTCTGATTCAAAAGTTTCAAGTATTTCCTCCACAAAATTCATACCTATATACAGGTCAATAAACGAGTACTTCCTTAATCCCAAATTACTTCTCATGTTAGAGTTATTAGATAGGGTTATTTAGACTTTAGCCCTTAATGTTCCATATTACGGACACATAAACCCTTAAAGTAAAAAAACGTACCTCCGTGCCCCTGAAGTATGTCCGGTTATACATATCGGCAATTTTTCCGATAAAATCATACAAAACTTATATATCGGTGGTGAAGGACAAGGATAATAACGGAAAAAAACATCAGTTCTCTTATTTTCCCTCCAAAAAGTTCCCGCCATTTGCACAATCCCAGTTCTCTTGTCTATTTATATTTATCAAAAACAAGTTTAAATTGACAAATATACATATGGTGAGAAAGGGGAAAGCCATTTTATATTACTTTTTACAGAAACAAGAAGTCGCACATGCTAAACTATGTACTTTAAGTTAAACTAACCAACACCCATAGAATATTATACAGTATAAACACAAAATTAATCGTAGTTTATTGTCTGGCTATAGAGTAATTGAAAGCATATATATACAATTACAAAGATAGATGGATTAAAGAACAAACCGGGAGGTGTAGGTTCTCAGCGATCTTTACGAGTTCTTGGCATAATTTGAAAGATGGCATAATTTGAAAGAGAAGCTGTCCTTCGATCTTTGATCTTCGTTGTTTTCTAGGGTTTAAAGTCACCTAACATATAAATTAGGGGTTCATGTGTTTATAACATTTTATTCTGCTATATAACGATACAAAGACCATGGAAATTACTATGTTACCCCTCAACTGAAAAGCCGATTTATAATTTCTGGGAGATTTGAACGGAAATAGGGTCGAGTTATCCATCGGACATACTTTAGGGGCACAGATGTATGTTTTTTTACTTTAAGGGTTTATGTGTCCATAATATGAAACATTAAGGGCTAAAGTCTAAATAACCCTATTAGATATTTACGAAGAAATCTAAATGTGCACAAACTGATTAATTAAACTTATATTAGTGCCTAATAAACTATTCAAACAGAAATGTTAGGAGTAATCAAAGTAAGGGTAATTAAAGAAAAGGCGCAATAAGTAAACGACTCAAAATTCAGGTTTATCATTCCAAAGTTCGGCTAAACAGCTGGGAGGCATCTTCAAGTATTTTAAAAACACGTCAACAACAACATATTAGCCAAGGACTACAACTGTAAGAAACTACGATCAGTCGGTCATAAATGTGACATTGTCTGAATCAGGAGATAAAAACAAACAAAAATTTGCATCTTAACGCCAAATCTTAGACACAACAATGAAATGAATTGACAAAATAAAAATTTGTTATCGTGCATCTAAAAGCTATGAAGAAATAAAAGCACATTTCAAGTACACGAAACGCACAATTGCAGCAATTGAGTAAAGAATGAGTTACCGCCAACATAATCCATAGCAGTTGATTCGGAAACATCACGAGCTTTACGACCAACAACAACAGCCAGCTCAACCTCATGATCAAGCGATAACAACGGATACGGCACCTCAATTGTACCTCCATTCGGCAAATACGATGACGTCGGCTTCATAAACAACACTGGCTCCTAAACATCAACACAACAAAATTAAATAAACAAAACACATAAAAATTAACATCATCATCATCATCATCAAAATAAAACTAAAACCAAATTGAAACGTATAATATAATGTATTTAAATCTCGGTAAATTGATAGTCACGGGACCCAAAACATTTATTCATTTATCGAATATTTATTTATCGAGATTTTAGTGTATAATATATAGACCTTGGGAACGGCGTTGCCGAGTTCTTTAGCGTGAGCAGCGTAGTTGCGACCGACGCCGACGATCTTCGTGCCTACATTCAAAAGTGACTGATATGCAGATGCTGACGTGGCCATTTATGTGGGTGGGGGGGTGTAAGAAAGTGGTTAAGTTAGTTGAATTAGTCAATGGAGATTCGGCGGCGAATCGAAGACGACAGGTGGACTTGAGGAGGCTGCGTTTGGACACAGATACAATTTTGTCAATTATTTTTACAGAATTTTAGAGTATCAATTCAATATAAGATGTTTTATTTAGGCTCCGTTTGGCATTGCTGTTGCAGACAGCAACAGCTGCTTTTTTCTGAAAAGCAGCTAAAAAAGTGTTTGGTAAAATTTAAAAGTTGCTTTTCCGAAAAGTGCTTTTGACTGAAAAGCTGCTTTTAGAGAAAGCAGGCCCCCCATGCTTTTGAAAAAAGCTGATTTTCAGCTTTTACGGGAAGCAGCTACTGATTTCAACATCAAAACTCACCAAAAACATTAATTTTTTATATTATACACCAAAACATGCATATATCAAAAATATTACCAAACAGTTATCTGATTTTCACAACAGCACTTATTTTAACAGCACTTTTTTCAACAGCACAGTAATTTTTAACAGCAATCCCAAACAGAGCCGTAATTAGAAATAGAAATTAAATGTCTTCTTTAAATATATAATATATAGATATGGGGTCTTGCTCAAGTAAGAACCCAAATTAGTGTGAGATATGATATCTAATCCTAGCAATTCATTTAAATACTTTATTTTCATCTCCCACCATTCATTAATTTTATTAATATTTTAATATTATATCGTCATCTTCTTTCTGCTCCGATCACCCACCAACTCTGATTGCCGACGACCATCATTTTCGGCGACCAATACTAAAATCACCACCGTCATAAAAAAAATCACTACGATCAAAAAAAGTAATCATCGGAATGAATTAAAAATAACAACAGTCAACCAACAAAATCATCACCCATCACCATACATCGACCACCGTCAAAATCAATCTGCCACTAACGTAACCACTATATCACCGTATCACCATCATATCTCTTTTACCACTAAAACCAATACAAAATCATTAAAATCGCCAAAATTAAACAACCACCACTGTCACCACTCTATACCACTCATCAATATATACAATCTCATTCCATTATTAAATCACCACGAATTTAAGATAAAATCACCCAGAAATGAACGAAATTCACCAATAATTTAACAGAATCACCGGAAATTCAAAACTAAAATATGAGAAATCAAATCTATGACCACTAAAATCGATACAAAGTTATTTAAATCACCAAAAACAAAACAATCACCAGTGTAACCACTCATCACTACATGCAAAATCATTTCATTATTAAATCACCACGAATTTAAGACAAAATCACTAACAAAATGAACGAAAATCATCAATAATTAAATTAAATCACCAGAAATTTGAAAGTAAGATACAAGAAATGAAATTTGTGAACATTAATCGTTTTCAACTAAAATCACCATCGACGGCTGGTTGTCCTAATTACAAGCTTCATATATATGCAGAGGCGGATGCACATGGGGGCCTCTGGGTGCACATGCCCCCATTGGTTTCTTTCAGAAAAAATATTTTGTATATGAACCTCACGTATTTCACATTACCAACATATAAATGGTATTTTGTGTGCCCCAGACATCTGTTATTTTCTTACTCCCTCTCTGTTTCAACTTTCATGTACCATACCATCCATACATATGTGCTAATCATGTATCACAATCTTCAACTTTAAATACTTTAATATAATTTCAATGTAAACAATTATGATAAAAATTTATATACTATTATGTTGCGATGTAAGTTATTTTTTTTGCCCCCACACACCGGGGAGGCTAGCTCCGCCACATAATATATGTGAACATGATGTTGGAGGTGGCGACGATGACGAACTTATTTGTCAATAAAAAAGAATGTTATAGTTAATAGGTAAAAATCTTCTAAATTTCAAAATTCTATGAACAATACATTAAAACAAATATTGATATTATTTGGATTAAAAATATTAACAATATTCAAATGTTAATAAATTTGTAAATTTATAAAAATTCATGAATAATATAATTATAATTATTTTAAAAAATCGTGCATTACACGAGTTATAAGCAAGTATTAATATTGTTAACAAACGAAGAAATAAAAATATTAGGAAAAATTAATGAATTAATATAAATTATACTAGCTTATAAAGTATTAAATCAAAAACGAAAAATAGTTGAGGAATATCTTCTTTTTTTTGAAAAATAAAAAAAGCGGGGGAAACACTTGAAGAATATAATAAATCTCTATTATCATCGGTTGAGCCCGCTTTACTCCTCTCTCTGTGTCTCGCCCTCTCTCTGTAAGGCCTCTCTCTCCATTGTGTTATCAATTTTAGGGCTTAAAATTAAAGTTTAGGGGTTTGGAATCGTTTATATGCTATTTTCTATTTGTTACATAATTCTGATTCAGGGGTTTATTTTTTGGGCTTGTTATTATGCTTAAAGATTGTATGTTATTCGATATGCCCTGCAATATCCTGAATATGATTTGTTCCTTTAATGTATTATCATTATGTATTTGTTTGTAATTTTTGTATTTGTTTGACAATTTTAATCAGGCTAAAGATCTCCTGTTACTCCTTGCCTTCCAGTTTCATTCACATCAAGGTACATACATTTATTTGTGGATTTTGTGTTAGGAATAACTACAAGGACTATGCTTTGTGCTTGATTAATGTAGTATTTTAATATAAACATTTTGAACATCATCCATTTTGAGCTTAATAGTACAAGTTTCTGTTAAAACATTATCACTATTTGACACTAACATATGTTTACATTAACAGTTGTTTGTATATAACTTTAGACTAGACTAGAAGTGGCCACAAGTGGTTGGGCAATACTAGTTAGGGATCACACGGTTTATTCAATAGAAGAGTAGACTTCATGTACATATATCTACCTATATATTCAAGGCACCTGAACATGTATCAATCCATCAAGTAATACAATATCCTTATATTGTTCTTGTTCATCTCCTTTGTTGATATATATACACATATCACACCACTTTCTTCATGGTATCAGAGCTTTGAGCTCCTTCCTACCATCGTTTCCATTGCTTCCGTACCCCATCTGGTACCATCACCGTTTCTGGTATGCAGGCTCTTTGAGATAAATCGACAAACAGTTTGTGAGTTAACTCAGTGACTAACACAAACACTCCGTCAATAAACTAAACGCAACCACCAGTCACATATACCTATACCAGATACATACCAGCATATCCATAAACTCAAACCTGACACACAACACACATCTGCCAAAATCTCCAAGCCCCGCCTATCATTCAGCTTGGCCTGAGTCAACTCGGTGACTCGCACAACTCAAAGACTCGCACAACTCAGCCTTCTCCTTGTCAGTGTTCACTGCATATGTAGCTGTTATGCCTACGTATTAACTTATTGTTGCCAAAATTATAGTTTAATACCCTGTCTTTTACCGTATTTTATAAATCGAACCTTCATCTTCTGTAACCGTTCATATTAGCCCCTCAGTTCTCTAATACCTATTGTAAAGTACCTAAACTTTCAAAAGTTACATTCTTATCCCTGCACTTATTTTACTTGTAAAAATGGAGAAAGAAAATAGCTCACCGATTCAAACGATTTTGAATGGATCGAACTATATAACTTGGTCTCAAGCTATGCGCAGTTATTTGAAAGGAAAAAGACTTTGGCGGTATGTTAATGGAGATTTTACTATTCCTACAAAAGAGAAAGATGAAGCCGACTCCAAATTTAAGGATCGCATTGAAGAATGGGATGTCAAAAATCACCAAGCTATCACATTTTTTAGAAATTCTTCAATTTCTAAAATTAATTTACAATTTGGGAACTATGAAACTGCAAAAGAAATTTGGGATTTGTTGGTATCAAGATACACTACATCGGATCTTTCTCATCAGTATCATATTATCAGTTCGCTAAGTAAGCAAAAGCAAGAGTCTGGTCAACCGGTAACAGATTTTCTCTCACAAATACAATCACTTTGGGATCAGTTGACATTATCTGAACCAAAGTGGTCACATAGAGAGGATGCAACACTTTATCAGACAAATCGCTCCACCAAGGATTTTGAACCAGCTAGAGTTGATCTTCTTCATCGTGTTCTATTGCCCTCTCTAGAGGGAGCTGCTGCAGAACTTATCTCTGAAGAAACTCGACTTGGCATTGTCAAACTCAACCATGTGACAGATACAGTCCTTGCAGTACCTTCATCAATCAATATTGATAAACCATTTTGCAAGTTTTGTCGACAAAATGGACATCTGATCAAAGATTGTGTCACTTCGAAATCATACTTGTCAACATTGCCATCAAAAGGGTCATTACTCCATGTTATTCTGCAAGAAGAAGCCGCCCTTTCGTTTGAACAAATTCTCTCATTCTTCAGCTGTTGCAACCTCTGAATCTACATCGGATACTGCACCAAACTCATCTACAGGCGAGCTTGAATCCTTAATCAGACAGGTTTTATCTAAGACCAGTTCTCCATCCACTGCATTTTCAGTCACTTCGGGTACTTCATGGTATTTTGACTCCGCATGGTGCAATCATATGACCAATGATCCATCCATTTTTACCATGAAAACATAAGATTTTTTCCTTCCGAATATTCAAACTGTTGCTGGCTCCACCATGAATGTCACACATATTGGCACGGTTTCCACGGAAGATCTTTCTCTTCCTGACACATACTTTGTGCCTGATCTTTCACTTAATCTTGTTTCCATTGGTCAATTATGTGATCTCGGTCTTAATATTGTGTTTACATCTTCTGGTTGTGATGTACAGGATCCTCAGACTGGACAAACTCTTGGGACATGACGTAGATGCGGAAGGTTATTTGAGCTCACTTCCCTTCATCTCCCAACACCGTCACCTACTTATCTAGCTGGATCCGTTTCATCTACATCTACAATATGGCATTCTCGGTTAGGTCATCCATCATATTCTCGTTTACGTAGTTTCATTTCCAGTGGTCATTTAGGTAGTATAAGTGAAGACACTATTGAATGTGTTTCGTGTAAACTGGAAAAACAGCATGTACTACCTTTTCCTATCAATTATGCAAAATCTTCTGCTCCCTTTGATCTTGTTCACTCTGATATTTGGGGTCCATCTCCAACTCCTACTATGGGGGGTCTAGATATTATGTGATATTTGTTGATGATTTTTCTCGCTTTACATGGATATATATTTTGAAAAATCGATCTGAGTTAGGAGAAACTTACAAGAATTTCGCCACTATGATCCACACTCAATTTAAACAGAAAATTAAATTTTTTCGTGCCGATAATGCCAAAGAATACAAAGAATCAGAATTTGCAAAATTTTTGGCATCTTATGGTACTCTTGCACAAAGTTCTTGTCCTTACACATCACAACAAAATGGTCGTGCTGAACATAAACATAGACATATTTTAGACACGATTCGAGCTTTACTAATTTCTTCTGATTGTCCAGAATTCTTCTGGGGGGAAGCTGCTTTAACTGTCGTTCATACAATAAATATGATTCCTTCCCCTGTTACAGATAATCTGTCTCCTTATGAAAAATTACATGGTGAATCTCCTTCATATAATTCTCTTAAGGTTTTCGGTTCTGCATGTTTTGTTCTTATTCCTCCACATGAAAGGACAAAATTAGAACCATGTGCCCGCCTTTGTTGCTTTATTGGATATGGTAGTGGTCAAAAAGGATATCGTTGTTGGGATCCCATTTCTCAATGACTTCGAGTTTCTCGAAATGTGACATTTTGGGAACATAAAATGTTCTCAACAATGTTAGAATTTGAGATTGACACTTTCACTTGTATATCTCACTTTACAGATCCTTTTGTTGATTTACATCCCACTGATGAAAATATAGAAAGTTCTACATCTCCTAATATATTTCCAACAGATTCTTCACTTGAGCTCACTCAACCATCTTCAGCTATGAATGTTCCTTCAACAGAAGTTCAGTCCGAGGAGTCTAATGTTGAGCCTCCTATTCTATCAGATGAGCCTGTTCATCGTTCTACTCGGGTAAGAAAACCTTCTGTTCGACTTACTGATTATCATGTTTATTCTGCTATACAATCATTGCATGAGCCTCAAACATATAGAGAGGCAAGTGTTAACCCTCTTTGGCAGAAAGCAATGACAGAAGAACTTCAGGCATTAGACAAAACCCACATTTGGGATCTGGTTACCTTGCCTCCTGGTAAAACAGCAGTGAGTTGTCGGTGGATTTATAAAATTAAGATAAAATCTGATGGCTCAATTGACAGATATAAAGCTCGTCTAGTGGCTAGAGGCTTTACTCAAGAGTATGGCATTGACTACGAGGAAACTTTTGCGCATGTTGCTCGTCTCACATCTGTTCGAAGTTTACTAGCCGTTGGAGCATCAAAACACTGGGATATGTGGCAAATGGATGTCAAGAATGCCTTTCTCAATGGAGATCTACATGAGGAAGTTTATCTCAAACCTCCTACAGGTTTTTCCCACTCTTCAAATCAAGTGTTCAAGCTTAACAAGGCTCTTTATGGTCTTAAACAGGCACCGCGAGCTTGGTTTGAAAAATTCAGCACAATAGTTCAACAACTGGGATTTTCTTCAAGTTCATATGATCATGCTCTTTTCATTCGACGATCTGAACGAGGAATTGTTTTACTTCTTCTATATGTGGATGACATGATCATTACTGGAGATGACACCGCGGGAATTTCTGAACTCAAACATTTTCTCAATCAACAATTTGAAATGAAAGATCTTGGTACACTGAGCTACTTCCTAGGTCTTGAGGTTTCTTCTGTCCCTACTGGCTATACTCTTTCACAAGTGAAGTATGCATCTGACCTCTTGTTGAAATCTGGAATCACTGACTCTAAGGTTGCCTCTACACCTTTGGAATACGAGGTTAAGCTTAACGTCGACGATGGTGAATTACTATCAAATCCCACATTGTATCGCCAATTAGTTGGGAGTTTAATTTATCTCACCGTCCAGATATTGCTCATGTTGTTCATATTGTAAGTCAGTTCATGGCAGCTCCTCGCACGCCTCACTTCAGTGTGGTTCTTCACATACTTCGTTATGTCAAAGGCACCATATTTCATGGATTACATTATTCATTTGACTCTCCACTTGAGTTACATGTCTACTCAGATGCTGAGTGGGGAGGTGATCCATCTACCCGATGTTCAACTACTTGATTTTGTTTCTTTCTTGGTGATTCTCTTATATCCTGGCGTAGTAAGAAACAATCACTTGCTTCTCGTTCGAGTACTGAGTCAGAATATCGAGCTCTTGCTGACACTACACAAGAGTTAATTTGGTTACGATGGCTACTCGAAGATATGAGTGTAACTCATTCTCCGGCCACTTCAATCTATTGTGACAGCAAAAGTGCTATTGACATTGCCCACAATGATGTTTTTCATGAACGCACTAAACACATAGAGATCGATTGTCATTTTACCCGTCAACAAGTTGCAAAAGGCATAGTTCGTCTACATAGCATCTCCAGTACTGATAATACTGCTGATATCTTCACAAAATCTCATTCTCCTCGCAGTTTTCGTGCTTTTATTGACAAACTCAAGTTGGTTTTCAAACCATCTTAAGTTTGAGGGGGGGGGGGGGGGGGTGTTAAAACATTATCACTATTTGACAATAACATATGTTTACATTAACAGTTGTTTGTATATAATTTTAGACTAGACTAGAAGTGGTTGAACCACAAGTGGTTGGGCAATACTAGTCAGGGATCACACGGTTTATTCAATAGAAGAAGAGTAGACTTCATGTACATATATCTGCCTATATATTCAAGGCACCTGAACATGTATCAATCCATCAAGTAATACAATATCCTTATATTGTTCTTGTTCATCTCCTTTGTTGATATATATACACATATCACACCACTTTCTTCCGTTTCGAAAATAATGCATTGTCAACGTACATCGCTTTATGCATTAGGCTTAAACATGGCTCGGCATAATCTTAATAGTACTTTAGCCTTATTAATCGCTTGGCATAATCTTAATAGTACTTTAGCCTTATCAATGCATTAGGTTAAAACATCGCTTGGCATAATCTCTTAGGCCACGCATCTTGCAAATGAAAATTCAATTAAAACATTCGTTTTCATTTGTAAAACAACACTAAGGTGTGGCTACTTGTGCTCAAACAACTCATCCGCTGTGCATCATCTTTAACCGAGTTTTGTTTAACTGCATGGATATCAAGGGAATGTATAATTTCAAGTTTCAGTTACTGTTCTGCCTTTTTTTTTTGTGATCACTTTATTAGTTTGGGATCAAACCTTGGGTATTGCAGACATAATTTAAAGTGTCGGTTTATAGCACAAAATCTGATTCTTGGAGATTGGTTGGACATTTTCCTTATAGTAAGATAGATCACATATTTTATGGGGAGTTTGCAAATGGAGCTATGAATTGGGTTGTTATACCGGAGATGCAAAAGAAGGTTATTGTTTCTCTTGATATAAAATCGGAGACGTATCGAGAAATTGGGTCCTTGAATAGTTTTACTTTTTCGATTCTTTTAAAAATTTTAAAAACCAAAAATGATCAGGAAGTTATATTCAAGACCAAGGAAGGTGATATTAGAACTGTACAGGAAGTTGGTAAGTGGATTTTTGTTTCCCTTAAACAAACAACAGACTGACAGAGTGTAGAACGTTTTCTGAATCTAGCAACTTGATGGAACAAACCAAAGAAGAGGATTGAATTATAAACACCATGTCAAGAATTCGGCCTGATCAATCTTTTGATTGTACCTATGGGCAGTCCCAGACTCCGTGTCAATATGAGATGCCTAGTTTCAAATTCTTAAGACCAAATGGTGCACCATTTTTCCCAATGAAATTCCTGAATATATAGTGTTACCCTTTATAGTACCACACAGGTACTTGTTACAATATCAAAGCGTCTCGAATTTTAGATGATCAGCTTCAACATTTTGGTAAAAATTCTAATAAAATCTGGATATTTCTTTTAGAAAATAAAGTAATATTACATTTTGACACATGAAAATGTATTACATAATTATTATTCTTTTTAGAATTTAAGAAACAATTGCCCCAACTGGCTCTAGCCTCCCCCCTGCAACATGCTCATCTCATATGCAACATGTAGAGCTCAGGTTTTTCAATGAATGACTTCCACTCCTTGCAGAAATATGCAACAGTTGCTCCATCCAGAACTCTATGATCTGCAGCAATGTTCACCTGTACATGTTTTAACAGCATAAGATGGTAACTGGTAAGGATAAGCTTACTTAATTTAAGGCATTACACAAATAGCTATTTATGGGGAAAAGACAATGAGAACTCACTGTCGTGATTGATGCTGGATAAACATTTCCATTATCATCAAAACGCGGAAGTTTTTGGGCTCGACCAATTGCAATGATTGCAACTTCAGGCGCATTGATAAGAGGTGAACCAAACTTTCCACCAATTGATCCAATATTGCTTAAAGTTATTGTTCCGCCAGATATATCATCCTGGCTAAGCTTGTTAGCCATAGCCAATTCTCGTAGCCGTGAAAGTTCCTTTGTAATCTGAAAAGACAGAAGAAGAGTTAATTGCACAAGGATTGTTTGATAAATAGCTAAAACTGTTTCGCATGTGCTTTGCACCATCCGCACTTAAGAATCAGTTGGAAGTTTCACAATGAGAAATGAATTTTAATTTTTTGTTACTCAAATACCAGGACCTCGTACTTTTTTCCTGCTTACTTATCATTTTTGTGTGCTTCTGCGTGTGTTTGTGTATATGGGGTTGGGTATTTCTTTTTCCAAAAAAAGATATCAGCAAAGCTCAGCAGGAAATTATCAATCAGTTCAACCACCTAAACCTTCAGCAAAGCGACAAAGTGTACTTGGAGTTGCAAGTCTAACTTGCACAGTGATGCAAATATTTGCATTCACTCTCATTCCTACCCCATATTTGGATAGTTAAAGAATATCATCTTTCCCTTTCATTTATTGCAGTAGCACAGTTTTTACGGGTACAGTTCAGGGGAGCTAACCAGCAAACAGAAACAATCAGCATGCACTAGAAGATGCTAAAGATTTCGTGTAGCTTGAAATGCTAATTTGATAGACTTGATTTTAACAGAACCAGAATTCCCATTAATAAATTGTGAGATTGATCAACCATCATTTGCATTAACAAAACATAAAGAAAAATAATGAGACTACTTATTTCACTCAGCTGACGAATCATCTAGAGAACTAAGGATTAAGCTGTCACTTCGATGTCAGCAATTATACCACATAATGTGTAAACTGTAAACTCTCACATAGGATCATAGCCAGAAAACACAAAACTCAATGTTGTAAAATAGCTCCAGGTCTTGAATTGACAGAGTATACCAGGAGGACAATCAAGAAGACGTCAGGTGAAAAATGGATAGTTTAGTATAGATGCTAATTTTTACAAATGTATGTAACTTTACTTCATAGTCAACTACTAAACAAGAGTGCAAAAAATTTAAATCAATTCAAGAAATATATAAAATTGAACCAAAAATCAGAAGAGTCATCCAGAAGAATGATTGATTCTAACTCATAAGTGAAACACTAGTCACTGATTTATTAGATCTCATTTCTCTTTTATTCTTTCAAAATGAATAATAATCAGTTTAGACGGGCAGGGAAAGTTGAGAATCACATGTTAATTTTCTTACAAGTCCAGAGTACAGGGAAAAAAAATGTCACAGGTACAGAACTAACCTCCAATATGGAAAGCGACTGAACCTTTTTGATGTTTGGCACAACTAAACCAGAAGGTGTAGCCATAGCAATCCCAATATTATGGGAGCCTACAAAAACAAGTTACTACAGTGATTTATAGTTTTCATTTAACGACAGATAGAAGAAGCACTTACTTATTGACACGAAAATCTTATATTACCAATACTATTATTCCCCATATAAAATTAAACTCAAGTAACCTTCAAAATAAAGATAAAGATTGTATTTACAATGAAAAACTTTCAGACTTCTTATAGAGACTGGAATATGTCTTTACGATTTGTTAATTTTACGCAAGCTTCCAGAAGTACATGGTACTGGAAGAAAAAATTTATGAACAGAGATTAGTAGGACAGATATTTGAATATATACTTGGGGTTAGCAGGGTCTGCCTGACAAATATTATAGTATATCGCCTTTTTATAAGAGATTCAAGAAGCTTTGAAGAAATAATGTTTGCCGAATTTTTCAAAGACTGCAGATCCAGACTATTTGAACCCCGACTCCCTGAGTAACCATGAAAAGGAAGGACATATGATGGAAGAACATGGTTTTCTTTTGAACAAGAAGTCATCATAATGAAGTAAACTAACCAGATTCTCTTGACTAAGTATACAATGATGTTAAGAATAAAAAGGTAAATGACCAGATCACTAAGGGATAGAAAGGGCACATGCAGATCCTGACCATCTTGTTACTTGAAAGGTGGAATCGAAACAAAAGGGGAATAAATACTGAGAATTAAAAAGCAGAACCAGTTTTAATTCTATGAAGAAGTGAAAGACCCCAAGTAAAAGGGTTCAATCATGAAAATAACCTTGTTAAATTTCAGTTTTGCCGTGAACTAATTGGCAGCTGTTTAAACCAAGTTCCAAGCAACTAAAATACATACTTTAGAGTAATTACACAAAAGCCTTAGGACATACCTTTGAGAGTGACCTCATATGATTCCTCGCTAAAGCGACTATTTAACAAGGGATATTTTTTCAATGCCATTGACAAAGACTTGATCAAGATTGGGAGAGAAGTATGCTTAACATCTGGATCAGAGTGCTTTTGGAAAAATGCTTTAAGATCCATTAGCGCATCACAATTTATTTCTTCAACAAAATAGAAATGTGGAATTTTGGAAGCCGCCGTCATTGTCTTCACCATTGCACGATGGAATCCCCTGCAAAGCCAGAACATTAAATTGGCTATAATTTGGCATAACCTTGAAGAGAATATGCACGTTCTGCATCATGAAATTCAAAGAACATCTGGATAGCCCTATTGAGAGGAATAACTATGCCAAGTGGGACATTAAGAGCCAAGTTGTACTTGTCACTGTTAACAGCACCTTTCGTCAATCCAAATCCATAAACAGAGTGTGCGCTCACACACATATACATATATGTTAGAGTAAGTATTCTATTAGAACAAGAAAATTATATGAATCTTTTGGCCTATATACGATCATTCATAATTATGATGTGTGCACTTAGCATATATGTAATATAATGGCTTTAAGTCTAAAATACATAAGTTACAGGATGAACAACTTTTCGCATACATTTTTTTTTTAATAAGCAAGTAAATGTAATAAATAAAAGTGAATTAGGCAAGGATTAAGTACTGAACTACATAATATATACCTCAGGGGATATGTCTTATCTTCATAATCATCTTGGTGTATATGTTCTCTTTCCGATTTCTGTTTTACTGAATCAGCAGTGATGGAAGATGGAATGTCCTCGATAACTCCTTTGCTGGCAGCATATTTGAGGATATCTTCTTTCAGAACCCTGCCATCCTTACCAGTTCCAGAGACATCTTTTATATTAATATTATACATCTTTGCAATGTTACGGACAGCAGGTGTAGATAAAACTCCTCCCCTTTCGGTCTCTTGAGACTGTGAAGTTTGAATATCTGAGTCACACGAATCTTTATCGTCTTCAATGGTGTCACAAATCTGAGATGGTACAGATAATTCACTAACAAACAGCTTCAACAGTGTTTCTCCAACCTGTAGTTAAGTAAATTTGGAAAGCATTATAATCTTTTCAAGCTAGAGTTCTGTTATTCTGATGTTTCATGAGGAGCAAGAACATGATGACAAATGTAATGACATATAGAAAATATAATTCATTGGCATAGAATGTAAAGAGATGAAGAAAGATACTGGACAAATCAATAAAGTACACGAAGTTGGCATATTAAATGTGTTACTGTTACCTTAACGATGTCGCCAGGAGCATGGAGAATTTCCGAAACTTCACCTTTGTAGCGACTTGTTATTTCTATTGTAGCTTTGTCACTTTGAACTTCACAAAGTGGTTGAAATTCGTCAATTTTGTCCCCCTGTCATAGTAGTCACATCAAGAATACATCCAATATATATATATATATGCTGGGTATATCACTGGTACCATAAGTACACAAGTGAAAACATACCAGGGAAATTTATATCCACGCATTTAAACAAAATAACATAGAAGTAAGCAGATGATGACAGAATACAGATTCAAAAACTAGGGAAATCAGTTGAGCTTTGAAATAACAAAGCAGTATTTTCACAGAATAGCATGGCAGGAAATACCATGTCCATCTTCTGTTTAATATGTCAACAGCAAACACCAAATAAGTATTTCATATGGAATAATAACATTGATGGCAGTAAAGCCATAATTTAATAATTAGCCCCGGAGCATTCAGAGTTAGCTTTTCCAAATAAGAGCAATTACTCTCGACAATTGTGGAGCATAAATAGATATGGATGCACAAATCATTATACACAACATGAGTTGAATTAAGAAGAAGACCAAAAGGAAATTGATGAACATGATCGTCAAGAGCTAGCGAGAAAATTCAAATTTAAAAAAGACATTAATGCATAATTAAGCAATTACATTTTTTTGGAACAAAAATGGCAAAAGCCAAAATAAAGAACTGTGAATAAAATGTGGCACTACATACTCTCCACTTAATCAAATAGATATAAGTAAATTGCATCTAGGTATATGGTTATCACCGAGTTAAGGCAAAATATACATAATTATTAGTTGCAACATAAAATAGAATTGGGTAATATATCTGCGAAGCTGACAACACTAACTTACCGGTTGCACAAACCATTTCAATAGTTCACATTCAGCAATACCTTCCCCGGTTTGCGCTAAAGGTATCTCAACTATTCCATCAACCCGGACTTCCACCATCGGTTGAGATGAAAAGAAACATCTTGTCATGCCATAGGGATTTTTTTCCTGCAACACAAGATGGAAAGGCACTTACTTTAAGAAGGCATCTAATACACTTTTGATCCATACATAAATCATAAGAGAGTACATTTGTGTTTGCATTCTAGAGTTCGTAGCAATTTATGCATTAACTCGCTATACAAATGTATCTTGATTAGTACTTTGAAACACTGCTAAGAACTCAAACACCAAGTACCAGAAATGTTAAATTGTTCACGATGACATTCTAAATGCTTGTAATTTACTTATGCTCAAATTACGATTTAGTATGATTCTAACATTTCAATTACAATCCTTTTATGTTTACGAAGTAAAAATACTGGATAGAACATACTAACTTAATTAGCATTCCACATTCCTCTTTCTCCTCAAGAAAAATATCAAGTCCGAATTATAACTTCAAGTAGTTAGCTCTCATACTACCTCTATCTCCAACTTTCAAGCGAGAATGCAAATATAAATTATCTAAGATAACCATAACCTACAAACCTAATAACAATCACTCCTGGTGCAGGAAGTGCCGAACGTAAAATGTGAAGCAACAGTTTTTCACAAAAAGGTAGATACGTACATAAGTTTGAGCTTCCACCGTATAAACTAACGGTAATTCATTTATTATCATCTTATGCTTTTTTAACAAAGGACTTGCCTTTTTCTTCGACCAATACAGCTCTTAATTGTTCCATTTCACCTATAAACACTCTGATCGTTTACGATTAATTAAGCAAAAGTTGTACATAAATCACAACACAAAATTAGAATACTTTTATCTACGATACACAACACGAATAATTTCAATACTAAATTGCTAACCGATCTTCGCAACTCGATATCACAATTAAAATAACTGGTATCCAATGCATATAATCATGTCCAACAAATATCACAATCCAGAGTCGAAAAATAATTCGCAACACAACATTATCAAATTAAATACATATCTCTACGAATAATTTCGATACAAATTATTAACCGATCTTCAAAAACTGGAGAACACAATTCACACGCTTATATATATATATAGAGTCGCGCTCCAACGAGAACCGAAAACATTTAAATAAAAAACACGAAAACCGGTGATATGTGTAGTTTAAATAACTTACGTAATCAAACATATGAGCTGAACAAGACGGGAATGACTTAAATTCTCGTGACGAAAACAACCAGCTCTGCCTAGCTGTCACATTCAACGGCGGCGAA
Organism: Heracleum sosnowskyi; assembly: GCA_030848705.1. Taxonomy (NCBI): domain Eukaryota; kingdom Viridiplantae; phylum Streptophyta; class Magnoliopsida; order Apiales; family Apiaceae; genus Heracleum; species Heracleum sosnowskyi. The sequence goes on along the minus strand of CM061240.1, from coordinate 108,860,877 downwards.
ATGTTCGCGCCGGTGTAATTACACAACAAGCCGCGCCAACCGCCGGAGCTCCACGTCTTGGTCAGGAAAAACCGGCGGGACAACATGATAATTGAAATTAAATTTGATCCAACGGCCAGAAATGAAAGTTAATATATAAATTTAGAGCAATTTGCAGTATGTGTAGCTGAAGAATAAATGATGAAAAATGTGTAGGTTGGTACTAAGAAGAGAAGAGTGAAGGTTATTTAAACGTGTGGGGGTGTTTGACGAATTTAGAAATCTATTACTCTCTCCGTTCCGGTTTAATTGATTTTTTTGATTAAATTTATTTGACTAATTTTTAAAATTATTAATTTACATTTTTTAAATTAAAAAAATATTTGTTATAATAATTTATATATTTTTTTATTAATTATATTCAATATATAATTTACATTTCAAAATTAGTCAATTTAAAAAAAAACAAACTAACCAATAATTTGGAATGTGAATGTACTAAAGAAATTACTTTATTTTATTTCTTTATTCATTATGGGTCAGCTTACCACGTGGCACTTGTTTTTAAAAATATTATCCTTTTTTCCTGCCCCTTTTCCTTTCAGTTTTTTGATAAGGTTGGTCAGTGTCAGTGCCCATATCTGCTGACTGCTTTGTTTTGATAATGTTAATCTCGGAGGATTGTTTTAACTTTTAATAAAGGGCATGCTACTTCAAATTCGATTCAAAAGTGTGCGTCATATTTTTATTAGTAAAATTTATGTAAATGACATGTATTTATTTTTTTATTTGTAAAATTTAAATGTATGTACGAGATATTATTTTATTTATTTATAAATAGATATTTTATTATTATGACAATTCATCGTTCGGAAACGATTTTAGGAAACAATTTGTGATATTCAGCATTTTTCTTTAATAAATTGTTGTTTTTGTCTTAACCTTTTTTTTAGGAAATTGTGAGATTAAATTCTCTTACAAATCTTGTGATTATGTTGTTTTTGAAAAAAAAACTAAAATTTCATATATCAACCCCAAGATTTATTTTATATAAAAGCAATAACAAAAAAAAAAAAAAAACCACTTACCAGAATATTGGAATAAAAATTGATAGCATCTTTTATTTATTGTTCGAATATATTTTAATGTATTATAAGTACTATTTTCCCTTCTTACCTATTATTTTTATCTTTTCTCGGCAAAAACTCGGTGGAGGCCGGCCGGGCCAGTCTCCAAACCTGTGTGTTATCCATAGTCGCCATTGGATAGCCTAGCCTTGTTAGGGACCGGAATTTCTACAAAAGACACTGAAGTTTTGAATCTATAACAAAGATAGCCCAACTAATTTATTGGGCTTTTTATTTCAATTGTCCACAAAAAATATGCTGGGGGTTCTTAGAGAAAGTGCTTGGCCCGTTTATGAATTATTTTCATATGTGATGAATGATATGCCTTTAGAAAGAGCACAAATTGGTCGACTACTAGCCTATAGTCTGATAGGCATAAAAATAAAAGTAAATTTGTACATCATTTGTAAATCCGTTATTTTCGAATATTAAACCTTTAAACATCCGCTAAAAAATAAATTTTGTGTTATTTATTTGTCGTTGTTAAGTTTCGAACCCGAAATTTGACCGACTAGATTCAAATTTTATTTGTTATCTACGTCGTCACTTGCAATAGTAAATTTTCACTTATTTAAATAGAAGGACTGGTACTTTATTTTGTGTTTTGTTGTTAGAGTGAGTTTTGTTTGATATATATAATTGGTGTTCTCGCTCACAGAATAGTTAGAATGGGAGACAACTTACCTGAAGAATCTCCTTACAATTTGGACTGGGATTAATTTTTGGTAGGATGCAAATAAAAGATCTGACCAACCATATATTGATTGTAACCTTAGTTGGGCCAGCCACAGTATGCCACTGTCCTTATCAACGTATGGGTGGCCCAATAATATCAAAATAGTCCGAATTGTGTTAAAATATCGTTTTATCCTTTTCTACCAAAAGGGCCCATGAAAGCGAGTATAGAGTATTTTTGTCTTTCGCTACACGATTTAGTTTTGATTTTGTGTTTATTTTTTGGGAAAGTACACGAAATAAATAAATAAATATATTAATATATTAATATTTATATTAGATAAATTACTATTTATTATATATTTATACATAATTTGATAATATTATTTGTAAATATGATGTACATACATCTATACTTCTATACTATCAATCAATACTATTATATAATAGACGAAACATTAAAAGTTTGGTTGGTCGGTATGGTACGTTGTGATTTTACTTAATTGCCCTTTCTTAAATTCGTGTCTTTATTTAATTAACCTTACTTATTTATAGAAATATATTATTAAATAATAATATTACATATTTATAACCAATTACCTTTTTCACCTAAAATACATTATTTTTTATATTTTTACTAACAAATTCCCATATTTTTTCAAATATATCACGGGCAATTACCTTTTTTAACTAAAACATGTTAGTTTTTCTATTTTTCCTTACTAAAACTCCTCATTTTTCAAAAATATCACCGACAAACATTTAGTTATTTATTTTTAAAACTAATATTATAATTATTTTTTTAAAAGTTTACCTATTTTAACATATCTACTTATTTTTCTTAACAAATGCAATTACTAAAAATATTAAAATATAAATAATCAAATATCTATTTATAACCAATTACCTTTTCAGCTAAAACACATTATAGATTTTTTTCTAATAAAGTCCCTCATTTTCTAAATATATCACGGGAAATTGCTTTTTTCAATTTACTTTTTTTATTTTTCTCACTAAAATCCATTCTTTTTCTAAAAATATTACAGACAAACCATTTACTTATTTATTTTAAAATGTATTTAAATAATTTAAATAATTAAATTTTAAAACCTCATTTTCCAAAAATATCACGGGCATTTACCTTTTTAAACTAAATATATGTTACATTTTTTATTTTTCCATACTAAAACCCCTCCTTTTCCAAAAATATAATGAGCAAACCCTTACCTATTTATTTTAAAATCTGTTTTAATGTTTTTAATTAATTAAAAGTGTTTAGATATTTTAACATGCCTGCTTATTTTTTTAACAAATACAATTAAAATAATAATAATAATATAACAATTAACAATCCGTGCATCGCACGGGTTTTAAACTAGTATATTATTAAAGACGAAACATTAAAAGTTTTGGTCGGTCGTCAGTCGGTCGGTATTTGGGCCGGATAATTTGGGTCGGGCCTATATATAACCAATTTATTTATAACCAATTGTTTTTTTCAGCTAAAATACATTACCTATTTTATCTTTTTTTCTAACTAAAATAACTTATCTTCTAAAAATAAAATAGGTAATATATATATAAAATGGTACTATTATTACATATTTATAATTGATTACCTTTTTCAGCTAAAACACATTATATGTTTTACATTTTCTAACTAAAACAACTCATGTTCTAAATATAACACATGCAAAATAAATATGTAATGATAATATTGTTATATATAATTATTAATGAATAATCACTTACCCTTTTCAGCTAAACACATAACCTTTTTTAATTTTTTTAACTTAAACAACTAATTTTTCTAAAAGTAACACGAGCAACATATATATAGAAAGGTAATATAATTTTCTATATTCTAATTTAAACAACTAATTTTTTAAAAGTAACACGGGCAACATATATATTTATACTATCAATCAATACTATTATATAATAGACGAAACATTAAAAGTTTGGTTGGTCGGTATGGTACGTTGTGATTTTACTTAATTGCCCTTAACTATATTTCGTGTTTTTACTTAATTAACCTTACTTATTTATAGAAATATATTATTAAATAATAATATTGCCTATTTATAACCAATTACCTTTTTTCCCTAAAATACATTATTTTTCCTAACAAATTCCCCTACTTTTTCAAACATGGCAATTACCTTTTTTTAACTAAAACATGTTAGTTTTTCTATTTTTCCATACTAAAACCCCTCATTTTCCAAAAATATTACGGACAAACCTTTAGTTATTTATTTTTAAACTTATAATATTATAATTATTTTTTAAAAGTTTACCTATTTTAACATGTCTATTTATTTTTCTTAACAAATGCAATCACTAAGAATATTAAAATATAAATAATCAAATACCTATTTATAACCAATTACTCTAAAACACATTATAGATTTTTTCTAACAAAGTCCCTTCTTTTCTAAATATATCACGGGAAATTGTGTTTTTCAATTTACTTTTTCTATTTTTCTCACTAAAATTCATTTTTTTCCCAAAAATATCACAGAAACCCTTTACTTATTTATTTTAAAACGAATTTAAATACTTTTAATTATTAAATTTTAAAACCTCATTTTTCAAAAATATCACGGGCATTTACCTATTTAAACTAAATATATGTTACATTTTTTATTTTTATTTATTTTAAAATATGTTTTAATGTTTTTAATTAATTAAAAGTATTTAGCTATTTTAACATGGATACTTATTTTTTTTAACAAATACAATTAATAAAATATTTAAAATATAATAATAAAATAACAATTAACAATCCGTGCATCGCACGGGTTTTAAGCTAGTATTTTTAATACATATTTGTACAAATTTAATTGAAAATTTTAATATTTTAATATTATTTATTTATTTATTTATATTTATATTTAAAATTATACGAAACACGACATGAAAGGTAAACGACACGAAATGTACACGAACCTAAACGGGTCAGTTTTGTGTTTAGCATTTATGTACACGAAACACGAAAATACACGACACGAACGAATTGACGGGTCTAGTTCTTAGTTTCCAAAATTGCAATTTTTTTCGGATTAGTTATGACAATGAATAAATATCATATAAGATGACAAATAAAATAAGACTGTTAATTTCTTTAATTATTACTAAAATAGGCATATTAATTTCCTTCTTAATAGTTTCTACCAAACATTACAACTATATGTTGCAAGAACATGTATATTTATCTAATTAGACCGATTGAAACTCCTTTTATTGGGTCGAACTTGAATTTTGTATGCGTACTATTTAACTTATTTACGGTGCTAACACCCATTGTGAATTTATACACCTGAAACTTGCAAATTATTGCATGACCAGTCATTGAGATGGTTGAAGAGGATTTCTTTATGATATTTTTTGATTTGTTTGTGTCCATATAAATGTTAGAGGGCTCTCTACACTAATTATTATTAATTACTATTATTATTTCAATAGTAAATGTCCTTCTAGAGAGTGAATTTTTTTTACAGTCTTAAACTTTTTTTAACTAAATGTCCGTTTGGCATTGCTGTTGCAGACAGCAACAACAGCTTTTTTCTGAAAAGCAGTTAAAAAAGTGTTTGGTAAAATTTAAAAACTGTTTTTCTGAAAAGCACTTTTGGCTTAAAAGCTGCTTTTAGAGAAAGCAGGTCCCCCATGTTTTTGAAAAAAGCTGCTTTTCAGATTTTGCGGGAAGCAGCTACTGGTTTCATCATCAAAACTCACCAAAAACATTAATTTTTTATATTACTATACACCAAAACATGCACATATCAAAAATATTACCAAACAGTTATCTGATTTTCACAACAACACTTATTTTAACAGCAATTTTTAACAGCAAATAGAGGTAAATTTTGCAATCTCACCTTCCCCGATATGCTACCTCATTAAAACAGATATAAAGTCTCTGATTTTACTTAGCTGTCAACAAGATCGACCTAATAATTACAGAAACACACACCTTGTAAAAACCATTAGAGTTTGCGTGTAAAATTATAAATGGGGATCTGTAAACACAGACTCTATTTTTTAACCTAGCCTATATAGACTGGGGGTAATAAAAGCATGTAATAAAATTGATGGGTCGCTAAATCAAATCAGTAACTTCTGGTTGGAGAAGGACAGGTGTAACCAAGGAAGCTGAAGAAAGAATGTATATTTACTCTTGTAGGTCTACGGTGGTCAGTTAAAATCATATAAAGTGCTGAACAAATTATACATGGGTACGGCATACTGGATCAATGAAAATAAGATAGGTCATAACTCATAAGGTAAGTTATTAAAGGAAGAAGTAAATAAAAAGAGATATGTGCAAGGTAAAAGGCATGCAGTTGAAGTTAGATATAGGCCAAGACCTGTATGACTCATCACTCCACTCCTACTGTCGCTCTCTTCCAACTCCCCACAAATTAGACAGTAAAATGAACAAAATCGAACCGAGTTTTATTTAAGTTGAATCGAAAAATGGGTTAAGGAAGCTGAAATTCCGATCGACTTTCAAAATGTTATGTATAATATTTACTCCAGTTTCGATTATTTTTCAGAATTGATGCATGAATGGTATATTTTTAAACCTCAATTACTACGATTATCAAAATAAATTGATCCCGGATGACCCTAAATTTAAACTTGAATTGTTTTTCTAATTTAACAAAATTTATCACTTGTCGTTTTAGGTTGATAAGAACGGAGCACAAATTTATTGGTGAACATATAATAAACATGGATGATGAAAGAAAATGTCTTGTAGCCCTACTATTTCCACCTGTACAGTACAGCTGTGCATCTCTTTATTCTCTTCCTCTCACTCTCTTTAACTAGTACTGTTATTGCTTTCTTTCTCTCATCAACCAAATCTTGATTTTTTCCATCACCAGGTGAAGGCCATACACACAAAAAAGGGAGATGGTGGGACTAAGTATAGTGCTTGAAACACAAAGTGGAACTGCTAGTAGTTTAAGCAAGAGAAGTCCCCAAGTTATCAACAAAACCACCATGACTAAACCAACACAACCATCTTCTACTTCTTCAGCACTTGGCCCTTCTTTTCTAGATAAATGTTTTCTCTGTAGGAAGGAACTCTTGCTTACTGAAGACATCTATATGTACAAGTAAGCACCTCTCTCTCTCTCTCCCTCCCTCTCTCTCCCCCCTCTCTCCCTCCCTCTCTTCTCTCTCTCTCTCTCTCTCTCTCTCTCTCTCTCTCTCTCTCTCTCTCTCTCTCTCTCTCTCTCTCACACACACACACACACACACACACAAGATTGAAGTTGAAGGCTTTAGCCTAAGGCTATAAATTTGATACACACTAGAGACAGTTAATGGTTTTTTTTGCATTTGTTGCATGCATTAATTATACATTCACAACTTTTTTACTTTTTGTTAATGAACAAAAAAGATTTATGGTATTTTATTAAGTAAATGTTGAATATGGATTTGTTTGGTGCAGAGGAGACAAAGGTTTTTGTAGTGTGGAGTGCAGGTGCAGGCAGATACATATGGACGAGGAAGATCAGCCTGCTGCTTTCATGAGGAGTAAAAAAAATACCTACAAAATGAACAAGACAACAACTAACTGCTCTTCATACTACTCATCATCTAAGACTACCAGAAATCGAGCATTTTAATTTTTCTGGTTAACTAGACCCAACTTAGATTCTGGTTAGTAGTGAGAAATATTGGTTTTAGACTTTTATGGCAAAAAAGTATTCTCTTACTTCAAATGTATCATCTTTATTTCAATGAAAGTATGAAACAATGATCTTCATCAATTTTCAATTCATGTATCCTATTCTTTTTGACTTTTTTGCTTTTCAGTATTTTTAACAAATTTTCTAACTTTTTTCGGAAGTCGGGGATTTCACGGAAACAAATTATCTACTCTCTAAAGTAGGCATAAAGGTCTCATAATCGTAGACAGAATATGTTTTATTCTTACCTAAATTTTCAGATTTTTTTTGGTTTGCTACGATAAAGAAGCATATTCAGCATCTTTACTTAATAAATTTATGACGTAACTTTGATATTTTTATCCATGTATTTATCATTGGATGTTAACGTTATCCATGAAATTGAAAATCCTACTAAATTTGCTGTGGGCACACTAGATGACAACTGCCAATACTACTGAAATGGGGTCTATACTACTGAAATGGGGTGTGAAAATTGTCCATTATGCTTGTCAAACTTCATGTTTATCTACAATATTCAAGCAAAACTCCAAGTTTTTGTTACATCATTAGGGATGAAGATAATGCAGTCACTTCACATGTATACATCTCCAGTACCAGCAAATTTGAACCTGTCTTATACCAAAATATCAATTTCCAACCCAGAAGAAATTTAAAACGTTTTCATTTCAAGATTTTGGCAATACAAGCAAGTCAAATACAGATACATATATACAATGCAACTAGAACCATGAAGACAGCGAACCGTGAGAGACAGAACAATATTATCAATACTCTATGACTCTATCCCATACAAGAAGCACTCTGAGAAATATATCATTGAGTAATGCTTCACAAAATGCTTGATATAACACAGAAGAGACTAATATGCTAAAGGAAATGGGAAAGAAAACTAAATTCCATTCTCTAGTACTCACTACTATGATCACCATAGGTGAAGGACAAATTACTAAATAATTTAAAAAGAAGCAACATTGGTTTGTTCTTGGGTGGAGCATAAATTTTGGTTAAGAAACAGCTCATTTTTGACTTGGATTCGCTGTTAGTAATTTATTCATTGTAGTGAGTTCTATATGAAAGCAAAATACTTAACAATACAGAAGAATTCAGGGAGGCACCATGCTCTTTTTTCTTCAACGGTTCCAAATAAAAGAAATAGTGCACTTTCCTCACCCAGCTTGTAGCAGTGTGTAGTTATAAATACAACACTAAGAAAGTTGCACGAATGTTAATAACTTGAAGGGTAATCTGCCTATACCAATTTCAATATCCTCAGCAAGGCAGATCATTATTACCTGAACTATGATTCCCCAATACAAGTCTTGGCATGTCAACTGTTACGTACTGCCACCAGTTAGCTTCTCCTGATCTTTGATCCAGAACTGTTGAACACAACTAAAACATATTGTATCTTTTTTTTACTCAGCCACACAGGTCTAAACCGTACTGCAGAGCATGACTACTGACCTTAGCACCAACATGAACTATAAGTCAAAATTTTAAGGTATCGGATTACAGAATGCATTACGATTTTGACATGTTAAAGTTTCCACCCCTCCGGTTTCACAAAAGCCCACAACCAAGCACAGCTACTAAATGATATGAAAACAACCATCAACCTCATGAGTGCATGTCATACAGTTGCTGGAATGTCTCCTCGGAAGAGAACAAAACCCTTAAACTACATGAGGCGTCCCTACTGATAGAACAAACAATTGGCAATGTGAGACTAAACCATAAAAAAGAACAATCTAGGGAGACATAGATAACGTATATAAGAACGTGCATTTATTCCATGCTTCTTAGCACATAGAGCCAGTAAGAAATAACACTAGGCTTACTTATGTATCATTGCCGTAATCAATTCAATATTTCAATGTTTTTGAAGATGCCTATACATATTACATACACTTTCCACACTTGGTGTTACCTTAGGTGAGGTGGACCATAAGCTTCTCATATGCAAATATAATTGTCAGACTAACTTGGCCATTCCGATCCTTCAATTTTTCTATGCTTCATCATCTGAGTCTTGAACTGTATTAGTGGTCTTCGCTCTCTTTGCACTTGGAAAGGAATGCCCATTTTCACCATCAGAGACAGAATCATCTGCCACAGGAGATCCCAGCTCATCCAATTCATGACCTTTGTCTTCAGGCTCCTCGGTTGCATCATCATCTTCAGCTGCTTCTGCTGCAGAATCGTCATTATTCTCATCGAGATGGTCTTCAGCGCCTTCTTTGCCAACTGATTGTTTTAATCTGAAATCTCTAGAAGTGCTACGCTTTGCATGCCTTAACAAATTGATTTTGCTTGCCTTAGTGAGAAGAATGAGATACTTCTCGTAGTCCTCAATCTGAAATATCAATTCCGGGATGCATCTGTTTTCCCTTTTGATCTTGTTCAGAATTCCTTTCCTCGCACTCTCTTGCTGAATTTGGAAATACGGAAACCTTATACATCATAAGCATAATCTGTTTATGCTAAACAGAATTAATTTTTGTAGAATTACAAATAGACAACTCCTTTTATACCTGTTGCATCACTTCAACAAATCTATATAGGGGGGCAGTTAAGTCCTTGCAAGTTATTTCCACAAGCTTCTGGTAACTATGGCTGGGTAACACTGGCTTACAACCCTTAGGAGCTATTTGAAGTTTTGAAATTCGAGCTAAATTCTTGTAAAACCTTGTAGCCACTCTCAACAAATGCTCTGCTTGGGGATCTGTTATTATATTTAATGATCAGAAGAAACATAAGATTATAGTGTAAAGAGGATTAGCAGATTTCAGTGTAAACACTTAACAATAGTTTAAACAAACATACCCTTGAGGCTCATCGAGAGAAAAGGAGATAAAACTTTCACTATGGCTTCAGCCGTCATGTAAAAGATCTCTTCCAATGCCAGCGCAGGTGCCTGTCTATCATTCTCATCAAGCATAATGCCCTTCTGATTAGCTGCCAAGTAAGATTTCAATTTAGTGGCAAACCAGTCCATGTCAACAACAATTAGTTCAATCATATGTAGCACAGAAGAAGCTACTACAGTTTCTGTAGAATGTTGTATAAGAGGGTATGTTTCCGACTTCGTTAGTGGGCTGCTAGTATCTGATCCCATTAATTTTAACAACTCTTTAGCCACATCTTCAGCAACAACTAAATCATTTGGAGATGGACTTAACAAAAATACAAGATTCAAAACACTTTTGGCAATCTTGGAATTTTTCACATCACAGCTTTTGCATATATGTAGCGCCCAGTCTCCAACAGACCTCCTCCTTTCCCCAGACAACTTGGTCCCGATGCTCATTGTTATATCACAGAGGATCTGACCAATATAATAGTACTTCAGGTGACATATACAAGGCAAAATAAATTCAAAGGACTGTGAGCACAATTTTTAATAGAAAGCATTTACCTCGATTTCTTGAAAAAATGAAGCAGCAAGAAGCTCAGAGAATATAGGCTTAATGGTCAACTGGATGAACATGTATATGCTTCTTTCAGTTTGATCATCAGTTTGATTGTTTACTTCGCATTCAACAACTAAATCAACATCTGAAACATCTTCGGATCCACTCTCAAGTGTAGCTTGCAACACTAATTCCACCATAATGCCTTCTTGCTCTGGAAACTGAAGAGCTATTGTTATTAATTCCCTCAAGCAAACTAGTGCCAAATGGAAAAGTTCCTTTCTGTCTTCAGAGTCTTTCCTCCCCTTAGTTTCGGTTTTCAGATGATCTGCCACAGTATTTGGACTCAACTTGAGGAACCATATCAATTTCAACATTGGTGAACTAAGCAATTTCATTTCCCCATAGACTAAATTCTTCAGCTTATCATCTTTGCCAGCTGCTGAGAAAGACTTTAACAGTCTAAGAGAAGCGTTCAAGGCAAACAACAACAACTTGAAGCATTGAATTGATGGGTTCCTAGAGGACGACTGGCTATGATTCTGAGAAGTTGCAGTGCTATTAGAGACACTTTTGTACATCCCCAGCGCTATTTGAAAAAGATGACTGATACTCGTAGTTGCCAAAAGAGTTCTTTCTTTGAATAAATTTGTTCTGCCTGATTCAGGCTTATCAAGTATTGGAGTAGCAGTAGATCTAACAGTTCCCCTCTTAATACCGGTTCCACTAGAAAAAAATCTTTCTAGAGATGCATAAACATCAGCATGCTCAAGAAGCTCTTTTTCTAAATCTACTTTCTTGACATCAGTTGCTTTCTCGAATTCAGTGGTAATGATATTAACCACCACCTCAAGAATTCCAGATAAAATCCAAGCACAGTATTTCTTTTCTTCTTTTACTTGTGCAGAGGCTGCATCCTGGGTATGTCCAAGAAACTCTACTTAATTTACACAAAAAAATGCAATCTAGTTAGCAAAACTCTCATATTAGGACATTACAATTATTTAATCCAACTAGATAACAGGTATGCCTGATCAGAAAGTTGAAGAGTTCTTTGTGACTGAGGAAATAAAATACTTTATTTATATTTGCATTTTAGAAATGGAAAGTGTTGAAAAGAAGAACAGATATATGTCCATCAGAGCTACATTGCTCAGACTGGTCAGTGATCTCAATAATGCAAATAACACAAACTTCTGACAAACCTTCGATATTCGCAGTTCTAAGAAATTTCCGAATCTTTGATAAAGCACTCGAGAATGTCTCACCAGACAAGTTCCTTCCTGCCTGGAATCATCCCAAACTATCAATAAAGAACAAGGTACTAAAATTACAATAGTAACTTAAATATACAAGCCAATACCTCATACTCTTGTGTAAGGGAGAAACCAAAAGAGTGCCGTGCATCTGAAGGATCAGATTTACCAAATGGTTGCATTACAAGAATCCAGGAAACGCAAGACAAAAGGCAATCAAGAGGCTCTTGGATGCAAAATTTTCCATTCTCCAATTTAACACACTGGTTAATTTTAAGTTGAATTTCTGCATCCTGAAATAGAAATCAATGATAATTGTGGAGATAAGTGAAAGCGATGTGTAGATGTCATCAAGGTAAGTACCACTACATGGCACAAGAGCCACACAGCAGACCATGTAATATATTTGAAATGAAAAGACAGCATAACAGACTTATATTCAAGAACCCCGTAAATTTCAGTAGTAATGAGCCTGAATGTAGTACTAGTAGTTACCTCTTTGTAAAACTGTAGAAAGTGGGGCAACAAAAAATCAAAAACAGATCCTGAAATTGATGGGTCCACCAAAATGAGCTCCACGAAGCCATCGTATATGATCTCTTTTACTTTTGCCTTGACGAATAATTGCAGCCATTATTAGAAACATTACTGTGACAGCCATTATAAAAAATATAAAGAGTGGAAAATAGAATGAAAGAGAAGCTTCCACAAACACCTGCCGATAAAGGGATCTCTGTAGCAAACCGTTAAATTCCTGGAAAAGACCACCACCGATGCCATATGGTACCTCAGCTTGCTGACTGCAACTGGCTTGGCTTGATGATTCTTCAAAAGAATTTAAGACATTTTTTTGAGCTTTCTTTTCAGCCAATATCAGTTTCATAATGGCACTAGTTGCAGCTTCGAGAACTGAATCTTCACGTCTAAACATAGCCTTGCGCACAACTAATATGGTGTAATCCTACATCAATTTTGGCAGAAGAAAACAGCACATAAGCCTCTCTACTTTTAGCATCAAGTACTCGAACATAAGTAATACACTTAAAAACACTAATAATTTAGAAAACTTAGGTAAGGAAAATTTGGGGAAATAGTAAATGAAAATTTGTGTCTTTGTACTTCACACTTTCAGGCTTCAGCAGAAGCATCTAGGTAAGAAAAACTTGGCTTTCTCTAGATTATGCAGGCTTAACATATATGATAAAATATTGAATATTTATTAACCAAAGCGCATTGCTTAGAATGCTAGTTTAAACAATCTTTTAAATCCATTCACCTAAACAACCCTTGATTCAACTATTCTTCTTAACCAAACTGGAATAAGCCAAGTGTTGGTCTTTTTTCAGAATCAATACAACAGAATATATTCCGAATTTTAGCATCTAAAATTCCATACCAGAAGGTCGCGACTTAATCTGACGAGAGGAATTAGAGCAGCAACAAGATGGATCGCAACCTTTCCATTCATGAAAGTAAAGTAATCCAGCAACTCCTTTAGATGTGAAACATATTCTAACATAGGATAGGGATTGCACTGGACCAAACGACATAATAATCTGCCATAAATATTTTAAAATTCAAGTTCCAAATAAAACTCAAAAATATAAGACAAGAAAAGTCACTTTTGTAATCAGATTACAGAAAATGAGAACTAGGCAATGAACATAAAAACACACCTTATAATGGCCAAACTCTGATCTGGCTTTGCTGAAAGAATGCGGAATTTACATTGTTCAATGATCTGCAAGAGGCATTGTACGTCAATGATTTTTGGAAAGAAAAAGAAGAGAACACTTGAACTGGAAATAATTGTTACAGTTAGTGTTTCGCCCATTCAAAAATATTGATAAAGGAAAGTCATCATAATTCAATAACATGCAGTCAATGAAGATAGGATTCAATACGTATATCCAATCATGTTGACTTGTTTTAAATTTTCTAAGCTAAAGCATTATCCAGATAACAGTTTTCGGTAAAACGAATAAACAAGAAATGATGATTCTGCTGGTTTTCTCAGTCATCACTCATAAACTCTGCCAAGATGATGAACATACATGTATCTAGTTTAAAGATCATTTTTTAGAGTGATTAGAAGGCAGAATAAAGGTAGCAATTGGAAAAACAGCATCTGTAGATAAATTCTTCAAATGCCTCTTAACTATTATGGGTATAGATGTTAAAGGACAATAGAGACCCCTGCTGTAACAATCACCGATACTTTCATACATGATACAGAAAAATAACCACATATGACGAAAACATTGGTGCTGAAACAGCTTAATAATATTTAGCTAAATATTTATCTTGATTTGGAATGATGCACAATGCATAAACAGAAAATATGAACAATGCACGAAATAAAGTGATATCATTCTGGAATTTATATCATACTGACCTCACTCCTCGCCATATCATGAACTTCAAATAAACTTTTCAGCATCTGCATACCTAGTTTCTGAGAACCCATCAGACCATGGGACTTGCAGAGCTCTTTCTGGCTTCCCTCGTCGACTGATTCAAGCAATACAAAACCAAACCTTACGATGCTAGGAACAATATGCTCTCTTCCATAATTGCTTTCACTAACCTACAGCAATTCGATTGAAATTTTTTGTAAAGAAAATGAGAACTACAAGGTAATAGGTTCATGATGGAATAAAATCCTCCCTTCCAAAAGTAATTTTGTCAATTTACAAATATACAATGGAAAATGTACCTAATATAAAAGTAATTCTATCAACCTACAAGTATACAATGGAGATTCCAAAAGTTCCAAAAGTAATTTTATCAACCTACAACTATACATTGGAGAATATATATTAATAAATGTAAGCTGAACTAGCCGTTTATGTCATCTGGTTAATTGTTTCTGCCTTGCTCTCAAGTCTCAAAAGCATATTATTTCTTTTAGCAAGCAAATGTCTATTAGTTAGAGGGTCTGACAATATAAGACACTACAGCACATCTAAATTCAGAAAATCAAGCATCAAGAGGCTGCAATTGCAAATTTGCAAGATGATTCAGCACACAAGGCTATATTACTTGTGTATAGGAATTCACTCCTGGGTCTATGTCCAGACTGATGAATTGACCAACTGCAGGAAAGGAGAGTGAAGGACACTTACAGCTCGCAGGATAGCCGTTTCTAAGACCAGAGCAATCTGCAGATACTCTTCCTTTAAATCAGTCGGAAGCCATTTACAAAACCTGAACTCAAAAAAATCATGAAACAGTACAGTATAATATTCAATATCTGTAATACCAAATATAATAAGAAGTCCACACCATGTTTCATTATATTGATAGATTACAATCTTGCTGGTACTTGACATTTCATAAAATTATATTGGCCATTTTACAATTTGTGTCCATATTAAACCAAAATTTTCCTACAATATTTGACCTCAAAGCAGCTTCATTTCAAAACTGATAAATCTTTCTTCTTGTTGACATGATTAGTTTAAACTTGAGCTGAATCCATTCAGTGCTAATAGTAGGTGTAAAATATATATTATGGCACTCATCCTTGCAAGAAATGTCATTTAAGGAAGAGAACCTACAAACACTAACCTACTGAGTATTGATCATTGCTTAAATAAAAATAAGCATAACTGTTTTTATAAGTATATGACTCATCCGTAATCAAAATCATTAGTATCTAGTCATAAATATGCAATTTCTTGTACTAGCACAACAAATACAATTCCATAAATTTACGGGAATCAAACAATGATCATAAGGTGTAGTAATTACTAACTCTGCAAACTTGCAATCCTTGTAAGCATTTGCCAGCGTTGTTTTGAGTATCGCCATTGCAGAGTCGTTAAACCTCCGAATCCTAGCAACAGACAACAAAACCGCCACCACAAAATAATTAAACACCCGAACATCACCTTTCAAAATCCCAATCAATTCCTGTCCAAGCGAAGGATCCTGTTTCACCGCAAAATTCACATGTAACAACACAGTCCCTTCCACTTGCCTAATTATCGAACTCACCTTTTCCCCCAATTTACACCCGAAAAACACCAAAATCCCCTCAATCAACTCTCGTTTACAAAACCCCTTCGACGCCAAAACCAACAACTGATAAACCAACGACGGCAAATCCTGCAACTCGACATTCCCCATTTCATCAAACACCTTATCTACAAACTCCCTACACCTCTCCTTACTCAAAAACCTAAACTCGTAAACAACCGAAACAATCTTAACCAACACACCCTTACTCCACTCACTCAAAATCACCTTATCAATTATCCTATCAACATTTCTCCTCTCATTCGATTTATAAATTAAGTCAAGACAATTAGGCAAAATATCGAGAACCTGAGCATCGTCAGGCTCGTTAACTTTCGATAAACTCGATACAATCAGTTCCGATAGGTTAATTAGTTCCGGTACGGGGACGGTGTCGAGATGAGAGAGGAAGAGTTGGAGAGTGGAGAAAGAGGCGCGATCGCGGGGGAGAGAGTGGGAGAGAAGGAGAGAGATGTAGGAGTGGAGGAGAGAGGGGAGGAGAGATGAGAGAGAGGGAGAGAGAGGGAGGAGAGAGAGGAGAGAGGAAGTGTAGAGAGAAATTTGAGAGGATGGGAGAGAGTGGAGGAGAGAGATTAGGGTTTGGTGGGAGAAGGGGGAGAGGAGGTAAGTTGGGAGAGGGTGGGTGTGGGGGTGGGTTTGGGCGAGGGCGATTATTTCGGTGGCGGTGAGGGGTGGTGGGTGCAGGGGGGTTGTGGTGGTGGTGGTCATGGTGTTGGGAGGGGGGGGAGGTGGTGGTTAGGTGGTTTTAGAGGGGAGAGTGATTGTTGATTTTTGTGTTCTTGTATTTTAGGCGGGAAAAGGGTTAGTGGCGTTTAAAATTCGTGAATCGGTCGGTGAATGTTACATTAAGAGCTAGGTTCGTAAGATGTAACTAGCATACGGAAATAATTTTCGTACAAATCACTAAATCAGCATCTTCGAAATAATTTTATAATTAAATAGATGGTAAATTATAGTATTTCAACTTTATTTTATATTTGTAAATTAATTTTATAATATTGTATGCCGTTTTCATGAACCAAATATTTTATAATTTGAACAGGTTTAAAAAGTTGGATCAATATATCTATACGATAATAATCACATGATTATTATTAATAATAATTTTTCAAATAATAATTAAATTTTCAATGTCGTGAAACGAAATTTTATTAAAATGATCAATTGAGTGTAATATAAATAATTATTGTAGCATAATTGTTTGTGTATAACATAGATGTTTGTAAACTCATGTAATTTTAATGTAATAAAAGTATATTTGTAAAAAAGATAATCATGTATGTGAAATTATATCTTAAGATATATTACAATTTTTTTTTTTTTTGAACTCAAAAGGAAATCATTCATTACTGACAATCCTTCATGATTACATCAAAGAAACCAGGAGAGATATCATCACTCCTAATAGTACGATCAGCAACATAATAGGATGCCCTTGCGAGTAAATGAGCAACCCCGTTAGCGGACCGTCTTACGAAAAATAAAGATACATTTGGTAATTCTTCTAGCAAGGCTCTACAATCATTTATCAGATCTCCAAAATATGATAACATAACAGCCTTACTGCGGATGGACTGAACAACTGAGAGGTTGTCCGTTTCAATGGTAGCTGCACCTCATTGCTTTCTCTTAACCCAGCTCAGAGCCTCCTTCACCCCCAAAGCTTCCACCACCTCTGCATCCCTTCGGCCCTCCTTGCACGTTGAAATTGCTTCTTCCACAGACCCACCACTATTGCGAGCCACACATATACATAACTATACATTCATGTATCCTTAAAGATGGCATCATCTACGTTAACTTTTATCACTTCGCCATCTGGTCTAATCCACTTCACAGCACCATCATCTTCTGTCACGAACGCTGCAAGAGAATTGACATTCCTATCTTGAGCTCGATCCCATTGATTTATCGTGGAGTGAATCAGCGACACCACTGTGTTTATACCTACTCCCTTATCATTCCAGACCACCTCATTGCGAAGCTTCCAAATCACCCAACATGTTACTGCAACTAGTTTCCTCCTCTCTCCATCCCCTTCTATCATTCTATCATTTAACCATGCTGCAAACGAACCACTTACATTTGTATCTACCTCCCCAAGAATTATACTCCAACAAAATTGAGCAAAAGTGCAATTTATTAAATAGTGAACCACTGTTTCTCTTTGCATATTACACAGCGGACAGATTTCGTCCACATTGACGTGTCTAGAACGAAGCAGAGATTTCGTCGGGAGACAATTGGTGGCAGCTCTCCACAACATATGTTTAACCTTTGGGGGCACACGAACCTTCCACACTCTCTTCCAAAAATCTGTAACTGATGTACTGACTTCCTCTTCTTTAGTCGACTGAATATATCTGTACGCACTCTTAACTGAAAAAAGACCTGTTTTTTCAAAGGACAGGTACCATCTGTCCTTATTACGACTTTGAGATAGGGTAATGCTCAAGATAAGCTCAGCATCCCGTCTATTAAACAAATCATGCACCAAGTATTTATCCCAGGCCAATATTCCAATTTCAAATAACGTCAACACATTCTTGCCAACTAAACTCGGATGAGCAGTGGTTACTCTCGGATTGTCTTAACAAGACAGTCATGGGTCATTAATAATATTAATCTCCTCCCAATTCCTCACTCTTCTTCGAGCACCCATCATTACCACCTCCCTTGCTTCAAGAACACTCCTCCAAACAAAACTTGGATTATGGCCAAGCTCAGCAGTTAGAAACTCCCCCGTTCTGTAATATCGTGCTTTGAAGATTTGACTAACTAAAGTATCTGGTTGACTTTGCAAGCGTCATCCTTGTTTCCCTAGTAGACACAGATTGAAGTCCCTCAAATTTCTAAAGCCCATCCCTCCTTTCGACTTATGCACTGTAAATTTTTTCCAACTCTTCCAATGAATCCCACGACAATTCTTTGACCCCGAACTCCACCAGTACTTACACATGAGTTGCTCCCTTTCTTTACACATCTCAACCGGCAGTAAAAAGACATTCATTGCATAGCTTGGCAAGGACTGAGCAACCGATTTAATTAACACCTCTCTCCCCCCTTTCGATATATATTTCTCTTCACACCTTTGAATCCTCTGCCTCATTCGCTCCTTCAAATAACCCAGAATCACACTTTTATTTCTTCCCAATGTACTTGGTAAGCCCAAATAGGTATTATCATCCCCTGCTTCATTTATTCCCATTATCGAACAAACTTCCCTCCTGGTATTTGTATCTGTGTTCGGGCTGAAGAAAATTGATGATTTAGCAAGATTAACTTGTTGTCCTGAGGCATTTTGAAAATGTTGAAGCACTTCCATCACACTTCGAGCGCCCTCCCCGTTAGCTTTACAATACATATATGAATCATCAGCAAACAACATATGTGAGACTACAGGCGTAATATATTATATCTTATACATAATATATTTTTTGATAATCAAGTAATTCATTAATAAACGGTCATACGACATCTACAAAAATAATCAAAATAGAACAAACACGTAATAAAATAGATCAAATCAGAATTTTCTTTACCCCGAGCTATGATTGTTGAGCAAATCATTCATTGTGGCACATCACTCGTTCATATCGCTGAAGTTTGCAGCCTTTTTAGAGAGACAATCTAACAATTTGTTGTAGTCATGCAATATATATGTATGATATTAATTCGTCACTCGTTCATATCACTGGTTCTATTAATTCGTTAATACGTATTCGAACAATTAATCGTAATTGCGACTCCATACAATCCAAATCAATGAACCGCTATTATAAATCCTGCAGATCTACGATCCCGGATACTAAAACAAACCAAACTCTCACAAGGAGAGAGAACAAACCCGAAGAATGGGTAGAGAAAATCCACTAAACGGGGTACTAAAACTCTCAATAATGAGAGAGACTTATACAAATCGAAAACGAAATCAAAAGAAAACAGTAAAGAAGGGTCTTATCACCAACGTTTTGGTTAATGACAACCTCTTAACTAAAAATTTGAGAGTTAAGGTTTTTTTGGCGAAAGTATACATAATATATATGAGCGGTTGTTGTATAATCACAAAGTCTACAATACATGTCATTAAGACATTATACGTTTTTATCATTTATTTTCGTGTTCGTGTAATTTCGAGTATCAAAAATTAAATCAAACACTAAATTTTCGCGTTATAAATCAAATTTTTGTTAAAGATGTGAACGGTGAAAGAATGATAAAAAAAATGGACAAATTAGTGACATGCGAGATTTATCAAAGTTGTAAAGAATAATATGTCTTTTGGAAAGATAAAAATAAAGGAGTGTACATTTCAAAAATAAAACTGTTAACAAATGAATGAGACGAACAAATTGTATAATAATTATTTCATAATTTAATGATAAATATCAACGCTAACTTTCTTAATTTAAAAAATATTAACTAACGAATAATGATATCCTTGTATCTAATATGTAATTTATAATAGATCAAATTTTATTATTATATTTTATGTATAAATACTTGACCAGTTCAAATTAATATAAATTATATCAATTAACAATATAATTGGTATTTTTTAATTGAAAATAAACATGTATAATAAAAAATTTACAAACATGATCGGATATGTAGTTATATATAAAGCTACGAAAACAAAAATAATGGTATATAAATAATATAAGTCAACGTTCTATATACTTAAAATTTAAATTATGAAAAGAATAAAAGGAGATCATGTGGTTTGCCTAATAGAAATTCTAAATTACAAATCAAAAGTTCACTTAGCATAGTGGTTAAGACATGAACTTGCTAAGAGGAAGTCAAGGGTTCGATTCTTAATGAGCACACAAATTAATTAATTTTTAGCATAACTTATAGAAAATGGCATTTTTGTGATTTTTCAACAAATAAGGGTAAAATTATAATTTCACAACATTAAATTTTTTTGTAGTCGATTTGTAGTCTGGTACTCTATAGTTTGGTTATCCAATCTCTAACGTTATATTTTTTAAATTAAATTAATGAGAGCAATTGGATATAATACTAACTATTTTTTGGTATGTTGTGATTTTACTTAATTGCCCTTACTAAACTGTACTTCGAGTTTTTACTTAATTACCCTTAGTTATTTATAAAAAAATATTATTAAATAATAATATTACCTATTTATAACCAATTACCTTTTTCACCTAAAATACATTACTTTTTTTTTTTCTGAAAAATTCCCTTACTTTTACAAAAATATCACGCACAATTATCCTTTTTAACTAAAACATATAAGTTTTTTATTTTTACTTACTAAAACCCCTCGTTTGTGGGGCTGGTCCATTTATGTGGGCTATGGTTTTATTAAACCCAACAAATAAAATCAAAGAAAGGAATCAGTATGTGTAATATTTAGGCGTGTAAAAAAAATAAAAATAGATAGAAGGTCCTAGAAGCAAAAGTAAGAAAATAAGAAAAGGGGGAGACAAAACGTTTTATAGGGGATTTTGTGTGTTGTGGAGAAGGCAACAACAGTTCTTTTGATTAGCAGTTTCTTTCAGCATATTACAAGGAGCTCAAGCTGGTGAGAGCATATATCCACACTTGCATTGCTACAACTTGGTGAGAGTATCCAAACTCAGTTTCATTTATTAAAATAAAATTATAATTGTTAATAACAAACCAATTACCTATTTTAGCCAAAGTGTATATTATTTTTTATATTTTCCAACTAAAATTTTTACTTTTATATTTTTCCTAACTAAAACCTCTCATTTTCCAAAAATATCACGAGCATTTCTATTTAATGAAATAAAATAATAATATTTATAATTACTAATAACTAACCGATTAGCTTTTTTTTGCCAAAGCGTATATTCTTTTTTATATTTTCTAACTAAAAATTTTCCTAATTAAAACCTCAAATTTTTCAAAAATATCACAGACAATTCAATTTAGTAACATAAAATAGTAATATTGTAAATACTAATAATTAATCGATTACCTTTGTTAGTCAAAACATATATTCTTTTTTATATTTTCTAACTAAAATTTATCCTTTTCTAAAATTATCGCAGACGACATCTATATATGCTATACTATTATATAATAGCTGAAATATTGAAAGTTTTGATTTTCGATTTTCGATTTTCAAACATATATTACATAAGTACAAACTCTTCAATTATATCACAAAATATATTGATAATTTGTACGGTTACATTGACTGACATGCTGACTAAGCTAATAAACTTTTATAAAATCTATAAGTTTATTTAGATTTGAAGTATTAAAGTTGTACTTTTAATTCTTTTTAAAAAGATAGTATTTTCAGAAGTATTAAAATCTTAAATTTTTTTAAGTAAATTTCAAAATTAAGATTAAAGTCGCGCGTGCTTTGCACATGTTATATACTAGTATTATATAATAGTCGAAACATTGAAATTTTTTATTTCAATTTTCAGTAATTTATTCTATTTAATCTATCTATCTGTACTATTATATAATAACCGAAACATTGAAAGTTTTGATTTTCGATTTTCTCACATATATGACATAACTACAAACTCTTTTAATTATACTTTACTTAGAATTCAAAAACACGACTTTTTTTTTAGAAAATATTTATATTTATATTTATATATATTACAACAAAATATATTGATAATTTTGACGGTTATCTTTACTGACATGCTTACTAAGCTAATAAACTATTATAAAATCTATAATTTGTTTTTGATTTAAAGTATTAAAGTAATACTTTTAATTCTTTTTAAAAAAGTATCATTTTCAGAAGTATTAAAATCTCAAAAAATTTAAAAGTAAATTTCAAAATTAATATTTAAGTCATCCGTGCATTGCACGGGTTATACGCTTGTACTATTATATTAAAGACGAAACATTAAAAGTTTTTGTAGTCGGTTTGTAATCGATTTGTAGTCTGGTCCTCCATAGTTTGGTCATCCAATCTCTAACCGTTAAATCTTTTAAATTAAATTAATGAGAGCCATTGGATATAATATTAAATATTTGTTGGTATGTTGTGATTTTAATTAATTGTCCTTACTTAATTGTACTACGTGTTTTTACTTAATTACTCTTGTTTATTTATAAAAAATATTATTAAATTTTAATATTACCTATTTATAACCAATTACCTTTTACACCTAAAATATATTACTTTTTTATATTTTTTCTGAAAAAAATCCCTTACTTTTTCAAAAATATCATGGGAAATTACCTTTTTTAACTAAAACATATAAACTTTTTATTTTTGCTTACTAAGCCTCTACTTTTCCAAATATATCACAGACAGTTTCATTTATTAAAATAAAATAATAAATTAATAATTGTTAATAACTAACCAATTACATATTTTAGCCAAAGTGTATATTCTTTTTTATATTTTCTAACTAAAATTTTTACTTTTCTATTTTTTCTAACTAAAACCTCTCATTTTTCAAAAATATCACGGGCAGTTCTTTTTAATGAAATAAAATAATAATATTTATAATTACTAATAACTAACCGATTAGTTTTTTTTCCCAAAGCGTATATTCTTTTTTATATTTCTTAACTAAAATTTTTCCTAAGTAAAATCTCACATTTTTCAAAAATGTCACATGCAATTTCATTTAGTAACATAAAATAGTAATATTATAAATACTAATAATTAACCGATTACCTTTGTTAGCCAAAACATATATTCTTTTTTATATTTTTTAACTAAAATTTCTCATTTTCTAAAATTATCGCAGACAATATCTATCTATACTATAATATTATATAATAGCCGAAACATTGAAAGTTTTGATTTCAATTTTCGGTAATTTATTCTATTTAATCTATCTATCTGTATTATTATATAATAGCCGAAACATTTAAAGTTTTGATTTTCGATTTTCTCACATTTATAACATAACTACAAACTCTTTTAATTATACTTTACTTAGAATTCAAAAACACGACCTTTTTTTTAGAAAATATTTATATTTATATTTATATATATTATAACAAAATATATTGATAATTTTGACGGTTATCTTTACTGACATGCTTACTAAGCTAATAAACTATTATAAAATCTATAAAAAAAATTTAGATTTAAAGTATTAAAGTAGTACTTTTTTTTTAAAAGTAGCATTTTCAGAAATATTAAAATCTCAAAAAATTTAAAAGTAAATTTCAAAATTAATATTAAAGTCGTCTGTGCGGATTATAAGCTTGTTTATATGTAACCACCGACCATTATCTCTCTTTTTCATGAATAAAATATCAATTTCCTTCTCTCTTTTTTCCACTTCTTTTCTCTCTCTTCTCTTTCACATTTTTCTCCACTATCTTTTCATAATAATGATAAGGAATGAATATAAGTAATATTGTTGGAGTTGTTATGAATAATCAAGTCCCTAGCTAAATCAACAGGACTCAATATTATATAATATTTATAAGTAACACTCTAGGACATTGTTGGACTTGCTCTATATCACCAGGACATTAATCTCATTACCTATTTACAGGTAATCACCAGCCATTACCTATCTCATTTTCATGAATAAAATATCAACTTCCCTCCCTTTCTCCACTTTTTTTCTCTCTCTTCTCTTTCACTTTTTTCCTCTCTCTTTTCATAATAATGATAAGGAATGTATATAACTAATGTTGTTGGAGTTGTTATAAAAAATCAAGTCTCTAAATCAATCATTAGAACTCAATATTATATAATATTTATAAGTAACACTCTAGGACATTGTTGGACTTGCTCTAAGACGCCTTATCAATTATATATGATACTGAAACTGCTGCTGAAAAAATAACCTTGAAATAAAAATTCTGAAACAAGGAAGATCAAATCCAACTCCTTCATTTCCACCATTTTCGTTTGGGGTGTTCATCGGACCGCCCATATCGCATAAACCATCCACACTGCACCAATCTGCACCACAAAACGCGGTTTTTTAATTTTTATGGTGCGGTTGTGGGTTGAATTTTTTTACAAACCGCGCTGTGCGGTGCAGGTTACGGTTTGACGTTAAAGTAGTGCAGTTTAAACCGCACTGCACCGCACCACACTTCACTTCTATATATTTACATTTATATTTATATATTTATTTCCATTGATATATTTTTATTATTTGTATTTTACTAAAAATTATTGTTAGTGTGTCTTGTTTTCTAATCGAATATTAAGAGTTGTACTAAATATTAATATTTATCCTCATACTACTTGTCAATACTTTCAATTATGTCATTGTAATATTATATTAAAAAAATATTTAAAAATGTATAAACCTCAAAAATCGCACTGCATCACACCGCCTTTTCGTGGTGCGGTTTGTGCGGTTTTACTTTACGTGGTGCGGTCGCAGTTTGAGAAATTGACTAAACCGCATATTGTTGGTGCACAAATTTTGCACTTGTCGACTTTGTACTAACATGAAGTCCAAATGTCGACACGAAGAAAAACTGAAGACAGATGCAGTCTGACATGAAGACAGTTGACGTCAAATGAGTTAATATACATGCATGTAACATATTTTCAACTACAAAATACATATAACGTACATATTTGAATAAGTCACACGAAGACCTAGTCAAATAGGAACTAAATCATAGCTGGCAGTTGAGGAAGACTTGACAGGTGTGAGACACTTTTGAAATAGTCTACCCGTCAGCTATGTATCCTAGAAAGTAGGTGATAAACTATCAACAATCCCCTACAATTAAGGCACGTGCTCCACCATTGTAGCAATGGGAAAATCGGCTGAATTAGAAATATATACAACTCCAGAGTTTAATTATAACACAACTCTCTTGTCTCTCTTCATCCAAAATTTTCTTACGATGAGAAAGAATCGAATTAGCCCAAACAAATTGCTTAGGATTATTACAATCACGCGCTCTATGTTTGTGTGATTTCTTAGAACAAGTCATTGCAATTTGCATATATTTAAAAGGAGATGTCGTACCAACTCATAATTGAAAAATTGGGGAAGAAAAATTCGAAGCAGGCCGGGTGGGTCATCACATTTCAACTTTCTTGCTTTTAAATTGTCTGACTCCTGTTTTTCATCTTTTTCGGAGTATCTTCAAGAATTTCAAATAAATTCAGATAATCTTTGTATATACATGCAAATCTATAACTTAGGCTAACGAGGATGAAAAAGATTCAATTTCGGAATTAGAATCGAAAATTGGGGCTGAATCTTGTATGATTTGAGATTCCATAAAATAAATTTAATTGATAATGGTGTTTTAGAATTCGTGGGGTGAATGAGTGATATAGAGAGATAAAAGTCAGGTTTGAGTATATGTAGGGCATGTTTGGCTGACACAATTTATGCATTATAAGTTGATAAGAGTTTATGGGGGTGTTTGTGTACCCAACTTATTTGATAACTTATAACTTATAAATTGATAAGTTGAATGTTAGAAATCACTAACATTTTACTTAACTTATCAACTTATTCTTTTATTTCTTTATTTTTCTAATATTTTATATTTTTACATTTGTGTTTTTAAATATATTTTTTAAAATTTAAAATACAAGTGTTGAAATCATTGTATTTAAAAATTATTTTTTCAAATTTAATTTAGCAAATTCTTCACTAACTTATAAGTAAATTTATCCAAACACCCGTATAACTTATAAGAATTCATCAACTTATCACTTATATGACACTTACTCATTTTAAACTATAAATCAACTTTTTGGTGATAACTGATAGGTCCATAATTAATACATCTTTAATACTTATTTTATGTATGTTTTCGTAATTTTATTATTTAATAAATTGTTTTCTTTTGTTTTGTAGGAAAATAAATAAAATCATATTTCAAGCAGAAAAAGGTGAAAAAGGCAAGAAGATGGAAATACTTGAAGTCAAAAGGAAATTGGAGAAAAAATGGAAAACTTATCGGAGAAGAAAAAGGAATTGAGGAAATATTTCTACAATCTGATTTGTAGTCAAAGAACCCAAGCCCATTATTTTTCCTGTATATATAGATTTCCTCTCTTGTATTTGAGACACCTAGAATTTTATAGTTAATTGCTTCTCTGTTTTATACTTTGCCGATAGCTATTATCCGGCGTACTCGTTTTATTTATGTGCTTGCTCCATGAAGTTTTGATAGGTTATTGTTAGATAACAAGTTTCATAGTATATGCTTGTCTCGTTAATTGATATATCTTATTTGTGAAGGAAGGAGAATTGATTTTAGGGAGAGTTGATATTAATTGTGATTGATTAATGGATTCAGATTCCTAGGTTTTCCTTATCTGAATTTATTTGTTAATTAGGTTAAACAAATCTCATCTCAAATCTTATTGTCTAGTTCGCCTGAGTTAATTGTTAGGGTTTTGAAAATTCATAGTCTTTGTGGATCGATCTGTGATTGCTACAACTAAACACTGTGCACTTGCAGTTTACATTATTTTTACACATCAAGTTTTTGGCGCCGCTGCCGGGGATTATTGGTAATTTTCACTCCTTGATATTTAATTCTTTGGATTAGTTTCTTGTTCTGCATTGTTTGTCTTTTGGGGAACAGTGAAGCGGAGGAAAGCTTGGACAAGAAGATTGCTAGAAAGCCTCGTTGTCTCTTGTGAAATTTTTGGAAGCACTTTTCGGTATTCCGTATCACCTCTCTCTATTTTCTTTCCATCATTATTGAAAAATCCAAAAAAAATTAAATATTTGAAAAATCCAAAAACATTAGTTAGTTATTTGTTAAAAACCAATTTGTTGCATCGTTCATTCTCTCACATAGGAGCACATCATCTAGATTTCTTTATTGTCTTTATCGCTTTCCATCTTATACAATTGTGGTGATTGCTGGAGGAAAGAGGTACGTACAATTTAGAATAGAACACGTAGTGTAGTGCATCCATAAGTGTTTATTTCTCGTTCTTTGTGTGTTGCATCATCTAATCAATCTTAAGGGCGCCACCCAATTCCAAGATAAGGTGAGGGATTTCATCACCCTTTCCTTGGCCCACAAATCACTAATTCGTTCATCTTGCATTCCTTTTTCCTTAATAAAATCAATTAGACGTTAGCCCCTAGGATTTCGCACTCAACTAGGAAGAGAATCTAGGAGGAACAAATCACTAAGTATTTTTCGATGGTGTCTAGGCTAGCGAAAGCTTACCTGGCCTTTAGACTGGTGCCTAAAATGGTGGTTAGCCTCTTGGCAATGCTTCCTCCTGCCTGGCCAGCCACGACGAATGCTTTTTGAGCTGTTACTTTTAGCAGTATCTTATTGTTAGGAGCAAGGTCTAGATTTTTTTTTAGGATAAGATAGATTTTTCTTTTGATTTTCCATTTTTGGGTGTTTACTTATAGCTCTTGTCTTCTACGTGCTTAGTTGATTGTTTCTCTTGTATGCAAAGTATTTGGGTTCGAGACAATACATCTAGATTAGTGAGACAATCCGACCTTTCATTACCTAGAGTAGCAAGACAACTCGATTTCTCTTCACCCACTAAAATTGAGTCAAAAGAAGTAGAAGTTCCAACAACCGTCATGGCTGTCTCTCTTAAAGAACGTTGTTACCCCGCTCGTACCGCTCAACCCTCATGCATAGTGCTACCAGCAGTAACCGCAAACAATTTTGAAATCAAACATCATAACATTAGCATGTTACCTAGGTTTGCTGGGGTAGAGGGAGATGATCCATATCTTTTCATTCGAGAATTTGAGGAAGTGTGTGCTTTACAAAAACTTCAATAGTTAAGTGAGGATTCCATTAGGCTCAGACTCATTAACTTTGCTTTAAAAGAAGATGCTAAACAGTGGTTGTATAGTCTACCCGTTAATTCTATTTCCACATGGGAGGGATTTGTTGCTATATTTCTTAAAAAATATTTTCCCAATCATAAGGCTAATAGGCTTAGGAATGAAATCAACCAATTTTAACAAAATCCAAATGAGCCTTTTTGGAAATATTTTGATAGATTTCAAAAGTTGTTGTCTAAGTGTCGTCAACATGGTATAGAAAAATGGAGACTTTGTAAAATTCTTTATGAAGCCTTAGATAGCCAAACCACTGTCTTGTTAGAGTCTATGTGTAATGGTAAGTTTATGGATAAAACTGATGAAGAAGCTTGGCAATTTTTTGAGGAGTTAGCTGAAAGAACAATGTTGTGGGAGTCAACTAGGGAACCCAGTCAGGAAACTGAAAAATCTAAAAGCGTACACGTAGTTGGTAATTCTATTGCAACCGAAGTTAAGTTAGCTACTCTCACTAGACGTCTAGAAGCCTTAGAAACCAACAAGGTGTCCTCACAAGTGTTTCTGTGTGCAAATTGTAATTCTCCTACTCATTTGATAGAAAATTGTCCTGAAATTGAACAAGCCAATGCCATGTTTCAATCTAGAGTTGGGAATGATCCCTATTCATCCACATACAATCCTGGTTGGAAAAATCATCCAAATTCTCATGGAACCAAGGTCAATACAACCAGTATAACCAAAATTCTCAACCTGCTTTTCAAAAGCCCAATCCTGGTCCATACCCAACTCAAAATCCTAACTCATATCCTCCACAAAATCTCGGTCAATATCAAAAATCAGTTCCTTTGAATCCTCCTGGTTTTGCTGAATCTGATAAGAGATTTAATTCTTTAGAAAAGAGTATTGAGGCTTTATTGAAATCTCAAGATAATTTAACTCAATCTCAACAAAATTTCATGAACACTATGACCCAAGATAGGCAATTGCTAAATTCCAACGCTAAAGCCATATCTAAGCTAGATGTCCAAGTTAGTCAGTTGGCAAACACCATCAGTGAGAGAGAGAAAAATTAGTCAACCCGAGATTAATCCTAAATTTCATCCAAATCAAAAGTCTCATGAAAATGTGAATTATGTTATCTCTCTAAGGTCTGGTAATCAATTCAATAATCATGCTGGTGTCAATACTCAAGCAGAAGATAAGCTTACATCTGAACCAAATCCGTTACTCTTGAATCCTAGTCTTAAACAATCTTCCAATCCCAAGAGTCCTGAAGAAGTTGAATCTAATGAGTCATCACCCTCCGATGAACCACCTTCAAAACCCCAATCTGATGTGTCTATTGAAAAAGTCTTTAAGCCAAAAGCTCCGTTTCCTCACAGACTTACTTCAAACAAACAATCTGCTCAATTAGATAAGATTTTGGAAGTCTTCAAGCAAGTCAAGATTAACATTCCTCTTTTAGATGCAATTCAACAAGTTCCCTCTTATGCTAAGTGTCTAAAAGATTTGTGTACTCATAAAAGAACCACTCGTGTTCCTAAGAAAACTTTCCTAACATCTAATGTTAGCTCTATCTTGTCAAATCAAATTCCTTTGAAGTATAAGGATCCTGGTTGTCCTACCATTTCTTGTGTCATTGGTAATACTTTCATTGATAAAGCTTTACTCGATCTAGGAGCTAGTGTGAATCTTCTTCCATTATCTGTCTATCAAGACCTGGGTTTAGGTGAACTTAAAGAGACTACTATCACTCTTCAGTTAGCTGACCGTTCTGTCAAAATTCCTAAGGGTATGGTGGAAGATGTGTTGATTAAGGTTGGTGATTTTGTCTTCCCTGTCGATTTCATTGTTCTAGAAACCGAACCTGTCCAAAATCTCAAAAATCAAATTCTCATCATTCTAGGAAGACCTTTTCTTGCCACCTCTAATGCTTTGATTAACTGTAGGAATGGATTAATGAAACTCACATTTGGAAACATGCAAATTGATCTCAACATTTTTAATGTAGGAAATCAACCCAATGAGCTTTTTGACCAACCCATAGAAATTAACATGATTGATGAGTTAATTGATAATGAAATCATGAATGTTGATGATGTTCTTAACTTTTGTCAAAATTACTTTGGTCAAGATTGGGATGATACTGGTCATAAAAATGAGATTAATGAAATGTTAGAGTCCACCATTCCTAGTTCCAATCAAGAGTCAGAACCTTTTCCTTTGCCACTTTATGAAGCTAATGAATCAGTTGAGACAAGTCCACTAGAATTAGAACTTAAACCTCTTCCCGAAACTCTCAAGTATATGTTTCTAGGTTCTTCCGATTCTTTTTCAGTCATCATTGCATTTGATTTGACACCTTCTCAAGAGGAGGAACTCTTAATTGTACTTAGAAAGAATAAGGAATCCATAGGGTGGAGCATATCTGATATCAAGGGAATTAGCCCTGCCATTGTCCAACATAGGATTCACTTAGTTGATGATGCTAAACCAGTTAGAGAGCCGCAAAGGAGGTTGAACCCGACTCTTAAGGAAGTTGTTTGGAAAGAAATCCTTAAATGTCTAGATAATGGGATCATCTATCCTATATCTGATAGCTCTTAGGTCAGTCCTATTCAAGTAGTGCCTAAAAAGTCAGGGATCACTGTAGTTGTTAATGAGGATGATGAATTAGTTCCCACTCGTGTTCAGTCTGGTTGGAGAATGTGTATTGATTATAGGAAACTAAATGCTGCTACTAAGAAAGACTATTTTCCTCTGCCCTTCATTGATCAATAACCCAAACACGCACGTAGTACTAGTGATTAGGAGTTAAAAGTTTCGCTAGAGTGCAAGATTAATTAAGTTATTAAGGTGTAATTAACTTTTAATGATGGGTTTTGTACGGAGAATAAGATAAGTACATCAATTTTTATAATATTAAAAATTAACTATTTATGGTAATGTAAAAAAATGAAGGGGACGTACCAAAACAGAAACTATAAAGAAATGCAGGGACAGAATGAGTATTATAAACTTACAATAATTTATGATATACAATATATTACATTATATTATAAAAATATATCTTTTATATTTAATTCATGACATGGGAGTTTATTATATTATATACAAAAAATATATTATATTATATTTATGCACAAAAATAAGTTACTATATTATCAAACCAAGTTGTTGGGGTAAAGAAATTCTAAACGGGTTATTTTTAAAATTTTAAGATGAGAAATACATAGTTTTATTTTAAAAAAAAATGTTGCATCATGCTGATATTTTCATTTCAAATTCTGTTATCTCCTTACAATATATTTTTATTTCTGAGATACAAATTCTGAATGAAGGTGAAATATGTTGCACATTTTGCTCTGAAAGTAAATAAAGTTATCAGAGAGTAATATTTTTCATGAATGTGTCATTATTACTATTTAATACAAACACAGATTCAAAGGAAAGTGATTTGAACCCGAAATTTATTCAAAAGATGCATGATTCGAGTTTACTAATTTAAGATCCAAAATTTTGATGATACACATTGGGTTGATTTTCTAAGTTTTTTCAATTACTTATTAAAAAATTTATGAATTTTTATAGTTAAATAATGGCAATATGGTAATTTAGAGTAAAGTCAAGTGGTGTTCAAGTAAATATGTTTCTGTTTTGATGACATCGTAATGCGTGTCTGTATTACACATTGGAAGTGTAGCCCTATCCCTGTCCTTTCCGTTGAAGAGATCAGATAGGATATGCTTCAAAATGGTCTTATTACTAATTACTCTCTCCGTTCCCTTGACGGCTCGACACGTATTTTAAATTTTCTTTAATGCTAGTTTAAAACCCGTGCGATACACGGATTGTTATTAATAATTATTATTTTTATTATTTATGTTTTAATATTTTATTAATTTGTATTTGCTAAAAAAATAAGTAGGCGTGCTAAACTTTTTTAAAGAATTAAAAGTATTAAAATAAATTTTAAAATAAATTAATAACTGTTTATCCGTGATATTTTTGGAAAAGTAGGGGTCTTAGTAAGGAAAATAGAAAAAGTAACATGTTTTATCTGAAAAGGTAAGTGCCCGTAATTAAAAGTATTTAAATACGTTTCAAAATAAATAAGTAGGGATTTGCCCGGGATATTTTTGGAAAATGAGGGTTTTTAGTAAGGAAAAATAGAAAAAGTAACATGTTTTAGTTGAAAATGATAATTGCCGGTGATTTTTTTTAGAAAAATAGAGGATTTTGTTAGAAAAAATAGAAAAAGTAATGTATTTTAGCTGAAAAAGTAGGTGGTTATAAATTTTTTATTATTTAATAATAATTTCTTTAGAAAATGAAAAATTGAAAAAGTAACATGTTTCAGTTGAAAAAATGCTCATAATTAAAAGTATTAAAATAGATTTTAATACTTTTAATTATTAAAATAAAAAAATAGATTTTTAAAATAAATAAGTAAGGGGTTGCCCGTGATATTTTTGGAAAATGAGGGGTTTTAGTAAGAAAAAATAGAAAGAGTAACATGTTTTTGTTAAAAAAGATAACCGCCCGTGTTTTTTTTAGAAAAAGAGAAGATTTTGTTAGAAAAAAAAGGTAATGTATTTTAGTTGAAAAGGTAATTGGTTATAAATAATGTTATTATTTAGTGATAGTTTTTAAAAAAATAAGTAAGGGTAATTAAATAAAATCATTAATTACCGACCGTCCGTCCATCCGACTACCAAACTTTTAATGTTTCGTCTTTAATAATATAGCTTAAAACCCGTGCGATGCACGAATTGTTTTTAATAATTGTTAATTTTATTATTTATATTTTATATTTTATTAGTTGCATTTGTTAAAAAAAATAAGTAGGCTTGTTAAATATTTTTAAATAATTAAAAGTATTAAAATATATTTTAAAATAAATAAGTAACGGTTTGCCCGTGATATTTTGGAAAAAGAGGGGTTTTAGTAAGAAAAATAGAAAGTAAGATGTTTTCGTTGAATTTTAAAATATAAAAGTAACAATTTGTCCGTGATACTTTTGAAAAAAAGAGGGGTTTTAGTAAGAAAAATACAAAAGGTGACATGTTTTAGTTAAAAAAGATAATTGTCAATTAAAATTATTAAAATGAATTTTAAAGTAAATAAGCAAGGGTTTGTCCGTGATATAATTGGAAAAGTAGAGATTTTAGTAAGAAAAATAGAAAATATAACATGTTTTAGCCGAAAAAGGCAATTGCCCGTGATTTTTCTATAAAGAGGGGAAATGTAATTGCCAATTAAAAGTATTAAAATATGTTTTAAAATAAATAAGTAAGGGTTTGCTCGTGATATATTTGGGAAATGAGGGATTTTAGTAAAGTAAATAGAAAAAGTAACATGTTTTAGCTGAAAAGGAAATTGCTCGTGATTTTTTTAGAAAAAAATGATAATGCATTTTAACTGAAAGAGTAACTGATTATAATAATTTTTATAATAATTAAATAAACAATTAAATAAGGCAAGTACCGTACTAAAAAAACAGGTACCAAAACTTTCAATATTATAAAAAAGAATATACAATTTGGCTAAAAAAGGTAATGAGTTAGTTATTAGCAATTATAACTTTATTATGTTATTTTAGTAAATGAAACTGTTTGCGATATTTTTGGAAGATGTTTTAGTTAGGAAAAACAGAAAAGATATTATATTGTGGGTGGCTACTTTATATCCCACTAAGTATGTCTTTATGTCTTTTAGTATGACTCATACGCGTTATTACTTTAACGTGTAGATAAGGAATCTTGATTATTGTGACGATGAGGCCCCATGAGCACTCGGCAATAATTCAGAAATTCCCTTATAAATAGCTTGTAATCTCATAGATTGCAGAGTACACGGAAATCATCCGAAACTCTACTTTCTAAGCTTTTATCTATTCTAGCAATATATTCAAGGTACTATTTTCTATATCTATAGCCTTTGTTTTATATAGCCTTTGTTTTAGTGTAATACTTGTACAAAGCCTATCGTTCCGCCCCCCCTGGTATCAGAGCTTGTATGACAAACAGTAACTAAAACCCCCTATAGGTTTAGAGAAAGATATTGAAACCCAGAAAACACCCCCACTATTCCCAATAGAACACATAAAATCCGGTGGAAGTAAAGGTCAGACCTGTAGTAGAGCAGCAGGAGGCGTAAGTCTTGAAGAAGGATAGACTGAGGTAAACCTAGTTTATGTCAGAAAACTGGGAAAGGTCATCACAAAGGTGGTACGAACCAACAATCAATATCGAGTATCTAAGCCTAGCCAATAAACCCAAAGTTACAAAGCATCAAATAACCAACAGCCTACTAGCTATCCAGTTAATAGAGTTTGAACGACAAGTTTTAGAGGAGAAGCAAGAAGTTTCAAGCCAGACCCTAAAGGTTTTCATAAGCTTCATGAGCAGCTGGACACAAACAGCTGAAAGTTCAGAATACAGAGACGCTCTAAAGGCAACAGAAAGTCTTGAATCACCATCACAAAGATTTGTAAAGCCCACACAGATCCAGAAAACAGGAGGGCCAGCTTCGTTAAGCTCGGCAATTATCAAACAAAATAACACAATTATCCAACTCCTGGTAAAAACCAACGAGCATCTGGAGGACTGCTCTCAGAATATAAGACTCCTAAGAGCCAGCCTTAGTAAGGGAAAGGAGGTCCCTGCTAACTTTGAAGGAGCCTTGAAAGATTTAACGGAAAGACTGGACAAAGTCTCTCTAGGAGAACCAGTGATACCAAAAAGAAAGAAAGGACCCTTTCACGTATTTCAAGATCCTTTGGAAATTCTCAAGCAAGAGATTAAAAAGTCAGAGAAATGATGCCTAGACCAAGCATCACTGAGACCATTCAAGAAGGATCCCCTACACAACAGGATCAAATACGGAGTTACAGAAATACTGCAAGGATGCGGTATGAAGTCCAAAGAAGAATGCCACAGGCATGGAGAAATGGCTACAGGCGATCTCTGGAAAGACAATTAAATCCGGAGGACGAGCTGCAGATATCTCAAAACAGAAGAACAAGTCTTGTACCAGCAGAAACCCTATATGAGGACACCTGGTCCACATCTAGGATGAGAAGAGTGTACCAACACTACATGGAGGAAAGAATATTATGCGCTGGGGATGGTGCCCAAGTTAATAGGAGATTTATTAACCAGCAAAGTTATGCGGCACTTAGAAGGGAAGGATTGCAGCAAATCCATATGGGACTCATAATGGTAAGAGTACAGGCCCTTCATAGAACAAATATTGGCACAAATGCCTTAGTTGTTCTAAGAGATACAAGACTAAGAGATGAGAGGTCAATCCTAGGAACAATGGAAGTTGACCTAACAACAGGATCACAGCTAGTCTACATAGTGCCAGGATTCACCCTAAGTATTCATGACTTCTACAATCACATACAGCTGGCAATACAGACTAGAGGATATGAAGATTGGCGAGGAGAAAGTAATCTTCTACTAACCAGATCTTTGGTTGGAAGATTAACTAATGAAAGCCACACTGGATTCAGATACAACGTCAGAAGTGCAATAGAGTACCTGGCCAGTAATGGAATTATGGCAGTACCTGGAGAAAATAGAGGAATAGAAGAACTTCAAGGACAACAATGGATTCTGCAACCAAGTGCAGATTCTACAACATCAGTCCCACAACAAGTACTCACAAGATCAAGATCTGATAGCTCAATAGCTTTGAGTTTCAGAAACTATCATAGAGAACCTCCAAGAATGTCAACCATAGTAGACACAGATGATGAGGAAGAAATGATAGCAGTGGCACAATCCGAAGAAGTTTGGGACACCTTGGGAGAACCAAGTGGAAAATATGACTATTATGTAAGGTACAGTCCAAGCCCGCATGCACACATCCCACTAGAGGAGATAGTTCCTACAGGATGGGAAACTGATGAAGATGATGATGACGTCACTTACCCCATAATATGCGGAGATCAGGAAGAATCAGATAAGGAGGATGAAGAATTGGAATATCTCCAATATCTTGCAAATTTACCCCGGTTTCCAACAACTGAGTATAAGGATTTATACTCCTTTTCTCAAGAAGAAGGGAACGAAGATATTCTCCAAAATATTGAAGCGCCAACAGGCATTGAAGAAATTACACAGGCCACAGTGGACTATGTAATCGCAGATTTAGAACAAGAAGTCATTGGAGAAGAAGTAGCAGAATCGGTTACTCAATATGTGATGCAAAAACTAGATTCTGACTTAGAAAAAGAAGAACCGGAAATCAGATGGGATGATTCTGAAGATGAAGAAGAAGCCCCACTAAAGGGAACGAAGTTGCTTACAGAAAGAAGTAGCAGAATTTACCCAGAAGAAAAGGCTGGAATTTATCGATGGCCTTACCTCAGATATGACAGTGAAGATGATAGCACAGATCAAGAGGTCATAGCAATGGGGCTCAGTGAAGAAAAAGTTGAAGGTGATTTTGAATACCCAAAGTTGAGGAAACTCAAAGAAAGGGTATATTCAGGAGTAACGGGAGAATCATCCTCAACATACAGGTTACCAAAAGATGCAGTGATGGGACCAGGAAACTATCCCCCATGCAAGACAGAATCAGGATCAGCCAAAAATGCAAGTTGATGAAATAAGATCTACTGTTCAAAGATTCGGAAAAAGGCTTCCTGATGAAAACTGGACGTTACCTCCCGCACAAGCAAGAACAGGAGTAATGCTTACATTACCTAACGACATAGGAATGTACAGTGACGTAATATCCAGATGGGAATCAATCACACTCAATTTGCTCAATGAGAAGACATGGGAAAGTAATAGGAGCAAGGTGGTGTTTACGGAAAACCTTCTAGGAGAAACAGAGAAGAAGATGTGGATACAATGGAGAATGATGTATCCTGAGGATTACGAGGCACTAATCAACGTAGCAGATGATCCCCAGAACATTACCTCTCAGGTAAGAAGGATGATATTACTGGAAGACCCTTTCCAGGGATCCACCGTGGAGCAAGATAAAGCCTATCTCGAATTAGAAAGGCTTACATGCGATAATATGAAGGATGTCTTCGATTATCTAAATGATTACAAGACACTGGCAGCAAAATCCGGAAGAATGTATATAAGTGCAGAATTATCGGAAAAGCTATTCAGAAAGATGCCCCCATTGATTGGAAAGGAACTAGAAAAAGCTTTTGATGAGAAATATCCAGGAGCAAGAGTTGCGGTCATACCACGCATACATTTTGCTTACCAATACTTAGCAGAATTATGTCAAAAGGCAGCATTACAGAGAAGCTTAAAGGATTTATCTTTCTGCAGTAAAATCCCGATGCCAGGATACTACCAAAATCCAAGAAAAAGGTACGGATTAAGGAAGGCAAAGACATATCAAGGAAAACCACATAGTTCTCATGTCCGAGTATTCAAAACCAAGAATAAGGACAGAAACATAAGGTGCAAATGCTATATATGTGGGGAGCCAAATCACTTTGCCAGGGATTGTCCAAAGGAAAGAGCAAACGTAGCAAGGGCAACTATAGTGGAACAACTAAATATTCCAGATGACTGGGATATAATGTCAGTTGATATGAATGAACCAGATAGTGATGCAATATGCTCTATCTCGGAAGGAGAAGGATTGGAGGTAAGCAATGAAGTAAGGAAAGCATTAATGGATATACCAGGAGAGGAAGGAATTTTCATGATGCAGGCAGTAGCAACCCAACCTTCATGGAGGCATAAGGTAAAATTACCCCCACAGCAAGAAGAATGCAAGCATGAATGGGAGGAGAATCAAGCGATTACTGGAGAAGTAGTAACTGCATGTACGATATGCAAACTCCCAACAAATGAGCGAATGAGAATTCACTGTTCATCATGCGAAGTTACGGCTTGCCCTATGTGTGCGAGGCATCAATTTAATAAAGAAGTCAGCCCTAAACCCCCTGGCCATATAATGCCGCACAGCATGGATCAGTTGGTCCAAGAGCTGCTAAAATACATTACGTATTTGTTAGCGGAGAATGGTCGACTACAACAGAGCCTTGATCAAAGAATGATGGAAGACCTGGTCGACTTAAAGCAAAAAGGACAGATGAGCTCGTCCAATGAAAGGATTCCTTATGCAAATGAACTTGCAGTAAAAGAAGAAAGCTTCTTGGTAATAATGGAAGAAGCAATGGTAAAGAATGCAGGAACAGAAAAATCGGTGGCACCAAGAACAATAATCAATAAATTGTTCAACTGTATGGTATCTTTTGATATCCCAGGAGCTCCAGCGTTTGATGTTCGAGCAATTATAGATACAGGAGCATCAGTATGCTGTGTAGACAGTAATGCCATCCCAAAAGAAGCTGTTGAAGGCCTTAATTACAACGTGGTGATAACAGGCATCAACTCGCGACAGGAAACCAGGCTGAAAATGAAAGATGGAGATATGAAGATTGGGGAAAACAAATTCAGAATCCCCTTTACCTACAGCATGGATATGCAGCTAAAGGATGGTATCCAAATGATCATTGGTTGCAACTTCATAAGATCGATGAAAGGAGGAGTCAGGATTGAAGGAAACACAGTAACCTTCTACAAAAATCTGACTACAATAAACACACAACCAGAAGTAAGCTTCACAACAAAAGCAATCCAAGAACTCGACATGGATTATGAGGAATTTCAGACAATTCAGGAAGCTATATACTTCAATATGGGGACAGGAAGTCCGAACTTCAAGAAAAGGTTTAATCCTTTATTGGAAAGGCTTCAGCAAATGGGATACATAGGAGAAGATCCTCTGAGGCACTGGCAGAATAATCAGGTTCAATGTCATTTAGAAATCATAAACCCTGATGTTTTTATACAGGATAAACCTCTGAAGCATGTTACACCAGCAATGGAGCAGACATTCAAAAAACACATAGATGCACTACTAGAGCTAGGTGTAATAAGAAAAAGCAATAGCAGGCACAGAACAATGGCCATGATTGTCAGCTCAGGAACAACGATTGATCCAAAAACAGGGAGAGAAGTGAAAGGAAAAGAAAGAATGGTCTTTAATTACAGGACCTTGAATGACAACACCCATAAGGATCAATACAGCCTCCCAGGAATTAATACTATTATCAAAAGAATTGGTAATAGTCAAATCTACTCAAAGTTTGATCTGAAAAGTGGATTTCACCAGGTAGCAATGACTGAAGAAAGCATCCCCTGGACAGCCTTCATAGTTCCAGGAGGACTATATGAGTGGCTGGTAATGCCCTTTGAATTGAAAAATGCACCAGCAGTATTCCAAAGAAAGATGGATCATTGCTTCAAAGGCACTGAAGAATTCATATCAGTATATATTGATGATATACCGGTTTTCTCAAAGAATGAAGAAGAACATGCTAGGCATTTATCAAAAATGCTTCAGATTTGTGAAAAGCATGGATTAATCTTATCACCAACAAAGATGAAGATAGCGGTCAACGAAGTTGAATTCCTAGGCGCTATAATTGGAAAGAAGAAGATTAAACTGCAACCTCACATAATCAAGAGGATCATCGCTGTCACAGATGATCAGCTAAAGGAAAAGAAGGGACTAAGGTCATGGCTGGGCGTGCTAAATTACGCACGAAGTTATATTCCAAACTTAGGAAGAACATTGGGACCCCTTTATACAAAAACCAGCCCCCATGGTGACAAACGCATGAAAGAATCTGACTGGAAGCTAGTCAGACAAGTCCAAGAACAAGTAAAAAACCTCCCAGACCTGGATATTGCACCAGAAGAATGCCATATCATCTTAGAAACCGATGGATGTATGGAAGGATGGGGAGGAGTGTGCAAGTGGAAGCCAAAGAAGAAAGATCCAAGGAGCACTGAGAGAGTTTGCGCATACGCAAGTGGAAAATTTCCAGTTATAAAATCAACAATTGATGCAGAGATATATGCCTGCATGGAGACCATGGAAGCTCTAAAGATCCACTACTTAGACAAGAAAGAAATCACCCTCAGAACTGATTGCCAAGCAATAATTTCTTTCTACAACAAGTCTAGTAATAACAAACCCTCAAGAGTCAGGTGGATGGGATTCACTGACTATATCACAGGATCAGGCGTAAAAATTGAGTTCGAACACATTGATGGGAAGAATAATGTTCTAGCTGATTATTTGTCCAGACTAACTATGTTTCTTTGTGCAGATAATACTGAAGAATGTCAGGTGGACCAAGTTACGAAACAGAATTTGATTATTCTAGAAGAGACGCTCCAGGAGGCTCAAGACCTAACTGGAATCCAGGATTCGCCGGCCCATTTAGAAGAACTCCATCAGACGATCCAAGCATTGTTCAAAGCCCAGTTGTCATGGCCCATAAAGAAGACCTTATTCAATCACTCAGAAGGCCCATCTCAATCGACAGGACTTACAACATGCAAATTCAAGCAGCCCAAGAAGAACAAAAGGCAGCCTAACAGGCCTCAAAAGCCTTGGCCCAGTGGTACCAAATACTAATCCAGAAGGAACAGTTCAGTTGGTATAAATCAGGAAGTTCAAACCCAGGAATTAAGGAAATATTACCTACCCGAACAGATCACGTGAACAGGTTAAGTTTTATCCTTGACCAGGTTGAAATTCTGAAAAACCAAACCAAGGACTGGTAAAATCTAGAAGCAATACGTGTGCGGTCAGCAATAAAAGATGGAAAGGAGCCGTCCATCAGGCTTTGTCAGCTCAAACGTCAAAAGAGCTATCCTACTTTTTCAAAAAGATAAGATAGCATCTTTAAAAGTTGTTTGTTTTATTAAGAGTCAGCAGATTTGATAAATCTGCTTTTTGTAAAGATAGTGGGTGGGTGGCTACTTTATATTCCACTAAGTATGTCTTTATGTCTTTTAGTATGACTCATACGCGTTATTACTTTAACGTGTAGATAAGGAATCTTGATTATTGTGACGATGAGGCCCCATGAGCACTCGTAATATTTTATCTAACGGTTTTCATCGATTTGATCAAAAATATCTAACGGCTATGAATTGAGTGACCAGACTACAAAAACTTTCATGACCAGACTACAAAACTTTCAATGTTTCGTCTTTAATAATATAGTATAGATATATTTTGATAAATTATTTTAAATTTTTTCTTTTTTTGAATAAAAATATAATGTTTAAATTTTTATTTAGATTTTTTTTTATTTAAAAAAAATTGTAGAATTATATTTTATAAAAACCTTAAAATACGTGTCAAGTAATGTAAAAAAATTATATAAAAAAAAAATGAGAGGGAGGAGTATTTAATACTACTACAAAATATAGAAAAATGTAAACTGATTATAACCCATCTTTTTAATGCTATTTATTATCAATATTTCGAGAGATCTGAAAATTCATATATCGGGTAAGTAATTAATACACATTATTCCGTTATGATTTGTAAAATTGTGTAACGTTCGAAATTTAAAAACTTCGTATGATTTTGTGCTAGTTTATTTATGTTAATATACGAAGAATTTAATTATTTCATATAAATTTTTTAGAAAATACGCGGTTGTGTGTATAATAAAAATATTTGTCAAGAATAAATAACCATTTTCTTAAATAAAAAACGAATTATTCAGTTCATTAAATACAAACGAACAAATATTATACATTTCAACAAAAAATACTATAAAAATAGTCAAATAAGACGTTACGTATGGGTATGGGCTATTTCTTAAACCAATTCTTACAACAAGAAAACAAATACGTAGTCATATATACTTACATAAATACGTATCTATCTTTAGCCTTTTATCTTTGAAAATTACAACAAAGACGTCACGCTACGCAAGCGTGCCACGGAACCTTCTTCTTCAATTATATATATCACCCATCATTTCTATCTTCTTCATCACATTGTTAACAAAATTGTCCTTGGCTGAGAGATCTCTAAAAAAAAGAAAGAAATTATTTAAGTTTTTGAAGAAATATGGGAAGAACAGAAATGGACGTTGGAGCTGATGGGGTGGCTGTGATTACTATTATTAACCCTCCTGTTAATTCTCTCTCTATTGATGGTATTTTTTCAGATCCCCACTTTTTTTTTTTTTTTTTTTGATTTTATGTAGTTTTTTTTAAGTTTTTGAGAAATTAATAGGTTAAATTTTGAGACATGGGCTGTTGAGTTTTTCTTGATTTGTGTGCCATGTGGTGGAATTTAGTTTGAATATGTGTTTTTGTATGTTATGTTGGTGTGGAGATAGGTTGTGTACATGCAAATAAGTGGGATCATGTGTAGAGTTATTGGTGTTTAATGTTGTTTGATCTTCTAGGTTGCCCTGTTGTTGTAAATAGGAAAGTGATTTGTGTTGAAATGGAAAGTACTGTTTAAGACACTTAAATTATGTTTAGTGTACGTGTAAATAAGTGGGATCACAAGTAGGGTTGTTGGTCTTTAATGTTGTTTGATCTTCAATTTGTCCTGTTGTTGCAAATTGTGAATTAAGGAAGTGATATTGTGTAGAAATGTTAATCCTTTGTTTCAAGCGCTTGATTTGCTATGTAGAAACCAGCTAATAAGAGTGAATTTGTTTCTTGGTGGTGTTTTCGCTGATTGGTTCTCTGTACTTTCTCTTTCTTGGAGAAAGAGGGGTTCAGGGGATTGATTACAGATACTATTATGTCTTGCCGTAGTTCAAGACTTGTACCTTCCGTTTTTTCAATTTTGCGGGGTGGTACAGTTAGTTGTCACATGTTACTGTTATATTCTTTCTTGAATTAGGACTTCAAGTTTAGAGTCGATGCCATGACAATGATGTAGTGTATGAAATTTGGGAATATGTGGATAAAAAA
The DNA here is from genome assembly GCA_030848705.1 of Heracleum sosnowskyi. Taxonomy (NCBI): domain Eukaryota; kingdom Viridiplantae; phylum Streptophyta; class Magnoliopsida; order Apiales; family Apiaceae; genus Heracleum; species Heracleum sosnowskyi. The sequence continues at coordinate 108,817,185 of CM061240.1, read as the reverse complement.
TATGAAATTATAGGCGAGACTTGTTTTGTAGAACCGACAGAGTACGTCCTGTATATTTTTAGCAGACAATAACTAGATTTTTAGTCACAACTCACAAGGTTAGTCATGAATGTTTTGTATCTAATTTTGGTCTCTCAGCCTCTCAGCCTCTCAGCCTCTCAGCCTCTCAGCCTCTCAGCCTCTCAGCCTATATTATCTTTAGTCTTGCAAAAGATGACAATTACACTTTGGTGAAAATAAAAAAATAAAATCATGAGAGCACTAAAATGTTCGGATGTACCGAATATACCTCAAACAGGGGCCATTAATTAGGAAAAATTGAATATAGTTGAACTTATAAATTTGTTACCTCGCCATCATTCTTAAGGCCAGTCAATCTAGTACTAATATTTACAAAAAACACTAATTGTATGGCATAGTTAGTGAGATTAATTTTTCTCTCTTTGTCTCCAGTACTAAACAGTTTAAAAGAGACCTACGACCAGGCATTGCGAAGGGATGATGTTAAGGCAATTGTTATTACAGGTGCAGTATATATTGCTTATTGAGTGATTGTTCATATTGATTATGATATTACTTGTATGGGTATTGGCTAATACTTTCTGTTGTGGAGCAGGTGAAAAAGGCAAATTTTCTGGAGGTTTTGATATAACTGCCTTTGGAGGAATACAAGGAGGAAAATGTATGTCACATTTACTGTGTTCCTTATGTTATTGTGCACTAGCAGAGTAGAAGTTAATTTCTAACATTTAGATCTGTTTTGATCATAGCTCAAGCACCCAAACCTGGTTACGTAGCAATAGAAGTTCTTTCTGACACTGTAGAAGGTATTTTTCGGACTTTCTATATCCTCGTGTAGCATCTTATATTGTTTACAATTATACTTTTTTATTACTTTTCTCCTAATAGGCTAATACTGCATACTTGTCTTTTAGCTGCAAAAAAACCCTCAGTTGCGGCAATTGATGGCCTTGCCTTGGGCGGAGGGTTAGAGGTTGCAATGGTATGTTTACCGTGTTCTTTCAGTAAATAAACCCTTTTTCTTATTTCCTTAAATGACCCTTTCACCCCCTTGCATCTCAGTCTTGCCATGCCCGCATATCTACACCATATGCACAATTAGGCTTACCGGAGCTGCAGCTTGGTATAATTCCCGGATTCGGAGGTATGTTTTTAAAGTTTCTCACTCTGTAGGCTCTAAACTATGATGCTAATGGTTAAGAAAAAGAAACTTCAGACAATAAGACTTTATTATCAGCCTGAACTGAAAGTTTGACCACTTCTGTTAAGTATTTTTGCATCTGTTGTTATGGATATGAGCTAAGAATATTTACGGGGGGTAGTTTTGCACGGCCATCAAGAATGCTCTCTGTGCTGCAAAAAGCTTTGCTTTAGTATCCTGGAAGTTTGTTTATGTTATATTATAGAATTTCTTTACTCTATCAAGGCATTTTTTAATGTATCAATAAAGTTTGGGATTAAAACTAAGTGCAAACGTCATGTTTTTGCTGTGATTTACTATCTTTAGACTGTTGTAATTTCTCGTAAGAAAATTCATCATTATGGGCATTCATTATTTTAGGGACGCAACGACTCCCACGTCTTGTTGGCTTGGCGAAATCTCTTGAAATGATGTTGGTATGCAACTATTTGATCCTATTTTCAGGCACTATAACAGAACATTAACTTCTGTATTTTCAGGCTTTTATTTTTTTGATAAGCATGATTGTGTTTCTGAGTATCACTGTAAGAACTTGTTTTTACGTGAAACCTCTGTTTCTCTTGTAGACATCAAAGCCGGTCAAAGGGGAGGAAGCTCTTAGTCTGGGTCTTGTGGATGCAGTAGCCTCACCTGCTGAACTAATAAGCACGGCTCGTCGCTGGGCTTTGGATATATTGGAGCGTAGGAAACCATGGGTTGCCAGTCTTTACAAGACTGACAAGTTGGAACCTCTTGGCGAGGCAAGGGAAATCCTAAACTTTGCCAGAGCTCAGGCTCGTAAACAGGGTCCAAATCTCAGTCATCCTTTAGTTTGCATTGATGTAATTGAAGAGGGTATAGTTTCTGGTCCTCGTGCAGGCCTGTGGAAGGTTGATGTTTCTGCTACTCATTTAGATTATTCTATTCATGTTATACTAATTGAATATGATATGGATATGTTTTTAATGTTGGCAGGAAGCTGAAGCATTCCAAGGTCTTCTACATTCAGACACTTGCAAGAGTTTGGTCCACATCTTCTTTGCCCAACGTAGTACTACAAAGGTAACTAATTCAATCTTTTAAAATCCAGAATATTATATGATAGCATGGCCATAGACTTGCGCATAACATTTATCGATATATATAGGTAAATATATGTGCTTTTAAGTTTTGAAATGCTGGCTTTAAGAATTGGACAAAACCGGTAGCGCAAAAATTTTCAATCTGAAGGCAAACCACCGAATTTAACATTTAGTTCTAGATGTCCAAGTGCAGCACATTTTTTATTTTTAATGCATGCATTCATATCTATCTGTATGATTTAGATGATCTTTTGTCTTGATCTAATGGAGGCATGTAAGCTTAGCATTTGCCATAATTGGGAAAACCACTTAAGTGTGTTGATTATTTTTATTACGATGATTAGCGAGCTGAAGCTTCTTGACATAGTTTTAATTTAAAAGGTCTAGCTTAACACCAATGCATATAAGGTTATTCCCATGGAAACAAGATTCATGATTGCTTTTAATCTGAATTAGTGAATTATCTTTGTTAGAAATTGTGTCATCAGCCTTGCCTATTTGAAGGCCAAGCCTCTGATCCACCAAAGGTAAACTGTGGCCAGCTGGAAGCAGCATTAAGTGGTGACCAACCTTTTTAGTCAATGTGATGTTCAAGTACACACTATATCTTATGATCGTCATGTAATTTTTTTTTTACTCACCTTGTTTGATAATTATGTCCTAGATATGGAAAAACCAGTTATGGTTGTGTCCCAGCATAATTAAAATATCTTTAGTGGCAAAGTCAGTGACGCTAAATATTATCAGTTTTAAACTTTAACTCCTCACAAATATATGAAGCGTAGTGTTGTGAAAGACCGGAGTATGTCAGGCATAACTGTTGGTTTAAATATGATTTTCATAAAATTTAAGTGTTCGACAGTCAGCCTCACCCAGTCTAGTAGTAACATACCTAAATAGAATTCCAGTAATACTTTCTTTGGACTAACAGGTACCAGGAGTGACCGATCGTGGACTGAAACCAAGGCGCGTAAAGAAGGTTGCCATTCTTGGAGGAGGGTTAATGGGGTCTGGGATCGCAACAGCATTGATTGTTAGCAATTATCCTGTAATCTTAAAAGAAGTAAATGAGAATTTCTTACAGGCCGGGATAAGTAGAGTCAAAGGTGAGTAAAAATAATTATTATTCTTTGTAAGATCTGAAGCATGTTTTACAAAATAATAATTATATCTTTCTCATTTTACTCAGCTAATTTGCAAAGCCGTGTCAAGAAAGGGAGAATGACCCAAGAGAAGTTTGAAAAAACTTTTTCGCTCCTCACAGGATCTCTTGATTATGAAAGTTTTAGAGATGTGGACATGGTGATAGAGGTACAAGAAATAATGCTTTCAATTTATGCAAACTTCTGGTTAGGCTCTACTGCACTCTCTCCTTAATTCTTTCTTACAGAAATTTCCAAACAGGCTGTTATAGAGAATGTTTCATTGAAACAACAAATATTTGCGGACCTTGAAAAATATTGCCCACCGCATTGCATTCTTGCAAGTAACACGTCAACAATTGACTTGAACTTAATTGGTCAGAAGACCAAGTCAAGTGATCGGATCGTTGGAGCTCATTTTTTCAGGTAACACCCAGTGCCTGTTATAACTAGTTCCATAACTAGTTCCAGTAGCTTTCTATTTTCATTAATAAATCATGAATCATGTTACAGTCCTGCTCATGTCATGCCGCTTCTGGAAATCGTTCGTACTGAGAAGACATCTCCTCAAGTAATAGTTGACTTGCTGGATATCGGAAAGAAAATAAGAAAAACCCCGGTAGTGGTTGGGAATTGCACTGGATTTGCTGTTAACAGGATGTTCTTTCCATACACTCAAGCTGCCGTGTTGCTTGCCGAGCGTGGTACAGATATCTATCAGATTGATCGGGCAATTACCAAGTTTGGAATGCCAATGGGTCCATTTAGGTATGTGACTAGTATTTGACATTTTGACTTGGCCTTTTTTGTTGGTTTCAAATGGTTGGTTGGATACAAATCATTGATTCACACCAAGATGAATTTTTTTATGCAGGTTGTGTGACCTTGTTGGTTTTGGTGTTGGAGTCGCGACTGGAAAGCAATATGTTGAACATTTTCCTGAGAGGGTCTATAAGTCCATGTTACTCTCTTTAATGATAGAGGACAAGAGAGTTGGTAGGAATAAATCTGTTTTCCCCCCTTTAACTTATAGTTATTTGTAAATTTCTTTCCCTAGTTGCTACCAGAATATAAATCATCAAAATGTTTCAATGAATTTGTTCTACACACGTCAGGTGAAGCTACTCGCAAAGGATTTTATGTCTACAACGACAGACGTAAAGCAAGCCCAGATCCTGAAGTAAAGAATTATATTGAGAAGGCGAGAAATATGTCTGGAGTCTCTGTTGACCCAAAGGTAGTCTTCCTTCCTCTTCCTTTAATTACAGTTTATAATTTTGTATGTAGTATCTGACTTCTTACAGATAAGAGTTTGTAGGCCGAGAAAATGTTGTGCACGTGTTTTCTGAGCGCATGTAAAATTTATTCTCTTGGAATGCACTTGATTTGATTTAGGAAATATTGAATTGTGAAACTAACGATCGACATCTTTTGTCTAATTTGTTAATTTTTTGATCCAGTTGACTAAATTGTCAGACAAGGAAATCATAGAGATGATTTTCTTTCCTGTTGTGAATGAGGCTTGCCGTGTATATGCCGAAGGCATTGCAGTAAAAGCAGCGGATCTGGACATTGCTGGTGTTATGGGAATGGGTTTCCCAGCTTACAGGTTTGTGGTCTTTTTTGTTCAAATGCATTCCATATGAAAGTAGCAATACATAGTATAACCCATGAGTGTACTCCTTGGATCAGGGGAGGAGTTATGTTCTGGGCTGATTCTATTGGATCCAAATACATTTGTTCAAGATTAGAGGAGTGGTCAAATAAGTACGGTGGATTCTTCAAACCATGCGCCTACTTGGCCGATAAGGCAGCCAGGGGTGCTCTTTTGGTAAGTTCATTAAACTGTATTAATTTACCATACAGTCAATTTTTAGCTTGTGCTTCAGCATCAAAACTTTTAGGACCATAACACCTAAGATCCACTCTAAAGTATAAGACTATTAGTATGTTTTAGTTTTTAATTTCTTATCTTGTTCTTTGATGAAGTATCTTGAGAAGGTTACACACCACCGACCTAATCAAAACTAAGTTGGGGTTATGTGCTGTCCTAATCCGGGTCTTTTTAGGTGAAAACTGGGTTAGTCTTAGATTGATTTTTAAGCTAATGGATAAGGTGGTGGTATGTTGCTCTAATAGGTTTGAGATATATCTGGAGGAAGTCTGAACCCCTCGTGTGTCGCATGATATTTCTGTTTTGTGCTCTAATATAGAATGTTTGTTCCTAAAACTACTTAACCACCACCCCAGATTGACTCACAAAACTAATTAGTTTCTTTTGTATGTTCATTAAACTACTTAACCACCACCTTGTATTGACTCACAGAAGTAATCTGTCTCTTTTGTTTTGGTTTAAGCCTTTCCACTTTCTCACCCTATTTCCATTTGTTCCTTAATTTGTTTTTTGTCAGTCAGTTGTGTACAATGAACTATTTCAATTTTGCATTAATGTCTTGTGTGCCGAAATTCTTCATTGACTAATTTAAATGTGGACATTGCAGAGTTCACCTCTGGATCAAGGGAAGTCCCGTTTATAAGCTTTGAGTTCGTGGTTTTCATTGTACCCTCTTGGATCCGCATCTCACACGTCCTTCCACTTTTACTGAATTTGATATTTGGCCTTACTGGTGCTAGCGCTAGGCTCAGGAAGAGCTAATGAATAAGATAGTAGAGAATGAATATGGGTTGATTGATATGAGAAACTAGAAAATAATATGTGATTCCTGGCATATATCATCAATTGTCGAGGAATAAAGATTATAGCACTTACGTGTTACTGCTGTATTTGTAATTTATAAGCAACGGACTTTCAGTTGCATTGTTATCGTTTATTCCTAAATATTCGTAGATTTAGTAACATAAGGGTTAACCGAGCTACTGAAGTTCAAATTTAAGCACCAAATGAGCAACTAGACACTGGAGTTCATTTAGTAGTAGTACTAATAAGGATTTGTTCAAAGTAGAAATGAGGAGCAATTTTCTTGGACTCAGACAGCAAGTTAGAATCAGGCGGGCAAAATGTTCTTGTCTTCTATTTGTGATACAACTACATTACCTGCCCATCTCAAAAATCTAATTAATATAGTTATAAAAAGTATACCCACCGAATCAAATGTATGAACGACTCGATGGCCTTTTACTATCTGACATAAATTTGTTGATCAATTAATTGCACTCCATCAATTTAATAACGGATTAATAAATTTATTGCATAATTAAATTCAGTGGATTTGTTGGTTTGTTTACAAATTAACAATCAGTTAATTTAGTGATATACTGAGAAGTAATGATCGATTCTCGGTTAGTTTTGTTAGAAAGCAAGCGAATAAGGTTGCGCATAGAATTGCTAGAATTCCTTAGTGAGTTGAATAACTTCATTGTAATCCCGTCTCCTCCAATTTATTTGTTGGAGACACTATTGTCCGAAAGTTTGGTGATTTAATGAATTTGACATTTTCTCAAAAAAAAAAAAAAAACTTGTTTTCTTTTTGATTGGCTCATACTCCATATGGTAGGGGTAATTTGGCGGGTGATTTTAACAACCTCAGTGCAACATTGTTTAAAAATCTTGGTCATTCACGAGATCTGGTTCCCATCCTCAGGCCTCAGTCTCAGTCACAGGGCAGCCAGATTAATACCAAAAATATAACAAACAAATCCTGACAATGTAAATCCCCATGTCACTTGACCACGCCCCTCGTCTGGGTCATGCTCATTTTATTAATCTATCTGCTATTCTACTAAACATTTACAGACTCTCTGCTAATAAAAAATGCACATTTTATATTACTCCACATAACACCCAGAACTTGATATATCCCAGACCACAACGACCCCGAGAAGAAACCACAAAATTCACCGGACATTTTACATAACAATGCTAGTAATATATAACGACAACAGTGACGGAATCACGGAGGGGTCAATCAATATCGAAACATGGTTAAAAGATCGATAAAAATTATTTAGGTTTTTTTTTATTCAAATGCTAATTAATTACAGATAATCTCTTCTATATATAATAGGAGAACAAGGTAATAATTTAAGGGCATTTTGAGCCAATAAACCCCCTGTGAAGTTACTATTTTACCCTTATATATTACGAAATTATATGTCATGCCACTACTCTCTTATCTAGAGGAAAAAATTTAGTAAATAATGTTTTAGTCAAGTATCGAACCCTTGACATTGGCTAAAGAAATCATCCTTATAACCATTGAGCTACATGATTTTTTTGATTTTTGAGATAAAAATCATATGACATAAACCTCACATCTTTCTTATCCTATATTTATTATTATTTAAATTTTTGAGTAAAAATTAAGGTGATTTATAATATTTATTAAACTTTATTTTTTTAATACTTAAAATATCATACAGAATCATATATACTACAAGTCTTATAAAATATTAATATTAAATTTTAAAAACAATATTATGTGTGGTATTTTTTTATCTTTCTTTTAACTAAACAAATATTTTGTATATGTATCGATAACTATAATATATTCTATTTTCTTGCATCAGAGTCGAACTTTTCTTGTACCACGTAATATATTTGAATTATTCAAATATTTAATATATAAAATGAATTATTAAACGTTGATATAACATAAATAACATATTACAAGTACTTTATTTACATATTTATGACTAATTTATTTTTAAATTAATGAAATTAGTGTTAAAACATGTGTAAAAATTAGACAATAATTTAGGTATGGGCGATCAGTCACTTCGGGGTTGGGGAGACTCCGAACATGAACTCATTCGTCGAACCCTCCTAAATCCTCGAACGAGGATTACTTTATTTATCGCACAATAATCATTGTTAAATAGCACATATTTATAACATGTATACATGATATTTATAATTATTTGTTCTTATCTATACTACAAGTATAAAGTCAGTGTGATGCATACGACATTCATATTCTTCTTATTTTATATTTATATTTATTTTGTTTGAAGTTCATCTTAAATTTTAATAGTTTTATGTGATTGTTGAACTTAATGTTGAATTGACGTGTGTTTCTGTTTGAACATGATTAAATTGTATACAATAAAAACTCTATGAACATCAAAAATATACAATCATATATAGTTTAGTTTAAATCACAATCTACGCTAGCGGCCCGTGTCTTGCACGGGTTTTTATACTAATAAATGGTAAAACTTTAACGTTAAATTTTTATTTTTAGAATCATTTTAAATTCTTGTTCCGTCACTGTCTTCGATAATAATATTAAGGTATATAAGTGTAGAACCAGACAGATAGTGCATGTGAGATGAGTACTAAACACTAAACTACTCGCATTCATGTGACAAGCAGAGTATTTTATAAAACGGAGCATTGAGTGTCTGCCCTAATTGTCGCTAAAATTATGGTTAATTGCCTAGTTAGCACGAATATTTATTTATTAATGGTGGTCAAATATACGAGTGTTAAAACAGTTTTTAACCCCCCTCCTTTAATTTTTCTTAAAAGCCCCACTCTTCTGTGTTTTATCTCCGGGACAACATATTTGCACGTCATAGATTCTTTACGTAAAGCTGTTGTCTCAGCTACGTACGTGCAATTATTTAATCCTACTTCTACCTGTTTTCAGATCTCTACGCCCACATCATACCAATATTTTTAGTCCTGTTTATATGTTAAGGGGTTCGTTTATAACAAATTATATGTTGCAGCGTATAATTATATCACGAAACATTTCGTGATATATTTTCATGATACGTATAAAGTAGAATTTTTGATGTAAATGTCATTCCGTATTCTGTGATACTAAGAATGGTAAATTATGTACACCGTTTTCACGATAAATATTGCTTATAACATGACAATTATTAACATCACCGTAAAATAAACATACTCACCAGTAGCAATACTAGCACTATCAGTGGATGTATATGCAGCAGCTTAGGGTTCTGCATGAGTTGTTGATAAGAAATTAAAGTAGGAAGTAATAAGAGAGTCAGACCTCCACGTGCTTCTGGGAACTCTCTCCCTTCAGAGTACTCAAGTCCCCCCAATCCATCCCTTCTTTAACTTGATGCATTTACCCTCTTCATTTCTCCTACTACTCTCTCTCTCTCTCTCTCTCTCTCTCTCTCTCTCTCTCTCCATTAGCATCCATTTCCATGCTACAAGCACACCACCACAAGCTATAATCTCAATAACTTAAAAACCAAAGAAAGATATGGCGATGGAAGTTGTTCAAGAAGATTGTGGAGACATGAGCATGTTATGCACAGACCATCCATACAAAAACAACACACCAGGTGGAATATGTGCTCTTTGTCTCCAAGAAAAGCTAGGCAAACTAGTCTCTTCTTCATTTCCCGTAACAATCTTCCCATCTTCTTCCTCTTCTTCATCACCATCTTTCAGATCTGATCAAACCTTCACCACCACCACTACCACAACTTCTTCAGTTGTTCCTATACGTACAATAACACCATCTTCAGTTTTATCAAACACCCAAAATGAATGTCACCACCACCACAACTTCAAAATCTCTAAAATCCCTTACCTTCTTACACACAAAAAGAAGAAAAACAAGAACTCGTCATCTACAAACTCAAATCACTCCAACAATGCCATGATCTTCAGAAGAAGCAAATCCACCGCCACCCCTCGTCGAGGAATGTGTTTTAACAACGAGCTCGAGGACATTAATCAACATAAAAAAAGATTCTGGTCATTCAGGCATTTCAACAAACACCTTTCCGGCAAGAACTTTCCGGACGTCAAACAGATTAGTTCTCCATCATCTTCAAGCACTGCAAACACGGGGTCATTCTCAAGGTCAAGAAAGAGAAGTTCAAAGAAGGAAGAGGTGATAGTAGTGGACGAAAATGACAGTCCAGATCAAGTTTCATTTGGCCGGAAAGTTTCAAGATCAAGATCTGTCGGTTGTGGTAGCCGGAGCTTTTCCGGCGACTTTTTCGAGCGAATCTCAACTGGGTTCGGCGACTGCACACTCCGGCGAGTAGAATCACAACGAGAAGGCAAATCAAAATCTCGCCGGTCCGGCGCCGGAAATGTCGCCGGCGGCCAAGATTGCATCAAGCAAAGACCAAAATGTGGTGGTTTGTTTAGTGGGTTTATGATAACTTCCTCTTCATCGTCTTCTTCCTCATCTTCGTATTGGGTTTCCTCCTCGACAGACGAAAATAATCCTACCACTAACAATAATAATTTGAATGTGAAGCCCACGGCGGCGGGAGCTGCCGTGGCGGCGGTGGCAGGACAGTTAGCTCAGAGCAGGAGTAAGACTTGGGGTTGGGCTTTTGCAAGCCCAATGAGAGCTTTTAGCAAGCCCAAAAGAAATGGTGGTTCTGTTAGTAATAAAAATGGTGGTCCAAACTTAGCTGCAATTCCTTCTTTGTTGGCTGTGAGAAGTTGAGGATTTGAAGCTTTGTTTCATTTGGTATTTTTACTATAAATTTCTACACTGTTTAGATTCTTAATAAGTTCCTTTGTTTTGTTAATGCATGTTTTTGTTCATTGTTGATATATATAATTATAAATCTTGTTTCATATCACAAATCAAGCTAGCATTGTTTCTCTTTATAGTGTTCTTGAATCTATATATGCATGTATGTATACTCATCTATGAAATGCACTTTTTGGTAGTTGAAGACTTGAGTGAAGGAAGGAAGATATGCAATTCACTTTTTGTAATGTTCAGATGTGAGCAATTTGTATATTGTTATTATAGAAAATGGATGAAGATTGATGGGGATGATTCCAACTTTTTGTACATGTACTAAAAGGTCTTGATTTGTGGAGTAAAGTGTTTGGATTGAGGGATTGGATTAGGATCTTTTGGCTATAGTGTTTCAATCTAGGAGTCTTTCTAGGAGTTTGCTGGCTCTTTAGCTGGCCACAAAGTATAAAAAATTGAGTTGCAAGTGAGGGAGGAGTAGGGCATATTTCTATATATCTAGGTGTGCATGTGAAGGTTTCATATTAGTGGTGTATTTTGTAGAGATTGTTTATCAATCTCTCCCCTACTCCATGTTTGAGTCAAAAGCAAGCACATGTTTGGTTGTATGGTGGTTGAGAAGCACATTAAAATGTCAATTTACAATTTACAATTTACAATTTACATATACACATCTTTTGGATAGGTCTTGAGTGCTAAGCTATGTTCTGTCTTGTCATTTACACTTTAGTTTGTCACTTTTTCTCCATCAACATTTCAAAAACTATAAAGAGCTTGAGATGGCCCCAATTTATAAACAGAGAACTTGTTCATACATGTTCTTGGCAAGGAGTGTTATATGAATAAATAAAAAATTAAAATGGAAAAATCAAAAATGAATAAATAACAAATGATAAAGTTAATAGTATATGTTATCATGAAGTTGCAGGACTGATATATATTCAAAAAGACATGGGGAAAAAGGTTATGTATTGGGCTCCAAAGGAGGAGCCACTGGATTTGGAGCCCTACCATTTCATAGATGTGGACAAAGTCTCTGTTGGGCCTTTTTGAGATAGGGAATCTTCTTAAAAGACATTATTTTTGTCAAAGCTGTTAGATTTGGTTATCCATGATAGGAGATGAGATCAATTTATTGTTAATTATTGAGTAGTTTATTTATTATCTTTTTTTTCTGAAGTGGCCATTAGATTTTGAACTGTTGAATTAACTATACTTGCTATCTGATGGAAGCCATGGAACCAGTAAAACCTCTTATTCACCTGTAAAATACTGAACTGCAATGCTGCTGCATACTCTGTTGTTTCATCTTCTGCAATGCATGCTTATCGTCTGGTTTTATCTGGCGGATACTCTCCGAAGCTCTGTTAAATGAGGGTTCGAATTTTGACAAAGGCACGAGTATGCCTATATTTAAAAATTTCTTTATAAAAGTGACAATCGGCAAGTCTGCAATAATTTGTATTCTCCGACTACCTCCCCGGAGCGGGTAAATGTTTTTCATCCTATACGAAAGAATAATCAGTAGTGTAGTATAGTGATGCACAGCTCATAAGTGACAATGAGTAATTGTAGCGATGGAAAATTAATAAAATCACTTTAGCTCTGGACGTTATGTTTTTTCTTTATCATATGTTAATGGAATGGTCTATAAACATGTTTTAAATTTGCTTCGTATGGTCCGGTTCCCATTCGGGTTGTTGTTAGCATAATTTATCGTGCTAAGTAAGAAGAATTTTGATGTGAATGCATCAAGGTGTATTTATCTTATCTTATTGCACTCATTTAACGGCCCGTTCGGGAAATATGTTGCAATAATCAACTGTAGGTACGTGTAAACCAGAAATTGCCAGAAATTGCGAGCAACAGGTTAGCAGAAAACAAGAACGACCCACGACAATATACAGAGCTATAAGTAGTCGTTGTGTCAAATCATAATACTGTGCATGCATGTCGATGATCATTTGGCGTATTGTGAATTGTGATAGACGTTGTTGCAGTATAGTCGATGAGGTTCAGTCTTTTTTGTTTGATAACATTTGATGATCAGTAGGCCAACTGACTGTAAGACTCTGTAAATTCCATGTGCTCTGTATTATTTTTGTTATCTTTTCTCGTTTTATAGATAAAAATAATTTAGCAGCTTTTTACTTGTTTGGCAACTCATATTTTGACTGCAGTTATTTATCAGATGCTGAAGTAAAACTGTTTCTGAAATTTTTTGAGATTCCGAGAATTTTCAAAAATCGAAAAACTGGTACAATGACAGATTATTATTAGTAAGCCATTTTATTTTGTTGTATTGCTTCATCTTGTATATAGTTTATGGATGATATTCAAAACACTTCATATTTGTGAAATTAAAAGTCATCAAGGCAAATCGGGGGCGTAACTGAAACCCTCTGGGGTATAAAGAAGATGTTTTTCAGCGCCAAGAAAAATGCTTCCAGCACTCCGTAGCGAGGAGATCAGACCTCCGGTGGCTGGAAGGGAGGAGTTGCCCACAGACCTCCGGTGACTTCTGTGGACATTACCCTAGGTAGATAGCTCCCTTCTCCTTCACAATGTCAACACATGCAACCACATCATCCAAGTTCTGTGGGCTTTACCCTAATAATTAAGCCCACTCTATGAACTGCAACTTGGCCCGTTAAATCTTTGCAGTATCTGAGATCTACAGTTAAATCTCTATAATCTTGCCTGATGACATACGTGAGTTTTTCATTGGCCTCTGTTTTTTCTGTTAAAAATGGTTACTATTCAACTGAGAAAATCTCTACAGTGACACCTCAAACTTGCCCGAGCATCTGTACACAATGTTTTGTACATTAGAACACATTTTAGTTAACAAGGTATATACATATGTGTGCGTGTTAACTATTTGAGGGCCTCAAATAGTTAACAGGCTAATGATCACGAGTGCTTCACCACGGAAAACTGGCGTGGCACACCGGCAACCATATCACCATCAAGGGATTTTCCACTTGAACACATGCACAGTATCAAATCGGATAATTCCTTGGGCTTTAACAGATGAATCTGCCATTAGTGTAACAAAGAGCAAAATCGGAATAGCAACTGGGAATTTTTGGGCCATTGCTTAAGCAAGATTTTTAGTAACCGCAGATATAGTGGACTTTTGACAGTAACACAAGTTTACTATATTTTCCAACTCAGAGGGATTCATTAATGAATTTGTCTTCTGCAATAGCCGATTTATATGAAAATATGTTGAGTGAAGATAGGAGTCAAAGCAGTAACCACATCGAAGTTTGTGGGCGTTACCCTAGGTAGCTAGCTCCCTTCAATATCAACATATGCAACCACATCATCCAAGTTCGGTGAACTTTACCCGAAAAATTATGCCCACCCTATGAACTGTAATTTTCTGAAAACTATGCAGAAAATACTATGCAGTTTTCTGAAAATACTGGTACAGGAGTTCGTGACGCGAGACACAGATATATAGCATATACACCCTTGCCGTAGTATGTTGATGTTACATTGCAAGATAATAATCTAAAACTAGTTCTACACCTTAAATCTGCGAATCCTTCTGCATGTACACGAAACGTTTGTACATTAGAATGCATTTACTAATTATATGTACATGCATAAATACATAATAGTGTTAATTCTACTTGATAATGATCATGAGTGCTCGGTGTAAATCGGTGTGCCACTGACACTGACTTCACCCGCACGGCCATTGAGGGTACTGTAAATTTCTGGATTCTGTATAATACACAGAACAGTTTCAAGTATAATACACACATTGTAATGCACTTTTGGTCGTTCAAACGAAGGAAGATGCACAATTTACTTTGTGTAATTTTTAGATATGAGCAATTTGCATATTCTTATTATAGCAACTGGATGAAGATCAAGGTTATGAGTCTAACTAATTGCACATGTACAAAGTCTTGTTGGTGAAGTGAAGTAGGTTATCTCTATATCATGGAGTTACAAAGCTCATGCAAAAAGACATGGGAAAAAAGGTTTCGTATTGGATTCTAGAGTAGAAGCCCCTGCAATCGGAACCCCACCATTTGATATCTGTGGACAAATCCCCATGTTTGGCCTTTTTGAGATGGGGAATCTTCTTAAGACATGATTATTGTCAAAGCCATTGAATTTGGTTAAGCTTCTGCGGAGAAATGAGCTCAATCCATGTTACTAATTCATTGTTTGATTAGACCAGGCTTGCTATCTGCTAGAAACACTTTAACCTCTCGTTCACTTGTAGATCTCCCACCCATTTCTTTACTTCTGGCTGCGCACCAAGGACTAGAAAATGAACTAACGTGCATGTTCCTATCAATTTTGACAAAGAAAAGAAGAGAGGCATCCTAAAAGGAATACGTAAAGAAATGTGCAAGACAATAGAAAAGCCGCTTCTCTTTTGCTTCATTTTATTTTATAATTCATGCTCAAGAAGCCTTCTAAGTTTCAAGTCAGTCGTGTGGGTTTTAATCCTCTCATTTCCTCTGGTTCATGAGCGTTTCAACTATGATAGAAGTATGAGTTGCCAGTAATATATGCTTTGGAATCCTACATATTATTCGAGTTTCTAATTGACAAAATCCTACATATTATGCCAGTAATATATGCTTTGAGGCTCTTGATTTTGTCTTCAGGCTTCCAGTATTGTACTATTGTCAATTTTCTGTGTGACAAAAGGGAAGTATTGATCTAGTTGTAGAACATATCAGCAGTGTGAAGAACATAGAAAATTACTATACATAAGCCATGTTATTTTGTTTTATTGCTGTTGGCAGATATTATCAAGTACATAGTAATTCTTACACCAGCATCTTGTACGCAATTTTTGGATAACATTCGTGACACTGCATAATTGTGCTAAAAACTCATCAGAGCACAGAGAAGAAACCGAAACCCGCTGGGATCAAGCGGTCAATGCGGAGAAGGCCAACAACAATCCTTCCAATACTGCGTAACAGGGAGACTAGACCTCCAACATCTGGAAGAGCGGAGTTGCAGGTGGAAAGTGGCGTAGGGACGACTAATTTGCAGTTCTGGAGAAGTGTTGACAGCACAAATTGAAGGGGATTCAACAATATAGAAAATACACCATTGGCATTTGTTGTTGCAGCTGCAACTATATTTCCAGATCCACACTGCAATTGCACCAAAGCATCTGCACATTCATGGAATATTTTGTACATTAAAAAACATTTTTATTTTAACGACATGCATTCATTATGAATTAAACAAAAACTGTGGAAACCATTCTGCATATGATCCCTTGTACGTTTTACATATGCAAATTATATTAGATTAATGATCATGGTGTGAACGAGTGCTCACTAGAGAAAACTGGTGTGGCAGTGCCATTGACACCAATAGCGCCATTGAGGGTACAGTAAATTGTCCCTCCGATATTCAGCAACCCCCTACGCAAAATATTACTAAGAATTCCATCCTGTGCTTCAACAGCTGGAGGTGCCACTAGGGTAACAAGGAGCAAAACTATGACAGCAACTGTAGATTTCTGGGCCATTGCTTTAGCCATTGGGAAAACGTTCGATAGTAATGCAAGTTTATTATATCAAACTCCCACTTCTGCTTATGAAAATGCCTTCAGCATTACCCAATTTATAGAGAAATGCTTAGCATGCATGCTCTTGTTCTTTGGAATGCAGTAAAAACAAACTATGTAGCTAGCTACCTCCAAAATGTCAGCATAAGATTTGTGGGCTTTAGCCTACATATCAAGCCCACCCTATGTACTGCAACTTGGCCCATGCGCCTTTTAGTTAGCCACATTTGAAAACTGATTTGTTCTGTTCTTTTCTTACAGAAGGCCCACATATGCACACTAGTGTTTAAATAAGTATTTTTGAATAAATATTGCCTTTGATATTATTTGTTACTTTTTTTTTGGCTAATTGAAAACACTTGTCCATCGAACCCTTGACATCTCATAAAGGGAGTTAGGGAGATAACATTACACCAAGAGATGTTGGGTAATTATATTTTATCTTATAAATGAAAAAAAAGTATTTTGGATAAATATTGCCTCAGATTATTATAGGGCTTTTTAGAATATATAACTAATATTTCTAAACTAAATAAGATTTCAAAAATATCAATTTAAAAGTTGAGTAAAAAGCATATTGGAGCGCGATGAGATAGCTCAAGTGGTAAAGAGCTTATCTCTTGTCGTCCCAGGTCCAAGTTTGATATCTAACACCGTAAGGGCATTTGTGTCATTCAGATTAAACAAGAACTATATGCATGTAATGTCATATCGTTTTATTCTTAAATAATATAATTAATTATATAAAATAATATAAATATCGTTACTTCACATAATACAATAAAAATATTATATTTTTAAGTAGTACTTATTTTATATAAAACAAAATTTTTCTTATAAATATACCTGATTGAATTAAATACATTATCTTCAAGTTACCATTTTTTAATAAATATTATATATGTTATATATATACGTATATTACTGGACATATAGTACACAACAATGTGTTCTTTATTTTAATATATTTAGAATATATTAAAAAAAAATTAAAATTTATAGGCGAATATATCGATCCGCAGAATATACACTATTGTACCATAATTTATGATATATAGTGTATTCATTAAAATTATCGTTAAAAATGATAAACAATACTTGCTCAGTCCTAAAGTACCGGTCCATTTTGATTTTACGCATATTTTAAGATGTGTCAACTACACTGCATTAATTATTTTTTAAAAAAATTTACTTTTATAAATAAAATTTATAATATTTAAAATTTTTGCTATAATAATATTTAAAACTTTATTTACAAATAAATTGAATATATGTTTGAAGTAAAAACTTAAAGTACGTGTAAAAATTAAAGTGGACAAGTAATTTGGGACATGGTGATAAATTTATTACTAGGCTGAATCCTAATTCTAGTTGTTACTAATACAAAACACGAATAGTTGCAATTTATTTTTTTACAATTTTGTTGATATAATTGATATTTTCCAATCATTATCTTAAATATAAAATATATAATAAAAAATTAATGTTATGAAAAAAATGATAGATGATATTATGTAATTTATTAATTCTATTCAAAATTTTGGCGTTAGTCATTTTTTGAAAACAGAAAGCAGACCATCAAAATCACACATACACATGGTAAAATACTAAAATACCCTTCTTTTTTGTCTCATTTTATTAACAAAAGTTAACGATGTTAAAAGTTAGTGACGGAAGTATGCATTTTGCAAGATTCTGCATACTTTAGCATGCATTTCGCTAGATATCAAACTCTAGGTACACAAAGTACAACAACCTGAAACTTCAGGTACACAATATGCTTTTTACTCCTTTAACAAATCATATGGCCATTCAAGATTGTAGTAGCACTACATTGACATAGTACTCCACTTTGAAATAATTACCCCAAAAAGGTCTGACTGTTTTAAAGAAAAAGACAAATCAATTGGATGAACAGTTGGTTTTATTCTCAGCTGTCATCTTCATGATCAGAAAATCCAAATACAAAGTCATACATATTTACAAACATGTCACTCTTATAAAATCTTCATCACCCTGTTCAGTTGAAGCCGGCCTACTTTTGTGGGCTTTCCCAACCATGCGGGCAATGCCACTTCTCCCTCCATCTTTTCTTGCCACTGGATCACATTCACTTGCCAGAACAACAAAGGTGAGCGTTCAAGTCATACCACAGAAGCCGAGGCATGTATGCGTGAGTATTTTGTAAAGATACGGATGAGAGACTCTCTTTTAAAACCAATCAATACCCTCAATTTTTTTTTAAAAAAAATAGCTTTAAAATGGTTGACACCGCTTTTGTTAACCCCTTTGATCGCACGTTAACCTCTAAGATGCCAAAGTTTCTTAAGAGTCGAGACCCACAATGCATCTAAAACCAAACAAGTAAATTTCTTTTTTTAATGTGCATGGTAACAAACGAATGAGGAGGGTGTACCATAATAAGTTCAAAACCAAGTGTAAACAGCAATCACAAGTAAATAGGTATTATCACAATTATCGTTTTCTCCTCCACCTGACAAATATTGTTCCAAGCAGTTCCCTGCCTTTCCACATCTATTTGACTACTAATTCGTCGGCCTTTCTTCTCCTTGATGATTGCGGTTTTCTCAGATTGGACAGGGTGGGATGTCTAGGCTTTTACCAGCTCGAATCGTCCCCCAACCAATCAGACGCCAATGTTGTTGGATTCTTCTGCTCAGAGCAATTTTCTCCCCTTTGCTGGTGCAGACTGGAGATGTAAGCTGTAATTTTGCCATATCGTTCTTCACAGCCACAAGCCTGGCTCCATTGGACGACATAGATCCAATATTCAACATTAGAATCTCACCCTTGATCAACTTTGACACCTTTCCCTTTTTCTCTGTGCCCTTTGTCTTTACACCCAGAAGCCGATTAAACAAGACATAGTTCACCTGTAAAAAAGAACACAGGACCAGTTAAAAACGAGTAAAGGGAAATTATACAAACATTAGCTTCAAACAGTTTTAAAAGTTGTCGGACCAACTCTTACCTCTAGTTCGATATACACCTCGGGAAGTGACCCAACCTCCCCAAGAACATGTCCCACCAACCGATCAGCACGAGTTAAAGTCGGGTCCATTGTTGTTCCAACACCAATCAGGCCTCCAGGCACAGCATATTGTAGTTCATTTTGCTCCGCAAATAGTGAAACTATTCGAGAGTATATTGGTATGCAGCTGATGTTCCCACTTTCATCTTTAACCACCATCCCAGGACGAACCTCTATGTATTGATTGACCTTCAGCACACCCTGCAGACATTTACTCAAGTTGGAAACTATTTTTAACATACTGATAACTTGTTTACAGAAACAGGTAGATTGGTTATCATAAGATAAAACACATGACTGTAAGTTTTACAATCAAAGGTAAGTTAGAGAACATAAGACCAAATTTTCTTAAAGTTAATCAAGCCAAGCGTAACTTGAGAGACTAAAGAGAAGGAACAGACAGGAAGGTGAGGTCCATGACTCTTTTTAAAATAATTGAGAAACAAACCTTGAGGATGCTTCCTCCTGCAATGCCACCTTTGATTTCATCGACTTCAGATCCAGGTTTATTAACGTCAAAAGACCGGATGATAATCATGTTTGGTGGAGAAGTGAAGTTTCTTTTTGGAATAGGTATCTTTTTCACAAGATACTCGCACACACCATCAATGTTATAATTCAGCTGTGCTGAAATTGGTATCACAGGGGCACTAGCTGCATTGGTTCCCTGGACAAAGAAGTGTTGAGCATTTCAATGGACAAAACACGATAAGGCATCTTTTAGAATATACCAAGAGATCTAACCTCAACACATTTCAGAATGGCCTGATGCTGATTAAGAGCAATATTTTCCTGGATTAGATCAACCTTATTTTGCAGAATTATTATATGTTTTAGGCACATAATATCAATAGCAGCCAAGTGCTCCTCCGTTTGAGGTTGTGGACAAGTTTCATTGGCAGCTATCAGCAGTAATGCCCCGTCCATGATTGCTGCTCCATTAAGCATAGTGGCCATAAGCTTATCGTGACCCTATGTTAATCAAATGAACAATCAGAAATTTAGAACTATAGATGACGAAACAGAACAAACTTTATTAGGACTTAGAAAGCCTATGTTAATCAAATAAAATATCAGAACCATAGAAGACGAAACATAACAAACTTTATTTACACCTAGAAAGCGGCTGAAAGGAGAATTAAAATATAAATACACAAGCAAGAAAAACCTAGTGAGCAGACACCGCTCCATAGAGTGAAAGGAGATCCAAGATTGAGGCAAAAGTGAAAGGCAACAGAATATTTGGCCAAAGCATGCATGGCTTAAATCATTTGTCTACTTCTTAAGCTATATTTAGGACTTCTTGTTTATATCCTTTATCATGTATCTGCAGGCAGGCTTATACAGAATGAACAGATGTCATCTACATGACAAAAAAACCATAATATACAACATCCTGTGGATTTGTTTACGGTATTCTGACATCATAGGTATTTTAGTTGCATTAGCCAGTTAGAGATATACCCTTGAGCAACTCTGAGCTAAGAAGTGTACACATCTTTTAAATTTTTGATGGATCCTTGATGATGTAAACCTTTGACACTTCGATTACAAACATACATTTTTAATACACATTACAACATAACATATATGTTACAACAACTTCTTAAATTTATTTTACTAATTAAACATTTAAAGATTTCAACCACGTTTAACCAGTTAGTTAGACCTATACAAATGATTTTTTCTAAATTTTAAAAAAGAATAACTACTTAGTACACACTACACACAGACTAAAGTCAGGTCAGGCCAATGGATTTAAGTTGTGGTTGTGTGTGCGCGCACTTGTATAGACGTGAAATATGAGCTGCAAACAGATAAGACGGATTACATATTGAAAAAAGCAGCAAAATGGTAGGAAAATGCAGGTCTGTTAAGCAGTACTATAATCTTACTGGGCAATCAACAAAAGAGACATGTCTCAGTAAAGTCATCTTAGAGTTCTCACACCCAGGCGCATCACATGCAGGAGCATCTTCTTTCCCACTTCCATATGATCTATTCAGATCATCAGAAATTGGAGTGTCAATAGTCACAAAAATTAGAACAAACATCAAGACTGATGAATGAAATTGAGTTGTTTGAGTTAGAGAACCCACTTGTAACACTTTGGTCGAGGGCAACTTTTATTCTCGCATCTGTATATCTTTGCATTAGCATATCCAAGCTTTATAGTGATGTTTCTCTCTAGCTCATTCTTAAAACGTACAGTCTGCAAGCATAAAGTAGACTAATAAGAAATTACGGCCCTAATTTACCAAAAAACTTCGAAAATTTTCATTGTCGTATCTTATTTAAATATAATAAGCAAAATCCACCTTGCAGACTCGAAAACATCTGTATGAGCAGTAGTACACCTAATTTTCTTACATGTCTTTCAAGGTCTAGTTCCCCTTCAGACATTTAGTCTAATTACAAAATTTTGTGAGGTACACTTAAATTCCACTATAGTTTTCACTGGCCTTAAACATGTATAAGTTATGATGAAACGATTCCATGTTGCTTTTCATTTTCACATACCAAGACATCTTAGCTGGAGGGTAATAGATCAAGCTGCGTAACATGATGGTAATATCTTCTTCTTTCCTGTATTTAATGGAATTCCGATTCTAATAAAGATATACAGTAACATTACCTGAACACCAGATAGAGCTTTTACAACTGTTGATTTTCCATGGGCCACATGACCAATCGTGCCTGGAATCATAAAGCTAACTTAATCGTCGGCTATCACAAGGATAAAATTAAAGACAAGATCTTTATTAAAAGATTAAAAAACAACAAGGTATCCTATATATAATATCATGGTAACTTGGTCATTGTAATCTGGGGACATAAGTTAAAGCACGGATCTAATCCTCACTAACTAAATTTATAGCACCGGATGACCAAATTTTACAAATGATCTCGACAAATTTGGGCCTGTGTGCTGTCCTTATTCCGGTTTTGCAAGTTAAAACTGGGTTGATGATAGATTGGTCTCTTGCATTTGCATCTTACACGTCCTTCCGGTTCCACGGACCAGTATATCAAGTCTATTTAACTAGTATTGTCATAAAGGGGGTGATTTGGCTGGTGATTTTAACACATCTGATCACTAAAAGCGCACAAATTAAGCACATTTGGGCCATGCTCCTTGTATCAGTCTAGCTATCTGCCTATAAATGCTAATGTTATTAATAAGCCATTTTCTTATTAATGTTAATAATATAAATTTAACCAGAAACATAATACAAGTGACATGACTATAAAACGCTTTACTACTTGCATTCACATGCCTGCAAATTATTATATGATAAGAAGCATTTGTTTACCAATATTTACTACTTTTTTTTTTCTACTTTACTTATATTCATTAACCTCCGTGCCAACCCAAATGTAAACAATTGGGTGGGACGTAGATAATATATGATAAGAAGCATTTGTTTACCAATATTTATCGTGGGCTGCCTAGATATGACTTCCGGGGACAGAGGATGTAGTTTTGTCAAATCCAGCTTGCTAAGATCTTGCTCCATCAGTCCTTCTCGTGCCATTTTCACTCTTCTTCTTAAATACTTTGCTGTCAAATATAAATGATTCTAGCAGTAGCAAAGTTCAGCAAAAAAAATAAACAGTACTTCTCCCAATAAGTCTAGCACCTGTATCAAACATTTAACATATCAATTAAAGCAGCACAGCACAGCTTAATCTAAACCATGTCATTAATCTTAATACATCTATGCTGATCTCTTCTTCTTTAATTTTCAAAAGACATCCAGTAAATGGCATCATGTGAAATATCATATGCAGCATTATTCATAAAAGTAAATTCAAATTTCAATGCATCGTCCGAACGCAAGATTGGACTACTTGATTCATTGTCATTGTCATTCCTAATTTCAAAAGGTCATCAGTAGGGTACAGAAACAAGTACTATGATCTTGCACAAGAAAGGGCAGAGGCAAGAAGATGGAATCCAGGAAAAGGGGTATCTGAAACATATAACAAGTGCTTTATGCCCCTTTTCCTGTTGTAAAAAAATAATATGATTCAACTGCAGCAGCACAAAAATATAGTAGTGTAAAAACATATGCATGCAGATTCTTGATTATACACAAAAGCATGGTTTCGATCTATACTATTATATTAAAACCGAACTAGATACTTTAATCGGTACCTTAAAAATACTTGTTCGCCAAAGACTTGATCGCTTGCGATGATCTTTTCAGAAAACTCTTGATCTATTCTCTCAAATCTTCAAAATCTTAACCCCGCAATATATTTATAGGTGTGTTCGTGGACCGGTAAATTTGAATTTAAAGATTTAATTCATCAAATAACAGAAAAACCAGTTGTTTAAATTAGGCTATTAGTCAACTTGCCGTCTTTTAGTACGGCTGTTTTGTGTGGTCGTGTGCAACAAGTTTGTGTAGTGCCCAAGGAAGTGCAAGTTTGTGTGGCGCCCAAGAATCTCGATGACTCATGTGCTTATATAGGTGGAATTTAAAAAAGATGTGAATCACAGAATTAAAATAAATAATAAATGAGGAAATGAGAAAAGAAAGAAAATAATCATGAAAAGTATTGGTACACAAATAATGGTTTTTTTACACAATTTAAAAGTGAATAACAACTGATCCGAAATAAATTCAATAATTATATTAATATTTTTATGCAAATATGAAAAAACAAGTAATTTAGTTGTTTGATAATATTATAATATTATCAATAAATCAATAAAAAAATATTGAAAACAAAGAATATAAAAATAAATAAGATAAAGGATTCCTCGCACAAGATATATTTAGTACTAAATTAATAATGCTTATATAATAATACTAAGTAGTCCTAAAAATGCGTTATATTAAAATATATATCCTAAATGTATTTAAGTTGATATATATATATATATATATTAATTAAAAAAAATATCAAATAATGTTTTTTTTTAAAAAGAGTTATTACTGCTGAGGCAGCGCAAAGTTCAAAACTGGATCGGACCAAAAACAGAAAATTTATAAACCAAAATTTATAAATTCAATAAACAGAAAATTTAAACTAGACTCGCTTTCTTATGTTCTACTTGAAAATCTGATTGCTTGAATTGTTTTTCTCACGTCATGTCTGTCTCTTGGTTAACTGATTGCAGATTTGCAGTTTTAGTTTCCCGGCGACCTTGCAAGTTTTAGCAAGAACAAGCAAAATATAAATGATTTCAAAAAAAAAAACACTAAAACAATTTATGTAATTCTTGTCAAAATTATAATTTTCGAAACAAATTAACACAATTACATAGTACTAGTACACAAGAGTTTGATAGCATGTAGGACGTCAATGCAAAGGTATACATCAGTTGTCTGTTCATGGAAGTTGTCTGTTCTCCC
The DNA here is from genome assembly GCA_030848705.1 of Heracleum sosnowskyi. Classification (NCBI taxonomy): domain Eukaryota; kingdom Viridiplantae; phylum Streptophyta; class Magnoliopsida; order Apiales; family Apiaceae; genus Heracleum; species Heracleum sosnowskyi. The sequence continues at coordinate 108,792,331 of CM061240.1, read as the reverse complement.
GTCAAGCCAGTACCAGATAAACGCAATTAAATGTTGACTGTATATCCAGGATATCATGCATTAGCACTACATTCTACATTCCTGCTATGCCATCATCCAAGCACAAATTCTTTTTTGTGATCTGGTCTCTGCAAATTTTGGTTGGTGCTCTGTGTCACGAAGGAAATCAATGTTTGGCTTCAATACACCTAGCATAAGATCGGGAGACATATTTGTCAACATGATGCATCAAATACGAAAAAAGAGAAGTGCAGGGGAAAACAATATGCACTTGTACCATTTCAATAGTGCAGTTTGGAAAATGAATTTGAACAATCATAATTAGTCCCAAAAATTATTCACAAATATATTGTTAGTTTTCTATAGGGGCAAGGATTCAAGGCTACTCTCGTGGTAAATTTTCACCCCCGCCTTCTTTCCCTCATGACAGGGTCATGGATTTGAGTTCTTACTCCCCTCCACTCATACTTACCAATTCAGTGGATGCACAAACCTTTCTGAAAAGATAATTGTGTTTCCTTTGAGAGTGAAGTAGGAAGTTCTTACAAATATTCATGTGGTTATTTAGTTCTGAAGTGTAGTAAGTAATGTCATTTTTTTAAAAACGCAATGATGTACTTTTTAAAGTAGTTGCACATACCTGCTAAAAGGATCCCACACTTTTGACCTCAGTTGTATACTCTTTCCTCTCTTCAGTTTGTAGCTCATAATTGTATTACTTTGGCCGGCATCATCCTCAGTAGAGGTGTAAAATGATAACCCAACTGGCTGTGACATATTGTTGCAACCTGAATCTGTCCAAAGAAAGAAAGAAAGCAAAATAATGTTATCATTTGCTTGGATCAACATGGAATAATTAGTTCGGTAGAGGAAAAAATCTTATAAATAGCAAAACTGTGCTATATTTCTTGAATAGCATGTTTATTGTTCTGCGATGTAGCTACTAGGCTCTTTTAAATATTACCCAGAAACGGAAAAATCTAAAGCACCATTAACAACCTTACAATCTGAAATAAAGCATCCACATCTTACACAAACATTTTTATTTTACGGTTTATAAAAATCTCTTATCTATAATAAAACTTCCGTAAATACAACACAAGACAGTTAGCAAAAAATAAAAAAAATTAATAAATCAAAATAAATTGACTTGCAACCAATCAATTGAACAAAAAAAAATATATTTCATATTTATACATCGCTGCTTTGATTTATATTTTCTATACAAAAAAAGAAACAGAGTTTTGAATAATTGAATTTACTCTCTTACTTGAAAAAGAGACGTCAACCTATATCCGGAAGCGAGGCAGATGATCTGCGGAGAAGGAAGAGTGAAGAAGTGTGGACGGGCGGCGTGCCTAGATCTAGGGTTATAGGTGCTTTACCTACAAAACATATATGCATATATATAATCGCAATACCGGCACACGTGGCACATTCTGATTGGGTAATTTGACTTCACGCGGATCATGGTTTGTGTAATATAATCAGGACCGTTTGTCCTCGCAAGCTTTTCCCTCATCCGTCCAATCTCATTTGTTACATATATTAAAAATTATGGTTCTCCAGATGCAATGGGCCTAGTGTAGTCGCATGGGCCAAGGTGACATTGGTCCATGCCCATTAACATCATTTGAAAGAAAAGGTTATTCGATATGAATTTGGGTTAAATTAAAAATGCCTATGAACACCGCATACTTTGTTCAATTATACTATATTATTGTTATGAAAGGGGAACACACTCAAAGCAAGTAATTTACCATATATAAATTAAATTAAAGCAAGTAATTAATCTAAAGCAGTATTGTCACGATATATTGCTTCAGAACCCAGAACCCACAAGAGTCACCCCTTTACGAGTCGTATTGTCACCAAACAAACAAACAAGAGCCTCTGTGGTGCCACTCATACTATTAATACTCTCATCAGCAGAATATAGAAAGCAACCACAAATCATTTAATTATTGCAAATGCGGAGCATGCAAACACAAATGTTTGAGTTCATATTAAAAATAAGGAAGAGAAGCTAAGAACCGTGTGACATTTAAGTACTAATAACTTTTGTTGGACATATGCATATCACATGATGGATGACTCGTTCCAATAGACAAGTTGACCATTTTAGCTCCACGAATTCATTTATATAAGAGCATATTTTACGTTAAAAAGGTAAGCCTAGCGATTTGGTAGGAAGATTGTAATGAACTTTGTAAGGGTGCGACATTTCTTCACTTGAATGCAAGAAAAGACCACAATATTTAACATCCTGTAAATTTGAGTCTGGCACACTGACATCATATTCATTCCATTTGATTTTTTCGATAAGAGATATACACATATGTTGCTGGATAAGTAAAACTTTTAAACTTCAACTTGACGCATAAGGTTTCATATACATTACAACATAAAATTTAATAATTTCAACCACATTTAACTAACTACAACTAAACAAATATTATTTACCATCTAAAATAAAAATAATTACTGAATGTAATTCATAAACACAAGTTAGAGTTGGATCAGGTTATTATAGCAATAAATATTTGTGAGTGTACATGCCTATATATGTGTAAAAATTATGTAATTTAAACTAATAAGATTACTTTGATATTAAAGAAAATCGTCATATTGATACAACTTTGCCAAGTAATACTAAAATCTTAGTGGGCGATAGGCGATTGATAAAAGAGAGACGTGTCAATAAAGACATCTTAGAGTTCTCATACCCGTTCAATTCGCATATGGTAGTGTCATCTTGACAATTGCATATCTTTTAGCATGCCCCAAGCTCATTTCTAAAACGTATAGCCCTGTAAACCAAAAGTAAACTTTAAAAGATTCTTCTTGCATAACTAATAAAAAAGTACGCACTTAGAGCATCTCCGGCCATATTATGTATAATGGTTGGCTAAACTAATATAAATTATTAGTTGGCTATATTAATGAGAATGAAAATGTGTTGTTATAATTGAATTTATAATTCAACGAATAATATTTTATAATCATTATAGACAAGCAAATTTTTTTTAAAATTAAAGTTAAATAAGGTAAGACAATTTAAACACAATAAACAAGTGAAGGGAGATAAGGTGTACGCTTTTAGAGAACTTTAGTGGGTCAACAAATATAAAAACAAGTTTGATTATGTAAAAGTTCATTGCTTGGTTAGGATTGGCGAAGGTACTTATGTATATTCGTTAGCTATATTGGGTGTCAATTAGAATATTGCTACGGGTTTAATATTGGTCGGAGATGCTCTTCCTAGAACTTTAATGATTTCATGGTCGTATCCTTCTTAAATAGTACTAGCTAATTGCCCGTACGAAGCACAGGTCTTTCATACTTATTTATTAATCAGATCTTAATATAAATATTCGTTTGTTAGTTTAATATTATTTTTGACAGGTCCTTTCAAACTTATATATTAATCGTACACTAATATATATATTAATTTATTAGTTTTATACTATTTTTGAACAAATAAATATATATATTAAGTAATATAAAATTTGAATTTTTTGGGGTTCTTAAACTATGTTACCCGGACTCGGCTAGAAGTGTCCAACATGGATACGTGTCCGAGTGTTTGACTCGGCAATATTTTGAAAAAATACATGTTTTTTGGCCTAAAATCCATGTCCGAGTGTCAATACCCATGTCCGAGTGTCGAGTGTCTGACACGGGTATAAGAGGCAAAATGAAGAGTCGGGGTAACATAGTTCTTAAACCTAATAATATAAGTACTAGCTTATAGCCCGTGCAAACAATGAATTATTTTTAAAAAATTTAAATTTGCTTATAGGGTAGTATAAGATTACAAATATTAATTTTAATATGTTGTTAGTTGCATTCGAAAGTTAGACTTTTGTAGAGAACAAGTTTTAGTATTAAATTAAATTAATATGTTAGTGTAGTACATTATTATATATATATATTAATTTTAATATGTTGTCCGGATTTGAATCTTGGACCTTTGCAGAGAACAACTTTAATTTAGTATTAAATCTAAATTAATATATTAGTGTAGTATAATATTATAAATATTAATTTTAATATGTTATTGATGAGATTCGAATTTTGGACCTTTGCAGAGAACAACTTTTAGTATTAAATCGAAATTAAGATGTCGTTTGAGGGATTTGAAACTTAGACCTTTATATTAGCCTATATTAAATATTAACCTACATATATTATTTTATGAAAAAGATTATAATTATTTGGTAACGATCACTTAATTCCATATGATTGTATAATTATATTAAATTATAATACATGATTATAAAGGATCGAACCTTTGACCTATGGTAGTACTATCTTATTATCTCTTTTACTCTTATTATATATAAAAAAATATATAATTAGATATTAACATGTCACTAATGATATTTAAATTTTAATATAATTTTAATTTTGGAGTTATAAATATTAAAGTTGATATGTTATTGATGTGATTCGATCCTTTAACTTATATTACTAAATTTTGGAGTTTTAAATATTAAATATTAAATTTGTTGTTAATGAATTTCAAACCCTTGACCATTTTAAAGTATTTTTAAATTATTACTTTTACTGAGCTATTATTATAGGCTTTTTAGTATAGCTGTAGATCTTCATATATAAACTTTTTATTTATTATGTCGTAGATGAGAATCTATCACTTGACCTATGGTAGTACTTTCTTATTATCTTTTTTGCTCTTATTATATAAAAGGATATAATATGTATGTATTTAAAACTCCGTAAACACACAATTCTTTGATTATAAGAAAAAAATTGACCTATTTTGAGGACACACAAAGGCTTTTCATACATGTGACATCATCTCTGAGGGGAGTAGCAAAAATAGTTAGCTAAGATAAGAGTGATCTTATCCATAGTTTTGGCAGTCTGGTCCTCCGTACGAAGAAACAAATAAAAATGGCTAGATCCTAAAATAAGTAGATGGGAACTGTTGGATATAATATAAAATAATACTTATATTTTAATATGTAAACTGAAAAGTGTATTTATATTGGCAATACTAAAAAGTGTATTTCAATGATTTAAACCAAATGTAAGTAGGTTTTCTACATTGAAAAGAATACTTCATGTAAAAATTCATAATTGTTTTTTCTCTTCAGAGTCCGGGCGGTTCCATTTGAATAATAATTGTTAAATCATCACTAAATTAAAGATTATTTTGTGAGTTTCACATGGGCTGTATAAATTATAAAATCTAATTTATAGAACTTTGTAAACATGAACATTTTTTTTAGTTACAATTTAATTACTTTTTCCCTAATTCTTTCATATTTAAAAATTCGTTTTGACTCGATTTCCGATCATATTTTGTGATTAATTTATAAATTTCGATAGAACAAAAAAATAGTATAAATATTAGAAACATAGTAATATATAATAATGGTTAGCTAATTGAGAATAAGTGAATTACAATGAACTGTATTATTATCTTTAGGATTACAAAATGTACATATATATAACCATACAGAAGACTATTCTAGAATAATAACAACTGTACAGATCTACAAATCTGATCCCTGTAATTCTGGGATCTGATATCAACACTGATTAGCTGAATCAATTCATATCCTCCATAATTACTCTAATTCCAACACTCCCCCTCAAGCTGGCTTGTAGATGTCTTCCATAGCTAGCTTGCTAACAAGTAGTTCGAACTGTCTTTTTACTAATCCCTTGGTGAGTATATCAGCTGTCTGCTGAGTCGTTGGAACGTATGAAATACATATCAGACCACTTTCAATCTTCTCTTTGATGAAATGCTTGTCAACTTCAATATGCTTTGTTCTATCGTGTAGAACTGGATTATGAGCAATCGAAATGGCAGCTTTATTATCACAATAGATTTTTATAGGAAATGAAATGGGAATTTTCAACTCCTCCAATAATATTTTTATCCATATAGCTTCACAAATTCCATTTGCGAGAGATCTTAATTCAGCCTCAGCACTACTTCGAGCTACAACACTTTGTTTTTTGCTTCTCCATGTGACAAGGTTTCCTCCAATAAAGGTGCAGTACCCTGATGTTGAACGTGCATCACTAATACTTCCGGCCCAATCTGCATCCGTGTAAACCTCAATTTTTAAATTATCACGCTTCTTAAACATAAGACCTTTTCCAGGTGTTCCCTTCAAGTATCTTAATATTCGGTAGGCTGCATTAAAGTGCTCTTTTCCAGGTGAGTGCATAAATTGGCTCACCATGCTCACAGCAAAAGCTATATCAGGACGAGTATGTGATAGGTAGATAAGCCTTCCTACAAGACGTTGATATTGTTCTCTGTTGATTACGTCTTCAGGCTCAGCAGGTGTAAGTTTTACATTAGTTTCAACTGGAGTCTCAGCAGCTTTGCAACCTAGTAGTCCTGTCTCCTTGAGTAAATCAAGTATATATTTTCTTTGATTGACAAAGATGCCTTCTCTTGACCTTGCAAACTCCATTCCAAGGAAGTATTTTAGCTCTCCTAGGTCCTTTATCTCAAAGTCTTGTGACAATCGTTTCCTTAAACCTGCTATTCCTTCAAGATCATCACCGGTTAAAATTATGTCGTCCACATAAACAATTAAAATAGAAATTTTACCATCTCTAGACCGTTTATAGAACAATGTATGGTCAGCTTGACTTTGAAGGTAACCGTAGCCCTTTACGGCCTTGGCAAAGCGTTTAAACCATGATCGCGGAGATTGTTTAAGGCCATATAAGGACTTTTTTAATCTTAGTACCTTATCATGACCAAATACCTGTTCAAATCCAGGAGGTAAACGCATGAACACCTTTTCTTCTAAATCTCCATTGAGAAAGGCGTTCTTGACGTCTAACTGATGTAAAGGCCAATTGAAATTAGCTGCCAGAGACAATAGTATTCGGATAGAGTTTATTTTAGCGACTGGGGCAAAAGTCTCTTGATAGTCCACTCCATATGTTTGAGTAAATCCTTTGGCAACCAACCTTGCCTTGTATCTCTCTATACTTCCATCTGCTTTACATTTCACTGTAAACACCCATTTACATCCAACTATTTTATGATCTTTCGGTGGATCAACAATTTCCCAAGTCCCATTTTTTCGTAGAGCATTCATTTCTTCCATCACTGCCAGTCTCCAATCAGGATCATTAAGTGCTTCCTGAATATTTCTGGGCACAAACAAGTTAGAAATTTTTGATGTAAAAGAACTGTGTTTTTTTGAGAGTTTACTATACGACAAATATTTGGACAAAGGGTGATTAGTACATGAACGCTTTCCTTTCCTGATTGCTATTGGAATATCATGATCATCAGAAGCAATGTTTGGGTCAGACAAATTATTAGAAGTTGGAGAAAAATTATTTGGACAATGAAGGTCAGGTAAAGGTAAAGGTATATGTGAAGTACCTGCATTTTCAGATTCATTACTCGGGGTTTCTGATTGGACTTGTGCAGAAGGGATATCAGGTTCTCTACTTTTTTGACAATTTTTCCTCCTTGTATAAACACGAAGCTCTGTACGCCGTTCCTCAGGAATCGAAGGTAGTATTTCTCCCCCTGTTAAAGAATCATTAATACTTGGAATATCGCTGCCAGGATTTCCAGTTTTACTAGTAGCAAGAGGCATAACAGTTTCCTCTTTAAATGATAACATGTCATTATCAAAAAATTTAGGTAAAGGTGTGGGTATCATATCCCAGAAATTTTCTTTTGTCTGCTGTTTTTCCTCCCCCTGAAGAAAATTTTGTTGAAAAAAGGGTTGATGTTCAAGAAATATGACATCCATAGATATAGTGGTTTTCCTTGATTTTGGGTTAAAACACTTATATCCTATTTTATTTGGAGCATAACCAGTAAAAACACATTTTTCAGCCCTAGGATCAAGTTTTGACCTTTCTTTAGTGGATAGATGAACATAAACAGTGCACCCGAATGTTTTGAGAGGAATGTTTGACAATATACGTGACTCGGGAAAATACTTTTTGAAATGTTCAAGGGGAGTAACATAGTTTAAAACACGACTAGGCATGCGGTTAATCAAGTAGGATGCAGTTAAAATAGCTTCTCCCCAAAGATATTTAGGAACGTGCATAGAAAACATAATCGCACGTGCAACTTCAAGTAAATGTTTATTTTTCCGCTCTGCGATGCCATTTTGTTGAGGTGTATCAACACAAGTAGATTGATGTTGAATGCCTTTTTCTTTCAAAAAATTTGTAAGAACTCCTTTAAAATACTCGGTTCCGTTATCAGTACGAAGAACTCCGATTTTAGTTTGAAATTGGGTTTCAACCATTGAGTAAAAATTCTTGAACAAGTCTGCAACTTCAGATTTTTCACTCATCAAATAAACCCAACATAAACGAGTATGATCGTCAATAAACGTGACAAACCATCTCCTACCAGTGTAAGTTTTAATTCTAGAGGGACCCCAAACATCACTATGTATCAAGTAAAATGGTTTTGAGGCTTGATAAGGCCTAGAAGGATAAAAAGTTCTCTGACTTTTAGATAAAATGCAGTTTTCACAATAAAACTTAGAGCAATCTACTCCCTTGAATAAGCTGGGAAATAATTTTTTAAGATATAAAAAACTAGGGTGTCCTAGTCGGTAATGCCAAAGCATAATCTGATCTTTATTAGGGATAGAACTGATACTACTGAAACCTCGAGCTTCTTTATTCTTGGAGTCATCTTCAAAATAGTAGAGACCATCTATCAACTTAGCACTGCCAATCATCTTCCCCGAACTCTGTTCCTGAAATATACAATGAGTTTCACAGAAGATAACACGACAATTAGAATCTCTGGATAATCTACTAACTGACAAGAGATTACATGCAAGTTTTGGGACATGGAGAACAGATTTCAAGGAAATGGTTTTAGACAAATTAATCAAACCTTTCCCGGCTATTGCAGAATATGAGCCATCTGCTATACGAATTTTTTCATGACCAGAGCAAGGATTATAAGTATGAAATAAGTAAGAAGAATTGGTCATGTGATCTGAAGCCCCGGAGTCAATGATCCAGGGGGTAGAATTATGAAGGAAATAACAAGATAAGGCTTTTATTTCACTACCTGTTTGCGCAACGGAAGCATTAGGAGCACTTAATAAGCCTGGATTAGAGTTTAACAGCTTTAAAAGATTAGTGACATGCTCTTCATTAAGTGTAACAGATTTTGCCTCATGTGCAGTAGGAGAACGGTTAAATCGACCTTCATGAGAACCCTTCCAGTTTGTTGGTTTTCCATGAATCTTCCAACAAGTTTCACGTGTATGACGTGGTTTGTTGCAATGATCGCACCAAATACGAGACTTCTCATCAGTCCGTTTGGAAGTAATTCGGCCAATATTATTACCAACTACAAGAGCAGAATTCTCAACAGTACTGATGAGATTCTTTTTTCCAAGCATTACTAGGCGACGACTTTCCTCTCGACGGACCTCTGCAAACACTTCGCCAATAGATGGAAGAGGCTTCCTAGCAATTATCCTGCCTCTAACTTCATCGAACTCAACATTAAGACCAATGAGAAATTTAAAAATACGATTGTCCTCCACCGTTTTCTTATAGTGATTACAATCCTCTGGGGATTTCCACTCATAATTATTGTATAGATCTAAATCTTGCCAAAGACGTTTTAAGGAATTAAAATACTTAGTAACATTATCCTCACCTTGGCGGATTTCTCCGAGCTTCAAAGTCAGCTCATACACCTGAGACTGATTTTCTAAATCAGAGTACATCTGATTGACATTATCCCAAAGCTCCTTTGCAGTGTGGTAGCACATATAGTTGGAGCTTATATCCTCCTCCATTGAATTCACCAGCCAAGTCATAACCATAGAGTTCTCAGCATCCCATGTTGGATGGGCAGCATCTTTAGCATCAGGCTCTTTCTTATCCCCCGTCAAGTAACCAATTTTACCCCTGCCACGGATGTACATGCGAACGGACTGGGACCAGCGTAGGAAGTTTTCTCCATTCAGTCGTATAGTAGTGATCTGAATGGAGTGAGATTCTGATGTAGGGTTTTGGGTCTTTGTGGAAGAGCTTGTGGAATCAGAAGTAATATCAGACATGGTGGCTGTGTTTAGGTAGAGAGGATGGTAAACAGCGGTTAGGGTTTTATTGTTTAGGCTCTGATACCATGAGAATAAGTGAATTACAATGAACTGTATTATTATCTTTAGGATTACAAAATGTACATATATATAACCATACAGAAGACTATTCTAGAATAATAACAACTGTACAGATCTACAAATCTGATCCCTGTAATTCTGGGATCTGATATCAACACTGATTAGCTGAATCAATTCATATCCTCCATAATTACTCTAATTCCAACACTAATATTTTGTTGAACGTGTAAGGCGTTGTGCTCTAATGAAAATATCTAATTGGTTAGTTATAATTCAAAAATAGTATTCGATTCTATTAATATTTTCAAATTAACAGTTCTCTTTCGTACATCTCTATTGCTTGGTCTACCTGCATCATAAGAGAAATCAGAAACATCCACCAGAGTTCAGATCACAATAGAGATGTAATTGTTTTTCTACTGAATGTACTGCCTTATTTTTTACTTACTGGTGCCAAGTTCGTAGTAGTGTCTATGTCATTCTCTACATGTTGGTTCCATTTCTATATAAACTAGAGCGGTGAAGTTCTTTTGCAAAGACTCCTCTTTCTACATGAGTTCTTTTATTATTTCATCATATACTTATCAACCATCTTTCTCCTCCTAAGTATTAAAACATACAAATAATAGATGTAAACCAGCCTTCTATTTCCTACAACAAGAACATAAGATATGAAGAATGAGAAAATTGCTGGAATATCCCCAAATTCCTAAACCAAAACCCTAATTATTTATATATTTGCTATTACAAGAACACAATAATTAGTACTGATAAGATCAAATATAGAAGAAATCAATAACTCTAATTGAACTAAAAATTATCAGAGATGAAACATACCGCTGCAGCAAAAAATGAACGGGAGAAAAAGTGAAGTAGCGGGAGAGATGAAGAATTGAGCGGGAGATGAGGTGGATGGGTTTAGAGGATGGGCACCCAATCAACATTTAACAGATATAGCACATCAATTCTGGATGGGTAAAATTTTAGCTAACAGGAGGGTGCCTTTGGAGTGATAAATTTTAGAGGATATGTATAATGGGTACTACTTGACTACCACAAGGACTTTATACCTAACAAATAGCCAAGGTTGGAGATGCTCTGATAGAGGAAAATGCATGGCTAACATAAAAGCACAAAACAAAAATTCCTAGATCGAATCAAAATCCGCCTTCCAAACTAAACATCTAAATGAGCAGTGTTGCATTTGATTATATCACATGCCTTTCAAGCTCTACGTCCCCTTATGAATTTGCATCATTCGAACATTATACACTAGATTTTGTGAGTAACACTTGAATTCCTCTACATTTTAAGGTTTCCTAAGGAAGATATGATATTAGTTACTTCACATCCTCATATATCTACACATCTAACATCACAGTTGGAGGGTAATTGATAAAGCAAAACATAATGGTCATATTCTTTATTCGTGTATATATAGGCAATTCTAAAAACGATTCACAGTAGCTGGGAAATCAAGTAATTACCTGAACACCAGTAAGGCCTTTCAACCATTGATCTACCATGTGCCACATGAAAACAAGTACCTGAAATCCTAAATCTAACTCAGTCGCTGGGTATCACAAGGTTATATAGAAGATCACAACCCCTTTGAGAAAAATTGGGAAAAAATAGAGGTATGCTACAAGTATAAGAAATATGCAAATTAGCTCATTGTAAACTATCATTCAATTTAAACATCATTAGAACCGTTATGATTAGGAGCAAGTACAAGGACGTCACAACATTATTTTACCTATATTTATCGTAGCCTGCATAGAGATGACTTCAAGAGACAGATGATGTAGTTTTGTCACATCCAACTTGCTAAGATCTTGCTCCATCAGTTCTTTCTCTCCGATTGTTGTTGGAGGATTTTGTAACAACACACTCCGACATAAATAATTCTAAATTAGCAAAGCTAATTAGCAAGAATGAAAAAGATTCTTTGAAAAGTTTAAGAGTTATATCCAGTATTGAATAATTTAATTAAAGCATGATTCTGTTAAAGCAAAGCAACACGACTTAATTAATCTAATCTTTCTTCCTCTAAGGTAATCTCATTGACTCTTTCTATACATTTCTAAATGGATATCCACTGAATCAATTGTTGTAAATTAGACCGGGGCTTACATATATTAGTAAATAGCTGCTGAGACCAGATAATCACACTTCAGACAATTAAAGCGTAAATATCCTTGCATAAAGACATTTCACAGAAACTACTGATGGTATCAAAGCTATGATATCTTAATGCGGGGACTTTCCATGCTTCAGTTCTACAAATGTAACATAAAGAAATTATCAGCGGCAACAGTTAAGTTGGCCAGGCCCAGTGAACACCGCGCATTCATAATCAGGTTTATGTTTTTACAACCTATATTAAAGTGTGCAAATATATAAATATAGACATTCCACAAAAAAAAATAGATTCTGTAAAGAATCAGTAGTCTAACACAACATAAACCAAGTAATAAACTAGTTTTCCTGCATTGTGCTTTAGACTTCTCACTGCTTTAGAGTTTAGACTAACAGATTGCTCGAGAATTACTAACTAGCTTCGATGTTATTAGTTGTAAAGATAAGTTCCACTAATTAGATTGATTTGTGAAGCTAATACTACAAATAACAGAGCAGGACAACATCAGTCTGATCAAATATGAACAAACAAGTATTTTGGAACTCGATCACAACAAAAACTATTTTGAATTACAGAACAAGGTAACTTATAACAAACAATAAACAGGGAAAAGATTGCAACATTTACACAACAGTGAAGAATCATATGAAGATGATATGATGGCAGAAGAATCATATGTTAACAAGTCTGAATTGGAAATGTATTTGTTAGAAAGATTTGACACAACAGTGAAAGAGTTGGATGTGCTTTTATGGTGGAAGGTAAATGCTCAAAAATATCCCATTCTTTCAAAAATGGCACGTGATTTATTGGCTGTACCTGTATCAACAGTTTCATCAGAATCTACTTTCTCTACTGGTAGTAGAGTTATTGACAATTTTCGAACTAGTTTGCTCCCTAAAACAGTGGAAACATTAATTTGCGCTCAGAGTTGGTTAAAAACCCCAAAACAGCCTATTCAACTCCGTGAGATGCTTGTGGAATTGGAAAAATATGAAGAAATAGCGCAAGGTGCATAATTATTGTGATACTTGTTTTTTTTTTTTTCTAGATTCTTTTTAGTAAGTACTTACTTTTCTTTACTTAATATTTTTCAGGTAGTAGACTAAAATCACACCAGGAAAGGACATCAAGAATGGATCATCTAAGTTTTTACTAGTCCAAATTTAATTTTGTGCAAGTGATTAAGACCTTGTTTTTATTAATATTTTGTACTCTTTTCCGGATTACGTATTTGATGAACAACTGTTATGCAATGTAATGACTTGCTTTTGCAATTTATTTTTCTAATTACTTGGAATATATTATTGTACTTTTTATTTCAGTGGTTAAAAACCGAAACCGACCAAACCAAACCGTTAAAATTTGGGTGGTTTGATTTAGTCTTAACGGTCATGGTCATGGTTATGGTAATGGTTACATAAACTTTAAAACCTATAAATTCGGTTTGGATGGTTATATGGTTATGTCCTCCAAACCCGACCATGCCGCCCGATACTCAGCGCTAACTACAAATAACAGAGCAGGACAACATCAGTCTGATCAAATCTGAACAAACAAGTATTTTGGAACTCGATCACAACAAAAACTGTTTTGAATTACAGAACAAGGTAACTTATAACAAACAATAAACAGGGAAAAGATTGCAACATTTACACAAAAGAGCAGATAACGGTGTAGCAGAAAAACAAGAACAAAAATTTATTCATACCTCCCGTTGCCTGTTGGTAGACTACATAATTCTAAAGAGCAAGATTCTAAGAAATATGAATTGCGAAAGAATATATATATATTAGGGTAGGAAAGTAAAACAAAACGCTACATACGATTAATTTTTTAATGGAACTTTTCAGAGGAAGAAAACAAAGAAATATAAATGAAGTTGAAGAAAGAGAAAATAAAAAGGATTCGTGTATTTTTTTTTTGAAATTTAATCGGAACTTTTATACGAGTGGAAAAATTGGGGGATACGAATATGGTGTTGATTTTCTCATTCTTGGGAATTTTTTTTAAAGAAAATTTGTTTTTTTTTTTTTTTGCTTCAAAAACTTGGAAATGCACAACAAAAAATTAAGTATATTTTCTATTTCAGATTTTTGTAAAATGTAGAAAAAATGACAAAAATAATCAATTTTTTGATAAAATAAACAAAAAGAACCATTCTGAAAAAAGTGGGATATTCCACTGGTAGTTGGGTATCCCATATAGAGGATACTCCACTGACAGTTAGGTATCACATAGGTCAAAATTAACCTCTTTTTTAATATAAAATGAACAAAAATAAACGTGTGTTTTTAGTTTAGCCGTTCCGTGGGTTCAACAGTTAACCTTTGGGGTTCAATGGTTCCATTTTGGGTTTTAGAAATATTCAGAATGACGAATTCGTATACGGACTTAGGGTTTAGGGTTGTAAACAACCCTAAACCCTAGACTCTAAACCCTAACCTAACCTGCTTTTCAGGCCGCCGGTCTGTGCCTTCACCCAATGAAAATCTCTGTAAAAATTGATAAATATAATATATGATCCAATTAAGTGTTTCTCCGACTTTTTATGATGTTAAAAACATTTATGGTAATTTATGAAGAACTTTCATAAATGTTAATACAAAAACTAAACTAGCATTTTTTGTTGATTTGCAAACAGGACAAATGTTAATACGCATTCAAGAAATGCATATCAGTATTGTATTATTCTAGTTACTCCCACATGACATGCGTATTCCAATTTTATAAAAATAATAAATATTGAATAAGTCAGTGCAGAATGCGTATCCATTATATATATAGTCTGGATACCTTAGCATCAGATGCGTATCCAGTGAATACCCCGTTGTTAAATGCGTAATGTTGATACCACAATCACAAATGCGTAATCAATCGGCCATAATTGACCACTAATTTCAGATTGACTATTATGGTTACTCCGATATGAAAATCGGCCATACCTTCACCCTAAAATGTACGTACTTTCGTTTTTAATCTATCGTTTTTCTCCACGAACATGTTTTTAGTGAGCCAGAGAGTAAGAGCAGCCGGAACAAATACAAAATTTGTGTGACAGCTCTGCCATAACACTACCCAGTTCTTCTAGGTATTTTTTTTTATCTTAGTTCTACAGAAATAATATTGTGGTAAAATAATTTACTGATTCTTGTTCTTATATTTGTAATACACATATATTAACTATATAATTGTAGAATTGATGCACAAAGTTTTGCTTGTCAAAAGACCTACTTTTTCATTGAAGGAAAACGATACAAATATAGAAAGAGACCTGATGTTTCAAGCCTACAAAACAGGAACTAAACTCCTACAAATACTCAACTACTAGAATACTTATTCCACGATCCTACATGACTGCAACAGAAACAAAAATAGAAAGACTTATTCAAACCACAGACCCATAACTTGACACACGATCAGCTAGGCTTCTGCAGACACATACCCCAACAAATAATGCAGCAAACAATTCAGACACGACCATGTTTGAGATTAACAAAACCAACAAACACCCCCTTAATCTCAAACATATTTAGACAATTCTTTAACTCCAAGTAGACTCCTCATTCTTTCAAATTTGAGCGTTGCTAAAGCTTTGGTCATGATATCAGCCTTCTGATCATTGCTGTTAACATGCTTTAAGACGACTTCTCCTCGCTCAACACATTCCCTGATGAAGTGGTATCTTATGTCTATATGTTTACTCCTCCCATGGAACATAGGGTTTTTAGCTAGATCAATTGCCGATTTATTATCAATACACAAGATGACTGGACCTATCTCTTCAGCTGTTATTTTCTTCAAGACATTTCGAAGCCAAATTCCTTGGCAAGCTGCAGATGTTGCTGCCATAAACTCTGCCTCGCAAGAGGAAAGTGCTACGCATCTTTGCTTTTGAGAAACCCATGTGATTATACTTTCGTTGAGATAGAACACCATGCCCCCCGTACTTCGTCTGTCGTCCAAATTCCCTGCTAGATCACTATCTGAGAACCCTGTCAAGACATTAATACCACTGTTTTTTGTGTACACCAAACCATAATGCACTGTACCTTTTACATATCTCATTACTCGTTTCACAGCATTCAAATGGAGTTTGGTTGGCCTCTCCATGTGTCTACTCAAGATACCCACTGAATAGGCGATGTCTGGTCGAGTATGGACCAGATAACGCAAACCTCCTATCATACTTTTGTACTGAGTTGGATTAACAGTTGCACCCCCGTCATCTTTGCCTATCTGTTCCTTCAAATCCATAGGGAATTTTGCTGCGTTACAGTTCCCTAGGCCTGCTTTTTCCAGAATCTTCTTAGCGTAACCAGTTTGTTTCAGCTCAATGACACCTTCTTCTTGTTTGACCTCTATACCAAGGTAGTAGTTTAACTTCCCCAAGTCGCTCATCTTGAATTTCTGGTTCATTTCTTGCTTAAAAGACTCGATCATGGCTACCTTTGATCCTGTGACGAGTAGATCGTCAACGTAAACAGCCACTATCATGCTTTCTTCTCCCACTCTTCTTGTATACACTGCATGTTCATAAGGGCATCTACAAAAACCAAGACTTATAAGACATTCATTTAATTTCTCATACCAGGCACGAGGCGCCTGCCTCAAGCCATACAGGGCCTTTAAGAGCTTGTAAACCTTGTCTTCTTGTCCAACCACTTCGAAACCCTCAGGCTGTGAAACATATACGTTTTCTTTTATATCCCCATTTAAAAACGCAGTCTTAACATCCAGGTGATGCACCTCCCAATCAGATTTTGCCGCCAAAGCCAATAAAAGTCTCACTGTCTCTAACCGTGTGACTGGTGCATACACCTCATCGAAATCGACTCCTTGTTCCTGAACATATCCCTTTGCTACTAACCGAGCTTTGTGCTTTACAATGTTTCCCTCTGCATCTTTCTTTAATTTATAAATCCATTTCAAACCCACAACTTTCTGATCAGACGGTGGAGCTGTGAGTGTCCATGTCTCGTTTTCTTCAATTGATTTTATCTCACTTTCCATTGCTTTCCTCCAGTCAGCATTTTTCACGGCTTGTTTGTAGTTCGCTGGCTCTTCGACCCCCATGAGAAATAATTCTTCATCCAATACTACTTCTTCAGCTTCATTATACACATCGCTAATGTTTCTGCACCTCTTAGGCACTGTACTATCATCATAATCTTCACGGTTTAGCCTAGACACTGATGTTTGAGATGCAGGCGTAACCACCCCACTAGAATCTGTATCTTCATTTTCGTTGGACGTTTCCCTGTCATAATCAGTTGTACCAGTGGTATCCTCCAACTCAATGACTGGAAAATGGACTTGCCCTGTATCACTTCTTTCTGAGTCACCCCAACTCCAAGCTTTTGTCTCTTCGAAAATAACATCACGACTTATCCAAATACGTTTGTTATTCGGATCAAACAAACGATACCCTTTAGTACCCTGTTCTCGACCAAGATTAATAACTGGTATGCTACGATCATCAAGTTTCTTCGTCTTAATGCTGGGAACTTTCATGTGGGCGAGACACCCGAAAACCCTCAAGTGTGCAATGTCTGGCTTCTTCTTTCTCCAAGCTTCATATGGTGTCTGTCCTGTTAATGCTCTAGTTGGGACCCTGTTAAGAATGTAGACTGAGTTTCGGACTGCTTCTGCCCACATCATGGCTGGCATCTGCATTTCCTTTAAACAGCTCCTTGTCATTTCGACTACAGTCCTATTTCTACGCTCCACCACCCCGTTTTGCTGGGGTGTGTAGGGCGTAGTATAGTGCCTCTCGATCCCAGCACTTGCACAATAATCTCTGAATTCGTTTGATGCAAATTCACCTCCACGATCTGTCCGCAAAACTTTCACAACTTTCCCTGACCCCTTTTCTACTACAGCTCGAAATTTCTTGAAGGTATTGAGAGCTTCATCTTTGTTTTTCAGAAAATATACCCACATATATCGACTGTAGTCGTCTACAAGCAAGAAAAAATACCTGTAACCAGAGTTTGTTTCAGGAGAAATGGGACCACACAAATCCGCATGGATTAACTCCAGGACCTGTTCAGCACAAAATTTTGCCTTGTTCGGAATTGGTTTCCTGGTCTGTTTTGACAATAGACATCCTTGACATACACCCTTGGACTGCTGCATATTTGGCAAGCCATGTACCATCTTCTGTTTTGACATTAAAGCCATGGCGTGATAGTTTACATGCCCCAAACGTCTATGCCATAGGCTGGAAGTTTCATCCCCCACAGTCAACAGACAAACACGTTTGCTGGATTCAATAATGACCTTATATAATCTGTTTGGTGATCTTTTTACTTTCATCAAAAGTCGTTCTTGTTTGTCAAAAACCCATAAAAATTCTCCCCGAAGAACTATTTTATCACCACCCTCAGACATTTGACCCAAACTGATTATATTGTTACGTAAACTTGGAATGTAAAATACCTCATTTAGAGCTCTTTCTTCTCCATTCTTGCACATTAGCATGACTGTTCCTTTGCCTTCAATTTTTACTGTTGAGCCATCACCAAAACGCACCTCACCTGTTATGCTTTCATCGAGACTTGAAAACTTTGATTTATAACCAGTCATGTGGTTGCTCGCCCCGTTATCTAAATACCAAAGATTTGAGTCACTATCTTTGGACCCATTCTTCGGCAGGAGAGCTGGCACTACACGTTCTTCATTCAGTAACACTAAATCAGACTCTTTTTTGTTATGGACTGCAAGCAACAATGTGGGTTCATCATCTTCCACCATTGTCATGTTGGCCTCTTGCTTTGCTTCTCTATTTTTCCTCGGCCTTCGGCATTCTGAAGCAAAGTGTCCATAGATACTACAATTGTAGCATTTTACAGTGCTTTTATCTCGTCCTTTGCTTCTGAAACTTGAAGTTCCTCCTGCACCAGAACGTTTGATCCATTCTTCCCTGGTTAACAGTAGTTTCTTCTCCTCCCCTTCTCGTTTTTCCCACTCCTATTTGGTTAGTAACAATTGACTTTCATTACTTTCACTTCTGCCCCTTAAACGTTCCTCATGCGCCTTGAGAGAACCCACTGCTTCCTCCATGGTCATGGTTTCAAGATTGCCAAATTGTTCCATGGTGGAAGTAATTTGCAAAAAATTAGAAGGGACGGATCTTAGAAGTTTTTTCACAACGTACGGCTCACTCATTTCTTCACCAAGAGTTCTAATGTTTGTAACCAGCCCATTCATTCTCATATAGAAGTCATCTATATGTTCACTTTCCTTCATGTTCAATGCCTCAAACTCCGATTTGAGAGTTTGAATACGAGCAGCTTTTACCTTGTCTGATCCTTGACACAGTGTTTTGACAGCCTCCCATAGCTCCTTGGCTGTTTTCTTCTGAGCCACAGACAATAGCACATCTTCAGGTAGACCCTGATACATCATAGCTGTTGCCACCTTATCAGTTCTTTCATCTACAACAGCCTTTTCATCACTCGGAGAAACAACGTTCCACACCCCCTGAGCTTGCATAACCACTTTCATTTTGAGAGCCCAAGTGGTATAATTGTTCCTCGCCAACATCGGATATGACAACCCCAGCGTTCCATTTTTGCCTTTGTTCGCATCCATCGTTTGAGTTTTTTTGACACTCACCAAGATCTTAAGCTCTGATACCAATTCTTGTTCTTATATTTGTAATACACATATATTAACTATATAATTGTAGAATTGATGCACAAAGTTTTGCTTGTCAAAAGACCTACTTTTTCATTGAAGGAAAACGATACAAATATAGAAAGAGACCTGATGTTTCAAGCCTACAAAACAGGAACTAAACTCCTACAAATACTCAACTACTAGAATACTTATTCCACGATCCTACATGACTGCAACAGAAACAAAAATAGAAAGACTTATTCAAACCACAGACCCATAACTTGACACACGATCAGCTAGGCTTCTGCAGACACATACCCCAACAAATAATGCAGCAAACAATTCAGACACGACCATGTTTGAGATTAACAAAACCAACACTGATAGAGATGCAAAGAAATTTGTTTTCACATGGATTATTTTCTTGATCTTAATTTATATATGTTGTGCTGTTTCTGCATGTCTCCTTTAATTTGTTTAAGAAAATGACAGATTGATAATACACATGATTATATGTAGTAATACTTCTAAAGGAGAATTGCTGTGGACAGAATCTAAGCTGAGGAGTCTTTGATGCCAGCAGATTCCTTTTCATCACCAAACAGGCGTTGCCGGAAATCTGATACCATGAGAGGGAGTCCTTCGCGGAGAGGTACCTTTGGCTCCCAGCCCAGGAGACTCTTGGCTTTTGAAATGTCTGGCTTTCTTTTGTGAGGGTCATCTTCTGTATTAGGCCTGTATTCTATCTTTGCATTTGGATCAATCGTCTCTTGTACTACCTGCACCAAATCACATTTCAATTTTCTTATACTTCTTCTTTTGCTAAACTTTCTTTTTGTTCTTTTTATCATTATGTAATTAGATTCCAGTGGAAGTGATTAGAAAGTACACTTTCACAAGATAAAATGTTTATCAAACTTCTGTTTTCGGTTTTTACATTGTCCCAAAGTAGTTTATTATTGTGTCAGGCTTGTAAAAATCACCAAGGAAAATAGCATGAATCTACCTTGGCAAGTTCAAGCATTGTAAATTCACCAGGGTTGCCAAGATTGAAAGGACCAACATGTTCACCTTCCATCAGTCGCATCAAACCTTCAACCTGTGTCCAAATCAGACACACAAAAACATAAAGCTGGTCATCAAACTTAGTGTCACCGCGATTGAGCAATACTTTTCAAAGTGAATAACGATTAGAGAAACTGTATGGTTTATATTCAACTCCTTGATGTACATTCACATGGAGAGGCAAAACTGTCAGAAACTCATCCCCACAAACACATGAATGCCTTCACAGCCACAGATAAATTTATCCACTTAATTTTACTACATTAGCTTGATTTACAACTTCAGATACAAGTATAGTTCATGGAATATTGTTTATATCTGACAAAAGTGTTGCAGTTACATCCATCAAGACTTTAAAGAAATTTAGGTCACCAATTTGTAGTTAACTAATTGGATACTGTTTCAGATTGATAACCAGTTTATAATGCTAAATTTGCATATAGAAGTACAAAAAAATGTCTTTTTGAAAGAACAAACTAGTGACATTACCAGATCTGAAACATATTGGAAACTCCTGGTTTGCTTGCCATCCCCATAGACTGTCAAAGGCTCCTTTCTTAAGGCCTGTTTATATTTATAAAGCAAATACTAGAATATTAATACCATTACAGTATGATTTAGTTAATGTCTTAATTAAACATGTATAGGATCACACCTGAGCAACAAAATTGCTTACAACACGACCATCATCGAGGCACATACGTGGTCCATAGGTGTTAAATATACGCGCAATTCTAACCTGTCAAACAAGAATATTCTTTAAGTTCCTTCTACTAGTTTCTTTCTTTTAAGAAATAAAAAAAAATTGACAAGAAAAGCAACCTCAAGGTTGAGTCCCCTGTGGTAGTCCATGCTCAAGGTCTCAGCCGTACGCTTTCCCTCATCATAACAGCTTCTGACACCTGCACCATTCCAAAAAGCATACACAGAACAGAGTACTTAATGACACTATTAACTCATATAAAGCTAGAGCATTATCTGCATTTTGATATTGGTTAGTGAAAGCAATGCTCATTTACTCGGATACTCCCAGTTACGAGTTAACACAGATTAGTCGAGTGGGCTACATATAATAATAGAAATGGATTAAATTTATTCACCAATGGGGTTGACATTGCCCCAGTAGGACTCAGCCTGGGGATGTTGGAGGGGATCACCATACACCTCACTAGTACTTGTTAGCAGGAAGCGAGCACCGACTCTTTTTGCTAGCCCTAGCATGTTCAAGGTTCCCATTACATTTGTCTTGTGAACTCCAAGCCCACAAAAATAAAGTCAAGGACCTCCAAAGATCATACGTTTTCATTTGAGCTTATCACATAAACATTAAAGCAAAAACAGAACAATGTACTAACTTTCTAGGTAAAAAGGATATAATGGTCTTGACAGGGTTGAATTTGTAATGAACTGGTGAAGCTGGACAAGCCAAGTGATAAATCTGATCAACTTCCAACAGTATGGGCTCAACCACATCATGTCTAATGAGCTCCAATCTTGGGTTCTGAAACTGATGCATCAGGTTCTCTTTTCGACCTGTAAAAAAATTATCAACCACAATTACACTGTCCCCTCGCTCCAGAAGCCGGTCGACTAAATGGCTCCCCACAAAACCAGCACCACCAGTCACCACTACCCTCAAGTTCTTCGTCTTTAAACTCAAAGGCACTCTACCACCTATATAACACATGCACATCCGATAAATCAGGGTCCAACCTTACCTCAGAATATAATCTTTGTAACATTTTAATTCAAACAACTAAATAAGAAAATCTCTATAAATTTAAATAATCTGACTTTGCAGAAACAATTATACTGTATTCAGACTGTACTAAAAATAAGTTGAAAGATTGGATTTAAGTGGATGCATAAGTGTGTATTGAATTTTTTGCAACCGATCATTTCCAAAAAAGAAAATGTAGCAGAGAGATTATTGTGTACCTGCATTCATGTGACTACCATGAAGCTCTAACGTGGCACGTCTCGGCACATGAGTCAATTCAGCAGAATGAAACGAATCGCGAGATACCTGATCAAGTACTGGCGAAGGTGATGGAATGATGACATTGAAAACAATGGCCGGAATGGCAATTCCAATGAAGAACCAGACAAGGCGTTGCTCACGAAGCATGTACCGGATTGGAGTCGTTAAACTAAATTGTTCCTGAGCTTTTGTTTTTGGACCCATGAGTAAAATTCTACCTGAATTGATTTCTAATTGTGTATGCAGCGAATGGAGACTGGAGGAAATGTGATTATAATGTATAAGAAAATAAAGGAAACTTAGTAAAATGAAAAATAGAGGGAGAACATATGGTAAGTGAATTAATTGCAGGGGATAGACATAACATGCACGTAGATTTCGAATGTCTTAAGAGTACTTTTTTAAGGAAAATGGGATTAACGTGACCTGAACAATGTTGTAACAAGTGTTTAGCTGAACTTGGGGGTTAAGTGATCAACTAGCGTCTAGGTGGACACAAAATCTTGTGATACTTACACTTGCACATAAAGATTAATTTACATAAACAGAGGTTTAAATGGTTTTCAAGAAAACACGAGAAAGAGACTGAGAGACTGAGAGAGAGATATCTTAAAAATAATAAACACTTTTTTTCACATTTAATTATGCCTACGAGCGTCAAAAACGTTTTTGGTTTTAGGTAGTGTCATAAAAAACGGGAATCGGAGTTAATCGGTGAAGGTACCGTCCACGATTAATCGGGTAATCAGGGATTAATCGAAATGATTAATCGGATCATTAATCAGAATAAATTTAATAATATTTTTTATATACAATTATAATTGTTTCGTTATTTCAACTAAACATATGTTATTATCATATATTTATGCAAATATGTTAAAAATGTTATATAATTGAAATAAATAAAATTTTAAAGGTTTAACTTTTCAATTAGAGATAAATTTAAGAAGAAAATTTAAGAGAATTTACGATTTAGGCATCTAAAATTATAATTATATGTACAAAAATAATGTTTTTTCCTATTGTTTAATCAAGTTTCTACCTTTTAATTTTTTTTTTAATTTTAACTATTTTTTACTATTTTTTAATAATTAGCCCGATTTTTGACGATTCAGCCGATTTTTGACCGTTTTTATAAAAAAAAGATTAATTAACCGATTTTCTCTTAATCAGTTCGGTGGCCCGCCGTCTAGCGATTAATCGGCGATTAATTCCGATTAATCACCGATTTTTAGAACACTGGTTTTAGGTAATTGTGCTATCTCGTTCCCCTCTTAATAAGTACAAAACTTTTACAGTATTAGTTAACTTTATTAGGGGAGCAGTTTGTATCAGGGGATTTCAATTCGGTTAACGGAAATGGAAATGAAATTCTAATATATTTTATTTTGAAATCTCATTCTCATTCTCATTAACCATGTTGGAATCTCATTGTTACAACCTTGGTCAAATCCCGAGTCTTTTTTCGAAAATTGGGTTAAGTCCCGATCACGAGTCCGAAATAAGACGAAGCACACTGGCCCAAATGCAACCAACTTGGGTAACAACTAGCCCACCACAGGCTTCCAAAATATCATAATTTGTTGGTGCTAATTAGTAGTAGTACTTTGCCTTATAAACTAAACTGAAATCCCATATATCTTCGATGTTGGATCGAACTGGGGTGTTACAAACTCCCACACTTAAACTCCTGACGTCCTCGTTAGGCCTAAACGGACATCTCATAGGTTCTAGATCGTTCCTCCCTAGCCATCGTGGGATAATACCGGCTGGTTTCGTGTCCCCACCTCCGGCAACTTGCGTTAACAAACTTTCAAGAGTCGGCTCTGATACCATATGTGACAACCCAGGTCAAATCCCGAGTCTTTTTTCGAAAATTGGGTCAAGTCCCGATCACGAGTTCGAAATAAGACGAAGCACAATGGCCCAAATGCAGCCAACTTGGGTAAAAACTAGCCCACCACAGGCCCCTAAAAGATCATGATTTGTTGGTGCTAATTAGTAGTACTTTGCCTTATAAACTAAACTGAAGTCTCATATCTTCCTCGATGTGGGACTGAGGTGTTACACTCACAATCCAAACGAACACATAAATTTGCAGACAACGGTGAATACATGGTTCTGACATGATGCATCTGCAATTTAGTACTCTTAGGCCATGTTTGTTTGGAGGGATTATAATCACGGGATTATTATTCGGAGATAAATAATCCCATCAATTAAAGTACTAGAGATTATAATCCTTTAAATTATGTTATCCCATGTTTGTTTTGAAGTATTAAGTTTAGGATTGTAATATAATCTTTTAAAATTTCATCCCTTGTTTGTTTTGAGGGATAATCATGGGATTGGACTACTATCCTTTAAATTTTCCAATCCTATGTTTGTTTTGCATAGGATTATAGTGAGGGGATTATAATCCTTTATAAAAATGACTTGTTACAGGGGATTAAATAATAACTTCTCCAACCAAGTATTAGAGGGGATTATAATCATATCCTCTACTTCAACAAAACAAACATGGAATAAGAAAATTTAAAGGATTGTAATCCTTGGACTAATCCTAAACAAGTTTTTGAACAACAAACATGGGATAAGAAAATTTAAAGGATTATTATTTTATCATATACTTAATACCATGAAACAAACACAGCCTTACATCCCATTTATTTTTTACGCTCTCATTTTTTAGATGTATTTCCCAATTTTTTAAATTCCAATTTTTTTTAAAGTAATAAAATTTTATAATATAAAAATTAATTATTTCTACTATTTTCTTACACTTTACTTACTTTATATCTTAAATATTGATAGATCTTACTACTTATTTATTTTTGTTATTTTTCTTTAATATTTTACTTATTTTCCTTAACATTGATACCCAACTCAAATGTAAACAATTTTTTTTTAACAAATAGAATTAATAAAATATTAAAACGTAAATAGTAAAATAACAATTATAAAAAATAATTTGTGGATCACGCGAGTTTTAAGATAGTACAAGTTAAAAGGTAGTTGGTGAAATTTTCGCAAATATTTATATCCTTTATTATACTTTACTAACTGATAACCCGTGCGATGCATGAGCTTATTTTAATATAACATAATATTTTTTTATATTAAAATTGATTTAATATAATTTTCTTATTGAGTAGTTATTTTATTTTTAATTTAATACATATTAGTCATAAACTCATGTATTGTTTATAACTAATAATATAAATTCTTAATTAAATGTGTTGTTGACGGGATTCGAAACTTGAGTAGTGAGTAAATTAGCTTAAATATAGAATATCATCAAACATTATATCTAACGCTTCTCATTTATTTACTAAAAAT
Organism: Heracleum sosnowskyi; assembly: GCA_030848705.1. Lineage (NCBI taxonomy): Eukaryota > Viridiplantae > Streptophyta > Magnoliopsida > Apiales > Apiaceae > Heracleum > Heracleum sosnowskyi. The sequence goes on along the minus strand of CM061240.1, from coordinate 108,766,047 downwards.
CCAACTGTAGTTGGAATAGCATATTAAATTCTTTTATCAAAAAGGTAGTCGGTGAATAATTATATAATTATAGTAACTTTAAAGTACTTTAATTGTAACATGAATTAATATTTTTATAAGTAGTCATGTTAAAATAGGTAAACGTTTTTAAATGATTAAAACCATTAAACTAGGTTTTAAAATAAATAAGTAAGGGTTTGCCCGTATATTTTTGGAAGATGAGATGTTTTAGTAAGGAAAAATAGAAAAAGGCAACATGTTTTAATTGAAAAAGGTAATTGTCGTGACATTTTTGGAAAATGAGTGTATTTTGTTTTAAAAAATAGAAAAAATAATGTGTTTTAGCTGAAAAAGGTAATTGATTATAAATAGGTAATGACATTATTTAATAATATTTTTTTTACAGATAAGTAAAGGTAATTAATTAAAAACACAAAGTACCAAAAAATTATACCGACACTAACCAAACTTTTAATGAGTCCTCTTTAATAATATAGTATAACCTATGTTCCTATTACCAAATTAAAAGCATTATAAATAGTGTAATTATAAGGAGCCCAAAAAAAATTCTAATTTTTTTTTAAAATACTGTGACAGTCTTGAGTTAATAAAATATATGTTGGTCCTCGTGTATTGCAGAAGGGGGGGGGGATGAATGCAATAATGATAAAATTCAATCTCAATTTCAACAACCAAAACTAAGATTTAATGTTATCAGTAATATGTATGCATTCACAAACAGTATGGTCTAAAGACAAGTTTCACAAAATAAATGTTTTATTTATTTTGCAAAGTGTTGCTACAACCTCAAGAGAGAATTCTTGAGCTTCGGTTTTCTTCAAGACACTTACTTGCCTTCGTTACCTTTTCTAGAATGAATTGATAGTCTAAGTATAAAAATAATCCTATCACTGTCAACACGGGTTTGTGAAGCTGCTGTCATTATCAAGTGGCAGCTTCTTACATATTGTCTACCCATGTGACTTTCCTAAATTGCTAACATATCAGATATACATTACAAAGAAAGCAACCTAGATTCATTCTATTTCCAGCTAAAACAATTCAGCAAATAGAGACTTGACCTTGCTCTTGAATTGATTCGTTTTTGTTTTGTAGTGCTTGAAGCTTCTGTCGTAGTCTTGCAGACTTGGTGCAGCTTAGGGATACTGCAACACGCCTGTTTCTTGAACATTTAAACTGTCACGGGATTTGACTGAGAAGATACCTAGAACAAGGATCTTTCTCAAGATAGTTACTTTTGCCGCAAAGCTTGCTGTCACAGAAATGTTCTTTTGGTGACAGTATGAGTTCCCCGCATAGAGTGCTGTCGAGGTTTCCAAACTTGCTGTCGAGGGCTAAAGTTGCTGTCGCGTAGTCTTCCGCCAATGTTGCTGTCAGAGTGAATATGCTGTCGTGACTTGCAACATTCTGTCTTCTTGTAATCTTACTGTCAATGCTTATGACAGTAACCTTTATTCATGCTGTCATCTAATATGCATTCTTTGAGGCTTGAACACAACAAGTGAACTTCTTCCAAATTACACAACTAAAATGACATTGCATCCTGATTACAAGAACATACTTTGGTTGTGACAGTATGTTCTACTTAATTAAAAATTAAGTACATACAAGGTTAAGTTGTTTTTATGCTATCACCCATAAATCCCAACAATCTCCCCCAATTTGTTTTTATGGATAATAACAACAAATTTACAATATATGCTGACAACTTAACTAACAAGATCAGAATGGATTAAGAATTTTTACTTAGCTTGAGATTTCCTCTTCTGTCTTGCTGCATCCTCTCTTTTGAGAGCTTCTACCAAGCAGCCTCTTAGACCTTCTACAAGAGAGATTTCAGCAGGAGTGACTGCAGCATCTTCTATTTCTTCAATGATCTTCTTGATAGTAGGAGAGATAAGAGAACTAACATCCCTGAGATTCATCCATTGCTCTTGATCATATGGATAGCTTCTGAAGTGGAGTTCTTCATTAATGAGCTTGAATCTACTTCCAGGATAAGAATTGAGAGACATCCTCCTTTGCTTGTCCAGCTTTGAACTTTCTCCTTTTCTCCTTTCCAATAATTCCTCTATCTTATCAGAACAAATCTGCTCCAAGGGATGAATTGATCCAGCTACCATATACTGTAAATCCTTCAGAATAGTTGTTTTTAGCTTGTGCAAGCTGCAAACGTAGATTTCTTCTTTTAGAAACTTGACTCTTAAGGGATTTTCCAGCATATATGTTTGATAATTTGGAGCTTCACTTTCTGCCTTGTTGGCAGTCTTGCATCTTTCCAGGAGTTCAGCTTCCTTCTTATCAAGTTCTGACTGATATTGAGAATATTGAGAAGATTCAGGTCTCTTTCTTGGCTTGGGTTGCCCTTCCTGAGTTGGTTGGGTTTGCCCTTCTTCTGTGGGTAAATCATCAAACTCAAAGTACCAGTGATATGGTATAGGAGAAGCTGGTAGATCAGTTAGAATATCAGCATCATCAAAATCTGCAAAATTGTAGCCAAATTTCTGATAGAATTCAGCATCCCTATCAGCCTGATATTTCAGAATATGTTCCATGACAGACTCTGGAACATTGTCATAGCTCTCCAGCAACTCTACCATTCTTTCCAGGTAGAAGAAGTCAATTCTCCTTTAATCTATGGTTGATATCCTACCACTGGTTGATGTGGCTTCCAGATAGAAGTCCTTATTAACCTTGGCAGATCTTGATTCTTCCCACCACAGAATGTACTCAGTGACCTCTTGATTTGCATCCAGCTTAATCTCAACACTCTTGATTTCTCTAGATTGCATCTGTTGTATCTTAAGACTGTTAGGAGGTATTGATTGAATTGGCATCTTAAGATTTCTCCCAAATCCAGTGGCCTTTTCCTTTCCTGAGTACTTATGCTTTCCTTTAGGTTTCTGTCTAGAAAACCATGCTTTTGCTTTAGCTTTCAGTCTTTTGGGCTTGACAGTAGCTTTGGCTTCATCCTTGACAGAACCTTCCTTGACTGTACCTTTGTCGACAGTATCTTCCATGACAGCATCTTCTATGACAGTTTCCTTGTCGACAGTACTTTTGGTGACAGCATCTTTTTCTGCATTTATGCAGTCAATAGCACATCTAAGAATGCTTGCCTCCAAAGCTTCCAGTATTCTTGGCTCCTCTTCATCTGTTGCATCAGCATCTTTCTTTTCTTGACTAGGAGTTTCTTCATTGCCTTCATTCTGAGATTGAATACCAGTATTCCCAGAATTACTTCCACCAGCATTACCTGCATTTCCAGAAGCTTCACGACCTCCAATCTCATCATCATCATCATCATCATGAAAAAGAATATAATAGAGGCAGCTTCCACCTTGATCAGCTCTTTTGGCATTGGCTCTAGTGATTAGTTCCTTCACTCTAGCTCCCAGTGCCTTGTCTCTCAACACCAGCATTTTGTAGATCTCTTGAACAACATAGACTCTTCCTGGATTGGCATTTGAGCTGAGTATTCCATTTAACACTTTCAGAATTGTCTCAGTTTGCATCCTGGATGGACTGATCAAATTCATGTAGCTGCCCCTTCTTGTGCCATCCTTTGTAGTAGATCTGTAGAAAACACATGGTGGATTTGTGTAGACTTCAGGTAGCTTCTGTGTGATCATGTTCTGGATTTGCATATTCAATATTTCATTGAATTGTGTTTGAGTTGCCTTGATCTTTCCCTTCATAGCACACAACACCTTTGCTGGCAGACTCTGCAATAACTGCATTGTGATGAATTAAGATATGCCAGAAGTGAGATAGATACTTACAACCCATCTTTTCTCATCATTCACCATTACACTGACACTGATGATTTGATCCTTTAAGAGTTTTGTGGTGTTGGTTGGACTGTTGCTTGGTGCATTCATTGCTTCTTCCACTAGACTGCTAAATTCACTGTCATGATTGTGTAATGTGCTCTCCCTATAATCCACCATTATAGTATTGGCTTCTTCTTGATCAAACTCAGCACCATTGGACCAAGTATTTCCCTTCTGGATGGATTCAGGCAGTTTCCCTTTACCTTTCCCAAGCTTGTTTTGTTCCTCCATTTCTCTCCATCTTTTCTGTAGAGCAGTTTCTTGAGTTGCTGAAGTTGGTTCTCTAATTGTCACAGGAGGTAGAATTGGGTGTCTAGATGCAGGTCTTCTTTGCATTGCATCTTGAGTTGCCTTAGACATTAACACCTTTTCACCATCCAAGTCAACTTCAACAAGATCTTCAGCTTTATCCTTTGGTTGTCCACTGCTTGGTTTGACTTGCTCCCCCTTTGTCATTGCTTTACTCTTGACTCCAGAAACTTGTTTTGCTCCCCCTTTGGTCTTCACAGTTACTGGTTCCCCCTGAGTTCCACCTGATTCCTGAATAGATATTGATTCTGATCTTGCTACCTTCTCCCCCTTAGTTGAGTTGGCAGCTACTAGGTCAGTAAGGAACTGGATAGAGAGTTGAGTAGCAGCAAAACCATCAACCACCAGTTGAGAGAGAGAGAGTCCAGTTTGGAGTTCAAAGTAGCACACTGTCCTTCCAGAGCTTCAATCCTGTTACCAAAATTTGCAGAGGGGCCACCAATCCTTAACCGTCTTGGAGGGGAAGGAAAAGAAATGGGCTTGGAGGCTATGGGGGTTCTCACACTCTCAGGGTGTTTTTGAGTGATCTCATCACTCCTCACTGTTTGACTCTCAAGGCCTAATGCCTGAATATTGTGGGCTCCCTCAAGATCTCTCTGGACATGCTCAAGTCCCTCTCCTTTTGCCAGCTCATTTGGCTGCCTCTCATTTTTATGCTCACCTCTCTTTTCTTTTATCTCTCTTTTCTTTTGCACACCCTCACTCAACCTAAATGCATGGGTATGAGCAGTACTAACATGCATGGAAGTATAAGATTTAGAATGTACCTTCAAGAGTTTGGCAAGAGGTAGGTCATCATCAGAGACATCCTCAATGGTTACAGCATCAAAATCTGGCTGAGAGGACTGGACATCACCTTTGGCAGGTATGTTAATGTCAGCTGGAGCATGGACAGCAGGTTATGTCATGACAGCATCTTTGGGATGTGGAGTGACAGTAGGTTCTGTGTTGACAGTAGCTTTCTCTCCACCCATGACAACACCTGTTTCCAAGACAACAACATTGCCAGTGTCTTTAACAGCAACAGAGGCTGTGATAGCATCTTCCTGAAGGTAAGATGCTCCTTGGAGTTCAGACAAAGTGTTGGCTGTTTCATTTTCTGACAAAATACCACTTTGCCCTTGCTTAGTGTTTGGAGGAGTGGTATCCATTTCACTTTGAGAAATGGGTTCTTGTGGACCACCAGATGGGGGCTCATCCATGATTTGAGATGGATGATCAAAACCTGAAGGGTTGGGACTGTACCCTTCTCTAGGTTGTGGAGAAGAAACAAAAGAATGTATAGGGAAGGAAGAAGGTGAAAGTGTAGCAGAGAGTGGGGGCTGATTCACAGGAGAAACATGTGAACCATCAATAGGAATAGAGAAATCCTCACTGTGCCCTAACTCACTGTGTGTTTCTTCAAGTGGGGGTTCCTCAAGTTGTGAACCATGAGTTTGTGCAGACTCTGTACAGGGTGCCTTGGGAGACATGCCAATTTCAATAGATGCACCTTGTTGAGAAGGCACATCTAGGGAGGTGTTTGAATCCCTTTCAGTAACCACAGTTTGTTGAGAAAATGCAGCTTGGCTAACAGCGGTTTTGGTCCTCCTAGCTCTCATCTTCTTAGGCTCAGGGGAAACCACTGGGGGTTCTGTTTGACTACCTTCCTTATTTGCTGCACTAGGTGTAGTGTCTCCCTCTTGACTAACAGAGCTACCACCAACACCAGCTTCTAAGGGTCGTTTTCTGGATTCTTGCAAGGCTTCTCTTTGGGCTTTGGGAAGTCTAGAGAGCCTAGGCTGAGTGTATGGTGTTGAATGTGGGTTAACTGAATTTGGGTTTAATTCAGTTTCATTCGCAAGAGTGAAAGAGCCATAACCAGAGGGTAATGGAAAATCAAGGTTGGACACTTGATCAACCATGTGCTGAGTGAAACAAAGTGGAATATGTGCATTGAGATTCTGTGATGATAATAGTGTGTGTGTGTTCTTTTTCAAAACAGAGCAAGCCTCTAAACGAGGGGCATCATTATTAAAATCACAGAATGAGTTAATGCACAACATAAGAAAGCGAGGGTAGATTGATACCTTCTTACCTATGGCAGCCCTGAGGTGTGCCATGAGGAGAGCTCCAACATTCACCTTGTATCCATGGACAAGAGAATGTGTCAGTTTCTTGATGTAGGAGGGTATTCCATTCCAGCCAGTGGACTTGGTAGAGAACACCTTGACCATCACATCAAAGATCATACTCCACTCCTTTCTCATATGCTTCCTATCCATTTCACCAGACGGATACCATTTGGTTGTTCCCTCTACGAGAATAGGGCTTGCATACCCAATCTTCAAGAAGAGCTTCTTGAGAGTGTCATCATTAGCAAGTTCAGCAAAATTTTGGCCTTCTTGAAGTGTAATTCCAAGAGCAGTGTTGATGACCTCAGCTGTAAGAATGTAGTGTTGCCCATTGAGTGTGAATCGAATAGATGGGTTTTCACCCTCTGTTTGAGCAACAGCAGTTTGCAAAAATGCCTCAATTCTGTCTAAGTTGAGAATGGGTGTTGAGGTAATGGCAGAACCAAGATAGGACTTGTTCAAGAAAAACACTAGTCCTTTGAAACCTTCACCAGCATCATTTGGGGAAAAGATGCCAGCAAAGTTTGTTTGAGAGAGAGTCTGTTTGGGGGCCATGGAGATTCAAGAAAAGAAGAAAGTAAGAAAGTAGCTTTTTGCTTGAAGAAAAGTATTTTGCCTTGAGTTTGATGAGAATGATATGTCTGAGTAACTGGGGAATAAAAGGGGTATCTCAAACGTTTGTGCACAAAAAGTGGATTTAAAGAACGTGTCTTAACCCACTCATATAACACGTGAGTTACTGCCCGTTATTCACTGTCAAACGTGGGATGAATATCCAATTGCAACGGTCCACTATTGTTGACAGTAACCTGTGCGCTAGAAACAATCTGTCAGTGATAAGCGGTGGTGACGGTAGGTTTTGCGCGACAGCAACTATTGCGCAAAAACTTGCTGTCACCGTTAAGCATTTGAATGACAGTATTCTTTAAAAGTCTTGACAGAAAGTATTTCCCTGCTGTCAAGAAGTTTGCTGTCAAGAGACACAGGACAGTATCCTTCTTAATGACAGTAACTTTGTTGGGAAATTGTTTCTGTCATGAACTTACCAGAATGCTTTATTCATAAACTTAACCTAAAATTAACAGAGTATGGATTTAGCAATTTAATCTTTTGAACACAGATACTATGCAGTTAACAAAGACTCAATAAACACAACAACAAGAAACTTTATTATTATTAATAAAATCATTTAAATATAGCATTGAATACATCAGTTTTTGATTTTATTAACTAATTCTAAAACTTCTTTCTTAATCTCCTCTTCAGTGCAACCTTCTTCTTTGAGAAGTGCCTGAAGTTCTTCCTCTTGAATCTTCCATTTAATTTCTTCCCGTGCTTGAATGGCTTGAGACTTTTCATCTTCCTTATGAAGCAAGTCATCAAGTTCATCAAACAGGGCTTCCATCTCTTCGCGAAGGGGAGAATCACACGAGACTTTTGGCCTGTACTCTATTCCTACTTTGTTTTCCATGATTTACTTTAAAACTGAGAGCAGACTGGTGAAACCTAAGGTTAATTTATAGGCAAACCCGTCTAAGGATTAAAGTCTAATGGTCAACAGTTAGAGTACCCATACAACTACCACAAAAGCAATTAATGGTCGTGTCCTCCTTTAATCCTACAGATTAATGCAAAAAGGTGTGAAAGTCCAATGGAACAGATATTTATCTCTCAAACTAAGCAAATAACCACATTAATGTCATACAGGGTCTAAAAGTATGAGACTGGCACAAAATACAGACATGAATAGTCAAATAAACACATGCTGTCACATAACAAACATAGACCAAGTAGATAGTAACTTCTCTTGACAGCAGGTTTGAAGGTGCTGTCATGAGCTTAAAAAAAAATTGGAAATTCAGAAAACTTAGTAAATCATCATACCAGATTCAGCATTCCCAATTCACTTACCAACCTGTTGAAGGTTGCTTCATCCAATGGTTTAGTGAAGATGTCAGCAAGTTGCTTGTCAGTTGGGACATAGATCAGCTTCACAGTTCCTTGTTCAACATGCTCTCTAATAAAGTGATGTCTTATATCAATGTGCTTTGTCCTAGAGTGTTGAACTGGATTGTCTGAAATGGCTATGGCACTAGTGTTGTCACAGTAAATAGGAATGTCTCTTAGCACTAGACCATAATCCAGAAGTTGATTCTTCATCCATAGAATTTGTGCACAGCAACTGCCTGCAGCAATATATTCTGCTTCTGCTGTTGAGGTAAAAACTGAATGCTGCTTCTTGCTAAACCATGAGACCAATCTTCCACCAAGAAATTGACAGCTACCAGTAGTACTTTTTCTGTCAATCTTTCATCCAGCATAGTCTGAGTCTGAGTAACCAATTAGATCAAATCCAGTGTTCTTAGGATACCAAAGGCCTAGGTTAGGAGTGCCTTTTAAGTATCTAAAGATTCTCTTGATGGCTACTAAGTGTGACTCCTTTGGATCACTTTGAAACCTTGCACAGAGACATGTAGAAAACATGATGTCAGGTCTGCTAGCAGTTAGGTATAGGAGAGATCATACCATGCCTCTATAGGTGCTTGAGGCAACTTTCTTTCCTTTAGGGTCAAGATCCAGACTAGTTGATGTGGACATTGGTGTCTTTGCAGGTGATGAATCTTCCAAGTTGAACTTTTTGAGAAGTTCCTTGATGTATTTAGCTTGACAAATGAAGATTCGATCAGGTTGTTGAAGAATTTGTAATCCCAGAAAGAATGACAATTCTCCCATCATACTCATCTCATATTTGTTACTCATGAGAGAGGAAAACTTCTCACACAGATTCTCATTTGTAGAACCAAAAATGATGTCATCCACATAGATTTGTACCAGAATGATGTCCTTGCCATGATGTTTGTAGAAAAGTGTCTTGTCCACAACTCCTCTAGCAAACTGATTTTCCAAAAGAAAGGTGGAAAGTGTGTCATACCAAGCCCTGGGTGCTTGCTTTAGTCCATACAAAGCCTTGAAGAGTTTGTACACAAAATCATACAATTCAGCATCCTCAAACCCTAGTGGCTGTTCAACATACACTTCTTCTTCCAATTCTCCATTTAGGAAGGCACTTTTGACATCCATCTGAAATACTTTGAAGTTGCAGTGTGCAGCATAGGCTAGAAAGATTCTTATAGCTTCAAGTCTTGCAACCGGTGCAAATGTCTCATCATAATCTGTTCCTTCCTGTTGATAGTAACCTTTAGCCACTAGCCTTGCTTTGTTTCTTGTCACTGATCCATTTTCATCAAGCTTGTTTCTGAAAACCCATTTGGTCTCAATGACTGACTTTCCCTTAGGTCTTGGAACCAACTTCCATACATTGTTTCTTTCAAACTGATTTAGCTTTTCTTGCATGGCTATCACCCAGTCAGAATCCAACAATGCTTCATCAGTTGTCTTGGGTTCCATTTGAGACAGGAAGCATGAAAACATGCTGTCAGCAGAGACTTTGTTCCTTGTCCTCACTCCAGAAGTAGGGTCACCAATGATAAGGTCATTTGTGTGATCCTTGTTCCACTTGGTGATTCTGGGCAAGCTACTTGATTGTACAGGAACAGTTGCTTCAATTTGTTGAGTTGAATGCTCACCAATTCCATTGTCTTCACCATGTTCTTCATTGTTTCCAGAGTCATCACTTTTATGAATGTTAGAAGTTATGGTCTGTGACTGAGCTGGAGTTTGGTTGACAGTAATGGTATTGAGAGTATCTTTGTCAACTTCAACAGTTTGAGTGAAGCTAGGTTCTTCATCAACAATTTCCTCAGCTTCCAAGTATCCTTGATTCTCAAATCTGAATGTCTGCATCTTTCCTTCTTCATGCAGTCCTGGAAACTTGGTTTCATCAAATGTGACATTTACACTTTCTTCAATAATCATGTGTTCCATAACATAACTCTGTAGGCAGTCCTTTCTGTGCTGTAACCCATGAATAGTCCTTCAAATGCCTTGGTGTCAAAGTTTCCTTTCTTCTCATGGTTATCCTTCATCATAAAGTATTTGCTCCCAAACACATGAAAGTATTTGACAGTAGGTTTCTTCCCAGTTAGCAGACAGTAAGGTGTACTTGCATGAGTTTTGTTAATCATGGTTCTGTTTTGAGTATAACAAGCTGTGTTGATAGCTTCAGCCCAGAAATATGTTGGCAGTTTGGCATCATGCAACATAGTTCTAGTTGCTTCAATGAGGGTCCTGTTCTTTCTTTCTACAACTCCATTCTGCTGTGGAGTCCTTGCAGCAGAGAATTGTTGTACAATTCCTTCATCTTTACAGAAATTTCCAAGTGTGGCATTTCTGAATTCTGTACCATTGTCACTCCTCAAGATTTGGACTTTTGAGTTTGGAGTTCTATCAAGAACTCTGACTTGATCAATAATCACTTGAGCAGCTTCATCTTTGGATTCAAGAAATTTCACCCAAGTGTACCTTGAGTAATCATCCACCATTACTAAGGCATCTCTCTTTTTTGCCATAGATGGTACATTGACTGGTCCAAAGAGATCCATGTGAATCAACTTGAGTGCTTCTATGTTGGTGTTCATTTGCTTGGACTTGTGCACAGCTCTCCTTAGTTTGCCCATTTGACAATCTTCACACAGTCCTTCTTGACAGAATTCCTGTTGGGGCAAACCTCTCACTAACTCCTTCTTTATCAAAATATTCATTGTCTTGAAGTTGAGATGTGAGAGCTTCCTGTGTCAAAGCATACTGTCACCAACAGTTGCTTTACTGTAAAAACAGTAAACTTTATCCTTCTTTGTTGAGTTTAAGTCAGCAACAAACAAGCTTTCTTTTCTGACCCCTTTTAAAGAGAGGCTCCCATCCTTCTTGTGATAGATGTTACACATCATCATATCAAAATCAACCTTGAATCCCCTGTCACTGAATTGGCTGACACTGAGTAGATTGTGCTTCAATCCATCCACAAGAGCAATGTCTTCAATGATAACATTTCCAATTTCCAGACAGCCATATCCCACTGTGTAACCCTTGCTGTTGTCTCCAAAGGTTATGATTGGGCCAGCTTTCTCTACATAGTGTGATAACAGGGCTTTATCACCTGTCATGTGTCTTGAGCAACCACTGTCAATGATCCACATGACTTGATCTTTCTTCTTGCCCTGCAAAACAGAATGTGTTTAAGTTGCATATGGTATCCAATTCTTGTTGGGTCCTGCTGTTTTAGTGTCTCCTGAGTTTCTTCCAGTCATAAAATCACAAGTATCATCAAAAACCTCCTGTTTGACTTCTCTTTTCACCCACTTAGGTTTAGAATTGGACTTGATCCTTTTCTTAGTGGATGAAGCCTTTTTGTTGTTGCCAGCAGGCTCGGAAGTCTCAACAGTGTGCATGTATGAACATTTTTCAGTGGTGAGAATAGGTAAGTTAAAGCATGTACTCATGGCAGTGATCTTGCATGGCATACATTCAATGTTATTACAGACACTCATAGTTCTATGCATAAGGGGGGTTCTGTGTAAGTTACCATTGAGTTCAGTAGCATTGATTTTATCCTCAATTGGTTTCTTACAAACATGTGTTAAATGATGTGAAGATCCACAGTTATTGCATAGTTTCCTAGAAGCACCTTCAACATTAGTGTATCTATTTCCTTTATTGACACCTACCTTACCATTCCTATTCTTAGACTTGGGAGTTACTGGATTGACAGTGTGTTCAGAAGTTGCTGTCGAACTTTCCTTGACAGTATCTTTTAATCCAACTGTCTTGACAGAAGGTTTGGAAGTTACTGTCTTGGAAACATTCTTGACAGCATCTTTAGAAGATTCTGTCTTGCCAACTGTGACAGCATCTTTTGAACTTACTGTCTGATTGCTTGGTAAGTTTACTGTCTTGGGGATTGTGACAGTATCCTTTCCATCCTTGGATGTGCTGTCAACACCTTCATCCTCATCAAGAATTTCTTGTTTGATGAGCATGGCTTCTTCATCAAACTCAATTTCTGCAGCTTTGAAAATAGGAGTTTTAACCTTCTTGAGAATGGTGGGTTTGACAGCAGCATTTCCAAAACAATCTTGAATCACAGTTTCCTTTCCAGGTCTTCTACCATATGAAAAACCTATACCAACTGTCTGATTTTCTGTATGCTTATCATTGTAATCCTGAACTATCTTTGATGAGTTTTTATAAGCCCTAATCTTGAATTCATTTTCAGCAATCTCATTCCTCAGGAATTCCTCAACCTCTTTAGCACATTTTAATTCATTTTTAAGTCTAGCATTCTCCTGAGCTAAAGAGTCTAGTGAACTGGTTTTGAGAACAAGAGATTCATTTTCAGACTTTAGTGTTTCATTTAGCTTACTCAGCCTAGTGATTTCCTCATTAGCAGCAGATAAGCTAGTATAGACATTGAACATTTCAGCACTTAAGTCTTTAATGGTTTTCTTATACTCATCAATGGACATATCAAGTAAGACAAGTGAATGTACCTGACTTGAAGATGTTGATGCTACTTCATCAGTGCTAGCCATGAGAGCTAGGTTGACATATTCTTCTTCTTCTTCTTCACCATTTACTGTTGTGGCTTCAATTTCCTTTCTTGGAATGAAAAGACCATTCTCGAGAATACCTAGGTATAGTGGATTCGCAGCTTTGATAAACAAAAAGATCTTTCTTTTCCAAATGCTGTAGTTCTCTTTATCAAAAGCTGGGATCTTGATACTGCTTGATTTCTGCATTGTCGTCGTGATCTCAGATATGTATGTTAATCTGTATGCTCTGATACCAGTTGTTGGTCCTCGTGTATTGCAGAAGGGGGGGGATGAATGCAATACTGATAAAATTCAATCTCAATTTCAACAACCAAAACTAAGATTTAATGTTATCAGTAATATGTATGCATTCACAAACAGTATGGTCTAAAGACAAGTTTCACAAAATAAATGTTTTATTTATTTTGCAAAGTGTTGCTACAACCTCAAGAGAGAATTCTTGAGCTTCGGTTTTCTTCAAGACACTTACTTGCCTTCGTTACCTTTTCTAGAATGAATTGATAGTCTAAGTATAAAACTAATCCTATCACTGTCAACACGGGTTTGTGAAGCTGCTGTCATTATCAAGTGGCAGCTTCTTACAGATTGTCTACCCATGTGACTTTCCTAAATTGCTAACATGTTTGATATACATTACAAAGAAAGCAACCTAGATTCATTCTATTTCCAGCTAAAACAATTCAGCAAATAGAGACTTGACCTTGCTCTTGAATTGATTCACTTTTGTTTTGTAGTTCTTGAAGCTTCTGTCGTAGTCTTGCAGACTTGGTGCAGCTTAGGGATACTGCAACACGCCTGTTTCTTGAACATTTAAATTGTCACAGGATTTGACTGAGAAGATACCTAGAACAAGGATCTTTCTCGAGACAGTTACTTTTGCCGCAAAGCTTGCTGTCACAAAAATGTTCTTTTGGTGACAGTATGAGTTCCCCGCATAGAGTGCTGTCGAGGTTTCCAAACTTGCTGTCGAGGGCTAAAGTTGCTGTCGCGTAGTCTTCCGCCAATGTTGCTGTCAGAGTGAATATGCTGTCGTGACTTGCAACATTCTGTCTTCTTGTAATCTTACTGTCAATGCTTATGACATTAACCTTTATTCATTGTGTCATCTAATATGCATTCTTTGAGGCTTGAACACAGCAAGTGAACTTCTTCCAAATTACACAACTAAAATGACATTGCATACTGATTACAAGAACATACTTTGGCTGTGACAGTATGTTCTACTTAATTAAAAATTAAGTACATACAAGGTTTAGTTGTTTCTATGCTATCACCCATAAATCCCAACAATATAAAATTTTAATCGGTGGAGTTACTATAAATACACATGAGTTCTTCTCATTTATTATTATACCAATCAATTATGAGGAGACACGTGATCTTTGGGAAAATTTGCAGAGACATTTTTTTTCTTTGTTAATTAGCTAACTTTTACAAATGGAATGGATTCCAATGAAGCCACCCTAGCTCAACAAAGAGCAAGTTCACAATTCAAGCTAAACTACATAAGCAAGTTAAACATAGTTAAACTAAGAGATCTGAGATCTCCTTCCACCATGCGTACTGCTTTTATGTGGATATCCTGGCCTCCATGCTAGGTACCTCTTACTAATTCTCAAGCCCCGTGCAGTAGGTGAGAGTACATTTGCTTCTCTTATAATTGTGAATTCATCTTCAAATCAACATATCAAACACTTAATCTTCATTATAACACATTGTATTGCATAATAAAAGCTTACATTGAAGAACATCATAAAGGTACTGTAATACTACTTGTATTTACAAATTGACATTATAAGAAAGCACAAGATTTGTGATTTCAATAATTTTTGACTCAACTCATATGTGAAATTAGTGCAAATGCAGATTTGAATAGGATCAAATGCATCAAGTTGATCCCATAACATCTTAATCTTAGTATAGTAACCAAAAATTGTATCCTGACCCTGCCTGATTTCATACAAAGACTGCTGTAAATTGAATAACAAGGTTCCAGACGCTTGACCATAACGTTCTTCCAAATTCACCCAAATCTCTCTAGCTGATTTAAAATATAAAACACTCCTAGCAAGATTTTGATACAAAACACCTAAAATCGAAGATATCATCATGCTATTACATCGTTCCTAAGCCTTGTAACACTCATCTGTAGAACTTGGTTTAACAATTGTACCATTAACAAAACCACATTTATTCTTCGCAGATAAGCTAATATCTAACGACCTCTTCCAATCATTATATCATGTTCCAATAAACTATATCGAAACAAGTTTCATCCTAGGGTTATCAGATGGATGTTAGTAATAATGTGAAGACGGATCTTGCGAAGGATCAACTATTCGTGATAGAGTAGCAATAGATGTAGTTGCAGTAGTAGACATTCTCAAAGATTCAATCAATCAGTTAATTTCACAATTCAAGTAGTCTTACGATCAACTTCAAGATCTTAACAAACTTTTCACAACAGATGATCGAAATCTCAAAAACACGATGTCAAGAACAATAAAAAATAACATAATCAATCCAAATTGCAACTACTTAAGCAAATCAATCCAATCGGAAACTTGAAATAACAGAATCTCAAGAATAAACCACAAGTAATCAATCGAATCACAAGAAATCAGGAGAAACTAGATCGAAGAAATGATACCGTTGTTTCGAAGATCAATCGCAGAAAAAAAAACAAGATGAAACACGCAGAATCGTCACGCAGAGCTCTGATACCATCTTATAATTGTGAATTCATCTTCAAATCAATATATCAAACACTTAATCTTCATTAAAAGACTCTTTGTATTGCATAACAAAAGCTTACATTGAAGAACATCATAAAGGTACTGTAATACTACTTGTATTTACAAATTGACATTACAGGAAAGCACAAGAGAAAATTTAATGATGAAGATACTGAATATAACTTTCTAACTAAAAGAAATGTTTCAACCTCTAGTCTATTTATCCAGTCTCAACTAACTTGTAACTAACTTGTTAACTGAAAAGACGTAAATGCCCCCACAACTAGTTGACTTAAATTCGCAGCATTGACATGAAATGTGATAATATTCAACAGCTTCACTGTGGGTTCTGCCACCTCTACTTTGAGCGTCCCGATCACTTCCTCTAGCGCATTTGCAGAGATAACAAAAGAGGATGGACAATCAAAGATTGTCGTGACGTGTAAAATTCAGAATCAAACTGTCACTTTCAGTGTAGATGATATGAATAAAGCTCTAGACTTTCCAACAAAGGAATTTGATGCTGAAGTCACAAAACATTAGGTGAGAGATTTTATTGAATTTATTCACGACTCTAACATGGTCATTCCTTGAGCACAACCAATTCAAGAAACTTCACTTTTCTATTTTCTGGCACCTTCCATATCGTCTTTACACTGAACGTGTTGCACTTCTTCAAGAAATCATTAATTCAGGTGATTTTTGACTTAGTTTTTAAGGTCATGTGATCTCTGTCAGGTGATTGCGTAAATACAAGAATTTTTAAAAGAGCGTATACAATAATAAAATATTAGTTATTAGAATTTAGGTTTTTCAAAAATATACAATAATTGAGTTATAACAGATACATAGATCCATATAAGATGAAATCTTAATGCCATCTAATCATAATTAACATCGATTAAAATAATTGGGATAAAATAAAATATAAAATTGAGTTGAAATATATTTTTGAAATTGTATAAAAAAATGTTTGAATTGGCCTAAAAGTACATATGAATTTTTTTTAATTAGGATCCATATAATTAAGTGATTTTGTAATTTTTCTCAGAACATAGTCTTACACAGTGTGCATTTCATATTTTACGAATATACTTCTGTTAAGTTAAGATCACATGAGTACACGCCATGTTATACACGAACCATAATGCTAAAACGATTATTTTTATTATACTTATTTTCAAATGGCAAAGTTCATTTCATGTTATTCAAATAAATTAATATTATTAGTAATTAAAATTAATCATTTGATCTTTGTTGTATAAATATTTATCCAAATTTTATGAAACTTAATCAAATTAAAAAAATATTTAATACAGATGTCTGTCCCCCACCGCCTTCTATCTCCAGTATTTTGTCCCGTTGTTTTTTAAATTATTTATTACAGCCACCACAAGAATACATGTCATAATTTATCAATTTTAAAAGTGCGGGAAGTTAAAATCATTTGATAGTGATTCGATTAGTTTTGATTGGGAAGTTTTTGATAACGTGACACACATAAAATCAATCCAAAATAGACCATAATCATGCAATTGATTTTATAGTTGTCACGATGGGGCTTAAAACAAACACTAATGTCGGTCAATTTTAAGTGGGTCAAAAAATGAAAAAAAATAATAATAATTGAAATTAAAATAATTGTATCTACCTAGGTCAAGGGACGTCGTTTTTATGTGAATGTTAAAATTGAGGTTGATCATAACATAATACTTTACTATTTTTTTTTTAAAAAAAACTTGTATTCATTTAAATGAAAGAAACATAAAAAACAATTAAAATTAGAGTAGATAAAAGAAACAAAGAAGAGAATTGATACAAAAAATATATATTGATATATAATGTAAATTTTGTAAAGAAATCGTGTTTATGTTGCCAACGTCGACAAACATTGTTCACACGTGGTAACCCACACATGTAGAGAAATTGTCCTGCATTTTATTAATCTATAAAGATAGATAACCATGATTAGCCTTAAATATGATCAAATATCATAACTGACCAGTTGAAAATCGATCACATAATGTGATCATTTTAGCTCATAGTCGATCATTACGGGCAATTAGGTATATCTTATTTTCTTATACCGAGAGAGATACGAGGAGGTTCATCCATTTTTTAACTACTTATAAAGTGATGTACAATGTCATGCATTTAAAAAACAAACTTGAATCATTAGAAGATATTCAGTAATAATATACTATAATGGTAGTAATAACATACTATAATGGAAAAAGAAAACACAATAATCATATATTATGATATTAATTAACTGTAAAGGAAAAAAGGTTAGAATATAAACATGCTAATTTTGAAAAATAACATGTTTTTATTGCAAATATTCAAAATTTATTTAGATACTATTAACAGCTTTTGCAAATACAAATAATACATATTTTTGTCTTCGAAAAAAGAATAGACATTTTTTTCTGCTAAAAAAGGATAGACATATTTGTTAACAAAGCTATAATAATTAAAACCCGATTTTGTTACCCCAAATAATTAGATATCCTTTACACACACACACACATACACACGCACACACAGATATATGTGTATATATATATATATGTATGTATTCAGGGTATCTTAAACCACACGACGAGTCAATGGGTAGAACCACATTGAAATACTCGGTTTCATTGTGGATTTATATATTAATAACATTTCTTCATTTGACAACTTGTTTTTCCAAACTCCATGTTCACATCACCAACCATCTTCCCAAAAACTCATCTTTCTTGATATCTAACTTGCTCATTCACTGTAGGTCAGCAGATAATGATTTGGGATACCACTCCCTAAATTTCAATCAATTTTATACATGGGCTTTTCGTATGAATTTTTTTGAAACCACTCTATTCTATTGTGATTATTGGTGGGCGAACAAACATGCAGCTTTTCATGCTTTTGATAGAAATATCTGGAATTTAATAGGGCCGCCAAGCGAGACCGGTGATAATCATTACTATTTTCATGTTGAAAATGATGGCTTTTACTTCTGGTTATTTGATACTCATACTAAAACATCTTCGTGGAAGCTAGTGCATGAATGGGATGACATATGGTGAATAAAATTATAGATTATATATGTGTGTGTTCGAAATCATATTATCATATTAATAATCTCAAGTGTCATTGTATAAACTCAAATTGCAAAACTTCATGTTTGATACAAGTCTTGTATTAATTTATATGTCATGATTTAGTTTCTAATTATAATAAATTCTCAACAAAAATTTGCTCCTACATCGCTCAATTCCAACTTAAATGTCCCGTAACATGATTACCAACCACTTGTCGAAAAGAAATCAATATTGGGTATTTTACTGATATGTCCCATTTTAAAAGTTGATTTACAAATATATCCCATTTATAATTGTATTTATAAATATATCCTAAATTCAAAAAAATTTAAAATTTTCAATTAACTATAGTTAACTTAACTACTTTACATTCTAAAATGACATATATAACCTTTTTAATAATTGTGTCTTTATACAGTTTATACTCCTCACTTCCTTAATCACTATAGTAACAAATTATATAAATGGATCCAGACTTCTTTATACTGAGTTCTTCTTGCGTTGCGTTATATGGTAGTATGGTACTATTATTATGGAAAGAAATGCAGAATGGATCACTTCTAAAGTGTCGGATTAATTGATGCTGGTTTGATTTAGTAGGGTAGGCATGTGATGGTATGAGGTTGGCGTGTAATTGCTAACTAGCATGATAGCCCGTGCAAAGCACGGGCACCATTTAAATTCATAAAATGTTGTTGTTTTGATTTTATTATATAGACGATTTATAATTTTTGAAATACTAAACGTCGTTAATGTGGTATTTTTTATGGACATTGGCAATAACTCAAATTTTTACTTGAATGTCATATATGATCGTAACAATAGAATCACATCTAGCCATTTAAAAAAATAAATTGGAATGATTAAAAAATATGTAATTTAAAAGTCTAATCATGAGTCAGTAGACTCACGTGTTTATATATAAAGAAGTGCTAAATAAGATAATTTACATAAATAAGAAGCGAAAACTAATTATGGTCACACATTCAAATCTAATTTACATCTCAACCATCACCCATATTCACTCTTATGCCCCTTCCATTATCGGCGACCTTATACACCATCACTTACTTTACACCGCTGTTATCACCATCTCATTCCATTTGTCATCATCATTCATGATACACATACACACACACACACATGTATATATATATATATATATATATATATATATATATATATATATATATATATATATAATGTGTGTGAGTGGGCGAGAGAGAGAAATTGTGTGTATAATAAACCATAATCACTCTACAATCTTTTGTTGTCACCAAATCGACCACCACTCCGAGAGTAACTTATGAACATGTTTGTCGCAAATTCCAGTCTCATTCCTGACCACACCTCCAGTAATTCATTCATCCTTCTCTCAACATATCTAAGTTTACCGATCGATGTCATTTTCACTCACTCTACTACCGTCAACACTATTACCAACAACTTCGAACATTTACACAATTCCAAATTTGAAATATTCTTATTATTTGTGTTCAAATTTTTTAGTGATTTAAGTTTAAATTTTGATAATTTTAGTTGAATTTCTAGTGACTTGATTTGATGATGGTAATTTTGGTTGTGTAAGTGGTGGTGTTCACGTGGTTAGTGGTGGTGGCGTGGTAGTGGTCATGTAACAGTGATTTAATATTCTTCTAGTTCATATTAAAATTATCTAAAATTTTGGTTTGTATTCATGTTCATTGTGATATATCATCTACTAAGTAGCATACTTGAATAATACAGTGAGACGTTTTAAATTATTTTTAATATAGTATCCATATTCTATTTTTTAATAAATATTTTTGAACTAATTATGTGTTTTATCTAAATATTCATCTAATAACTAATATGAATTCCAAATCTCATCTACAATAATTTTTTGCCCCTTAAATTATCTTTTTGTAGACTATAAAAATATTTTTCCTAATAGCAGTGAGAGTGGGGGTGTAATCGAGTCGAACACTGCCGGACTCGAGTTCAAACTCGATAAAAAAATTATGTCAAGCTTGGACTTGAGTTCAAGTTTAATTGGTCCTCCAATTTTTACATTGAATATAATTCATTTTTTCAATATTAATATGATGGAAGTGTGAATTAGTAAATTACTAAATAGTCTGGAAAGGACTTGTTGGCCTATAATATATATATGTAATATATATGAAAATAAAAATGTAAAACATTAAAACAATGAGTTATTGGTGTATGTAGTTAAGAGCATCTCCAACCTTACTTATCACTTAGGTTAAAAGTACAACTGGCAACTAAACAATGTGATTTATAGCCAACCTCTGTGAATATGGTCACTCCAACCACTAACTATTGTTGTTCAAAATTATAGCCATCAAGATATGGTTGGCCATATTTGGCCAAGTTTTACAGATATGTAGAGACTTTCTCTACCTACTTTTTCTCTCTCTTGCTTTTTTTCTTTCTTTTTCTTTTCAGCTGCAGCTTTGATTTGCACCGACCGAAATTTTCAATATCCTTTTTAATATTATTTTTTTTGTGAAATTAAAAATTATGGAGGCAGCAAAAAAAATTAGCTAGTGTTAGTATTAAAAATAATACTAGAGGTATTAAATTGGATATAAAAATAGATATAAAATGACATGTTTCATTATTTGATTATTTATAAATAAATGTATAATGTCATTTACATCATTTTCACAAATTAAAATATTTCAAATTGACATATTAGCAACTCCACATTATCTTGTACCCAATTTCGGCACCTCTAGCATTGATATTAATATATATATATATATATTATTTTTCAATGAAAAAGTATTGTTTAAAATTATAAATATACTATTTTCAAAATATATCCAACCATTATAATCAACTCATTGGAGTACAATGCCTTACAGATTCAGTAAATTTTACCCAAATATTACTTTATATTATTTTAGCCAACCATTTTAGCTAACTCTATTGGAGATGCTCCAATGATTCATAAAATGGTTCTCAAAATTTCTTTGGTGTAGGAGATGTGAATATAATTCATTTTTTTAATATTAATATGATGAAAGAGCGAATTACTAAATTACTAAATACTCTTAAAAGGGCTTGTTGGCCTTTAATATATGTAATATAATATAATATATATACTGGATGAATGGATGAGTTTTAAAATAAAGTTTAAATAACATACACATATTAACAATTATTTAAGTATGAGGTAAATGAGCTTCAAAAGTTTATCAAAATGGGCTATAAATTATTTTTCAATGAAAAAGTATTGTTTAAAATTATAAATATACTATTTTCAAAATATATCCAACCATTATAATCAATCCATTGGAGTACAACGCCTTACAGATTCAGTAAATTTTACCTAAATATTACTTTATATTATTGTAGTCAACCATTTTAGCTAACTTCATTGGAGATGCTCCAATGATTCATAAAATGGTTTTCAAAATTTCTTTGGTGTAGGAGATGTGAATATAATTCATTTTTTTAATATTAATATGATGAAAGAGCGAATTAGTACATTACTAAATAGTCTTAAAAGGACTTGTTGGCCTTTAATATATGTAATGTAATATAATATATACCGGATCGATGGATGAGTTTTAAAATAAAGTTTAAATAACATACACATATTAAGAGTTATTTAAGTATGGGATAAATGAGCTTCATAATTTTATCAAATGGGCTCCTAGCATGATGGTTGAGGTGGTAGCATAAAATACCTTTACATCGGTGGTAACATAAAATACCTTTGCATCCAAAGGTCATGGGTTCAATCCTTGCTAGTAACTATATTTTTAATATATTTATACATTATAGGGGTATATAAGTAATTTAATAAATGTCATAGAAAGCCATGTTGGCCCATAATATAAATAATAGATTTAATATTTATGAGGGTAATATAGTCAAATAAAGTAGAAAAATATTTGGATTTATATAATAATTATATATGTATGAATTATATATGAGTTAACTTTTAACCATAGGACATATTTTTAATTACTAAAACAAAGAGGATATATTGATAAAGACACATATTTATATAGGACATTTTATACAAATTCCCATCAATAATTGATATTTAAAATTAGAATTTCAAAATATTATAAATGGTTGATATCTAAAATTTTTGATCCCAACACATAAAATAATCTAGAAATCAATAAATGAAAATACATTCTTTCCAGCGAAACTTTATCAACTTTTATAAATATGATGCTTATTTGTAAAATTACTAAAAGAATATTATAAAGGTTTTGAAGCCTTAATCTAAAATTATAAGGACTTGAAAAGTAAAGAGTTTGAATTATAAAATTTTGGAGAGATCCATTTATTTCTTCCTAACATTTTCTAATTAAGATACCTCATTAAAAAAAGATAATTTGGATAATAAATTATAAGAGAAAAGAGAACATCGATTTTGAAAATTAATTTCAAGTACCATGCATCTGAATCCAACCAACTAATATTTGTATTAAGAATAACGTTGTTTTAATGATATTTGTTATTTAATAATTTTTATAAAAAAATTGTTTGAATTGGCCTAAAAGTACATATGAATTTTTTTTAATTAGGATCTTAGACTTAGATATTATGTAATAAACAGTAGATTAAAAATAAATGTTAAGTTTTAAAAAATGTATAATATATGTATGCATGAAGAAAAAAACTAAGACAATTCTAAGGAACCTTTACATAGAATTAAGTGATTTTGTAATTTTTCTCGTAATATAGTCTTACACAGTGTGGATTTCATATTTTACAAATATACGTATGTTAAGTTAAGATCACATGAGTACACGCCATGTTATACACGAACCATAATGCTAAAACGATTATTTTTATTATACTTATTTTCAAATGGTAAAGTTCATTTCATGTTATTCAAATAAATTAATATTATTAGTAATTCAAATAAATTAATATTATTAGTAATTAAAATTAATCATTAATAAATTATCCAAATTTTATGAAACTTAATCAAATTAAAAAAATATATTTAATACAGATGTTTGTCCCCCACAGCCTTCTATCTCCAGTATTTTGTCCCGTTGTTTTTTAAATTATTTATTACAGCCACCACAAGAATACATGTCATGATTTATAAATTGTAAAAGTGCGGGAAGTTGAAATCATTTGATAGTGGTTCAATTAGTTTTTATTGGGAAGTTTTTGATAACGTGACACACATAAAATCGACCATAATTATGCAATTGATTTTATAGTTGTCGCCATGGGACTTAAAACAAACACTAATGTCGGTCAGTTTTAAGTGGGTCAAAAAGTGAAAAAAATAATAATAATTGAAATTAAAATAATTGTATCTACCTAGGTCAAGCGATGTTGTTTTTACGTGAATGTTAAAACTGAGATTGATCATAAAATATTACTTTACTATTTTTTTTAAAAAAAACTTGTATTCATTTAAATGGAAGAAACATAAAAAAATTAAAATTATAGTAGATAAAAGAAACAAAGAAGTGAAGTGATACAAAAAATATATATTGATATATAATGTAAATTTTGTAAAGAAATTGTTTTTATGTTGCCAACGTCGACAAACATTGTTCACACGTGGTAACACGTGTAGAGAAATTGTCCCGCATTTTAGTAATCTATAAAGATACATAACCATGATTAGCCTTAAATCTGATCAAATATCATAAATGACTAGTTGAAAATCGATCACATAATGTGATTATTTTAGCTCATAGTCGATCATTACGGGCAATAATTAGTTATATCTTATTTTCTTATACTGAGAGAGATACGAGGAGGTTCGACCATTTTTTAACTACTTATAAAGTGATGTGCAATGTCATGCATTTAAAAAACAATCTTGAATCCTTAGAAGATATTCAGTAATAATATAATATAATGGTAGTAATAATATACTATAATGGAAAAAGAAAACACAATAATCATATGTTATAATATTAATTAACCGTAAAGGAAAAAAGGTTAGAATAGAAACATGCTAATTTTGAAAAACAACATGTTTTTATTGCAAATATTCAAAATTTATTTATATACTATTAACAGCTTTTGCAAATACAAATAATACATATTTTATCTTCGAAAAAAGAATAGACATTTTTTTCTGCTAAAAAAGGATAGACATATTTGTTAACAAAGTTATAATAATTAAAATCCGATTTTATTACCCCAAATAATTACATATCCTTTATACACAACTATGTATATATATATGTATTCAGGGTATCTTAAATCACACACAACGAGTCAATGGGTAGAACCACATTGAAATACTCGGTTTCATTGTGGATTTATATATTAATAACATTTCTTCATTTGACAACTTGTTTTTCTAAACTCCATGTTCACATCACCAACCATCTTCCCAAAAACTCATCTTTCTTGATATCTAACTTGCTCATTCACTGTAGGTCAGCAGATGATGATTTGGGATACCACTCCCTAAATTTCAATCAATTTTATACATGGGCTTTTCATATGAATTATTTTCAAACCACTCTATTCTATTGTGATTATTGGTGGGCGAACAAACATGCAGCTTTTCATGCTTTTGATAAAAATCTCTGGAATTTAATAGGGCCACCAAGCGATGATAATCATTACTATTTTCATGTTGAAAATGACGGCTTTTACTTATGGTTGTTTGATACTCATACTAAAACATCTTCATGGAAGCTAGTGCATGAATGGGATGACATATGGTGAATAAAATTATAGATTATATATATATGTGTGTGTGTGTGTGTTCGAAATCATATTATCATTTTTATCATATTAATAATCTCAAGTGTCATTATATAAACTGAAATTGCAAGGCTTCATGTTTGATACAAGTCTTATATCAATTTATATGTCATGATTTAGCTTCTAATTGTAATAAATTCTCAACAAAAATTTGCTCCTATATCGCTCAATTAATTCCAACTTAAATGTCCTGTGGATGAAAGTTTATATAAATTGTCATTACTTTAAATAAGACTTTTTCGACCACTTACACATATAGGTTTCTGATCAACATGAGTAACATTGAATAACATGATCCATCAATGTGAGTAACATGATTACCAACCACTTATCGAAAAGAAATCAATATTGATATTTAAAATTAGAATTTCGAAATATTATAAATGGTTGATATCTAATTTTTTTGATCCCAACACATAAAATAATCTAGAAATCAATAAATGAAAATACATTCTTTCCAGCGAAACTTTATCAACTTTTATAAATATGATGCTTATTTGTAAAATTACTAAAAGAATATTATAAAGGTTTTGAAGCCTTAATCTAAAATTATAAGGACTTGAAAAGTAAAGAGTTTGAATTATAAAATTTTGGAGAGATCCATTTATTTCTTCCTAACATTTTCTAATTAAGATACCTCATCAAAAAAAATATTAATTGGATAATAAATTAAAAGAGAAAAGAGAACATCGATTTTGAAAATTAATTTCAAGTACCATGCATCCGAATCCAACCAACTAATATTTGTATTAAGAATAACGTTGTTTTAATGATATTTGTTATTTAATAATTTCAGTTTTACAGTTTTTTATTTTAATAGGTTAACAACATGCAAACATGTGTTAATGTATATTATGCATGATCAAAGACGAACCGAAATAATCTATAAATGAACTACTACTCTATACTCAATAGGATTTCAAATAGCATGGATTTTTGTATTATTATGAATTTTTTAGTAATATTTACTTGAAACCCTTTTAGAATTTCAACTAATTATCTATTAAAAAAATTTCCTTTTATAATCATAATTTACTATTTACATTCTTTAAAGTTAAGGGGGCGTTCGGTTCGCGATAAGAAAACAGAATGGAATTTAGAATGGAAAATAAGAAGAAAGCAAATGAATGATCATGAATTGTATTAATTGTTTGGTTTTGATCCAGAAACAGAATGAAATATTATAATGATTACTATAGAAAATAACAAAAAAAATTGAATTACAAATTATTTTTAGTTTTTTGAAATAATTTATATATTAATCTATTTTTAATGATTTAAAATATAAATTATAATTGTAAATTGAAAAGAAATAAACAAAGGGAAATGAAATACCTAATAGGAGGTGGGGATCGAGTCATGAGGATTATGAGGTAAACCTTAAACTAAAATGGGTGAAAGGGAATGAAAACAAACATCAACAAAAGGAATGAATCCAATTGTTTCCCTTTCCCTTTGTCAATTACTCTCAACAAAACGCCAATCACCCTCAACCAAACTCCCCAGAAGGAATCATCATTATCTTGTAGGATTAATATTAGCAATCTCTGTATTGTTAAACAAACACTTTTCTTTCCCCCTAATCTTATATTAATCTTAACACTTCCCGTATGATTGAATAAACACTCATTTTCCTTACCATTAACAGACAGGCAACAAACACACATACAACAGACAAAATCAAACAGAGAAACCAAACCTAAACCTATGACCCCATCCTAAATCATATATATCATGTTAAGTAACCATGTCAATCGTACAATTGAAAAGACATAAAGTAGACCATACGATTGAGTAGACATACATCAGCACATAGAGGACTCGAATATCCTGCTAAGAAAGACAACGTATTAGATTCCAACATTATATCGTTTAAACTTATCTAATGACGTTGATGACAATAATCTGCTAATTGGCATATATAACATCCAAAATTTCGAGTTTACGTGACATGCTCGAAATTATTGTACGCATTGCAAAGTTGCAAGTCATAGTATTGATAGATGCTTTAAAGTACATGGTTATCCACCAAATTTCAGATTCTGCTGA
Organism: Heracleum sosnowskyi; assembly: GCA_030848705.1. Classification (NCBI taxonomy): domain Eukaryota; kingdom Viridiplantae; phylum Streptophyta; class Magnoliopsida; order Apiales; family Apiaceae; genus Heracleum; species Heracleum sosnowskyi. The sequence goes on along the minus strand of CM061240.1, from coordinate 108,738,671 downwards.
GCATCTAACAACACTACAAGAAAAACAGCTTCACACAATGGGGGTTGCCCGTTGTGTAACACCCTGTTTTCCTGTTGTCTATTGCGACGCGGTCTCTCACACATATCATACAACGGTGCGGAATCGTTGTGTGACTAGCCTACAACAACACCTAGTACTTACAACTCTGTTGTGTAACGACTAGAAACAACAACACATTTTGTTAGAAAAGTGTTGTAAAGATTCATCTCAAACAAGACGTTTTTAATAAAGTTTTGTTGTTGTTCACTAAAGAGACAGTAGTTTATAACTTAAATGTACTTGTTTTAACTTTTGTCGTACAATGGTTGTCGAGATCAAATTGTTGTTTGCTTTACTTTTCAACAATGGTCTTCTTCTTCGTAAAAGGTTGTGTTCATTTCATCTAGACAATCCTTTGTTGTTTAGCGTTTGTTGTCCAAGTTCGTTGCACTCAATGTAACAGTATTATGTTATATTGTGTTTAAGAAGTTAGACAATGGACATTTTGATTTCATATGTTGTATGAATTCCTTTTTCACAACGGTTTGTTCAGGACAACTTGTTGTTTAAATTTGTTTTCAACAATGGTCTTTTTGGCGGTGATGGATGTGTTTTTGTTTTCTAGACAACGTTTTAGTAACCATTCTTTTGTTCCTTAAGTTATGACACAATGGTCTTTAGATTTGTAAAGTGTTGTCTGAATATCTACACACAAGCTATTGCAATTTGATTTTTTTTTCATTTTGTGTTATATGAGCTTTATTTTACAATGGTTTGGTTATAAAAGTATTGTATTAGTCTAAACCACATGATACTTTTGTGCAGCGTGGGTATTGTCTATAAGTTTATTAAACAATGGTTTTGTATCTACACACAAAACAGGGCAAAAATATTTGATCAACAACCATTACAAAACAACTAAACCAAGGAACCATTGCATTACAAGCAATATCCATTACAACCAAAGTAAGTTCTAACCAAACCATACCAACACAATCAAAATAATCCATCGATGCCAATACATCCAGAAGTCAGGGTAACGACAAACATAGGACATTCACAAAAGACTATTTTCAATGGCAGCAACATATTTTGGGATGAACATATCCACAAAAGATAAACCGATTCACTTAAGTTATAATATATGCGCATATGTACGCTAAACTACCATTGGAAATCCCAAACATATGTTTATTTCAAAATACCCATTTATATATAGGACAAAGTTCAACGTGCATGATTCTTCATAAAATGCTTCGCCCATTCAACCTTTATCTCATTGAGGTGATCGACGCCATACTCTAAATTGGACCTCCGTTGCCACTGGAAAAAGGGACAATAATAGTACAAGTTACATATCTTCATCAAAGAACACAGGGACATCAGCAATTTATTTAAAAAATTACAAATTTTACCTTCACAGAAAATTTGAGTTTCTTATCTAGACATATATCTTTCATGTAGCACATCACAAATAAACCACAGTCCTTGCTCCCAGATTGGACAGGAACACCCTGAAGAACATTAAAAAAAAATTATATATGTCTACATAACTAACAGAAATCAGAGAAACCGATGAATATACGAAAGATATATTACCGCTAGATTCTCCCATACTATTTTCTTTTTTAGCGTCTTCTTGGCACTGTCCTTGTAAAGTTTGATGGCACTACGACAATATAACATAAATCAAACTACTAGACATTTTCCTTAATTGTAAAAGCGATTCATAATTAATCAAAGTTCTGGTGAGGTACTCACTTATCAATCACCTCAATCCATTCTTCATTTGCAATTCGACGCTTCAACGGGTCCATGTGGTAAACTACTTGTGAGTCGGGATTCACAACAATTAGCGCCCAATGGTTCCTAGTAAATTGTGAATACCAACAATGAGAACACTTCATTTTCTACAATTTCATTGAAGATTTTAGTCACTATACATAACTTGTTAAATTAACAAGGACCTCCATGGTTTAAATTACGACAAACACAATTATTAATTTAATTATCACATAAAATGTTCTCTCAAATAATTAATAATTTTCTAAAATTAATTCCTAAAATTTTACCTCAGGTTTTTATTTAAAAAAATCAACACTTATTTACAGAGGGATTTTAATAACCAGAGCACAAGTCAAAAAAACATATATCTTATTAATAGTATAGATGGCGAAAAATGTAAAACCAAGTACTCACATGGCATTATAAGGCAGCAGAAAAAATTGTCCCCACTTAGCATTCTTGAATCTTAAAGATAAGGCACGCGACCTCTCTCCAGCAGTACCACAACTGAGGGCGCCTATCATCCCAAGATCAACAAATGCTACCATGTCTGTCATCTTGTGCTTTTTCACATATACCTCCAATAAACTATATGAAAAGTAAACAATCAATGACACAAATATAAACTAAATTAAAAAAATATTGACAGACATAGAATAATTTTTAAACTTAGACACTTACTTAATAAACATGCAAATGACGAACCCTGATATTTCACCTCTAGAACATAAAGCATGGACATCTGATAAAAACAAAACTTGCTTTTTGATTGATCCAAAAGCTTCTTCAGATAGCTCAAAAGTGGTTGTTTGACCATCCTTCAAGGCATCTTTTGCCCAGAGCCACAAACGCTTAAAATTCATAGGGTAATCAGCACCCATGTCCAACACAAACTCCGGTTCCTGGACTATATCTGTCACCTTCTTATACTTCTTTGCCACAATTTTCTTGCCTCCCTGAAAAAAGAAAAAATTAAAAATATAATTCAAAACACAAACTGAACTAGTAATACAAGTTTATTCGTTAAGTAAACAAACATAGAAACTAACCTTCTGAGTTCCTTTTGCTGCTGCAGGGCTTGTCTTCACTTCTCGAATGAGGAGTCTTGGCCACTCAATAAACGTACCCACAGCCTCTTCCACAGTTGTGATCTCATCTTGAATGGGGAAAGGAATCTTAGCAGATCCTTTGATTACACGAGTAATAGAGACTCGTGCATTCTCTTCTGAGAGGTGCTTCCCATGAAGAATTTTACACACTGTATCAACACTTGCATAAGCAACAACATTGGTGGGGGAGTCGATGGCTAATTCTCACTTTAAACACCTAACTGCTAACGGGTCTTCCTTACAAACATTCCCAACAACTAGTCGATCATCCACAACTACAACCTCCGCAACCTCCACATTATTCCCCTCAATCTCAACTTTCTCATCAACATTTTATTCTTCCAAAAGATCCAGTTGCTTCTTTAGTGCCTTTAAAAGGATTGACGCAGTACGACTAGGAGGGGATTTTGTCCTCTTTGAAGGAGCCATTATTAATCTGCACACCAAAAAGTTTAAGAAACTCACAATCATATATTTAAGAAACTCACACAAACATAAATAAAAATGAACAAGCAAAACAAACATTATACACCCTAATAAACAAAACACACCAATCAGAACTTAAAAAAAAACCCACCCTACTTCAAACCCCGCATATATGACTTGGAGAAGTACCAACATAAACAAAATAGAACAAACCCAATTCACCACTCACAACTAGTACAAACTCACACTAACAAACAAAATAGAACAAACTCACAAACTCATAGATATGTAAGTGATGACAATAAAAAATTAAATGAAAACTAAATTAAAACAATACAACTATATTTAAATCAAAACACAATGCACAATAATATTATCAAACTAATTGCATGTAGAAAGGGGGTAAGAGGGAGAGAGAGAGACAGAGAAAGAGGGAGAGAGAGTGGGGGAGAGAGAGGGGGAGACGGGGAGAAATAAAGTACCGATGAAAGAGAGAGTACCGGTGAGAGAGAGCGGGAGAGAAAGATTCTAGGGTTTGAAAATCGTCGTCGCCGAGAGAGAGAGCTGAGACTTTGAGGGGGAGAAATGAGATTTACAAGTGGGGACTCATAAAGCTAAAGAAAAATCAACGGTTAGATCTTCAGCTTCTTTTAATCCAAGGGTTGAAAATAATTTAAATCAAAAATGTAAAAAAAGAAAGCTGATTTCAAGTACACCTTCTGTACTTTATCATTGTTACTTTTTCTTAATATCACTTATATTTCCGAAAAGTACAAAAAAGGAAATTAAACATAGCAAACCAAATACAACGGTTCATTACAAAACATCGTTGTTGCATAATAAATCCGATAACAGAATGTCTGAAGAAACTGTTGTCTAATTCATACAACATTTTCCCGGTTTTAAATGTTGTAGTAAAGGCTTTCTTACAACGATTTGTTCTGTTAGCAGACCGTTGTATGAATCATACAACACGTTTTATGTAGAAACTCTTGTAAAACCTTCTTCACTACAAGCTTTTGTTTCTCATAAATTGTTATCTAAACTGTATCTTATTTTTCGCTACAATCTTGCCTTTTTCTTTCAAATTATTTTACTAATTCTCATAATACTAAAGCAAAAGTTATAATTAGATTATGATTTAGTGTATAGAATCGATCATTTGTATTGTGAGGTCAATAATGTCATCATGATTAACCAACATTTTTGTACCTTAGACAACCTTGATGTTATCGATCGTTATTAAGATACAATTATCGAAATTATATCGACAAATATAAAGATTTACAAGTGTAAAATATTACAAATATATATGATTCAATGTATGGCTCAAATGGTTGTAATGAGTATTATATCCAAACATATACGTCTATCATTTACGTGTACGACGTTTATGTCACGCACTTGACTATTATTAGTAATATTTTTTATATACCGATAATTTTAGTGATTCATCTAAGTAAAATTTGAAAGAAGAATAATGATTATAAAGAATTTTATACTTATATGTTTGTATTTTATCTTAATATCACTTACTTTCCGAAAAATACAAAAAATGAAATTAAACATGACAAACCAAATACAACGGTTCGTTACAAAACATCGTTGTTGCACAATAAATCCGATAACAGAATTTCTGAAGAAACCATTATCTCATTCATACAACACTTTTCCGGTTTTAAATGTTGTAGTAAATGCTTTCTTACAACGATTTGTTCAGTTAGCAGACCGTTGTATGAATCATATCTCAAAATTAATGACTATATCTTTCTCAGCATTTAATGATTATATATTTGTCGGGACTAAATTATCTCAAAATTTTCAACTCCCCCTCAGAAGTTTTCATCTCCCCCTCAAAAGTTTTCCTCCAAATTTTATCTCCCCCTCAAAAGTTTTCCTCCAAATTTTATCTCCCCCTCAAAATTTTTCCTCCAAATTCATCTCCCCCTCAAGATTTTCCAATTTCATCTCCCCCTCGAGAGTTTCCAATTTCATCTCCCCCAAATTTGCAGTGAATTGCTCTGAAGTTGCTCTGATTTGCAGTGAATTGAAGTGAATTGCTCTAAGTTGCTCTGAATTGCTCCAAAATTATGTATTTCATTGTTCTAAATTTAGGGTTCACTGAATTGCTCTTAGTTCTTCATTTGTTTGTTTGTTTTGCTCTAAATTTAGGGTTCACTGAATTGTTACTAAATTTAATTCTTTAATCAAATACTAATTACTTATAATTATTAACGGTTCTTTAAATAATAGTTGTTTGAATTGCCTCAATTTATAAGTATGAGTTCTTCATTTGTTTTTTTGTTGTCTTATAATTATTAAGACATTTGCTGCCACTGTAAAAGATGGTGTGCTATTAAGACATTTGTTTTTTTTGACATTAAGACATTTGCATTTGCTATAAAATGAAGAGTGTTTCCTCTGTAATTCCCAATCTGTGGATCAAATCCCTATGGAAATAGAGAATGTTGATGGTGATGTTCCGATAGACTCCTCAGATTTATTTAACCATGTTCAATCTGAACATGAACCCCTTTATCCGAGATGTGAACGATTTACAAAGATGAAGGCTTTAGTAAAGTTATACAACATCAAAGCAAAATATCAAATATCCGACTGTGGCTTCTCTGAAATTCTACTTTTGGTTGGGTCTATGCTCCCGGAAGGCAACACTTTTCCTTCTTCATTTAGTGAAGCCAAGAAAAGCTTGTGTGTTTTAGGAATGGAGTATGAGAAAATACATGTGTGCCCAAATGATTGTCTACTATATCGCGGAGAGAGAGATGAAGATGAGACGAGCTGCCGCATTTGTCAAGCCTCTAGATGGAAATTGAACAAAAAAGGAGATGAACTGGAAGGGGTTCCTGCCAAGGTTCTGTGGTATTTTCCATTAATACTATGTTTAAGGAATTTGTTCAGTTCACCTCAAACATCCAAGGATTTGACTTGGCATGATTCAGAGAGATTAAAGGATGATAAAATGAGACATCTGGTAGATTCACAAACGTGGAAGGAAGTCGATGTAAAATGGCCAGATTTTTCTTCAGATTCTAGAAACCTTCGGTTAGCTTTATCCTCGGATGGATTTAATCCGTTTCATAGCACAAATATTGATTACTCTTGTTGGCCAGTTTTGATGTCAATCTACAATCTTTCACCTTGGCTTTGTATGAAGAGAAATTAAATTATACTATATTTGTTGATATCTAGACCGAAAGAACCCGATAATGATATTGATGTGTTTCTTCAACCACTTAGGCAAGATCTACAAAAGTTGTGGAGGGGAACACAAGTTTATGACGCATACAAAAAAGAGTACTGTTAGGATTTATGGGTGATGGCTATGAGACAACTTAACTAGATATTTTAAATACTTAATCTTATTAAGTATTAACATACTGTCACAGCCAGAGTATGTCTTTGTAACTGTTTTTGTTTATTGCAAATAAGATTCTAGTACATCTTGGTAGAAGTTCATTTATTTGTTCAAGCCTCAAGAAGTACTCAAGATGGACAGCAAGAATAAAGATTACTGTCACAGCATTGACAGTAAGGTTACAAGAAGACAGCATGTTGCAAGTCACGACAGTACATTCACTCTGACAGCAACATTGGCGGAAGCCCTCGGACAACAACTTTATCTTAGCCTGACAGCAAGCTTGGAAATCCTGACAGCACCTTATGTGGGGATTTCTTACTGTCACCAAAAGCGCATTCCTGTGACAGCAAGCTTAGCCATCAGGATATTGTCATGAAGGGAGAATATTGATATTGGGGTTCTACCCAGTCAAACATGTGACAGTTTGGATGTTTCAAGAAACAGGCGTGTTGCAGTATCCCAACACTGCAACAGGTCTGCAAGACTACGACTGAAGCTTGAGAGATCACATGACAAAGCTCACCAATTCCAGAGTATGACAAATCTACATCTACTGAATTGTGTTAGCTAAATATAGAATGTTTCTAGATTGCTTTGTCCAGTACTGATAAGCTGTTTGTATAGCAATTTAGGAAAGATTCACGGGTAGGCAATTTGTAAGAAGCTGCCACATAAAAAATGACAACAGCTTCACAAACCCGTGTTGATAGTGATAGAATTAGTCTACTTAGACTATCTCTCAATCCATTCTTAGTAATCACTCGAGAAACCGAAGCTCAAGAAAACAAACATTTTCTTGAGGTTGTAGCAACCCATTGCAAAATAAATAAAACATTTATTTTGTGAGAAATACTCGTGTATCTACTTGTGTTTGTGATTCATAAACTGATAAACGTTAATCTTAGTCTTTGTTGTTGAAGCGTAGATTGAGATTTATCAGTATTGCATTCAACCCCCCCCCCCCTTCTACAATAGTCAAGGACCAACAAGTACTTTTCGCTTAGAGGCATTTTGTTATGGACAATTAGTGACTTTTCAGCCTATGGTAACTTATCGGGCCACATTGTCAAAGGATATAACGGATGTCCTATTTGTGTTAATGAAACAAAAGCAACAAGGCTGTTTAATTATCGTAAGTGTGTGGTCATGAGGCATCGGAGGTGGTTGGCCTGTGATCATCCGTATCGCAGGCAGAAGAAAGATTTTGATAACACTGTAGAAAAGGATATTGCTCCAGTTCCATTAACCGGAGAGGAGGTGTTTGAAAGAGTACAACATTTGAAGGGCCATATCTATGGTAAGACATAACACCAACCTTGCTTCAAGAAAGGCGATCCTCGACCAATTTGGAAGAAATTTTCTATATTATTTGAACTTGAGTATTGGAAGTTTTTGCCCGTTAGGCATGTTCTCGATGTTATGCACATCGAGAAAAATATATGTGAAGCTTTACTTGGTACCTTGCTTAATATACCAAAGAAGACCAAAGACAAGGAAACTGTTCGTCTTGACATAGCAGAGATGGGAATAAGAATGGAGCTGAGACCAAAAGTTGCGGGAAAGAAGGAGAAGTTACCGTTAGCGTCTTGGAATTTAAGTCATGCCGAAAAATAAGTTATTTGCTCATCGTTTCTTGGAATGAAGTTGCCTGATGGTTTTTGTTCTAACATTAGGAGTCTTGTATCAATGGAAACTCTTCGGCTTACTGGATTGAAATCTCATGACTGTCATATGATTTTGCATCACCTGCTCCCGATTGCAATTCGGTCTTCACTGCAAAAACAGGTCAGGAACACTGTTATTCGGTTTTGTCTCTTCTTCAAGGCCATTTGCAGTAAAGTTATTGAGGTTGATAAGTTGGAGAAAATGCAATCTCAGTTAGTAAAAACCTTATGCCAACTTGAAAAATACTTCCCCCTTCCTTGTTTGATTTAATGTTTCATCTCTCGGTCCATCTTGTATGAGAAGTTGAGCTTTGTGAACCAATTTTCCTTAGATGGATGTATCCTTTTGAGAGATATATGAAGACATTCAAGGGATATATAAGGAATCGGGCTCGTGCAGAAGGTTGCATTGCTGAGGCTTATATTGCGGAAGAGGCGGTTGAGTGTTTGGTGAACCATGAAGAAGTGACTATTGGGGTACCGAAAAATGGTAGGCATACCAAGGATGACATTTGCAGGCCATTATTTGGTGCAACGATGATAAACCCGAGCATCACGGATTTGCACATAGCACATTTATGTGTTCTACAAAATACAACTACTATCAGGCCATATTTTGAGTAAGTCATGAAATTATATTCACTTATATAATTGGTTGCATATTTATATTATCTACTGTGATTACATGCAGTAAACACATGTCAATTTTGATGACTAACAATCGGGATCATGAAAATGACGAAATGTGGCTGAAAAACAAGCAAAACGAGACATTCCCAAAATGGTTCAAAGATAAGGTATTATGTGCATTTCATAATAGTTTTGTGCATTTTTTTTACAAATGCGTAGCTCACATATGTATCATTTTACAACTTGACAGATTGCTTCCGATTTGTTTGATGGAAAAGAGGTATCGCATGAGATAAGATGGATTGCAGATGGGCCCAACAAGGATGTTCCTGCATTCAGTGGCTACAAAATAGATGGTGTTACCTATAGTACCAAGGATCGTGATGATACGCGTCAAGTTCAATGCAGTGGTGTGTGTGTACAAGCCGATACAATGGTTGTGGAGGGTAAGGATCAAAATATTGAGCATATGCCGCATACATTTTACGGAGTCATATTTGATATATGGGAGTTGGACTATAGCAACTTTAGGATCCCACTTTTTCGTTATAAGTGGGTAGATATGAACAAAGGGATTAAGGTCGATGACTTGTGCTATACATTGGTTAATTTGAATAGGTTGGGGTATTTGAATGATCCATTTGTTTTAGCAAAACATGTTAAGCAAGTTTGTTACATCGACGATCCTCTTGATAAATTATGGTCCATTGTGTTAAAATTACCCGATAAAAAGTACTATGAAGACAATGAGGATGAAAGTGAGGGATCCGTGGAAGTGGAACTTGAGATACACATGGTCCATTGAAAAAAGTCATTCTCAAGTGAGGATGAAAGTGAGGATAAAAAGTACTATGTTGTTCTTGATGATACACATAAAACACTTAGTAGAATTTGTGTAAAGTCATTTTTGTAACTGTCAACGAAATGGCATGCTTTGCAGCGTTTCGTTGACAGGAAGCTCATCAACGAAATGAGTACTGTAGCAATTGCACTGTACAATACTTCTAGTTTGATATGCATTTCGTTGAAAGTATTGGATAGGTTTTCTAAGTCATGTTGACTAAGTACTAGATAGGCAAAATAGGTTGGTTAATTGTAAATATATTATGCCTTGTAATCTTGCCTAAGTGAAGACATGTCAACGGTATGAAGATCACTTTGTCAACGGAATGGAGTCTACTTGTCAACGGAATGGAGTTTACTCTTCAACGAAACGAAGATTTCCCATCAACGAAATGAAGAATAAAGCTATCAACGAAATACATCTTCCTACTGTCAACGAATCATTATTGCTTTTCTGAATAGTTGATAAAGTGATAGTGACAGTTTTCTGACAGATCAAAAAGGAGATGTGGAAGTGTACTTTGCATTGGAAACCATTAAAATGGACATGGGGAATAAGGAAACATCCCAGTTTCCAATTGGGCTCTTGGGAGTGATCATAATAAGCATGAAGACAAAAACAAGGATCTCCAAGGACCACTGGACAAAGGGATGAAAAGCAAACTATTGGCGGTTACTCATTGTACTTTTAGTGTAGCCAAAAATAGGGTTGTAAACTTGGGTTTATATAACCAAGTGTAGCAGTTACTTTAATATAGAGAAGAAAAACAAATAGTTTATATTAGCTATCTTTGAGAGCATACTTCTCTACAATCTTGTAACTGAGCAGCTGTGTACTTTTGTATCACAGATTATTTCCGCAATAAAAATCACTTCAGTTGGATCATCAAACAATCCAACTGAATTTATTAAGTGCTTGTGGTTTTTATTTTATAAGTTCAGTTTTAATTTGTAAGTTGTTTTTAAGTTTAAGAAATATCAAAATTGTATTCAACCCCCCCTTCTACAATTCTGTTAGGTCATTTGGGATTAACAATTGGTATCAGAGCATGCTTCTAACATACAAGAAGTTTAAAGATCAAGACCAAAAACAGAAACCATGGTGAAGAAGGATGCAGGTGTGAAGATACCAGTTCTTGATAAGGACAATTACTTTCACTGGAAAGTAAAGATGCATTTACATCTCATGTCTATGGATGAGAGGTATGTAGACTGCATTGAGAAAGGTCCACACGTTCCCATGAAGTTTGCATCTAGAGTTGGAGTGCCAGATGATGCTCCTGATGTAGAAATTCCAAAACCTGTCTCAGAATGGACTATTGAAGATGTTGCAGAAATCCATAAAGACAAAAGAACCATGAACATTCTGTGTAATGGTTTGGAGCAAGAGATGTTTGACAATGTCATAAACTGTACAACCTCCAAAGAAGTATGGGACACTGTTAGAACTCTCTGTGAAGGAACTGAGCAAGTTAGGGAAAACAAAATGCAGCTCCTTATACAACAATATGAGCATTTTCATTTTAAAGCTGGTGAAACCCTAAATGACACGTTTAGTAGGTTTCAAAAGTTTTTGAATGGATTAAAGTTGTATGGGAGGATCTATCAAACCAAGGATTCAAACCTTAAATTTCTTAGAGCTCTTCCAAAAGAATGGAAGCCTATGACTGTTTCTCTCAGAAACACTCAAGAGTACAAAGACTACACTCTTGAAAGGCTTTATGGAACCTTGAAGACATATGAGATGGAAATGGAGCAAGATGAAGAAATTGAAAAGGTACAGAAGAAAGGTGGATCTATTGCATTAATGGAATCTGTGAACCAACTGGAAGATGACAATGAAGAAGCTGCAAAGGCCACAACTAGTCGAGCTAGTTGTAGGAGTGATGTCAGCAAGGGTAAAGGCAAGATGACAGAAGAAGAAGAACCAGCACCAGTTAACTTGGATGACTTAGATGAGATTGATGAACACATTGCTTTTCTGTCAAGAAAATTCTCTAAGTTCAAGTTCAAGAGAAACTCAGAAGCAAGACCACCAAGAAAAGACTTTCAACCAAGAAAAAATAACTAGATTGAAAAGTCTAAATCTAAATGCTTCAATTTTGGAATGCTTGGTCACTTTGCTGGGGATTGCAGAAAGCCCAGGGTTGAAAAGGGCAACAGGAAATTTGAGCCTGTTGATTATAAAAAGAAATACTTTGAACTTCTCAAGCAAAAAGAAAAGGCTTTCATGTCTCAGGAGTATGATTGGGCTGGTAATGGTGAAGATTCTGATGATGATGTTGAGTATGTCAACTTGGCTCTTATGGCTAACAATCATGAGCAGGAAGCAAGCTCCTCAAGCAACCAGGTAACAATTACTAATCTTTCTGAGCTTTCTAAAGAGGAATGCGATAGTGCAGTAAATGAAATGTCTACTGTACTATATAATTTGCGTGTTACTCTTAAATCACTTACCAAAGAGAATTCTAGAATAAAAGAGACTAATTTGCTCTTAAGTGATAGGAATGCAATGTTAGAAGCACAGCTCATTGAATTTGAGAAAATGAGGTGTGTTAATAGGGATGCTAAGAAGGAACTTGAGAACGTGTTAGAAAGGGAAGAAATTCTTAAAACTCAACTTGAAATAGAACAAAGTGTGATTGCAAAATGGAAAGATGCCAGGAATGTTGCCACCAACATCATTAATGTTCAAGGTATGGAATCTTTCTGTGAACAATCATGGAAAAAGAACAAGGAGAAGCTAGGGTATGTTGGTGAAACCTTAGAATCAGGAACTGAGTCAACAAACAACAATGATCATTTGTTGAAGGTTGATATGTCAACGGAATGCAATGTTTCGTTGACAGATGAACCATCAACCGATCAGGCTGTTTCGTTGACAGAGAAAAGAAAAGATGAACTCACTAGACTTAATAACAAGTATGGTCCTGTCACCAAGAACTTTGTTCAAGGTGAGTCTAGTAAATCAAAGAAAATTGAGAAGCCTGTTGAGAGAGCTAATGTAGGTAACTTGTCTAACAAGCAATTGAAGGACAAGTTAGAGAAAGTTCAGGTTGAGGCTAAGGGAAATAAAAAGAATAACAGGAATGGCAAAGTTGGGATTAACAAACACAACAATTACACACCTGATAAATATGCTCCTAGAAAGACATGTGTCAATTGTGGAAGTGTTAGTCATTTATCTACTAACTGCAAATCTGTTAAGAAAACTGCTAATGTGAAAATGCCCAAGCCTGCAATGAATAGTTCTATGCCTACAATGCCTGTTATGCCTAACATGTTTGCTCAATATGCACAATTTCAGAATCCATATGCCAGCATGTCATTTGTGCCTAATCCTTATATGAATATGTTTAATGTACCACAAATGCCATGGAATATGAATAACATGATTGTTCCTCCAACTATGCATGCTGTGAATGAAAATGTGAGCAACTCTCAGAAATCAACACCAAGGGTAAAGATTGATTTAAATCAATCTGAGCCCAAGGTGAAAAATGATATAAAAGGGAAAGCAAAGGCTAACAAAACAGGACCCAAGGAAACTTGGGTACCAAAATCAACTTGATTTGGTTTTATTGTGTGCAGGGAGACAAAAGGAATCTTTGGTACTTGGATAGTGGTTGTTCAAGACACATGACTGGTGATTCTACCCTGCTCACAGAGTTTCAGGAAAGAGCTGGCCCTTGTATTGCTTTTGGAGATGACAGCAAAGGCTACACTAAGGGATATGGCTTGATTTCAAAAGAGAATGTCATCATAGATGAGGTTGCATTGGTGGATGGTCTTAAGCACAATTTGCTTAGTATCAGCCAACTTTGTGACAAAGGATTTTTAGTTACTTTTTCCAAAGAAGCCTGTGTTGTTTCTAAGGTAGGAAACAACAATGTGGTCATGACTGGATTCAGAAGAGGGAATGTGTACATTGCTGATTTCAGTAGCACAAGTTCAGACACCATCACTTGTCTTTTCAGCAAGGCAAGCAAGGATGAAAGTTGGCTATGGCACAAGAAATTGTCTCATCTGAATTTCAAAGTTATGAATGATTTGGTAAGGAAAGATCTTGCTAGAGGAATTCCTCAAGTGGAATTCTCCAAGGATGGTTTGTGTGATGCCTGTCAAAAAGGGAAACAAAAGAAGGCATCATTCAAAAGCAAGACAGAGTCATCAATTGTCCAACAGCTTGAGTTGCTTCATATGGATCTATTTGGCCCTATAAATGTCATGTCCATCTCAAAGAAGAAATACTGTCTTGTGATTGTTGATGATTTTTCTAGATTTACATGGACTTTCTTTTTGCACTCCAAAGATGAGGCAAGTGAAATCATTATCAATCACATCAAGATGGTAAACAATCATCCTGATTTCAAAGTAAGAAGGATTAGGAGTGACAATGGGACAGAATTCAAGAATTCAAGCATGAAGGTGTTCTGTGAAGAAAATGGTATTTTGCATGAGTTTTCAGCAGCAAGAACACCACAGCAAAATGGTGTAGTTGAAAGGAAAAACAGAACACTTATTGAAGCTGCAAGGACAATGCTGGATGAATCAAAGTTGCCAACTTATTTTTGGGCTGAGGCAGTTAACACAGCTTGCTTTACTCAAAATATTTCTTTGATTAATCAGGCCAAGGGAATGACCCCTTATCAACTACTCAAAAGAAAGAAGCCACTATTGGATTTTCTTCATGTCTTTGGATGCAAGTGCTTTGTTCTGAGAAATCAAGCTGAGCATTTGGGGAAATTTGAAGCAATGGTAGATGAAACAATATTTGTGGGATATGCAGCAGGGAAAGCTTACAGAGTCTTTAATCTCAGAATCAACATTGTTATGGAATCTATACATGTTGTTTTTGATGATCTCAAAATTCAAGGTCTCTGTGATGAAGGTTTCCATGAAAGTCTTTCTTTTGAGAATGAGGAAGGAGATCAAGTAAATCATGTCAAGGCTATTGAGAAACAGCCTAAAGTTGTTGTAACTAGCACAGATGAAAGCAGCAGTGAAGATGAAATTGCTGCATTGAGATTGAAAAGAATAGCTGCTGGCAGGCTAAATGGTCATTTCGTTGACAGTCATGATGGTGGATTCGTTGACAGTCAGAATGAGCGTTTCGTTGACAGCCAAAATGGTCATACCGTTGACAGTCACAGAAATGCTTCTAGAAGTGATCAATTAGAGACAACAAACTCAGGGGGAGTTTCTCAAGGACAAATATCCAATCAAGGCAATCATGATCATGAAGCTTCTTCTTCAAGAGCAAATCTACCTCCCTCAAGGAAATGGACTAAAGATCATCCCTTTGAACTTATTATAGGTGATGTTTCTTCAAAAGTCCAAACTAGAAGAGCAACTCAAGAAGAATGTCTATATAGTAGCTTTCTGTCTCAAGATGAGCCAAAGAAAGTTGAGGATGCACTTCTAGATCCAGATTGGGTTTTAGCCATGCAAGAAGAGCTAAACCAATTTGAGAGAAACAATGTTTGGAAGCTGGTGCCCAAGCCTAAGGACAGGAGTGTCATAGGCACAAAATGGGTGTTCAGAAACAAGATGGATGAAAATGGCATAGTCACAAGGAACAAAGCTAGATTGGTTGCAAAAGGCTATTCACAGGAAGAGGGAATTGATTTTGATGAAACCTTTGCTCCTGTTGCAAGACTAGAAGCAATAAGGATTTTCCTAGCCTATGGAGCCCATGCCAATTTCAAAGTCTATCAAATGGATGTGAAGAGTGCTTTTCTAAATGGGGAATTGGAAGAGGAGGTGTATGTGAGTCAACCTCCTGGTTTTGAAGATGATGATTTTCCAGACTATGTGTACTTCCTTCTCAAAGCACTCTATGGTTTGAAACAAGCACCTAGAGCCTGGTATGACACACTTTCACAGTTCCTCCTTGAGAATCACTTCACTAGAGGTACTGTAGATAAAACTCTCTTTCATAGAATTGTGGATGGCTCTACTATACTTGTTCAAATTTATGTAGACGACATAATTTTTGGGTCTACAGATGAAAAACTTTGTCAAAATTTTGCCAAGCTTATGCAAAGTAAATATGAAATGAGCATGATGGGAGAATTAACTTATTTTCTTGGTCTCCAAATGAAGCAAGTTAATGAAGGCATTTTCATTAGTCAAACAAAATATATTCATGATTTGTTAAAGAAATTTAACTTAATGGAATGCTCTCCTGCCAAAACTCCCATGCCTACTGCCACCAAACTTGAATTGAATACTAAGGAAAAATCTGTGGACATTTCAAGTTACAGAGGCATGGTAGGCTCACTTTTATATTTAACAGCTAGTAGACCTTATATTATGTTTGCTACATGTCTATGTGCTAGATTTCAGGCTGATCCTAGGGAATCCCATTTAGTTGCTATTAAAAGGATTTTCAGATATCTCAAAGGAACACCAAACCTTGGCATTTGGTATCCTAGAGAATCTGGTTTTGAACTAATTGGTTATTCAGATGCAGATTATGCAAGATGTAAAATTGACAGGAAAAGCACAACTGGAACCTGTCAATTCCTAGGAAACAAGCTTGTGTCATGGTTCAGCAAGAAACAAAACTCAGTTTCTACCTCCACAGCTGAGGCTGAGTACATTGCAGCTGGAAGTTGTTGTGCACAGATTTTATGGATGAAAAATCAACTAATTGATTATGGAATAAGAGTTGAGAAAATTCCTATTTTCTGTGACAACACTAGTGCCATTGCCATTACTGAGAATCCAGTGCAGCATTCAAGGACCAAGAACATTGACATCAAGTACCATTTCATTAGAGAACATGTTATGAATGGTACTGTGGAGTTACATTTTGTTCCAAGTGAACAACAACTTGTAGACATCTTTACCAAGCCACTTGATGAATCAACATTCTCAAGATTAGTAAGTGAGCTAGGTATGCTAAATTTCTCTTAATTATTTTGAGATTTTTGCAAGTTGAAATGCAGCCAGAAACTTGCTATGTTTTTCTGTGAATTAATTTTCTCAGGAAAAAGTAAAATTTTGTCTAAGTCAAAATTACTATGTCAACGAAACGAACCATTTCGTTGACGGTCTTAGCACTTTTTCTGGGTGTTTCGTTGATAGTTCGTTTATATCAACGAAACGCAGCTTTATCAACGAAATGGACGGGACCTTAAACGCCCAATTCTGATTCGTTGATATAAGCGCTTTTAATCTGAACCGTTGAAATTGCACGTCCTTTACCACGATCTATGCATACACCCCTGTAAGTATAAATCATGGTAACTTTTTAATTGTAACGGTTATATTTTTTAAGCCAATCCAGTAATTTACATCTATTATTGGACTTAATTTCTGAGAATTTTTGGGGGAGTATTTAAGAAATTCTATTTTCTTTAATTTTTTTCTACCTATTCTCAAAAATTCCAAAGGCTTTTCTTTCTTCTTCTCTCTAACAAGCAATTCAGTTCGAAGCTTTTCTTCACTCAACAATGGCACCCATAGTCAAGATTATGTCTGCTGGAGGGTTCATCTATGAGAAGAACAACTCCATCCCTTTTGTTGTCAAGGAAAACCCGAACAGAATCTTTTTCAAAATGATGGATTTCATGAAGAATTGCAAGTTGAGCTATGCAATGTTTCACTCTACACCACTCTACAATGAGATAATCGAGGAGATTTGGACCTCATGTGAGTATAGTGGAACAAACTACACACTACAATTCACCATTCAAGGTAAAGAACATATAGTTAATTCTGATGTATTGCAAGCATGTCTACGTATTCCTGAAAATAACTGTAATGCTTTGCCTACATATACTGAAATGATTAACATGCTAAATTCTATAAACTACTCTTTGCCTACTGATAATTTGGGTAAGATTATTAGGAGAGGATTGGTTAGAGAATACAGTTACTTAGCTGATGCATTCATTAAGGTCTTTTCTGGAAAAATTAGTAATTTTGATGCATTAACTAATTCAATGTTGATTCTCTTAACCATGCTCCTAACTGATAGATATTATAACTTTAGCACCCAACTTATGTATGAAATTGGTGCTAAGCTGGGTGATAAGACAAATAGGAAAAAGAATATCTATTATGCTAGGTTTCTGATGATGTTGGCTAACCATGTTAGTCCAGCACCATTAGTTATCTCTAACCCTGTTTTCAGGTTTGAGTGTTTTGTGCAAGAGAAGAGGGTTTTGACAGATATACTGAGACTTAACCACAATGGTGATGTCCCAGTGGTGTATCTGCCCATCATTGAGGTAACTACATCTAACCCTGTTAGTGTCATTGTTACTTCTATTGTTTCACCCACCCAAGCTGCTATGGAGTCTGTAGCTATGTCCCAACAGGCTCCTGCCCAAGCAGCAAAACCTAAATCTAAGAAATCCTCCAAGCCAACCTCAAGTGCTTCTCAAAAGGCACCTGTTGTAAAAACTACTTCACAACCAAAGGGGAGTGATTCTGGAGTTGTAAGAGGTGAGGGAAGGGGTGAAAATCAAAGAAACCCCAAGAACAAGGAAGGAAAGGATAGTGTGTCCCAGCCAAGCCCCATTGTGTCTTCCCAACAAGGCACAATGAGTAAAATGGATTTAAACACAAGTCTAGTTGCATCCTCCCAAAAGGATGTGATTATTGAAACAAGCTCTCCACCAAGAGCACACTCCAAGAGGGTAAGGGACACTTCAAGCCCACAGTCTACATTTTCCCAATACCAAAGGAGAGTGAAGCAAAAATCCAAGGGTACACAGGGTGCACACACTCTGGAAGCAACACTTCCAGTTTCACAAATTCAGTTTGATGTAACCCCTATTATTACTCTGGGGTTACAGTCCCATTCTCTAAACATCAATCTTGAATTATCTCCATCAAATTCACCAACTCAATCTTTAGATGTGGACATGATCCATACATCTATTCCTGATTCTCCAACTCTTATCTTGGAGAAGCCCCACTCTGAAGCTGATGGTCATCACTTATTAAGTGATTTGTTGGGCCATCAACCAATTTTTTCTGAAACTGTAAGAGGATCTGTGGACCCCAATCTCACTTCAATCACCACAGATTCGATTGTAATTTCACTTTCTCAAAATGCTTCCTTGACTTCATCAATGAAACAGCCTCTTTCGTTGACAAGTGTTTCTCCATCAACGGTATCCATACCGTTGACAGTTCAAACTACCATTCCGTTGATAGGTCATTCTACACCCCTTATTGAAAATCAAGTTGTTTCCACAACTAGTGTAGATGACCTGGTGGTAGTTGAGACACTTTTAGGTTTGAGAGGGAGTGAAACTGAGAGGCTGGCTTGCAGCCAGGCAAAAGGAGAGAATGAGAGTGAGGGGCTGGCTATTTCTTCCAGCCAGGCAAAAGGAGAGATTGAGAGTACCACCTTAGAAGGTGAAGGTGAGGGTGTGAGAGGTGTGAGCCATGGGGAGCCCATGATGCAAGAAAAGAGTGGAGAGAGAGAAGGGACTACAGGAGCAATAAGGAAGGAAGCAGCCATTGCTAGTGAGTTAATGGGGGTCAGTGAGGGAGAAAGGGAACTTACTTTCCAAAAGCATTATCAACAAACTCTGGATAGTATTTCCCTGGATCCTGAGACCTTTACTCATCATGTGCCAGCCTATCAAGTTATGGCTCAACAGGGCAATGTGGAGGCAGAGAGGTCACTAAACCTAATTCATACAACTACATCAATGCAAAGAGCAAAGGATGCCTTGACCAATCTACCTCCAGGAGCTGCAGCAAGTGGAGAATTTGACTTTTCTGACGATGAGGGCATCTATGGTGACAATCTACAGGTGGCCACTACTTCACAAACTGGGACTTCTGTGGTGCCTCCTAGACCAAACTGGCTTTCTCAGGATATGCAAGGAAGCTGCACTCTAGATGCTGCTATCACAAGGCAGTACAATGAGGCATATCTAGCTCATGAGTCTGCAAATGCAAGGGACAAGAAATTCTACAAGGCCATCATGGATTCCTTAGAAATTCAAAGGCTACAGATGTTGCAGACAAGGATTGAAGCTGCAGAAATCAAGGATTCCATTAGCAACCTCAGGGATGCTAATGACAGGAGGCTAGATGAAAAGCTTCCTCTTCTAACTGTGTCCAAGATGAACAGGTTTTTCTCCAAGGAACCTGAAGTGTCATCATCTTTGAAGACTCTTTCCTCTAGAGTGGACAAAGTTGAGGCTACACTTTCTCACATGCAAAAGGAACAGGAGAAGCAAACTCAGCTACTCACCCAGCTTTTGGCAGCTCAAGGACTCCCTATCATCTCACTTGATGATAACAAAAAGGGGGAGAAATCTAAGGAGCCAGAGAGATCTAAAGAGCTTGATATACAAATCACACAGGTTTTGGTCCCAGCCATTTCCTTACCAAATGAGCCATTAGCTATGGGGAAGTCAGGGAAAAACAAGGTTGATGGCATTGACCTAATTCAGGAAGCTTCTATGAGGATGAGACTTGCAGAACAGATTAAAGATCATTGGTCCAACATAGAAGCAAGGGTCAAGAAAATTGCTGAATCTACAAAGACAAATCAGCCATCAACAAATGCAATGGTGATTGTACCAATGGAGCCACAGTTCAAGAGTTCTTATGTCATAGAACCCCTTCAGCATGGAGTCTTTCAAGATTCAAGAAATGAGAAAGGGCAAGCTTCATGCTTTAGGAATGTGGATGCAAGAGGGATATCTCCAAAATCACCTGTCAAACCCAAGGGCAAGAACATTGCAAGGATATTTTATCCTCCACCAAAGCCAGATGAGTTCAAAGTCCTAGGGAAGCTGATCATTGAAAGCAAAGAGAGCAATCATCCAAGCATAAGGAACAAAAGGGCCATCATCTACAGGGATAGCAAGGAAATTTGCATTTGGGTTGGTCACCCAAATTTTGCTAAGGCCAAAGCTGAAGAATCTGAAAGGGCAGCAATGCAAGCTCTTGCAGTTGCTCAATCACTTGAAGATGAAGACACCCTAAAGGAAGAAAAGGCTAATGATGAAGATAAGGAAGCTGGAAAGGAGAAGAAGAGTGTAAGGCAGCCAAAGGCTAGAGCTAAAAGGAATCTGAACTTTGATGAAGATGATTCTCAGGACACTGCTCAAGACTCTTCAACAACAAGTGCACATCAAATTTCTGTTGATCTACCTCATGAAGGAAAGTTGGCCTGTGATCCTGCACATCCTGTCAACTTTCATGATCAACCAATTATGCCAAAAGAGGAGCCTCTTGAATTTGATGAGGCTTACTTTCCAAAGTTCCTATTTGAGAAGGATCAACCAATGAAGACAAAGAAAAGGACTGTCAAAGCAAAGCCAGTGTTTGTGAGAAAGCCACAACCTCAGAAACCCCCTGCAAATCCAGAGGACTGCATGTACATTGCTGACATCAGGGAAGAATCCAGTTTACATCTTGACTTAGACAACCTGGTGGAAGTAAGGGGCATTGAAGCTTCTCAAAAATTGCCTGAGAGACTAGTTTTTATATTCAAGGGTGGTAGAGAACAAGTGTGGCCTCTCTACAGAATTTTAGGAGAAGACTATCAAACACTACTCTCAGTGTTTAGATGCTTGAAGAAAGACTTTGGCTTCACCAAAACAGCCAAGTCTGAGGTGGTCTCCAAAATTTGTCAGATAAAGGCTAGCTGGAACAAGCCTGAGGCTCTTCCCAGGATGCTTAGAGTGCCCTCAACAGGAAAGAAGATCCATCTTCAACCTTACTGGATGATGGAATTTAAGGACAAGGACAATTGCAGAAGATTCTTCAGGATGGAAGACCAGCTGGATAAGGCATCTAATCAAACTCTAAAGTTTATGCAATCCATGCTTGGTGATCAAGATGAAGAAGAGAAGATCTTCTACAGAAGGCTACAGGTCCAAATTGAGGAAAACAACTCCAAGAGAGGGAAGAAGACTATGCCACAAAGAAGACACAGATGAAACATTTGCTCAGACTAGAGGAGCACTTTTGGGCATTAGTCTTGTAAGTCTTATATTTTGTCTAAGAAATTTTGAAGCTTAATGCATTTTCTACTGTTGTAATTTATAATGCATCTGAGTGTTTTTGTTATCATCAAGTCTCTTGATTTATGGCTGTTATTCTATCAGTCATAAATTGGGGGAGATTGTTAGGAATATGTTGTTCTTGATGATACACATAAAACACTTAGTAGAATTTGTGTAAAGTCATTTTTGTAACTGTCAACGAAATGGCATGCTTTGCATGCTTTGCACCTTATGTGGGGATTTCTTACTGTCACCAAAAGCGCATTCCTGTGACAGCAAGCTTAGCCATCAGGATATTGTCATGAAGGGAGAATATTGATATTGGGGTTCTACCCAGTCAAACATGTGACAGTTTGGATGTTTCAAGAAACAGGCGTGTTGCAGTATCCCAACACTGCAACAGGTCTGCAAGACTACGACTGAAGCTTGAGAGATCACATGACAAAGCTCACCAATTCCAGAGTATGACAAATCTACATCTACTGAATTGTGTTAGCTAAATATAGAATGTTTCTAGATTGCTTTGTCCAGTACTGATAAGCTGTTTGTATAGCAATTTAGGAAAGATTCACGGGTAGGCAATTTGTAAGAAGCTGCCACATAAAAAATGACAACAGCTTCACAAACCCGTGTTGATAGTGATAGAATTAGTCTACTTAGACTATCTCTCAATCCATTCTTAGTAATCACTCGAGAAACCGAAGCTCAAGAAAACAAACATTTTCTTGAGGTTGTAGCAACCCATTGCAAAATAAATAAAACATTTATTTTGTGAGAAAGACTCGTGTATCTACTTGTGTTTGTAATTCATAAACTGATAAACGTTAATCTTAGTCTTTGTTGTTGAAGTGTAGATTGAGATTTATCAGTATTGCATTCAACCCCCCCCCCCCCCCCGCTTCTGCAATAGTCAAGGACCAACAAGTACTTTTCGCTTAGAGGCATTTTGTTATGGACAATTAGTGACTTTCCAGCCTATGGTAACTTATCAGGCAACATTGTCAAAGGATATAACGGATGTCCTATTTGTGTTAATGAAACAAAAGCAACAAGGCTGTTTAATTATCGTAAGTGTGTGGTCATGAGGCATCGGAGGTGGTTGGCCTGTGATCATCCGTATCGCAGGCAGAAGAAAGATTTTGATAACACTGTAGAAAAGGATATTGCTCCAGTTCCATTAACCGGAGAGGAGGTGTATGAAAGAGTACAACATTTGAAGGGCCATATCTATGGTAAGACATAACACCAACCTTGCTTCAAGAAAGGCGATCCTCGACCAATTTGGAAGAAATTTTCTATATTATTTGAACTTGAGTATTGGAAGTTTTTGCCCGTTAGGCATGTTCTCGATGTTATGCACATCGAGAAAAATATATGTGAAGCTTTACTTGGTACCTTGCTTAATATACCAAAGAAGACCAAAGACAAGGAAACTGTTCGTCTTGACATAGCAGAGATGGGAATAAGAATGGAGCTGAGACCAAAAGTTGCGGGAAAGAAGGAGAAGTTACCGTTAGCGTCTTGGAATTTAAGTCATGCCGAAAAATAAGTTGTTTGCTCATCGTTTCTTGGAATGAATTTGCCTGATGGTTTTTGTTCTAACATTAGGAGTCTTGTATCAATGGAAACTCTTCGGCTTACTGGATTGAAATCTCATGACTGTCATATGATTTTGCATCACCTGCTCCCGATTGCAATTCGGTCTTCACTGCAAAAACAGGTCAGGAACACTGTTATTCGGTTTTGTCTCTTCTTTAAGGCCATTTGCAGTAAAGTTATTGAGGTTGATAAGTTGGAGAAAATGCAATCTCAGTTAGTAGAAACCTTATGCCAACTTGAAAAATTCTTCCCTCCTTCCTTGTTTGATTTAATGTTTCATCTCTCGGTCCATCTTGTATGAGAAGTTGAGCTTTGTGAACCAATTTTCCTTATATGGATGTATCCTTTTGAGAGATATATGAAGACATTCAAGGGATATATAAGGAATCGGGCTCGTGCAGAAGGTTGCATTGTTGAGGCTTATATTGCGGAAGAGGCGGTTGAGTGTTTGGTGAACCATGAAGAAGTGACTATTGGGGTACCGAAAAATGGTAGGCATACCAAGGATGACATTTGCAGGCCATTATCTGGTGCAACGATGATAAACCCGAGCATCACGGATTTGCACATAGCACATTTATGTGTTCTACAAAATACAACTACTATCAGGCCATATTTTGAGTAAGTCATGAAATTATATTCACTTATATAATTGGTTGCATATTTATATTATCTACTGTGATTACATGCAGTAAACACATGTCAATTTTGATGACTAACAATCGGGATCATGAAAATGACGAAATGTGGCTGAAAAACAAGCAAAACGAGACATTCCCAAAATGGTTCAAAGATAAGGTATTATGTGCATTTCATAATAGTTTTGTGCATTTTTTTTACAAATGCGTAGCTCACATATGTATCATTTTACAACTTGACAGATTGCTTCCGATTTGTTTGATGGAAAAGAGGTATCACATGAGATAAGATGGATTGCAGATGGGCCCAACAAGGATGTTCCTGCATTCAGTGGCTACAAAATAGATGGTGTTACCTATAGTACCAAGGATCGTGATGATACACGTCAAGTTCAATGCAGTGGTGTGTGTGTACAAGCCGATACAATGGTTGTGGAGGGTAAGGATCAAAATATTGAGCATATGCCGCATACATTTTACGGAGTCATATTTGATATATGGGAGTTGGACTATAGCAACTTTAGGATCCCACTTTTTCGTTATAAGTGGGTAGATATGAACAAAGGGATTAAGGTCGATGACTTGGGCTATACATTGGTTAATTTGAATAGGTTGGGGTATTTGAATGATCCATTTGTTTTAGCAAAACATGTTAAGCAAGTTTGTTACATCGACGATCCTCTTGATAAATTATGGTCCATTGTGTTAAAATTACCCGATAAAAAGTACTATGAAGACAATGAGGATGAAAGTGAGGGATCCGTGGAAGTGGAACTTGAGATACACATGGTCTATTGAAAAAAGTCATTCTCAAGTGAGGATGAAAGTGAGGATAAAAAGTACTATGTTGTTCTTGATGATACACATAAAACACTTAGTAGAATTTGTGTAAAGTCATTTTTGTAACTGTCAACGAAATGGCATGCTTTGCAGCGTTTCGTTGACAGGAAGCTCATCAACGAAATGAGTACTGTAGCAATTGCATTGTACAATACTTCTAGTTTGATATGCATTTCGTTGAAAGTATTGGATAGGTTTTCTAAGTCATGTTGACTAAGTACTAGATAGGCAAAATAGGTTGGTTAATTGTAAATATATTATGCCTTGTAATCTTGCCTAAGTGAAGACATGTCAACGGTATGAAGATCACTCTGTCAACGGAATGGAGTCTACTTGTCAACGGAATGGAGTTTACTCTTCAACGAAACGAAGATTTCCCATCAACGAAATGAAGAATAAAGCTATCAACGAAATACATCTTCCTACTGTCAACGAATCATTATTGCTTTTCTGAATAGTTGACAAAGTGATAGTGACAGTTTTCTGACAGATCAAAAAGGAGATGTGGAAGTGTACTTTGCATTGGAAACCATTAAAATGGACATGGGGAATAAGGAAACATCCCAGTTTCCAATTGGGCTCTTGGGAGTGATCATAATAAGCATGAAGACAAAAACAAGGATCTCCAAGGACCACTGGACAAAGGGATGAAAAGCAAACTATTGGCGGTTACTCATTGTACTTTTAGTGTAGCCAAAAATAGGGTTGTAAACTTGGGTTTATATAACCAAGTGTAGCAGTTACTTTAATATAGAGAAGAAAAACAAATAGTTTATATTAGCTATCTTTGAGAGCATACTTCTCTACAATCTTGTAACTGAGCAGCTGTGTACTTTTGTATCACAGATTATTTCCGCAATAAAAATCACTTCAGTTGGATCATCAAACAATCCAACTGAATTTATTAAGTGCTTGTGGTTTTTATTTTATAAGTTCAGTTTTAATTTGTAAGTTGTTTTTAAGTTTAAGAAATATCAAAATTGTATTCAACCCCCCCTTCTACAATTCTGTTAGGTCATTTGGGATTAACAGTACGTGACGTGTTTAGGTCATCATCGATGGTCACACCTGGTGACGACACATAAAGATACCTAATGATTGGCACAATTATGTCATATTCAACCCACACGCCAGCATGAGTTTGGCACATGACACCACAATCCTTCACCTGGACACGTGCAATCCATCAACATCACCCAGGTGTCCTACCTACCTAGGAATCAACGCTCATGATTGCAGGTACAACCCCGAAACCCTAATTCTTGGCCTATAAATAGACCAAGGAAAAGGGGTCTAGGGGTTATATTCTCTTTTACACACTTACCCTATACTATACACACAATATACATACACCCTCCATATTTAGATTTCTCTATAGTCCTATCTCCCTTTCCAAAGCCGTTACTTATTCTCACACCGGAGGCGCCGCCAGGGTCCAAACCCCCCTCCGGTGTTGTTTTGCAGAGTCCCAACCGCAGCGACACCGCTTCCAGGCGTGGGATCGGCCGGGAAGGACTAGATCGGGATTTGGAGTTATCAGAAACCATTTGTCGGATTTGTCTTATGTCAAAACAAGCAAGATTGTCTTCTTCTCACAGTAGCATCAAGACTTCTGTTCCTTTTGAATGGTTGCATTTAGATATATGGGGACCGTATCAAACTAAAACTGATCTGGTTGTAATTTGTTCTTAACAATTGTGAATGACTTTAGCCGTTTTACTTGGGTACACTTGCTAAGAGAAAATCATATGTTGTTCAAGTCTTGCAGAGTTTTATTGCATATATTGATACTCATTTTCAGGCTAAGGTCAAAAGCATGCGCAATTATAATGATAAAGAATTTTGTGAAGGTGATTTTACAACTTTTCTGCAAAACACAAGGTATTCTTCAACAAAAAAGGTTGCACATATACCCCTCAACAAAACGGGGTAGTTGAAAGGAAACATCGACATTTGTTAGAAACAGCACAATCTGTTTTTTCAATCAAAGCTTCCATCAAACTTCTGGGGTCAGTGTATTCTTTGTGCAACATACCTTATCAATCTAACGCCACTTAAGAGTATAGACAATCATACTCATTATAAATTGCACAATCAAGTTCCAAATGTTAGCAATCTTATAACATTTGGATGCTTGTGTTATGTGTCCACCTCCAAAGTTCATCGAACAAAGTTTGATCCATAAGCTAGTCTTGGAGTTTTCATTGGCCATCCTCCTTAAACAAAGGGTTACAAGGTACTTGATTTTTCTACCCAACAAATAGTGTTTCCAGAGACATGATATTTTATGAGAAACATTTTCCTTGTATGTTTCAGTCAAACTCCATTCCTGATTCTTTTCCTACTGAAATTTATTTAACTGCTATCACCAGTCCTCAGTTGTCTACTACTGATGATCTTGATTTAACTGAGTTATCTTCTGATTCTAAAACTGGCATTGTAAACATTAGTTATACACCAAATTAAATGTAACCCTACTAAATGTACTACATTTTCAATTCAAATCTTTAATCCGAATTAACAAAATTTAGTGCTAGATCCAGCACTATATACACAACATACAGTATTATTCACAGAAGTATACAGAGGCTGAGGGATCTAATGTGTTAGACATTTAGACAAGTGCACTATATTTTAAGAATCTTATACGAAGTATATAATTACTGTACACGGGGAAATCAGTTCTACACTTCTAATCGTCTTTGATTTTGAGAAACTCAGCAACTCGTTCCTTCTTCTTTGTCCGGTGATCGTAGTACTCAACGACAGCAGCTCCCGCCAATGCTGCCAGGGTTAAAGCTTGAGCATGCAACCTGTTTTTCCAAGCAATTACAAATGCTTTTAAAATTACATCCCCAAGAAGTGGGATAGAAGCTTAACATAAATTTGTTAAAAAATTCTAGTTTAATAAGAAAAAACAAAATTCAGTAGTGTCATACCTTGCATGAATAATCCTAACGCTAGTTTTCATATTCGGCTTCGTCCAGTTGTACGCAAATGAACCAGTAATGCCGCTAAGCCATAAGCATCCTATCAACATATAATAATTATAGATGTTTTATCTACCTATGTTATTTTCCGAAAATTGACAACAAAAAAAATGATCGTACGGAGTGATATAATGAAATCAATGGATAAAGGCGAGGTGAAATTAGTATTATTAGAGTCAAAATGTTACATTCATTAAGGAGGTTCCTCCTTTCTCTATTTTTCCAACCCCTTTTATGTGGAGGTTAGGGGGTATTTATAGGGAGAGTTTACAATTGGGCTTCTTTCTAATTGGGCCTATTACAGAGTGGGCATAACTACAAAATATTATCTAAGCCTTCTTGGCTCATGGTCTTTGGCCCAACATTTGTCCCCCCCCCCCCCCCCTCTTTGTTGGAAGTCATATCTTTAGATTTGCTTAGGCCCTGAAATGTAAAAAAGGAAAAAATAAAATGTGTTATGAAATTTAACTAAATAAAATTCGGTAATTACCTCTGGAAAGTCGAGAGTGGGGTTTGGTGGGAAAAAGGAAAAGACAGAAAAAATGAGATAAAGTATTAAGTTGTTTGGTTTTGTATTTTTATTAATTGTACGGAACCCGGTTCCCATTCGTGGCGTTTCGACTTCCCAAGTCACTAAGGGAGTCTTTTCTTTTTCTTTCTTGCGGCAGTTGCAGGGCTATTCTTCCTATTTTACCATTTCTCTTACTCAGGTGTGTATTTTCCTTCTCTCTCTTTTTTTTACTTTCTGATAATTGTGTTTCACAACTTGCCTTGGTTTGCATTGTTCCTAAAAATTGGAGTCATGTCTATTCCTTCTCGATCGTCAGAAACCACGATTAGTACATGTCTAGAACCTCTTGACCCCCCTATTAACTTAGATCATTTAGACCTTCCCGGTATCGAGATTAGCTCTGGTTTTAGTTCTTCCGGGGGTGGTGATGAGGCTCATGCTTCTCCTCCGTTGAGTCCTGGAACAGTGGCGGATCGCGAGTGGATATGAATAAGAACTGGGTTGATTTATCTGTGGGAGGTTATCGATGCGACGTCCCCAACCCCAATGATCGGATATGGAACATGCCCGAGTACGGGATGCACGGTATTCCGCTAATTCATTTCGAATATGGTTTGCGCCTACCCTTGCATCCTTTTTTCTTGTGTATGTTTGAGGCCGTTGGGTGTGGGATAGCTCAAATGACCCCCAATGCCATCGCGCAGATAAGTGGCTTTATAGCTCGCTGTGCTGAGGTCGACCGGCTGCCTTCGTTGAATTTGTTTTTTTCAATTTATAATATACACTACGCACAGGGTCAAGTTTATTTTTACAAGCGAGCTGGGGTCCGTCTTGTGAATGTGAAGTCGTCAAACCATGGTTGGCATGGTAAGTGGTTGTTCTGGTATGGGAAAGATCTTGAGTTCGTGCCCTCCTGTCGGGCCGTTCCTAAGGACACCATCGACCTTTTAAACAACCTGAGTAAATATGATGCCGCCTTTTTAGAGACTTTTTTAGGATCATGGTCGCCGTATAACTGGTCACAATTGAAGGATGAGTCGTTTTTGGGGGGTCACAATCGTAAGATCGCTTTTCTATTACTATAATTCCATTGGTTTGTGTGTTTAATGTTGACGCTAACCTTTTCTTGTTTATGTTGCTGCTTTTTAGTTTCTGGGCGATCCTTGCGACAAGTTTTAGACGGAGGGTTAAAAGCCGAGATGGACAAAGCTTTGATGCTGATTGCCAAGAAACCGCATTCTCAAGTCCCGCGAGGAGACGTGGAACTGGTTTTGGGTGGTAATATGAATACCGCTTGTGGGTCCGTGCCGGTCGTAGGGGTTTCGGAGGATGTGGGCTTGAGTCGTGACGAGGATATCGAGTTGATACCTCGTGAACGTAAGAAGCTTCGTATGGATATGATGAATGATGGTTCGGAGAGGGTCGCTGCCAAACGAGGTCAAGATATGGCAAGACCTGGGGTCGCGAAGTCACTGACCATTACAGGGCTTCGAGGTGGCGACCGTCCTCCAGTTCTTCAACCTGAAACTGACGGGGAGACAGCTCGTTTTGAAGTTCAACCCTCTGAACGTTGGACAGCGGGGCCGCATGTGCCGTTACGGGTATATTTGCTCAACCTTTTAGTGATGATCATTAGTATTGTTTCTTGTTATTGTTTTGTTAACCTCATTGTATGCTCGCAGGTCTTTGGTGCCTTCGACCTGCCACAAGACTTCAGCTCGTATGTCGACCGTTCTCGTGGAGATGTCGCTGATCGCTGCCTTACTCGTGCCGGACGAGTAATCCTTTAATTTTGATTTTGCACTCTATTGGTTTTGTTTTAATTTTTCATTATGACTGCTTTTTCCTAATGTATGTGTTTGTATTTGACGTGTTAGTTCCTGGCCGATATGACGCATATCGTCCGCGAGTATCGAGCTGATGTAGATGGTCAGTGGCGAGCGGAGTCTCTGCGAGAAATGACTACCTTGAAGGAACAGCGTGTGGCTGCTGAACGGCGGGCTGCGGAGGCCGAGAAGCGTGTTGGAGACATCACCATTGAGCTGGAGAAGTTGAAAGTGGAGGCTGCCAGGGTCAGTCAGTCTATTGATAAATTATCTGACGAGCTGGAGAAGGAAAGGAAGTTGAGCGAAGACAAGCAGCGAGAAAGTGACAAAGTGGGATTGGAGCTAGATCGTTGTCATGACGACAAGGATGCCCTTGTGAACGAAGTTAGCCTCCTGAAGGCCGAGGTAACTAAGGGTGTTGAAGAGATTGCCAATGGTCTCGAGGCCGGATACGGGCACTGTTATGCCCGTGCGGTTGCTGCAGGACTGGATATGGTCGGGCATACCTTTGACGATTTATGTGCTGATTTGGCCCAGAAGGCACAGGAGACAGAGTCGGGAAATGTACAGAGTTGAAGGTGGGGAATGCCCCGTAACTTTGTACTTTTTCTTATTTTTGACTATCCTATTTGCTCTGAAAACATTCTGGTAACCTAAGTCACGAACATATTTTTGGGTTTTAACTTTTGTGAACATCTATCAGTGATTCATATGCGGAATTGTCGTTATTGGTGTATGGGTTCGTAATAACTTTACTGTAGTTGTTTTTATACTTCCTAGGAGCTTGAAACCTAAATTCTGGTTTACATAGGGGTAATTCATGGAGTGACAATTGTTGACCACCAACTTTTAAGGGTAAGTTATTCGCAGGGATTTAACTGGGCTTTCATTTGAACCATAGTCATAACTTAAACACAATTGATGATAACAGAAGGAAATATGTCATAATGTGTAGTCTTATGTGACTAGACTTGATTGGAAATAACTTAACAGTAGCAGACAGGTGTACCAGTTTCCACTTGTTTACTGGAAGAATTTCTTCAAGTGAATTGCGTTCCATGCATTCTTTATTGGCTCGCCATTGAGTTGGGTGAGCTCGTAGGTTCCTGGGCGTATGACCTTGGAGATTTTATATGGGCCTTCCCACGGCGCTTTGAACTTCCCAGTGATAGTTGGCTGAGATGAGGCCGACTCCCTCAAGACGAGATCATTGACCTGAAAGTTTTTGGTTTTTACCTTTTTGTCAAAATACTTGGTTGTTACCTTCTGATGACGTATCGTGGCCAGGTGGGCTTCTTCTCTGGCCTCCTCCAATAGGTCATTGTCGAGGTGCAGTCCTTCCATTGAGGCCGCGGGGTCGAAGAGATCAACTCTAGGTGACTGGAGATTTGTTTCCAGAGGGATAACGGCGTCTGTGCCATATGCCAGCCTGAAGGGAGTGTCGCCCGTGGAAGTTCTTGGAGTAGTTCGGTAAGACCATAGGACATTGGGGAGCTCGTCCGCCCATGAGCGAGGTTGCTCCTGGAGTCGTTTTTTGAGTCCTTGCAGGATGATCCTATTAGTGACTTCCACCTGGCCATTGGCTTGAGGGTATGCTACCGAAGCTTTGGAATGCTTGATGTTAAGGTCTCGCAGCACGGTTTCGAACTTGTCACCGACGAACTGGGTACCATTGTCAGTAACTACCGTCCTGGGGATTCCAAATCGAAATACAATAAACTCCATAAAAAATTCAATCATTCCTTTCTCTCGAATACGCGCTAATGGCTTAGCTTCCACCCATTTCGTGGCGTAATTGATAGCGACGACCAGGTATTGGAGTTGTCCCTTGACTTTTGGGAGAGGGCCCACGATGTCGATTCCCCACTGGAAGAAAGGGCAAAGGCAGAGAATCGGCGTCATCGTCTGTGAAGGGGCGTGGCTGACAGTACTGTAGAGTTGACATGGGACACAGCTCTTTACATAAGTCTCGCAGTCCTTCCTCATTGTGGACCAATATAGGCCTTGTCTAATGATTTTGAGGGCTAGGTTCTTGCCTCCCATGTGCTCTCCGCATATTCCTGTGTGAGTTTCCAGAATAGCGAGCTGAGACTCGGCGGGCCCTAGACAATGAAGTAGCGGTTCTGTTAATGCTCGGCGGTAAATCTTAGAATCCAGGACGCAATAATTGCGGGCTTTAAACATGATCGAGCGAGCTTCTTTCTTGTCGTCTGGGAGCTTGTTGTCGACTATGTAGTCTAAAAATATAGAGCGCTAGTCCGGGGAGGTCGTGATTTCACTTATTGGGAGTTCATGAATAGTTGGAGTCGACAGTTCCTCGACATAAACGGGGTGGGAGTTGGTCGGGATATTTGATGAGGCCAATTTGGATAACGCATCGGCCCACTGATTTTCCAGTCGGTCGACGTTTGTAATTGTCCACGACATGAAGCTCGCCAATAAGGATTGGGTTTTTTCCAAGTAGGATGCCATTCTGTCATTGTGAGTTTTGAATTCGCCCTTGACCTGTTTGACCACTAGCTGGGAGTCGCTGAAGATATCAATGATTTTAGCTTCCAATTCACTCGCTAGCCTAAGACCTGCTATCAGGGCCTCGTATTCTGACTCATTGTTGGTTGCTTTGAACGAGAATTTGACTACTTGTTGAACCTGAAAACCTTCAGGGCTGATCAAGATGACCCCTGCCCCACTGGTTTCCACGGTGGATGAGCCGTCGACGTAAAGTGATCAGGGACACGAGGAAAGGGGGTTTGCCACCCTTGAAGGGTTTTCTTTCTGAGAGAATTGACATTCGACAACAAAGTTTGACAGTGCCTGGGCTTTCATCGTTGTCCGGGGCTTGTACTCGATATAGAATTGGCCTAGCTCGACCGTCCACGCGGCGAGGTGGCCAGTCATGTCGGGTTTATGTAATATTCGCTTTAGGGGCAAATTAGTCATGACCTAAATCTCACGACCTTGGAAGTAATGTCGCAATTTCCTACTCACGATGACGAGAGCAAAAACTAGCTTTTCGATTTGTGGGTACCGCGTTTCTGCATCCCGAAGTGTATGGCTGACATAATACACCGGTGACTCCGTTCCTTCTTTGAATTTTATCAAGACAGCGGCGATATTGACATCAGTAGCGGCGAGATAGATTCGCAAAGGCTCGCGGCCGACTGCATGGGTCAATACGGGAGGAGAAGTTAAGAACTTTTTGAGCTCGGCCAACGCCTCTTGACACTTGTCATTCCAATCAATCTTTGACGTTTTAGCTGTCTCTTTGATTACCTGAAAGAAGGGTGCGCACCATTTAGATGATTGGGGAATAAACCGTCTCAGAGCGGCAACGCAACCTGTTAAGATTTGAACCTCTTTCAAGGTGGACGGGCTTTTAATGTCCATGATGGCCTTGATTTGAGAGGGATCTGCCTCAATCCCTCGCTGTGTGATCAGGAAGCCGAGAAACTTGCCTGTGGTGAGACCGAACGAGCATTTTGCCGGATTGAGTCGCATACTATGGAGGCGGATTGTCTGAAAAGTTTCCCGTAAGTCCTCAACGTGATCCGAGGCTCTTTGGGACTTGGTGATCATGTCGTCGACGTAAACCTGCATATTGCGACCGATTTGCGAGGAAAATATAGAATCCATCATTTGTTGGAACGTCGCTCCCGCGTTGATGAGCCCGAAGGGCATGTTTTTGTATGCGAAAACGCCTCTATGCATGATAAAAGCAGTTTTTTCCCAATCTTGGCTGTCCATTTTTATCTGATTGTAGCCCGAAAATGCGTCCATGAATGACAAGAGCTCGTGGCCCACAGTAGCGTCGATCAACTGGTCGATATTAGGTAGTGGGTAAAAGTCCTTGGGGCATGCCCGGTTGAGGTCAGAGTAGTCGACGC
The DNA here is from genome assembly GCA_030848705.1 of Heracleum sosnowskyi. Taxonomy (NCBI): domain Eukaryota; kingdom Viridiplantae; phylum Streptophyta; class Magnoliopsida; order Apiales; family Apiaceae; genus Heracleum; species Heracleum sosnowskyi. The sequence goes on along the minus strand of CM061240.1, from coordinate 108,704,554 downwards.
ACATGCGCCATTTACCGTTGCTCTTTTTCACCAGTACCGCATTGGCGAGCCAAGTGGGGAATTGTACTGGTTCAATGAATCCGGCGGTGAGCAGGCGATCAAGCTTGGCATCAATTGTCTGTTTCTTGTCTTCTGAGAAAACACGCTTCTTTTGTTTTACAGGTCGGATTTTTGGATCGAGATGGAGTGAGTGGCGAGCTATGACCTCTGGGATCCCGGGCATATCGCTGGGTTCCCAAGCGAAAATGTCGGAGAATTCGCGGACGAGATCAACGATTTTTTGTCTTAGGGGGTTCTGGAGTTCTTTTCCAATTTTAACTTTTTTCTCCGAATTTCCCAGCACAAGCTCTATATCATCCGTATCCTCCATGGGTACGCAAGATAGGGTCGTGGGAACCTCAATGGCGTCGTTTGGGTCGATTTCTATCACCTGGTTAATGGAGGAGTCGTCGCCAGCTTTCTGTCGTGGGATCACGGCGGATAAGTAGCACTGTCGAGCTGCGACCTGATCGCCTACGACCTCTCCTACACCGAAGTCTGTGGGGAACTTCATTTTGAGGTGGGGAATCGACGTGATTGCTTTGAGGGAGGCCAATGTGGTACGACCGAGGATGGCATTGTAGCTTGATGTCGCGTTAACAACGTGGAATTTAACCATTTGCCACGTTTGACATGGAGACACTCCAAATAAGACGGGTAGGTCGATAGTACCTACCACCTTGACTTCATTCCCTGTGAACCCATACAAAGGAATATTGACATTTTCTAGCTTGCGATCTCCAAGGTCCATTCGTGAATATGCATGGTGATAGAGGATATCGACTGAACTGCCGTTGTCGATTAGGATCTTTTTCACAGTGTTCGTGCCTACTTTGGCGGTGATAACCAGGGCATCTTGATGAGCTTCGATTAACCCTGACGGGTAATCATCGTCTGAAAAGGAGATAGTCGGCGTTGGGTTGTGTCTTGGCTTCTTTGGAGCCTCTGGGTTGATGGAAAACACCTCACGGGCGTATGACTTTTTGGAGTTATTAGATGTGGCCCCAGCAGAGTGTCCCCCTGCGATGACATCAATGACTCTATCGAGGTCATGGTTTCGCGAGATGGGATGACTGTTGTCATCGGTGAAATGGACAAGTTGTCCTCGGCGGATCTTGCCTTCAATGAACGAGCTAAGTTGGAAACAGGATTCTGTTGTGTGGCCGGTATCTTCGTGGTACTCGCAATATCGGGAGCTTGGGGGCCGTCCTGGCTTCATTGGCCTTGGAGGACGGTAATCAGGTTCTGTTTTAAGAATTGCGAGTATAGTTGCCTTATCGGCGTTGAGCTTGGTGAACTCCTTTTCACTGTGATCCCGTGGCTTCCATGATCTTTCTGTTTTGTCACTTCTCTCAGTTTTGTCTGGCAATGGAGTTCGGTGATCATGGGAGCGGGATTCATATCCACGCCTTGCATTGTTTTGCGGGGATCGTCGTCGTGGACTTCGACTTTTGTCCCGTTTCTGAGAAAGTCGTCGGGGAGACTGAATGCTCCCCACGGCTTCTTGTAATGTCATTCTATGCTCAATGATTTGAAATGCTGACTGGAGAGTACGAGGATTCTTCTCGAAGAATTCCTCTAACAAGAGTGCATGTCGATGCTTGTCAATGCCGGCAGTGAGATAACTGATGGCGAGCTCTTCAATTAAGTTTGGAATGTCGGCGACCTCTGCTCAGAAGGGAGCTAGGAAGTCTCGTAAAGATTCAGAGTGTCGCTGTCGTATTATCATCAATGACGTCGTTATCTTACCCCTTATAGTTACTGGAGAAACGGCTTTGAAACTTGCTTTTTAAAGTGTGCCAGGAATCAATGGAGCGTGGTGGCAAGTTACTATACCATCGTAGCGCTGTGCCCTTCAGGCACGTGGAGAAGAACTGGCATCTGGCGACTTCGGAATGGCCAAAGAAAGCCATTCGCCCGTCGAAAGTATTTAGGAACCCGGTAGGGTCACACGACCCATCAAAGTAATCTAAAGCTGGAGTTTTCAAATTTCTGTCAATCTTGGCGATTTCAATCGACCGGGACAAGGGGCTCTCTGTGGAGATGGGTAGTCCGGAGTGGTTTTTTATGTAATCCTGGCACTCGGCGAGATCATTCTGCATCTTAGCGATGTCATCTGGGCGAAAGGACTCGCATGAATCGCTTCGCCATGAGGCATCATTTGCTGACGACGTCATACGCCGCTTTGGAGGCGGTCGGGAGCACTGGGATTCGCTGGATACGTCCTTATCGAGGTCATAATTTTCCTCGTAATCCTCATCCAACTGTCGGTAGGGATCCTTGTTACGGCGCGAGATTGTCGTCTGCTGCAACTCCCGCTGCAGACGTCGAATCTCCCTGTGTTTCTCTAGGCGAGCCTCCAACAAACATTTCTGCTCCTCCAAATATGCCAGTTCGTCATCCGACCCAGCGAACTCTTCAAAACGGTGAGTCTGCACCGGTTGCTTCTTCTGTTTTCGCATTTTAAGCAAATGTAGACGCGCGTCGCTCGTTAGCACTTTTTTGCCTGTGAGAGTCATGACTCTCAATCGTGTGTCCACGGGGGGTCCAGGGGATCCCTCACTTTGGTCATCCATGGTGGGAAACAACTCCCGAGGCTGCAACACGGGGGCAGTTGTGTTTCCTCCCGGCGAGGTATAGTAACCACCTCGTTTGTGTCACCTATTTTAGAGATAAGCGGTTCATTCTCTTCCATATCGGTTGGAACTACAGAAAAAGAGCTCCTTCTAGCGCCAAATGATGAATGTAATATCGTACGGAGTGATATAATGAAATCAATGGATAAAGGCGAGGTGAAATTAGTATTATTAGAGTCAAAATGTTACATTCATTAAGGAGGTTCCTCCTTTCTCTATTTTTCCAACTCCTTTTATGTGGGGGTTAGGGGGTATTTATAGGGAGAGTTTACAATTGGGCTTCTTTTTAATTGGGCCTATTACAGAGTGGGCCTAACTAAAAAATATTATCTAAGCCTTCTTGACTCATGGGCTTTGGCCCAACACCAACAAATAGTGTTTCCAGAGACATGATATTTTATGAGAAACATTTTCCTTGTATGTTTCAGTCAAACTCCATTCCTGATTCTTTTCCTACTAAAATTTATTTAACTGCTATCACTAGTCCTCAGTTGTCTACTACTATGATCTTGATTTAACTGAGTTATCTTCTGATTCTAAAACTGGCATCGTAAACATTAGTTATACACCAAATTAAATGTAACCCTACTAAATGTACTACATTTTCAATTCAAATCTTTAATCCGAATTAACAAAATTTAGTGCTAGATCCAGCACTATATACACAACATACAGTATTATTCACAGAAGTATACAGAGGCTGAGGGATCTAATGTGTTAGACATTTAGACAAGTGCACTATATTTTAAGGATCTTATACGGAGTATATAATTACTGTACACGGGGAAATCAGTTCTACACTTCTAATCGTCTTTGATTTTGAGAAACTCAGCAACTCGTTCCTTCTTCTTTGTCCGGTGATCATAGTACTCAACGACAGCAGCTCCCGCCAATGCTGCCAGGGTTAAAGCTTGAGCATGCAACCTGTTTTTCCAAGCAATTACAAATGCTCTTAAAATTACATCCCCAAGAAGTGGGATAGTGGTTGCAGAGTGAAGAGTAAAGGGTTGGAGAGTTTGTGACTGGTTAGGCGTTCGATCTCTGTAAATGACAAACATTTCTTGGGTGCCACCTACCCGTGCGTACGCACTCAATTTACCAGGTGTCCAGTGCGTAAGCACTAGGAATTCAATGTTTTCCTTCAAAATAATGTTAAAAATTCTAGTTTAATAAGAAAAAACAAAATTCATACCTTGCGTGAATAATCCTAACGCTAGTTTTCATATTCGGCTTCGTCCAGTTGTACGCAAATGAACCAGTAATGCCGCTAAGCCATAAGCATCCTATCAACATATAATAATTATAGATGTTTTATCTACCTATGTTATTTTCCGAAAATTGACAACAACAAAAATGATCGTATTCATTAATCGCGAGAATATAAATTACCAACAGCTCGAAGTTTGTGATCCACAATCCATTCCCTGAGAGATTCGAACGTGCTTTTTGGTTCAGACATTTTCCTGTGTAAATTGATGCAACCAAAGAAATCTGTTTTTGTGAAAGCAATGCCTGCAAATACAAATTGCAATCTCTCACTAAATACACACAAAAATCAATGTCTGGTGCCTACTAAATTGCAGCCGGATGTTAAGGAAATTCCCGAATCGAAGCAGGCAGAGATATTAGGCCATTGTAATTTACTATTATAGGAAGAATAACATTTTGCCCACTCATAAAATCACAATATAAATTCATAGTATGATTATGTTCTGAAAATATCAAATTATATATTACAAGTACACCATGTTTCGTGCAGGCTTGCAAAAACAACAATGCATATATCTGCTTCGAGCGCTAACATCTGGATAACAGTTGCCAAAAACATGTTACAGGATACAGGTAACCATGTTACTAACTTACCCATACATGTCTCTCTTCGCAACCCTGACCAAACTTTCGAATACCATACACTGGACACATTTTTATCTTTATTTGGAAAAAAGAATCTTGAATAAGAATAGTAGTAGACATCTGTAAGCTCATTCATGTTATTTCAAAAGCTAGAACAATACATATTAGCATTGTCAATACATGGTACACGATTAAATTAGATGCAAAACAGGGCCAGTGACAGTGTAATGGATACTGTTTAAAAAAAAGTATGATCATAAAGAGGATTTGCTAGGAGTTCAATTGTGACTTTCTCCATATAACATCAAAAATGTTTACAAACCGGTAATTACCACTCTCCAATAGCTTACATGGCCTGCAATGGAACATATGAAAGGAAAATAATCTTTTAACTGATAGGCAAACTTGTCTCCGGTTTTTTCCTATATATTTCGGACTGCTACTCCAAATCAATGTCTCCCATTCCTGTGTCTTCCTCTTCTTCACTGTCGTCATCTCCACCAACTTCCTCATTTTGCATATTCAGCTTAGCCATCTGTTCAGCAAGTAATTTGTCCTCTCTTTCGCTCACCTATACAGCAAACAGCATTAGATATATGATGACATAAAATAGATAACTTTGACAAAATTTAAAGTGTTTAAAAGAAATATGAAAGCAACAGTGTGTGCATACAAACAGATTAATTTTATTTACAACAGGGGATCAAATGTCCTAAAGAAGGAATTCTACGATGTAAAACACAATGCTTGGAATATATAAAAATTGATGCTCACAGCTCTAGGTTTCTCCTTGACAGTCAGCTTTCCCTTGTGGATCTCTATTTCTTCACTGCAGGCATCGATTGCTTTGGTAAGAACTGAAATTCCTTGTTCCTGTCCAAGTAAATCAAACAAACTTCCATTAGAATTTTCAAGTTTCTGTCAAAAGTCAAACACACCCGGAGGTGTAAATAAACAAATTCTTCCCCGTGGAGCAAACTGCAAGAAGAGAAGCACTCCACAGATATATGGCTCATTGCAACAGTCACTGTCTGATAATGTCATAATAAAGATCTAAATATGTCAGATCCATCTGTTCCGGTCAACACTTGGACCTCTCTCCTCCCTGCTAACTGTTAATTAAGTCAAGTGTTTCGCTGTTACACTTGAGAGACATCTAAAGAAACTTGAAAATAAAGTGTCAGGTCTAATAAAAAAAATAACTAAGATGTCCTTCAATAAATTTTTCCAGCAGTCTAAGTTGTCTAGACTTGTTAGGGTCCTAGGGTATTAAGATCCATTAACTTTTTAAGTGGTCCACATTCACAATGTCTTGACATGATATCTTGACATGATAAGTCGAGGTATATTACTGTTTTAGATATAAAGCTTCTCCTGAGAAGTCCATGTGCACTTCTGTATGCTTGCTAAATTCTTTAATACAATTTACCAATTTAACTGGTCCAACCAACCAAAAAACAGAGGAAATTTGTTCTCCGGGAAGTTCTTTGCTGGAAGTGGATGAAGAAATTTACTTATTTTTAACTTGAATTAGCTAGCACCTGGCAAGTATTTAAGCAGCCCACAATGTCCACACAGGTATATTTTTCTAGCTTGTATCAGCTAGAAGCTACCTGGACTACATACTGTTGTCTTTGGGTTCACAGGAAGTCGATAACAATGACACTGGCATAAAGACAGGTCTGAATATTAGGATCAGGGCTGAGGCAAAGCATCAGAGTAACACAATAAATTGTATATTTGTATGTGACCATGACTTGCTCATGGCAATACCACATATCAGTGTTGTGAACTGTGCAAACTAACAAAAAATGCAAGTCTGCTTTAAAGTGCAATTTCCAAAAGTCAATTAGGATACTTCTTTGCCAAAATTAAAGATATTGAAACAATTCCAATGTATAAATATACAGATTGCAAAAAAAAAAAAAAATGCGGTCTTCATGTAGTAAAAAGTTTAACAAAACCAGCGCTCGCAAAGCACCAATCTATCTACCAGATAACGAATTAAATGCTTCAAAATCATCTAGTTGGATTTTGGGGCCCATAAATTCCCTCTCTTCCTCTTCAAGTGCCTAGTAAGATAAAGTGGTTCTTCCAAACAGATTATTAAAAACAAGTGACTGACTCTGCCTGCAGAATGGTTTTGTTTCCTTTTTGTGTTCCTCAATAACGATCAATAGAGTCATAAACATATTGTGAGATTTTGTGCAGGCCGGACATGCTTTATTGCCAATATGAAACTCAGTATAACCATAACTATTCAACAGGCGAATTTTACACAAACTCATAGAGCTAGCTTACTAGCAAACGGAAGCAGGAAAAAAATCCTAAGGTTGCTTAAATAGTCTAAGTAACCAAAGTAAATGAAACAGACTACACACATATATGTATGATTAGGCTCAGATATACAAGATAGACAACTGTATGATTTAGGTCAAATGTTTAGTTCCACGCATACAAAATTAGTCGATAAAATAGTACCAATTAAAGGATACATGCTCAATTTATACTCCGTCACTAACCTTGTCAAGGGTCTGAGTTATAAGAACATATGACGGAGGAGCAACCAGTTTGATTTTCACTGGGCATTCAGTACTCCCAGCAGCTTCTGCTTTCCGCATGGCAGCCTGCAAAAGTACGATAAAACCAGTTTTAAAACACTGCTAAATCCGATATCCTATCTACTTTTAAGAGATCTAGTGACACATAACACATCAGGGCAGACAAAATGCAGAAATAGATTAGGACCTTAATGTGAAGAACACCATCAAACTGGAAACATTTCATTTCAACATCAGCACGGATCTTCAATGGCTGTGGAGTCATCCTTCTCCTAATGTCCTTGATCAAAGACATTTTCACTTCCTCGGACATGGCAGGTACCACTTTAGTCACCTGTGCAGTGAGGAGATTAAACCTAAGGAAAAAGGGACTCACAAAGCCTCTTTTTTATTATATTAATTTTACCTCCTGTCCATCAGCACCGATTTCCTTGACTTCACGAGTAAGTGTATTGATAATAGAATCAGGATCATTGACAATTAACTTAAATGCCTATACCAAAGATAAAACGAGAGAAACTGAGTCAGGCCAAGATAAATGATTGCAACCAAATGAAATAAACTACTTTCAAAGTTAAGTTACTTACTTCAAAAGCGTGATTATACTTCCGATATAGGGGCCAACCGACATGAATATACAAATCCTGTCATGCAAACATTACTGTTAGCCTCGGAATTTGCCCACTTGCGAATAAATTACCAAACTAGCTTATATAGGCCTCCATTTTTAATACAAGTATAGACACTAGAAACTGAAATTAGAAATGCACGATTATGGTCAACAAAAGGCCAAAAGCCTTAAATAAATAGCTTAACTCTTAGAAAACGTAACATGCTAGTCCACATATTTTCTCCCTTATAAATATAAAGAAACAATAGAAAGAACTTCAATTTCAACTTATGAAACAGCTTCAAACAAACAAAGACCATATTAAGTTTGATTTACTTCATCAAGGCAACATAATTAAGCATGATATAAGCACGAGCATTAAGATAAACATAATGATAGATACTCCTGAACTAGTAACCATTGCAGTTCAAATGCAACAAGCACAAGCTATAATTATATGCTATACATGATATAAAAACCAGATTTATGCATTAAGAAACATGATTAACTAGTCAACAAATATCATCTACAATTCAGTTGTTACAGTACTACATTTACTGCTCATAATAATACGAATTTGTTAAACTATTACTGATATTCTCCGGTTCTTAATTTTGAACATAGGCCTACACACGCGCGCACCCCCACAATAAACCATTACATTACAATAACAAGATTGAAACTTCAGAACTCGAGATCAACAGCAATAGTCGGTTATGATATATATATCATACACACAATAAACCACTGCATGACAATAATGGTAATATAACTCAGCAAGGTTGAAGCTTTACACTAATAAAGAACAGTTATGATGAGTTGGTAGTTTCTTTTCATTTTTCCTTTTCATTTAAACGCAAGCTTTAAAAAAGTCTAGGCACACACAATAAAACATTACATTACAAGAAATGTCAAATTACGAGGCAAGATTAAAATGGGCTTTCGAGTGAGGGGGAGTGTTAAAATATACTATATGATCCAGTTGGGGCCTTCCTCTAACACCTTCAGGTTTTAGAGCGACTGATTACTTATAGTACACCAAATTTGGGCACCCGTGATCAACTCTTCAACCCAAAAATGGGATTTCGAGTGAGGGGGAGTGTTAAAATATACTATATGGTCCAGTTGGGGCTTTCCTCTAACACTTTGAGTTTTTAGAGTAACAAAAACTTTGATTTGTATTAGACGGTTGCAATGAGTTCCTAGTTTCTTTTCAATTTTACTTTTCATTTATATACAAACGCAAACACAGAGAAAACATTTACATTACATGGAAAGGCCCAAACCACGCAATATAACACATAGTACATATCACACAAACCATTGGTTTCTATGAGTAGTTGGTTAATCCCTTCTTGGTTTTCGTTCAAACACAAGCTTATAAATACATCTAAATCGTACAGAAAAAAGACCACTACATGACAATAACGTTCATATAACTTAGAAAGATTGAAACTTTACACTAATAATGGATAGTTATCACATATGATGAGTTTTCTGTTTCTTTTCATTTAGACGCAAGGTCATATAAATAAATATACACACAAAATAAACCATTACATTTCAAGAAAAGAACAAATTACACACACAATTAACTATTACATTACATGAATGGTCAAATTATGTTGCAACATTCAAACTTTGTACAAGTAATAAACCGTTGCAACGAGTTCTTAGTTTCTTGTCAATTATAAATACACAAAAAAAACAAGCAACAACATCGAAAATTGAATTATACCTCAAGATCAACTTCCATAGTCTCAGCAACATGCCTCATTATCGAATGCACAAGCTTACTCTTATTATACCTATCTTCGCAAATTTGAATATCTTCTTCGGAAACTCTCCGCTTACTCAAATTAACATACCCTTTCTCCTCGTCAACATGAAGAACCATAACAGGCTCAGTCCTACCCACTTTAATCAAACTATTGATACTTCGAATACGACGACGAGACAGTTCAGATAAAAGAATCATACCCTCTATGTTATTGTACTCCAGGAGTGACACGTAAGCACACATCTCACCAATGCTCTTCACTTGAATCATTACGGCCATGTCTACATTTGGGTAACGCGATTCGTACATGCGACACTCGAGATTTGGGGACACCATGGTGAATTGAATTGGGGAATTAGGGTTTTGGGGAATAAAGAGATTTGGGGGATTGGAGTTTTTGGGGGTTTTGAGGTAGCTAGGGTTTTGTTGTGCTTGGGAAAAGATTATTTGACAGAGGTAGCAAATAAAATTTGTTTTTATACAGAGTAAATTTGTGTACTAGCAATTTGCGCGTCAGATTACATGATATACCAGACTTTTAAAACTAACCCTCGTTATACTCTGTTTTTAAACTTTTTACGGTACGTGTACTTCCGTCAAATATGATTAATTCCGTTAATTTTTTCAAGGACATTTCAGTTTTTTTATTTCATCTTCTTTCACAAACCCATTTCCACCATTGTTTAAGCTTTTGAGGAATTAAAATTCGAATATCTCATTCATTTATTAACGAAATCAAATCATTAAAGTTGCAATATAATCATCTTCCCCTCCTTTACAAATTGATATTGATATTCATTATCAATATTTTAATTTGATGAAAATGACATAGCCTAAAAAGCTATACATTAATTAAAATTTGTTGAATATATAAATTCTTAAAAGTAAATCTTTGATAATTATAATTGATATCCCATTATAGAGGAGAAATAAACGATTCTAATGCAATTTAAATGAGTCTATTTCGTTATAAAATGAATGATAAATTCATGTTCTAAGTTTTCACAAAGATTGTCAATGGTAAAAATAAGCTTGAGAAAGAATTTTTTTTGTAAAAGACACATTTATCCCTAAATTTTCTAACAACGTTAAATTAATTTGACGGAAGTACACACATTATAAAAAGATTAGAAGTCCAGTATTGCAAGTGATAGTTTTAAAAGTCTAGTATATCAAGTGATCTGATACCCAAAGTACAAGTATACAAAGTGAATTTTACTCTTTTATATCTATAGTTCTGATGGCAAATGGTTCGGACTAGTTTAGTAAAATTCAAACCCGATTTTTGGATTTTAATATAAATTAAATTTAATGCTATTTAATTTAATTTTATCAGATGTGATTTAAGTTTATTTTTTATTTTAAAAAAATATTAAAATTTAAATAGTTTTATAAATAAGTATCTTTTTATATACTTTATAGTATCTGTTAAGTGAGAATCGAACTAAAAATTAGAACGATAAAAAATAAGCTATTACTTATTTCATCTTGCTTAAATGTTATTTCTCTTGGATATTTAGAAATTGAAAATTGATGATATAATAAATAATATTAATTTTCTGCTACAAATAATTTAAATTAATTAATTTTATATAATTATTAAAAATTAGAAAAAATAAAACTAACATATAATAATGTATAACGCCTTATATTAGGTTAGATAACGAATGAAATTTAAAGTTATACATCAACAAAAAGTAAAATAAGAATAGAAATATAAAATTGTCATCTTAAATAACCAAGATATTAAAATTTTATTGATTTGTTTTTACTTGATTAATCTATTTAATATATAAACAATAATATTATAATCAATAATATTAAAAAATTAATAACCTTTTCTAACTAAAAATATATTGCATTTCATATATTTTTAAAGTCAAATCTCCAAAAATATCAAGTACATTCATATTAATTGTAATTATTAATAAAAGGTCTCACAAATTAAAATAAAATAGATAATTAATGATATGAAAAGATCTGAATTTAGTCCACCTCTTTTCAAATTTTTATTTGATTTCAACTCAAATTAGAAACGAGCTGAATCAAATTCAAAACGATTTGAACAGCTTTCGAATAAATCATAACTCAAAATTGATTCGATTCCAAATCAATTTAATTATTCGAAGAATGGGGTATAGTTGAACTGACACATACTTTTCTGTAAAGTTATAAAACCGGCACTTATCATTATTGAATTGAATATAACCTTTTTAAATTTCCAAAGAAATAGATTAACAAGAAATATTTCTCGAGGTCAAAACTTTGAAGTTCAATAATATAAAACCCGATACTACGTTTTCAGTTCAAATCATAACAAAATTTAAGTTCTTTAAGATTTAAAAGCTAATATTACAAAATTTTACTATTAATATGCTGTTGCCGAAAATCGAACCTTAAATCTATGTACGGAATATTTTTTATGAAATATTTAATTTTAATATTGTATTGGTGAAAATCGAACCTTATATCTTTATATGTATATAATAACTTTATTATTTTTTATTCAAAAAAAACTTTATGATTTAATTTAACAATTTTATCGATTTGATTTATATTTTAATGTTGGCCCAAAATCCTACTTTTTGTTTATCGAGAGTCCTTCTTAAGGAGTCCGATGTCTGGTCAGATTTTGAAGCGTTAATTGAATAGTCAAGTGGCTAGGGATTTTCGAAGCAGGATAAGCCGTAAAAGCAGCCCGCAACAGGAGGATATGTTTGGAAAGGGTTGAGAATTTGAAGTAGAATACACTAGTATTATAACATATAATAATTTATGATTTTTGTAAGTGAGTTGTTTGTTTTATTAGATGAGTTTTGGTCCGTGTACATTGCAATTTCTTTATTACTAAGTTTTTATTCATTTGTTTGCAACTTATTGAAGGTGAATGAACCATAATGAATCGCTCATATATTAAGATTGTTTGGACACAAATTTTATAAACCTGAATGATTCAAATTCTTCTGAGCGATTTATACCAAAAATTCTAGCAGAACGATTCATGTGCAAAACACAAGTCCCCTGACTTTTTTATAAAAAGAGTAACTAATTATATAATATATAACATAAAATTAATTTAGTTTCTCTTCAACATTATTTGCATTACATATTATATTTGTTATTCAAATAAATCAAATAGAATATGAAATAAAGTTTTACCAATAGTTATATGCATAATAATAATTTAATATTATAATTTTATACACTTATAAGATTATATTTATAGATGGTATCTGATGATAATTTATTAAAATTTATATATTTATAATATTACATTAAAAAATCATTGAAAAATTTATATATGATATTAATTATATGACTAAAATAGAAAAAAAAAATTACATTCAGACAAGACAATTCAGATGTTTAGATGCCTAATAATATTATTCATTAATTATTCAGATATCTCAATCATTCAGATATTTTAATGATTCAGAAATTATTATTCAGATTTGTCAAATGACCCTAAGACTACAATTGTGAATGCGCAAAAAAGTGGCGCCTAACATACCTGAATGAATTGATCTAAGTAAGGGGTCATTTGGCAAATGTTAATAAAACTTATCTGAATGATTAAAACTCTGAATAACTAAGATTTCTGAATAATCTGAATGTTGAATAAATAAGATTGTTTGGAACATAATTTTCTGAATATCTGAATGATATAATTTTTTTAATATCGTTCATGTAAATACATACAATTATTTAATACATTACGACTATAGGGGGTTTTATTAATATAATATTATAATTGATATGGGCTGAAAAATAATCCTAGAAGTGCAATTAATTACGTATTAATTAGACCTGGATTGGTCTAATTACACGGCCCAATAAACAAGGCCTGAAACCCTAATTATTTATTAATTTCGTAATTAATAAATAAGGAAAATATACAGCTCAGGAAAGGAGTCCAAAATATGGTAAATTCATCAAAGAAGGATCCAAAATCCCAATTAAAAGAAATAATGAGTCATAGTCCTTATCAACAAGGAAAAGACTTGTCCACCAAGAAATACAATGTTTATCCATTATCAAAAAGGAGACTTATTCGCTAAGTCTCCTAAACTTACTCTAAATACGAGGCTCCAGACGCCTATATAAGGACCCTGCTCCTTCACAATAGAACTATGTTTTGGACACAGCTCCATACGTCATCTACAACGTTTTGAACACAGCTCCATACGTCATCTACAACGTTTTAGACTTCATCCTCGAATAAGGACATACAAGTCACTACGTCCTTGGTGTGCCCCTGCCGCCGTAGCCCCGAGGGCAACACCAAGAACTACGTTTTCTGGCTTGATTATTAGCACTGATTGAGATACGTAGGCATCTTGTGAGGACCGATTTAGTCACGAAACACAAGAGCAGCCATTAAAGCTCGAAGCACTCTTAAATCCTAGCAATTAATTTACAAGTACACTTTTTAATCCATAACATTTGGCGCCGTCTGTGGGAAGACAACATCAACCATGGCAAACACACGAAGAACAACTCGAGATACTCAAACTTCTGATGAGCTTCATCTCACCTCTGAGGCTGGTGCTCAAGGAAATCAACCACCGCCAACTACTGGCATTCAAGGGGCAAATATCCCCCTCACCACCACTCAAGGACTGGAAGTCCCAATTTCAGTTGAAGGGACGAATCCCCTGCAGATGGTCATTCATGGATCTAATCCACAAGAGACCGCAATCACGACCTCCCCACTGCTCATGAATGCACCGAGTGGCCTTCAACTCCATACTACGGATCTTCCCCAATATGCAACTCAAACTCTTGGGATGCCAAACTATGGCATGCCTCCTCGACCCACGATGGGCAGTAGTGGTCTCAACCCCACCTATCATGAAGCATATGTTCCCCCATACATATAAGGTCTGGGACCCTAAAATCAACAAACTCAAACTCGACGGACCCCTTTGATTCAAGACTACTCGGGTCCCTATACTGAGGATGAGAATGATTCAATTGGAGAAGAGAGGGATTTTGCCCCAAGAAGAAGATGTTCTTCCTAAACGAATCGGGAGCAAACTACTAAGGAAAAAATTGCAGCCCATGAGGCAGAGACCGCAAGACTCAAGAAACTACTGGCTGAAGAGGAGGCCGTAAAAGCCCAAAGTCAAGCAACTGGAAGAGTCCCGATAATCAACCTGGACCCAACACCAAGAAGCACTAAGAGGGCTGAAGCCCCAAGGGGTGATCCTAGTGTTTTGTTGCCCCTAGGAGATCCTGACGATCCTACACCACCGTTTACTCAAGACATCATGAAAGCTACAATATCCAGAAAATTCAAGATGCCAACGATTAAAGCTTATGATGGAACGGGAGATCCCACTAATCATGTAAGAACGTTCTCTAATGCACTGCTGTTGCAGCCAACCAATAATGTTGTTAAGTGTAGGGCGTTTCCACAAACCTTGGCAAGCATGGCCTAACGTTGGTACAGTCGTCTTCCTCCCAACTCAATTGGGTCTTTTAAGGAACTAAGCAAAGCGTTCATCAACCAATTTGTTAGTGGGAGGGTGCACGAGAAAAGTTCTTCATCACTCATGGGAATGCGGCAAGGAAAGAATGAAGCTTTAAGGGATTACATCAACCGATTTACCCGGGAGGCTCTGAAAGTCCCGGATTTAGAGGACAAAGTAGTTATGATAGCCTTGCAGCAAGGAACCACTGATGATCACTTCAAAAGATCATTGGCAAAACATCCACCCGAGAGCATGCTGAAGCTCCGAGATAGAGTCAGAAAGTACATCAAGGCTGAAGAAAGCATGAGAAAATATGAACCCACTGCTGGTGGCAGTGGAAATTCAAAGAAAATAAAGGAAACTCGGGAGTACGACGTCAAGGAAAAGTTTCCCAGAACGTCAAAGGATTCTGATTCTCCACCCAAGAGGAACAATTTTGGGCCAAAGTTTACGGAGTATGCAAGATTGAACACTCCCAGGAGCCAAATTCTGATGGAAATAGCAAGTGAGGAGGATCTCCGATGGCCGAAGCCACTAAGGACTGATATGTCTAAACGGAATCAAAACCAATTCTGTCGGTTCCACAAGGAAATCGGTCACGACACCAACGATTGTAGACAATTGAAAGATGAGATCGAGTTTCTGATACGGAGAGGAAAGCTCAATAAATTCACCAAAGATGGAAATCAAGGGAGTCAAAGAGGAAACTATGAAAGGAAGGATTATGACAGAAAGGACTAAGATCAAGATTGAAATCCCAAGCCCCGAGGGCCAGTCATCAACATGATATTCGGAGGACCAACTGCTGCTGGGTCCTCCCGAAACTCAAGAAAGGCCTATGCCCGAGAAGTAATGACTGTGGTGGGAGAAGCACCGAAACGTGCCCGAACAGAAGTATCAATAGGTTTTGATGATTCAGACTTGGAGGGAGTGAAGTTTCCCCACGATGATCCCTTAGTCATCATACCTGTGATAGGAAATTTTGAAACCAAGAGAATTTTGGTCGACAATGGAGCTTCAGTGGACATCTTGTTCCATGATGCTTTCATCAAGATGGGCTATACTGACTCTCAGTTGACACCCTCGAATATGCCCATATATGGATTCAATGGAGTGGAGTCAAAGGTGGAAGGCACTATCCAACTCCCAATGACAATGGGGCAAGGGCCGAATACGTCTACTCAGATGTTGAACTTTATAGTTATAAAGGCAACTTGGACCTACAATGCAATCCTGGGAAGGACGGGTCTTCATGCGTTCAAGGCCGTTGCCTCATCTTATCATCTGAAAATCAAGTTCCCAACGAGGAATGGAATTGGTGAAGAACGTGGAGACCAACAAATGGCTAGAAGCTGTTACGTAGCCGCGTTAAGGCCTGATGGAATCGGGGGGCAAGTTCTCCCCATTGAAGACATGGATACTAGTGATAATGAGGACCGAAGAGGGAAACCAGCTGAGGATTTAATCCCAATTCCCTTAGTCCCTGGTGAACCGAAGAAGGTGACTTATGTTGGAGCACTATTGCCTGAACCATTGAAAAGCAAGCTCATATCTTTTCTTCAAGAGAACAATGACGTTTTTGCTTGGACAGCGGCTAACATGCCAGGGATTGATCCCCAATTGATAACCCACAAATTGAATGTGAATCCTGAAAGGAAGACGGTGAAACAGAAGAAGAGGAATTTTGCTCCAGAAAGGCAAGAGGCCATTAAACAAGAAGTAGAAAAGCTTCTGGAGGCCGGGTTCATTGAAGAGATACAATTCCCAGAATGGTTGGCTAACCCGGTGATGGTCAAAAAAGCCAATGGAAAATGGAGAATGTGTGTAGACTTCACCGATTTGAGCGATGCATGTCCTAAGGATTGTTTTCCCTTACCAAGGATTGATGCCTTAATAGATGCCACAGCTGGGCACGAGATGCTGAGTTTCATGGATGGCTTCAGTGGATACAACCAAATCAAAATACACAAAGATGACATCTCTAAGGTATCATTCATCACTGACTTTGGTGTTTTCTGTTATCTAGTCATGGCATTTGGACTTAAGAATGCAGGGGCAACATACCAAAGATTGGTGAACAAAATTTTTGAACACCTGATTGGAAAAACCATGGAAGTCTATGTGGATGACATGTTGGTTAAAAGCCTCGATAAGGCCGATCATATAAACCATCTACGGGAAGCGTTTGAAGTGCTGAGACACCACAAGATGATGTTGAATCCAGCTAAGTGTGCCTTTGGTGTAGGCTCGGGAAAGTTTTTAGGCCTGATGGTTTCCAAGAGAGGAATCGAGGCTAATCCCGACAAAATCAAAGCAATTCTAGACATGGAACCGCCACGGACTGTCAAGAATGTCCAGAAACTAACGGGAAGAGTGGCAGCACTTGGAAGATTCATCTCCAAGTCAAGAGAGAAGTGCTTACCTTTCTTCAAAGCGCTCAAGAACGTGAAAAATTTTGAGTGGACAACTGAAAGCCAGGAGGCCTTTGAGGCCTTGAAGAAGTACATGGTTGAGGCACCACTGTTGGGAAAACCAAAGCCAGGAGAAACTCTCTATTTGTACTTGGCGGTTTCTAACACAACCCTTGGAGCTTTTTTGGTAAAAGAAGAGTTGAAGGTTCAGAAACCCATTTACTACGTAAGCAAGAGTCTACATGGGGCTGAAATAAACTACTCTATGATTGAGAAGTTTGCCTTAGCCTTGATAATGGCCTCAAGAAAGCTACGCCCATACTTTTAAGCTCACAAGATAGAGGTCTTGACCAATCAGCCTCTAAGAAACATCTTGCATAGCCCTCAAGTTAGTGGAAGGTTGATCAAATGGGCTATTGAATTGGGAGAATTTGACATCAAGTATAAGCCTCGAACGGCCATAAAAGCTCAAGAACTCGCTGACTTCATGGTTGAATGCACCATTGACAACCAAGAAGTCGGGGGGCAGGAAGTAATAGTGGAAGACAAGAAAGATGAAGACATGGTGTCCAAAGAATGTTGGGTGCTCTATTTTGATGGGGCATCAAAAACAAAATCAAGTGGAGCAGGTTTGGTGCTACAAAGTCCTGATGGATTTCTCATAGAGTATGCACTAAAACTGGACTTCCCAACGACCAACAACGAAGCTGAGTACGAAGTCCTGATAGCTGGCTTAGGGCTGGCTGGAGCCTTGAGAGTTAAAACTCTGAAAGTGTGTGGAGACTCGAGGCTACTGGTTTCCCAAGTAAATGGGGGAGTTTGAGGCCAGAGATGAAGTCATGGCCAAGTATCTAAAACTTGTCAAGGCCATCATGACTCAGTTTGATGAATGCTATGTGGAACACATTCCAAGGGAAGAGAACATGAAGGCCGATGCCTTGTCTAAGTTTACCTCTTCTGAAATTGAAAACTATGCAGGAAGTGTATATTTCCAAGTCTTAAAGACCCCAAGCATCAACGAAAAGTTGGTAGCACCCATTGATGTTGCTAGCTGTTGGATGGATCCCATCAAATCTCATCTGGAAACTGGGTGGTTACCTAATGATACTTCAGAAGCACGAAAGCTATATGTGAGAGCACTAAGGTATGCCCTGATTGAGGGAATCCTATACAAAAAGTCTTTCATTATCCCATAATTAAAATGCTTGAGACCCCAAGAGGCAGAATTGGCCCTAAGGGAAGTACATGAAGGAATTTGTGGGCAGCACTTGGGGGGCAGAGCCCTTGCTCATAAAATTACCCGTTTAGGTTTCTATTGGCCAAACATGCTAGCAGATGCTAAAAGCTATGTGAAGAAATGTGAACGGTGGCAAAAGCATGCACCAGTGGTTAGGCAACCTCCCGAGATGTTGACATCCATAAAATCACCTATCCCATTTGCCATGTGGGGGATGGATATACTTGGACCATTTCCAATGGCAAGTGCGCAAAGAAAGTTCTTGATAGTGGCAATTGACTACTTCACTAAGTGGATTGAGGCTAAACCTCTAGCCAAGATAACCACCAAACAAGTATTGCAATTTCTATGGGAAATTGTAATGTGTCGATATGGAATCCCACGAATCCTGGTCACGGACAATAGGAAGCAGTTTGACAATGAAGATTTCAAGAAGTATTGTGAGGAGAACAACATTGAGTTACGATTCACATCAGTTGCTCATCCTCAAGCAAACGGACAAGCCGAGGTGGCCAACCAAATCATCCTAGATGAACTCAAGAAGAGAGTTGAACGCTCAAGGAACACTTGGGTGGACGACTTGCTCCCTATACTTTGGGCATATCGTACCACTTGCAAGGTTACTACTGAAGCAACTTCATTCCTGTTAGCCTATGCGGCAGAAGCCGTGGTGCTAGTGGAGATTACTCATACCTCCCCAAGAGTAGGGGTCTTTGAACCTAAATCGAACGAAGAAGGTATGAGGTTGGCTCTTGATCTAATTGATGAAGTCAGAGATGAGGCAAATGCCAAGATCGTGGAACATCAGAAGCGAGCATCTTTCTACTACAACCTGAGGGTTAAAGAAAGGTTCTTTCATCAAGGAGACTTGGTTCTCAGAAATATTGAAGTATCCGGGATTGGACAGAAAGGAAAATTAGCCCCTAATTAGGAAGGGCCCTACAAAGTCAAGAATGTGTTGGGACGAGGCTCGTATAAGCTAGAAACCCTCGAAGGGCATGAGGTGCCAAGGACTTGGCATGCCTCAAACTTAAAAGTTTATTATGTTTAGTGCATCCTAAAAGGATCCGCTAGTATGATAAGTAGAAATAAGGTTCGATGAAATCATGAGATTCCTAGAAAGTCCAACCGTCTTTGACAACTTCAATGCCCCCCAAGTAGGTCAAGCCTACAACATCTAAATCAACATAGAAAAAATAATATTACAACATGATAGTTTGAATTATAACTTATATAATAGTATTACTTATATATTACTCTAATATATTACTGCATCGAAAACCTGAGAGTATATTGGTGTCATTAATACGTGCATCAATCATATCCGGACATATGAACTGAAATCCATGCAGTGATATGTTGACGATGCCTTCTTCCAATCTCTTAGGCAACGTTATGCGTATGAAGAACAATTTAGACCCATGTGATAGTCTATATTTCCCTGTACTTGAAATAACTTTCAGATTTTTGATGTTGTACACGGAGCCTTCCTCTAAAAAGATTTTTGAACCGAGAGACCAAAATCTTCGGGATCGTAGCATGGATCAAATTTTCCTGTCATACAACATATCTTAGAAAAGTTAATAACATCATACAATTTGACAAACTAATAAGTTATAAGTATATTGATTTATTAACCTTTTCATCGATCAAAATCATGTCAAGGCTGATCAATTCTTCAGTATTTGGATTGACAGATTCCCACATTCTACACACTCGTACTCTTATCATCCAGGTATAGTTGTTGTCGTTCAAAGAATCCAACATGGTGTAGGCCATAATTGTATTGATTGTAAATATGGTTGTAAAAATTTGAAGCTATGTAAAAAAATTACGGTGTAGATTTTTTGTTATGAATGACCTTTAATTTATAGGTGTTTGTAAGGTGAATTACATGGAAATCCATTATGTTTAAAAGTCAAGAAGTATTATAAAAGAAAAGTTCTATAAAGTTTGAAAATAATAAAAGAAAGTTCTATCAAGTTTGAAAATAATAAAAGAAAGTTTTATCAAGTTTGAAAATAATAAAAAAAGTTTTATCAAGATTGAAAATAATAAAAGAGAAAATTACAATTATTAACATAATATCCTAAAAATTCGAAAATAATAAGGAATTTGTAATTTTCTAAATCAAAGAAAGTTCTATCAAGTTTGAAAATAATAAAAGAAAGTTCTATTAAGATTGAAAATAATAAAAAAGAAAATTGCAATTATTAACATAAGAGCCTACAAATTCGAAAATAATAAGGAAGTTGTAATTTTCTAACTGAAAGAAAGTTCTATCAAGTCCTACAAATGGAAGTTGAAATTTTCTAAATCAAAGAAAGTTCTATCAAGTTTGAAAATAATAAAAGAAAGTTCTATCAAGCCTACAAATTCGAAAATAATAAGGAAGTTGTAATTTTCTAAATCAAAGAAAGTTCTATCAAATTTGAAAATAATAAAAAGAATGTTCTATCAGGCCTACAAATTCGAAAATAATAAGGAAGTTGTAATTTTCTAAATCAAAGAAAGTTATATCAAGTCCTACAAATTCGAAAGAAAGTTTTATCAAGTTTGAAAATAATAAAAGTGTAATTTTCAATTTCCTTCCTACAAAATCGAAAATAATAAAGGAAGTTGTAATTATTAAAATTAAAAATTGTGAAAAATTGAGAAAATTAGAAAAATAGAACGGAGCGATTCTAGAGGCGCCACCTCACCGCCTCCGTCTTGTCCTTTATATAAGTACTAGTTTACTAAGCCGCGCTTCGCAGCGGCTTTCTAATAATTTTTTTAAAATTTTTCTAAACATTATTCTATAAAATATGGGTTTTAATAAAATAATATTTTTAACATAAAATTAAGGTTTATTTTGAATTTTATGTTTCGTCTTAGTTATTTATCGAAATTTTGAATAAATATAGAAAGGATAATTCTTTAAAATATTTTTTTTATTTTTTAATTATTATATCAAATATTAGTATATTTATCACCATTTTTAATTTTCTCAAATTTCATATTTCAACTTTTATTTTAAAATACATAATATAACATCAATATTTAAATTCTAGCATATAATATTTCTCCTAATGAATCGTTCTCTCGTTAAACATGTTTCCTCGAATGACCCGCTTCCTCCTTGTTAACAAATCTAAACAGATAACAAACTAATTTACTAAATAAATTACATCATCTGTTAATCAATTTTATTATATCGTAAAATTAAATTTAAATAATTTTTAAGAATCCTAATTTTTATTGTCTAAAATATAAGTATTCGGAGAAAATAAATGAAAAGAAAGTACATATTTTATCTTATAGAAACTTGCATTTTTTATGATAATTTGACTTAAAGATAAATTTTAGGAGAATATTAAGATAGTAACTTGACTTAAAAGAAAGTTTAGGTGAATATGAGGTAATTAAAATTTCTCATACTAAAGATTTAAAAGAAAATTGAGATATTTACTAATAAAAAGTTTAAGAGAATATTAAAATTGTTTATTAAGTTTCCTCCATTAGTAAATATTTCGAAGGCAAGTTAAAAGTAAGAATATTGAAATTATATATTTAGTTTCTTCCATTAGTAAATTTGACTTTAAGATAAATTTTAGGAAAATATTAAGATAGTAATTAATTAAGAAAGTTTAGGTGAATATAATGTAATTAAGATTTTCATTACTAAAGCTTTAAAAGAAAATTGAGATATTTTCTAATAAAAAATTTAGAAGAATATTAAAATTGTATATTTAGTTTCTTCCATTAGTAAAGATTTTAAAGGCAAGTTAAAGGAAACAATATTAAAACTGTATATTAGTTTCCTCTATTAGTAGAGATTTTATAGTCACTTGATATATTTTTGAATTTTTAATATTAATAATTCAAAAATATGAGAAAATTAGAAAAATAGATCGAAGCTGTTTGAGAGGTGGCATCACCGCACTCGTCTTCTCCTCTATATAGTCAAATGAGATATTTTCGAATTTTTAATATTAATAATTCAAAATTTTGAGATCATTAGAAAAATAGATCGAAACTATTTGAGAGGCGGCACATCACCACCCGTCTTCTCCTTTATATAAGTATATATATTGATTGATCTCCGCACCTTTTCATTTGAGTTTTTTTGGGGCTAGGCATATTTTTTTACTTTTTGTAATTTTTAATATTTGTTAATTCAAAATTTTGAAAAGTTATAAAAATTGATTAGTCGGCACTCCGTTCTCTCCGATCTCCAGTTAGTTCTTTATTCATACGATAGCATGGTATAATAAACATTTTCATTTTTTTGAAATGTATAAAATTAATATTGACAAATAAGTTAGAAGAGAAAACTTACATGTAATTAAAAGTTTCTTGTACAAAAGTATATAAATGTTGAAAATTCTAAAAAAATCAATAATGCTTAATATAGTAATTATACAAAATTTAAGTAAACCGTTTTATACAACTTCATATTCTATTGTAATTGAATCTTGTTTTTACCAAGTTGATCCACTTTGAAACTGTAAAAGAAAATAGGAAAACTAACAACATACAAAAGATATTATTTAAAATATATCAAGTCATTATATAAGATAACTATGCAAGTATAAAAGATCTAATGTTTCATGTACAAAATACTATACGTGCATGCAATGTATTTGATCTTTTTTTATCTTTTACTCGCTTTTAACCAATTAATTTATTATATCATAAAATTTAATTTAAATATTTTTAAAAATTCTAATTTTTATTGTTTAAAAATATAGGTACTCGAGAAAATAAATGAAAAGAAAATAAGAATTCTACATTTTATTTTATTGTATAGAAACTTGCATTTTCTGTAATTATTATCTTTTAGCTAAATTTTAGAATTCACGAAAAAATTTATGAGAATATTAAGATGGTAACTTTGAGTTCAAGAGAAAGTTTAAGAGAATATCAACATGGTAATTTGACTTGAACATAAATTTTAGGAGAATATCAATATAGTAATTTGACTTTAGAAGAAAGTGTAGGAGATTATAAGGTAATTAAGATTTTCATTATTAAAGAAGTGATTTCTTCTTTATAAAGTATATTGATTTGCAAAAAAATGTTGACGTAACAAATGTTTAGAAAATAGGTATAATAGAAACAAAATATATAGTTTATATTTGTGCATTTTATCTTTAAAAATGGCATGAAGCTTACTAAATGTTTTAACATTTTACAAAAAAAATTATAGAGTTAACGATCATTTATAAACACAAATAAAAACTATTTGAGATAAATGATAAAAGATAATATGAATATCATCAAGTCTAAAGTATAATAAATTTTTTAATAATAATAATAATAACTAAATTTGTAAACTCAAACTATAATGCATGATTATCAAGTTGGAAAATATGTGAAAAAAATTAAACTAGCTCGATGACTTTCTAAAAAGTTATAATTTGAAAAGAAATCTTATAAACACAAGAGAAATATGAAACAAGATAATATAATTGAAAGAAAAAAAGAAAGTGAATGACTTATTTGTCACTTGGTAATAGAAAAAATTTTGGAAAAATAAAACCTCGCTAAATTAAAGCAAATTATTTACAATAATCTTGGCGGTTGGGGAGGCATATAAATACAAGATTAAGAAAACCTAGCGCAGCTTCTCATTCCTTTGTCATAAATATTATATACAGCTTTAGGTCATAGGATGGGCAATGAAGTTCTACCGCCAGGCTTTAAGTTTAGTCCCTCGGATGAAGTTTTGTTGGTTTACTATTTGATGCCACAAATTTACCGTAAAAAGCTTCCATGCAACATGGTCACGGAGAAGGAGATTTATGGTCCTCAGGCCAACCCATGGCATCTCTTCAATGCTTCTTCGACTTCTTGGACGGATTCGAGTAAGTCCGAAAAGACTGTTTATGTTTTCACTCGTTTAACGACGAAGGCAGCATCTTCGTGTCCTGCTACCGATAAGAAAACAGAGCATTATGTTAGAATAGCTGGATGTGGAACGTGGCACGATGAGACAGGGCGAAAGCAGATCATTGTTCGTAATGGTGAGAACGTCATTAAGGGGAGTAAGAAGTTGTTGGTGTACAAGATTAATGATATTGGTGGTTTAGGTGATGGGATTAATTTGGATGAAGTTGGTTATTGGAAGATGCACGAGTATTGTTTGGATGGGTTTGAGGACTATGTGCTTTGTGCGATTACATGGGATACTTCCAAGAAGGCCAAGGTTGTCGTTGCGAAATCTCTTTCTAGAAGCCGTAGCAGCACTAAGCGTAAAGCCCAAATTAGTCATACTCATGTACTTGCCGGTAGTGCAAAAGTTGGGACGATTGATTCTCCGTTTACTAGTGATGACAGCGCAGAAGTTGGGATGAATGAGCCAAGATTATCATCAGAAAAGAATAGCGGGGTTCCAGATTTAGGGTTGGTTCAAGATAATTATGTTGTTCAAGAAGGAAGTCTGAATTGGATGAATACTGATTGCACTCTGCCCGCATCAACAAGCTGTGCTGATATTGTAAGTGGTAATGATTTCTTCCTCGACGTGGGCGATTTGTTTACAGATATGTCAGAGGAAGAGTTGGAATCGTACAAAAATTTGTCACTCGAAGACATAGACGAGATGTTGAACACACTTCAGGACTTCTCAGCAGCCTTGCCATTTTCTCCTCCTGATAACAACAATGATGAGCAGCATCCAATGAAAGATTACTGCAGCCAAGCGTTGGGAAAAAGGAAATCAACTGAAGTAGAACGTTCCGGTAAAAAGCTATGCATCTAATTATCAGCAAGTAGATGTAATATTGTGCGGGGAGATCAACTTGAAGAAGCAGGGATTTCAGAAGCCAGGAGCATGCATGATTCGATTTTTTGTTTGCTCGTGAGGGGTACAGGTTTTATATCCCCTGTTTGTAACCTTGAACATAAATTTTAAATATAGAACTAAGGCGTGGGGATGAGCCTCCTAGCATTGCACTTGGCTAGGTTCCAAACCCCTTAACAATGGTGTTCTTAGGTTTCACTAGTATTTTTTCTGTTTTCCCCTTTTATATCTGCAATTTGTATCTTTTACTTCTAATTTTTTCTTAGATGAATGTGGCTACAGTGATTGACTTGCTGAATGTGGATACATTGTTCGGATAATTTTAGGATATCTTCGAAATTTCCAGCTCTGTACCAATATATATTTAAAGAGAAAGGAGGAAGACTATATCCTAAAGACATTTTCCCTGTTGTGGAAATTTGCAAGATATCTCTACCATTCCACAGCTTTCACATCTTCCTAGGACTGAACCGGCTTTCATTCCAAAATATCAAGGCATCAAAAATCTATGTAGATATCTCTGCCATTCCTCAGAGGCCAGAGCTATCACAGTCTTCCACAGACTGAATCAGCTTTCAATCCAATATATCAAGGCATCTAGCAAATTTCAGACTATATATATGATGTACGAGGGTCGAAGAATGATCAGGATAAATGATGCACGCCATCAAAAAGACATTTCCATTTGTAACTACACGGATAGTTTATATTTTACTGTAGCATTTTCGGTGGCGTTCATTCAGGAAAGTTTACAGAGGCGAGGGATCTAATGTGTTAAACAAGTGTACAAGAATTTAAGGATCATAAATGAAGTATATAATTAATATACACAGGACAAGCAGTTGTAAACTTCTAATCATCTTTGATTTTGAGAAACTCAGCAACACGCTCCTTCTTTGTCCGATGATCATAGTACTCAACCACGGCAGCTCCCGCCAATGCTCCCAGTGTTAAAGCTTGAGCATGCAACCTGTTTCCCAAATAACCAATGCTGTTAAAATAAACCCCTAAGAATTAGGCTAGCGGTTGTAGAGTGAACAATAAAGTGTTGGAGAGTTTGCGGTTAGGCCTTCTACTCCCGGCAAAAAATTCTTAGGGGCTACCTACAGTGCACAGGCACTCGATTTACCAGGTGTTGGTCTATCAGGGTGATTTGCAACCGAGATTTGATTGTTTAAAAAGTTCTCCTTAAAAAAAGTTGTAAAAAGACAAAATCTTAAGTCGAACTCATGACCCCTACCAACCAGAGCTCTAATACCATGTTGAGTAACCAATCGCTCTAAAACCTCAAGTTATTAGAGTAAGACACTTTCCAGGATCATATATTATATTCTAACATGTACATGCAACAGAAACATTATTAATGCAGCCTTCATGAGTAAAACATAGAAGAAGTTGAAGAAGCTCAATATGAATTTGTTCAACGAGAAATTCTAACAATAAAAGCAAAACCAAGAAGCTTTATACCTGGCGTGTATAATCCTGACACTAGTTTTCATATTCGGCTTCGTCCAATTGTATGCAAATGAACCAGTAATGCCGCTGAGCCATAAACATCCTATAAACACGAGTAATTAGATATTGCGTCTATGTATATGTTAATTTCTGGAAATCAACAAAATAAATTAAATCATATTCATTTATGACGAGCATAAAATTACCAACAGCTCGAAGCTTGTGATCTACAACCCATTCCCTGAGAGATTCAAACTTGCTTTTTGGTTCGGTCATATTTCTAATTGATGCAATGAAATAAAATAAGTTCTGTGAAAGCAATGCAAATGCAAATGCAAATTACGAATTATCTCTAAATACACACACAAATATCAATGTCTGGTTACTACATTGCAGCCGGATGTCAAGGGAATTCCAAATATCAAAGGAAGGAGAGATATTAGGCCATTCTAATTTACTATAAAAAGAAAGCAAAATGTTTCTAGTATGTTGGGATTTTTTTTTTTTTTTTTTTTGAGCTTTTCCATTCATCGGGGTTATAATGTATATATATAAAATTATAGGTCAGTAGTATAAGTTAATACTGTATATAACACACTTCCTACAGGTTTGCCAAATCAATCCATCTGCTTGTAACACTAACATCTGGATAACAGAACATCTACTTCCAGTTCAGCATGTTACAGGTTCTGCCAAAAACATAGTTACCGGACCATGTCACCATCTTGCCCAGTGTCTCACCGTCTAAGGACATGTCACTCCTCATGACCATGCCTGATCCTACTTTCGAATACCATATACTGGACATACTTCTAAAGATCCACAATTATGTCCAAACCTCTTTACTAGAAAAACTTATCATGAATAACAGTAGTACGAGCAGTGGGAAAGAGGTGAATAATTTTCAAGATCTTAACAACTCATAAGCTCATTCTTGTTATCACAAAGCTAGGACAATACATATTAGCATTCTGAAAACATGGTACACATTTGAATTAGATGTCAAACAGGACCGGTGTACTGGGTCCTGTTTGAAAGTAGGAGGATTAGTTTGAATACGACTCTCCCCATATAACAAGAAAAAGTTTACAAATCAGTAATTACCACTCTCCAAATAGCTTTAGCTTACATTGTGTGCAACGGAACATATGCAAGAAAAAAGAATAATCTTTTAAGTGATAGGCCTGGCCTAGGCCAGCAAAACCTTGCCCTGTTTCTTCCTATATTTCAGACTACTACTCCAAATCAATGTCTCCCATTCCTGTGTCTTCCTCTTCTTCACTGTCATCATCTCCACCAACTTCCTCATTTTGCATATTCAGCTTAGCCATCTGTTCAGCAAGTAATTTATCCTCTCTTTCGCTCACCTACACAGCAGAGCGCATTAGATATATAATGACATAATATAGATAACACAGCAAAGTGTTTAAAAGAAACAAGAAAGTAACAGTGTGTGCAAACAAACAGATTAATCTTTATTTACTACAGGAGATCAAATGTCCTAAGAATGTACTATTCGATTCAAGACACAAAGCTTTTAATATATAAAAAATTGATGCTCACTGCTCTAGGTTTCTCCTTGACAGTCAGTTTTCCCTTGTGGATCTCTATTTCTTCGCTGCACGCTTCAATTGCTTTTGTAAGAACTGAAATTCCTTGTTCCTGTCCAAGTAAATCAACAACAAACTTGCATTAGAATTTTCAAGTTTCTGCCTAAAGTCAAGCACACTCAGAGGTATAAATAAACAAGTTCATCCCCAAGGAGCAAATTGCAACAAGAGAAGCACTCCACATAATATATGGCTCATTAAAATAGTCACTGTCTGAAAATGTAACACAGAGCTAACTGTGTCGGATCTAGGGCTGTCAATGGATCAGTCCAATCCGTAGCTAAATAAGCAGATATGGATCCTTCAAAAAAATATCTGATCCGTTAATGATCCGATCCGATAACGAGCGGATATGGATGTAGTATGATCCAATCCGCTAACGATCTGATCCGAATATAATATATTTATTAAATATTTTTTATATTTATATATATTGATTATATATAAAACATATATTATATTTAATATTTTATATAAATAACATTATTTTGGAATTTAAATTCGAATTTATCAATGTATATGTCAAAATTTTAATTTTTACTTAATTAAAAAAGTTTTTAAAACTATTTTTATAATTAAAAAATTATATTTTTTTAAAATTATTAAACGGTTCGGACCTCCAATCTAGTAAGCCGAGATCCTAACGGATCGAATATGGATCGGCCTGAAAAAAATCCAACTCCTGATCCGATCCAAATCCGGAAAAAATAATTGGATTCGGATATGGATTTAGGGTGATCCGGTTCGAATCCGACTCGTTGACAGGCCTAGTCTGATCCATCTGTTTTGGTACAAACTAAGACCTCTCTCCTCACTGCTAACTATTAATCAAGTTAAGTGTTTAGCTATTACACTTGACATCTAAAGGAACATAAGAATGGGGTTCCAGGTCTTCAAAAAAGAAAATTGAAATGTCTGAAAGATAAATCAGATACGTTCCTGTTTTAGATTCAGACGTTCTCCTAAGAAGATAATGTGTACTTGTGTATGCTTGCTAGTCATTACTAAAATTCACCAATTAACTGGTCCAACCAACCAAATAAACAGAGAAAAGTCACCGGAATTCCTTTGCTGAAAGTGGGTGAAGAAATTAATTTATTTCCAGCTAGCATCAGTTAGAAGGTATTAAGCAGCCACAATGGCCTGTCATATATTTTTTTCTACCTTGTATCAGCTAGCAGCTACCTGGACTAGATACTGTTATCTTTGATATACTCTGCATTGCCAAATGGTATTATGACACCTTTTCAACTAGCACATTTTGCACAAACCCACAAAGTGTGTTTACTAGAATATGAAGGTAGGAGAGAAGCTTAAGGTTGTTTATATAGCATTGAGCCTAAGTAACCAAAATAATGAAAAAGACTACACAAATAAAGGTATGATTGCACACACATGAGGTCAATGTTTATTTCCACAAATAAAGGGATACATGCCCTATTAATACTCTTGCACTAACCTTGTCAAGGGTCTGAGTAATAAGGACATATGACGGAGGAGCGACCAGTTTTATTTTCACTGGGCATTCAGTACTCCCAGCAGCTTCTGCTTTCCGCATGGCAGCCTGCAATGTACGATGGAAACCAATTTTAGAACACTGCTAACTATGAAACCCTATCTACTATTTAAGACCTAGTGACACATAATACATTAGGCAGACGAAAAGGATATAGGGGACCTTGATGTGAAGAACACCATCAAACTGGAAACATTTCATCTCAACATCAGCACGGATCTTCAATGGTTGTGGAGTCATCCTTCTCCTAATGTCCTTTATCAAAGACATCTTAACTTCCTCGGACATAGCAGGTACCACTTTAGTCACCTACAACATGAGGAGATTAAACCCAAGGGAAAAAGGGACTCACACAACCTCTTTTTTATATTAATAATACCTCCTGTCCATCAGCACCGATTTCCTTGACTTCACGCGTAAGTGTATTAATAATAGAGTCCGGATCAGTGACAATTAACTTAAAAGCCTATACCAAAGATAAAGTGCGAGAAGGTGAGTCAGGCCAAGACAAATGATTGCACTGTGTTGACATAAAATAATTTAAAAGTTACAGAAGAACTTACTTCAAAAGCATGGCCATACTTCCGATATAGGGGCCAACCGACATGGATATACAAGTCCTGCCATGCACACATTACTCTCAGTCACTTAGAATTAGATGACTTGAAGAACAAATTACCGAACAAGCTTAGATAGGAATTTACTAATATACATATTCTGGAATTTGATATTTGAAATGCATGATTTCAGTCAACAACAGGCCAACCGCCTTATATGGCTCAACTCCTAGAAACATAAATTTCTTGTCCGTACATGAAGGTATGTGGGAATATGCACAATATAATACGAATTAAACACAGAAACAACTTGGATTGAAGAATACGCAACAGCTTCCAACAAGAAAAGATAATATAACAATTAATTTACTTCATCAATGTAACACATTTAACCATAAGCCTAAAAATAACATAATTATTGAATTATGGATAGATATTCCTCAACTTGTAACCATTGCAGTTCAAAAGCAACATACACAAGCTATAATTATATGCTAGACATGATAAATAAGAATATTTACGCATTTAGAAACATAAAGCAGCAGTCAACAAATATTTTATAAAATACAATTGTTACAGTACTACAATTCACCAGCTATAGTAGTATAAATCACTTAGACCATTAAATTATTCTCCGGTTCCTTATTTGAACCTAGGCCTATACACACACAAAATAAACCGACACATTACAAAAAAGGTCTAATTATGTACCGCAACTGAGACTTCACAACTCGAGATCAACAGCTATAGTTCCAGCAACATGACGCACAATAGTACAAATGACTTGACAATTGGATTATTAATATAGACGATTATGATGAGCTCCAACTCTCTTCTTAGTGTTGGTTTTCATTTTAACACAAGCTTACATGAAAATAACGGTCAGATAACGTAGCAATTTAAAATGTACAGCAATAATGGATGGTTATGACGAGTTCTTAGTTTCAATTTTTCCTTATCATATAAACACAAGGATTTATATACACACACACACACATAAATACACACAATACACCGTTGCATTCCAAGAAAAGGCCAAAATATGCATCAAGAACTTTACAAACAAACACACACACACACAAAAGTAACTTTACATTACAGAAATGGCCAAATCATGTAGCAAGATTGCAACTTCGTATTACTAATGGACAGTTGGGATAAGTTCTTAGTTTCTTTTCAATTATAGTTCCAAGCTTATATACATACACGCGCAGAAAAAAAACCATTACATTACACAGAAAAGAGTCAAAACACGCAACAGCATCGAAACTTAAATTATACCTCAAGATCAACTTCCATAGTCTCAGCAACATGTCGCATAATCGAATGCACAAGCTTACTCTTATTATACCTATCCTCACAAATTTGAATATCTTCTTCGGAAACTCTCCGCTTACTCAAATTAACATACCCTTTCTCCTCATCAACATGAAGAACCATAACAGGCTCAGTCCTACCCACTTTAATCAAACTATTGATACTTCGAATACGACGACGAGACAGTTCAGATAAAAGAATCATACCCTCTATGTTATTGTACTCCAGGAGTGATACGTAAGCACACATCTCACCAATGCTCTTCACTTGGATCATTACCGCCATGTCTACTTGTGGGTAACGCGATTCGTACATGCGACACTCGAGATTTGGGGACACCATGGTGAATTGAATTGGGAATTAGGGTTTTGATAATTGGGGAAAAGAGGGGTGGGAGTGAATTGAGATTTGGGGGTTTTGAGGTAGCTAGAGCTAGGGTTTTGTTGGGCTTTGGATGTCTTGGATAGTAGATGTGAAATGTGGAGAAGTTTTCTTCATCAACTGCTAAACTTTATTTTTATACCAGGACTAGATTTATGTTTTTTTTTTTGTCATGAGGACTAGATTAATGTTAAATTAAAATAAATTAAATTAATACGATTTAAATTAGGACAGTTAAGGGTTTTTAATTTTAATGATTTTGATATTAGTATGTTTATGACTAATATTACTTTTTTAAAGTTAAAATTACAATTGTATTGTCCAAAACTTCTTGGTGTATTGATAACTTTCTCGCTAATTTTACGGAATATTGTAAATTTGAATTTAGTTGAAAATAAGCTCTCTGTGTGGGAGTGAGTTTGTTCAAAATATTTGGATACAATATATTTCTAAAGTTTTATCTTAATTTCGAAAAATACATATCAGTTTATAAATTATGTGTTTCTCTAATCTAACAACTAAAATTTACATCTAGTCTAACAAGAACTTACAAAAGTAAATTTAAAATTTCACTTTACTTAATAAAAAGTAAACTATACTTTACGTTCCTTAACATATCGTAATTAACATGGTGATATACCAAATTTTTTTGTGCTTATTTTGCGTCCCTTAACTTTAAGAATTAGTATATCTTGCGTCCCATAATTTCAGATTTTATCATAGTTTGCATTCTTTTTCAACATTTTCAGTTCAATTGACACTAAAATTACCTTCCTTTTAGTTAATTGTGATTTAAGTGATTTGTTAATTATGATTTAAGTGGTTGACGAAATGTAGTTATTCATCACTATGCATGTCAAATATGTTATTTATTAATAATTATATAAAATTATATTATGTTTTTATAAATATGTTGCCCGTAATATTTTTAAAAGATGAGTTGTTTAAGTTAGAAAATGATAGTATGTAATTTGTAAAGGGCCAATTCACCTATTAAAATCAAGCCCAAGTCTAAAACAGTGCCTACAAGGTCCACAATGCATGCAAGGCCACAATTTCTGCAAGGTTCACAAAGCCTGCAATGTCTACCAAGCCCATAAGGATTGAACATGACACGTTGCACAACAGACAAGCGCGAACAAGACAAAGTTGGCACAAGTACAACTGACATCTGCAACAAAGCTGGCACAAGTACATGGTCCAAACGTCAGGACAACATGCAACTGACACAAGGTGGACACTGACACCCGACCAAGACCCTAATTTGCAGCTCATGTCCCCCACGTGGACACTCAGTCATGTGCACTGCACATGACATGAGCCTATATATACCCCCTAGTCACTTCAATGTAGGGGGTTCACAACATTCACTATATTGAATTTCTGATAGTTTTTGCTCTACTTTCTCTCTCTAGAAATTATACCTATCTATATATCTGTATTATGATTTCCGTCCACCGGATACTTACTCTCACGCCGGAGGTGCTTACGGGGACATAACCCCCCGCGGGCATTTCCGTTTCAGGGAGCTCGGAGGCGATTTCAGTGAAGTTTAGACGAGACACGCAAAGCTCAACAAGGCCAACATAGCCCAACAAGCCTGACGAGCCCAACAAGGTCGACAAAGCCAAACAAGCACTACAAGCCCTACAAGCCCAACAAGCTAAACAAGCATCTGTTCCAGCACAATACTAAGGAAGTAGAGCCCGACGGTAGAACGACTTATCATTTGGCGCTAGAAGGAGGGGACTTCCACGCTCTCCAAACCATTATCAAACTTGCCATTTTCATCCAGACACTCTGCAAGCCCATCCGTGGACTTGAACAAAATGGCACCTGTCACATGTAGCTCTAATCAACAACCCCCTGTCATCCAGGAGGGTGGTGGCCCTAGTCACCCCAACTACGTTCGAGTCCGTAATGCCGACACCGACTCAACCCTCAATGCTGGTCGCATAGCTCCTAGAGACCTAAGGGATCTGATCAACCAAAACCAAGAGGTTCCGACTGCCCGAGTGGTTCACGCCCAACCACAACCGGAGCAAGTTCAACCTGTCATTGCCCCAGCAACCCCGGACGCACCTGTGGCCCTGAACCCTCAACACTTGACACAACAACAGGTCCAACAGATGAACCCTCAACAAAAGGATGCGCTCATCGCCTTCCTCAAATCTATGGTGCAACCGGCAGCCCCGGTCATCCAGCCTCTGGTCGATCCAAATGAGGGCGAATCCGAAGGAAACTCAAGGCACTCTCGTGCTCCACCCTTGCCACAAAGATCAAGGTCAAAAGTTCACAGTCGCCTCGGATCCTTGCGCGATCCTGATCATGAAAGGCACAATGGGGATCACCACAGGGACGTAACCTGGGCTCATTATAGAAGAAACCGCGAGTACGATTTGAGACACCAACTTGACGATCGCCGTCAAGAAAGACGCGCAGAGTCCGAGCAACCAAAAGACATGCAGCAAAGTCCCCCAAGAGGCCCTATCCCTCAGAGACGCAATGAACAAAGAACTCCCCCTCGGGAGCGAATTCACGACACAAGGGACAGGCTCACAGCTGAGCAACTTGCGGAGCAGAACGCTCGCTTTCAAAAACAACTTGACCAACTCCATAAGAAAGTGGATAGGGACCTGACTTTGAGATAATTGAGTCTCCGTTCACATTAAGGCTGGAAGCGCAACCTCGCGACAAGAAAACAAAGAACCCTCAACTCAGGTTCTACAATAGGGACAAGAACCCGAGCGATCATACCCAATTTTTCGATCAACAAATGGCGCTGCATGACTATAATGACCTAACTAAGTGTCGGTTATTCGCTTCCACCCTCGAGGGCCATGCTAAAAAATGGTTCTCCCTGCTAACTCCACGGAGCATCGATACATGGATGGAATTCAGAGCTGCTTTTCTTCGAAGGTTTCGGGCAAACCGCCCGCACGATATCCACACTGTCTCTCTTGAAGGAATTGTTCAGAAAAAAGGTGAAAGCCTTGACGATTACATTCTTCGTTTCAAAGAAGGAGTAAATCGTGTCACTTCTGTAGATCAAGGCGAAGCAATCAGCGCCTTTAGACGAGGTCTGGACTCCTACGAATACAAAGACTATGTCCTTGATCTCATTCGCAAAGACCCTAAAGACTTAGCCAAGGTCTACGCAATGGCATCCGAGTACATTACCGGAGACAATGTGCTTCGAGCCATGAGGCTTACCCGACAAAGAGAGCACTATGAAGCAAAAGTTGACCAGCATGCTCCTAAAGAGTTCAACAACCATCACAAAGATAAGAAGCATAAAAATAATGGTTCCGGCAACCATAACAACACTACGCATGATCATGGTCCACATCATGGTGCACAATTCAATCGAAATGTCCGGCCCCAAACTCAGAACGCACCTAGGTTACCTCCAAAACCGAATCAAGAATGGACAAGGTTCAACCGGAGCACTGCGGTCATACTC
This sequence comes from Heracleum sosnowskyi, assembly GCA_030848705.1. Lineage (NCBI taxonomy): Eukaryota > Viridiplantae > Streptophyta > Magnoliopsida > Apiales > Apiaceae > Heracleum > Heracleum sosnowskyi. The sequence continues at coordinate 108,668,866 of CM061240.1, read as the reverse complement.
CAAGAAATTAAAGGCAAACCGTTCTTTGAAAAACCAAGGCCCATGACGGCCCTCATAACAAGCAGAGACCAAACCAAGTTTTGTGATTATCATGAAGATGTTGGGCATGCGACCAACGACTGTGTATCATTCAAGTACTTCCTCGAGAGACAGGCTAAGGCTGGAAAATTAGACAACTACCTCTCGCAAAAGAATGTAAAAAGAGCAGAGCCAGAAGGATCTAAGAAGCTTGTGATCATTGTAGTGGTCGGAGGTTCTCCACCACGACCACATAGACATGACACCTCCGGACATGACGAGGTCATGGAGGTTGCGCATAGTTCATCAATTTGCAATGTCATCTGTTTTAGTGATGAGAATTACGAGGGTGTAGATCCAAATCACAATGAAGCCATCGTCATTACTCTAGACATAGCCAATCATGATGTTCGCAAGGTATTGGTGGACAATGGATCCTCTGTGGACATTATCTTTCTCCATGCACTCAAAAGGATGAACGTAGAGCCTTACAAACTGGAACCAAGTGAACAATCACTGTATGGGTTCAGACACAATGTTGTGCGAGTCGACGGGACTGTCCGATTTCCCGTCATTTTTGGATGCAAGCCAAGACAGGTCCATCACATGATCAAGTTTTATGTTATAAACTCTGCATCACCATACAACATCATCCTTGGAAGACCCGCATTGTCAAAACTTAGAGCAATAACATCTACACCACACCTCAAAGTGAAGTTCCCAACCCCCCAAGGGGTAGGAATACTCAAAGCGGAACCTGAAGTTGCAGAACGATGCTACGGGGCTGCCATCGCAATGAGAGAAACCCACAAAGCCAATAGAAAGAAGGCTGCACTCAAGCAACAACAAGAAGCGGTGCCTTTGCGTGCCACTAAGAAAGAAGCAAGACAAGCTGCACACCAAGCTCGCATAGCCGAACAAAGGAAAAAACTAAAGTTTGGGCAAATACTTGCAGTAGAAACAGACCCCTGCATGAGGGATCCACCAGAGCCTGCTGGTCATCCAAACGCAAGGCCCTCGCCTGTGGAAGAGACCGAACAAATTGAACTTGTCCAATGAGACGCTGAGAAAGTAGTCAGCATAGGCACTGGACTCAATGAGACTTTGCGAGCAGGCCTCAATCACCTGTTAAGAGAATATGCGGACATCTTTGCATGAAGTGCATCTGATATGCCCGGATTGGACGAATCTGTTGTCGTGCATCGCCTCGATGTGGATCCCAATCGTGAGCTAGTCAAACAAAACCGTAGGATATTCGCCCCGGAAAGACAAGAGGCGATAGACGCTGAGGTTGAAAAGCTCTTAGCAACATACATTATATTTGAGATCAAGTACCCACAATGGTTAGCCAATGTTGTCATCGTCAAGAAGCCTAACAGCAAGTGGAGGATATGCGTTGACTATACCGACCTCAACAAAGCATGTCCAAAAGACTCATATCCTCTCCCCACTATTGATCAACTCATCGATGCTACATCCGATCACCTTATGCTAAGCTTTATGGATGCATATGCGGGATACAACCAAGTCCCCATGGCTAAGGAGGACATTCCCAAAACTGCATTCATCACTCATAGAGCCGTCTATGCATACAAATTCATGCCTTTCGAACTTGTCAACGCAGGAGCAACTTACCAAAGGCTTATGAACAAAATCTTCAACGGTCAACTAGGCCGAAACATGGAGGTTTACGTAGACGACATGATCGTCAAGTCACTTCTTGTTGAAACACGCCTTGAAGATCTTAAAGAATGTTTTGAGAACCTCCGAGCATGCAAGATGAAGCTCAACCCGTCAAAATGCACATTTGGACTTAGCGCAAGAAAATTCCTTGGTTTCCTTGTTAGCAGCAGGGGAATTGAAGCCAACCCAGACAAAATCAAGGCAATCCTAGAAATGAAGGCTCCTAGAACTCAAAAGGAGGTCCAAAAACTTACAGGGCGCCTTGCCGCTCTTAGAAGATTCATCTCCAAGCTTGCTGAGCGCTGTCTACCCTTCTTTGAAGTTTTAAAAGGAGCAAAAAATTCTAAGTGCCTAACTTGGACGCTAGAGTGTCAAGAAGCATTTGAAGGAATCAAGCATTACTTGGTCTCAGCCCCAGTCCTAACCAAAGCACTTCCGGAAGAACCTCTCTACCTATACTTGTCTGCGGGACCCCTCGCGGTTAGCGTGGCTCTTGTTCGAGAGGAAGACGGAGTCCAAAAGCCCGTATACTATGTAAGTCAAGTTCTCAAAGACGCAGAAATAAGGTATCCTAACTTGGAGAAATTTGCATTCTCCCTTGTTATGGCTAGTCGAAAGCTCCGACATTACTTTCAAGGGCGCGAGATCAAAGTTGTCACGGACCAGCCACTAAAGAAAATTCTTCACAAACCCGAAATCTCTGTCCGTGTTGTAAACTGGGCTATGGAGTTAAGCCAATTTCAACTTGATTTCATTCCTCGCACAGCCATCAAGGGTCAAGCCCTCGCTGATTTCATCATGGAATGCACATTCCCCGACCATGTTGTGCCTCCCGAAGGCCAATCCTCTAGCTCTGACAATGCACCCAGTTCAGACCAAGACATAGTCGAGCCCATACCTGATGCATGGGAGCTTTACATGGACGGGTCCGCTACCTTAGAAAGGAACAGTGCAGGGATCATTTTATCAAGTCCCGAGGGTTTTCAAATCCAGCAAGCCCTACGTTTCAAGTTTAAGGCCACCAATAACCAGTCTGAATACGAAGCCCTTCTTGCGGGTCTCAGGTTGGCTCAACACCTAAAAGTTTCAAGGGTGCTCGTTCATATTGACTCTCAACTAGTGGTACGCCAAATTAAGGGGGATTACCTAGCCAAAGACCCCATCATGATCAAATACCAACGTCTTGCCAAAGAGGCCATTGAAACCTTTGAACACTTCCAGCTTCAGCAAGTTGAACGAAGCAACAATGCGGTAGCTGACGCCATCTCCAAGTTAGCAACCTCCGACTTGGAGAAGTTAGAGGGAGCAGTCTACCTCGAGTACCTTGAGAAACCAAGTATATAAGAAGGTCCTTTGGTTTCCAACATTAACACGGAGTCAAGTTGGGCAACCCCTATCATCAGCTACCTTCAGCACGAAACCTTGCCATCCGACTCCAAAGAAGCTAGATCTGTGAAAGCAAAGTCCACTCATTTCAGTTGGATCGACGGAGCCTTGTATCGCAAAGGATTTCATGACCCTTTACTTAAGTGCCTTGCCTCATCCGAGGCTGAGTACTGTATGAAAGAAGTGCACGAAGGCATGTGCGGTGACCACATGGGGGCAAGGCTTTAGCGCATAAAATTTCTAGGCAAGGCTATTATTGGCCTACTCTCTTCAAGGACTCCCTTATCTATGTGCAAAAATGCAAGCAATGCCAGTTCTACAGCAATGTGCCAAAACAAGCCCCGGCTCCTCCATCCTCAATTCTCTCCCCCATTCCATTTGCTACTTGGGGCATTGATCTCATGGGTCCTTTTCCACTTGCCCCAGGACGACTCAAGTATGTCATCGTGGCTGTGGACTACATGACAAAGTGGGCAGAGGCCAAAGCACTTGCACATATTACAGACAAAGAATGCATTAAATTCTTCCACAACCAAGTCATTCGTAGGTTTTGAATCCCACACACCTTGATCTCGGACAATGGGACTCAATTTGTGAGCAATGATTTTGTGGAGTTTCTTGATGACTTTGGCATTGTCCACAAGCGGTCTTCCGTCGCTCATCCTCAAACCAATGGCCAAGTTGAAGTTACCAATCGAAGCTTACTTCGCGGACTTGAGAAAAGACTCCAAGATGCTAAGGGGAAGTGGGCAGAAGAGTTATCTAATGTCTTGTGGTCTTACAGAACCACCCCCCGGACTTCCACCGGTGAGTCTCCTTTCAAATTATGCTATGGCACTGAAGTTGTCCTGCCTATTGAGATGGGTTCTCCTTCCTTCCGCATCATCAACTACAATGAGCAAACAAACTCGGAAGGACTAAGAACCAATCTAGACTTGTTAGATGAAGTTCGAGACCAAGCTGTGCTTCGTATGACAAACTACAAGCAAAAGACTGCAGCCTATTTTGGGAAGAAGATCAAGCAGTGTCAGTACTCTAAGGGGGACCTTGTCCTAAGGGCAACTGAAGTTTCCGATCCCGGGTACCAAGGCAAGTTAAGCCCGAATTGGGAAGGCCCCTATATGGTTACCCAAGTTATTCGACCAGGAACTTACAAGCTATCTACCATGGACGGAGCGGAGATTGCCAACACTTGGCATGGACTTCGTCTCCGTAAATTCTATATCTATGTTCATTTACTTAGTACATCTTTTGTAAGGGATTCCCCATGGTCGAACTTATAAGGCCCTAGGATACCTTTAGAATTATAAAAATAAGAACTTGTCAAATCTCAATTGTTCGCGGACTAAACAAGGGCTCTCGCCCGGAATGCTTGTAATCAGCTTTATTAATGAAACTTGAGACCCTCGTCTCCTTTTATTAATACTTGTGTCTATCGCATCGTTCATTTACATGCTTGTTAATATTTGTTAATATTCATGCACAAGGCAAAGCAAGCCAAGGTCTTGTCAATTTCACAAACAAAGTCCTGCACTACAAAAGCACAGAGTGATAAGCAGATATACATGCAAGATGAGACTAAGTGCTTAGAGTAGTGCCAAGCGGATCATACTACAAGATCGACAAGACATGAAAGTCTGTAACCAATACAAGTCAAGTACAAACACTGAATGTCTGAATATGAAAGGATAACATCATACTACATAGAATACTACGGGACGCACCCCGGATAAACGACTGAATATCTGAACATAACGACATGATAGTCTACTACATAAAATACTACGGGACGCAGCCCGGGTCAACTACTCCTCATCAGAAACACCCTCGGCATCATCATCTTCAGCAACTGGATCAACACCCTGTCCAACAAATGATCTATCATATGAAAGCAAGTCATCCAAAGGGATCTCGTACTCTCCATCTCCCGAGACGAACTAGTTCCCCCAGGAGCTAAGGCACCATCAGTAGTCATGGCCTTCTTGGCATGTCTGTATGCTACAAACTTCATAAAGTTGTGCTTCTCAGAAGTGTATACATTACCCTCCCCAATGAACTCCTCTAAGGTAGTATATCCAAGACGGAAGGCAAGAGAACCCTTCTTGGTAACAAAGGCAGTGCACCCTTAGGTGTTAAGAAAAATATCCACATGCTTACGGTAGTCATCCATAGCCATGTGCATCAGTCGGGCGATCTCTGCATCCCTGGACTGAACAACCTCTTTCTTCTTCAACTCAGCATCCTCTAACTCCCTAGCATGGTTCGCCCGAACCGTAACAAGCTATGTAGCCAACTTGGCATTCTCTCCCTCAAGCTGTCGAAAGGAAGCAAGCAAAGCATCATGACCACCCTTCGCCTTCTGAAGATCACTCTCTAGTAGGGCTATTTTGGACCCACTACCCTCAACAAGCTCCTCCTCCTTTTCTGCGCGATCTTTGTACTTTGAGAGCATGTCTGGCATCGCACAACTGATAGAAAACACCTATATGAGTAAACAAAGACAAGGCATGAAAAACTACATGATGTAGCTAAGGCACGACAATGTATGCAATATGCGCAATGAATACAATGTGTGCAATGTATGCTGTTGGGATTTATGGGTGATAGCATAGGAACAACTTAACTTTGTATATACTTAATTTTTAATTAAGTAGAACATACTGTCACAGCCAAAGTATGTTCTTGTAATCAGTATGCAATGTTAGTTTAATTGTGTAATTTGGAAGAAGTTCACTTTCTGTGTTCAAGCCTCAAAGAACGCATATTGGATGACAGCATGAATAAAGGTTACTGTCATAAGAATTGACAGTAAGATTACAAGAAGACAAAATGTTGCAAGTCAAGACAACATATTCACTCTGACAGCAACATTGGCGGAAGACTACGCGATAGCAACTTTAGCCCTCGACAGCAAGTTTGGAAACCTCGACAGCACACTATGCGGGGAACTCCTACTGTCACCAAAAGCACATTCCTGTGACAGCAAGCTTTTCGGCAAAAGTAACTGTCCCGAGAAAGACCCTTGTTCTAAGTAACTTTTTCAGTCAAAACCCGTGACAGTTTCAATGTTCAAGAAACAGGCGTGATGCAGTATCCCTAAGCTGCACCAAGTCTGCAAGACTACGACAGAAGCTTCAAGCACTGCAAACAAAAGCGAATCAATTCAAGAGCAAGGTCAAGTCTCTATTTGCTGAATTGTTTTAGCTAGAAATAGAATGAATCTAGGTTGCTTTTGTTATGATGTATATCTGACATATTAGCAATTTAGGAAAGTCACATGGGTAAGACAATCTGTAAGAAGCTGCCGCTTGACAATGACAGCAGCTTCACAAACCCGTGACTGATAGTGATAGGATTAGTCTTATACCTAATGTCAATTCATTCTAGACATGTAACGAAGACTAGCAAGTGCCTTGAAGAAAAACGAAGCTCAAGATTTCTCTCTTGAGGTTGTAGCAACACTTTGCAAAATAAATAAAACATTTATTTTGTGAATACTGTCTTCTCTACTTTACTGTTTGTGAATGCATACATATTATTGATAACATTAAATCTTAGTTTTAGTTGTTGAAACTGAGATTGAATTTTATCAGTATTGCATTCATCCCCCCCCCCCTTCTGCAATACACAAGGACCAACAACTGGTATCAGAGCGTTCAGATTAATATACATATCTGAGATCCCGACGACAATGCAGAAATCAAACAGTATCAAGATCCCAACTTTTGATAAAGAGAACTACAGTATTTGGAAAAGAAAGATCTTGTTGTTTATCAAAGCTGCGAATCCACTATACCCAGGTATACTCGAGAATGGTCCTTTCATTCCAAGAAAGGAAATTGAAGCCACAACAGTAAATGGTGAGATCATTCCTGCACATTGGGTTCCCAAAGATCCCTCGGAATTTTTGGAAACTGAAAAGGAGAAAATGGTGCTAGATGATCGCTTGCAACTCATCTTGCTCGATTCTCTCACGTTGGATAAAGCCATGTGTGGAAGTGTGATAAGCTGCACATCAGCCAAGGAGATGTGGATCAGGTTAGCCTTACTCTGTGAAGGAAGTGAAGAAGTTAGGGGCAACCAAAGGCAAATACTTATATCTCAATATGAGGCATTTATGGCCAAGCCTGGTGAAGACTTAACCTCCATGTTTGAAAGGTTCAGTAAGCTCTTAACTGAACTGCAGATACATGGCAAGTACTATGACAGAAAAGAATTGAACGTCAAGTTCTATCTTACATTGCCTGATCATCTTGAACACAAGACAACAGCCATACGAGAAGGAAGAGATCTTAACAATATAACCTTTGAGACACTTTATGGCATTCTGAAATCGTATGAAACTCTTTCAAAAGAGAGCCATACAAAGTGGAACAAGGAACAAAATGGCTAATATGTCAAGTGCCCTAGTAGCACAAGTGCCAAGGATCACACAACCTAGTGAAGCACTACAAATCACTCAACCAACCCCTGTACAATCCTTGAAGATAGAAGAGGTTGTTGAAGATGATGAGAAAGTAGTACTACAGCTCAAGGATGTGGAAGATGAAGACTTCTACACTATGGAGGAACTGGAAAGCATGGACAATCCTACTATGGCTTACATGGCCAAAAAGTTCAAGAACTTTAGATTCAAGAAGGATAGGTCATTCAGGCCCCAAGGCCAAGCATCCAAGTTCACCAAGGGAAGCTCATCAAAGGCTGCTGTGGGAAGCTCATTCAAAGGAGGATACAAGACTGGATTTGTGGATAAATCTAAATTCAAGTGTTACAACTGTGGTGAACCTGGTCATTTTGCTACTGAGTGCAAAAGACCCAAACAGGTTCAGAGATTTGAGAAAGGAACTGGTGGATACTCCAAGAAGAATCAAGGTAGAGCCTATGTGGCTGAAGGAAAGTGTTGGGATGAGTCTGATGATGAAGATGAAGAAGAATATGTCAACCTAGCTCTCATGGCTAGCACTGATGAAGTAACATCAACATCCTCAAGTCAGGTACCTTCACTTGTCTTACTTGATATGTCCATTAATGAGTATAAGAAAACCATTAAAGACTTAAGTGCTGAAATGTTCAATGTCCATACTAGCTTATCTGCTGCCAATGAGGAAATCACTAGGCTGAGTAAGCTAAATGAAACACTAAAGTCTGAAAATGAATCTCTTGTTCTCAAAACCAGTTCACTAGACTCTTTAGCTCAGGAGAATGCTAAACTTAAAAATGAATTGAAATGTGCTAAAGAGGTTGAGGAATACCTGAGAAATGAGATTGCTGAAAATGAATTTAAAATCAAGGCTTATAAAAACTCATCAAAGATAGTTCAGGATTACAATGATAAGCATACAGAAAATCAGTCTGTTGGTATAGGTTTTTCTTATGGTAGAAGACCTGGAAAGGAAACCGTGATTCAAGATTGTCCTGGGAGTGCTGCTGTCAAACCCACCATTCTCAAGAAAGTTAAAACTCCTTTTTTCAAAGCTGCAGAAATTGAGTTTGATGAAGAAGCCATGCTCATCAAACAAGAAATACTTGATGAGGATGAAGGTGTTGACAGCACATTCAAGGATGGAAAGAATATTGTCACAATCCCCAAGACAGTAAACTTACCAAGCAATCAGACAGTAAGTTCAAAAGATGCTGTCACAGTTGGCAAGACAGAATCTTCCAAAGATACTGTCAAGAATGGTTCCAAGACAGTAACTTTAAAACCTTCTGTCAAGACAGTAGGAATAAAAGATACTGTCAAGGAAAGTTCGACAACAACTTCTGAACATACTGTCAATCCAGTAACTCCCAAGTCTAAAAACAGGAATGGTAAGGTAGGTGTCAATAAAGGAAATGGATACACTAATGTTGGAGGTGCCTCTAGGAAACTATGCAATAACTGTGGATCTACTCATCACTTAACACATGTTTGTAAGAAACCAATTGAGAATAAGATCAATGCAACTGAACTCAATGGTAACTTACACAGAACCCCCCTTTTGCATAGAACTATGAGTGTCTGTAACAACATTGAATGTATGCCATGCACAATCACTGCCATGAGTACATGCTTTAACTTACCTGTTCTCTCTACTGAAAAATGCTCATACCTGAACACTGTTGAGACTTCTGAGCCTGCTGGAAACAGCAAAAAGGCTTCATCCACTAAGAAAAGGACCAAGTCCAATTCTAAACCTAAGTGGGTGAAAAGAGAAGTCAAACAGGAGATTACTGATAATGCTTATGACTTTATGACTGAAAGAAACTCAGGAGACACTGAAACTGCAGGACCCAACAAGGATTGGGTACCATATGCATCTTAGACACATTCTGTTTTGCAGGGCAAGAAGAAAGATCAAGTCATGTGGATCATTGACAGTGGCTGCTCAAAACACATGACAGGTGATAAAGCCCTGCTATCACATTATGTTGAGAAAGCTGGCCCAATCATAACCTTTGGAGACAACAGCAAGGGTTACACAGTGGGATATGGCTGTCTAGAAATTGGATATGTTGTCATTGAAGATATTGCTCTTATGGATGGATTGAAGCACAATCTACTCAGTGTCAGCCAATTCAGTGACAGGGGATTCAAGGTTGATTTTGATATGATGCTGTGTAACATTTATCACAAGAAGGATAGTAGCCTCTCTCTAAAAGGGGTTAGAAAAGGAAGCTTGTTTGTTGCTGACTTAAATTCAATAAAGAAGGATAAGGTTTACTGTTTCTACAGTAAAGCAACTGTTGGTGACAGTATGCTTTGGCACAGGAAGCTCTCACATCTCAACTTCAAGACAATGAATATTCTGATGAAGAAGGAGTTAGTGAGAGGTTTGCCCCAACAGGAATTCTGTCAAGAAGGACTGTGTGAAGATTGTCAAATGGGCAAACTGAGAAGAGCTGTGCACAAGTCTAAGCAAATGAACACCAACATTGAAGCACTCAAGTTGATTCACATGGATCTCTTTGGACCAGTCAATGTACCATCAATGGCCAAGAAGAGATATGCCTTAGTAATGGTGGATGATTACTCAAGGAACACTTGGGTGAAGTTTCTAGAATCCAAAGATGAAGCTGCTCAAGTGATTATTGATCAAGTCAGAGTTCTTGATAGAACTCCAAACTCAAAAGTTCAAATCTTGAGGAGTGACAATGGTACAGAATTCAGAAATGCCACTCTTGGAAATTTTTGTAAAGATGAAGGAATTGTACAACAATTCTCTGCTGCAAGAACTCCACAGCAGAATGGAGTTGTAGAAAGAAAGAACAGGACTCTCATTGAAGCAGCTAGAACTATGTTGCATGATGCCAAACTGCCAACATATTTCTGGGCTGAAGCTATCAACACAGCCTGTTATACTCAGAACAGAACCATGATCAACAAAACTCATGCAAGTACACCTTACTGTCTGTTAACTGTAAAGAAACCTACTGTCAAATATTTTCATGTGTTTGGGAGCAAATGCTTTATGATGAAGGATAACCATGAGAAGAAAGGAAATTTGACACCAAGGCTTTTGAAGGACTATTCATGGGTTACAGCACAGAAAGGACTGCCTACAGAGTTTATGTTATGGAACACAGGATTATTGAAGAAAGTGTTAATGTCACATTTGATGAAACCAAGTTTCCAGGACTGCATGAAGAAGGAAAGATGCAGACATTCAGATTTGAGGATCAAGGATACTTGGAAGCTGAGGAGATTGTGGATGAAGAACCTAGCTTCACTCAAGTTGTTGAAGTTGATAAAGATACTGTCAATGCCACTACTGTCAACCAAACTCCAGCTCAGTCACAGACCATACCCTCTAACATTCATGACAATGGTGACTCTGGAGACAATGAAGAACATGGTGAAGACAATGGGATTGGTGATCATTCAACTCAACAAACTGAAGAAAATGTTCCTGTGCAGTCAAGTAGCTTGCCCAGAATCACCAAGTGGAACAAGGATCACTCAAGTGACCTCATCATTGGTGACCCTAATTCTGGAGTGAGGACCAGGAACAAAGTCTCTGCTGACAGCATGTTTTCATGCTTCCTGTCTCAAATGGAACCTAAGACAATTGATGAAGCATTGTTGGATTCTGACTGGGTCATAGCCATGCAAGAAGAGCTAAATCAGTTTGAAAGGAACAATGTATGGAAGCTAGTTCCAAGACCTAAGGGAAAGTCAGTCATTGAGACCAAATGGGTTTTCAGAAACAAGCTTGATGAAAATGGATCAGTGACAAGAAACAAAGCAAGGCTAGTAGCTAATGGTTACTGTCAACAGGAGGGAATAGATTATGATGAGACATTTGCACCTGTTGCAAGACTTGAAGCTATAAGAATCTTTCTAGCCTATGCTGCACACTGCAACTTCAAAGTATTTCAGATGGATGTCAAAAGTGCCTTCCTAAATGGAGATTTGGAAGAAGAAGTGTATGTTGAACAACCACCAGGGTTTGAGGATGTTGAAGTGTATGATTTTGTGTACAAACTCTTCAAAGCTTTGTATGGACTAAAGCAAGCACCCAGGGCATGGTATGACACACTTTCCACCTTTCTTCTGGAAAACCAGTTTACTAGAGGAGTTGTGGACAAGACACTTTTCTACAAACACCATGGCAAGGACATCATTCTGGTACAAATCTATGTGGATGATATCATTTTTGGTTCTACAAATGAGAAACTGTGTGAGAAGTTTTCCTCTCTCATGAGTAACAAATATGAGATGAGTATGATGGGAGAATTGCCATTCTTTCTGGGATTACAAATTCTTCAACAATCTGATGGAATCTTTATTTGTCAAGCTAAATACATCAAGGAACTTCTCAGAAAGTTCAACTTGGAAGATTCATCACCTGCAAAGACACCAATGTCCACCTCAACCAGTCTAGATCTTGATCCTAAAGGGAAGAAAATTGATTCAAGCACCTATAGAGGCATGGTAGGATCTCTCCTATACCTAACTGCTAGCAGACCTGACATCATGTTTGCTACATGTCTCTGTGCCAGGTTTCAGAGTGATCCAAAGGAGTCTCACTTAGTAGCCATCAAAAGAATCTTTAGATACCTAAAAGGCACTCCTAACCTAGGTCTTTGGTATCCTAAGAACACTGGATTTGATCTAATTGGCTACTCAGACTCAGACTATGCTGGATGCAAGATTGACAGAAAGAGTACTACTGGTAGCTGTCAATTTCTTGGTGGAAGATTGGTCTCATGGTTTAGCAAGAAGCAGCATTCAGTTTCTACCTCAACTGCAGAAGCTGAGTATATTGCTGCAGGCAGTTGCTGTGCACAAATTCTATGGATGAAGAATCAACTTCTGGATTATGGTCTAGTGTTAAGTGAAATTCCTATCTACTGTGACAACACTAGTGCCATAGCCATATCAGACAATCCAGTTCAACACTCTAGGACAAAGCACATTGATATAAGACATCACTTTATCAGAGAGCATGTTGAACAAGGAACTGTGAAGCTGATCTATGTCCCAACTGACAAGCAACTTGCTGACATCTTTACTAAGCCATTGGATGAAGCAACCTTCAACAGGTTGGTAAGTGAATTGGGAATGCTGAACCTGGTATGTTGATTTACTCAGTTTGTGATATTTCCAAATTCTCTATTGAAGCTCATGACAGCAACTTCAAACCTGCTGTCAAGAGAAGTTACCGTCTACTTGGTTTATGTCTGTTATGTGACAGCATGTGTTGATTTGACTTTTCATGTCAGTATTTTGTGCCAGTCTCATACTTTTAAACCGTGTATGACATTAATGTGGTTACTTGTTAAGTTTGAGAGATAAAAATCTGTTCCATTGGACTTTCACACCTTTTTGCATTAATCTGTAGGATTAAAGGAGGACACGACCATTAATTACTTTTATGGTAGTTGTATGGGTACTCTAACTGTTGACCATTAGACTTTAATCCTTAGACGGTTTTGCCTATAAATTAACCTTAGGTTTCACCAGTCTGCTCTCAGTTTTAAAGTAAATAATGGAAAACAAAGTAGGAATTGAAGTTGGTCTAAAGAAGTGTGACAGTGAACCCGACAATGAAGAGATCGATGAGCTCTTTGAGATACTGTTGGACGCCTTGGATGAGATAGACGAGGAAAAGGAGGCCAAGGCTAAGGAAGAGGAGGCCAAGGCTATGGAAGAAGAGAAGGAGCTTCAGGCACTTCTTGAAAAAGAAGGTCGCTCTGAAGAAGAGATTAAGGAATAAGTCTTAGAACTAGTTGATAAAATCATAAAATGATGTACTCAATGTTCTATTCTGAATGATTTTATTAATAATAATAATAAAAGTTCTTGTCTTTGTGGTTATTGAGTTCATGATTTGTCTGTGTTAATTGCTTAATATCTGTGTTCAAAAGATTACATTGCTAAATCCATAATTTGTCAATATTAAGTTAAGTGTATGAATCAAGCATTCTAATAAGTTCATGACAGAACCATTTCCTAATTGAAGTTACTGTCGTTAAGAAGGATACTGTCGTGTGTTTCTTGACAGCAACCTTCTTGACAGCAGGAAAAGACTTTCTGTCAAGACTTGTAAAGGATACTGTCATTCATATGCTTAACGGTGACAGCAAGTTTTTGCGCAATAGTTGTTGTCGCGCAAAACCTACTGTCACCACCTGTTATTACTGACAGATTGTTTCTAGCGCACAGGTTACTGTCGCCAATAGTGGACCGTTGAAATTGGATATTTATCCCACGTTGGTCAGTGAATAACGGGCAGTAACTCACGTGTTTAAGAGTGGGTTAAGACACGTTCTTGAAATCCACTTTTTATGCACAAAACGTTTGAGATACCACTATTTATTCTCCAGTTACTCAGACATATCACTCTCATCGAACTCAAGGCAATATACTTTTCTTTAAGCAAAAAGCCATTTTCTTACTTTCTTCTTTTCTTGAAATCTCAATGGCCCCCAAACAGACTCTCTCTCAAACAAACTTTGCTGGCATCTTTTCCCCAAATGATGTTGGCGAAGGCTTCAAAGGACTAGTGTTTTTCTTGAACAAGTCCTATCTCGGTTATGCCATAACCTCAACCCCCATTCTCGACTTAGACAGACTTGAGGCGTTTTGGCAAACTGCTGTTGCTCAAACTGAGGGTGAGAACCCTGGTATTCAATTCACAATCTCTGGGCAACAATACACTCTTACAGCTGAGGTCATCAACAATGCTCTTGGAATTACACTAGCAAGATAACAATTTACTGAACTTGCAAATGATGACACTCTCAAGAAGCTCTTCTTGAAGATTGGGTATGCAGGCCCTATTCTCGAAGAGGGGACTACCAAGTGGTATCCAACTGGTGAAATGGATAGGAAACATCTGCGAAAGGAGTGGAGTATGATATTTGATGTGATGGTCAAGGTGTTCTCTACCAAGTCCACAGGCTGGAATGGAATACCCTCCTACATCAAGAAACTGACACATTCTCTTGTCCATGGATACAAGGTGAATGTTGGAGCTCTCCTCATGGCACACCTCAAAGCTGCCATAGGTAAGAAGGTATCACTCTACCCTCGCTTTCTTATGTTGTGCATTAATTCATTCTGTGATTTTAATGATGCTGCTCCTCGTTTAGAGGCTTGCTCAGTTTTGAAAAAGAACACACACACACACACACTGTTATCATCACAAGATCTCAATGCACACATTCCACTCTGTTTCACTCAACACATGGTTGATCAAGTGTCCAACCTTGATTATCCATTACCTTCTGGTTATGATTCCTTTTCTCTTGAGAATGAAACTGAATTAGACCCAAATTCAGTTAACCCACATTCAACACCATACACTCAGCCTAGGCCCTCTAGACTTCCCAAAGCCCAAAGAGAAGCCTTGCAAGAATCCAGAAAAAGATCCTTAGAAGCTGATGTTGGTGGTAGCTTTGTTAGTCAAGAGGGAGACACTGCACCTAGTGCAGCAAATAAGGAAGGTAGCCAAACAGAACCCACAGTGGTTCCCCCTGAGCCTAAGAAGAAGAGAGCTAGGAGGACCAAAACCACTGTCAGCCACCCTGCAGTCTCCCAAAAGACTGTAGAGGAAACCAGGGAAATAAACTTCTCCCTAGATGTGCCTTCTCAACAAGGGACATCTATTGAAATTGGCCTGTCTCCCAAGGCACCCTGTACAGAGTCTGCACAAACTCATGGTTCCCAACCTGAGATACCCCCACTTGAAGAAACACACAGTGAGTTAGGGCACAGTGAGGATTTCTCTACTCCTATTGATGGTTCACATGTTTCATCTGTGAATCAGCCCCCACTCTCTACTACACTTTCACCTTCTTCCTTCCCTACACATTCTTTTGTTTCTTCTCCACAACCTAGAGAAGGGGACAGTCCCAACCCTTCAGGTTTTGATCATCCATCTCCAATCATGGATGAGCCCCCATCTAGTGGTCCACAAGAACCCATTTCTCAAAGTGAGATGGACACCACTCCTTCAAACACTGAGCTAGGGCAAAGTGGTATTTTGTCAGAAAATGAAACAGCCAACACTTTGTCTGAACTCCAAGGAGCATCTTACCTTCAGGAAGATGTTGTCACAGCCTCTGTTGCTGTCAAAGACACTGGCAATGTTGCTGTCCTGGACACAGCTGCTGTCATGGGTGGAGAGAAAGATACTGTCACTACCGAACCTACTGTCACTCCACCTCCCAAAGTTGCTGTCATGCCAGAACCTGTTGTCCAGACTCCAACTGACAGTAACATTCCTGCCAAAGATGTTGTCCAGTCCTCTCAGCCTGATTTTGATGCTGTGATCATTGAGGATGCCTCTGATGATGATCTACCTCTTGCCAAACTCTTAAAGGTACATTCTAAATCTACTCCTTCCATGCATGTTAGTACTGCTCATACCCATGCATCTAGGTTGAGTGAGGGTGTGCAAAAGAAAAGAGAGATAAAAGAAAAGAGAGGTGAGCATAAAAATGAGAGGCAGCCAAATGAGCTGGCAAAAGGAGAGGGACTTGAGCATGTCCAGAGAGTTATTGAGGGAGCCCACACTATTCAGGCACTAGGCCTTGAGAGTCAAACTGTGAGGGGTGATGAGATCACTCAAAAACACCCTGAGAGTGTGAGAACCCCCATAGGCTCCAAGCCCCTTTCTTTTCCTTCCCCTCCAAGAAGGTTAAGGTATGGTGGCCCCTCTGCTACTTATGGTAACAGGATTGCAGCTCTGGAAGGACAGTGTGCTACCCTCAACTCCAAGATGGACTCTCTCTCTCAACTGATGGTTGATGGTTTTGCTGCTACTCAACTCTCTATTCAGTTCCTTACTGACCTAGTAGCTGCCAACTCAACTAAGGGGGAGAAGGTAGCAAGATCAGAATCATTGCCTATTCAGGAATCAGGTGGAACTCAGGGGGAGCCTGTAGCTGTGGAGACCAGAGGGGGAGCTAAAAGGAAAGCAATGTCTAAGGGGGAGCAAGTCAAACCAAGCAGTGCACAACCAAATGATAAAGATGAAAAGCCTGTTGAAGTGGAAATGGATGGAGAAAGGGTGTTAATGTCAAAGGAAACTCAAGATGCATTGCAAAGAAGACCTGCATCTAGACATCCAATCTTGCCTCCTGTGTTGATTAGAGAGCCAACTCCAGAAACTCAAGAAACTGCTCTACAAAAGAAATGGAGAGAAATGGAGGAACAAAACAAACTTGGGAAAGGTAAAGGGAAACTGCCTGAATCCATCCAAAAGGGAATTATTTGGACAAATGGCACTCAATTTGATCAAGAAGAAGCCAATGTCTTGATGGTGGATTACAGGGAGAGCACATTACACAACCATGACAGTGAATTTAGCAGTTTGGTGGAAAAAGCAATGAATGCTCCAAGCAACCGTCCAACTAGCACCACAAAACTGTTAAAGGAACAAATTACTAGTGTCAGTGTAATGGTGAATGATGAGAAAAGATGGGCTGTAAGTATTTGTCTCACTTCTGGCATATCTTATTTCATCACAATGCAATTATTGCAGAGTCTGCCAGCAAAGGTGTTGTGTGCCTTGAAGGGAAAGATCAGGGCAACTCAAACACCATTCAATGAAATATTAGATATGCAAATCCAGAACCTGCTCATACAAAAACTACCTGAAGTCTACACAAATCCACCATGTGTTTTCTATAGATCTGAAACTAAGGATGGCACAAGAAGGAACAACTTCATGAATTTGGTTGGCACATCCAGAATGGAAACCAAGTCAATTCTGAAAGTGTTAGATGGAATACTCAATTCAAATGCCAATCCAGGAAGAGCTTATGCTGTTCAAGAGATCTACAAAATGCTGGTGTTGAGAGACAAGGCACTGGGAGCTAAAGTGAAGGAACTAATCTCTAGAGCCAATGCCAAAAGAAATGATCAAGGTGGAATTTGCCTCTATGACCTTCCTCCTCAGGATGATGATGATGATGAGGTTGGAGGTGGTGAAGCTTCTGGAAATTCTGGAAATGCTGGTGGAAGTAATTCTGGGAATACTGGTATTCAATCCCAAAATGAAGGCAATGAAGAAACTCCTAATCAAGAAAAGAAAGATGTTGGTGCTACAGATGAAGAGGAGTCAAGAATACTGGAAGCTTTGGAGGCAGGCATTCTTAGATGTGCTATTGACTGCATCAATGCAGAAAAAGATGTTGTCACCAAAGGTACTGTCGACAAGGATACTGTCATAGAAGATGCTGTCATGGAAGATGCTGTCGACAAAGGTACTGTCAAGGAAGGTTCT
Organism: Heracleum sosnowskyi; assembly: GCA_030848705.1. Classification (NCBI taxonomy): domain Eukaryota; kingdom Viridiplantae; phylum Streptophyta; class Magnoliopsida; order Apiales; family Apiaceae; genus Heracleum; species Heracleum sosnowskyi. The sequence continues at coordinate 108,651,062 of CM061240.1, read as the reverse complement.
GTCAAGGATGAAACCAAAGCTGCTGTCAAGCCCAAAAGACTGAAAGCCAAAGCAAGAGCATGGTTTTCTAGACAGAAACCTGAAGGAAAGCACAAGTACTCAGGAAAGGAAAAGACCACTGGATTTGGCAGGAATCTTAAGAAGCCAATTCAATCAATTCCTCCCAACAGTCTTAAGATACAACAGATGCAATCTAGAGAAATCAAGAGTGTTGAGGTAAAGGTGGATGCAAATCAAGAGGTCACTGAGTACATTCTTTGGTGGGAAGAATCAAGATCTACCAAGGTTGATAAGGATTTCAATCTGGTCTCCATATCAACCAGTGGTAGGACATCAACCTTAGATAAAAGAAGAATTGACTTCTTCTACCTGGAAAGAATGGTAGAGTTGCTGGAGAGCTATGAAAATGTTCCAGAATCTGTTATGGAACATATTCTGAAATATCAAGCTGATAGGGATGCTGAATTCTATCAGAAATTTGGCTACAACTTTGCAGATTTTGATGATGCTGATATTTCAAATGATTTACCAGCTTCTCCTATTCCATATCACTGGTACTATGAGTTTGATGACTCACCCACAGAAGAAAGGAAAACCCAACCCACAGAGGAAGGGCAACCCAAGCCAAGCAAAAGACCTGACTCTTCTCAATACGCTAAATATCAGTCAGAACTTGATAAGAAGGAAGCTGAACTCCTGGAAAGATGCAAGACTGCCAACAAGGCAGAAAGTGAAGCTCCAAATTATCAAACATGTATGCTGGAAAATCCCTTAAGAATCAAGCATCTAAAAGAAGAAATCTATGTTTGCAGCTTGCACAAGCTAAAAACAACTATTCTGAAGGATTTACAGTATATGGTTGCTGGATCAATTCATCCCCTGGAGCAGATATGTTCTGACAAGATAGAGGAATTATTGGAAAGGAGAAAAGGAGAAGATTCGAAGCTGGACAAGCAAAGGAGGATGTCTCTCAATGCTTATCGAGGAAGTAAATTCAAGCTCATTCATGAAGAACTCCATTTCAGAAGCTATCCATTTGATCAAGAGCAATGGTTGAATCTCAGGGATGCCAGTTCTCTTATTTCTCCTACTATCAAGAAGATCATTGAAGAAATAGAAGATGCTGCAGTTTCTGCTGCTGAAATTTCTCTTATAAAAGGTCTAAGAGGCTGCTTGGTAGAAGCTCTCAGAAGAGAGGAAGTAACAAGACAGAAGAGGAAATCTCAAGCTAAGTAAACATTCTAAATCCATTCTGATCTTGTTAGTTAAGTTGTCAGCATATATTGTAAATTTGTTGTTATTGTCCATAAAAACAAATTGGGGGAGATTGTTGGGATTTATGGGTGATAGCATAGGAACAACTTAACTTTGTATATACTTAATTTTTAATTAAGTAGAACATACTGTCACAGCCAAAGTATGTTCTTGTAATCAGTATGCAATGTTAGTTTAATTGTGTAATTTGGAAGAAGTTCACTTTCTGTGTTCAAGCCTCAAAGAACGCATATTGGATGACAGCATGAATAAAGGTTACTGTCATAAGAATTGACAGTAAGATTACAAGAAGAGAGAATGTTGCAAGTCAAGACAGCATATTCACTCTGACAGCAACATTGGCGGAAGACTACGCGACAGCAACTTTAGCCCTCGACAGCAAGTTTGGAAACCTCGACAGCACACTATGCGGGGAACTCCTACTGTCACCAAAAGCACATTCCTGTGACAGCAAGCTTTGCGGCAAAAGTAACTGTCCCGAGAAAGACCCTTGTTCTAAGTAACTTTCTCAGTCAAAACCCGTGACAGTTTCAATGTTCAAGAAACAGGCGTGATGCAGTATCCCTAAGCTGCACCAAGTCTGCAAGACTACGACAGAAGCTTCAAGCACTGCAAACAAAAGCGAATCAATTCAAGAGCAAGGTCAAGTCTCTATTTGCTGAATTGTTTTAGCTAGAAATAGAATGAATCTAGGTTGCTTTTGTTATGATGTATATCTGACATATTAGCAATTTAGGAAAGTCACATGGGTAAGACAATCTGTAAGAAGCTGCCGCTTGACAATGACAGCAGCTTCACAAACCCGTGACTGATAGTGATAGGATTAGTCTTATACCTACTGTCAATTCATTCTAGACATGTAACGAAGACTAGCAAGTGCCTTGAAGAAAAACGAAGCTCAAGATTTCTCTCTTGAGGTTGTAGCAACACTTTGCAAAATAAATAAAACATTTATTTTGTGAATACTGTCTTCTCTACTTTACTGTTTGTGAATGCATACATATTATTGATAACATTAAATCTTAGTTTTAGTTGTTGAAACTGAGATTGAATTTTATCAGTATTGCATTCATCCCCCCCCCCCCTTCTGCAATACACAAGGACCAACATATGCAATGTAACCAATGTACACAATGAATGCAATGTGTTCAATGTGTTCAATATGCGCAATATGTGCAATATACATGATGTACGTAATATTAAACATTTACAAAGCCATACCTCTGCATTGCGAGCCCGGAATGCACTGATAAACTTTATGTCCTCCATGTTTGCGTAACGCCTCATATCCGTTGGAATTCGAAATGCCTTCAATGTATCCCACGGCTTACGACCCTCCCCCGTCCAGCCATCACAAGTCCGAATATCTAGAGTAGACCAACCAACATCCCCCTCAGGCTTAGTCATCCACAAAACAGGCAGTCTTAGACCACGAATGATAGACTTCACTCCCGGAGCAATCTCAGAATCAGCAGAACCAGAACCAATACCTGATCCCCCGATTGTCTCCACCTGTCCACGGAGCCCTAACTCCGGAGCAACCGATGACCCCACGGGCATAGACGCAACCTCAACGTGCTGCTCAAGGGATACAGAATCCTCATGGGTATCCACATCTTCAGAGCTAGTCCGAACCACATTGGATCTCTTTCTTCACTCCTCGAGAAGTACCAGACTCAGCATGCCTCTTCTTACTAACAACCCCACCAGCCTTAGAGCCACGAACCGACTGGCCGACAAAAAAAGCAGTCAAACTGTCAATATCCATATCAGTGGGTATCACCTCGGGAAACACTGCAATAACAAGGCAAAACAACTGTCAATACACTAGCCATGAATATCTATGACCTACAAGTAGTGCAAGTTATGCAATGAGTGCGAGTTATACGTAAACTATTCAAGATGACTATCTATTTAAGAAACGAGACCATGTGTAAGGTGTCCAAAACATGCAAAATGTGCAAGGCATGCAAAGTGCGCAAGGTGGGAAAGTTATGCATGGTGTGCAAAGCATACAAGGTGTGCAAGGTGAGAAAAAGATGCAAAGCATATAAGGTGAGCAGAGTCACACAAGTTAAACAAAGCAAATAGGACACTCACAGTTATAGTAACACAGGAATGTGTTGTCACGAAAGAGACGGAGCTTTCATTTGTTCCCCTTGTAGACGTTTGTAAACGTCTGTATCGAACTCAAGATCGTGTCATTATAATCAAGATCAGGGGTGGAAATGTGAATATCCCCGACAAACAAAGGCAACCAGGCCAAGTCCCCTCCCCGAATCCAAATCCACTCAAAGTGCCACATCCTATGGGAGCTGTCCAACTCCGTCCATCTCTCACCAAACTTCTTATCTCCCCGGGTGAAACTAAATATAGGATGAGAGCTATTACAACTAGCCTGAAACAAGGACCAAAACAATCGGCGAGATGGAGCAATGCAAAACTCCGCGCAACTCACAATGAAACATAATATAGACCACAAGGCGTTTGGTGCCAACTGATACAAGGCACAACGAAGATCCTTGCGGAGATGGTGATACACAAACTTTTGAAGAGGAAATCGGAGCCCCAAACGAAGATGGCCCAAAGGGAGTGCCACATAACCCTCTCCACGTGGTCTAAATGGAGCGTCATCGCGTCCAGGGAGCTCAATCTCATACTCAGACGGAATACTGAAAGCTGCCCGCATCTGCTCAAGACCCAGCGCACATCGGCTAGGAACTGTGGCATACTCCAAATGTCCAAACCTCCTCTCCATGCGGTCACTATCATATCTAGGAGGAGACACACCCTGTCTCTGTAACTCTCTCTCAAAAGTCTGGAAATAAGATGGCCGAACGGTGCTCTCATCCTCAGGAACTGGAGGAAACATCCTCCCCGTCTCACTCCATCCCCCCATCACACCCCTGAGAGGCGGACGATCAGATGGCTTAGGATGGGGCTTAGCCCTGAAATACTCACTATGACCCTCAAGAATGTCACGAAAGTGAATCTCTCTCGGACCTGCATGACCTGTCGAGGTCCTTACACGATCCCGATCATACAGTGTCTGGCCTCGTGGTAAACTTATGGTCTTGGCCATCTAAGCTCGAGAATCCTCCCGCACTCTACCTATAACGAAAAGAGAGTAAACGGAGTCAAAAACAGGGTTCAACTCACGCGAACTCCAAAAACACAAAATCTTGCGGAAAACTCTAAGTCACACCCAAACGAACCACAAAATCAATTTTGAACCAAACTACAACCAAATCTACTCTCGGTATCAGCCACAAATCCGAAACCTATTTACACCATCAACACTCAAACCACCCACCAATATCAGTATCAATCGAAATTAAAAATTCAACTTGAAACTCCTTTCAACTTGTTTATGGCTACTAGAAAACAATTAAATATACAACCTATATGCTCAATATACAACCACATTTACACACAACAAACCAAGCACCTAGCAGATTTCTAAAAACTCAAAACCCATCTACTGTCATGATCATATGTATAAAAAGAAATGGATCTACACATTTCTACCATCAATACATATACATAAGTTTGGAAATAAGGAAAGACTGGTCTATGAAATAAGAAAAGGTGAATCAATACCTCAAAGTCGGGGACAATGAGTTGAAATACAGCTTGAGTGGTTCTGGATTCGACAAGAAGGGACTCCAAATTCACCTGTACGTATATATCAAATTATATACGTGTAAATATCAATTGCATCGACTATAGAAACCAAGAGTATGTTTGGTGGATGAAACAAAGGTGGTTTTTATATATGATAGTATGTTCACGTGAAGGCCAAGCCGGTCCATATATAAAACATTGGAGTTGTTTGGAAAAAGGAGACAACCTTCTTAGCCGTTAGTGGAAAGCAAAACAATTTTTATAATTGTTGTTGGGACATTCACGTGAGTCCAATAAGCCATGTACACAATTACAAAGATATTTAAAATATCAAAATCTTTAGGGAACTCTTTTACTTGAAGTTGACAAGTCAATCTACATCTCTCATCCTTCACATGCTTGGGGTTTAAACCTATAGCTATAGGAGTATAGGCGGGAAGCTGCTTCTTCGAAAGGAGACAAGCCGAGAACTTAAAAGAAAATAATGACTAATGATAGTGACTAGTCCAAATAATCACGGAAAATCTGGATAAAGACAGTGAAATTTGGCTGCTTTGGTGGATATATGTGCACCACAGAATCACATCCCAGGGCATGCCTTACGAACATGTGGTTATATTACACGCGCATGGTAGTTTTATTTTCTTGCCGAATTTTAAAGTCTCATACTATATAGTATCCACGAATTGAACATGCCCGGGCAAAAACTACAGTCATGTGATCAATTTGCCGAGCATCCGAGCATGCATAATATTCATGAACGACTGTTTATTTTTAATTAAACGAGCTAAACACGGTGCGTGCATGTATGACTATGTCTACTAGAAAGTTTTTAGTGTCAAGCCTTATATGTCTATGCAAACTCATGTTGACCATGCACCCACTTTAATAACTTAGCCAATTAACCTCTTGGCTATTCAAGCTTCATTTTCTTGTCAAAATTGTGAATACGTGTCAGCCTATGTCCGAGCATCCGGGCATCCGAGGTCCATCAGCATAGAGCAAAAGCACATAAATTATTAGAACCATCCGAGCAAACAAGGTGTTATTTGGAACCACCCCTTGCATTTGTACTTGGACTACACATCAATGAAGGACGAAAAAGAAAAACAAATCAAGTGCCAGGCCTTCACATTCGTCTATGCAAGCTACAAGAAAAAAAAAAGAAACAATACTTCTAACCAACCAAGATAGAGAAGCAATACAAGATGAACTAGCCAACAAAGCCACGCAAAATCTTCCAGACGAACTTGTTATTGAGATTTTCACAAGATTGAACAACAACGATGCACCTTTTGACACCCTTCATGACTTAAAATCATTATGTCAGTGTTCAACTGTTTGCAAGCGATTCTATTCCCTTGTTTTTCTTGTTCGAACCTTTAACATTAAGCATCCCAATGGCAAAACATTATATGAACACTGCCCCAAAATTCTTAAAAACTTCAAACACATTCGTTCCCTCCAAGTCAAACACTCAAAACCGTACAAAAAATTCTCCTATTACCAAAACCTACAAGTTCGGGATATTCTCATGCTTTCAGATGCTAGTATGGAGTCCGACGATGACAATTTGCATGCACCTACTAGGGAACATGCCTTTGACTTGATTACCCTTCATCACATGCTGGAATCCTCGATCAACGACCACAATTATCTTCAAATGGTCGTAGTTACTAACTTCACGAACCGGCCGGGGAACCTTCACTTTGGAGAAGGAAATGTTCGTTGAGTTGCGAAATTGTAGCAGTATCAACCTTGAACAAGTGCAGGGACTTCATAGATCTGGCTTCCTTTTGAATATGGATTTTCCATTTGGAAATAATTAATCTGAAGGCACACCATTAACTGTAGTAAGAGTTCAGTTTACAAACTACAAACACTTCAATTTTAGAATATTTTGCATTCAGAAGGCGCTGCCAAAGTTGATGACATCAATAATCTTTACCATGTAATCAGTGGTGCCATTTTACTTCATTTTCTCAGCCAACATGTCCACATACTTGTTAGGATGAAGCACCATAAATGCTGCTACCGAAACAGGCTGAGAATGTTACTTGTGGCTCCTTCGTTCTTGACAACATAGAGGAAAACTAGGCATCCAACTAAAGCAAGTTGCCATCCAGCTTTATTGTTGAAAGAAGTGCAAGTACAATTTCGTTGTCATTGACCATCACGTCATCATAGTTCTTCAATAGAAATTCGAGGTAATTCTTTAGCAATACTCCCACAGAACCTTTGAAAGGCAAACCAGTCGTGATACCTCCATCAGCATCAACCTTGTGGATAGGATCGTCCGCAGACTTTTTAGACCATTCAATAATGTTAAAGAAAATGAATTACAAGGAGTAAAGTCACAGAATAGAAGTCTAGGCAAATAAACTTTCGTCCGAGCTCAACTACTTCACTTTCAATATTGTACTCAAATAAAAGAAGTCTGAGCATGCATGTCATCTACATATGTCAACTAGCTCATGAGTTGGTCTTTGACAATTAAACAAACCAAAGGTGGTGCATGCATGTACCCACATGTGCTTAGTTTGTTACGAAAAAGACGACAAAGCAATGATCAGCCTGTATGTTAATATGTCAACCTGTATCCGAGAATCCGAACGTACAAGGTGGAAATTAGCTCTCACATACTCAGTTGGCTTTGTGTGTTAAAGGTGGATAATGCATAACAAAGAGACCTCTACATCCGAGCTTACATAGCCACTTGGCCAACTCTCAGATAAGTTTGTCACCAAGTGTCTCGGATATAAGTAAAATTCGAGCCAAAAACAAAGCTGCGCGGACACATCCGAGTACCACCACTTGTAACAAATTACTTGTAAAATTATTTATAACATAAATAATTGTTTTTATTAATAATTTAAAATAATAATATTTTATATATTATTATTTTATTTATTAAATTATTATTATTATTACAACAAATTTTTACACATGCCCTCCCGGATCAACAAGGTTCTTTCGGATCGACTTGTACTCTCGGACAAAACTCCTACTTAAGTCCTTGGACCTATCCAAACTTAAGCGGGGGGCAACAAACATTTTACAAAGGCCCTCTCGGGTCAGCAGGGTCCTCTCGGATCAACTTGCTCTCTCGGACAAAACTCCTCCTTAAGTCCTTGGACCTATCCAAACTTAAGTGAGGGACAACAAATTTTTTACAAAATCACCTCCAGCTCAAAAAGATACTCTTGAATTTGCTTGTCCCCTCAAACGAACATCCTACCCAAATCCAACATAAATATGTTACTACTCCTCTATCCTTCTAAAGAGGAATGAAGGAGTGGGGGGCAAATGATAGTATGTAATTTGTAAATGGCCAATTCACCTATTAAAATCAAGCCCAAGTCTAAAACAGTGACTGCAAGGTCCACAATTCCTGCAAGGCCCACAATGCCTACAAGGCCACAATGTCTGCAAGGTTCACAAAGCCTGCAATATCCACCAAGCCCATAAGGATTGGACATGACACGTTGCACAACAGACAAGCACGAACAAGACAAAGCTGACACAAGTACAACTGACATCTGCAACAAAGATGACACAAGTACATGGTCCAAACGTCAGGACAACATGCAACTGACACAAGGTGGACACTGACACCCGACCAAGACCCTAATTTGCAGCTCATGTCCCCCACGTGGACACTCAGTCATGTGCACACACATGACATGAGCCTATATATACCCCCTATTCACTTCAATGTAGGGGGGTTCACAACATTCACTACACTTTCACTATATTGAATTTTTGATAGGTTTTGCTCTATCTTCTCTCTACTTTCTCTCTCTAGAAATTATACCTATCTATATATCTGTATTATGATTTCCGTCCACCGGATACTTACTCTCACGCCGGAGGTGCTTACGGGGACATAACCCCCCGCGGACATTTCCGTTTCAGGGAGCTCGAAGGCGATTTCAGTGAAGTTTAGACGAGACACGCAAAGCTCAGCAAGGCCAACATAGCCCAACAAGCCTGACGAGCCCAACAAGGTCGACAAAGCCAAACAAGCATTATAAGCCCAACAAGCCAAACAAGCATCTGTTCCAGCACAATACTAAGGAAGTAGAGCCCGACGGTAGAACGACTTATCAGAAAATATAAAATAGGTAATGTGCCCGTGTTATTTTTAGAAGATGAGTTGTTTTATTTAGAAAATATAAAAATGTAATATGTTTAAACTAAAAAAGGTAATTAGATAGTTATTTGTAATTATAATATAAAATATACTATATATATAATAATTTTTAGTATTTTATCCAACAGATCTCATTATATTGATTTGAATGATTCAACAGTTAAGAATTGAGTGACCAAATTTTGGAGGACTAGACTACAAAAAGGACCAGACTACAAAAATTTTCAATTTTTCGTCTTTAATATAATAGTATAGATATAAAGAAATATAACATATTTATTTTTGTATTTTTAAATTTTTTAATCCATTTTTTATATTCAAAGTTTTCATAGTATAATATAATTTACTTAAAATAATTTCAATTCATCTTTATCTTTTGTTTTAAATAATTGTTTATTCAAATAATTGTTTAAAATATAATATTGAATTTAAAATATATATTACACATTACGATTTATTAATTAAATTTATTAAAAATACATTATAAAATGTATAAACTTTTATTTATTTAAAAAAGATTAAAAATCCCCTATTCCCTGCGAGATTCCCATTCCCTGTTTCCATTCATAGATCGGGGCAGAGATAGCACTCGATCTCAAAGTGAGTGACTCGATGCCCATCACTAGCGGATACACAACATATAGATTGATATTTTTGAGGCCAATTTAAAACTTGAAAAAAGGAAAAGAAAAGAGAAATCTAAAATCAAAGAAAGTCCTCCTTTTCTTGAGGGGTGAGCTCCCAAAATACCCACCGGCAGGATGCTCTGCCCTAAATACCCACGGAATACGCATTACAGACATGCGTATATTGTTTTTACAAAGGATGCGCATCTTAGACATGCGTATTCTTTGTAAATGTTTTACGGAATACGTATGTCAGACATGCATATACTGTTTTTGAAAAAATAAAGAATACGCATTTCAGACATGCACATTTTTTGTAAAAGTTCAGCGGGTATTTTGGGCGGAACATTCCGTTGGTGGGTATTTTGGGCAGTCCAACCCGTTTTGATAGGTATTTTGGGCATTTTCACATTCTGAGTGCTGTGGGCCGGGTCGAAGAGAGCGGACCCGATCCGTTAAAACACAGTGAAGCCGTCATCTTCAATATTCATTCTCATTTCTCATTTCATCTGCCCGAGAGAGAGAGAGAGAGGGAGAGATAACGGAATGGCATCAGGATGGGGAATAACGGGGAACAAAGGAAGATGCTACGATTTCTGGATGGACTTCAGCGAGTGTATGTCTCGTTGCAGAGAACCCAAAGATTGTTCTCTTCTTCGCGAAGACTATCTCGAGTGTCTTCATCATTCCAAAGAGGTCTCTCTCTCTCTCTCTCTCTCTCTCTCTCTCTCTCTCTCTCTCTCTCTCCCTCTCACTCCCTCTCCCTCCCTCCCTCTCTCTCATTCCGATCTGCTATTTTACTGCAATTATCAATCTATTTTACTGTAAAGATTAGGTCAACATATAATCTTACACGTGTCTAGTCAATTTTTAGTATAAATAGCATTAGTGTATCAATAAACCGAATTTCCAATGAAAATAAAATTGAGATTTTATAGTACAAATTAACTCTCATGCTTGTTTTCCCTGAAACATGCTCGGAAATTTGCTGGATTTACTGAAAATAGAGTTTGAATCATATAAAAGTATGAATAAGAATAACATGTACCTTTCTACTTGAAGTTGATTCATTACCCCTGATCCCTTCTTTTTCTTTCCGAATAGCTCTCAAGTAACCTCATTACTTGAAGTTCATTAATCTGCATTGTGTGCCGCTAAGAATTATATTAAGCTCTCTTAGTTTGCTTGCTGCTACCTTAACTTCATTCCAATGTGTTTCTGTCATGATAATAACCTTAAGAGGTAGTTGTTCACATTTTTATGCTGTACAGTCACTGAATCAACTATATATCAGGTGTCATATTTTTTTTTGGTGAAAGAACAATTTTTATAGTCAACTAACTATTAAATGACTACAAGCTAGAATAAACTGATTTATATTATAGAAGTTGAGCGACTAACTTCCTCATGTCGTTCTAGTTCCTTGGTAGCCACTATAACTTTTATAAATTGGGTACCTTAAACCATCACAAATATAGGTCTAGAGAATTGATTTATGAATTTTATTTAACTTAAAGACTGGTGGTCATCCCTTGTCAAACAAGTTCTATTCCTAATATCGTGTGTGTATCTTGTGCATTTCATCTCACTAGTGCCATAGGCATCTTATTGATTCTCTAGGTATCTTAAGTTATTTGACTATTAGATTGAATGATTGTGAGGTATTTCCACGTGTATATGTTGAGGAAGATTTATTTTCGGAAGCCTATAAATTATTTGATGCTTCCCTAAAATGAGATTCGTCGAAAATTTACAATTAGGCTGATGTGGGAAATGAAGACGATGTCAAAAAAGTTATGAATGTGATTTTAAGTTGTCATTCAGATAATAACACGTGTCTAACTGTCTATGAATATTAAAAAGTTAATATCCTAGTATAAAGTACTTAAGGAATTTTAATGAAACATTTGGAACTTCTCCCAGTAATTAACTTGGATAAATCCCCTGCTTTCCACATCTTTGTACTCTGTGTTGTAACCGAGTACTTGTTACCTTTTTCAACTAGGAGTTTGGTGCTTCCACACATCAAAAGAAGTAGTTGTAACAGGAATATCTTTTGCATCAAATGTGCAACAGTAAAGGTAATGAAATAACTTGGATATGGACAACAGAATCAGAATGAACAAGGTGATAGACGTGACCAGAAGAATAAAGATAGGCAACAATAGGGAGAAAATGATAATTATGGTATAGAGGTTAACAAACTACCAGTATCTCACTTGCTGGTCAGCTGAGTAACAGAGTGAACTAGCAGCAACACTGGTCCTCAGATGAGATAAGTACACAGTATTAAATTTAAGCTGATAGATTTACTAGTGGGAGCTCCCTGAAATTGTAATATTGAAGAGTGGGTTGTCAAATGACTGACCTACATATTAAAAGGGCTGGTGTAATCATACAAAGATGTGTTATTTGATTTGTAACTGACTTTCAGGGCTCGATTTCACCTGGTATCTTATGATTGTGTGTAGAGGGTAATGGAGAGTAACATCTGATGTAGGAAGGAAACAATGATCACGATGCACAAACGCAGACCTCTTTAAAACAGCTCCAAGTTTTGTTTAAAAAATACAGGAATAAGTGAGGTAGAGATGTGCGGGTTTGCAGCAGAACCTTTTAAGACATTATATTCAGGCCAAACCCAGCACTAGGTTATTATCAGTTACCTCTGTTGTAGTTGCTCCTAGCGATGAATTATATACAACAAGTTTTAGGGAAAGCACGTACTTATCAGACTATCATTTTATGGAATAGTGTCCTTAGCTAGTGCCGCAAATGAAGCTTTGACCATCAAGTTGCATCTGCAAGAAGAGAAAACATATTTCTAAGAGTAAGTCCATGTAATCGGTATGTCCAAGAATGCAGATAGGATGCTACTCAAGATTGATGGATCTATTAGAAATAAGTGTCAAGAAGTAGAAGTTTAATATTAAGGTGACCCTAATAAAAGATATAGGCCTAACGATCCTTTGGCCTTTCAAACTGCAAGTACCTAAAATACCAGGGATTTAATATATTAAGGTGACCCTAATAAAAGATACAGGCCTAACATAAAAGATACAGGCTTAACGATCCTTTGGCCTTTCAAAGGGATTAAATAAAAATTTTTAAACTTGTAAAACCCATTCACTGAAGTATAATAATAACGATACAATAAGATACCCTCCTTCTCAACTCCATATTAAAACAGAGCTGCTATTCTGGGTCACTAATATAATCCTTTATCAGCATATTAAAACCACCAGCGTCATCATTAGACAGAAACTAAAACTCAATTTAATCTTCTCATTTTCGTGGACTCTGATATAACCCTGATATAACCCTGATATAAGTCAAATTTTACAAAAACCAAGGAAAGTACTTTAATATAAATATCTCCGACTATTGCTAGCTATATAAATACTACCAGCAACAACAAAGATCCTAGCAGCATAAACAAACTATTATTATTACCTTCGGACTTCGGTTATACCGTGTTCGATTCCTCAAGCACAAATATCTTACCCAGATCAATTTATGTCGTAATTTCAGTTCTTGTTGTTAAGAGCCTCTAGTATTTGATCAACTGGTCACTAAGCCCTGTTTAAAAGAACGAACCTCCAATAATTTAGGTACCCTAGTTGCCAAATATATTCAAGTTGGTGGAAAATAAGCATGCTGATAGAGATAAGTAAACAAGAGAGAGAGAGAGAGACCTGAAGTATGTATGTACGGAAACTTAGTCTTAATGATCCCTTATCTAGAATCTGACATTATATCATACATGTATGATCAGTCATCAGATGATATTTTCCTGGTATGTTCCTGTGATGACAGCTGTTCTCTCTAGCTACCCCACTTGATATAATATTTTCTATATGAAATAAAATTGAAACTGCCTATAATCTATCTACTTATTAAGAATATTTTCATAAAATTTTGTAAAACCTCTGTACATTATTTTTAGCGCAATTAAGCATCTCATTTGTTGTTTCTTTAGTCAGATTAATAACAATAATGATTATATTATTTAGGATACTGAATCCTTTTATTGCAACACTATCTTCTTGGATTATTACAATAATAATGCAATATAACCCAAAATATATATTTCAAGATTTCTAACAAGCAATAAATTGAAATTCACTATTGATACTTCATATATATGCTTGTACTTCAAATTTTGGGTTATTAGAAATATGATTAGAAGCAAGTCCAATGCTAGATGAAAAATGACTATAGCCATTGCCACCAAGAAGTGCTTTTTGGTACTAAAATTAAACTTCAACTCCCCATTTTGCAACCAAATAATTCCAAATCTAACTAACTTTTGTCTCTTTCTCCTAACTTTCATTTAACGTACCAACATGCATTTCATTTATGGTTAATTGATGATGTGGCTCAGAGACAAGGCCGGGGGGAGGCCGGAGGTGGCCATGGCCTCCCTAAGGTTATCCTCATATTTACTTATAGGTATAGGTATTAGAATGACTTATTTTTTAATTATTTGTTGATGTTATTATATGTTTTTTTGTTCCCATTGGATACAAATTTGGTATATTAAGCTCAGAAATAGAACTTTATCTCGTAATATTCATGTATAACATATATAGCTTTAATATTTTTATTTGATTTTTAAATAATTTTTTGTTTTTAAATATGTTACAATAGTATATTTGTATTTTTTAGCCCCTATTTTATTTTTTGTTATGTAAATTAGTGACGATGGACTCAAAATCGACTACAAAACATTTCTAGTTCAACTTTTAGTAGTGTATATTATATATACGCACACTATTATTTCTTATTTAATATTCAAATTTTCATTGTAGTTTAAAATTGGTCTCCCATCCATACAGAGACAGATCCTGGCTTTGCCCTTGATGTGGCTAAAATCTAAATGCATATATGCTTCCTTGGTTTTAAATTTAAAACCAAGTATATGCATATTTGTCCAGTTATGCAACTCTTTTGGAGTTGTGTTTTTCTGCATTTGGTTCTAAATTATAGCAATGCAACCAAGTTTGTCATTGCATTGGACTTGCTGTAAGGAATTGACTGGAATGTATTTTGTGTTACTTGATATAACAACAGACAAACATGATAGTTTCATTATGTTACTTGATAATTGATATGACAACAGACAAACAGGATAGTTTCATTATCATAGTACATTTTGTGCTATTGCTAAAAACACAACAGGATACATAGTTTCATTATCGTTGGGACTGGAATGCTTTTTGTGCCTATTGATAGAACATAATAGGATCTATAGTTTCGTTCTTGTTCTTTGTCACTTATCTTGCTGGCTGGTTAATCTCAATTTGTTAGGGCATTGTATACTACATGGGAAAATTTCTGTATAAACTAAGATGGATAGAAGTGAAGTGTCACCATATCTTTTTATAATCTTACAAAATAAGTGACACGACGGTATCTCATCTGTTTTGTGTACGATTAGCAAGTGCTAACATGATCATTTGATGAGATGGAGCATAATATAGATTTCTGTGTCTTTTAGGTTTGACTAATAAGTGTTTTTGACAGGCACACAGGAGTTCTAGGCTTATAAGTTACACTTTACTATTATATTTTTCATCAAATCTGGATTAACTTTAATCTCTGGTTTTTGAGGTTTTTTATGCCTACTCTATGCTTTCTCCCTCTGAAAGCATTTTTTTTATATGTTGTTATAACTGTACTGTAAAAAGAAAGGTGGTTACAGTCTTAGAATTAGTTAAGATAAATTCTTGTGGTCAAGCAGCAGCCTTTTTGAAATTTGCATTATGCTGTTTGAATTTCAAAGACAAGTCACCAATTTAGGCTAATCTAAAGCTCTTCAGCATTATGAAGTAATTCCTTAATCTCATCCTAATTATAAATTTATCTACATTAAAGGTGTGGGATACATATCGAAATTATGTTAAGTATTATGTGATTAGGATAATAAAGACGATATGCATTTTCATTGAGGTCATGGTCATCCGTAAATAAAAAAAAATAAAATCTGCTTGTTCCCTTTTGTTGAAGTATAACATTTTAATACTGCTAATATATATCCGTGCTTTGCACCCCGCAGTTCCTGAGACTCGTCTTTTACATCACTTATAGTAAAAGTATGCTAGACTTAGTTATCATTCTGTAAACTCATCTCAGATTTGTAATTCCTCACGGTATTATTGTTGATAAAAGATTTATGCCGACACCTGCAATTCCTTGCTACTTAGAACTTTTGGATTGAAGGAAGCCTAACTTCCTTTCATTTGTCAAAGATCAATAAGAAAAGTTGATTCTCAATGCTTGATTTGAACTTTATCTGGCAGTTTCAAAGAAGAAACAGGATCTACAAAGAAGAGCAGCGTCAACTAAGAGCAGCTGCGTCAAAAGCCAAAGGGGAAGTTGGACATGAAGTTCAACCCCACTAGTATTTTATTTTACATTCACCCTTTTGGAGTTTGCAATAATGATTGACTTTTGCAATCTAAATAGATTGGAGTTCAGTAAAAATATTAATATCAGTCCTTTTGTTGTTCTGAACTGAACTGAACGAATGTCTTGTTTTAATTTTCATGGTATTGTCTATCTTAACTTTCTTTGTGACAATTATTGCAACATTGCTTATGAAAATGGTATTATTTTTTCTTGAAATGTATTCTAGTTCTGAAAGCATTTGAAATTATAATGAATTTCAGACAATCTATGAGATGCTGGTCGCATGGGCATTTTAGTATGGTATAACATTTAGAGCAACATGAATGGTGTGACTTGTTAGCTGCTACAGATTTTCACTTTTCTCAAACAGGTGTAGTATGGAGTATTATTTCCTGACATATGCGTACAAACTACAGTGGATTTTTTTTTTAAAGTAGGTATTCCATGAAACAAATGCCGTTGAACTGTTGTGATGATGAAGGACTTGGGATCGGAAAATGCTCTGCCAACAAAGGGAGGCGGACATCATCAATTCCATCACTTGTTCACTCACTACCAATATTTGCATTACCTATGTATTGCTTCTTTGTGTTTAATAATTCCGGAGTCCAAACGCAACTAGTGTTTCTTAACTTGTGTTTGGATTATCAATGAAGAAAATAATTTAGTGTAAAAGAAATCAGTGGGAAATTTCAGTGGCAGAAGACATTAGGATAAATCAATCCCTAATTCCGATGTCACAAGACAATACAATGAAAATAGAATACAATGGATACATATATACTATACAGGGAGCTCGTTCGCATCAAACGTAAACTAATAAAATAGGTGCATGCACCAAGTACAGCTAAAGATCTAGTTTATAGTCCAGGACCATCGAAGCCAAATATATAATGAAGTATCGAAGCCAAATATATAATGAAGTTTGTATCATACATATATTATGATGTATATAATCAATAGAATGTGCTATACAATAGGCAACAAGTTGACCAAAATTGGAAAAGAACATTAACTCCTTATCTACTATTATATTAAAAACGAAACATTTTGTAGTCTGGTCGTGAAAATTTTTGTAGTCTGGTCATTCCATTCATAGCCGTTAGATATTTCTGATCAAATCGATGAGAACCGTTAGATAAAATATTAAAATTATTATATAAAATATCTTTTCTATTTTTTCTAACTAAAACATCTCTTTTTCCAAAAATATCGCGGATAATACTTGCCTTATTTAATTGTTTATTTAATTATTATAAAATTATTATAATTAGTTAACCTTTCAGTTAAAATACAATACCATTTTTTTCTAAAAAAATCACGGACAATTTCTTTTCAGCTAAAACATGTTACTTTTCTATTTCTCTTGCTAAAATCCCTCATTTTTCAAATATATCATGAACAAACTCTTATTTATTTATTTTAAAATCTATTTTAATACTTTTAATTGGCAATTACATTTCCCCTCTTTTTCTAGAAAAATCACGGGCAATTACCTTTTTCAATTAAAACATGTTATATTTTCTATTTTTCTTACTAAAATCCCTCCTTTTCCAAATATATCACGGCAAACCCTTATTTATTTACTTTAAAATCTATTTTAATACTTTTAATTGATAATTACTTTTTTCAACTAAATCATGTCACCTTTTTTATTTTTCTTACTAAAACCCCACTTTTTTCAAAAATATCACGGGCAAATCGTTACTTTTATATTTTAAAATTCAACGAAAACATGTTACTTTCTATTTTTCTTACTAAAACCCCTCTTTTTCCAAAATATCACGGGCAAACCGTTATTTATATATAATAAGCGTAAGGGAGATCTTATCCAAAACTTTGTTCGGTCGCTGTACTACCAAAAGTATACGATCCGTTGGATTATAAAACTATAAATATTCAAATAGATGAGGACCGTTAGATATAATATTAAAAATTGTATTTGATTAATAACATGATAGTATTTAAATACTAAAAGGTGTATTTTGATAATTTAAACCAATTATAAATGAGTTTTCTATATTGAATATAAATCTTTATGTAAAAATTCGTAATTATCTTTTCTTTTTAGTTTATGGATAGTTCCAGTTAGATAATAATTATTAAACTATTATTAAATTAAAAATAATTTTGTTAGCTTCGCGTGGGCTATAAAATCGTTAAAATCTGTTGTCTAAAACTCAAGATATAGCTCAAACAGTAAAGTGATTATCTAAATTTTAATATTTTTTTTATTATTATTGTAGCACCAATTTAATTTTTTTCCTAATTCTTTTAAATTTATAAATTCTATGTTTATTTCAATAAAATATTAAAACCAATTCAAGAAAAAATTAAAATCGATCTGGTCCGTGTACGACCACTATACGACCACTATACGACCAAATTAATTATTACAGTTAGATCTTAAATAGATCGATGAGAATTGTTAGATCTAATATTAAAAAGTGTATCTGATTAATAATAGAATTATATTTAAATACTAAAAAGTGTATTTGGATAATTTAAAATTTTTTCTATGTAAAATTTTTTAAATATATTTTCTCTTTAATTTATGTATAGTTCAAGTTAGATAATAATTGTTAAACCAAATATCAGATAACAATTCATATCGATTACAATATTAAAAATTATCAATATAATGCTCATGTATATCATAATAACAATGATACATGTGGACCCTACTTAGGAGAACTCATGTACATGAATAAATTTAAGCATTTTTTTCTGAAGGAGCATAACAATTTGATTAATCCAAATTATAATTATATTATTTTACATATAACAAACAAAAAAGGATAATATCAAAATATTATTAAAATATTGAGGGTTTCATATTCATAAACAATAATTTTGAATATAATACTTAACCATCTTTTATTTTCGGTTTATGGGTCAACCGGTCAAGTTAGATAATAATTATTAAACCATAGTTAAATTAAAGATAATTTCGTTAGTTTCACATGGGTTGTAAAATCGTCAAAATTCAATTTCTAAAACTCAGGATAGAACCCAAATAGTAAAGTGAGTATCTAAATTTTAATAAATATTTTTTTTATAATTGTAGCACCAATTTATTTATTTTTCCACTAATTCTTTTAAATATAGAAATTTTATCTTTCTTTTAATAAAGTATTAAAATAAATTAAGAACAAATTCAAATCGATAAAGAATATAATAATATGAGAATAAAATTGTATATAATCATAACATAATTTTTATTCTGTTTAATAATTTTAAAGTAATAATGTATTTTAAAATTTTATATACACTATAAATAAAACCGAAACATTAAAAGTAAAAGTAGTTAGTAAGATACTAATATCAGTATGTACTTGATATCCTTATTATATTAAACCCTTATATATAATAAGCATAATAGGGATCTTATCCAGAATTTTGATCTTCACGGTGTACTACTTTAAAAAGAAGAACTATTACAAAAAAAATTATATTTTAATTGATAATTTATTTTATCAAAAGTTCAAAGTTCCCGCATCATTAACATATTACAAAAAAGAGTATATTATATTTTAGTAATAAATATTTTTAAAAAATTATAAATTAAAAAAATTTATAAATATTAAGAAAAATTGACGATGTTATCAGTTTGGTCCTAAATACCGCCAAAACATTCTCAACCGTTAGATCCAATACTTTTAAAAATAGATGATCAAGATTATATCATATAAAAAGAAATTATTATCTAAAAATGATATAAGTTAAAAGATATTATATTAGGATTAGATTTTCCAAAAAGTTAAAACATAAAAATAGTTGTAATTAAATAAGGAAACCCATTTAATACCAAAATAATAAAAATCTTTTAATCTTAAATAGATAGGTGAAAACCGTTAGATTTAACATTAAAACCTGTATTTGGTTAATAAAGGTTATTCTAATAATCTAAACTACATATGAGTAGATTTCCTAAATCGAATAGAGTTCTCAACATTAAATTTCGTCATTTTATTCTCTTTTTAGTTTTAGAATAGTTTTTAATTGAAAAAGAACTATTAAATCACAACTAAATTAAAGATTATTTTGTGAATTTCATGTGTACTGTAAAATTGGCCAAATCTAACTTTTATAACTCAATATAAACAAATATAAAATTGAGCGTGTAAAATATAATAAATATCAAATTTTTAACTATAATTTTTTTGGCTAAATCTTTTTTAACAATAATTTAATCATGTAAACTAATAACTTTTAAATATTAAAATATTTATAAATAAATATAATTATAAATATTAAACAAACAATCGTGTGTTGCATGGGTAATAAAAATATAATTATAAACAGAATAATTATAAATAAAATTTAAGTAACCGTGCATTGCACGGGCTATAAGCTAGTATGTTAATAGTATTGTAAAAGGGTTCAATGTCATAATTGTTATTTTTACAATATCATATTGTTACCTAAAATTTAGATCTATTACAATATCATATTGTTACGTAAAATCTAGATCTAAAAATGTATACAGTCATAAAAATATAATGGTAAATTATCTAATTATATAAATTGTAGTTAATATCGAAAATTTGATTATAAAACACAAGATTGGATTTTGCGTTTTTATACTAACTAATCAATCAACAACTAAATTAACTAATTAATAATATACCAGCAAAAGAGTTCGGTCAATTTTAGATACGAAAACTAAGTCCGGATAATTACTTCTCCCTAATATGTTCATGTTGGTAATAAAATAGCCGAGTACTATATTGTCTACTATAACCAGAAATTCAATGATCATAGACTTTTTTCTAAATTAATATGATAAATATTCTGAGTAAACCAACATATGTCTATCAATTTAATCTCAAGAATACGATAAAACACCAATTTCACAAGGCTATGCAAGGTAATAATATATGTCAATACCATCACAAATCAATGTCAATATATATATATATATATATATATATATATATATATATATATATATATATATATATATATATATATATATATATATATAATCATGCATCATTCAAGTATTGTGTCAGTTAACTATAACCTTCTCGATATTATAATCAACTCAATTATTTATTAGAGTTGGCCAAACAATAGCAATATATATGATCATGGCCAAAAATACCACTTTTTTGTATTGAGAGAGAAGATTATTCATTTTGAAAATCTTGCCAAATACCAATATTTTAGGTATTTGAGAAATGAATATTACTAATACGCATTTGAAGAATGAGTACAACGTGTTTATTTTATAATTAAAAAAAATTAAAATTTATTTGAAAAAAGGACACACATTTGCCAAATGCGTATCACCCATGAATTCATGGTATTATGCATCTTGAAGATGCATAACATGTCCTGATTTTTCAATTTTTTTTGAAAAATATTTTTAAATTTGCTTTTTACATAATAGCCATTTTTCAAATGCGTATGAGTGATACTCATTTTGAAATTCGTAAAATAGTGGCATTTTTAGCTAAAATTTTGAAAATGGTATTGTTGTCTCTTAGTATCAAAACACCAACAATTCCATACTAGCTAGGTTCCATAAAATTCCTAACTTATACAAATTTAGTTCATAATCAATGTATCAAAATAATTCCAAGATAACTAACACATGTTCAGAAGAAGAATATAAAAAAATTAGAGAAAACAAAATCAATTGAATGTCTTTATTCCTTATGGTTTCTCTTCCCTATTCACGTTCTTTTTTTTGCGTACTATCTCTCTATTAGGTCTGAATAATAATAACAATATCTCTTATAAAAATATTTTTAATTGTTTAATGAAATTAGGAATTTATTTTTCACTATGTGTGTTCCTAAGTATGATTATAGATAATTAAGTATGATGAATGTTCTAGAAGCAAACAAGATAAGATTGTTGGCTTAGGGTGAGTTACATATATACGGGCTTTAAGTTAAAATTTTTGCTTAAAGAGCCATATGATCAAAGACAGTATAAAGAGCCCAATTTATGTGAGGGGCTCATATTGTATGAAATAAACATTAAATTAATTAATTTTTCCAATAAATCAAATAATATTATATTTTTTAACAAAAAAAATAAAAGTTTTCAATCTCAACAAACAAATTGAAATTCACTAAATCAAGTATCATTTAATTTATAATAGATTATCATATTGATTTATAAAGCATAAATTTTATAGTGTTTAAATTTATTAATAATTCCAGGTAGTAATATTTTATGACTTAACTTAAATACAAGATTTTGTATTAACACTTTATTTTCATGATTTTTAAGGTCGATCTGATTGCTCAAAATTGGTTTTATTTAAAATTTATTAAAACTTAAATTTAAACTCAATTAAATAATGTACGAAGAATGAGTTATACTTTTTATTATGTAAACACTATATATAGTTCTTGGATCTGCCACTAAAGCTAAAGATGATTTTAATTATGTTTAATATTTGTGCCAATAAATTATATGTATCAACAACAATGTTTGTTATATTTAAATTGGTCCACAAATGTCTATCTAGTAACTTCTATTATTTTTATCTCATCACATCTTCACTTCACTCTTGTAAATCTAGTAACACCTAATACGTAATGATATGGACAATAAATACCCCATAGACATAATTAATGCTGCATTAACTAAATCTAGATTGGTCCAAAAGGTAGATAAAAAAAGGCTAGAAACTGTAATTAAATATTAAATTTATTAAATAAAAAGATAAAGCAAACGCTTATCACATCTCACACTTAGCATTTTGCAAGTACTCGGGTAATGAAAAAAACTATTAAGTTCTGATTAACTAATACCACTTCCGTAGGTTTGCATTTAGCATAAACAACAAGTCCTTTAAACCTCTAGGTAGCCTAAGGGACGAGTATGGTATGTGAGGGTTTGTAGTAAATGTACCCAGAAAATTCTCGATTTTTATTTTGACGGCCAAGTCTCAAACATGAAATATATCATAACACACAACACATGCCATCTTAATCATGTAATAGCTCTTAGATGTCATATAATGCGATTCTTCAACTTTACACTCCAACACAACTATTCAAGTACGCGCACATAGTCTCAAAAGACTAAAATATATTATGAATAATATCAAAGTCTCAATCGACAAGAAAATAACATGCTTTTGATGGAAAATACATAACATCACAAACACTCAAATAAGTGTTTAGGTGCAACTGTATCACTAAAGTTCAATCAAATGCACGTGTGCTACCATAAGATTGCTTGTCCACCAAAATCTCTATACTTCGTGTTTGTATAAATCAAAATAATATCAAAGTTTCAATCAACAAGAAAATAACATGCTTTTGATGGAAAATATATAACATCACAAACACTTAAATAAGTGTTTAGGTGCAACTGTATCACTAAAGTTCAATCAAATGCACGTGGGCTACCATAAGCTTGCTTGTCCACCAAAATCTCTATACTTCGTGTTTGTATAAATCAAAAGATCTTTGTCAAGGGTTGTAACGAAGCTTAGTTGAAGGGGTAGGAAAATCAAAAATGCTGTAGTTGGCTAAACTAGACAACTAATAGAATATAATGTTCATATACACTTGAAGCACTCAACATGAAACTAACCCCGAGATATCATCCCACATACACATATATAAAACTAGTAAATTTCTCATTATAAGAACCATTGAACAAACATTCTTTTTTCTTTATTTTTTTGTTTCGATATAAAGGTCTCCTTTCCTTTCATTTTTTAAATTCATTTTTCTCTCATTTTTCAATTTCTTTTTTTCTCTATCTCTATTTTTATCATTGACCTTTGTGACTTTGTTAGAGATGTCACGAAGAAGAAGTAGCCAAAATAATTTAAGTCTCACAAAAAATTCACACTTGAACAAAGATATCCCCCACTCAATGTTTTACCAATCTCTAAAATTATATCACAATGCTATACTAGTTAATCAAGACAAGAAGAAAGAAATAAGCTCAGGAATTAGATGATGATATACTAAGAAAAAGGATTTAGGCTCAAGTGGTTCACTAAGGATTATTTTAAGGGTATTGTTTGGGTCAATATAGTTAATCCTAGAGCCTTTATCATTTTACGCAATACACAATTTCATTATGCGCACGACTTGGTTTAAAGCAAGTTATAGAGTAACACATACAATGACAAATGTAACGCCCCCAAATCTGGGGTCAGAAGATTTGGTCGTCATTGTTTCACAATAGAAATGTAGCATCTGCGACCCCAACTATACCAAGATCTTTTAGGCTATAGTGCTAGAAACAAGAATCCAAAATTCTATTAAATAAAATTTTCTTCTTTACAACAATTCTTTTTGCAAATATTCTATCACACTAGTATAACTTCGACAAGAAGTATAAACTAATCTTATACAATATAGTATTTAATAGAAATCAACTTTATACAATAACCTTACTCTAGCTCTAAATACTTTGGATCATAACATCTTCACGCTAACCTCTTTTCCTTTCTCTGTCCAAGCTACGCGGACAACTCTCGCCAGTTTACCTTCTTACTGAAAGGCTAAAATACGAAGAAAACAAGTATGATCGAAAGAAATGCTCAGCAGGTGTATTATCAAGTACGATAAGACAATTTTCCAAATAGATTTGAGTTTTACAAATAAAATAGGTCTTTGGTTTGAACATTTATGATTTCCACAAATTTTAAAAACAATTTTAATGTTTTGCAATAATTTTTCATTCAACTTTTAGCAACTGAATAGTTTAAAATAGAAGGAATTTATATTGGTCGCCATAGTTATCCCAACAACAACGAAACCAAGAGTATGTAGAAAACAAGATGTACATGTAGATCAGTAAGATTGGAGGTAATAGTTCTACGCAAGAAATCCTTTGAAAATAACAATTCTGTCAAATCAAGACGTTTGAATCATCTCATTTCTCTTTTTCAGTCATCATCAATTTTCAACTAAATTGGAATTCATTCGACGCTACGAGCTAAGCCAAATGTGCTCAGCAAGCATATATATACCAACCACAATTTTAAAACAAAAGGGTAAACATGGATATCAGAGTATAAATCACAAGCACAGAGCATATGGCTGTAATCAATCTCAAATGTAACAATTGGTATTAGAGTTGAAATTTTACGTTGGAAGAAAACATCAAGGTTAAGCTGCTGATCAGTCACGCATTAACCCCGGACTATGCACACAACAAAGTCCTTTAAGTAGGATCCCTGGCCTCATTTGGCCTTAATTAATTCCGACCACGAATCTGGTCCGACCATTATTGGTCCATTTTAAAAACATTCCAATTCTACCGCAGGGTATCAGTAATAGCATGCTCAACAAAGTTGAGTATGAAATGAAACAGACATTACGACATCAAAAAGGAATTTCAACTGCTCCATATAAGGTAGGGTTCAAGAAACATGCATTATGACATCAAAAAGGAATTGCAACTGCTCCATATAAGGTAGGGTTCGAGAAACAGACATTATGGCATCAAAAAGGAATTGCAACTTCTCCATATAAGGTAGGGTTCAAGAAACAGGCATTATGACATCAAAAAGGAATTTCAACTGCTCCATATAAGGCATGATTCAAGAAACATGCTCTAGACGGTCTCAACAGTATAAATTATTTCATTATGGAAGAATAAATAAGGCCAGGGTAGTTACAATGCAAAACAGAAAGTGAAAGTTAGTGCTACTTGGCACAAATATGAGGGTTCAAGAAACATATGCATAACAATAAAAAGGGTAGTAACACTTGCATAGGTACAAGATAGGGATAAAATACTTGCATAAAATTTTATAGTAAACATTCATATAATTTCTCGAGGATATTTCACTTGAACGATAAACTTAAACTTGAATGATAATTGAAGGGTATAGACACTTGCATATTAAATCGTAATTTTAAAAATCTCACTTTACCCTTATCGGGCCCACCAATTCCCAATCATTTAGGATTTGCAACATTTCAGCTCAATATTTTCACATCAGGATATTTGTAAAATGGAACTTGTATAAGTTCAGTATTTGTAACTTCAAATCAATTCATTTAAACATCTCAGCCATAATTTGAAACAGTTATAAAACTGAATAAAAAGTCTGAATAAATATTCGTGGACTTATGAGTTCAGATAGAACACTTGCAATTTAATGTAAAAGAATCAACACTTGGAAATTAAGTGAAGAGTATAAACACTTTCATAATAATAATTGAAGAGAATATCACTTGAACAATAAGTGAAGGGTATAGACACTTGCCTCTGGTCCTTAGCTATTATGTAAGGCCGAATTAATACGATTTCCTTCTTATTCTGTCTTACAACACAATTCTCTACTTCAACCCTTCTTTGATTTAACGTTCTTATGATTACCATGAGTCTGATCCTACGATTTTGAACCCACGCGTCTGCCTCAATAGTCAAACATGAGACGGTACTTTAGTCTTCAGAGTATTATTCTCACATTCCATAAACGATTGTAACTTAATTCTAACGCATTTACTAGTCTTACCGATATCTCTATTGGAATAAAATACTTGGAAATGTCCACCAAGAATGTTGACGTTTTCCCAGTGTTAAGTCATTTCACAGATAAATCAGCCAGTCGTAAGCAATACTTCATCCATCTCCGACCTCTTTCATTTAACATTTTTTGGTAATCTGGCTTGTCTCGTCTAATAGCCTTTGTACATAGATAACAATATTTCAATTGATAGAGTAGTTACGATTACCTAAATAAATAATTTACGTAACACGCTAGCTCGTCAAAATCTCTATAATATAAAAGTCAACATCTAAGTCAACGGTCTCATCAATCTCATTTTCTAACAATACTGACAAATTTCTATTCTAACTGCCCCTCGTGATAATATTAGACACGATTAAAACATTTAAAAAAGTCTCAAAACAATTATTCGTATTTATGACTTAATAACCAGATAATTCACATAATTTACGTAGCACATATTGTCACTTACTGGCAATGAATAAATCACATATGCCATGTAACATTTAAGAAATAATTTTAGAAAAATATTAGACTCTCGTTTTAGAAGAAATCGAACATAAAACATTTTAGGATCGAAAGTCGAATCACTTTTCATTAAACAAAGAACAATTCAAACTAAATCAGCCAATAAAAAAAGATATCTAATTAATTAAAATTAATCAATTAATATAAAATTAATTGACCACTTGTAGCTAATTAAATAAATATTTTCGGATAAAACTGATTAAAGAAAATAATTAAATTAAATTTAAATTAATTAAATTAAATTAATAATTAATTAATAAAATTAATTGATTTATAAATTAATCAATCAATCAATTAAATAAATTAATTATTAACTAAAAATAATTAAAATAATAAAATTTTATTAAAATTTGAAATTAAATAAATATAATTTGAATTTATTAAAAAGATTTAAATAAAGAAATGAATTTTTAGAATTTAAAACTATTTTTTGGAAAATATTAAACCAAAAACACTTTTTAGAAAAAAATAATTGGTGGTTTTTGTATCAAAACCGGGTTGGGGAATCGGGTAAACGGGTCGCCAAGAACATGGGTGGGTCGCCAAGAACACCACCGGAATCCGGTGGCGGTTCTGACCACTTCCCCAGTTTCCGGCAACCAAAACCCTCCCCAAATCAATGATTTCTTCACCTTTCGACCCCAACAACTCTCGACAACATAGTAACAAGACAAAACGAACCAACAATCCACCAAATCACACCGAAACGGGCCGGAAAATCCGGAAAATTGACGACCCGTAGTTTTTCGGCCGTTTCTAAATCTTACCCCAAATGCAAAACTAGTTACATGCCTCGATTCCCCACCCTACGATCTACTTAATGAATCACTTAACCGAACTAGAACTCCGGCCAAAAGTTAGAAATCCGGTGAACTCCCCCTTTTTCTGATTAGCTCGATTAAGATACCAAAAATTCGATTAAAAATAACCAACATGCTCCAAACATTGTATACAATCTAACCATGTAATCAAATCACAAGAATCATGAAGATTTTGAGTTTCCGCCAAATTAAAATATAAATTCGAAATTAATAAAAATTTGAGATATTCGAAAATCATACCCACACAAAATCTGATGATGAATTTATATAGATAGTGATGAGAGCTTCGATTTGACTATAAGAGTGGTGAAAACGGATTCCGGTAACGCCTTCAAATTTGAGTTTTATTCTCGAAGAACAAGAAGAACACGGTTCGGGGATTTTTGGTATTTTTGGGTATTTTACGGATTTTTCGGTAAAAATAAATTAAAGAATAAGATATTTATATTAAATGGAAAATATTACCCCAAACGACATTTTTAGATCAATATTGATCCATTGGATCATTTTTAATTAGAATAAAGCGTACCGGTTACGAAACGATAATCATCAACCAAAACATATCTATACCGAATGTTTATGGATATATCCCACTTCAGGGAATGAAATATTGGTACGAACGATATACCAATTACCCGAATGATTAGGAAACGAATTAAATTTTCCTTTCGATAATTAAAATAAAATGAAATAAAATAACATCCTCATAAAATAAATTCCAATTACCACAAATATTCACATAGCATCCCAATGACACATATGTGACCATTTAACGAATAACTTAGCACATTTAAATGGATAAAACATTTTATTAGAATAAATACAAAAGAAAATTTCATTAAACAACGAAATGTTTACACGTAACTTTTCCCGGTTCTTACATTCTTCCCCCCTTAATATGATTCTGTCCTCAGAATCAAGTCAAGAAAACAGGTGGGAATACTTTTCTATCATATCGCTTTCTAATTCCCAGGTAGACTCTTCTACTCTAGGATTTCTCTACAAAACTTTTACTAATGGTACAGTTTTATTTCTCAATACTTTCTCTTTACGATCTAATATCTCTATTGGTTGTTCTACATATGATGAGTCTGGTTGAATTTCTATTGGTTCGTACTTTATCACATGACTTGAATCAGGTCGATACTTCTTTCGTTTGTTGTACCAACTCTGGTCCTATCACCTTTCGTTCACCAACTTCTTCCCCATACACTGGAGATCGATACTTTCGTCCATATAAAGCCTCGTAAGGCGGCATTCCAATACTGGCATGGTAACTATTGTTATAGGAGAATTCAACCAATGGTAAGTGATCATCCCAATTACCTTCAAAGTTTAGTGCACAAACTCGTAGCATGTCTTCAATCGTTTGAATGGTCCACTCACTCTGACCGTCTGTCTGAGGGTGATACGCCGTGCTCATATTTAACCTAGTTCCCAAAGCCTCTTGAAACTGTATCCAGAATCTTGAATTAAATCATGGATCTCTGTCAGATACAATTGAAACCGGTATTCCATGTCGTACTACTATCTCGTTCAAATAGAGATGAACCAACTTATCCAATGGATATCTCTCATTAATTGGAATAAAGTGTGCTAACTTCGTTAATCGATCAATAATAACCCAAATAGCATCATGATTAGCTCTAGACCTTGGCAATTCTACTAAAAAGTCTATTGTAATATGTTCCCACTTCCATTCAGGAATATCTCGGTTGTAATAGTCCACTATGTCTCTGTTGTTCTGTCTTCATTCTCTAACATGTCAAGTACTTAGATTATCACCAACACTAGTATTCTCTTAAATCTCTTATATATCTTTG
The DNA here is from genome assembly GCA_030848705.1 of Heracleum sosnowskyi. Taxonomy (NCBI): domain Eukaryota; kingdom Viridiplantae; phylum Streptophyta; class Magnoliopsida; order Apiales; family Apiaceae; genus Heracleum; species Heracleum sosnowskyi. The sequence goes on along the minus strand of CM061240.1, from coordinate 108,621,351 downwards.
TACCCCCGAGTGAATGTAACATCTACAGCTATGGGTTTCTTGAACATTAGGAATCTACTCTAGAAGTATATCCTCGTATTTCCTTCTTATCTATTATACTCTCTCGTTCTTTCCTGTAATTGAATCCATTTCTCCTTCTATTATTCTTTCCTTAATATAACTCTTTCTTTTTGGTCAATTCTGGCTGAATCCTAATCTCGGTTAATTCCTCTTGTTATCATAACTTCAAACTCCGTCATTTCCAACTCTTATATCAGATGAATCAATTATAACAATAATTATAACAATATATGGGTAGACTGAAGAAATTAACATCTTTAATCTCGCTTTACTCCTTATAATATCAGTCACGATATTGGTTTTTCCTGGTTGATAATTAATTATATAGTCATATTCCTTGATTAATTCTAACTACCTTCAATATAACTGACAACTACTTTCAACAATCACATACTTTCTGTACCGATGTAAGATAAATATTTAGTTTAAAACAACTACTCATTTCCTTGTCCATTGTCTTTAAATCCCTGTTGAAACCTCTTCATCCTCTTATCCTCATTATAGATAATGTGAGAAATACATCTTAACAACTTGGTGACTTAGCTCCATACATTTAAAACTGTCTTTCTTAGTTCCGAGAACTTAATTGGTCTCCATCTGATTCCCTTATATTCAAAGTAAAACTCAAGAAATCTTTCCCAAGGTATAATCTCATTTTCCCAAAATAGCTTGATCAGATCAACATCATTTTGATTCTCATTCTCATTCTATTTTTGTTTTAAGATACTCTCGCTCTCACTATGAGTCTTTTCTATCTGATGGTCTATCAACTAGAGTGGGGCAAGATTTGTCTACATTGACTAGTAAGATCTACTTTAAACTACAGTGAGCAAAAGACCTGCAATCATATCATGTAATCCCGAAACATTCAAAGATCGTATCATTCTCTTTTATTAGCCTAACGTTGAGATTAGACGTTCTTCATGTTGAGACAAAAATCTATTATGTCCATATTCCACAACCGGTGATAACATCGATTCAATTGCGCATTTTCCAAATTTGGAATCAACTCTTGAATTTCCTAACTAACTTAAATGGTCACTGAGGCTTCACAGCGCGTTGTTGCTTCTTCAAATATTGTTCCTTCTTTAAATACTGTTGTTTCTTTTAGAGGAAAGTTGACCCACTCTTCCACATCGTAACGTTAATTGATAGAGAGAGAACAACTGGCTCCGTTATATGTCACTAGTATTCTAATCGCATTGTGATCCGCTTTCGCTAGTGGTAATTGAATCACAAATTCTTTATTCATTATGGTAAGGTTAATCCATTCCAACCTGATGACATACCTTCCAGATTATTTGAGATAACAAGAATCATGAAATTTTTGAAGTAAGGAGATTCCATATCATAACAAGTGTCCCACAACAAACAACTGTTGTTATTCCTAGACAATGAATCAAGATTGTAGAAGGGGGGGGGGGGTTGAATTCAATCTTTAAAATTTCTTTTGATTCTTGATAGTGAAGATGTGAAATTAAAATAAGAACATACAAACAAATAAGATAATCACAAGAATTAAAAATTCAGATGGATTGTTTCTGTCCACCCGAGAGATTTTATTGAAGAAATCTCTATGATGTTTATGAGTAAACACACAGCTGCATACACACTATTCTAGCTTCATCAATTTACAAAGGATATTGCCTTTAGCTTTCTAAATTGCCTAACTGATTTCTTAGTTCTAGAATAATGCTACTACTTGGTTATATATCCCAAGTTTTCAAAGATGTTTGAACAGTCAATAATACAAAAAGTAAATCTTGTTCAAGATCCTTGTTTCTCCATTCCGAGTAGTGGTCCATGTGTTGGTAGCTTGCCCTTCTTGGCTGATTGCCTTTTATAGAAATACTACTTTTGACCATACAAACAGAATGCTACTTTCTTCCCGTGACCTTTCCAGAAAAACTGGCTTCCATGCTTTGTGTAGTCTGTCAACCCACGTGCTCTGTCTGAACTGTCCTTTTCACAAGTACAGTGTGTATCCGTAGAAGCTACTTGAGTTGTATCCGTTGACAACATCTTGATCACATCCGTAGATAGTTAGTACTGTTATCCGTAGACAGTACATTTTCCACATCTGTTGAAGGCTAATTAAGCTATCCGTTGACAGTCAATTTCACTTATGCAAAATTACAAGGCATCAATTATTTACAATTAGCCTCCCTATCTTACATATCTATTAATAGTCAACATGACTTATTCAGCCTAACAAGACTACTTCAACTTCAACATCAGAAATACAAAAGCATGTTACATTGAGTCTTAATCCGTAGATAAGCTACCCATCAACGGATACTGCATAGGCATGCTATCCGTTGAAGGCTACATTTTACTTGTACAATTTTTACTAAGTTAATTTAGTTATCATCAAGAAACAACATAGTTCCTAACAATCTCCCCCAATTTATGCCTGGTTGAGAATCAACCATAAATTAAGAGTCTTGATGATAACAAAACCACTTCCAACATAAAGATAATAACAGTAAAAATTGTATTAAGCTACATAAATGAAAAACTGAAGAGTAGAGATAGTTACATAGAGAGTGCTCCTCTAGATTGAGCAGATTTAATTCTTTTTCTTCTCTCTTTGAGGCTGAATCTTCTGTCTCCCTTCCTTGGCATAGTTGGCCTTGATTTGATCTTGAAGCTTTCTGTAGAATGCATCTTCTTCAGCAATTTTTGGATCTAGCTTGCCTTGCAACCATCTAAGGTACCTGTTGCTAGCCTTAGACAATTGATCTTCAATCCTGAAGAATCTTCTACAGCCCTTGTCATCCTTGAATTCCATCATCCAGTAAGGTTGGAGATGGATTCTTTGTCCATTAAAAGAGATCTTCAGCTTCCTTGGCAAACTATCAGGAGAATTCCAGCTGCTTCTGATTTCCTCAATTTTCTTCAACAAAACACTCCTGGAAACCTCAGAAAATCCCCTTGTGTTTTGAAGCCTGAGAAGACTTTCACCAAGGTAGAATATCCCTCATTCAGCACTTGTTGCAGGGGCCATGCTATCACCTTTCCTCATTTGTAGACAAAAGTCAGTCTTTCAGGCAGATCTCTGAAATTGTCTGTGCCTCTTATTTTACTAACTTCATCAAGGAATAGATCCATGGTTGAGTACTACTGTATCTCTGCAATGTACAAAAAGTCTGCCTTGTTCTCAACTGGCTTGGCAACGTTTGGTGCAACATACAGCTTGATTGGTCCTTGTTGAGCTTTCTTGACTTGTTCCCTTTTCTTTGACATCCTTTCTGCTTCAATTATGAACTTAGGGAATACCAAGTTTTCAAACTCAATAGGTTCTTCTTTAAGCTCTACAGGAGTCCTATGGAAGGTGGTTTGAGATTGAGCTGAGGCTGGAATGGGGTCTTCGAAGACAACCCTCCTTTCTGTATCTATTTTCTTTTCTACTTTCTTAGGAGAGACATGCCTGATAAGTGGATTTTTAATCCACTTGGAACGCTTCATATCGGCTTAAATTGATGACTTGAACTCAAGTATGTGGTGTGTTTAATGTGTTTTCATTAAATTTTGCAGAACCAAGAGTTGGAGGATAATTTGATTAAAATTCGGATTTTCCGGGTAGGTTGCGCAGTCTTCACTGTTTTGGCCATATCTGGAGTTCTACAAGTCCGATTCTGACGATCTTACAGCTCACGCGAAGAGGACAACATTTTCTATGTCCTTACAGCGGGCGCCCAGGAATTGTACTGGAATTCTGCACGGCCGCCCAGGAAGTCAGAACCGCCAGAAATTTCCAGAATTCGATTTTAATTAGGAAAGTTTCACAAATTCGACTTCTAATCAATATGGTAATTGCTTGGGGCGGCCAAAAACTTCCAGAATCAGTTGTAAACATGGAATATGCAATTCTTATTGCATTCAAAGATGGAAATTGCCGTAATTCTATTCTAACTCAAAAACGGCAATTGCTTGGAAGAGGGACAACTTGGAGCTATAAATACACACCTTGGGGGGACATAATCAACACATCACAATACATCACAACACACCAGAGATCAGATTCAATATTGGAGCACAAGATCGAGGAGCCAAGAACGAAGAACGTGACTACGAGGAGATCTAGACATAGTTTTTTCTTGTATTCTTCAATTTTGGTGTAACTTTTGGATGCTTCCAGATTTGTCCTCTAAACCTTTAACTCTTATTCATATTTACATCATTGATTTCTTGTTTTTCATCATGCTTTCATCAGAACCCACGATGATGAACGGTTCTATTATGAACTAATCATTGTCGTGGGATCCTAACGGATTTATTTATGGATTTTAGTAGTTAATTGTTTTAAAGATGTGTGTGTGATGGCTAATTGATATCCTAGTTTGGTTGTGCTTATTCTTCTTGGATGCGTAGCTAACATCTAAGATTGTTTGTTAATCTCTATTGAATGCGAAAGTGGATATAGAGGTTTAGAACTTGCCATGCTAGCATAGGTTTATGTATGTTTTTCATGCATGATTCGTAGGTGATTTTAACCATCTTACCTGCCCTATGTAATCTGAATGGATAACTTGCTCGTTAAACCGTTATGTTTTCAAATCTTATAGACATATAGGGTCTAAGCATAATTGGTGTCTGCCCAACTTCTATCTCTTTTGTGGATGTTTGAGTGGTTTGGTATACGTATACTGAAAGGTAGCGTGTACTTATTTCGTGTTATCCGATTAGTTTTAACAACCGTCACATGCATTGATTAAAGACAAAAGACTCTGAATGAAGTATTTAATGAAGTCAGGATCCCATGTTTTATTCTCATATACATAAATCGATTTTAATCCTCTTAGTTAGTTAATTCTTAGTTTAATAATTTGTTCTCTAGTTAATTTTAGATAATCAAACCCAAATTGTTAATTGTCTTAGTAGTGGATAAAAATCATACATTGTTGCATAGGTACATTAATTGAATTGAACACCTCATTAGATCTCTGTGGGAACGAACTTGACTTATTCGTATATTAATTGTGACCACGTGCGCTTGCGTGATTTTGTGCTAACAAGTTTTTGGCGCCGCTGCCGGGGATCATCGGTGTTTTATTTTAGTTTATGTGCTTGTCATCAGTGGTCGTTAGAGTTCACTGACTCGGATTGTAGTTGTTTGTTCTGTGTGTTTCAGGTACTTGAACGTGTATGCGAACACGTTCTCAGACTCGTAAATTGGAAGAAGAAAGATTAAAGTTAGTAAAGATGGGAGACGTTCCAGAAGGAGTAGCACCTGCAGCTAAGGCTTTGAAGGACTATTCTCAGCCAAAGATCAATGATATTCAGTCGAGTATTGTCAGGCCGGCTATTGCAGCTAATACCTTTGAAATCAAGCCTGGCACGATTCAGATGGTGCAGAATTCAGTGCAGTTTGGGGGTGCTCCAACGGAAGATCCTAATATGCATATTAGGGATTTCATCGAGATTTGCGACACCTTCAAGACCAACGGAGTGTCGGAAGATGCCGTGAAGCTGAGACTTTTCCCATTTTATCTGAGGGATAAGGCTAAGGGATGGTTGCACTCTCTACCAGCAGGTTCTATTACTACATGGGAGGATCTTGCTCAGAAATTTCTTACTAAATTCTTCCCCATGGCTAAAACTGTTGCGATCAGGAATGCTCTTACTCAGTTTTCTCAGCATTCTGGAGAAACTTTATGTGAAGCTTGGGAGAGATACAAGGAGATGCTTAGGAGATGTCCACATCATGGATTGCCCGACTGGATGGTGATTAATTGTTTTTATAATGGTCTGGGAGCACAATCAAGACCAATGTTAGATGCAGCATCAGGTGGAGCTCTATGGGCTAAGAGCTACGAGGAAGCTTATGAGTTAATTGAGATGATGGCTGCGAATGAATATCAGAATCCTACTCAGAGATTATCACAAGGCAAAGTAGCAGGAGTTCTTGAAGTTGATGCAGCTACAGCTATAGCAGCCCAGTTGAAGGCTTTGACAATGAAGGTGGATTCTTTGATGAATTATGGAGTTCAGCAGGTGGCTAGTGTTTGTGAGCTTTGTGCGGGCGCACATGAGACGAATAATTGTGCCATATCTAGTGAGTCGGCGCAGTTTGTGAGCAACTTTCAGAGACCATCACAGCCAGTTCCAGCCAACTATCATCCCAATAGCCGGAATCATCCTAATTTCAGCTGGAGCGACAATCAACAATCTCAGCAGCCTTATCAGCCATTCCAAGGTCAGCAATTTGGAGCAAAGCCTTACAATCTTCAGAATTTTCAGCAGCAGCAAGGGCAGAATTTTCAGCCACAGTATGCTCCTAGGCAACAATTTCAGCCACCAGGATTTCCGCAACAACCTCATGCTAGTGCGGGGCAGTCTTCGAATGAAAAATCTGAATTGGATGAGTTGAGAATGATAGTTAAAAGCCAGGCGGCATCACTCAAGACTTTGGAGAATCAGATGGGGCAGTTGGCAAGTGCCTTACTCAGCAGAGCTCAGGGAACTCTTCCTAGCGATACAGAGCCTAATCCAGGAAAGACAGTTGTCCAAGAACATGTGAAAGCAGTTACATTGAGATCGGGAAAGGTCACGGGCAATCAAAAATCAGCAGTTGAAGAAGAGGAAGAACTTCAGCAGCATCAGGTGGAACCTTCTAAGGAAAAGCCAATTTTTGATTTGGCAGCTAAGCAGTTGGACGGTGAGGCTGAAAAGAGCAAAAATTCTGCTGACAAGTCTACTTCGGAGCAGACTATTTACCCACCTCCTCCATACCCAAAGAGGCTCCAGAAGAAGACTACAGAGAGTAACCAGATCTATCCTCCTCCTCCATATCCAAAGAGGCTACAGAAGCAGAATCTTGACACAAAATTCGCTAAATTTCTCGAGGTTTTCAAGAAGTTACACATCAACATACCTTTTGCAGAAGCTCTTGAACAGATGCCGAGATATGCTAAGTTCATGAAGGGTATTCTATCTCGGAAGTTGAAACTCGAGGATTTGGACACCGTTGCTTTGACAGAGGAGTGTAGTGCAGTTCTACAGCAGAAATTGCCACCGAAGCTTAAAGATCCGGGAAGTTTTACCATACCTTGCACTATTGGCAATCAACTTTTCAGCAAATGCTTATGTGATTTGGGAGCTAGCATTAATCTAATGCCAATGTCTGTTTTTAAGCAACTTGGGTTGCCTGAGCCGAAACCAGTTAATATGACTTTACAGTTGGCTGATCGGTCGATCACATATCCGAGGGGTATAGTGGAGGATGTCTTGGTAAAGGTGGATAAGCTGTTTTTCCTGCTGATTTTGTTATTCTTGACTTTGAGGAGGATAAGAAGATTCCTATCATCTTGGGAAGACCTTTTCTGGCTACTGGCCGAGCGTTGATCGATGTTCAGAAAGGAGAGCTCACAATGAGGGTGAGTAATCAAAAGGTCATCTTTAATGTGTTCAAGGCTATGAAATTTCCGACAGAGGAGGAAGAGTGTTTTAGTTTGAAGATGGTTGATACGGGTCAGAGAAAGGAGTTCGATCAGCTGTTGAGCAAAAATTCGGACATGCACAAGTTCGAGCATCACATCAGTGATTCCATTGACAATTCTTCCATTCGAGATCTTTCGAATGTCAAGCTTGGAAAACTTCCACCACATTTGAAGTATGTCCTTCTGAATGATGAGTTGGTGATTTTTAAAGAGTGTGAAGATAATGTGTTGAGAAGGTGGAACAAGGATGATGAGGTAAAAGAGTGTTCTTATCAATCGACGGAGAAGCATAAACACCTTAGAGGTGTAAAGAAGAAAAAGAAAAAATTGATTGGTGGAAAAGTCAAGGTGAAGTTTGATTTAGAAAAGATGTGGGAAGAAAGCAAGAAGGTTATCAAACAATGGGTGAATGGTCCTTCTGCTAAGGACAAGTCAAATGCGATCTTCGAGCCACCATGATTTGATTCACATTTGTCCGGCTAAATGACATTAACGACAGCGCTTCGTAGGAGGCAACCCATGTGTTAGGTATGTTTCTACTATCTTTTTATTACCTTCAATGAGGACATTGAATATGTTAAGTTTGGGGGTGATGTATGGGTTTGTTTAGTTAGTGTGTGTCTCATGTAGGATTCATATTGCATGTGTAGTTGTAGTTTATTTGTAGTTTTGCATGTTCATGTCGTAGGATTCTGTTTGCATAGTTTTTATTTATTATGTGAGTCCATTTTAGTTGCATGCATATTTCATGATCCCGTAGGATTTGACTATTTCCGTTGATGAGTCGATGTTGATTGGAGTGTTGTTGTGATGAATAGAGGGTTGATTAAGTTTTTAAGTATTGACTTGCATGCCAGAAACAAATCTATTTCATAAGTCTCATTGGTTGCTTTTGAATTTGATCAGACCATGCTTGTTTGGTGTTAGAATTTAACCACTTGTTTACATTTAGAATGTTGGCTAGATTCTTGAAAACGAAGGAGCACTTATGTATAAGTTTGGGGGAAACCAGGGATTTCATGCTAGTTGTAATAAAGGCTAGGCGTCAAATGGCTAGTAGCCGGCTCATTGAAAATATGAGTAGTCTAGGGTGGGATGAGAAAAAGGCAAAGTGCACTCATTCCGAAATAATAAAAAAAAAAGAAAGAAAGAAAAGTTGAAAAATAAAAAGAAAAGAAAAGAAGAGTTGTTTTTATGCAGAATTGATCAGGTTGAGCTCTTTAATACTCGAGCAATTAAGTTCTAGGGGACTTTGTGCCTAGTGACCTAAGACTTTTCCGGTCTGGGATCCACTAACCTAACGCTCGCTACATGGGTATTATTGTATAAGCCTTTTGGGGTCTTAACCATTGCACGGTCAAATAAGCATGTGTATTGTGTTTAGTATGTTGTTCTGTAATAAAAGCATGAATTCCTGTCTAACTCAAGTGGATATTGAGATGTCTTTAAGTGGTTTCTTGTGTCTAGAGTTCATTCTGTTTGTAAGCTTGTGGTTGTTTTGGCTAAGAGTAGGTATGGTCTTGATTTAGTTTGGGAGTATATTGGTGAGCATCGCACACACGCACGTTTCTGTGTTTGTCTCATTGGTCGATGGGAATTTGGTCGAACTCTGTTTGGAAGACTGTGTTCTTTGAGATGTTGGCTTGTTGATTGGTTTTGGTTGGTTTGAAGGGATCGTTGCATTTTCATATTAGTTGCATACATGCATTGCATTGTTAGTTGCATGAGTAGATGGATTTTGTGGGTACATTCGCTATAGGCCCTCACGAGACCTTACTCGTCCACTAGGGATGCCTAGGGGTTTAAAGGGCTTGTTGCATATGCCAAATGCAACCGTGATCACCTACGGAAGTGGTACTAGTTAGTTGTATATAGTTATATTATTTATGCTTGAGGACAAGCATCGGTTTAAGTTTGGGGGTGTGATAAGTGGATTTTTAATCCACTTGGAACGCTTCATATCGGCTTAAATTGATGACTTGAACTCAAGTATGTGGTGTGTTTAATGTGTTTTCATTAAATTTTGCAGAACCAAGAGTTGGAGGATAATTTGATTAAAATTCGGATTTTCCGGGTAGGTTGCGCAGTCTTCACTGTTTTGGCCATATCTGGAGTTCTACAAGTCCGATTCTGACGATCTTATAGCTCACGCGAAGAGGACAACATTTTCTATGTCCTTACAGCGGGCGCCCAGGAATTGTACTGGAATTCTGCGCGGCCGCCCAGGAAGTCAGAACCGCCAGAAATTTCCAGAATTCGATTTTAATTAGGAAAGTTTCACAAATTCGACTTCTAATCAATATGGTAATTGCTTGGGGCGGCCAGAAACTTCCAGAATCAGTTGTAAACATGGAATATGCAATTCTTATTGCATTCAAAGATGGAAATTGCCGTAATTCTATTCTAACTCAAAAACGACAATTGCTTGGAAGAGGGACAACTTGGAGCTATAAATACACACCTTGGGGGGACATAATCAACACATCACAATACATCACAACACACCAGAGATCAGATTCAATATTGGAGCACAAGATCGAGGAGCCAAGAACGAAGAACGTGACTACGAGGAGATCTAGACATAGTTTTTTCTTGTAATCTTCAATTTTGGTGTAACTTTTGGATGCTTCCAGATTTGTCCTCTAAACCTTTAACTCTTATTCATATTTACATCATTGATTTCTTGTTTTTCATCATGCTTTCATCAGAACCCACGATGATGAACGGTTCTATTATGAACTAATCATTGTCGTGGGATCCTAACGGATTTATTTATGGATTTTAGTAGTTAATTGTTTTAAAGATGTGTGTGTGATGGCTAATTGATATCCTAGTTTGGTTGTGCTTATTCTTCTTGGATGCGTAGCTAACATCTAAGATTGTTTGTTAATCTCTATTGAATGCGAAAGTGGATATAGAGGTTTAGAACTTGCCATGCTAGCATAGGTTTATGTATGTTTGTCATGCATGATTCGTAGGTGATTTTAACCATCTTACCTGCCCTATGTAATCTGAATGGATAACTTGCTCGTTAAACCGTTATGTTTTCAAATCTTATAGACATATAGGGTCTAAGCATAATTGGTGTCTGCCCAACTTCTATCTCTTTTGTGGATGTTTGAGTGGTTTGGTATACGTATACTGAAAGGTAGCGTGTACTTATTTCGTGTTATCCGATTAGTTTTCACAACCGTCACATGCATTGATTAAAGACAAAAGACTCTGAATGAAGTATTTAATGAAGTCAGGATCCCATGTTTTATTCTTATATACATAAATCGATTTTAATCCTCTTAGTTAGTTAATTCTTAGTTTAATAATTTGTTCTCTAGTTAATTTTAGATAATCAAACCCAAATTGTTAATTGTCTTAGTAGTGGATAAAAATCATACATTGTTGCATAGGTACATTAATTGAATTGAACACCTCATTAGATCTCTGTGGGAACGAACTTGACTTATTCGTATATTACTTGTGACCACGTGCGCTTGCGTGATTTTGTGCTAACAATGCCTTTGTGATCTTTTCTTCCATCTGGTTGGCTTGGACTTAGGCACTGTCTTCCTTTTTTTCAATTTCCTCCTAGTAGGGGCCTCTTCCTCTACAGCCTCACTACTTTCTTCCTCCATTTCCCTCATTAGTTCCTGGGCTAATCTAGCCTGTTTCTCAGGTGTAGATTCATAACCCTGGGGATTGGCTTCTCTTCTTATCCTTGAAATCTCTTCTGCTTTTGCTTCATTGAACCTTGGATGGTTGCATGTGATGTGAAGTTCTTTGCCATTTCTGTAGATAACAGCCAATCCTTGCCTCAACATTACATCATTGGTATTCTTGAGATTTGTGATAAGGGTTGCTAACACCTTAGACTCATCAGGCTTGGGAAAAGGATAATCCACTTCTAGTTTGTTCTTGCCATGATGTCTTGGTGGTGATCCAGTCCTGCCACTGAAGATAGGCTCAAATTCCTTGACACTAGAGTGTTCAGTATCATAGTTTCTTTGCAGAACAATGGTGTCAGGAGTGAGAACTCTCAGAATTGTTGTGTGGACAAGATGGCTACTTGAGGATGAAGTCACAGCCTGGAAGATGGATTCCTTGATCAGCTTCTCTGAGTTGAGAAAGACTTGAACATCCTTAGCTTGAGGAGAGACCACCTTTGTGAGTTGAAACTCACTTGGATTAGCTATGATTTGAGGTGACTCCCCTGGATCCCCTTGGCTTGATGGCACTCCTTTAGTTACTGGTTCAGAGACCACTAGTGCACTCTCCCCCTTACTTGAATTCTCCCCCTTTTTGTTATCATCAAGGGTTTGAGTGACACCAGTAGCCTGCAGTAACTGTTGCAGAAGCTGTGTCTGTATATTATGATTAGCCAGAAAGGTGTCCATTTGCTTCTCCATCTTATCCATTCTCATAGTAAGAGCATCCACATCCTTCACCAACTTGTCTTGCTTGCATCTTTGAGATGTGGAAGGAGCAACATCAACTCTTCTTGCCAAAGCATCCTTCACCCCATCTAGATGGTTCTTGATATCATCAATGTTGGCTCTTTGCTGAAGGATGTGGGCTTGATGAAGCTGAAGTGATGCCACAAAGTTCTGAACCGTGGTGGCATGCTGTGGATTTGATGTCTAAGCTTCACCAAGAGCCCTTTGATAATTCCTTAGAATGACTGCCTTGGTGTCATTGTGGACATAAGAGTTAGAAAACAACCAAGTAGACATCTCTTGGAGAGTGGAAGGGCCTTCATCTTCTCCTTCACCACTCTCAGAATTATCACTGTCTTCATCATAACTAAAATCTTCACCAGCTCCTGGAGGCAGATTCTGAATTGCTTCCTTTGCCCTAGACATTGATTCAGTAGTGTGTACCAAATTCAACATCCTTTCTACCTCCACATTGCCCTGTCCAGCCAAGACTTGATAGGCTGGATCAGGATGAGTAAATGTCTCAGCATTCATGTTGACTTGATCCAACTCATTTTGATATTCAAGTTGGAACAATCTCTCCCTGTCTGCATCACTGACATTCATTGACTCACTTGCAATGGCTGAGCCTTCCATCCTTATAACTCTCGTACCTGCTTTTCTCTTGTTTTCTCTCTGTTCTTGCATCAGGGGCTCCCCCTGGCTCACACCTCTCACAGCCTCACCTTCACCTACTAAGGTGGAACTCTCAGTACTCACTTTTACTAGACTGTAAGAAGTAGTCTGTCTCTCTTTCTCTCCCTCTCCTTTTGCCTGGTTGCAAACCAACCTCTCACTCTCAGTGGCTTCACTCCCTTCCCTCAAGCCTAAAAGTGTTTGAACTACTACTAACTCATCCACACTTGAAGTTTTAATACTTGAAGTTTGAAGTGCAAGTGTGGAAGGAGTATCCGTTGAGGTAGTAGAAGTATATGTCAACGAATAGCTGATTTGGGGCATATCCGTAGACATACAAACACTTGTCAACGGATGAGAGATATCCGTTGATGAAGGAAATGAAGTTGCTCTAGAAATGGAGACTAAGGCTGAATCTGTGGAGATTAATTTTAAATTTAAAGCCACATATGGAGCCAGAGTCTGAGAAATGATAGATTGGTGATCCAACAAATCATCCACTACGCCATACGTGATCATATGCAATGTTTTTTTAATGTGGCTGTAGACCAAAAAAGCGTTGCATTCAGCTTCATTTTCAAAAATGCAACACGAAATGGGCGTTGCATCCGCGGGCGTGGCCTTTGATGTGTAATGCAACACTTTTGGTCATCTACTGCAACAACGTGAAAGTATTGCATTATAAGTGTACTGCAACACCAAAATCAAGGAAATGCAACACCAATGAGTGTTGCCTTAAACACAGGGCCACTTGCAAATATGATTTCCTACATGACACATAACACCACAACACTACTTACCCCCAAATCACCCCCAAACTTAGAATATTCAATGCCCTCATTGAAGGTGATAAGAAATATAGTAGAAACATACCTAACACATGGGTTGCCTCCCACGAAGTGCTGTCGTTAACGTCATTTAGCCGGACTCAACTAACCAGAATCACATTATACTGCCACCCTGAGTGGTTGGTGGCCCAAACGGAGGATCCTGATGGTGCTCTCCAAATTCACTTCCTGACAAATTGTTAGCAACAATAACAGGAAAAATAGATGACTGTCCAAAATATGCATACCTCAGATGATTTGATGAAGATTTAAGAACGAGATTAGTAGTCTTTTTTAATGACGGCTTAAGCCGCACCTGAGAGTTCAAGAGCTCTGTCAAACCAAGCGACTCATTTGGCATATCAAATTTCCTCTTCCAAGGAACTGCATTTAACATCTGAACATGCTCTGCTTTTACCTCCTCAGTACGAGGCTTGCTTAATACACAAACATCGAATGTATCCGACTTCAACAACTGATCAAACGGTTTATTCTGACCAGTATCAACCCCTTCCACTCTAAAACACTTTTCATTGTCTTCCGGAACATTGATGGCCTTAAACACATTAAAGGAGACAGTCTGATCTTGCACTCTCATTGTGAGCTCTCCTTTTTGGACATCGATCATCGTTTTGCCCGTGGCTAAAAATGGTCTTCCCAAGATGATTGGGATGTTCTTATCTTCCTCAAAATCCAAGATGACGAAATCGGCGGGAAAAATAAGTTTATCCACTTTGACTAAGACGTCTTCCACTATTCCACGAGGATATGTGACCGATCTGTCAGCTAGCTGCAAGGAGATATTGGTAGGTTTTGGGTCGGGGAGTCCAAGTGTCATGAAGACGGAGAGAGGCATCAGATTGATGCTTGCACCAAGATCACACAAGCATTTGTTGAATGACACTTTGCCAATAGTGCAGGGAATAGCGAAGCTCCCTGGATCTTTAAGCTTTGGAGGTAGTTTTTGTTGCAAGATCGCACTACATTCCTCCGTCAATGCAACCGTTTCAAAATCAGCTAGCTTTAACTTCTTCGAGAGAATTCCCTTCATAAACTTAGCGTAACTAGGCATTTGTTCCAACGCTTCAGCAAATGGGATGTTAATATGCAATTTTTTAAATACCTCCAGAAATTTGCCAAATTGCTAATCCAGTTTCTGTTTCTGCATCCTTTGAGGAAACGGTGGAGGTGGATAGACTGGAGGACTGGCCTCTGAAGGAACCATATGCTTGGCTGGTTGTTGGAGTGGCTGCTTTTCCTTTTCTGCAACTTCCTCTTGCTCTGCCTGTTTTGAATTCTGTTCAGATTCTGTTCCCCCTGTGACTTTTCCTGACCGCAGAGTAATAGCTTGTACCTGTTCCTTACCATCATTCTTCCCTGGATTAGGCTCTGTGTTGCTAGGCAGACTTCCTTGTTGCCTATGAAGTAGGGCATTTGCTAGTTGTCCAATCTGGTTTTCCAGAGTTTTGAGAGATGATGCCTGACTCTGGAGTGATACCGCTTGACTCTTGACCATCGATCTCAATTCTTCTAATTCAGATTTTTCATTAGATTGCTGCTGAAAGCCTGGAGGCTGATATTGCTGCCTTGGAGCATACTGCTGCTGCATCCCAGAAGGGTTGGACTGTCTACCCCCAAACTGCTGGTTAGGAGGAGGATAAGATGACTGCTGCATGTTGTTCTGACTGTTACCCCAGCTAAAGTTAGGGTGATTCCTGTTGTTTGGATGATATGTGTTAGGAACTGGCTGTTGTGGCCTTTGAAAATTGCTCACAAACTGGGCTGACTCATGAGATATGGCACATTGACTAGTGTCATGCCCACCTGCACATAGCTCACAGATGCTAGCGACCTGTTGCCTCCCAAGATTAGCCAAAGAATCTACCTTCAGGGTTAGAGCTTCTAACTGAGCTGACAGCGCAGTAGCGGTATCAACTTGAAGAACTCCTGCTACTTTGCCTTGCTGCAATCTCTGCGAAGGATTTTGATACTCATTCGCAGCCATCATCTCAATCAGATCATAGGCTTCCTCGTAGCTTTTAGCCCACAACGCTCCACCAGAAGCAGCATCTACCATAGGCCTAGATTGGCTTCCCAGTCCATTATAGAAGCAATTAATAACCATCCAATCTAGCATCCCGTGATGGGGGCATTTTCTGAGCATTTCTTTATAACGCTCCCAAGCTTCACACAATGACTCACCCTGTGCCTGGGCAAACTGAGCAATAGCATTCCTTATGGCAGCTGTTTTCGCCATAGGAAAGAATTTGGAGAGAAATTTTTGTGCAAGCTGTTCCCAAGTAGTGATAGAACCAGCCAGCAAAGAATGTAACCAGCCTTTAGCTTTGTCCCTCAAAGAGAAGGGAAAGAGTCTCAGCTTCACAGCATCATCTGAAACACCATTGAACTTGAAGGTGTCACAAATTTCGATGAAATTCCTGATATGCATATTAGGGTCCTCAGTTGCTCCACCCCCAAACTGGACTGTGTTCTGCACCATTTGGATAGTACCAGGCTTAATCTCGAAGGTATTTGCTGCGATAGCTGGCCTGACGATACTCGATTGAATATCATTTATCCTTGGTTGCGAATAATCCATGAGTGCTTTTGGAGGTACCTCTGGATTAGGATTAGCATCTCCCATTGTAACAACCGGTCCAACTTCTTCTTCTAGTAACTCTATCTCTTTCTTCCTTTCTAGTTCCGCTTTGGTTTGAGATCGTGTTCGCATGCACGTTCAAATACCTGAAAAACGAAGGACAGGAAGACACAAGATAGGTAAGTAACACGAATCAAGTCAGTAATCTATAACGACCACTGCTGACAAGCATAAAAACTACAAATAACACCGCAATCCCCGGCAGCGACGCCAAAAACTTGTTGACTCGTAAACACGCAAGTATACGCGATCAAAAATAGCAAGTGATAAATAGAGTTCGTTCCGTAGAGACAAGGTGTAAATGCCAATTTAATACCTATGCAACAGTGTATGGTTACTTCTTAATGCTTGACCAATTATTAAATTGAGTTGTTGATTATTACTTAACTAATAAAACAATTATCAACTAAGAGTGAATTAACAAACGAGATTACTTATGTAAGAGAAACATGGGGTTCCAATTTCATTAACTACTTCATCTAGAATCTTATGCCTTTTCAACCTAGCATGTGCAAGCGATGATAACTGATTAGACGCACTAAGCTGACACACGCCAACTTTCGTTGTACATATATCATCCTACTGATCATCCACAATCGATAGAAGTCAAGTAGTCACCAAATATGCTTAGTCCCTATATGTCTATAGAGATTGAAAACATAATGGTTTACAATCAAGCATCCAAATAATCACATAGTCGGTGCAAGACGGTTAGAACTACACCACAAATTAATACATGCTCTTCACATGCAAAAACCTACGCTAGCATGGTATGTTCTAAACCCTAGATCCACTTTCGCAATCACTAGGATTCAACAAACAATTACGGATGTTCGCGACACACCCGTAACGAATAAGCGCAACCAGACTAGGTTAACAATATATCAAACACACACCAAGGCATAAAAACATTTAATAACTAGAATCCATGGAAAACTCCATTAAAACCCCATGATAACGATTAGCCCATAATCGGACTTCTCATCATCATGGGTTCAAATGATAACATGAATCTACAAACAATTAATAATGAATAATAGAAAAGAAATTGAGAGCAAAATAAATCCCGGAAATTGTAGAGAAGAAATACAAAAGATGGAATCAATAGGCCTCCTTGCTTGTCACTAGCTTGAAGAACCCTAGAAATTGATCTCTTGTTGCTCGAATAATAATATTGATGATAGATACAAAATAACCTAACGATAGATGTCTTTTAAGTCTAAGATATTACATAATAAACCAAAGATACGTGCCCTAACAAATTAGGCCCAGCACAAGTTGACCCGGTTTGGAATAAAATACATGCAGTTTCGATGCACTACAGGAGGAAACTCGCGCTCTTGCGCTTCCATTTGGCGCTGCAGCGCCTAAGGATCCCTGATTTCTGCTGTGAACAAACTCAAAATGGCGCTATTGCGCTTCCTATGGCGCTCTTGCGCTTCCTATGGCGCTCTTGCGCAGGAAAATGGCGCTCTTGCGCCTTACAGCTCCTGGAAAAATGCCCAGCAATGTAGAAAATTTCCGTGGCTTCGCGTGAGCTGTTGAATCGTCAGAATCGGACTTGTAGAACTCCAGATATGGCCAAAACCGTGAGAGCTTCGCAACCTACCCGGAAAATCCGAATTTTAATCACATTAACCTCCAACTCTTGGTTCTGCAAAACTTAATGAAAACACATTAAACACACCACATACTTGAGTTCAAGTCATCAATTTAAGCCGATACGAAGCATTCCAAGTGGATTAAAAATCCACTTATCACATGCCACGTCAGCAGTGGGGCCCACTCAATGGCCACGTCAGTACCTGGTCCCACTTGCATGCCACGTCAGCAGTGGGTCCCATGTGCCACGTCAGTAGAGGGGCCCTCGTGCCACGTTAGCAGTGGGTCCCGCTTGCCACGTCAGCGGCGGGTCCACATGCCTTTAGTAATGCAACGCTTTGCACTAGTTTTTTAAACAATAATTGTCATGTAATGCAACATTATATTTAGTAATGCAACACCATTTTTTTGAAAATTCAACATTAGGAAAAGACAAATGCAACACTTTAATTAAAATTTTGGCCAGAACAGTTTCGTACATAAAAGAAATCCATCCAAAAAATTTCCCATCGAAACCATCCTCTAAAACATCCCAAATATTCTACATACCAACCAAACCATGCAACCAAGGCACATCCAAACAATAAAACAAAATACCTAAAATATTCATTACAAATTCTTCAAACGTAAGTGCCAACACCAAACACGTAGGATGAAGTAGATAACTTATAAGTGCAAACTGACTAAGTTCAGATATTAAGAACATTTATATAATTATATTGCTAAAATTCTGTGCCGCCTTGAGTCGTAGGAGTACCATTGTCATCTTGACCACTTGTTGGGGTGGCACTCAAGGGTCCAATATCAAAATTAAGATCTGGATTAGCTTCACACAACTTTTTCAACATCAATGACATGTTCTCCTGTACTTTTTGGTTCACCTTCGCTTCCAAATTAGCCTCAAGATCTTGTCTTATTTTTGTGGTCAACTCCTGCACATAATTTTCTGTAGGAGCAGGAGTTGAATTTTTTAAACATTTTTTACCTTGCCTTCCCACTAGCCAGTTTTGTCCATGAGTCTTCCCACCAACGACAAGTGCATTTGCTTCAGCAATTTTTCCTACATCTACCAGCGCCTGAACCCCTAATCTGAACGGAGAAATGTTTATCTAACCCTAATGTAAGATCCGTGAACTTTATTAATAATATAATTGTATTATATGTGTAGAATAATTATTGTGGAGTATTTGGAGTTTTAATGATCAAGATTGTTGAGTGATTATGTGCTAATTAATTGGTGTGTCGGAAGCCCCTTTCAAATATTTTGTCATTTGAAAATATCTTCAATTTTGAGCCGTTTTGAAAATTCAAGGGCCCCGTTGAAATTTTGTACATCATTATTATTCCTTCGTCATTCGTGTCCGAATCATTATCGGAGGATTTCTTCGTATCATTATATCCCTCATTATCCGATACTATCAATATTATCTGTTTTATTCAGAAAGGAGAAAAATTATTCCGAACCCTAATTGTTTAGGGCGATTGATATATCGTTCATATCAATAATACATCTATTATAGCCCCAGTATTCTTGAGCATTCGTTATATAAATGATATGTATTGATATGGATAATTATCAGTCCTTTTGGATGATTATCACCTCGTAAAACGTGAACTTTACTTTATTAAAGATTTAAAGCGATCCAGTGGATCTATATCGATCCAAAAATGTTGTTTGTGGTATTATTTTCCACTAAGTATAAAAAGGAGAATCGTACATTATTAGATGTATAATACATATATAAATATAAAAAAATATAAAAATTCTCGAACCGTGTTCTTTGTGTTCTTGAAAATCAAAATCAATTTCGAAGGTGTTATTGAAATCCAAATCTCAAGTTCAAGTACTCAAATCAAAGGTCTTGAGCTCTAGTTTCAGAATCTTCTAACCATATCATCATCTGGTAATTCTTCGATTTTATATGGATTTTTCAATATTCGAATTAAATTAGCGTTCTTGATAAAATTTGGGGATTTTCATTCTGTTGATTCTCCGTTCAATTGATTGCTTCTAACATGTTCCTAGGGTTCTAGTTAGTAGGAATCCATGCTTTAATTTCATGTTTGTGTTCGATTTTAAGAAATTCGATTTTAGGATTTTTGCCCGATTTTTCTTTTTAATAGTCCGTTCATATGAATGATCTGACATTGTTTATGATAGAGGGCTTTTGTTGTATGTGTTCTTAGCTTCATTTTAACATAAAGAACGTCGAGTTTCATGTACGATTTTGGTAGATCGAAAAATTTGTGTAAGGTCTCCAGAATTTGATCGGGATTGGGATTCCGGCTGTGTTTTTGGTTTGTTTTGGTCGGAATGAATAGCTGAGTTTGTAAGGAATGTTTTGGTATAAAAAGCCCCAAAATCATAGGTGTTTTTGAGTCGCCTGATTCTGGAAAACCCACCGGAATCTGGAAAATTTCCGGTTTGTTCTTCCCGACCCGTTTTTGTTCTTCGCGACCCGTTTACCCGAATTTTGACTCGGTTTCAATCTTCGAAACCCTAATTCATGTTCAGAAAACTGTTTTTGAATTTTATTTTTAAAAATAATTAGAAAATAGTTTAAAAATTTATAAAAATCATATTTTTATTTTAAAAATAAATTTTTAAATTCAGAAAATTCTGGAAAATTATAAATATTTATTTAAATTCAAAAACGGATTAAATTTAATTATTTTAATTATTTTTAATTAATAATTAATTCATTTAATTAATTGATTAATTCTTTTAATCAATTAATTATTAATAATTAATTAGATTTAATTATTTTAAATTAAGTTTAATTATTTTCTAGCTTGATTTAATTATTTAAAAATAGTTTGAGTGTTTGAAAAGTGTAAATTAATTTTATTAATTGATTTAATTGTTTTTAAATGCTTATATTGGGATTAAAAATCCGATTCTTGATTTAAAAATTGTTTGTGACTTATTTAAATTCAAATAAGCCTCGAATATTGTTCTAAAAATATATATAAGTGCTATATGGTTTATATGAGTTGAATAATGTGTTTTATAGTCCGTAAATGCCCGTACGAGGGCTAATGTCTGAGTTTTAATTACCGTAAATTAGATCGGGCACCCGATAAGAACCCGATTACTTGTTTAAATTTGAAAATGGTTATGAGTGTATATCGAGGATAGAACGAGGATAGTTAGACTTACTGAAATGAGTTGTTTATTATAGAATCGAGTTCCCGGAGCAAGGGAAAAGATAAGGTAGAGTAAGCGTGGTAGAATTCCGTCAGCTACTTAGACCAGGCAAGTACCTGTGCCTTTACTTGTTGATTCTATTGTTATTTTTCATAATGATATTATGTATGTTACCATCAGAACGATTCAGATTATTCAATATTCACCCCTTATTTGAGCAACTGATGCTATTTCCTTGAATATTCCTAAATTCTTGATTAAATCCACAATCATGTTGAAAATCAGAAATCTTCATTTCAATTCACTTGTGTTGACTATAATAATTGCTGACTTTCTTAAAAGTGTACTTATGTACCGTTGACACCATTTCGAATCTATTTCTCGAACATCATTTGATATTGAGCAGTTGAAGCTCTTTTGCAACTATTGTACCTTGTCATTGTGTACTTACGTACCATCGAAACCATTTCGAATCTATTTCTCGAACATCATTTGATATTGAGCAGTTGAAGCTCTTTTGTAACTATTGCACACTGTCATTGTGTACTTATCTTGTTATGCATGTTATTGCTTATACTCTGTGATAGAATGTACATGTTTTAAAATGAGACCAGTAATGGTCGGGCCATATTTATGGTCGTAATAACTTAAGGCCCAGATGGCCATGGATCCTAGTGGAGGACTTTGCTATAAGCTGGTCCGGGGTTGATGCGTGACTGATCAGCAGCTCAACCTTTTTATTTGAAAAATGTAGTAGTCCATTTCTAATCCCTCTTTCTTCAATAAAGATTGTTAAAAGCATATGTTTGACTTGTGTATTGTTGATTCAGATAACTGAAATCCTTCCTTTCATTATGGAACTGTGATTGATATATATTATGCTTGTTGAGCACTTGTGGCTCATACTTGTTTTGTTTCTAACCCTATTCTAGTGAAGCGAGAGAATGAGCAGACACAACGCGAGTGACAGTTCTCCAGATGCTAGGAGACCACCCCGAGTGATTGTCATTGGACGGGTAGTTGTCTTATTTTGGAAGTTAGACTAGATGTCTAGCTTTGTATATGAAGTTGTGTAATAATAACTTTGAACTGGTTTGTAATAACAACGTTGACTTAGAAGCTTTTTTCATGCCATAATCTGGATGCGGTCTTGGATAAGGGGTATTTTATGTTATTATTATATTATGCATGTGCTATATTCAGGTATGTTGAGTTTCGTTGGTCGAGTGACTCCCCAAATCTGTACCCCGGGTTTGGAGGGCGTCACAGGTTGGTATCAGAGCAACATGTTATGGCATTTGAAACAAGTTAGGATTTAGGGTCCAGGATAACATAGAGGGTTAGGAATTCACCTAATGGTCATAGAAGGTCGATTAGAGATATTATGTGTAGTAATTGATTATGGTTATAATTGCAGCCACCTAGCTCTAGTTCAGACTCAGATCCGTCAGAGCATCCGAGAGAGGAGAGACCTATACCAGATATGAGAGCAGGACCGTCGCGACCGACACTACCTCAGTCTGGAGCTATAGTGGTCAGGAGGGATCCTATACCTTGTCTCGTTCCACTTCGACGCATATCCGCAGCACCGCGGTCTCAGGCTTCAATTTTCGGACCTTTGTTCCAGATCTCTGAGCCACCAGTTCCACATCACCATTATCAGAGGATGAGAGAGGAGAGGGATTACTTTCATAGACAGGTGTTAGAGATGCGTGGGATGCGTTCAGAGGAGGCAGTTATAGCCAGAGATAGAGATAGATTCAGAGATCAGATAGGAGAGACACGGATGAGACTCAGGGTTGTGAGGACATTGGTAGAGACGAGGTTGTATGGACTAGCTACTAGCAGAGAGGGATAAACTACAGTAGGGATGAGAGAGATTTTGGACTTTGCGATGAGGGAGATTGGGGAGATTGCCGGACCAGCACTATGGGAGACTAGAGATGATGATCCATGAGCCGGTAGAGACGAGGTTGGGATATTATGTGGATTCCAGTCAGATAGAACATAGATGCATAGTATAGTACCAGCAGTGCATCGAGCTTATAGTATCGCCTTGGATTGTTGTTGTATTTTGTTGTTGTACTGTTGATCGGAAGTTGTAGTCCAGCTATGACATATTTTACTTTTGGAAGCGTTCTATGCTTGTATCGAATCTTTATATATATGATCACTACTTTTGCAGAACTGTCATTATTTTCTTGTCATGTTATTTCAGCACCATGATTGCCATTCTATTTATTGCAACAGTTGTTTTTTTGTATATACCATTGGAAACCTGTAACCGTCACGGTACGATTTGACGATTTGTAACTCTTGATTCTATCAACCGCATTCTTTTCCATTTATGAATTGTTTGATTAAATCAGTTATTGTTGATTCATCAGTAATATGCCACCTAGACGAAACACCCGTGCGAATAGTTCCACTGACCAAGAAGGTCAACAGAATACACCCCCAACGGGTCATTTAGATCCGGTTGTAATACAACTTTTGAACACCCTCACTCAACAAGCTACTGCTCTAGCACAACAACAACAACAGATCCAACAACAGTTACTACAGCAGCAGCAACAGCAACATCAGCAACAACAACATCAACAACAGCAGCACCAACATGTATTACCCGTGGTTACGTTTAAATATTTTCAAGCAGCAAAACCTCCATAGTTCAAGGGATCTGCTGATCCAGTTGAGGCAAAGGCATGGTTAAAGGAAATGGAGAAAGCTTTTACGTTGATAGAGGTAACGGGAGAAAAGAAAACTGAGTATGCTAGTTATTTTCTGAAAAATGAGGCAAGTTATTGGTGGGAAACTAGTAAGGCTTTAGAACCTGAAGGGTTAATTACGTGGGAGAGATTTACAGAATTGTTTTTAGGGAAGTATTTTCCTGACTTTATGTGAGATCAAATGGAGTTGAAATTTCTAGAATTGAAGAAAGGTAGTATGACTGTTTCTCAATACGAGACCAAGTTTACCGAGTTGTCTAGGTTTGTTCCGACATACGTTGATACGGAGAAGAAGAAGGCCAAGAGGTTCCAACAGGGACTGAGGTCATGGATTCGTAGTAAGTTAGCAGTTTTGGAATTAGATACATATGCAGCCGTAGTACAGAAGGCAATGATTACGGAAGGAGAGAGTGATTCATACATGAGAGAGAAAGAGAATAAGAAAAGAAAGGTAGGGACATCTGATAAGGTATAGTCACAGGGAGATCTTCAGAGCCATCCAAACAAGAAACCAGGATTTCAGCCGGGCAGAGGTACAACTTTCAAGAAACCAGATACCGGAAATGCAGGACCAATCAATCGTCCATCAAACAATAATCAGCAAGTAGTTTCCAGACCTCCACTGCCAGAATGCAAGACATGCGGGAAAAGACATTTAGTTATATGCCACAGATTGAGTATCACATGTTTTAAGTGTAACCAGAAGGGGCATTATGCCAGGGATTGCAAGACATGTATTGTGTGTCATCGATGTAAGAGACCAGACCATATGATCAAGGATTGTAAAGCGCCAGCACCCGTGAACAACATGATTCGAGCAATAGAGGCACCTCCAGCTGTCTATGTTCAGCCGCAAGCCATAACTTATAACATGACGATGAGGGAAGCAGTTAGAGACTCCGATGTGGTGGCAGGTACACTTCTAGTAAACTCTGTTAATGCTAAAGTGCTGATAGATTCAGGAGCTACTAAGTCGTTTATTTCTGAAATGTTTGCTCGTAAATTAAATTGATTAATGGAACCTTTAAATGGAGTGTTGAATATAGAGATAGCTAACCAAGATCGTATACCGGTCAGTTTATATTGTCCCCGTTGTGAAGTTGAGATTCTAGGAAACCGTTTTTATGCTGATTTATTACCTTTCAAGTTGGGAGAATTTGATGTGATTTTGGGAATGGCTTGGTTAACTGAGTATGATGCGCACATTGATTGTAAGAAAAAAAGAGTTACTTTAATTACCTTAGAAAGGAAAGAAATAATATTTCAAGGACAGAAACAGACGAAGAAGTTTTTGACAATGATTCAGACTAAGAAGTTACTAAAGCAAGGATGTGAAGCGTATCTCGCATACGTAATAGATACAGAGAAGGAAGTTTCTAAATTAGAAGACATTTCGGTCGTGAGCGAGTTTCCAGATGTTTTTCCAGAAGAGTTACCAGGATTACCTCTGGATAGAGAGATTGAGTTCGTAATAGATTTAACACCAGGCGCGGAACCAGTATCCAAAGCACCATACAGAATGGCACCAGTGGAGATGAAAGAGTTGGCTAAGCAACTGCAGGAATTGTTAGACAAAGGAGTTATCAGACCTAGTGTTTCGTCGTGGGGAGCCCCAGTACTGTTTGTTAAGAAGAAGGATGGGAGTATGAGACTTTGTATAGATTATCGAGAATTGAACAAGATAACCATAAAGAATAAGTATCTGTTGCCTAGGATAGATGATCTGTTTGATCAGTTGAAAGGAGCGGTTCATTTTTCTAATATTGATCTACGATCAGGACATCACCAATTGAAGATTAAACTAGACGATATATCGAAGACGGCTTTTCGAACAAGGTATGGACATTATGAATTTTTGGTAATGGCGTTTGGATTGACGAATGCACCAGCAGCCTTCATGGACTTAATGAACATGATTTTCAAGAAGTATTTGGATAAGTTTGTGGTGGTATTCATTGATGATATTTTGATATATTCCAAGACAGAAGAAGAGAATGCTAACTATTTGTGGATAGTGTTGGAGACTTTAAGACGAGAAGAGCTATACGCAAAATTTTCCAAGTGTGAATTCTGGTTAAGAGAAGTTCAATTTCTAGGGCACGTGGTAAGCAGCGAAGGTATCAAGGTAGATCCAGCAAAGATTGAAGCAGTGAAAGATTGGGAAAGACCAAGGATGCCAACAGAGGTTAGGAGTTTCTTGAGATTAGCCAGATATTATCGGAGATTTGTTCAGGACTTTGCAAAGATAGCCACACTAATGACTAAGTTGACGAGGAAAAATGAGAGATTCATATGGAATGACAAATGTGAAGAGAGTTTCCAAGAGTTAAAGAAGAGACTAACGACGGCACCAGTGTTAATGTTACCAGACGACCAATGACATTTCGTAATCTATAGTGATGCGTCTTACAAAGGATTAGGTTGCGTGCTTATGCAACATGACAAAGTGATTGCTTATGCGTCAAGACAATTGAGACCTCATGAACAGAAGTATCCTACACATGATTTGGAATTAGCAGCGATCGTATTTGTTTTGAAGATTTGGAGACATTACTTGTACGGAGAGAGATGTGAAATTTACACCGATCATAAAAGTTTGAAGTACATCTTTACACAGAAGGAATTAAATATGAGACAAAGAAGATGGTTGGAGCTGATCAAAGATTATGACGTTTCCATCAATTACCATCCCGGCAAGGCAAATGTGGTAGCAGATGCGTTAAGCAGAAAAGAAAGATTGAATATGTTGACGATGACCAAAGAATTGTACAGAGAGTTTGAAAAGTTAGAAATAGAAGTACGTATTCCGAAGGACGCGACATATATGATTTATGCCATAACGTTTCAACCTAAACTGTTGGAGAAAATACGAAAGTGTCAAGAACAAGTCATGAACGACAATGTGATCAAATTAACAGGCGAAGAGATATGTAGCCAACCGGATGATAAAGGGATTTTAAGGTTTGCTTCTCGAATATGGGTACCTAATGTAGCGGAACTAAAGAATGAAATCTTTCACGAAGCACATAACTCGAAGTATTCAATTCATCCTGGAAGCACGAAGATGTATCGAGATCTAAAAATGAACTTTTGGTGGCCAGATATGAAAAGAGAGATTGCTGAATGGGTAAGTAAATGTTTTACATGTCAAAGAGTCAAGGCGGAACATCAACGACCAAGTGGATTACTGCAGCCATTAGAAATTCCTGAATGGAAATGGGAACACATTGCAATGGATTTTGTGGTAGGATTACCTAGAACAAAGACTAACCATGATGCTATTTGGGTTATCATTGACCGATTGACAAAATCTGCGCATTTTCTTCCGATTAACGAGAGATTCTCGCTGGAAAAGTTGGTTCAAATATATTTAAAGGAAATCGTAGTACGTCATGGAGTTCCTGTGTCAATAGTATCCGATCGAGACCCTCGATTCAACTCGAGATTTTGGCGGAGCTTTAAAGAATGTTTGGGTACAGAATTGAAAATGAGTACGACTTATCACCCGCAGACAGACGGTCAGAGTGAAAGGACAATTCAAACCATCGAAGACATGCTGAGAACATGTGCACTTGATTTTAAAGGTAATTGGGATGATCATCTACCCTTAGTGGAATTCTCGTACAACAATAGTTTTCATGCGAGTATTGGGATGCCACCTTACGAAGCTTTATATGGACGGAAGTGTCGATCTCCAGTGTATTGGGAAGAAGTTGGTGAACGAAAGGTGATAGAACCAGAATTAGTACAATAAACAAGGGAAGTGATTGAATTGATTCAGAAAAGATTGATAACAGCTCAGAACCGGCAGATGAAATATGCTGACCTAGCCAGAAAGGATATGGAATTCGAAGCAGGAGAACAAGTGTTACTGAAGGTTTCACCGTGGAAAGGACTAGTCAGATTTGGTAAGAAAGGGAAATTGAGTCCGAGATATGTTGGACCGTTTGAGATTTTGAAGCAAGTTGGGAAAGTAGCTTACGAGTTGGCTTTACCCCCGCATATGCAGCACGTTCATAATGTGTTTCACGTATCCATGCTTAAGAAGTATCGACCAGATTCAAACCATGTAATAGAATATGAACCCATAGAGGTCCAAGCAGATTTGTCTTATGTAGAACGACCATTTCAGATATTGGATCGTAGGGAGAAAGTATTAAGGAATAAGACTGTAGTGATAGTAAAAGTTCTATGGAGGAATCCTAGAGTAGAAGAGTCTACCTGGGAGTTAGAAAGTGATATGTTAGAGAAGTATCCCCAGTTGTTTCCTTGATCATATTCTGAGGACAAAATCTTATTAAGGGGGGGAAGGATGTAAGATCCGTGAACTTTATTAATAATATAAATTGTATTATATGTGTAGAATAATTATTGTGGAGTATTTAGAGTTTTAATGATTAAGATTGTTGAGTGATTATGTGCTAAATTGGTGTGTCGGAAGCCCCTTTCAAATATTTTGTCATTTGAAAATATCTTCAATTTTGAGCCGTTTTGAAAATTAAAGGGCCCCGTTGAAATTTTGTACATCATTATTATTCCTTCGTCATTCGTGTCCGAATCATTATCGGAGGATTTCTTCGTATCATTATATCCCTCATTATCCGATACTATCAGTATTATCTATTTTATTCAGAAAGGAGAAAAATTATTCCGAACCCTAATTATTTAGGGCGATTGATATATCGTTCATATCAATAATACATCTGTTATAGCCCCAGTATTCTTGAGCATTCTTTATATAAATGATATGTATTGATATGGATAATTATCAGTCCTTTTGGATGATTATCACCTCGTAAAACGTGAACTTTACTTTATTAAAGATTTAAAGCGATCCAGTGGATCTATATCAATCCAAAAATGTCGTTTGGGGTATTATTTTCCACTAAGTATAAAAAGGAGAATCGTACATTATTATATGTATAATACATATATAAATACAAAAAAATATAAAAATTCTCGAACCGTGTTCTTCGTGTTCTTGAAAACCAAAATCAATTTCGAAGGTGTTATTGAAATCCAAATCTCAAGTTCAAGTACTCAAATCAAAGGTCTTGAGCTCTAGTTTCAGAATCTTCTAACCATATCATCATCTGGTAATTCTTCGATTTTATATGGATTTTTCAATATTCGAATTAAATTAGCGTTCTTGATAAAATTTGGGGATTTTCATTCTGTTGATTCTCCGTTCAATTGATTGCTTCTAACATGTTCCTAGGGTTCTAGTTAGTAGGAATCCATGCTTTAATTTCATGTTTGTGTTCGATTTTAAGAAATTCGATTTTAGGATTTTTGCCCGATTTTTCTTTTTAATAGTCCGTTCATATGAATGATCTGACATTGTTTATGATAGAGGGCTTTTGTTGTATGTGTTCTTAGCTTCATTTTAACTTAAAGAACGTCGAGTTTCATGTACGATTTTGGTAGATCGAAAAATTTGTGTAAGGTCTCCAGAATTTGATCGGGATTGGGATTCCGGCTGTGTTTTTGGTTTGTTTTGGTCGGAATGAATAGCTGAGTTTGTAAGGAATGTTTTGGTATAAAAAGCCCCAAAATCATAGGTGTTTTTGAGTCGCCTGATTCTGGAAAACCCACCGGAATCTGGAAAATTTCCGGTTTGTTCTTCGCGACCCGTTTTTGTTCTTCGCGACCCGTTTACCCGAATTTTGACTCGGTTTCAATCTTCGAAACCCTAATTCATGTTCAGAAAACTGTTTTTGAATTTTATTTTTAAAAATAATTAGAAAATAGTTTAAAAATTTATAAAAATCATATTTTTATTTTAAAAATAAATTTTTAAATTCAGAAAATTCTGGAAAATTATAAATATTTATTTAAATTCAAAAACGGATTAAATTTAATTATTTTAATTATTTTTAATTAATAATTAATTCATTTAATTAATTGATTAATTCTTTTAATCAATTAATTCTTAATAATTAATTAGATTTAATTATTTTAAATTAAGTTTAATTATTTTCTAGCTTGATTTAATTATTTAAAAATAGTTTGAGTGTTTGAAAAGTGTAAATTAATTTTATTAATTGATTTAATTGTTTTTAAATGCTTATATTGGGATTAAAAATCCGATTCTTGATTTAAAAATTGTTTGTGACTTATTTAAATTCAAATAAGCCTCGAATATTGTTCTAAAAATATATATAAGTGCTATATGGTTTATATGAGTTGAATAATGTGTTTTATAGTCCGTAAATGCCCGTACGAGGGCTAATGTCTGAGTTTTAATTACCGTAAATTAGATCGGGCACCCGATAGGAACCCGATTACTTGTTTAAATTTGAAAATGGTTATGAGTGTATATCGAGGATAGAACGAGGATAGTTAGACTTACTGAAATGAGTTGTTTATTATAGAATCGAGTTCCCGGAGCAAGGGAAAAGATAAGGTAGAGTAAGCGTGGTAGAATTCCGTCAGCTACTTAGACCAGGCAAGTACCTGTGCCTTTACTTGTTGATTCTATTGTTATTTTTCATAATGATATTATGTATGTTACCATCAGAACGATTCAGATTATTCAATATTCACCCCTTATTTGAGCAACTGATGCTATTTCCTTGAATATTCCTAAATTCTTGATTAAATCCACAATCATGTTGAAAATCAGAAATCTTCATTTCAATTCACTTGTGTTGACTATAATAATTGCTGACTTTCTTAAAAGTGTACTTATGTACCGTTGACACCATTTCGAATCTATTTCTCGAACATCATTTGATATTGAGCAGTTGAAGCTCTTTTGCAACTATTGTACCTTGTCATTGTGTACTTACGTACCATCGAAACCATTTCGAATCTATTTCTCGAACATCATTTGATATTGAGCAGTTGAAGCTCTTTTGTAACTATTGCACACTGTCATTGTGTACTTATCTTGTTATGCATGTTATTGCTTATACTCTGTGATAGAATTTACATGTTTTAAAATGAGACCAGTAATGGTCGGGCCATATTTATGGTCGTAATAACTTAAGGCCCAGATGGCCATGGATCCTAGTGGAGGACTTTGCTATAAGCTGGTCCGGGGTTGATGCGTGACTGATCAGCAGCTCAACCTTTTTATTTGAAAAATGTAGTAGTCCATTTCTAATCCCTCTTTCTTCAATAAAGATTGTTAAAAGCATATGTTTGACTTGTGTATTGTTGATTCAGATAACTGAAATCCTTCCTTTCATTATGGAACTGTGATTGATATATATTATGCTTGTTGAGCACTTGTGGCTCATACTTGTTTTGTTTCTAACCCTATTCTAGTGAAGCGAGAGAATGAGCAGACACAACGCGAGTGACAGTTCTCCAGATGCTAGGAGACCACCCCGAGTGATTGTCATTGGACGGGTAGTTGTCTTATTTTGGAAGTTAGACTAGATGTCTAGCTTTGTATATGAAGTTGTGTAATAATAACTTTGAACTGGTTTGTAATAACAACGTTGACTTAGAAGCTTTTTTCATGCCATAATCTGGATGCGGTCTTGGATAAGGGGTATTTTATGTTATTATTATATTATGTATGTGCTATATTCAGGTATGTTGAGTTTCGTTGGTCGAGTGACTCCCCAAATCTGTACCCCGGGTTTGGAGGGCGTCACAGGTTGGTATCAGAGCAACATGTTATGGCATTTGAAACAAGTTAGGATTTAGGGTCCAGGATAACATAGAGGGTTAGGAATTCACCTAATGGTCATAGAAGGTCGATTAGAGATATTATGTGTAGTAATTGATTATGGTTATAATTGCAGCCACCTAGCTCTAGTTCAGACTCAGATCCGTCAGAGCATCCGAGAGAGGAGAGACCTATACCAGATATGAGAGCAGGACCGTCACGACCGACACTACCTCAGTCTGGAGCTATAGTGGTCAGGAGGGATCCTATACCTTGTCTCGTTCCACTTCGACGCATATCCGCAGCACCGCGGTCTCAGGCTTCAATTTTCGGACCTTTGTTCCAGATCTCTGAGCCACCAGTTCCACATCACCATTATCAGAGGATGAGAGAGGAGAGGGATTACTTTCATAGACAGGTGTTAGAGATGCGTGGGATGCGTTCAGAGGAGGCAGTTATAGCCAGAGATAGAGATAGATTCAGAGATCAGATAGGAGAGACATGGATGAGACTCAGGGTTGTGAGGACATTGGTAGAGATGAGGTTGCATGGACTAGCTACTAGCAGAGAGGGATAAACTACAGTAGGGATGAGAGAGATTTTGGACTTTGCGATGAGGGAGATTGGGGAGATTGCCGGACCAGCACTATGGGAGACTAGAGATGATGATCCATGAGCCGGTAGAGACGAGGTTGGGATATTATGTGGATTCCAGTCAGATAGAACATAGATGCATAGTATAGTACCAGCAGTGCATCGAGCTTATAGTATCGCCTTGGATTGTTGTTGTATTTTGTTGTTGTACTGTTGATCGGAAGTTGTAGTCCAGCTATGACATATTTTACTTTTGGAAGCGTTCTACGCTTGTATCGAATCTTTATATATATGATCACTACTTTTGCAGAACTGTCATTATTTTCTTGTCATGTTATTTCAGCACCATGATTGCCATTCTATTTATTGCAACAGTTGTTTTTTTGTATATACCATTGGAAACCTGTAACCGTCACGGTACGATTTGACGATTTGTAACTCTTGATTCTATCAACCGCATTCTTTTCCATTTATGAATTGTTTGATTAAATCAGTTATTGTTGATTCATCAGTAATATGCCACCTAGACGAAACACCCGTGCGAATAGTTCCACTGACCAAGAAGGTCAACAGAATACACCCCCAACGGGTCATTTAGATCCGGTTGTAATACAACTTTTGAACACCCTCACTCAACAAGCTACTGCTCTAGCACAACAACAACAACAGATCCAACAACAGTTACTACAGCAGCAGCAACAGCAACATCAGCAACAACAACATCAACAACAGCAGCACCAACATGTATTACCCGTGGTTACGTTTAAATATTTTCAAGCAGCAAAACCTCCATAGTTCAAGGGATCTGCTGATCCAGTTGAGGCAAAGGCATGGTTAAAGGAAATGGAGAAAGCTTTTACGTTGATAGAGGTAACGGGAGAAAAGAAAACTGAGTATGCTAGTTATTTTCTGAAAAATGAGGCAAGTTATTGGTGGGAAACTAGTAAGGCTTTAGAACCTGAAGGGTTAATTACGTGGGAGAGATTTACAGAATTGTTTTTAGGCAAGTATTTTCCTGACTTTATGCGAGATCAAATGGAGTTGAAATTTCTAGAATTGAAGAAAGGTAGTATGACTGTTTCTCAATACGAGACCAAGTTTACCGAGTTGTCTAGGTTTGTTCCGACATACGTTGATACGGAGAAGAAGAAGGCCAAGAGGTTCCAACAGGGACTGAGGTCATGGATTCGTAGTAAGTTAGCAGTTTTGGAATTAGATACATATGCAGCCGTAGTACAGAAGGCAATGATTACGGAAGGAGAGAGTGATTCATACATGAGAGAGAAAGAGAATAAGAAAAGAAAGGTAGGGACATCTGATAAGGTATAGTCACAGGGAGATCTTCAGAGCCATCCAAACAAGAAACCAGGATTTCAGCCGGGCAGAGGTACAACTTTCAAGAAACCAGATACCGGAAATGCAGGACCAATCAATCGTCCATCAAACAATAATCAGCAAGTAGTTTCCAGACCTCCACTGCCAGAATGCAAGACATGCGGGAAAAGACATTTAGTTATATGCCACAGATTGAGTATCACATGTTTTAAGTGTAACCAGAAGGGGCATTATGCCAGGGATTGCAAGACATGTATTGTGTGTCATCGATGTAAGAGACCAGACCATATGATCAAGGATTGTAAAGCGCCAGCACCCGTGAACAACATGATTCGAGCAATAGAGGCACCTCCAGCTGTCTATGTTCAGCCGCAAGCCATAACTTATAACATGACGATGAGGGAAGCAGTTAGAGACTCCGATGTGGTGGCAGGTACACTTCTAGTAAACTCTGTTAATGCTAAAGTGCTGATAGATTCAGGAGCTACTAAGTCGTTTATTTCTGAAATGTTTGCTCGTAAATTAAATTGATTAATGGAACCTTTAAATGGAGTGTTGAATATAGAGATAGCTAACCAAGATCGTATACCGGTCAGTTTATATTGTCCCCGTTGTGAAGTTGAGATTCTAGGAAACCGTTTTTATGCTGATTTATTACCTTTCAAGTTGGGAGAATTTGATGTGATTTTGGGAATGGCTTGGTTAACTGAGTATGATGCGCACATTGATTGTAAGAAAAAAAGAGTTACTTTAATTACCTTAGAAAGGAAAGAAATAATATTTCAAGGACAGAAACAGACGAAGAAGTTTTTGACAATGATTCAGACTAAGAAGTTACTAAAGCAAGGATGTGAAGCGTATCTCGCATACGTAATAGATACAGAGAAGGAAGTTTCTAAATTAGAAGACATTTCGGTCGTGAGCGAGTTTCCAGATGTTTTTCCAGAAGAGTTACCAGGATTACCTCTGGATAGAGAGATTGAGTTCGTAATAGATTTAACACCAGGCGCGGAACCAGTATCCAAAGCACCATACAGAATGGCACCAGTGGAGATGAAAGAGTTGGCTAAGCAACTACAGGAATTGTTAGACAAAGGAGTTATCAGACCTAGTGTTTCGTCGTGGGGAGCCCCAGTACTGTTTGTTAAGAAGAAGGATGGGAGTATGAGACTTTGTATAGATTATCGAGAATTGAACAAGATAACCATAAAGAATAAGTATCTGTTGCCTAGGATAGATGATCTGTTTGATCAGTTGAAAGGAGCGGTTCATTTTTCTAATATTGATCTACGATCAGGACATCACCAATTGAAGATTAAACTAGACGATATATCGAAGACGGCTTTTCGAACAAGGTATGGACATTATGAATTTTTGGTAATGGCGTTTGGATTGACGAATGCACCAGCAGCCTTCATGGACTTAATGAACATGATTTTCAAGAAGTATTTGGATAAGTTTGTGGTGGTATTCATTGATGATATTTTGATATATTCCAAGACAGAAGAAGAGAATGCTAACTATTTGTGGATAGTGTTGGAGACTTTAAGACGAGAAGAGCTATACGCAAAATTTTCCAAGTGTGAATTCTGGTTAAGAGAAGTTCAATTTCTAGGGCACGTGGTAAGCAGCGAAGGTATCAAGGTAGATCCAGCAAAGATTGAAGCAGTGAAAGATTGGGAAAGACCAAGGATGCCAACAGAGGTTAGGAGTTTCTTGAGATTAGCCAGATATTATCGGAGATTTGTTCAGGACTTTGCAAAGATAGCCACACTAATGACTAAGTTGACGAGGAAAAATGAGAGATTCATATGGAATGACAAATGTGAAGAGAGTTTCCAAGAGTTAAAGAAGAGACTAACGACGGCACCAGTGTTAATGTTACCAGACGACCAATGACATTTCGTAATCTATAGTGATGCGTCTTACAAAGGATTAGGTTGCGTGCTTATGCAACATGACAAAGTGATTGCTTATGCGTCAAGACAATTGAGACCTCATGAACAGAAGTATCCTACACATGATTTGGAATTAGCAGCGATCGTATTTGTTTTGAAGATTTGGAGACATTACTTGTACGGAGAGAGATGTGAAATTTACACCGATCATAAAAGTTTGAAGTACATCTTTACACAGAAGGAATTAAATATGAGACAAAGAAGATGGTTGGAGCTGATCAAAGATTATGACGTTTCCATCAATTACCATCCCGGCAAGGCAAATGTGGTAGCAGATGCGTTAAGCAGAAAAGAAAGATTGAATATGTTGACGATGACCAAAGAATTGTACAGAGAGTTTGAAAAGTTAGAAATAGAAGTACGTATTCCGAAGGACGCGACATATATGATTTATGCCATAACGTTTCAACCTAAACTGTTGGAGAAAATACGAAAGTGTCAAGAACAAGTCATGAACGACAATGTGATCAAATTAACAGGCGAAGAGATATGTAGCCAACCGGATGATAAAGGGATTTTAAGGTTTGCTTCTCGAATATGGGTACCTAATGTAGCGGAACTAAAGAATGAAATCTTTCACGAAGCACATAACTCGAAGTATTCAATTCATCCTGGAAGCACGAAGATGTATCGAGATCTAAAAATGAACTTTTGGTGGCCAGATATGAAAAGAGAGATTGCTGAATGGGTAAGTAAATGTTTTACATGTCAAAGAGTCAAGGCGGAACATCAACGACCAAGTGGATTACTGCAGCCATTAGAAATTCCTGAATGGAAATGGGAACACATTGCAATGGATTTTGTGGTAGGATTACCTAGAACAAAGACTAACCATGATGCTATTTGGGTTATCATTGACCGATTGACAAAATCTGCGCATTTTCTTCCGATTAACGAGAGATTCTCGCTGGAAAAGTTGGTTCAAATATATTTAAAGGAAATCGTAGTACGTCATGGAGTTCCTGTGTCAATAGTATCCGATCGAGACCCTCGATTCAACTCGAGATTTTGGCGGAGCTTTAAAGAATGTTTGGGTACAGAATTGAAAATGAGTACGACTTATCACCCGCAGACAGACGGTCAGAGTGAAAGGACAATTCAAACCATCGAAGACATGCTGAGAACATGTGCACTTGATTTTAAAGGTAATTGGGATGATCATCTACCCTTAGTGGAATTCTCGTACAACAATAGTTTTCATGCGAGTATTGGGTTGCCACCTTACGAAGCTTTATATGGACGGAAGTGTCGATCTCCAGTGTATTGGGAAGAAGTTGGTGAACGAAAGGTGATAGAACCAGAATTAGTACAATAAACAAGGGAAGTGATTGAATTGATTCAGAAAAGATTGATAACAGCTCAGAACCGGCAGAAGAAATATGCTGACCTAGCCAGAAAGGATATGGAATTCGAAGCAGGAGAACAAGTGTTACTGAAGGTTTCACCGTGGAAAGGACTAGTCAGATTTGGTAAGAAAGGGAAATTGAGTCCGAGATATGTTGGACCGTTTGAGATTTTGAAGCAAGTTGGGAAAGTAGCTTACGAGTTGGCTTTACCCCCGCATATGCAGCACGTTCATAATGTGTTTCACGTATCCATGCTTAAGAAGTATCGACCAGATTCAAACCATGTAATAGAATATGAACCCATAGAGGTCCAAGCAGATTTGTCTTATGTAGAACGACCATTTCAGATATTGGATCGTAGGGAGAAAGTATTAAGGAATAAGACTGTAGTGATAGTAAAAGTTCTATGGAGGAATCCTAGAGTAGAAGAGTCTACCTGGGAGTTAGAAAGTGATATGTTAGAGAAGTATCCCCA
Source organism: Heracleum sosnowskyi (assembly GCA_030848705.1). Taxonomy (NCBI): domain Eukaryota; kingdom Viridiplantae; phylum Streptophyta; class Magnoliopsida; order Apiales; family Apiaceae; genus Heracleum; species Heracleum sosnowskyi. The sequence continues at coordinate 108,584,453 of CM061240.1, read as the reverse complement.
GTTGTTTCCTTGATCATATTCTGAGGACAAAATCTTATTAAGGGGGGGAAGGATGTAAGATCCGTGAACTTTATTAATAATATAAATTGTATTATATGTGTAGAATAATTATTGTGGAGTATTTAGAGTTTTAATGATTAAGATTGTTGAGTGATTATGTGCTAAATTGGTGTGTCGGAAGCCCCTTTCAAATATTTTGTCATTTGAAAATATCTTCAATTTTGAGCCGTTTTGAAAATTAAAGGGCCCCGTTGAAATTTTGTACATCATTATTATTCCTTCGTCATTCGTGTCCGAATCATTATCGGAGGATTTCTTCGTATCATTATATCCCTCATTATCCGATACTATCAGTATTATCTATTTTATTCAGAAAGGAGAAAAATTATTCCGAACCCTAATTATTTAGGGCGATTGATATATCGTTCATATCAATAATACATCTGTTATAGCCCCAGTATTCTTGAGCATTCTTTATATAAATGATATGTATTGATATGGATAATTATCAGTCCTTTTGGATGATTATCACCTCGTAAAACGTGAACTTTACTTTATTAAAGATTTAAAGCGATCCAGTGGATCTATATCAATCCAAAAATGTCGTTTGGGGTATTATTTTCCACTAAGTATAAAAAGGAGAATCGTACATTATTATATGTATAATACATATATAAATACAAAAAAATATAAAAATTCTCGAACCGTGTTCTTCGTGTTCTTGAAAACCAAAATCAATTTCGAAGGTGTTATTGAAATCCAAATCTCAAGTTCAAGTACTCAAATCAAAGGTCCTGAGCTCTAGTTTCAGAATCTTCCAACCATATCATCATCTGGTAATTTTTCGATTTTATATGGATTTTTCAATATTCGAATTAAATTAGGGTTCTTGATAACATTTGGGGATTTTCATTCTGTTGATTCTCCGTTCAATTGATTGCTTCTAAAATGTTCCTAGGGTTCTAATTAGTAGGATTCCATGCTTTAATTTCATGTTTGTGTTCGATTTTAAGAAATTCGATTTTAGGGTTTTTGCCCGATTTTTCTTTTTAATAGTCCGTTCATATGAATGATCTGACATTGTTTATGGTAGAGGGCTTTTGTTGTATGTGTTCTTAGCTTCATTTTAACATAAAGAACTTCGAGTTTCATGTACGATTTTGGTAGATCGGAAAATTTGTGTAAGGTCGCCGGAATTTGATCGGGATTGGGATTCCGGCTGTATTTTTGGTTTGTTTTGGTCGGAATGAATAGCTGAGTTTGTAAGGAATGTTTTGGTATAAAAAGCCCCAAAATCTGAGGTGTTTTTGAGTCGCCAGATTCTGGAAAACCCACCGGAATCTGAAAAATTTCCGTTTTGTTCTTCCCGACTCGTTTTTGTTCTTCCCGACCCGTTTACCCGAATTTTGACCCGGTTTCAATCTTCGAAACCCTAATTCATTTTCAGAAAACTGTTTTTGAATTTTATTTTTAAAAATAATTAGAAAATAGTTTAAATATTTATAAAAATCATATTTTTATTTTAAAAATACATTTTTAAATTCAGAAAATTCTGGAAAATTATAAATATTTATTTAAATTCAAAAACGGATTAAATTTAATTATTTTAAATATTTTTAATTATTAATTAATTAATTTAATTAATTGATTAATTCTTTTAATCAGTTAATTCTTAATAATTAATTAATAATTAGATTTAATTAATTTAAATTAAGTTTAATTATTTTCTAGCTTGATTTAATTTTTTAAAAATAGTTTGAGTGTTTGAAAAGTGTCAATTAATTTTATTAATTGATTTAATTTGTTTTTAAATGCTTATATTGAGATAAAAAATCCGATTTTTGATTTAAAAATTGTTTGTGACTTATTTAAATTCAAATAAGCCTCGAATATTGTTCTAAAAAAATTTATAAGTGCTATATGGTTTATATTAGTTGAATAATGTGTTTTATAGTCCGTAAATGCCCGTACGAGGGCTAATGTCTAAGTTTTAATTACCGTTAATTAGATCGGGCACCCGATAGGAACCCGATTACTTGTTTAAATTTGAAAATGGTTATGAGTGTATATCGAGGATAGAACGAGGATAGTTAGACTTACTGAAATGAGTTGTTTATTATAGAATCGAGTTTCCGGAGCAATGGAAAAGAGAAGGTAGAGTAAGCGTGGTAGAATTCCGTCAGCTACTTAGACCAGGCAAGTACCTGTGCCTTTACTTGTTGATTCAATTGTTATTGTTCTTAATGATATTATGTATGTTACCATCAGAACGATTCAGATTATTCAATCTTCACCCCGTATTTGAGCAACTGATGCTATTTCCTTGAATATTCGTAAATTCTTGATTAAATCCACAATCATGTTGAATATCAGAAATCTTCATTTCAATTCACTTGTGTTGACTATAATTTTTGTTGACTTTATTAAAAGTGTACTTATGTACCGTTGACACCATTTCGAATCTATTTCTCAAACATCATTTGATATTGAGCAGTTGAAGCTCTTTTGCAACTATTGTACCTTGTCATTGTGTACTTACGTACCATCGAAACCATTTCGAATCTATTTCTCGAACATCATTTGATATTGAGCAGTTGAAGCTCTTTTGCAACTATTGCACACTGTCATTGTGTACTTATCTTGTTATGCATGTTATTGCTTATACTCTGTGATAGAATTGGCATGTTTTAAAATGAGACCAGTAATGGTCGGGCCATATTTATGGTCGTAATAACTTAAGGCCCAGATGGCCATGGATCCTAGTGGAGGACTTTGCTATAAGCTGGTCCGGGGTTGATGCGTGACTGATCAACAGCTCAACCTTTTTATTTGAAAAATGTAGAAGTCCAATTCTAATCCCTCTTTCTTCAATAAAGATTGTTAAAAGCATATGTTTGACTTGTGTATTGTTGATTCAGATAACTGAAATCCTTCCTTTCATTATGGAACTGTGATTGATATATATTATGCTTGTTGAGCACTTGTGGCTCATACTTGTTTTGTTTCTAACCCTATTCTAGTGAAGCGAGAGAATGAGCAGACACAACGTGAGTGACAGTTCTCCAGATGCTAGGAGACCACCCCGAGTGATTGTCATTGGACGGGTAGTTGTCTTATTTTGGAAGTTAGACTAGATGTCTAGCTTTGTCTATTAAGTTGTGTAATAATAACTTTGAACTGGTTTGTAATAACAACGTTGACTTAGAACCTTGTTTCATGCCATAATCTGGATGCGGTCTTGGATAAGGGGTATTTTATGTTATTATTATATTATGCATGTGCTATATTCAGGTATGTTGAGTTTCGTTGGTCGAGTGACTCCCCAAATCAGTACCCCGGGTTTGGAGGGCATCACACCTAAGCTTGAGTAAACCCAAGCTGGGAAGCAGTCTCAGCAACCTTCTCCCATGGTATTTCTAGAATTCTTGAAGTTGGAGAGGCTTTTGCTGGAGAGTCTGAGATAGAGACAACTTTGCTTTGTGATGCATCAGAAATACCAACGTCAGGATTTGCTTGAGCATCAGGATTTGACGACTCATCAGGATTTGAAGTGTCCTAAACATCAGTATCCTATTTCTTCAAAAGAATATGATACCTGCTTTTGATTAACTTTCTTTTCTTCTGTGAATTAACAGATGATGCCACAACTTCATGCAGTCCTTGTTCTAAAGTTAAAGACTCTAAAGGCTCTTGATGCAGGATAGCCAATAAAAATTCCCTCATCAGCCTTGGTTTCAAATTTCCCTAGCTATTCAGGATGAGTTCTGAGAACAAAACATTTACAGCCAAACACATGCAGATGCTTCAAACTTGGTTTCTTCTCCTTGAGCATTTGATAGGGAGTTACACCATGTCTGTTTATCAGTGTGAGATTTTGAGTACAGCATGCTGTATTGACTGCTTCTACCCAAAAATATGTAGGCAATTTAGCTTCTTCCAACATAGTTCTGCCAGCTTCAATAAGAGTTCTATTCTTCCTTTCAACTACTCCTTTTTGCTGGGGTGTGCCAGGAGCAGAAAATTGTTGTATGATTCCTTTGTATTTGCAGAACTCTTCCATCTTTGAATTCTTGAATTCAGTACCATTATCACTTCTCAGAATCTTGACTTTGTACTTTGAGCCTGTCTAAATCATTCTCACATGGTCCAACAGTATTTCAGGAGTCTCATCTTTTATGTGCAGAATATACACCCAGGTGAATCTTGAATATTCATCAACAATTACAAGAGTGACCTTTTCTTACTGATGGACATAATGTTGACTGGTCCAAATAGCTCAAGATGTAGCATGTGATATGGTTCTCCAATAGAGGATTCAGATTTACTCTTGAATGATGACCTTCTATGTTTGGCCTTCTAACAAGCATCATAGAGTCCATTAGGAGTATACAATGCTTTAGGTAATCCTCTCACCAAATCTTTCTTAACCAACTCATTGATATTGCTGAAGTTGAGATGAGAAAGCTTCTTGTGCCAATTCCAACTTTCATCTACTGAAGCTTTACTGATGAGACAAGTATGGGAGCCATCAGTATTGGTGTGAATGTTGGCTTCATAAATGTTACCATGCCTATAGCCAGTCAGTGCAACCTTTCCTGATGCTTTGTTGACTACTTCACAATGTGTGGAATAGAAGTTGACATGATAACCTCTGTTAGTGATTTGACTAATACTCAACAGGTTGTGTTTTAGTCCCTTCACTAGAGCTACTTTTTCAATGATGACATTTCCAATGATTATATTGCCATATCCCAATGTTTGTCCAATGTTGCCATCTCTATAAGACACAGTTGGGCCAGATTTCTCCTCATATTCTGATAACAGGGCCTTGTTTCTAGTCATGTGCACAGAACATCCACTATCCATGACTAACACATTTTTCTTTTTATCCTGCAATCAGACAAAAATACACTAGTTAGTATTTTTAAGAACCCACACTTGTTGGGTTCTCATTCCATGCATTTTATTACTCTTAGCAGCAGAAGACTTTTTGACCTTAGCAGTCCTGACAGGATAGAATCCATCAGGATTTGCTTTGTCGGTATCAGTATTAACAGATGCATGCTTCACATTGACATTCTTAGTTTTACCCGAATTTGCACTTTTATTAAACTTAGGTAAAGGATCATAAAAGTTATGGTACAAATTATGGTATTTTTCACAAGTATAGATAGAATGCCATTTACTGCCACAATAAAAACAAGACTTCTGTGGTTTATGAAGTACTAATCTATTCCTAACATCAGACTTAGGAATTTCAGTAATCTTCTTTTTACTCATCCTGCAATCAATAGTAAGATGATTAGAGTTACCACATGTATAACAACACTTGCTTGGTGCATTTGGGATAAACTTATAATTATTCTCTTTATTAATCCCAACTTTAACATTCCTGTTTCTTTTGACAATAGGTGACTTCTATTTACCTGTTACTTCACTCACTTTCTCCTTAAGTTGTTTCTGAGACAATAAACCTACATTTTTCTTAACAGGTTTAGACTTTGCATTTGAGATTGGTTGAGCAGAAGTAGATCCCTTTTCAAAGGTAGAATTGAGATCATTACCAAATACAAATTTAACAGGCTTCATCTTTGATTTGGTTTTGTCTATAACATGTCTATAGGTCATTGGGTTAACTGTCTCATCTATAACAACTTTATTTTTCAATTTCTTATCTTCACCTGACTTATATCCTAGACATTCTTTCCAATTCTTAGAAGTATTAATTTCATGAAATTTCCTTCGAGAGTCTGTCCAGGTTCTGATTTTCTCATTAGCAATCTCAAGTTCTTTTTCAAGAGTAGTACATTTAAATTTCATCTCTAATTGCATGTATTTAACATTATCACATTCTTTCTGTACTTCTTGCATAAAAGAAAATTCAGCTTCTAAATGCTCATTCCTTTTCCTAAGTTCAGACATCTCAGATAAGATCCTAGTATTTTCAGCAGTTTGACTTCTAAAGCTAATATGCAATGACTTTAGAAAACGTCTTAACTTAGAGGCATTATCAGTATCAAAATCAAAAACAGTATTTGGTACCTTTTCATCAGGAACAACAGTTTCATCAGTATTGGCCATTAGGGCATAGTTGACCACTTCAGTGTCAAATTCGGAGGAAGAGTCCATCCAATCCTTGCTTGATGTGAAGAGTGCTTTAGCCTTCTTGCACTCAGTTGCAAAGTGCCCCATTCCATTACACTTGTAGCACCTTATCTTTGACTTGTCAAATTTGCCACTTTTGCTGTCCTTCTTGATGTACTTGTCTTTGTCAGCATTGAAGGTCTTTTTTCTGAAAGTTGCCTTGTCTTCTAGCCTTCCTGAACTTCATCTTCTTGAAGCCCCTGACTATCATAGCAACCATCTCTTCCACGTCTGAGTCAGTAGAATCATCATCAGTATTGGCATCAGGATTGCCATTAGTATCTGATGATGAATCATCAGGATCTGACTCCACCATTCTTCATTTTCTTCTAGAGACCTCCACAGCCTTTTCTTTTGATCTAGCCTCAACATTCAAGGCTATAGACTTTGCCTTGTTGCTTTTCTTGTTCTTTCTTTGTTGAACCTCAAGATCATAGGTTCTTAGCATTCCATATACCTCATCAAGGGACAAAGTGTTTAAATCATACTGGTGCCTTATAATTGAGGTTTGAGTGTCCCATTCTTCTGGTAAAGCCCTCAGAAACTTGGTGTTTGAGTCCTCAGTTACATACTCTTTGCCAACTAGAGATAGATTGTTCAACAATGTCAGGAATCTATCATACATGTCAGTAAGGCTCTCATCAGGTCTAGCATCAAATTTTTCATACTCTTGTATAAGTAGAGCCCTTCTGTTTTTCTTGACAGATGCAGATCCTTAGCATTGAGTTTCCAAGGTGTCCCAAATTTCCTTTGCAGACTTGCATGCAATCACCCTGTTAGACATGATAACATCAAGACTATTGTGCAGAATATTCTTTATCTTAACATCCCTGAGAACATGAGCCTTTTCTTCTGGAGTCGACTCACTTTTTACCTTAACCACGTAGTGTTCAGGTACAGTATCTATTTGACCAACAATTCTCGTAGGGATATATGGTCCATCACCAATCCTGTCCAAATAGTCAGGATCCATAGCTTCCAGGTACATCAACATCTTTACCCTCCATGTAGGGTATTCAGTTTTCTTCAGGATGAGAATCTTCATGCTTTTTTACTTGGTTGTCGACGTCTTAGATCGTTTCTGATTCAAATTAGATCAGTTTGCTCTGATACCAATTGTTGCCTAGTAATAATCAATTGTAGAAGGGGGGTTGAATACAATTGTATAAGATTCTCGACTTTAAACACAAATATGAATAATAACAGCTTTATTAATTCTGATATAAAACTGTTACAAACTCTCTCAAGAAATTCTGATGTTCTTGAGAGCTTCTAGGTTACAATATACTCGTGTATGCGATTGATATAAAATCAAAACCTAAACTGTGTTTATATACTACACAACTTCTCTATCGATTACAAGATAAGTCCAAATCAATTACAAACTATATTGAAACATATCCTAACCGACAACTGCATTCCTATTAACTAGGAACCGACAAAATAAACTTCCTTCTTTAACTAGACTCCATAATTAACTCGAAGTAGTACTCCTGATCAGCTTCCAGTCCTGATGATAAATCCTGATCACAGTCCTGATAGCAATCCTGATAGCAATCATGATACTGACGCTCGTGCAATACTGATGACGTCAGCAATCCTGATCAACTAAGTCCAGATCCTGATGATCATTGAATCCTGATCTAACACAATGAAATCTCCAAAAGCCAAAGCTGAAGCCCTAATTGAACCTGAAGAAACCCCTAATTAAACCCGAATAAACCCCTAATCTGAACGGAGAAATGTTTATCTAACCCTAATTGTTCATTGACGAGAGAGAGAGAGAGAGAGAGAGAGAGAGAGAGAGAGAGAAATGTGTTTGTCGAGAGAAATGTGTGTCTAGTTTCGAGGGAAGTGTTTTGGGGGAAGTGTTAAGGGGGGCAAAAAAATCCACCCAATATTTTCATCTCGGGAGTAGTGTGGTGTACTGGTTATCATATATATTTTTAGTTTTTATTTTTCTATTTTTCTATTTTTCTAATTTTTAATTTTATAAAATTTAACTAAAAAAAATTAGAATATGATAAATATTTATACAGAACAAATGTAAAAATAATTTTGATTTTAAAATATATTATTTTTCAAACTTTAAAGTAAAAAAAAGATTTAAATTTGAAGACATTGTATATATTTTGATAATATGTATTATTTTCATAATTCTAAAAATAATGTAGTATAATGCAACGCTTTTTAACGGTGTTGCACGTCATAACACTAGCATTCACTCTGCAACGGTGCATTCACATGAAATGCAATGCTTTTTGAGTAGTGTTGCAGAAGACCAAAACTAAGCATAGCTTTTGCAACACTTTTCTTGCAACCCTCACAAAAAGCATTGCATATGAGCAATTATGGCGTAGTGCAAGAAGATGATGACCACCAATTTTAGAGTGGAGCTTCTCCAAGAAAGTTAAAGATGGAGAATCAGGGATTGATGTGTGAATCATATCCACATCCAAAGAGAGAGTAGGTGAGCTTGGTGTTTCTGTTTCAGTTTGAATGATTAAAGAATGGGGCTGTGACTCCACTTTTTCTGGAGCCACATCAAACTGATTTTGAGATGGTGCCATTGGCACTGTGTGTGATCCCTGTGCAACCCCAGATTGTTTAGACCTCTTTCTCCTTGTATGGGCCATGGTTGTATCTGTGGGGCTTCTGGTGTCCCTATCCCTCTTGTGCCGTGTCCCTGGTTGGGGACTCTTTTCCATAGCAACATCCTTTTGGGAGGATGCCACTAGGGATGTGGTAGTTTCCTTTTCAACCACTGCATCTTTTTGAGAAGATACAGGGTGGCTTGGCTGGGACACACTTATCTCACCCTCCTTGTTCTTGGAGTTTCTTTGATGATCACCCCTTCCCTCACCACTCACTACCTCCTTCACACTCCCATCAAGGGCTTGGGTAGTTTTTGCAACAGATGCTTTTTGAGAAGCACCTGAGGTTGGCTTTCTGGATTTTGATTTAGAAATCTTAGAGGTGGCCACTTGGGTAGGAGGCCGTTGGACAGTTCCAACCTCCATTGTGGCACTTGAAATCAAAGAAGGAACAATAGAGGTAGGAACAGTTGAGGAGATTACCTAACTCACCTGTGCCTCTTGAGCTACATTGAAAATTGGTGGATACACCAATTGAACCTCATTGTTGTGGTTTAGCCTATAGCCTATTCAAGTCCTCAAGGACTCTCTTATTTTGAACCCAACATTCCATGGAGTTTGCAGGGAATTGGATCACCAAGTTACTGTCTACATGGTTAGCTAACAACATGAAAAATCTAGCATAATAGATATTCTTACTTCTAGATGCTTTATTCCCTAATTTAGCACCTAGTTCATAAAGAATTAGGGATCCTAGGTTATAAAAGCTATCACTTAAAAGCATGTAAGCAATATCAAGCATGGAGAATGTGACAGCATCATAATTGCTAATCTTACCAGAGAACACTTTAAGAATGACATCAAAGAAAAAGCTCCATTCTTTGACCATGCCTTTTCTTTGAATCTTACTTAAATTATCAGTAGGTAAAGCATAGTTAATCAAATTCAGCATGTTAACAATATCAGTATCACTATGCTTTTCTAACCTACTGTTATTAGGCAAATTTAAGCAAGCAGAAATAATGTCACTATTAATCACATGTTCCTTACCTTGAAGAACAAAAGTAATGGTAGCATTTACAGAATCAAATACAGTTGATTCCCATATAGCTTCATTTACCTCAAAATAAAGTGTGGGGGCTTCGAACATAGCCTTTGAGAGCTTGTAGTTCTAGAAAAACCTCATCATAGTGTGATATGATGCGTTCTTCTCTTCGAAGTCCACCAGAGCTGTGAAATTGTTCTTCTCGTATGTGAAACCAGTGAGTGACATTGTTTTTTTGGTTGGTTCCATTGATGTAATCTTTGAATTTACAGAGAGAGATATTGCTTTGAGAGAGAAGAAGGGTTCTTGCCTTAGTGAATTTTTGAAAAAGATAGAAAATGATTAACTGAGAGTAAAATTTAATTTATACTCCCCCAAAATAATTCACAAATAAAATCAGAATAATTGAAAGAAATTATCTGATTGGGCAAGAAAGTAACCGTTTAAAAGTAATGGAATGAAAATTAAAGCCACAAATTTACTGTAATTACATACACGTTCTGTACGCATGTAACTATGGATAAGACTGTGACTTTAATGGTTACGATTAAATAAGACTATCTACATATAGGATTTTACCTTTTGGGATTCGATATCCTTAGAGGTGTAAAACTGTATCCGTAGACAATGAAAATCCAGTGTCAGAAATGACCATCAACGGATAAGAATATCCGTAGAGGGAGAAATTTTGACTTAGACAAAATTCTTCTTTTTCAAAGAGTTTTAATTCTCATGAAAATCATGTTGACACTGGCTACATTACAAATTGTCAAACATTTAAATAAATTAAGAGTAGTTAAGCATACCTAGCTCACTTACCAACCTTAAGAATGTTGATTCATCAAGTGGCTTGGTAAAAATGTCTGCAATCTGCTGCTCAATTGGAACAAAATGAAGTTCCACAATACCATTCATCACATGTTCCCTGATGAAGTGATACTTTATGTCAATGTGCTTGGTCCTTGAGTGTTGCACTGGATTCTCAGTTATGACAATTGCACTAGTGTTGTCACAGAATATTGGAATCTTATTCACTGTTAGACCATAGTCTTTAAGTTGATTTTTCATCCAAAGTATCTGTGCACAACAACTTCCAGCAGCAATGTATTCTGGCTCAGTTGTAGAGGTAGAGACATAATTTTGCTTCTTACTGAACCATGAGACAAAATAGCCCTTAGCAACCAATCTAGCTTTGTTCCTTGTGACGATGCCATTTTCATCCATCTTGTTTCTGAATACCCACTTTGTACCTATAACACTTCTGTCCTTAGGTTTGGGTACCAGCTTCCACACTTTGTTTCTTTCAAATTGGTTTAGCTCCTCTTGCATAGCTAATACCCAATCTGGATCTAAAAGAGCATCCTCAACTTTCTTTGGTTCCTCTTGAGAAAGAAAGCTGCTGTATAGTCATTCATCCTAAGTAGCTCTTCTAGTTTGGACATTTGAGGATGCATCACCAATGATCAGTTCAAATGGGTGATCCCTTGTCCATTTTCTTCTTGTTGCAGGTGTAGGTCTTGAAGATGTAACATCATTCTCATCAACATGATCATGTGAGGTTGATCCTTGTCTCAGAGAAACTCCCCCTGAGTTTATTGGGGTGGTAACTCTGTGTTGTGATCCACCTACGGATGCTCAATTTTGGCTTCCTATGGATGCTCCATTTTGGCTTCCTACGGATTATCTATATTTTAGATAATCATTCTTGGAGGCATTGATTCATCCACATAATCATCATCTTCATCATCATAATAGAGACCTTCCACCTCATTCTCAAACCCGAGAGTTTCATGAAAACCCTCATCAGTGAGACCTTGAATTCTGGCATCATAAAAAACATGTACAGATTCCATAACAACGTTGATTCTGTGATTAAAAACCCTGTAGGCTTTTCCAGCTGCATATCCCGCAAAAGTGGCTTCATCTGCCTTTGACTCAAATTTTCCAAGATTTTCACCTTGATTTCTCACTACAAAACATTTGCATCCAAAGACATGTAGAAAATTCAAGGATGGTTTCCTTCCTTTGAGTAGCTGATATGGAGTCATTCCTTTTGCTTGATTGATCAAAGAAATGTTTTGAGTGAAACATGCAGTGTTAACTGCTTCAGTCCAGAAATAAGTAGGTAACTTTGATTCTCCTAGCATTGTTCTTGCAGCCTCTATTAGAGTCCTATTTTTCCTTTCCACCACTCCATTTTGTTTTGGTGTTCTTGATGTAGAGAACTCATGATTGATTCCATTATCCTCACAAAACAGCCTCATTATGAAATTCTTGAACTCAGTGCCATTGTCACTCCTGATTCTTCTTACTTTGATATCTTGATGATTGTTAGCAGCCTTGATGTGATTGATTATGATTCCACTTGCTTCATCTTTGGAGTGCAGAAAATATGTCCATGTAAATTTAGAAAAATCATCCACAATCACAAGGCAATATCTTTTCTTTGAGATTGACATGACATTTACTGGTCCAAACAAATCCATGTGCAACAGCTGTAGAGGTTGATCAATTGATGAATCCAGCTTGCTTCTGAAAGAAATTTTCTTTTGCTTCCCTTTCTGGAAAACATCACAAAGTCCATCCTTGGAACATTCCAACTGAGGAAGTCCTCTTACTAGGTCTCTTCTTACAAAATCATACATAGACTTGAAGTTCAAATGTGACAGTCTTTCGTGCCATAGCCAACTCTCATCGTTGCTTGCTTTACTCAGAAGACAAGTGATTGAATCTGAACTTGTTAAGTTGAAGTCAGCTATATACACATTACCTTTTCTGTATCCTGTCAACACCATATTGTTGTTTTTTTTGTTGGAAACAACACATGCTCCTTCATTGAATGAAACTGAGAAACCTCTATCACACATTTGACTAATACTCCGCAAATTGTGCTTAAGTCCATCAACCAGTGCTACTTCATCAATGATGACATTCTCCTTTGAAATCAAGCCATATCCCTTAGTATAACCTTTGCTGTCATCTCCAAAAATAATGCTAGGGCCAGATTTCTCTGCAAACTCTGCGAGCAGGGTAGAATCTCTAGTCATGTGCCTAGAACAACCACTCTCTAAGTACCATAGATTCTTTCTGTATCCCTGCACACAATAAAACCAAATCAAGTTGATTTTGGTACCCAAGTTTCCTTGGGTCCTCTCCTGTTAGCTTTGTCTTTCTTGTCATTTTGTACCTTAATCTCAGGTTGAGTTAAATCAACCTTGACCCTGGGCGTTGACCTCTGAGAGGCAACATGCTGAGGATGTTCATATGCAAACATGTTTGACACATGCATTTGAGAATTTTGTGTATACATAGCATTCATGTGTGGCATGCTCCATGTCATTTGTGGCATTGTGAATACATTCATATAAGGATTTGAAACAAATGGCATGTTGGCATACAAATTTGATGCTTGATCAGTATGTGCAAACATGTTGTGCATAAAAGGCATAGGCATATTGGGTACATGCATTGGCATTTGAACATATGAAGTTTTAACAGTTTCGCAATTGGTAGATAAATGATTAACACTACCACACTTTACACAAGTTTTCCTAGGAGAATACTTGTCAGGTGTATAGTTGTTATGCTTGTTAATCCCTACCTTACCAATTCTGTTCTTTTTCTTTTTCACCTCAGCCTTAACCTCTATCTTCTCAACCTTGTCCTTCAATTGCTTGTTGGACAAGTGACCTATGTTGACATTCTCAGCCTTGGTTTTGCTACCTTCTCACTGAACAAAATTTTTTCTGGTTGGACCATACTTTTTGTTCAGCTTCTCAAGTTTCTCTTGACTAACACTAGATGTACACTTCTTTGGACAAGTCACTTCCGTAGAGGTGTTGTCCATCAACGGATGCTTACTATCCGTAGGGGTATTACCCATCAACGGATGCTCGCTATACGTAGAGGTGTCATCTCCTAGATTCTCAACATCTAGTTTCTTTTTATCTTTTCTTGTTGATTCCTTGTAGAATGTATCCACACCTTGAGCCTTAATAATGTTTGTGGCAACATTCCTGGAATCAGTCCATCTAGCTATTGTTTCCTATTCTTTAGCTAATTGTGCTTTGAGAATTTCTTCTCTTTTAAGCACACTCAGTAAATCATCCTTGGTAACTTGACACTCTACTCTCATTTTCTCAAACTCAATAAATTGAGTTTCCAGAACTTCATTCCTATCACTTAAAAACAGATTAGCATCTTTAATCCTGGTGTTTTCATTAGTAAGTGATTTAAGAGAAATACGCATATGATACAATTCAGTGGATATGTCATTAATTGCACTATTGCATTCCTTAGTAGAAAGCTCAGAGTGATTGGTGGTAATTACCTGATTGGATGATGAACTGGCCTCCTGCTCACTTGAATCAGCCATCCGTGCAGGGTTCACAAATTCAGTGTCCTCCTCAGAGTCATTCCCATCTTCAGCCCAGTCATAGTCCTGTGTTATGAATGCTCTACCCTTTTGCTTGGGAAGATCAAAGTATTTCTTCTTGTAATCAACAGGCTCAAACTTCCTGTCACTCTTCTCAACCTTTGGTTTTCTGCATTCATTGGAAAAGTGACCTCCCATTCCACAATTGAAACATTTAAATTTGGACCTCTCGAGAAAGTTCTTGTTTGTTTGAGAGTCCTTTCTGAATGGTTTGGACACATCAGGATTTCTCTTGAACTTAATCTTTGAGAATTTTCTTGACAGAAAAGCAAAGTGTTCATCTAGCTCATCCATTTCCTCTTGATTGGAGGGCTCACTTTCTTCAATCATCTTTCCGTTGCACTTTCTTGATTCAGCTCTACCTTCACAAGCACTCTGGCTTGGTGTAGTTTCAGCAGCTTCTTCTTTCATGTCCTTAGCCTTTTCACCACTTGCTACTAAAGCAACATATCCTTTTTTCTTTTGGACCTTCTCAATTTCTTCATCCTGCTCCATTTCCATTTCCAGCTCATATGTTTTTAGGGTTCCATACAGCCTCTCAAGAGTAAAGTCCTTATACTCTTGAGTGTTTCTCAAGGAAACAGTCATCGGCTTCCACTCCTTTGGCAAGGCTCTGAGAAATTTAAGATTTGAATCCTTGACTTGATACACTCTTCCAAACACCTCAATCCATTCAGCAACTTTTGAAATCTACTAAAAGTATCATTAAAAGATTCTCCACTCTTGAAGTGAAAGTGTTCATACTGTTGTATGAAAAGCTACATCTTGTTCTCCCTTACCCGCTCAGTCCCTTCACATATGGTTTGGACAGTGTCCCAAATCTCCTTTGCGGTAGAACAGTTAATAACATTGTCAAACATATCAGAATAAAGACCATTGAACAAAATATTCATGGCCTTCTTTTCTTTATGAACTGCAATGGCATCCTCAGGAGTCCATTTTGAACGTAACTTTGGAATGGTGCTTGGAGCTCCTGCAGGTTCTTGAGCTAAAGAGGTGTTTGGCTTCATTGGTACGCGAGGGCCATGTTCTATGCACTCTACATAACCTTCATCCATAGACATTAGATTTAGTCGCATTTTTACTTTCCAGTGAAAGTAGTTTTCTCTATCAAGAACTGGTATTTTGACTCCATGATCCTTTTGACCCATGATTCAGTTGTCTTTAGATCTTTAAACTTCTTGTGTGTTAGAAGCTTGCTCTGATACCAATTGTTATTCCCAGACAATGAATCAAGATTGTAGAAGGGGGGGTTGAATACAATCTTTAAAATTTCTTTTGATTCTTGATAGTGAAGATGTGAAATTAAAACAAGAACATAAAAACAAATAAGATAATCACAAGAATTAAAAATTCAGGTGGATTGTTTTTGTCCACCTGAGCGATTTTATTGAAGAAATCTCTATGATGTTTATGAGTAAACACACAACTGCATACACACTATTCTAGCTTCAGAAATTTACAAAGGATATTTCCTTTAGCTTTCTAAATTGCCTAACTGATTTCTTAGTTCTAGAATAATGCTACTACTTGGTTATATATCCCAAGTTTTCAAAGATGTTTGAACAATAAATAATACAAAAGGTAAATCTTGGTCAAGATCCTTGTTTCTCCATTCGGAGTAGTGGTCCATGTGTTGGTAGCTTACCCTTCTTGGCTGATTGCCTTTCATAGAAATACTACTTTTGACCATACAAACAGAATGCTACTTTCTTCTCGTGACCTTTCCAGAAAAACTAGCTTCCATGCTTTGTGTAGTCTATCAACCCACGTGCTCTGTCTGAACTGTCCTTTTCACAAGTACAGTGTGTATCCGTAGAAGCTACTTGAGTTGTATTCGTTGACAGTTAGTACTATTATCCGTAGATAGTCCACATCCGTTGAAGGCTAATTAAGCTATCCGTTGATAGTGAATTTCACTTATGCAAAATTACAAGGCATCAACTATTTACAATTAGCCTCCCTATGTTACATATCTATTAATAGTCAACATGACTTATTCAGCCTAACAAGACTACTTCAACTTCAACATCAGAAATACAAAAGCATGTTACATTGAGTCTTATCCATAGATAAGCTACCCATCAACGGATACTGTGTGACGCCCTCCAAACCCGGGGCACAGGTCTGGGGAGTCACTCGACCAACGAAACACAACATACCTGGATATAACACATGCATAATATAATAATAACATAAAACACCCCTTCACCAAGACCGCGTCCAGATTATGGCATTGAACAAGCTTCTAAGTTATATTACAAACCAGTTTTCAGAGTTATTAATATTACACAACTTAAAGTTCAAAGCTAGACGTCTAGTCTAACTAACAAAATAGACAACTACCCTGCCAATGACAACCACTCGAGATGGTCTCCTATCTGCTGGAGAACTATCGATCGCGCTGTGTCTGCTCATATTCTCGCTTCACTGGAATAGAGTTAGGAACAAAACAAGTATGAGCCAAAAGTGCTCAGCAAGCATATATATTTCAATAACAGTTCCATAATGAAAGGAAGATCACAAATATCTGAATCAACAAGGTTTAAGCCAAACATATGCTTTTTAACAATCTCAATGGGAGTAAAAGGGATTAGAATTGGACTTCTACATTTTTCAAATAAAAAGGTTGAGCTGCTGATCAGTCACGCATCAACCCCGGACTTGCTTATAGAAAAGTCCTCCACTAAGATCCATGGCCATCTTGGCCTTAAATTATTCCGACCATTATTGGTCCCATTTTAAAAACATTCCAATTCTATCATTGAGTATAAGCAATAATATGCATCATAAGATGAGTACACAATGACAAGGTATAATAGTTGCAAAAGAGCTTCAACTGCTCAATATCAAATGAAGTCCGAGAAATAGATTCAGAATGGTTTCAATGGTAGATAAGTACACAATGAAAAGGTATAATAGTTACAAAAGAGCTTCAACTGCTCAATATCAAATGAAGTCCGAGAAATAGATTCGGAATGGTTTCAATGGTAGATAAGTACACAATGAAAAGGTATAATAGTTGCAAAAGAGCTTCAACTGCTCAATATCAAATGAAGTCCGAGAAATAGATTCAGAATGGTTTCAATGGTACACCGTACTCATTTAAGAAGGTCAACAATGGTTATCATCAATATAAACTGAATTGAAGGTGAAGGTTTCTGATATTCAACATGATTGTGGATTAATCAAAGAGTTATGAATATTCAAGGAAATAACATCAGTTGCTCAAATACGGAGTAAAGATTGAATAATCTGAATTGTTCTGATGGTAACATGCATAATCATTGGAAACAATATCAATTGAATCAACAAGTAAAGGCATAAATACTTGCCTGGTCTACGTAGCTGACTGGGATCTACCACGCTTACTCTACCTTCTCCTTTCCCTTGCTTCGGGAACTCGATTCTATAATAAACAACTCATAATAATAAGTCTAACTATCCTCGTTCTACCTTTGACATATACTCATAACCATTTTTAAGTCTAAACAAGTAATCGGGTATTTAATAGCATTTATCGGACGCTCGTTCTATTTTACAAAAATAAAAAATCAGACACTAGCCCTTATACAAAGCGTTTACGGACAATAAAACACATTATTCAACTCATATAAACCATATAGTACTTATAAACATTTTTAAAACAATATTTGATGCTTATTAGAATTTAAATAAGTCACAAATAATTTTTAAATCAAAAATCGGATTATTAATCCCAATATAAGTATTTAAAAACAATTAAATCAATTAATATAAAATTAATTAACACTTTCTAAATGATCAAACTATTTTTAAATAATTAAACCAAGCTAGAAAATAATTAAACTTAATTTAAATTAATTAAATCTAATTAATTAATTAATTAATTAGAATTAACTGATTAATAAAACAAATCAATTAATTAATTAAATTAATTCTTAATAAAAAATAATTAAAATATTTAAATTTAATCAGTTGTAATATCCCAAAATTTTGTAATAATTGAAACCCTAATGAATAGTAAATTTGCCCCTGATGAATTGTAAATTTGCTGATGGAATTTGTTTTTCAGACCACACTATGTGGATGGTATGGAATGCATGTTTTGAAGTTATATTGTTGATGTATAGGAAGAATAAAAGAATGTAAACGTACTAAGAATCAGGAGATTCCTATTCGAATTTTAAATCACTTTTCATGGGACAATCGAGGATATATTGATTTGATCGTTTTGAGAAAGTATGTGGAATGAGAAATCCATGATCATATCTTAAACCAAGGTGAGAAATCTAAGACCATATATTAAACCAAGGAAATGGAAAGATCAAGGAAGTATCCCCTAGCATTGGTACAGAAAAACGTTTTTAAAATCACTTGAGACTATCGCGAAACAAAAGCGTAACGAATTATGGATTAAACCCTAACCAAAGGAGGAGTATTATATAAGATCATCAAGTGCAATATATAAGAGGATTGAGGATACAAATGATGACATAAACATGATGTAGAAGGATGACATAGGAATGACATATTGATGACAAAGTGATGACAAGGTGATGAATCACCACCTTGTCACCACTTTCACCACAACCACAAGTTCAAATGAGGTGTGTCATTGGTGACAAGTCTTGATTACAACCACACAAATTAAAAGGGAAGCATTAGGGATTAATTAGACAAAAGAAAAGAAAAGAAAACAAATCAAAACAAAGATGCATTCTTGAAGAACACCATTCGGCCTTTTCTTCTTCCAAACCCTTAAGAAATTTTCCTCCACTTTCACTCAACCATAATTCAAGATCTTGGGCTATAAATCACCCTCATACATAAACTAAGGTAAATATTTGATCTTAGCTTCATCCATGATTGATAGCTTGTTCAAAAATGGATTCAAAGTTGATGATGGATAGTAAAGATGAATAGTGATTCTTGATTTCTTGTTTTGATCTTGAAGTTTAAGGCTTGTAAAGGTTAATCAAGGATCAAAGGAGGTCATACCACCCATTGCTAGTCCATACTAAGTACCAAGGAAGGTATAAACCCTCTCACACTTTTACTTATGATTTGATATTAGTGAATAAATGGATGATTGTTAGTGATAGTATGATGTAGAGATGCTTTGCATGATATGTATGATGTTTAATGGAGTAAGTGATGGTTGAACTAGTGAGTAGTAATATGAGCTTGTGTAAACAGAAATAAAGTGATTTGGATGAGATCTTTGGGTTGTGATGGTTTGATTGTGGATTGGTGGATTGATTAAAAGTGTTTTAAACACGGGAATCACGTTTAAGTGTCGTTACCATGTCGAATTTTACTTAGGAAGTTTGGACAGAAATCCAGAATACCTTAAAGGCATAACCATAGAGGTTTCTGACCATGATCATGTAGGCCCTGTTTCCTAGTTTGTTTTAGCGAAAGAATCGTATCGTTTCGATTTACGGTTTAGGAGAAACGTCCGTTTTAGTGAAAGCTTTCGAGTAACTAAGTAGTTCATTGCATGAACTTTGAGATAGGGATCAAGCCCTTTAAAAATGGAATTGGGTTGAGATAATAAAATGAATACTAGCATGGATTGTTAGGAAGGAAACCTAGGAGGTTTCGTGTTAAAAAGATAAGTTTGTGATTTTATAAAAATGCGAGAACAAAGGTTGCACGAGTGAAATACCCTTAAGGGGATGGTTAAAAACAAGAAGTTAGTAAAGGAAAAGTACTTGGGTTTTGTGAATAGAATTCCACCCAAACTTTTGAGTTAGGAGTTACGGAATGTCATAAGGTTATAGATGACCGAGAGAGAGACATTTGATTTTCATTAATAGAACTTTAGTGCTTAAGTAATAGCACATTCATTGGTTCTAGGGGACTGACTGTGAATTATGTATCTTGTTATAGATCGACGAGTACACTCTCAAGCCCCCACTACCACACCACCGAGACACCAAGGAAAGTTCCCAAACCCTACATCATATAAGGGATGCTGTTGTGATTACTGTTGTGTTTGTGATATATTCTGTTTTAATACTGTGAAAAGAGGTTATAACCGATTATGCTTGGTAAAAAGCTTTGTGTTATATAAAGGTTTATATGCTAAGTAAATATTAGATATAAACCGAGGGTTATAGAGGCTCTGAGGGTAG
This sequence comes from Heracleum sosnowskyi, assembly GCA_030848705.1. Classification (NCBI taxonomy): domain Eukaryota; kingdom Viridiplantae; phylum Streptophyta; class Magnoliopsida; order Apiales; family Apiaceae; genus Heracleum; species Heracleum sosnowskyi. The sequence goes on along the minus strand of CM061240.1, from coordinate 108,564,116 downwards.
ATCACTCGTACGTGAATTTTAAAGCTTAGACCGGGAGTCAGATTAGTATTTTGGTCTTGATTATATTGTCAGAAGCTGGAGGGTTCCAGGGATAATTATATTTTTAAAAATGTTGATTAAATATTCCAATATATATATTATTGGATATTTAATGTGAGATATTTAAATAATATTATTATAAATATTATTTGGATAATTATTTAATTAAGTGAATATTAATTTGAATATTCACTTAAGTGAAAATTTTATTGAATAATAATTCACTATTTATTATTTGAATATTATTTAATTAAGTGAATATTATTTTGAATATTCACTTAAGTAGAATCTTATTAAGTAATAATTCAATATTTATTATTTGAATAATTATTTAATTAAGTGAATATTAATTTGAATATTCACTTAAGTGAATTATATTGAATAACAATTCAATATTTATTATTTGAATATTTATTAAATATTCCAAAAATGATTTAAAAATCATAGAACCTTATTTAAATATTACGTAAGGTTCCAATAGTTATTTAAAATATTTTCTGATCTCGAGAGAGATTTATGTGACTATAGTAGGGGTTCCCAACTACTTTTAAATTATTTATCCCAAATAAGGAATAAGGTTTTGGACTTATCAAAAATTGGGAATCCATTCCAGGAAGTGAACATATGATTTCACTTGCCTCCTTCATTAAAAGTGATATAGTTTGAGTTTCTGAATTATCAGAGCTAAAGATATTTTACAAAACTCCCAGGTCGTGATTTCAAAATGTTTTACTCGAGGATCGAGGTCAGTTGACAACGGCCAACCCACATTGTGACTTACTTCTGATATAATCCGGAAGTAAGGATATTTTTACAAAACCTATCAACAAGCTTATGCTTGGGGGAAATAACATTTCGCGTAAGTGGCCGAGTAACGCATGGTCCCGCAAATAAAACTATTTTTCTGGCCTTGATATCGCCAGGTGGAAATGAATAAGAGGCTGGGTGACGCCAGTCCAGTGGAACCCGTTGGCAGGGAGCGGGCCCACTTGTGTGGCCTTGATGTCGCCATGTGGTTACAAATGAGTAAGAGGTCGAGTGACGCCGGTCCAACCTAAAAACCCGTATGCGGCTAGGGTAATGACCTTCGGGATTATCCATCTACTAGTAGAGAATCTTTGGTATGACGACTGATCATCGTATACCAGTGCGTAGCCCTGTACAACTCCCCATGTTTTCCAAGGATTGGAATTTCAGAAATGTTTTGGGTAACTATGGTTAAATATCAGTTACGGATATTGTTAATGATATTTTAACAAAGTACTATACCTCATACAGAGTTTGCACTGTATGGCACGTTTTGACAAAAAGAAAATAAATATTTCATTCTACATATGAATGGAGTCTTAAAGTTTTCCTTTATGATATAAGCTTATATATATATATGCTTATGCTGCTTTGTATTATTTCTGGGCTTAGTGCTCACTCTTGCTTTCTTTTATATATATGTATCACAACACAACAGCTAGAGTAGATGGCCAGGATTCGTCGTACCGCTCGGAAGCGCGTCCGGGATATACAGGCCGCCCATAACATGGTTGTTGCAGAACATCAGGTAGAAGTACTGAGTTGGTTCAGAGTGTATCTCTTGTTGCTCCGGTTTTATTTATAAGTACCACGTATGTATATTAATGAACAAGAACAAACTTTTGCGCTGCCTTTCTGGTTTCACGTAGAAATCAAACTGGTAGTAGGTTGCAAGTATTTTACTTTTGGGTTGTAATAACTTTAATTTATGGATCATATGACTAATGTTTTTGCAAGTTCGTTTCTGAGACATAACTGGCGTGAGTATATTGATGGTGGGGTCACCATGTGTGTTGATTTATTATATTATGATTCAAGTATTAAGTGTTGTACGGAATAAGGGATCGTGACAACCTAGATCTCCGACCCCGGATCTGGGGGTGTTACAGAAATGGCATAAGAGCCTATAGTTATTAATCTCAGAAACGATAGGGCGTTAGGAATAATAAATGCAACTATAATAATAAGAAAAACTCCCATCGAGTTCATGGTTGGGCTACCGGATGTAGCACTGACTGTTAAAACCCGCAAGGGAACTTTTATTACACAATATAGTAACCTAGCTTTCGCTTGTGTAGGTGTTTGCGGCCAAGGAGGCTGATGACTTTGAGACCCAGCATGACGATGCTCTGCTGGCAGCTGAGGACGGCCCCTTGGACGACCCCATGGAGGATCTTGAGGAGGATACAGAGGATCCAGACGGTAACCTTAAAGTCGGTAACCTGCTTCAAATGCAAGAAGACGGGGCACTACTCCGGAACATGCCCTCTGAACGATCAGAAGTGTTTCCAATGTGGGAAATTAGGACACCTGAAAAGGGACTGCTTTATGGCAAACCCCGCCGGCTCAAGAATCAGTGGAGCCGCCTCTAACAAGCCCCCGACTGCTAGAACTTTCAACATGACTGTGAAAGATGCCGTGAGGGATACTAATGTGATAGCAGGTACCCTTTTACTCAACACCGTCAATGCAAATGTTTTATTTGATTCGGGAGCTACCAAGTATTTTATTTCGAGGGATTTCGCGAGTCAGTTAAGACTTAGGGCAGAACCATTAAAAGAAGTATTAGAGGTAGAAATAGCAAATCGGGAAGTAATTCGAGTTGATAAGATACACTTAGACTGTAGCCTAGAAATAGAAGGTCAACAGTTTCGTGTAGACTTGGTCCCATTTAAATTAGGGGAATTCGATGTCATTCTGGGAATGGACTGGTTATCGAGCAATGGTGCTCAGATCGATTGTGAGAGAAAGAAAGTATGGATAAAAACATCCGAAGGGCGGGAGGTCGTGTTCAAGGGACAACGACAAACCCGTAAGTTTTTAACCATGGCCCAAACCAAGAGGTTGTTATGGCATGGGTGTGAGGCTTACTTAGCCTATGTGATAGATACAAATCAAGAGGTTCCTAAGTTACAAAATATTCCAATTGTTAATGAATTTGAAGACGTATTTCCAGAAGACCTTCCGGGACTACCACCCGATAGGGAGATAGAATTCGCTATAGAATTAGCTCCAGGGACGGCGCCAGTTTCGAAGGCCCCGTACCGGTTAGCTCCAGTAGAGATGAAAGAGTTAGCCATTCAATTGCAGGAATTGCTAGATAAGGGAATGATAAGGCCTAGTGTGTCACCGTGGGGTGCACCAGTGCTGTTTGTGAAAAAAAAGGATGTTAGGAATATGTTGTTCTTGATGATAATTATAAAACACTTAGTAGATTTTGTATTAAGTCATTTTGTAACTGTCAACGGAATGGTATGCTTTGCAGCTTCCGTTGACAGGTAGCTCATCAACGAAATGAGTGATGTAGCAATTGCATTTTACAATACTTCACTAGATTGATATGCATTAGTTGTAGGTATTAGTCAGGTTTTCAAAGTCATGTTGACTATGTACTAGATAGGTAAAATAGGTTGGTTAAGTGTAAATATATTGTGCCTTGTAATTTTGCCTAAGTGAAGACATGTCAACGGAATGAAGATTAGTCTTTCAACGGAATGAAGATTACTCTATCAACGAAACGAGGATTATACAATCAACGAAACAAAGAATAAAGATATCAACGAAACACATCTTACTGCTATCAACGAATCATTATCACTTTTCTGAATAGTTGACAAAGTGATAGTGACAGTTTTCAAACAGATCAAAAGGAGATGTGGAAGTGCACTTTGCATTGGAAGCCATCAAAATGGACATAGGGAATAAGGAAACATTCCAATTTCCAATCTGGTTCTTGAGTGGGATCATTATAAGCCTGAAGACAGAAGACAAAGATCTCCAAGGACCATTGGACAAAAGGGATGAAAAGCAAGCTACTAGCGGTTACCTTTAGTGTACTTTAGAGTAGCCAAAAATAGCATTGTAAACTTGGGTTATATAACCAAGTGTAGCAGTTCATTTTAGATATAGTAAGTGAGATAAAATAGTTTGTATAAGCTTTCTAAGAGCACTCTCACTTTGTATCAAGAACTGAGCAGCTGTGATACATTTTGTAACACAGATTATTTCCGCAATAAAAACATCTCAGTTGGAAATATTTGCTTGTGTTTTTATTTTCAGTATAGTTTCATTTCGAAAGTTGTTTTAAGTTTAAAATATCTAGAATTGTATTCAACCCCCCCTCTACAATTCTGTTAGGTCATTTGGGATTAACAATTGGTATCAGAGCGAGCTTCTAACATACAAGAAGTTTAAAGATCAAGGCCAAACAGAAACCATGGTGAAGAAGGATGCAGGTGTAAAGATACCAGTTCTTGATAAGGACAATTACTTTCACTGGAAAGTAAATATGCATTTACATCTCATGTCTATGGATGAGAGGTATGTAGACTGCATTGAGAAAGGTCCACACGTTCCCATGAAGTTTGCATCTAGAGTTGGACTGCCAGATGATGTTCCTGATGTAGAAATTCCAAAACCTGTCTCAGAATGGACTATTGAAGATGTTGCAGAAATCCATAAAGATAAAAGAACCATGAACATTCTATTTAATGGTTTGGAGCAAGAGATGTTTGACAATGTCATAAACTGTACAACCTCTAAAGAAGTATGGGACACTGTTAGAACTCTCTGTGAAGGAACTGAGCAAGTTAGGGAGAACAAAATGCAACTCCTTATACAACAATATGAGAACTTTCATTTCAAAGCTGGTGAAACCCTAAATGACACGTTTAGTAGGTTTCAAAAGCTTTTGAATGGATTAAAGTTGTATGGGAGGATCTATCAAACCAAGGATTCAAACCTCAAATTTCTTAGAGCTCTTCCAAAAGAATGGAAGCCTATGACTGTTTCTTTGAGAAACATTCAGGAGTACAAAGACTACACTCTTGAAAGGCTATATGGAACTTTAAAGACAAATGAGTTGGAAATGGAGCAAGATGAAGAAATTGAAAAGGTACAGAAGAAAGGTGGATCTATTGCATTAATTGCATCTGTGAACCAACTAGAAGATGACAATGAAGAAACTGCAAAATCCACAACTAGTCGAGCTAGTTGTAGGAGTGATGTTAGCAAGGGTAAAGGCAAGATGACAGAAGAAGAAGAAGAACCAACCAACTTGGATGACTTAGATGAGATTGATGAACACATTGCTTTTCTTTCAAGGAAATTCTTCAAGTTCAAATTCAAGAGAAACTCAGAAGCAAGGCCACCAAGGAGAGACTTTCAACCTAGCAAAAATAACTAGATTGAAAAGTCTAAATCTAAATGTTTCAATTGTGGAATGATTGGTCACTTTGCTGGAGATTGCAGAAAGCCCAAAGTTGAGAAGGGCAACAGGAAATTTGAGCCTGTTGATTATAAAAAGAAATATTTTGAACTTCTCAAGCAAAAAGAAAAGGCCTTCATGTCTCAGGAGTATGATTGGGCTGGTAATGGTGAAGATTCTGATGATGATGTTGAGTATGTCAACTTGGCTCTAATGGCTAACAATCATGAGCAGGAAGCAAGTTCCTCTAGCAACCAGGTAACAATTACTAATCTTTCTGAGCTTTCTAAAGAGGAATGCGATAGTGCAGTAAATGAAATGTCTACTGTACTCTATAATTTGCGTGTTACTCTTAAATCACTTACCAAAGAGAACTCAAGAATCAAAGAGACCAATATGCTCTTAAGTGATAAAAATGCCATGTTAGAAGCACAACTCATTGAGTTTGAGAAAATGAGGTGTGTTAGTAGGGATGCTAAGAAGGAACTTGAGAAAGTGTTAGAAAGGGAAGAAATTCTTAAAACACAACTTGAAATAGAACAAAGTGTGATTGCAAAATGGAAAGATTCCAGGAATATTGCTACCAACATCATTAATGTTCAAGGTATGGAATCTTTCTGTGAGCAATCATGGAAAAAGAACAAAGAGAAGCTAGGGTATGCTGGTGAAACCTTAGAATCAGAAACAGAGTCAACAAACAACAATGATCATTTGTTGAAGGTTGATATGTCAACGAAATGCAATGTTTCGTTGACAGATGAACCATCAACCGATCAGGCTGTTTCGTTGACAGAGAAAAGAAAAGAAGAACTCACTAGACTTGATAACAAGTATGGTCCTGTCACCAAGAACTTTGTTCAAGGTGAGTCTAGTAAATCAAAAAAAGTTGAGAAGCCTGTTGAAAAAGAAAATGTAGGTCACTTGTCTAACAAGCAATTGAAAGACAAGTTAGAGAAAAATCAAGTTGAGGTTAAGGGCAATAAAAAGAATAACAGGAATGGAAAAGTAGGGATTAACAAACATAACAATTACACACCTGATAAATATGCTCCTAGAAAGACATGTGTTAATTGTAGTAGTGTTAGTCATTTGTCTGCTAATTGCAAATCGATTAAGAAGAATGCTAATGTGAAAATGCCTAAGCCTGCAATGAATATTTTTATGCCTACAATGCCTGTTATGCCTAACATGATTGCTCCATATGCACAATTTCAAAATCCATATGCCAGCATGTCATTTGTGCCTAATCCATACATGAATATGTTTAATATGCCAAAAATGCCATGGAATGTGAATAACATGTTTGTTCCTCCAACTATGCATGTTGTGAATGAAAATGTGAGCAACCCTCAGAAATCTACACCAAAGGTAAAGGTTGATTTAAATCAATCTGAGCCCAAGGTGAAAAATGAAATAAAAGGAAAATCAAAGGCTAACAAAACAGGACCCAAGGAAACTTGGGTACCAAAATCAACTTGATTTGGTTTTATTGTGTGTAGGGAGACAAAAGGAATCTTTGGTACTTGGATAGTGGTTGTTCAAGACACATGACTGGTGATTCTACCCTGCTCACAGAGTTTCAGGAAAAAGCTGGCCCTTGTATTGCTTTTGGAGATGACAGCAAAGGCTACACTAAGGGATATGGCTTGATTTCAAAAGAGAATGTCATCATAGATGAGGTTGCATTGGTGGATGGTCTTAAGCACAATTTGCTTAGTATCAGCCAACTTTGTGATAAAGGATTTTTAGTTACTTTTTCAAAAGAAGCATGTGTTGTTTCTAAGGTAGGAAACAACAATGTGGTCATGACTGGATTCAGAAGAGGGAATGTGTACATTGCTGACTTTAGTAGCACAAGTCCAGACACCATCACTTGTCTTTTCAGCAAGGCAAGCAAGGATGAAAGTTGGCTATGGCACAAGAAATTATCTCATCTGAATTTCAAAGTTATGAATGACTTGGTGAGGAAAGATCTTGCTAGAGGAATTCCACAGGTGGAATTCTCCAAGGATGGTTTGTGTGATGCCTGTCAAAAAAGGAAACAAAAGAAGGCATCATTCAAAAGCAAGACAGAGTCATCAATTGTCCATCAGCTTGAGTTGCTTCATATGGATCTATTTGGCCCTGTAAATGTCATGTCCATTTCAAAGAAGAAATACTGTCTTGTGATTGTTAATGATTTTTCTAGATTTACATGGACTTTATTTCTGCACTCCAAAGATGAGGCAAGTGAAATCATTATCAATCACATCAAGATGGTAAACAATCATCCTGATTTCAAAGTAAGAAGGATTAGGAGTGACAATGGGACATAATTCAAGAATTCAAGCATGAAGGTGTTCTGTGAAGAAAATGGTATTTTACATTAATTTTCAGCAGCAAGGACACCACAGCAAAATGGTGTAGTTGAAAGGAAAAACATAACACTTATTGAAGCTGCAAGGACAATGCTAGATGAATCAAAGTTACCAACTTATTTTTGGGCTGAGGCAGTTAACACAGCTTGCTTCACTCAAAATATTTCTTTGATTAATCAAGCCAAGGGAATGACCCCTTATCAACTACTCAAAAGAAAGAAGCCACTATTGGATTTTCTTCATGTATTTGGATGCAAGTGTTTTGTTCTGAGAAATCAAGCCGAGCATTTGGGGAAATTTGAAGCAAAGGCAGATGAGGAAATATTTGTGGAATATGTAGAAGGGAAAGCTTACAAAGTCTATAATCTCAGAACCAACATTGTTATGGAATCTGTACATGTTGTTTTTGATGATCTCAAAATTCAAGGTCTCTATGATGAAGGTTTCCATTAAAGTCTTTCTTTTGAGAATGAGGAAGGAGATCAAGTGAATCATGAAAAGACTATTGAGAAATAGCCTAAAGTTGTTGTGTCTAGCACAGATGAAAGCAGCAGTGAAGATGAAATTGCTGCATTAAGATTGAAAAGAATAGCTGCTAGCAAACCAAATGGTCATTTCGTTGACAGTCATGATGAAGGTTTCGTTGACAATCAGAATGAGCGTTTCGTTGACAGTCAAAATGGTCATACCGTTGACAGTCACAGAAATGCCTCTAGGAGTGATCATTTAGGGACAACAAACTCAGGGGGATTTTCTCAAGGACAAATATCTAATCAAGGCAACCATGATCATGAAGCTACTTCTTCAAGAGCTAATCTACCTCCCTCAAGGAAATGGACTAAAGATCATCCCTTTGAACTCATTATAGGTGATGTTTCTTCAAAAGTCCAAACTAGAAGAGCAACTCAAGAGGAATGTTTATATAGTAGCTTTCTGTCTCAAGATGAGCCAAAGAAAGTTGAGGATGCACTTCTAGATCCAGATTGGGTTTTAGCTATGCAAGAGGAGCTAAACCAATTTGAGAGAAACAAAGTTTGGAAGCTGATGCCCAAGCCTAAGGACAGGAGTGTTATAGGCACACAATGGGTGTTCAGAAACAAGATGGATGAAAATGGCATAGTCACAAGGAACAAAGCAAGATTGGTTGCAAAAGGCTATTCACAGGAAGAGAGAATTGATTTTGATGAAACCTTTGCTCCTGTTGCAAGACTAGAAGCAATAAGGATCTTCCTAGCCTATGCAGCCCATGCCAATTTCAAGGTCTATCAAATGGATGTGAAGAGTGCTTTTCTGAATGGGGAATTGGAAGAGGAGGTGTATGTGAGTCAACCTCCTGGTTTTGAAGATGATGATTTTCCAGAGTATGTGTACTTCCTCCTCAAAGCACTCTATGGTTTGAAACAAGCACCTAGAGCCTAGTATGACACACTTTCACAGTTCCTCCTTGAGAATCATTTCACTAGAGGTACTGTAGATAAAACTCTTTTTCATAGGATTGTGAATGGCTCTACAATACTTGTTCAAATTTATGTAGATGACATAATTTTTGGGTCTACAGATGAAAAACTTTGTCAAAAGTTTGCCAAGCTTATGCAAAGTAAATATGAAATGAGCATGATGGGAGAATTAACTTATTTTCTTGGTCTCCAAGTCAAGCAAGTTAATGAAGGCATTTTCATTAGTCAAACAAAATATATTCATGATTTGTTAAAGAAATTTAACTTAATGGAATGCTCTCCTGCCAAAACTCCCATGCCTACTGCTACCAAACTTGAATTGAAAATACTAAGGAAAAATCTGTGGACATTTCAAGTTACAGAGGCATGGTAGGCTCACTTTTATATTTAACAGCTAGTAGACCTGATATTATGTTTGCTACATGTCTATGTGCTAGATTTCAGGCTGATCCTAGGGAATCCCATTTAGTTGCTATTAAAAGAATTTTCAGATATCTCAAAGGAACACCAAACCTTGGCATTTGGTATCCTAGAGAATCTGGCTTTGAACTAATTGGTTATTCAGATGCAGATTATGCAGGATGTAAAATTGACAGGAAAAGCACAACTGGAACCTGTCAATTCCTAGGAAACAAGCTTGTGTCATGGTTCAGCAAGAAACAAAACTCAGTTTCTACCTCCACAGCTGAGGCTGAGTATATTGCAGCTAGAAGTTGTTGTGCACAGATTTTATGGATGAAAAATCAACTACTTGATTATGGATTAAGAGTTGAGAAAATCCCTATCTTCTGTGACAACACTAGTGCCATTGCCATTACTGAGAATCCAGTGCAGCATTCAAGGACCAAGCACATTGACATCAAGTACCATTTCATTAGAGAACATGTTATGAATGGTACTGTGGAGTTACATTTTGTTCCAAGTGAACAATAACTTGCAGACATCTTTACCAAGCCACTTGATGAATCAACATTCTCAAGATTAGTAAGTGAGCTAGGTATGCTAAATTTCTCTTAATTATTTCTGAGATTTTTGCAAGTTACTATGCAGCCAGGAATTTGCTATGATTTTTCTGTGAATTAATTTTCTCAGGAAAAAGTGAAATTTTGTCTAAGTCAAAATTACTATGTCAACGAAACACACCATTTCGTTGACAGTCTTAGCATTTTTCTGGGTGTTTCGTTGATAGCTCTTTTATATCAACGAAACGCAGCTTTATCAACGAAATAGACGGGACCTTAAACGCCCAATTCTGATTCGTTGATATAGCGCTTTTAATCTGAACTGTTGAAATTGCACGTCCTTTATCACGATCTATGCATACACACCTGTAAGTATAAATCATGGTAATATTTTAATTGTAACGATTACATTTTTAAGCCAATCCAGTAATTTATATTTATTATTGGACTTAATTTTTGAGGAATTTTGGGGGAGTATTTAAGAAATTTCATTTTCTTTAATTCTTTTCTACCTGCTCTCAAAAATTCCAAAAGCTTTCTTACTTCTTCTCTCTCAAAGAAAATCACAGTTCGAGCTTTCTTCACTCAACAATGGCACCCATAGTCAAGCTCATGTCAGCAGGAGGGTTCATTTACGAAAAGAACAACTCCAATCCTTTTGTTGTCAAGGAAAGCCCGAACAGAATCTTTTTCAAGATGATGGACTTCATGATGAATTGCAAACTGAGCTATGCAATGTTTCACTCAACTCCGCTCTACAATGAGATAATTGAGGAGATTTGGACCTTATGTGAGTACAGTGGGACAAATTGCACTTTGCAATTCACCATTCAAGGTAATGAGTATATAGTCAATTCTGATGTGTTGCAAGCATGCTTACACTGTAATAACCCGAATTTTTGGTAAAATTAAAACTTTTCTTATTATGATTAAGTCCATCATTGAATAGTGAATTTGGTGGATGAATAGTGATTTTGAGGGTTAAGAAAATTTTTCATGCCACCTATGTACGAGACGTAGTGTGGATATTCCGAAGTCATATTAGTGATCTACGGAGTAAATAAGTGAATGCAAAGACGATCGGAATTCAGAAATTCCAAATTTTATTTTGGTGTAATATTCGACCGGGCAGCGAATTATATATTATTATATTCAAGAAATGAGATATTAAAATTGAGGATTTGAGGATTTAATATTTTGGAATTTTATTATTTTATTAAAGTCGATTTAAGAATCCGATTGTTGAAGTGAATAGTTACTATTCACTGCGAGAATCGCGTAAAGTTTTACTCGCTCTTTTTGGAAAATATTTCGAATCGTTTCAAGAGGAACAAGGCAATATTTACAGGATTAAATATAGACATGGAAGTAACATGTAACAAGATTAGTTCGAGGGATGCAACATTTGGAGCATCCATGTGAAAGGAAACGAACCAGTAAAGCAAAGCAGTCAAGCCACTTACCCACCACTCTTGCATGTGTGACAAGTGTCAAGAGGACAATACACCAAGCTATGACTCACCATTTTTGTCTCTAAAAATCAGCATTTCCATTAATTGAACAAGGCAAGAAAAATCAAGAAACTCTCCCCCATTTTCCAGATTTTCGGCTCAGCTTGCACAAGGAGGAGAGAAAATTCATAACTCCAAAACTACTTGTCCTAAAATCACCAAATTTTAACCATAGCTTCTCCACTCCAGGGAAAACATTCTATCAAAATTTCATGGCCAACAAAGGAGTGTAGCCTAGTCAAATCCCTTCCCCAAGTTGGAGAACCCAAACTGTGCAGTTTGTGTCCAGCGGAAAGATGGGACTCAAAACCCTAGCTAGGAAGCTTTAAATGTGGCGATCTATAGCTCAAAAGAAAGCTTATGAAGAGTACAAGGTCTGGTAAAAATCTTAGAACCAAACTCTTGTTTTTCGATTTTATATGGAATTTACAAAGTGATGATGAATAGTAACTTTTCATGATTCTTGATTTTGTTTCTTAAGGATTAAGCTTGATAAGGTTTGTTCAAAGCTCAAGGAAGGATTATAAACCATTGGTAGTGTATATGAAGCACCAAGGAAGGTATAAAAACCCCTGCCCCTTTTTGTTTATATGAGTTTTGAAGTGGTTTTGATGTTTATGTAAGGTTAAGATCATGATTAAGTAATTATATGAATTGTTGGTTGAGTTTGGAGGATGGGTTATGAATTTGTTTTGATTATTCATGGAGGATTTGACTGAGTGGAGGGTGTATAAGGTGGATGGTGAGTTTGGGATTAATTGGTATTGATTTGGCTGTGTTTTGGAAATGGAAAACGTTACGATTATAGCCGTCGTAATGCCCATTTGATTTAAGGTTGTTTTGAGCAAGAATTACGAACTGTTATTGGAATATTTTTGAGCAGAACTGACCAGGAGCCTGTAGGTCTTGTTTAAAGGTTTGTTTTGGTATAAAGATCATGCCTATACGATTTACGGTTTAGGAGAAAAGTGAGTTTTAGTAAACGCCGTTCGGAAGAATGACTCATCTCTGTCCAGCAACTTTGAGGCTATATTTGGACCACTTCGGAGCCGTATTAAAATGTGAAATTTTGAGGAATAATACTAGAGACAGTTAGGAAGGCTCACGAAAACGATTCGTATTAAAAAGATTATATTTCGATTTTATAAAAATGTTTTAGTCGAGGTCGCGCAAGTGAAAACCACTAAGAACATGACTTAGAAACCAATGTTGTAAATGATTAGGTATAACTTGTATTCGAGGATCGATTTCGGACTAAACCTACGACTTAAGAAATTGTCGATTAACATGGACTTAGTATGAGCCTATAACGAGCTAGTAATGCCTTGGTTGTGTTTCGCTTACGTGTTTAAGCATTGAGCAAGTGGATTATCCAGGGGATTAATCGTACGTTTTCTTTGACTTTGTCTAGATTATCCGGCATCGTCGCGAACCCCTATCACTTCTCGAGCATCAGGCAAGTTTACTAAACCTTACTCTATTATTCAGAGTATGTATATTTTCCTATGTTCAATACTTGTGTATTCCCAATTTATATGCCAAATCTTTGTTGCAAGTATTGTGGCAAGTTTTCTAAATCTATACTTTGAAGTATTGATTATATATTACTGTTTTTGCCATGTGTGGAGTTATACAGTTTTGCGATACATGTTATATATTGTATAAAATAGAGTTTGATTTTGGTTTATATATGAGCTTTGAGATAAAGTAGTTATAAACCGGTGTACCTTGTAGCTCTATAGATAAGAGCAGGTTTATTGTTTCGACTCTAGACCGGGAGTCGATATTTTGAGATATGTAGATAGCCGTGGAAACCCGGAGGGATTCCATCGGCAGAATACTATGTGTTTTGAGGAATGTTATTTGAGTATTATCTCGGTCGAGAAATACTATTTGAATACTATTTCAGTTATATATGCAAATGAGAAGTATACATGTGTTATTGCATACTTGTCTTCGAATTGCTATGTATAGCAATACTTGAGGTTATGACTTGAAGTTGGGGCTTATGAGTTAGATATGGGATATCAGTTATAAGCCAGTATTCTTATATATGCCCTAGGATAAGGGCATGTGATTTTCATTAAGGATGAGAAGTGATTGTATTTCTGTATATGCTAAAGATTATTTTTCCGATAAAGACATCGGGTGACTGTTATTTGAGATTTATTAATTAATGAATATTATTTATGTATATTCATTTGAGGCTTACTTGTTCGAGGGTTAATTATGTATTTAATGAACATTATTTATGTATATTCATTTGAGGACTATTGACTTTAAGAATATTAATTATGAATATTCATTCGAGGATTAATTATCTATTTAATGAATATTACTTTTGAATATTCATTTGAGGCTTACTTATTCGAGGGTTAATTATGTATTTAATGAATATTAATTATTTATATTCATTTGAGGATTATGGACTTTAAGAATATTATTATTATTATCCATTCGAGGATTATTTATTATTTAATGAATATTATTTTGAATATTCATTTGAGGTTTACTTATTTGAGGAATATTATTTCGAATATTCATCTGAGGTTTATTTAATGAATATTATTTTCAAATATTCATTTGAGGATTACTTATTTAATGAATATTATTTTCAAATATTCATTTGAGGATTACTTATTTAATGAATATTATTTTCAAATATTCATTTGAGGATTACTTATTTAATGAATATTATTTTCAATATTCATTTAAGTTTTACTTGTTTAATAAAGGTTAGTAAGTATTTTTAAATCAAAAAGAGGTTCCCAAAACATTGTTTTTCCATTTGAATCTGTCTTTTAAGAAGATTTAAATGCTCGCTCAACTATCAAAAATACGGGAAACCTGATTTAAGTGACTACTACTCTTTTTAAACTCTCAATTCAAAAACTGTCAAGGGACAGATATTTTCTTGGAGCAATTTAATTGCTGCCAGTCTAATGTTGTGTTACCACCTCAATGATCGAGGGGTAAATTCATGGAACAAGTCGATATCCATTAACAAGCATAGCTTGGGAAATATTGGAGAATCTTCCTTTCCAACCTAGATATAACTACTTAGTGGAGTCGTATCAACAAGTGTTACACTTGGGGAAAGGAGGACGATCTTTACGTTTCAGAGTCATGGATTTCATCTGAACTAGGAGTGATGTAAGTGGTCAAGTTGCGTGGGCCCATCCAACTTTTATATTGCCCCAAATGGGCCGGGAGGTCATAGTAAGGCGGTAGACAATGTCAGGCCGTCGTGATACTTCCATCTACATGTAGAAAACTATTTGAGCGGTGCGACCTGCTACTGATCATAGTAAGGTTAGGCACAGCGGACGCGGTAGCAACTCCAGTATTAGTTCATCATCCAATTTGGATATTTCCTGCAACATGTATTGGGGTGAAGAACCAACTATGTTGGCAGGGGGTTGAAAAATGTTTGGAAATGAAGTGACAATAAATTTGTGCAACTCCATCTTTTACTTTTGAGTTATGACTCTGATAAAACCTGATTAAGGATATATATGCCTAAGTGGATTTTGGGTTACGGAAATGTTATATTAATTTTCCTCGTAACTTCCTCTTTTATATCATATGACTCTGTGGATACCTTACATAACATGAGTTATGGTAAGGGAGTTGTTTATACTGAATCATCTTAGAACTTCTTTTAAGTTATGTGTTGATATTCTGCTTACATAGCAGATATTTTTGGAAGAGTTATATTGGTTTACTTTGAAACCTTATCTTTTATATTATACTAGAACTTTGTTCATAATATAGCAAAAGCTTGCAGAAATATTATGAAATGATATTTGAAGTACATTAATGGTACTGTTTTTGGGAATACATTCCGATAAGGAAGTAATTTCAGTATCGATATATTTTGACAAATTACTGTCTTATACCCGCTTTATTTCTGGGTTGTATTAAAAGGCAGAATTATGCCATACTTTCATTACCTTGCTGAGCTATCGCTCACTCTTGCTATTGTTTTATATATATTATATAGCAGCGAAGCAGGATGCCAATGGGACGACACCTACCCCACAAGGCGTTTCCATAAACAGTTTCTAGTAGTGATCCCGAAGAGTAGTACGAACCAATCGAATCAGGCTACGACTTTTGGGCATTCAACTTATGTATAGACATGAATGGTATTAGAGGATTGTAAGCATCAGAAGATTAAGTTGGTAATGTAACAATACTTAGAAATGGTATCAGTAACAGATTCAAAAGACATTTGGGTATTGTAATAAAAATTATTTATTCCGCAGTTGTTGTATTGTGTCGTTTCTGAGACTCTAACCTGTGTGTGTGTGTGTGTGACATATGTTGTGGGGTCATGAGCAGGTGAATTATGAACGGTGTGAGTAATACAGATAAGGCAAGGAGTAAATGGATCGTGACTACCCTAAATCCCTGACCCCGGATTTGGGGCTGTTACATACACCTTCCTGAAAATAACTGCTCTGCTTTGCCTACATATACTGAAATGATTAACATGCTTAATTCCATAAACTACTCTTTGCCCACTGATAATCTAGGTAAAATAATTAGGAGAGGTTTGGTTAGGGAATATAGTTATTTAGCTGATGCATTCATTAAGGTCTTTCCTGGTAAAATTAGTAATTTTGATGCATTAACTAACTCTATGTTGATTCTATTTACCATGCTCCTAACTGATAGATATTACAACTTTAGCACCCAACTTATGTATGAAATTGGTGCTAAGTTGGGTGATAAGGTTAATAGGAAAAAGAATATCTACTATGCTAGATTTCTGATGATGTTGGCTAACCATGTTAGTCCAGCACCATTGGTTATCTCTAACCCAATTTCCAGGTTTGATTGCTTTGTGCAAGAAAAGAGGGTTTTGACAGATATACTGAGGCTGACCCACAATGGTGATGTCCCAGTGGTGTATCTGCCCACAATTGAGGTAACCACCTCTAACCCTGTTAGTTTAAATGTTACCTCTACTGTTTCATCCACCACTGTTGCTGTGGAGTCTGTAGTTGTGACCCAACAGGCTCCTGCCCCAACAACAAAACCAAAATCAAAGAAATCCTCCAAGCCAACCTCAGGTGCTTCTCAAAAGGCACCTGTTGCAAAATCCACTACACAACCTAAGGGGAGTGATTCTGGTGTTGTGAGAGGTGAGGGAAGGGGTGAACATAAAAGAAACCCTAAGAATAAGGTGGAAGAGGTAAGAGTTTCCCAGCCAAGCCCCATTGTGTCTTCCCAACAAGGCACAATGAGTAATATGGATTTAAACACAAGTCTAGTTGCATCCTCCCAAAAGCATGTAATTATTGAAACAAGCTCTCCTCCAAGAGCACACTCCAAGAGGGTAAGGGACACTTCAAGCCCACATTCAACAATTTCCCAATACCAAAGGAGAGTGAAGCAGAAATCCCAGGTTTGATAGGGTGCACACACACTGGAAGCAACACTTCCAGTTTCTCAAATTCAGTTTGATGTAACCCCTATTATTACTCTGGGGTTACAATCCCATTCTCTAAACATCAATCTTGAACCAACTCCACAATATTCACCAACTCAGTCATTAGATGTGGACATGATCCATTTATCTATTCTTGATTCTCTAACTCTTTTCTTGGAGAAGCCCCACTCTGACATTGGTGGTCATCACTTGTTAAGTGATTTGTTGGGCCACCAATCATCCTTTTCTGAAGCTACAAGAGGGTCTGTGGAACCACTTTTAAAATCAATCACCACAGATTCTACAATAGTTTCATTTTCTCAAAACCCTTTATTGATTTCATCAACGAAACAGTCTCTTTCGTTGACAAGTGTTTCTCCATCAACGGTATCCATACCATTGACAGTTCAAACTACCATACCGTTGATAGATCATTATCTACCTTTTCCTGTAAATCAAGTTGTTTCCACAACTAGTGCAGATGATCTAGTGGTAGTTGAGACACTTCTAGGATTGAGAGGGAGTGAATCTGAGAGGCTAACTTGCAGCCAGGCAAAAGGAGAGGTTGAGAGTGAGAGGCTAACTATTTTTTCCAGTCAGGCAAAAGGAGAGGCTGAGGGTTCCACCTTAGTAGGTGAAGGTGAGGGTGTGAGAGGTGTGAGTCATAGGGAGCCCATGATGTAAGAATATAGAGGAGAGAGAGAAGGGACTACAGGAGCAACAAGGGAGGAAGCAGCCATTGCAAGTGAGTTAATGGAGGTTCATGAGGGTGAAAGGGAACTTACTTTCCAAGAGAATTATCAACAAACTCTGGATAGTATTTCCCTGGATCCTGAGACCTTTACTCATCCTGTGCCAGCCTATCAAGTTATGGCTCAGCAGGGAAATATGGAGGCAGAAAGGTCATTCAACCTAATTCATACAACTGCATCTATGCAAAGAGCAAATGATGCAATCACCAATATGTCTCCATGAGCTGCAGCAAGTGGTGAGTTTGATTTTTCTAGATGATGATGACAGTTTTGGTGACAATCTACAGGTGGCCATTACTTCACAGACTGGGACTTCTGTGGTGCCCCCTACACCAAACTGGCTTTGTCAGGATATGCAAGGAAGAATCAACCTGGATGCTGCAATTACAAGGTAGTACAATGAGGCCTATCTGGCTCATGAGTCTGCAAATGCCAATGACAAGAAATTCTACAAGGCTATCATGGATTCACTGGAAATCCAAAGGCTACAGATGATGCAGACAAGGATTGAAGCTAGAGAAATCAAGGACTCCATTAGCAATCTTAAGGATGCTACTGACATGAGGCTGGATGAAAAGCTTCCTCTTCTCACTGTGTCCAAGATGAACAGGTTTTTCTCTAAGGAACCTGAAGTGGCTACCTCCTTGAAGACTCTCTCTTCCAGAATGGACAAGGTGGACGCTACTCTCTCTCAAATGCAGAAGGAACAGGAGAAACAAACACAACTCCTAGCCCAGCTAGTGGCAGCTCAGGGACTCCCTATCATCTCTCTTGATGATAAAAAAGGGGGAGAAATCTAAGGAGCTTAACATTCAAGTTACAAAGGTTATGGTCCCAGCCATTTCCTTACCAAAGGAGCCATTAGCTATGGGGGAGTCAGGAAAGGCTAAACTGGATGGCATTGACCTGATTCGGCAAGCATCTATGAGGCTACAACTTGCTGAACAGATAAAAGACCACTGGTCTAGCATAGATGCAAGAGTCAAGACGATAGCTGATACTGCAAAGAACTCAAATTCATCAACGAATCAAGCTACTTCTATAGCACCATCAACGAATGCCATGGTTTTAGCATCAACGGAATGGGAGCCACAAATTAATTTTTCCTATGATCTAAAGCCCCTTCTAGATGGAGTCACTCAAGGTCCAAGGAAAGAAAAAGGACAAACTTCATGCATTAGGGATGTGGAACAAGCTACACTTCAAGGAAGCCTATCTCCCAAGTCCCCTGCTAAACCAAAGGGCAAAAACATTGCAAGGAATTTTTATCCTTCACCTTATCCAGATGAGCTCAAGCTTCTTGGATTACTTATCACAAAATGCAAGGAAAACAATGATCCTGAGATAAAGAAGCAAAGAGCAATTGTCTACAGGAATGGACAAGAAATCTTTGTTTGGGTTGGTCACCCAAATTTTGCTGAGGCTAAGGCTGAGGAATCAGAAAGAGCAGCTATGCAAGCTCTTGCAGTAGGTCAAGCTCTAGATGAAGAAGAAAGACAAAAAGAGGAAAGGAGCAAAAGGAAGAGAACAAGGCAACCCATGGCAAGAGCTAAGAGAAACATAGCTTTTGAAAATGATGACTCTCAGAGCAATGCCACAGACTCTTCTGCACCAATTGCACCTCCAACAATTCCTGATCCAGTTTCTGAAGTAAAGTTAGCCTGTGATCCTGAACATCCAGTCAATTTCCATGATCAACCAATTGAGCCAAAGGAAGAGAAAATTGAGTTTGATGAGGCCAACTTTCCAAAATTCCTCTTTGAAATGGATCCAAGGAAGAAATCTAAGCAGAGGGCTGCTAAGGCTAAGCCAATCCTTGTAAGGAGACCACAAGCTGAGAAACCTCCTACCAACCCCGAAGACTTCATCTACATTGCTGATATCAGGGAGGAGTCTGACCTACATATTAATCTTGATGACTTGGTTGAAGTGAGAGGAATAACAGCTTCTTATAAACTACCATAGAGATTGGTGTTTGTCTACAAGGGTGGGAGAGAACAGATTTGGCCTCTACACAGGATTCTGGGAGAAGACTATCAGACAGTGCTATCTGTGTTCAAATGTCTAAAGAAAGATTTTGGTTTTACCAAAATAGCTAAGTCTGTGGTTGTCTCCAAAATTTGCCAAATCAAAGCTAGCTGGAACAAGCCTGGTGCAGTTCCCAGAGTATTGAAGGTCCCTCAAACAGGAAAGAAAATTCATCTCCAACCTTTTTGGATGATGGAATTCAGAGACAAGGACAACTGTAGAAGATTCTTCAGAATAGAAGACCAACTGGAAAAGGCATCCAATGAAACTCTGAGATTAATGCAATCCAAGTTGGGGAATCAAGATGAAGAAGAGAAGATTTTCTACAGAAGACTTCAAGCTCAGATTGAGGAGAACAATACAAGAAAAGAGAAGAAAACAAGACCACAGAGGCAAAGATGAAAAATCTGCTCAGACTAGAGGAACAATTCTGTGCACTTGTTTTGTAAGATTTTCTATTTTGTATTTCAATTAAAATTCAATGAAGCTCAATGCAATTTCTGCTTTTATCATGTGTAATATGTCTGAGTGTTTTTGTTATCATCAAGGCTCTTGATTTATGGCTGTTATTCTATCAGTCATAAATTGGGGGAGATTGTTAGGAATATGTTGTTCTTGATGATAATTATAAAACACTTAGTAGATTTTGTATTAAGTCATTTTGTAACTGTCAACGGAATGGTATGCTTTGCAGCTTCCGTTGACAGGTAGCTTATCAACGAAATGAGTGATGTAGCAATTGCATTTTACAATACTTCACTAGATTGATATGCATTAGTTGTAGGTATTAGTCAGGTTTTCAAAGTCATGTTGACTATGTACTAGATAGGTAAAATAGGTTGGTTAAGTGTAAATATATTGTGCCTTGTAATTTTGCCTAAGTGAAGACATGTCAACGGAATGAAGATTAGTCTTTCAACGGAATGAAGATTACTCTATCAACGAAACGAGGATTATACCATCAACGAAACAAAGAATAAAGCTATCAACGAAACACATCTTACTTCTATCAACGAATCATTATCACTTTTCTGAATAGTTGACAAAGTGATAGTGACAGTTTTCTGACAGATCAAAAGGAGATGTGGAAGTGTACTTTGCATTGGAAGCCATCAAAATGGACATAGGGAATAAGGAAACATTCCAATTTCCAATTTGGTTCTTGAGTGAGATCATTATAAGCCTGAAGACAGAAGACAAAGATCTCCAAGGACCATTGGACAAAAGGGATGAAAAGCAAGCTACTGGCGGTTACCTTTAGTGTACTTTAGAGTAGCCAAAAATAGCATTGTAAACTTGGGTTATATAACCAAGTGTAGCAGTTCATTTTAGATATAGTAAGTGAGATAAATTAGTTTGTATAAGCTTTCTAAGAGCACTCTCACTTTGTATCAAGAACTGAGCAGCTGTGATACATTTTGTAACACAGATTATTTCCGCAATAAAAACATCTCAGTTGGATCCTCAAAACATCCAACTGAAATATTATATCTGCTTGTGTTTTTATTTTCAGTATAGTTTCATTTCGAAAGTTGTTTTAAGTTTAAAATATCTAGAATTGTATTCAACCCCCCTTCTACAATTCTGTTAGGTCATTTGGGATTAACAAAGCATGGTAGTTTGAGATTGTGTATAGACTATCGAGAACTAAACAAGTTGACCATTAAGAACCGTTATCCTTTACCAAGGATTGATGATCTGTTTGACCAATTGAAAGATGCGGTTTACTTCTCCAAGATTGACTAGAGAACTGGATATCACCAGTTAAAGATAAAACCTGAAGATATACCTAAGACTGCATTCTGCACTAGGTATGGGCACTATGAGTTTTTGGTAATGTCGTTTGGGCTGACGAATGCCCCGGCTGAAAGTGTTTGTCCTAAATCCAATCATGTATGATGAGTTAGGAAGAACTTTCTTGTATTCTTATTTGATTTCATTAATGTTAATAAAAGACTTGTTTTGTTTTTATTACGGGCTTTATCTATTTAAAGTGTTTTAAATAAGATGTTCCATAGTTTAGAGTAAAGCTTCTAGAATTATAATGAGATTATAATAGTGAGATCTAGAAGATTATAACTCTAGACTTAAACAGTTCCTGATCATAGGATAACTAATCGGAAGTTGGTGAATCCGCAAAGATTGGTACATACTATGCTTGCTCCCGTCAGGAGGATGTCTGTTCTCATAGGCATTTGTGTGGTGACACTATAGCTAGTATGTAGGTGCTTGTTAGGGAATACGTTCACTAAACATGACTCGATAAGTTGAATAGCTAATGGAGTTTACTCACGTGTCAATAGCTATTCACTGAGTGATAGTTGTACAAGTGTCCTTAGACTTGAGATCGTTAGAGTTATCTTGTATATAATGAACTATGCTTTGGATTAGTCCTTAGTCTCAAGGACATCCATTAGGTCTATTCTGGGCATAGGGATTTGTGTATAGGATAGTTAACGTCAATAGAGGATCTACACCTTCCAGTATAGGAAGAGAATATCCTATGTTATTCTTAGTATGCGAGTTCTGGAATCTCTGGCCAGAGTGTATGAAATTAAAAATGAGTTTCTAATTTGCATTAATATGAACTTAGCATTATGAATAAGAAATCATATGATTAAATTTGATAAGGCCTGACACGAGATCCATGCCTTATATTGAATCCAGATATTGTAGGGTAGAAGGAATTGATTGTACTGAAACTAGTCACTGACAGGTTCTTGGTATTCTAAGCAGTGAATTCATATTATCCGGATAGTCACGATATGTTGAGAAGCATCACTCACGATGTAGAATAAATATAATTAATTAGTTAATTATATTTAATGAATTATTAGAATTCATATAAATAATAAATAAAAGTTTATTATTATTTATTTCTACTACCGGCTTAATATTGAACCTACAGGGTCACACCATAAAAGAATATTTTCTTTGATGAAAAGATTTAAATTATGAGAGAGGAAGAATTATTTTCTAAATAGTTTAGAAAAAGAAATAATGATTAAAATAGTTTTAATCATTATTAAAACATTTTAGAAATGTGGGGTTAATATATATATATATATATATATATATATATATATATATATATATATATATATATATTATTAAAAACCCTAAAAGAGCCCTATAAATAGAATGAGATAGTTCATTCTAAGGCTCATCCTATTTTGTGAAAAAACCTAAAAAGGAGCTAGCCTCCATCTCTCTCTCTCTCTTTTATCTCTAAAAGGTGTTAGAGATTTTTGAAGAAATCATCGAAGAAAAATTCTTGGTGGATACCGGTAGAGTGCTTCACACTCTGAGGAGCAACTGTTTGCAACCATCGTTTTAAAGCTTCGATTCTCAAGGTATGGTTACGATTCCCCTCGATCTAGATTTTATATTTTTTTTTCTATATGTGCGATACATGGTTTTTACGGAATAAATGTTATATCACGCTTCTGCTCATCCGTAAATTCTTACAATGGCATCAGAGGTAGGTTTTGCATATAGTACGAGCACTTAGTGTATACCAGACGCGAAGGAGAAGAAGTTCTTGTTGTTGCTGTCTAAGTTGATGACCTCTTGGTCACAGGTTCAAGTGTTGCAAACATCAGAAAGTTCAAGGAAGAAATGGGGAGTGTGTTTGATATGAGTGATCTGGGCAGAATTTCTTACTACTTGGGAATGGAAATTGATCAAAAGGATGGCTACATCGAGCTCAAGCAAACTGCGTATGCGCGAAAGGTACTCGAGAAAGCAGGCATGGCAGACTATAATCCAGTGAGATATCCTATGGAACCCAGTTTGAAGCTAGATAAAGATGAAAAAGGTAAAGCTGTAAACTCGACCCAATTCAAGAGTATGGTGGGGGGACTCAGGTACTTGGTGCTTACACGACCTGATATAACATATTCTGTGGGCATGGTTAGTCGGTTCATGGAACGACCTACTGTATTGCACTTGAATGTTGTTAAACGCATTATGCGTTATGTTAAAGGGACAATGGAGTATGGGCTGATATATTCGAAAGGAGAAGGAAATTATTTACTTGCAGGCTATTCAGACAGCGACCTGGCAAGCAATGTGGAAGACAGGAAGAGCACGGGAGGTATGGTTTTCTACTTAAATGAAAATCTCATTACTTGGGTGTCGCAGAAACAGAAGTGCGTGGCTTTGTCCACTTGCGAAGCTGAGTTCATGGCAGCAACTGCGGCTGCTTGTCAGGGAATATGGTTGTACAAATTACTAAAGCAAATAACTCATGTCAAGGCTGGTCCAGTAGTTCATTATATTGACAACAAGTGAGCAATTGATTTGGCTAAGAATCCAGTATTTCATCGGAGGAGCAAACATATTGATATCCGCTATCACTTCATTCGTGAGTGTGTAGAGCGAGGTGAAGTAGAAATCAAGCATGTGAATACTAATGAGCAGCGAGCTGATGTGCTAACTAAGGCGTTATCCAGAGTCAAGTTCGAAGGAATGCGTGAACTGTTAGGAGTCAAGAATTTGCAGAAGAGTTTAGATTAAGGGGGAGTTTGTTGGATATTAATCTAAACTTATTCATATTTGTTTTATTTAAATCAAGATTAATGTATTTGTTTTGAATAAGCTGCATGACTAGGTCAGAGTAGTCCAGCGTGTGTTTAGGAGTGTCAACAGTACGTGCGTAGAAGTGGAGTTACACACTAGGAGGTTGTTCCTGGTTTTTCTCCAGCACTCTGTTTGTTTTGTTTGCTGTGTACACGTCCAAATATATGTACTGGACGTCTTTCTTTTCTTGTAGTGTGTGTACTGAAGTTTCATTAATATCAGAAAACCGAGCTTGTCTCAAACTACTCTAAGCTTACATATCTGTTATAGTTTCTATAATATATTCCACCATCATCGAGGCTACTTGGTTTTTAAGTTCTGTAATTGTAGTTGTTTGACTAATGCTATTCAGAATGGTCCTTTAGAAATCATAGGAAATGTGTTCATGGTTTGAGAATATATATGTCCCTAACCCTAGAGAAAAAAACAAGAATTTGGGTTGAATTTAGTAGCTTGTCTTTATTGGAGTATTGAAGGGATTTGTTATGTTGCTTTTGGCCTAGGTTAACCAATTGCCTTTTCTAATGATACCTTTAAAGCTGCTCTTAAAAATGAACCTTTAGTTACCCATAGGCTCCTCAAACTGAACCCAAGAAGTAATAAGGATGGAGAGCATGTGTCTCCTAAAGCCACTATGGTAGTCTCTAATTCAAGTGCTCCGCCAACTCCCGGTGTGAGACACATTGACATGTCTGGGGAGAATTAAAGTTGCTAAAATTGTCAAAGATATTGCAACCAGTAAATCAATCGAGAGTGAGAAAAAGAAAGAGAGATGATTTTAAAAAGGTAGAAGAAAGCTAGAGCTGGGGGAATTAATCAGCTGAAATAACCTAGAACAACCACCATCTCAAAGTGATGGTGCGCGAGCAAGGCCCGGAAGAACCTGGAAGCAGCCTTTAAAGTGCAGGCCCATGAAGAACCATCATACCTGCTCAAAGTGTAGGTGAACGCCAAATTGCTATGGTTGAAAGGATCAGTAACTTGTTTTTTTGGTTGATTTGAAAGCAAGAAAGTATACAAAAACCGGAAATATTAAAAAAGAGAAAATATGATGATGATTGGAATTCAAATAAAATAAATATATTAAAATAGTTTTATATTTTAAACTTTTTAAATGTTAAATATATTAAACTTGTTTCTATAGCTTTTGAGAAAAAATGTAAAATATTTTAAACTTGTACTTAGAATATTGATAGATTTCCAATTTTGTTAGATGAAAAGAATTATCGAAAAGTAATTTTATTGGATTAATTTGAATATTTATGATAAAATATAGTTTATACATAAATTTTTAATAGTATATTTACTTATTTGGATATTAATCGGTATTTGATATACTTGAGTAAAAAAATTTAAAATGAAAATACAAATAAGGCACATGGTGTTTAGCATTGAATTATTTACCACATAATTGGATTGGGCTTGTTTAAGCCATGGGCTTTTTAGGCAAACTAGAGCTAATTAAAATAGGATCCACTATTTAGGTTTTACTTCTTCTCTACCCTTATACATAAAAACTACATTTTCACTTGCAAACCCTAGCCTCCTTGTTCTCACAGACATTTCTAATTTAATATCTATACAGATTTACATAATACCCCAATTGTCCAATCTCATAATTCTCCTTACATCTAATTTCTATGTGTAGAAAAACCCTCAACACAACAACTATATTTCAAGTCCAACTTATCAATCTTGCACAGAGTATCTAGAATGGAAATTCAGGAAGCTGAAATTGAAGAAGACGACAATTCATTTTGTACACCTAAAGGTAATTGAACACTTTTATAATTCACTTTCCTTATACGGGCATAAGCAGGTTTCCTTTTACCACATAATTTACCCTAACTAATACCAAATTTATGGTGTCAATTCATATTGAACAGGTAATGCAAAGGGATTAGTCATGATACATCAGTACTTGGTAAGTATTTTTTTTATAAGTATTACATGGAAGGAAAACTGAAATGAAGTCTCACTCTTTTGAAAGTTTCCTGTGACTAGAAAATATGCTTGTTTGTGTTTTGTATTTATATTTGTTGTATTGCGATATCTTTTTCAAAGAATTTTAAAGTTATTATTAACAGAGTCTCAAAGTATTTCCAATTTTTTTTAATTTAGTTTTTTTAGTGATTTTCAACCTTAATATATATATATATATTCTAATTGTTTAACTAACAACCAAGGTTTATGATGTGGCAAATTATAAACTTGTAAGACCAAGGTCTTAGTTTCTGTATGTAAGCTTCTATGTGATTTTATATATAATTGTTTTTTGATTTTGTGGCTTTAGACGTTCATTTTAATTGCCTGAGAAATTTTGGGACAAATATCATCAAGAGTAAAGAGGACATGTGCCTCTTGCACAGACTGAACACTCGTATTTTGGGACAACTCTCTCTCTGTATATATATTAATATGTATTCAAGTTCAAACAACCCCATCCCTCCCTCCCACTTCTTAGTTACAAATTGTTAGTTATGCTTTTGGATCTGAGGCTTAATATGGGTTAATGGAAACCGGGAGAATGAGGGGTAGAAGGTTTGCCTAATTAATGTGCATTTGTATTGGTGTTTTTCCGAGTACCTAAATATATAGTGCTTATTAATAGTGCACCTTTTTTTTATGCGTGAAAGATTGAATTGTTAATGATATGATGTAATTCCCATACGCCCAACTCCAACACCTTGAATTTAACATGGTATGAAAGCTCTCGTTGATCTACCAATATTGTGGATTCTTATTGAAAATATTGATATTGCACTTTGTTGGGCCCAAAAATGGGACAAGATCGTCACCTATTGAAAATTTGACTGGACCATCTTGGTAAACCAACTCTAACACCTTGAAATTTTAGTGAAATTTGGTCTCTCTTTGATCAATCATAAACGATCGAGGGGAGTGTTGTTAGATGAGGTGTTTACTTAACATTAATAAACGACCGAGGGGAGTGTTGTTACATGAGGTGTTTACTTAACATTAATAAACGACTGAGGGGAGTGTTGTTAGATGAGGTGTTTACTTAACATTAATAATTCTAGAATTAGAATTAGTAATAAGTTCTCAAGTTCAATTTCTAATGTAGTGGTTAGCACATATGGTTGTTGGTTGAATATTGAGGTTTCTTTGATCTGTTTGTCATGTTCCTGCCTTAACATATTTATATACCATGACGAAGAATGGGGTGGGGTGGGGCGTGTTCCATCCTTAACATATTTATATACCAGGACGAAGAATGGGGTGGGGTGGGGTGGTAAAACGCAAGCAAGAAGCAAGAGTGACTGCCTCCTTATGTTCGTGTATGTTCGTGTGCAGCACAGTAAATGCTTGACATTTTCCGTAACAAATTTAACTGAAACTCACCCACACCCACTCTACAATCTGAAAAATTAAAACTAAATATCATTTTAATTGTAGTAGTTACCAAGTTATGGTTTCCTGCTCTTTTGCCTTTTGGGTTCAGAGTTTAGACTATTTCAAGTGTGAGAATATTGAATTGTAATCTTGCAGGTTAACAAAATACCTATGAAGCTGACTAGGCAGTCTGCAAATTCAAATAGACTGGAGCTATGACAATAGCTGAAGAACTACAGTCTCATAAATGGTTGTACCTCCACAGGTACAAATATATCACTAGATAACATAATTGTAACTATCCACAACATTCGTACAACCTTAAAATAGAAGACAAAAGGTTGAAGATAGAGAAAAAAGGATATATAATAGTGAGGGTTCATGTTGAACAGATTGTTGACAATGAATGTGTCTTGCAGGAGAAGTTTATATGTATGCTGAAAAAGTAAAAGGTACAATATCTGCTAAAAATCCTGAGATCCCTCAAAAGACAGATCAGAAGAAACAAAGGGATCAGGAAATACATGTTGATGTGAGTATTGATTTTGTCATGTAAATGATTACTATTCTTCATATTTGAGCTAACTACTTGGTACTCCGAACAAATTTTAACATAGAACTACACCAAAAATTTTACCTGAAATGAAATTCCTTTAATATTGTTATTTTTCATTCTACACCCATCCACCAAGTTTTGTCATTGAAGGGTTTAATCCTTCTCTGGTAACGGGGAAGGAATATATCTCTATTACAAGAGTCATTTGTCTAATTCTACTAACATTTTAAAAACATATGATTTTGGAAATTCAATGCATATAAAATTGTAGTAGCGAGCACATCTTATTTTGTAGGGGTAAAACGTCTATAAGTCAACATAGGTACCTTGGGGTACCAAGAGAAATTATAGCAAAAGAGGTTGGTGATAGTTGCAATTTAAGGTTCCTGCTCAACTAGGGAGAATCTTCATTTCTTTCTTGAATCGGGTTTTAAAGTTTCAGCCATGTTTAAGACATTATATAAGTAGTGCGACCTAATTAAGGGCCCTCTTTAAGATTTTTTTTTTATATTTCTTATTGTATAATTGGGTTTTGAGGACATTTTCATTTTGTTTAGATTACAAATAATCCTACACGATGATTCAAGTTTAAGTATCTTTTGTAATAGTGTATATGTGCTACTGTTGTTGATGCCTTGATCTTTATTTCCAGAATATTCAGGGATCAACTGAAGTAAACAATGGTTCTATGATAAAACCGCGAAGTAAACAATGGTTCTAACAATGGTGAGGGAAGCACGGGTGCTAATATGGATATGAAAGATTCCTTTGTAGGGGATGAAGCCAAATCAAGTGCAGAGAATGACTTTTTAATGACTACACAAATGTTGATGAAATACGAAAATTGGTGATTTTCACCCTTCGGTAATGATCTTATGGTGGCTCCGCATGTTTCCATGTACTAGGAAACGTAGAAATGGAGTTCCTAGGCACAAAGGCGTGATGAGCAAAACAACAAACACCCCTCTGCTTGAGGACCAGGCAGATGAAATAGTTAAGCAAACTAAGAATTCTTTGCCAAATGGGTATGGAAAACTGAGAAAAGCGGTTGACGGAAAAATCTGTAACTACTAATAGTTTATTTTCCCGTTTATTTTGTGGCAATCAAATTAACCATTAACAATTAGTTTCATCATTTAAGAATAGCAGTGGATGAATCATGAATGTTAAAAATATGCTTTTACATGCTTTTTGGGATTTGTTTTGTGGTGGTTAAACAGTTGAGAATAATCAATGATTAACTTGTTGCATATATAAATACCTACATAACGTATTATATTATAATTTTTTTACCGGTCTTGTCCAAGAACTTCGTTTTATATGTTTGGCTAGCTCGATGACATGTTAGGTGATGGGGAATTTTCGTACAGAGAACCTATTAATTTGAACCTAAGCATGTACTTGTAAAATTTAAATTATAAGATTTAAGAGAAGTATTTTCATATAAATTGACAAGAATAGGAGTGGATGAATCATGAATGTTGAAGAAATTTCATGACTGTTGATAGGTTAATTTGTAAGTTCAATTATGCACAATTTTATGAGACACCTTAAAATAAGTTCTTGTATTATTTTCTTTTCTTGTTGTGTTGTCTACTTTCCATTATGCAATTATTCCCGAACATGCAGACTCCCATGAAATTTATCATGCAAAATATGATGGTATGATAATCGATGAAGATTGATACCGATGATGATCAACCTCTATCAATTTTATCAAAGATGCTACCTCTAATTGGTTCAGATAATTCAAGTGAGCAAATTTAGTCTTCAACTTCTCTCTAATTTTCGGTTGTGGAAGTTCTACTATCACTATTAAATTATTAATAAAATGTATTGTTATATTTTTCTTACGAACTTTAGATATAGGGAAACAAGTTGCTACACTACAAGAAAAACTCATCAGACGACACCTTTCAGACAACGGACGGCCGAAAATGTGTTGCCTAAAATTAACAAACGACAGTTTATTTTTTGGCTCGAAAAAGTATTGTCTAATCTCATTACTTGGGTGTCGCAGAAACAGAAGTGCGTGGCTTTGTCCACTTGCGAAGCTGAGTTCATGGCAGCAACTGCGACTGCTTGTCAGGGAATATGGTTGTACAAATTACTAAAGCAAATAACTCATGTCAAGGCTGGTCCAGTAGTTCATTATATTGACAACAAGTGAGCAATTGATTTGGCTAAGAATCCAGTATTTCATCGGAGGAGCAAACATATTGATATCCGCTATCACTTCATTCGTGAGTGTGTAGAGCGAGGTGAAGTAGAAATCAAGCATGTGAATACTAATGAGCAGCGAGCTGATGTGCTAACTAAGGCGTTATCCAGAGTCAAGTTCGAAGGAATGCGTGAACTGTTAGGAGTCAAGAATTTGCAGAAGAGTTTAGATTAAGGGGGAGTTTGTTGGATATTAATCTAAACTTATTCATATTTTTTTTATTTAAATCAAGATTAATGTATTTGTTTTGAATAAGCTGCATGACTAGGTCAGAGTAGTCCAGCGTGTGTTTAGGAGTGTCAACAGTACGTGCGTAGAAGTGGAGTTACACACTAGGAGGTTGTTCCTGGTTTTTCTCCAGCACTCTGTTTGTTTTGTTTGCTGTGTACACGTCCAAATATATGTACTGGACGTCTTTCTTTTCTTGTAGTGTGTGTACTGAAGTTTCATTAATATCAGAAAACCGAGCTTGTCTCAAACTACTCTAAGCTTACATATCTGTTATAGTTTCTATAATATATTCCACCATCATCGAGGCTACTTGGTTTTTAAGTTCTGTAATTGTAGTTGTTTGACTAATGCTATTCAGAATGGTCCTTTAGAAATCATAGGAAATGTGTTCATGGTTTGAGAATATATATGTCCCTAACCCTAGAGAAAAAAACAAGAATTTGGGTTGAATTTAGTAGCTTGTCTTTATTGGAGTATTGAAGGGATTTGTTATGTTGCTTTTGGCCTAGGTTAACCAATTGCCTTTTCTAATGATACCTTTAAAGCTGCTCTTAAAAATGAACCTTTAGTTACCCATAGGCTCCTCAAACTGAACCCAAGAAGTAATAAGGATGGAGAGCATGTGTCTCCTAAAGCCACTATGGTAGTCTCTAATTCAAGTGCTCCGCCAACTCCCGGTGTGAGACACATTGACATGTCTGGGGAGAATTAAAGTTGCTAAAATTGTCAAAGATATTGCAACCAGTAAATCAATCGAGAGTGAGAAAAAGAAAGAGAGATGATTTTAAAAAGGTAGAAGAAAGCTAGAGCTGGGGGAATTAATCAGCTGAAATAACCTAGAACAACCACCATCTCAAAGTGATGGTGCGCGAGCAAGGCCCGGAAGAACCTGGAAGCAGCCTTTAAAGTGCAGGCCCATGAAGAACCATCATACCTGCTCAAAGTGTAGGTGAACGCCAAATTGCTATGGTTGAAAGGATCAGTAACTTGTTTTTTTGGTTGATTTGAAAGCAAGAAAGTATACAAAAACCGGAAATATTAAAAAAGAGAAAATATGATGATGATTGGAATTCAAATAAAATAAATATATTAAAATAGTTTTATATTTTAAACTTTTTAAATGTTAAATATATTAAACTTGTTTCTATAGCTTTTGAGAAAAAATGTAAAATATTTTAAACTTGTACTTAGAATATTGATAGATTTCCAATTTTGTTAGATGAAAAGAATTATCGAAAAGTAATTTTATTGGATTAATTTGAATATTTATGATAAAATATAGTTTATACATAAATTTTTAATAGTATATTTACTTATTTGGATATTAATCGGTATTTGATATACTTGAGTAAAAAAATTTAAAATGAAAATACAAATAAGGCACATGGTGTTTAGCATTGAATTATTTACCACATAATTGGATTGGGCTTGTTTAAGCCATGGGCTTTTTAGGCAAACTAGAGCTAATTAAAATAGGATCCACTATTTAGGTTTTACTTCTTCTCTACCCTTATACATAAAAACTACATTTTCAGTTGCAAACCCTAGCCTCCTTGTTCTCACAGACATTTCTAATTTAATATCTATACAGATTTACATAATACCCCAATTGTCCAATCTCATAATTCTCCTTACATCTAATTTCTATGTGTAGAAAAACCCTCAACACAACAACTATATTTCAAGTCCAACTTATCAATCTTGCACAGAGTATCTAGAATGGAAATTCAGGAAGCTGAAATTGAAGAAGACGACAATTCATTTTGTACACCTAAAGGTAATTGAACACTTTTATAATTCACTTTCCTTATACGGGCATAAGCAGGTTTCCTTTTACCACATAATTTACCCTAACTAATACCGAATTTATGGTGTCAATTCATATTGAACAGGTAATGCAAAGGGATTAGTCATGATACATCAGTACTTGGTAAGTATTTTTTTTATAAGTATTACATGGAAGGAAAACTGAAATGAAGTCTCACTCTTTTGAAAGTTTCCTGTGACTAGAAAATATGCTTGTTTGTGTTTTGTATTTATATTTGTTGTATTGCGATATCTTTTTCAAAGAATTTTAAAGTTATTATTAACAGAGTCTCAAAGTATTTCCAATTTTTTTAATTTAGTTTTTTTAGTGATTTTCAACCTTAATATATATATATTCTAATTGTTTAACTAACAACCTAGGTTTATGATGTGGCAAATTATAAACTTGTAAGACCAAGGTCTTAGTTTCTGTATGTAAGCTTCTATGTGATTTTATATATAATTGTTTTTTGATTTTGTGGCTTTAGACGTTCATTTTAATTGCCTGAGAAATTTTGGGACAAATATCATCAAGAGTAAAGAGGACATGTGCCTCTTGCACAGACTGAACACTCGTATTTTGGGACAACTCTCTCTCTGTATATATATTAATATGTATTCAAGTTCAAACAACCCCATCCCTCCCTCCCACTTCTTAGTTACAAATTGTTAGTTATGCTTTTGGATCTGAGGCTTAATATGGGTTAATGGAAACCGGGAGAATGAGGGGTAGAAGGTTTGCCTAATTAATGTGCATTTGTATTGGTGTTTTTCCGAGTACCTAAATATATAGTGCTTATTAATAGTGCACCTTTTTTTTATGCGTGAAAGATTGAATTGTTAATGATATGATGTAATTCCCATACGCCCAACTCCAACACCTTGAATTTAACATGGTATGAAAGCTCTCGTTGATCTACCAATATTGTGGATTCTTATTGAAAATATTGATATTGCACTTTGTTGGGCCCAAAAATGGGACAAGATCGTCACCTATTGAAAATTTGACTGGACCATCTTGGTAAACCAACTCTAACACCTTGAAATTTTAGTAAAATTTGGTCTCTCTTTGATCAATCATAAACGATCGAGGGGAGTGTTGTTAGATGAGGTGTTTACTTAACATTAATAAACGACCGAGGGGAGTGTTGTTACATGAGGTGTTTACTTAACATTAATAAACGACTGAGGGGAGTGTTGTTAGATGAGGTGTTTACTTAACATTAATAATTCTAGAATTAGAATTAGTAATAAGTTCTCAAGTTCAATTTCTAATGTAGTGGTTAGCACATATGGTTGTTGGTTGAATATTGAGGTTTCTTTGATCTGTTTGTCATCTTCCTGCCTTAACATATTTATATACCATGACGAAGAATGGGGTGGGGTGGGGCGTGTTCCATCCTTAACATATTTATATACCAGGACGAAGAATGGGGTGGGGTGGGGTGGTAAAACGCAAGCAAGAAGCAAGAGTGACTGCCTCCTTATGTTCGTGTATGTTCGTGTGCAGCACAGTAAATGCTTGACATTTTCCGTAACAAATTTAACTGAAACTCACCCACACCCACTCTACAATCTGAAAAATTAAAACTAAATATCATTTTAATTGTAGTAGTTACCAAGTTATGGTTTCCTGCTCTTTTGCCTTTTGGGTTCAGAGTTTAGACTATTTCAAGTGTGAGAATATTGAATTGTAATCTTGCAGGTTAACAAAATACCTATGAAGCTGACTAGGCAGTCTGCAAATTCAAATAGACTGGAGCTATGACAATAGCTGAAGAACTACAGTCTCATAAATGGTTGTACCTCCACAGGTACAAATATATCACTAGATAACATAATTGTAACTATCCACAACATTCGTACAACCTTAAAATAGAAGACAAAAGGTTGAAGATAGAGAAAAAAGGATATATAATAGTGAGGGTTCATGTTGAACAGATTGTTGACAATGAATGTGTCTTGCAGGAGAAGTTTATATGTATGCTGAAAAAGTAAAAGGTACAATATCTGCTAAAAATCCTGAGATCCCTCAAAAGACAGATCAGAAGAAACAAAGGGATCAGGAAATACATGTTGATGTGAGTATTGATTTTGTCATGTAAATGATTACTATTCTTCATATTTGAGCTAACTACTTGGTACTCCGAACAAATTTTAACATAGAACTACACCAAAAATTTTACCTGAAATGAAATTCCTTTAATATTGTTATTTTTCATTCTACACCCATCCACCAAGTTTTGTCATTGAAGGGTTTAATCCTTCTCTGGTAACGGGGAAGGAATATATCTCTATTACAAGAGTCATTTGTCTAATTCTACTAACATTTTAAAAACATATGATTTTGGAAATTCAATGCATATAAAATTGTAGTAGCGAGCACATCTTATTTTGTAGGGGTAAAACGTCTATAAGTCAACATAGGTACCTTGGGGTACCAAGAGAAATTATAGCAAAAGAGGTTGGTGATAGTTGCAATTTAAGGTTCCTGCTCAACTAGGGAGAATCTTCATTTCTTTCTTGAATCGGGTTTTAAAGTTTCAGCCATGTTTAAGACATTATATAAGTAGTGCGACCTAATTAAGGGCCCTCTTTAAGATTTTTTTTTTATATTTCTTATTGTATAATTGGGTTTTGAGGACATTTTCATTTTGTTTAGATTACAAATAATCCTACACGATGATTCAAGTTTAAGTATCTTTTGTAATAGTGTATATGTGCTACTGTTGTTGATGCCTTGATCTTTATTTCCAGAATATTCAGGGATCAACTGAAGTAAACAATGGTTCTATGATAAAACCGCGAAGTAAACAATGGTTCTAACAATGGTGAGGGAAGCACGGGTGCTAATATGGATATGAAAGATTCCTTTGTAGGGGATGAAGCCAAATCAAGTGCAGAGAATGACTTTTTAATGACTACACAAATGTTGATGAAATACGAAAATTGGTGATTTTCACCCTTCGGTAATGATCTTATGGTGGCTCCGCATGTTTCCATGTACTAGGAAACGTAGAAATGGAGTTCCTAGGCACAAAGGCGTGATGAGCAAAACAACAAACACCCCTCTGCTTGAGGACCAGGCAGATGAAATAGTTAAGCAAACTAAGAATTCTTTGCCAAATGGGTATGGAAAACTGAGAAAAGCGGTTGACGGAAAAATCTGTAACTACTAATAGTTTATTTTCCCGTTTATTTTGTGGCAATCAAATTAACCATTAACAATTAGTTTCATCATTTAAGAATAGCAGTGGATGAATCATGAATGTTAAAAATATGCTTTTACATGCTTTTTGGGATTTGTTTTGTGGTGGTTAAACAGTTGAGAATAATCAATGATTAACTTGTTGCATATATAAATACCTACATAACGTATTATATTATAATTTTTTTACCGGTCTTGTCCAAGAACTTCGTTTTATATGTTTGGCTAGCTCGATGACATGTTAGGTGATGGGGAATTTTCGTACAGAGAACCTATTAATTTGAACCTAAGTGATATGGGCTAAAAGTAAGCCCTAAAAACACATTTAATATGGCATTAATTAGATCCAACATGGTCAAAACGTTAGGCCCGATAAAAGGCCCAAAACCCTAATTATTTATTATTTTCGTAATTAATAAATAAGAGAAATACACAGCTCATTAAATGAGTCTCAAATACAGTAAATATCTTCATAGAAGGATCCAGAATCCCAATCAAATACAATGATGAGTCACATCGCTTATCAGATAAGGATAATACTTGCCTGCCAAGTAATACACTCCTTATCAGTTATCAATAGTGAGACTTATCAGCTAAAGTCTCCTTAACCTACCATAATTACGAGGCCCCAGACGCCTATATAAGGACCCTCGTCCTTCATCCTAGAACTACGTTTTGGCTTGATTCTCAATAACGAGATACGTAGGCACTCTGTGAGGACGAATTAGTCTCGAACACGGAAACAGCCATTAAAGCTCGAAGCCCATCATCAACCCTAGCATTAATTACATACAAACCCTAGCCGCAATTCGATAACCTAGTTTTTATTCCACAACATTTGGCGCCGTCTGTGGGAAGAAGACGACAACCATGGCTAGAACACGAAGATCAGCAACCGCTACTGAATCAACTGTCATCACCACTATTCCAATCACCACGGAACCAGGGTCGTTACCCCTCACTACAGAGTTGGTCTCTCAACCAGCAGGGACGACACCACTCACTACGGAGGTGGTTTCACAACCACAAGGGATGAATCCCCAAACTTCCATACCTCAGAATGAAACGAACTCTCTTCAGATGGTTGTCTCACCCCTCGACCATAACCTTCCCCATGGAGCACAGATCTCCACTACTGTGCTTCCTATAAGCACAAATCCGGCTTACGGATTGCCCAACTATCCCCCTGAAACCGGAGGCAGTGGCCACGCAAATCAGGGACCATATATTCGAGGATTGGGACCTATCCCTGAAGGAAGATACTTGGATTATTCTGGGCCCTACTCTGAAGACAACTCGTCTGATGAAGGACAAGATCGAGCACCCAGAAGAAGAAGAGCTAGCAAAGAGCCCCTTGGAAGGAGGACTCGGGGGGCAACTGGAGGGGCACCTATGACTGCCATGGATAGGATAAAGGCTCATGAGGCCGAGATCCAGAAATTAAAAAGAAGCATGGAGATGGAGCAACAAAGGAAGCAGACTCAGCCTTCAAATCAAGGGACAGGGGAAATCCCCTTAATTGATTTAGGAACACCTTCAAGAAGGCAGGAAGGAGCTAGAAGGACAGAGATTCCCAGGTCAGACCCCCGTGTTTTAACACAGCTGGGTGATCCAGATGATCCTATTCCACCTTTTACTGAAGAGGTAATGGACGCTCATGTATCAAGGAAATTCAAGATGCCCACTATCAAGGCATATGATGGAACGGGCGATCCCGCAACCCATGTGAGAACTTTTTCGAATGCACTGTTGCTGCAGCCAGTCACTGATGCTCTTAAATGTAGGGCGTTTCCACAAACCTTGGCTGGCATGGCCCAAAGATGGTATAGCCGCTTGCCACCCAACTCTATCAGTTGTTTCAGAGAGTTGAGCACGGCCTTCATCAATCAGTTCATCAGTGGACGAGTACATGAGAAAAGCTCTGCTTCACTCATGAACTTAACTCAAGGAAAGAACGAGACGTTGAGAGATTACCTCAAACGTTTCACCAAGGAGACATTAAACATACCTGATCTAGACAACAAGATAGCTATGATAGCCCTTCAACAAGGAACCACAGATGTCTTTTTCAAGATGTCATTGGCTAAACACCCCCCTGAGAGCATGACTGAGCTCCAACAAAGGGTTGGAAAGTACATCAAAGCTGAGGAAAGCATGAAGAAAACCGACACAGGTGGTGAAAATAATGGTGGCTCGAATAAGCGAAAGACGGAGCAAGAGTATGATGTCAAGGACAAATATCCTCGTACGACTAGAGACTCTGATCCAGACACGAAATTTACTGAATATGCAAGGTTGAATGCTCCAAGGAGTCAAATCCTCTTTGACATTGAGAAAGATAGGGACTTTCGATGGCCGAAGCCACTAAGGGGAGATCCTGAGAAGCGAAACAAGAACAAGTACTGTAGGTACCATAAAGACTCGGGCCATGATACTGATGATTGTAGGCAACTCAAGGATGAGATCGAGTTCTTAATCCGAAAAGGAAAACTCGATAAGTTCACTAAGGATGGGAATCGAGGAAATCAGCATGGAAACTATGAAAGGAAAAATTATGATACAAGGGACGACGATCAAGATCGTAATCCTGAGCCCCGAGGGCCTGTTATCAATATGATATATGGAGGACCAGCTGCAACGATAAGGCCTGATAGAGTCGGGGGGCAGGTTCTCCCAATCGAGGTTATGGATTCAAGAGATGACGAAGAAATAAGGGACTGAGATGCCAGGAACATGGCATGCCCCAAATTTGAAAGTTTATTATGTTTAAATTGTTTCCTAATAGTACAAGTAGCAATAAGGTTGACGAAACCATTATAAGCTTTTCAGCTCTTAATAGGAAGTAAAGCACTATGTAAGGGTTGAACCCTCTTTTTTAAAAAATATTCAAGCTCTTTTTCACTATTTTATTACTTATCTGTGTTTGAGCATTTCCTTATCGTTTTGTTAAAGAGCAAGTTGTACCAATAGCATTTGATCAAAATGCCAGTCCATTCAAGAGGCCAAGTACTAGGAATTGCCTTACAAAAGATAAGTTAAATAAATATAAGTGAGCAAACAAAACAGATATAACATAAATAGCATGTATGAATGGAAGGTCCCGAAGGATCAAAGAGTTACAAACGCCAAATAAAATCCTAAAGTCCCTAAAAGGACCTTAAATAAAAACAAGAGATAGAGAGCCACGCAGGGCCAATAAAATCTACTCCAAGTCATCAGCGGGTCCTTGTCAAGAACAAGGGCATCCCCACGATGGGCATCTAAGTCCTCTATGAAGTCATCAGTGGTCTCGGACTCATACAAGCCTTGAACGGCTATTAAGGCCCA
Organism: Heracleum sosnowskyi; assembly: GCA_030848705.1. Lineage (NCBI taxonomy): Eukaryota > Viridiplantae > Streptophyta > Magnoliopsida > Apiales > Apiaceae > Heracleum > Heracleum sosnowskyi. Next base: position 108,525,056 of record CM061240.1, on the reverse strand, counting down.
GGCATTAGCTGACTTCGTGGTTGAATTTACCGTTAACAACCAAGAAGTCGGGGGAAAAAAATAATACCCCATGAATACCCGAAGTTGGGTGTTCTATTTTGATGGACCATCAAAAACAAAATCAAGCGGAGTAGGTTTAGTGTTACAAAGTCCTGATGGATTTTTTTTTTATAGAGTATACACTAAAACTTGACTTCCCAACGACAAACAATGAGGCTGAGTACGAAGCCCTGATAGCTAGCTTAGGGCTGGCTGGAGCATTGAGAGTTAAAACCCTGAAAGTAGGTGGAGACTCGAGGCTAGTGGTTTCCCAAGTAAATGGGGAATTTGAGGCCACAGATAAAGTCATGGCCAAGTACTTAAAACTTGTTAATGCCATCATAACTCAGTTTGATGAATGCTATGTAGAGCACGTTCATAAGGTATCCTTCATAACTGATTTTGGTGTTTTCTGTTATCTTGTTATGGCATTTGGACTGAAGAATGCAGGAGCCACTTACCAACGATTGGTGAATAAGATATTTGCCCATCTAATCGGAAAAACCATGGAGGTCTATGTTGATGACATGTTAGTCAAAAGCCTATTTACGGCTGATCACATTAAGCACCTTGGAGAAGCATTTGAAGTGCTGAGGCACCATAAGATGATGTTGAATCCAGCCAAGTGTGCCTTTGGCGTTGGATCTGGAAAATTTCTGGGCTTGATGGTTTCGAAGAGAGGCATTGAGGCTTTCCCTGACAAGATCAAGGCAATCTTAGACATGGAGCCACCACGCTCTATAAGAGAAGTGCAGAAGTTGACAGGCCGAGTTGCAGCCTTAGGGAGATTCATCTCCAAATTTGGTGATAAGTGTTTGCCTTTCTTTCAGGCATTGAAGAAGGTGAGAAATTTTGAATGGACACCTGAAAGCCAAGAGGCCTTTGAACAATTGAAGAAGTACATGACCAAAGCCCCATTGTTGGCCAAACCTAGCCCTGGGGAAACCCTATATCTGTACTTGGCGGTGTCTGAACAAGCATTGAGTGCCGTTCTCATACGAGAAGAGAGCAGGGTTCAGAAACCCATCTACTACGTGAGCAAGGTGTTGCATGGAGCTGAGTTGAATTATTCTACCATTGAGAAGTTTGCTTTGGCATTGATAACAACTTCGAGAAAGCTACGACCTTACTTTCAGTCACATAAGATTGAAGTCCTGACGGACCAGCAGCTACGAAGTATTTTGCATAGCCCGAAAGCCAGTGGAAGGCTGATCAAGTGGGCAGTTGAGTTGGGAGAATTCGATATCACTTATAAGCCTCGAACAGCCATCAAGGCTCAGGCATTGGCTGACTTCGTGGTTGAATGTACCATTGGCAACCAAGAAGTCGGGGGGCAGGAGATAGTGGAGATAGTGACCACTCCTGGTCTTGAGAATAAGGATGAAGAACTTGAACTTGATCAGAAGGAATATTGGGTACTCTATTTTGATGGAGCATCAAAAACAAAATCTAGTGGTGCAGGCTTGGTCTTGCAAAGCCCTGATGGGTTCATAGTCGAGTATGCTCTGAAGTTGGACTTCCCGACTACTAATAATGAAGCTGAGTACGAAGCCTTTATAGCCGGTTTAGGCTTGGCCAGAGTAATGAGAGTTAAGAATCTCAAAGTCTGTGGGGATTCTAGGCTGGTAGTCTCGCAAGTAAATGGTGAGTTTGAAGCCAAAGATGAAACTATGGCTAAGTACCTGAAGATTGCAAAGGGCATTATGACTCAGTTTGATGAGTGTTATGTGGAGCACATTCCAAGGGAGGAGAACGTTAAGGCCGATGCCCTGTCAAAGTTCGCCTCTTCTGAGATAGAGAATTATGCGGGAAGTGTTGAGAATTGGAGGGAGTTTTGGCGCCAAAACCCGGCTTTAAATTTGACCGCCGACGGTCAAATTTATACTTTAGCAAATTTTGGCTACTTGGAGGGAAATTTCCCTCTCTTTTTTTGGGGCACTATGTAGTAAAAATGACCGACTAAATATGACCGACATTAAATGTGACCGATGTTGGTCAAATTAATCTCAAGCAAATTTTTGTCCTTGGCGGGAATTTTCCCACCAATATTTTGTGGGTCTCGAGTACTAAAAATGACCGACTAAATATGACCGACATTAAATATGACCGACGGCGGTCAAATTTAAGACTGACCGGTAATCAACTGAGGTTGACCTTAAATATGACCGCTGGCGGTCAGATTTAGCCGCGGTCATATTTAGTCGGTCAAATTTACCCTTGTTTTCTTGTAGTGTATGTATGCTGAAAAAGTAAAAGGTACAATATCTGCTAAAAATCCTGAGATCCCTCAAAAGACAGATCAGAAGAAACAAAGGGATCAGGAAATACATGTTGATGTGAGTATTGATTTTGTCATGTAAATGATTACTATTCTTCATATTTGAGCTAACTACTTGGTACTCCGAACAAATTTTAACATAGAACTACACCAAAAATTTTACCTGAAATGAAATTCCTTTAATATTGTTATTTTTCATTCTACACCCATCCACCAAGTTTTGTCATTGAAGGGTTTAATCCTTCTCTGGTAACGGGGAAGGAATATATCTCTATTACAAGAGTCATTTGTCTAATTCTACTAACATTTTAAAAACATATGATTTTGGAAATTCAATGCATATAAAATTGTAGTAGCGAGCACATCTTATTTTGTAGGGGTAAAACGTCTATAAGTCAACATAGGTACCTTGGGGTACCAAGAGAAATTATAGCAAAAGAGGTTGGTGATAGTTGCAATTTAAGGTTCCTGCTCAACTAGGGAGAATCTTCATTTCTTTCTTGAATCGGGTTTTAAAGTTTCAGCCATGTTTAAGACATTATATAAGTAGTGCGACCTAATTAAGGGCCCTCTTTAAGATTTTTTTTTTATATTTCTTATTGTATAATTGGGTTTTGAGGACATTTTCATTTTGTTTAGATTACAAATAATCCTACACGATGATTCAAGTTTAAGTATCTTTTGTAATAGTGTATATGTGCTACTGTTGTTGATGCCTTGATCTTTATTTCCAGAATATTCAGGGATCAACTGAAGTAAACAATGGTTCTATGATAAAACCGCGAAGTAAACAATGGTTCTAACAATGGTGAGGGAAGCACGGGTGCTAATATGGATATGAAAGATTCCTTTGTAGGGGATGAAGCCAAATCAAGTGCAGAGAATGACTTTTTAATGACTACACAAATGTTGATGAAATACGAAAATTGGTGATTTTCACCCTTCGGTAATGATCTTATGGTGGCTCCGCATGTTTCCATGTACTAGGAAACGTAGAAATGGAGTTCCTAGGCACAAAGGCGTGATGAGCAAAACAACAAACACCCCTCTGCTTGAGGACCAGGCAGATGAAATAGTTAAGCAAACTAAGAATTCTTTGCCAAATGGGTATGGAAAACTGAGAAAAGCGGTTGACGGAAAAATCTGTAACTACTAATAGTTTATTTTCCCGTTTATTTTGTGGCAATCAAATTAACCATTAACAATTAGTTTCATCATTTAAGAATAGCAGTGGATGAATCATGAATGTTAAAAATATGCTTTTACATGCTTTTTGGGATTTGTTTTGTGGTGGTTAAACAGTTGAGAATAATCAATGATTAACTTGTTGCATATATAAATACCTACATAACGTATTATATTATAATTTTTTTACCGGTCTTGTCCAAGAACTTCGTTTTATATGTTTGGCTAGCTCGATGACATGTTAGGTGATGGGGAATTTTCGTACAGAGAACCTATTAATTTGAACCTAAGCATGTACTTGTAAAATTTAAATTATAAGATTTAAGAGAAGTATTTTCATATAAATTGACAAGAATAGGAGTGGATGAATCATGAATGTTGAAGAAATTTCATGACTGTTGATAGGTTAATTTGTAAGTTCAATTATGCACAATTTTATGAGACACCTTAAAATAAGTTCTTGTATTATTTTCTTTTCTTGTTGTGTTGTCTACTTTCCATTATGCAATTATTCCCGAACATGCAGACTCCCATGAAATTTATCATGCAAAATATGATGGTATGATAATCGATGAAGATTGATACCGATGATGATCAACCTCTATCAATTTTATCAAAGATGCTACCTCTAATTGGTTCAGATAATTCAAGTGAGCAAATTTAGTCTTCAACTTCTCTCTAATTTTCGGTTGTGGAAGTTCTACTATCACTATTAAATTATTAATAAAATGTATTGTTATATTTTTCTTACGAACTTTAGATATAGGGAAACAAGTTGCTACACTACAAGAAAAACTCATCAGACGACACCTTTCAGACAACGGACGGCCGAAAATGTGTTGCCTAAAATTAACAAACGACAGTTTATTTTTTGGCTCGAAAAAGTATTGTCTAATCTCATTACTTGGGTGTCGCAGAAACAGAAGTGCGTGGCTTTGTCCACTTGCGAAGCTGAGTTCATGGCAGCAACTGCGACTGCTTGTCAGGGAATATGGTTGTACAAATTACTAAAGCAAATAACTCATGTCAAGGCTGGTCCAGTAGTTCATTATATTGACAACAAGTGAGCAATTGATTTGGCTAAGAATCCAGTATTTCATCGGAGGAGCAAACATATTGATATCCGCTATCACTTCATTCGTGAGTGTGTAGAGCGAGGTGAAGTAGAAATCAAGCATGTGAATACTAATGAGCAGCGAGCTGATGTGCTAACTAAGGCGTTATCCAGAGTCAAGTTCGAAGGAATGCGTGAACTGTTAGGAGTCAAGAATTTGCAGAAGAGTTTAGATTAAGGGGGAGTTTGTTGGATATTAATCTAAACTTATTCATATTTTTTTTATTTAAATCAAGATTAATGTATTTGTTTTGAATAAGCTGCATGACTAGGTCAGAGTAGTCCAGCGTGTGTTTAGGAGTGTCAACAGTACGTGCGTAGAAGTGGAGTTACACACTAGGAGGTTGTTCCTGGTTTTTCTCCAGCACTCTGTTTGTTTTGTTTGCTGTGTACACGTCCAAATATATGTACTGGACGTCTTTCTTTTCTTGTAGTGTGTGTACTGAAGTTTCATTAATATCAGAAAACCGAGCTTGTCTCAAACTACTCTAAGCTTACATATCTGTTATAGTTTCTATAATATATTCCACCATCATCGAGGCTACTTGGTTTTTAAGTTCTGTAATTGTAGTTGTTTGACTAATGCTATTCAGAATGGTCCTTTAGAAATCATAGGAAATGTGTTCATGGTTTGAGAATATATATGTCCCTAACCCTAGAGAAAAAAACAAGAATTTGGGTTGAATTTAGTAGCTTGTCTTTATTGGAGTATTGAAGGGATTTGTTATGTTGCTTTTGGCCTAGGTTAACCAATTGCCTTTTCTAATGATACCTTTAAAGCTGCTCTTAAAAATGAACCTTTAGTTACCCATAGGCTCCTCAAACTGAACCCAAGAAGTAATAAGGATGGAGAGCATGTGTCTCCTAAAGCCACTATGGTAGTCTCTAATTCAAGTGCTCCGCCAACTCCCGGTGTGAGACACATTGACATGTCTGGGGAGAATTAAAGTTGCTAAAATTGTCAAAGATATTGCAACCAGTAAATCAATCGAGAGTGAGAAAAAGAAAGAGAGATGATTTTAAAAAGGTAGAAGAAAGCTAGAGCTGGGGGAATTAATCAGCTGAAATAACCTAGAACAACCACCATCTCAAAGTGATGGTGCGCGAGCAAGGCCCGGAAGAACCTGGAAGCAGCCTTTAAAGTGCAGGCCCATGAAGAACCATCATACCTGCTCAAAGTGTAGGTGAACGCCAAATTGCTATGGTTGAAAGGATCAGTAACTTGTTTTTTTGGTTGATTTGAAAGCAAGAAAGTATACAAAAACCGGAAATATTAAAAAAGAGAAAATATGATGATGATTGGAATTCAAATAAAATAAATATATTAAAATAGTTTTATATTTTAAACTTTTTAAATGTTAAATATATTAAACTTGTTTCTATAGCTTTTGAGAAAAAATGTAAAATATTTTAAACTTGTACTTAGAATATTGATAGATTTCCAATTTTGTTAGATGAAAAGAATTATCGAAAAGTAATTTTATTGGATTAATTTGAATATTTATGATAAAATATAGTTTATACATAAATTTTTAATAGTATATTTACTTATTTGGATATTAATCGGTATTTGATATACTTGAGTAAAAAAATTTAAAATGAAAATACAAATAAGGCACATGGTGTTTAGCATTGAATTATTTACCACATAATTGGATTGGGCTTGTTTAAGCCATGGGCTTTTTAGGCAAACTAGAGCTAATTAAAATAGGATCCACTATTTAGGTTTTACTTCTTCTCTACCCTTATACATAAAAACTACATTTTCACTTGCAAACCCTAGCCTCCTTGTTCTCACAGACATTTCTAATTTAATATCTATACAGATTTACATAATACCCCAATTGTCCAATCTCATAATTCTCCTTACATCTAATTTCTATGTGTAGAAAAACCCTCAACACAACAACTATATTTCAAGTCCAACTTATCAATCTTGCACAGAGTATCTAGAATGGAAATTCAGGAAGCTGAAATTGAAGAAGACGACAATTCATTTTGTACACCTAAAGGTAATTGAACACTTTTATAATTCACTTTCCTTATACGGGCATAAGCAGGTTTCCTTTTACCACATAATTTACCCTAACTAATACCAAATTTATGGTGTCAATTCATATTGAACAGGTAATGCAAAGGGATTAGTCATGATACATCAGTACTTGGTAAGTATTTTTTTTATAAGTATTACATGGAAGGAAAACTGAAATGAAGTCTCACTCTTTTGAAAGTTTCCTGTGACTAGAAAATATGCTTGTTTGTGTTTTGTATTTATATTTGTTGTATTGCGATATCTTTTTCAAAGAATTTTAAAGTTATTATTAACAGAGTCTCAAAGTATTTCCAATTTTTTTAATTTAGTTTTTTTAGTGATTTTCAACCTTAATATATATATATTCTAATTGTTTAACTAACAACCTAGGTTTATGATGTGGCAAATTATAAACTTGTAAGACCAAGGTCTTAGTTTCTGTATGTAAGCTTCTATGTGATTTTATATATAATTGTTTTTTGATTTTGTGGCTTTAGACGTTCATTTTAATTGCCTGAGAAATTTTGGGACAAATATCATCAAGAGTAAAGAGGACATGTGCCTCTTGCACAGACTGAACACTCGTATTTTGGGACAACTCTCTCTCTGTATATATATTAATATGTATTCAAGTTCAAACAACCCCATCCCTCCCTCCCACTTCTTAGTTACAAATTGTTAGTTATGCTTTTGGATCTGAGGCTTAATATGGGTTAATGGAAACCGGGAGAATGAGGGGTAGAAGGTTTGCCTAATTAATGTGCATTTGTATTGGTGTTTTTCCGAGTACCTAAATATATAGTGCTTATTAATAGTGCACCTTTTTTTTATGCGTGAAAGATTGAATTGTTAATGATATGATGTAATTCCCATACGCCCAACTCCAACACCTTGAATTTAACATGGTATGAAAGCTCTCGTTGATCTACCAATATTGTGGATTCTTATTGAAAATATTGATATTGCACTTTGTTGGGCCCAAAAATGGGACAAGATCGTCACCTATTGAAAATTTGACTGGACCATCTTGGTAAACCAACTCTAACACCTTGAAATTTTAGTAAAATTTGGTCTCTCTTTGATCAATCATAAACGATCGAGGGGAGTGTTGTTAGATGAGGTGTTTACTTAACATTAATAAACGACCGAGGGGAGTGTTGTTACATGAGGTGTTTACTTAACATTAATAAACGACTGAGGGGAGTGTTGTTAGATGAGGTGTTTACTTAACATTAATAATTCTAGAATTAGAATTAGTAATAAGTTCTCAAGTTCAATTTCTAATGTAGTGGTTAGCACATATGGTTGTTGGTTGAATATTGAGGTTTCTTTGATCTGTTTGTCATCTTCCTGCCTTAACATATTTATATACCATGACGAAGAATGGGGTGGGGTGGGGCGTGTTCCATCCTTAACATATTTATATACCAGGACGAAGAATGGGGTGGGGTGGGGTGGTAAAACGCAAGCAAGAAGCAAGAGTGACTGCCTCCTTATGTTCGTGTATGTTCGTGTGCAGCACAGTAAATGCTTGACATTTTCCGTAACAAATTTAACTGAAACTCACCCACACCCACTCTACAATCTGAAAAATTAAAACTAAATATCATTTTAATTGTAGTAGTTACCAAGTTATGGTTTCCTGCTCTTTTGCCTTTTGGGTTCAGAGTTTAGACTATTTCAAGTGTGAGAATATTGAATTGTAATCTTGCAGGTTAACAAAATACCTATGAAGCTGACTAGGCAGTCTGCAAATTCAAATAGACTGGAGCTATGACAATAGCTGAAGAACTACAGTCTCATAAATGGTTGTACCTCCACAGGTACAAATATATCACTAGATAACATAATTGTAACTATCCACAACATTCGTACAACCTTAAAATAGAAGACAAAAGGTTGAAGATAGAGAAAAAAGGATATATAATAGTGAGGGTTCATGTTGAACAGATTGTTGACAATGAATGTGTCTTGCAGGAGAAGTTTATATGTATGCTGAAAAAGTAAAAGGTACAATATCTGCTAAAAATCCTGAGATCCCTCAAAAGACAGATCAGAAGAAACAAAGGGATCAGGAAATACATGTTGATGTGAGTATTGATTTTGTCATGTAAATGATTACTATTCTTCATATTTGAGCTAACTACTTGGTACTCCGAACAAATTTTAACATAGAACTACACCAAAAATTTTACCTGAAATGAAATTCCTTTAATATTGTTATTTTTCATTCTACACCCATCCACCAAGTTTTGTCATTGAAGGGTTTAATCCTTCTCTGGTAACGGGGAAGGAATATATCTCTATTACAAGAGTCATTTGTCTAATTCTACTAACATTTTAAAAACATATGATTTTGGAAATTCAATGCATATAAAATTGTAGTAGCGAGCACATCTTATTTTGTAGGGGTAAAACGTCTATAAGTCAACATAGGTACCTTGGGGTACCAAGAGAAATTATAGCAAAAGAGGTTGGTGATAGTTGCAATTTAAGGTTCCTGCTCAACTAGGGAGAATCTTCATTTCTTTCTTGAATCGGGTTTTAAAGTTTCAGCCATGTTTAAGACATTATATAAGTAGTGCGACCTAATTAAGGGCCCTCTTTAAGATTTTTTTTTTATATTTCTTATTGTATAATTGGGTTTTGAGGACATTTTCATTTTGTTTAGATTACAAATAATCCTACACGATGATTCAAGTTTAAGTATCTTTTGTAATAGTGTATATGTGCTACTGTTGTTGATGCCTTGATCTTTATTTCCAGAATATTCAGGGATCAACTGAAGTAAACAATGGTTCTATGATAAAACCGCGAAGTAAACAATGGTTCTAACAATGGTGAGGGAAGCACGGGTGCTAATATGGATATGAAAGATTCCTTTGTAGGGGATGAAGCCAAATCAAGTGCAGAGAATGACTTTTTAATGACTACACAAATGTTGATGAAATACGAAAATTGGTGATTTTCACCCTTCGGTAATGATCTTATGGTGGCTCCGCATGTTTCCATGTACTAGGAAACGTAGAAATGGAGTTCCTAGGCACAAAGGCGTGATGAGCAAAACAACAAACACCCCTCTGCTTGAGGACCAGGCAGATGAAATAGTTAAGCAAACTAAGAATTCTTTGCCAAATGGGTATGGAAAACTGAGAAAAGCGGTTGACGGAAAAATCTGTAACTACTAATAGTTTATTTTCCCGTTTATTTTGTGGCAATCAAATTAACCATTAACAATTAGTTTCATCATTTAAGAATAGCAGTGGATGAATCATGAATGTTAAAAATATGCTTTTACATGCTTTTTGGGATTTGTTTTGTGGTGGTTAAACAGTTGAGAATAATCAATGATTAACTTGTTGCATATATAAATACCTACATAACGTATTATATTATAATTTTTTTACCGGTCTTGTCCAAGAACTTCGTTTTATATGTTTGGCTAGCTCGATGACATGTTAGGTGATGGGGAATTTTCGTACAGAGAACCTATTAATTTGAACCTAAGTGATATGGGCTAAAAGTAAGCCCTAAAAACACATTTAATATGGCATTAATTAGATCCAACATGGTCAAAACGTTAGGCCCGATAAAAGGCCCAAAACCCTAATTATTTATTATTTTCGTAATTAATAAATAAGAGAAATACACAGCTCATTAAATGAGTCTCAAATACAGTAAATATCTTCATAGAAGGATCCAGAATCCCAATCAAATACAATGATGAGTCACATCGCTTATCAGATAAGGATAATACTTGCCTGCCAAGTAATACACTCCTTATCAGTTATCAATAGTGAGACTTATCAGCTAAAGTCTCCTTAACCTACCATAATTACGAGGCCCCAGACGCCTATATAAGGACCCTCGTCCTTCATCCTAGAACTACGTTTTGGCTTGATTCTCAATAACGAGATACGTAGGCACTCTGTGAGGACGAATTAGTCTCGAACACGGAAACAGCCATTAAAGCTCGAAGCCCATCATCAACCCTAGCATTAATTACATACAAACCCTAGCCGCAATTCGATAACCTAGTTTTTATTCCACAACACTAAGCATGTACTTGTAAAATTTAAATTATAAGATTTAAGAGAAGTATTTTCATATAAATTGACAAGAATAGGAGTGGATGAATCATGAATGTTGAAGAAATTTCATGACTGTTGATAGGTTAATTTGTAAGTTCAATTATGCACAATTTTATGAGACACCTTAAAATAAGTTCTTGTATTATTTTCTTTTCTTGTTGTGTTGTCTACTTTCCATTATGCAATTATTCCCGAACATGCAGACTCCCATGAAATTTATCATGCAAAATATGATGGTATGATAATCGATGAAGATTGATACCGATGATGATCAACCTCTATCAATTTTATCAAAGATGCTACCTCTAATTGGTTCAGATAATTCAAGTGAGCAAATTTAGTCTTCAACTTCTCTGTAATTTTCGGTTGTGGAAGTTCTACTATCACTATTAAATTATTAATAAAATGTATTGTTATATTTTTCTTACGAACTTTAGATATAGGGAAACAAGTTGCTACACTACAAGAAAAACTCATCAGACGACACCTTTCAGACAACGGACGGCCGAAAATGTGTTGCCTAAAATTAACAAACGACAGTTTATTTTTTGGCTCGAAAAAGTATTGTCTAATCCATTACATTACAACGGTTTACGAACCGTTGTCTAAGAAAGTGAAAAATAGTGGATATAGACGACGCAAATGAATGAGTTTAGACAACAGTTTTTTTAACTCTTGTCTAAATAATATTAAGACAATGTTTTAATTTAACTGTTGTTGGATTGAGACCAGGTTGTCTTAGTCGTATTGTGTGAATAAACGTAAGACAATGTTGCAAAAAAACCGTGGTGTAAATTTGATATAATTTTATTATAAAATTGTGAGTAAATTATTGGATAATAATTTTTATATATTAGGATGTTGACTAACTTTGTTTTATTTATTCAATTTATAAAAGTATAGAACAATGGTTTTTGTTTAACAAAGTGTTGTAAGTTGTAAGACTTAACAATGGTTTTGTTCCAAAAACCCGTTGTATATTTGTATAATATACACAAGAGTTTTCGTTTTGATCCGTTCGTTGTTGAATAATCTCTATAACAATTGTTTATGTTATTAAACCGTTGTATGATATAGACAATGGTTTCGTTTTATAAAATCCTTGCGTGATTATTTACGTTACAACGTTTTGTTTAGATAAACCGTTGTCTATATCAAAAGCATTGATTTTTTTAAAAAAAATACTTTATTTGTTGTCCTTAATACATACATAAGTGTTACACACTTCATACAATGTTATTGTATAAATCTCTTATTTGGATATTTAGTATAAAAATTTGTTAAATATATAAAAACACTTAAATAAAGGTTAATGATAATAATAATATCATTGATAGATAGAATACGATCATACTTCACATATTTTGTTATACACGTTGTAGATGTGAACATCATACACTACAAGAAAAACGCCTATCAGCTACCACATTTATTAGCGACCGACACTTCCGTCCCTATTATCTAGTAGTAGAGACCGATTTCAGCGACGAGAAATATATCCGTAGCTAAAGAACCTTAGCGACAACAATCCGTCACTAAGATTCATTTCCCGCCAAAAGAATCACCGGGAAAAATTGGCGCTTCCTTCTTAGCGACGGGTTTGTATCTGCGACCGCATTCTGTCGCAGATAATGCCACATGAGCAAAACATCAGCGACCGAAAGCGGTAGCTAATCCGTTACTATAGTAAAATTCCTTCCTCAAATTTTTTCCACGAAAATTGCGCGGTAAATGCTAGCGACCCAATATTATCAGCAACCGACTTCGGTAGCAGAAAGTGCCACGTTGGTTTGCAGCTACTGAATCGGTGGCAGGTAGCTGTCGCTATGTTATAATATATTTTTATTAAAAGAATTTAATTTAATATTTTTATTGCAAATTTAAGGTCGATTTTGAGATTAAGGTTTATTTGTAATTTAATGGAACTTTAATTAATATATTTTATCTCGTGTAAAACGCGACTGTAATGTATATTATATATTAATTTGAAAAAAATTAGAAATATTAATATGTATCAAACCATTAAATTTTTGTTTGTACTACTTTCGTCCAATTATAAATATTAAAATTGGTTTGGTTTTGGATATTTTGGTTAAAAAACCGACTACACTAGTTTGACTAATTGTTTTCAAAAAAATTGACATTTAGTTTTATAAATCTAAAATTAATATGTTATAATAGATTATTTATATATTTTTCACTAATTAGACATATTATAGGATATATATATATATATATATGTGTGTGTGTGTGTAATTCAGATGGATTAGCTAATTTGACCGAAAAAAGTAAAACAAGCTAGTTTGAATGAGATGGAAGGGCTATTGTATAATTTGTTATAGTATTGTATATATATAATTTAGGTTCAACTCGACAATTAATCTAGGGATTTGTTTTTAATATTTGTTTTTATGTAAAAAGAAAAGTTAAAAATTTGTTATTAGTGAGGATAAAACCCGTGGTATTAAATAGGTTGTGAATTTTTTAGATTTTACAGAATTAAAAAAACAAACAAAAAAAGAAGGTAATTTAAAAAAGGGTTTTTGTTGTATATTTTATATCCTTTTTAAGACATTACTGATTTTTAAGAAACACAAAAAGGGGGAAAAACATAAAAGAGAAAGGGTTTTGTTCATCGGTCTTTCTTACTTCTAATCGTGGGTTACAGTGGCTATCACCATCATCATCGTGGGTTATAGTAGCTGTCACCGGCATCTTTCTAGTCTTCAGCCATCGTTAAAGAAAAAAAGGTAATGGTGTATATAACCATCATTATCTGTAAGAAAAAACAAGCGTGCACTCGTGTGTTCTTGTGATTCTGTGTATATTAGTAGTTCTCAGAAATAGAGTGAAAACCCCAAAAGCTATTTTATTCATCCTACGATACAAAGCATAAATAACAGTACGAGGAACTGAACTCCTACAAACCAGGAAGCCCAGCCCAATGATTCAAACAAACTCCTAAAAAGCATCCACTACTTGTTTTACCAAGTCATGCACTAACGTAAACAAACAAACTGATATACTGATATACCAGCTTTATTAACATAATTAAAATAAATATTCAACTTGAGATTATTCTGAACACTCCCCCCTTTAATCTCAAGTATGCTTCATGAGCTCCTGCACACCCAATAGATTCCGCATCTTCTCGAATTTCACCATCGCCAATGCCTTGGTCAAGCTATCTGCTCGCTGCAAATCAGTTCTTATATGCTTCACGATCACTTCTCCCCGTTCAACACACTCCCTAATGAAGTGGAAACGAATATCAATATGTTTGCTTCTGCCATGGAACACCGGGTTCTTTGCTAAGTCGATGGCAGATTTATTATCTATATACAGTACCACTGGTCCAACCTTTTCACCAGTAATGTTACATAGAACATTTCTAAGCCAAATGCCCTGACACGCTGCAGCTGTGGCTGCCATGAACTCAGCCTCACATGACGATAAAGCCACCACCCTCTGCTTTTGAGAAACCCAGGATACTATGCTGTCATTCAAGTAATAAACAACCCCTCCAGTGCTTCGCCTATCATCAACTACACCACCTAAATCACTATCTGAGAAACCTGAGATCACGTTGTTGCCACTACTTGAATTATACACTAAACCGTACTGCAAGGTGCCTTTGATATATCTGAGAATTCTCTTAACCAAGTTCAAATGCAATACTGTGGGTTTCTCCATGTACCTGCTAGCAACCCCTACTGAAAACGCTATGTCGGGTCGTGTGTTCACCAAATATCTTAACCCTCCTATCAGACTCCGGTACATCGTTGCATCTACTTCTTTGCCTGTTTCGTCCCTTCCAACTTGTTCTTTAGGATCCATTGGAAATTTTACAGAGTTGCAATCCTTCAGACCAGCACGCTCGAGCAGTTTCACAGCATATCCACTCTGTTTGAGTTCAATAGAACCTTCTCCTTGACTGACCTCAATCCCCAAATAATAACAGAGCTTCCCCAAGTCTGTCATTTCAAAACTCTCCTCCATTTGCTGCTTAAACTCTTCAATCTTTCTTTTATTTGCACCAGTGATCAATAAATCGTCCACGTAAACTGCTACCATCAGGCATTCATCAGCTTTCCCTTTCGAGTAGACTGCATTTTCATATGGGCACCTTTCAAAACCCAATTTAAGCAAACACTTGTTCAGTTTTGAGTACCAAGCTCTTGGAGCTTGTCTCAAACCATAGAGAGCCTTTATCAATTTGTACACCTTGTGCTCACACCCTTGTTTTTCAAATCATTCGGGTTGAGCAACATAGACATCTTCATTTATCTCCCCATTAAGAAATGCCGTCTTGACATCCATATGATGGACTTCCCAACGATGTTTAGCTGCTAATGCGAGTAACAGCCTCACAGTCTCTAGCCTTGTGACGGGTGCGAATACTTCTTGGTAGTCTATACCATGTTCTTGTGCATACCCTTTAGCGACAAGTCGCGCCTTGTGTTTTGTAATATTTCCTGATGCATCCCTTTTCAACTTAAAGATCCATTTTAAACCTATCATTTTCTGTCCAGCTGGGAGTTCTGTCAATCTCCAAGTGCCATTACGCTCAATTGATTCTATTTCATTCTCCATAGCTCTTTTCCAGCACTTATTTCCCGAGGCTTCTCTGTAGTTTGCTGGTTCCACTGTCCCCATGAGATACAATTCTTCGTCCATAACTACTTCCTCCGTATCATTATATACCTCACTCAACATCCGAGTCTTCTTGGGCTCAATGCTGTCATCATAATTCTCTGGTCTCAAATGTGTAGACTGATGCGAGGTTGGTGATGCAGAGTCCAAATTTCGTCCTTCGTTCCCAGGAGTTTGTGGTCCAGAACTGTTCACAGTCCCATCCTCCTTAGCTTCCTCATTTTCTTCGCTATTTTCTGGCAGATCAGGAAACACCAGTTCTATTTGAGACTCGGTTTGATCACTGACTTCCTCCCAGTTCTAGGACTTTGCTTCCTCAAAAATCACATCTTTGCTGACATACACTCGCTTATTGATGGGATCATACAGCCTGTAACCTTTAGTGCCAGGTTCTCTCCCTAGATTCACAACAGGAATGCTGCGATCATCTAATTTTTTTAAACCTGGACTAGGAACTTTCATATGACTCACACAACCAAACACCCGTATATGAGTTACGTCCGGTTTTCTGTTCGACCAAGCTTCATAAGGTGTCATTCCCGTTAGTGACCTTGTAGGTAACCTGTTCAATACATAGATGGCGTGTCTTACTGCTTCTCCCCAAAGCATTGCAAGTAGCTGTTTCCCTTTTAGGAGGCTTCTAGTCATTCCCATCACAGTTCTGTTTCTCCGTTCGACAACTCCATTCTGCTGTGGAGTGTACGGATTTGTGAATTGCCTTCCAATTCCCTCATCTTCACAGTACTTCAAGAATTCTGTGGACATGAACTCTCCACCCCTGTCCGTTCTTAGCATTTTAACTCTTCGTTGAGGTCCATCTTCGACCAAAGACTTGAATTTTTTGAATGCTCCAAGAGCATCATTCTTGTGCTTCAGTAAATACACCCACATAACCCTGCTATAGTCGTCCACGATAAGAAAGAAGAATTTATTCCCCGATGCAGTATCTGGAGTAATAGGCCCACACAAATCAGCGTGAACCAACTCAAGTGGTTTACTGGCACTGAAGTTCGATCGAACAGGGATTCCTTTTCTAGTTTGCTTGGCCATCAAACAACCAGTGCAAGTCTCCTTTGGTTGTGCAATCCTGGGCATTCCTTTCACCATATTTTCTCGAGACATTAAACTCAACGCCTGATAATTTACATGACCCATTCGGTCGTGCCAAAGTCTTGATACCTCATCCATTTTTGACAGAAAACACTTAGCAGTACTTGTTTCAATTATCAATTTATACAAGCGATTCTGCGTACGTTTTATCTTCATCAAAAGGCTTTCATTCTCATCATATACCCACATAAATTCACCCCGTATTATAACATTATAACCTCCCTCCGTGAGTTGACCTACACTTATGATATTTGTACGATGTGAAGGAATGAAAAATACCTCTTGTAACATTCTTTCTTGCCCATCCTTGCACTTCAGATTAATAGAGCCTCTTCCCTTTATCTCCACCGTCGAGCCATCCCCGAACTTAACCTTCCCCGTGATGCTTTCATCCAGTACATCAAATTTGTTCTTGAACCCGGACATGTGATTGCTCGCCCCATTGTCCATATACCACAAGTTCGACTCTTGATCCCCTTCACCTCCGTTCACTATCAACCTCGGTTTCACATTACCTTCATTTACCATTAAGAGCTTGGGCTCTCCATTTTCCAGTTTTGCCAATAACAAAGCTGGTTCGTCATCATCCACCTGAGCTAGGTTTGACTCCTGTTTTTGCTCCTTGAATCGCTTTGGTTTTCGACATTCTACAGCAAAGTGGCCATATGAGCTGCAGTTGAAACACCGTATACGACTTTTGTCCCTGACCTTGATACTTGGAGTCGGACCATCTCCCGTTTTGTTGCGTTTCAACAATTCCTCCCTTGTGAGTAGAAGCTTTCCTTCTGAAACCTCTCTCTTCTGCCATTCTTCTGCTGTGAGCATCAATTTCCTTTCATGGGCTTCAACCTTAACTTTGGTTCGCTCCTCGTGAGCTTTCAAGGAGCCAATTGCCTCCTCTACTATCATTGCCTCGAGATCACTAAACTGTTCCATTGCGGATGTGATCTGTAGGAATCTGGTTGGCATGGCTCGTAGTAACTTCTTTACCACGTACGATTCTTTCATTTCCTCACCCAGGGCTCGTATGTTAGTCACGAGTCCATTGAGTTTCACAAAGAAATCATCAATCTGTTCTGAGTCTTTCATGCACAATGTCTCAAACTCAGACTTGAGGGTCTGTACCCTCGCCTTCTTCACCTTCTCAGCTCCCTGACAAAGTGTTTTTATAGCGTCCCAAGCATCCTTAGCTGTTTTCTTTTCTGCCACTGAGAGAAGCACATCTTCTGGTATAGCCTGATAAACCATGGCCAAGGCAACTTTGTCCGTCTTGTCCTCGACCACAGCTTTCGGATCAGTCGATTCAATGGCAGTCCAGACTCCTTGAGCCTGCATAAAGACTTTCATCTTGAGAGACCATGCTGTGTAATTTCCTCTGGCTAACATTGGGTAACTCAACCCGAACGTGCCTCCTTTGTTTTTGTTTGTTTCAGCTCCTGACATCGCAGTTCACTCTCTTGTTCCTGATGCTCTCATACCAACTGTAAGAAAAAACAAGCGTGCACTCGTGTGTTCTTGTGATTCTGTGTATATTAGTAGTTCTCAGAAATAGAGTGAAAACCCCAAAAGCTGTTTTATTCATCCTACGATACAAAGCATAAATAACAGTACGAGGAACTGAACTCCTACAAACCAGGAAGCCCAGCCCAATGATTCAAACAAACTCCTAAAAAGCATCCACTACTTGTTTTACCAAGTCATGCACTAACGTAAACAAACAAACTGATATACTGATATACCAGCTTTATTAACATAATTAAAATAAATATTCAACTTGAGATTATTCTGAACATTATCATCATCTGTTTTTATAGATATATGTGTGTTTCATTTGTTTAATTTGTATGGGTATATGTTTAATTGATGATTGGTATTGTCATAGTATATGTTTAATTGTGAATTGTGTATGGTAAGCTTAATTTTGTAGAATTAAGAATTATCTCAACCAAAGATCATCTGTAATGATGTGATTATCGAAACCATTGCGGAGAGTTCGAAGCACGATAAGGATGATAGTACTAATCTGGTGTCTTCGGAAACAAAATTGACTAATAAAGTAGTCGAGCCTATGAGCAGAGGTAATCTCCTGTGTCTATCTCTGGGTCAAATCCTTCACTTGGGTACATTTTGTTACGAAATATTTGGGGGTTGTATTAAAAAAACAAACAAGTCTGAAGAATGATCAGCACTCCCATGAATGTTAAATACATTATAGTGTCTAGCAAACTTCTTCCTCGGTCTAGTGTCCTGGGTTATATACATTGAAAAAACCGTGTTATTACAGTTCGGTTGGTACCTTTTTTTTTGTTCACTCTATGTACAATTCAGAAGATCTATTGATTAGTTTGTGCTGTTCTTGAGCTGGCAACTATTATTGTTATCATATGTATCATGTTCTGTAGTTAGTCATGGATATGATAAAGCATAGAATAGTTAAAATTTTAAATAGAAGTAACGCCACCTTTTCATAATCCCTGTACTAGAAGGTAACCTAGTTTTATAGAGCAAAGAATGAGGTGTCTGACCCTGTTTAGATCTAAGCCCATAATTTATTGGTGTTTACCAGGTTGATCCAAACATAATTGAAGCTTGCATTAACTGTCAAAACGCAAGATGAACTGGCGTTGGTCATAAACAAAATACATGGGTAGAAAGAGAAAGATTTGGGTAGAAAGAGAGAAAAGGGGTGTAAGATTTGAGCATAAAGGAGAATGAACAACAAACACATAGAATGAAGAGAGCAGTGAGATTGAAGGAAAGAGAATGTGATAGACTAAGCTAAATAAAGATGGCGTAGGGAGGGCCAACCTATTAAATTGTGCTGTTTTGGACATATAGTGCATAAATTTGTGCCATTTTGGGCATTTCCTCTAAATAATAATACAATCTTATTAAGTACTTGGTTTTTAGATTTTACTTCCTTAGATTTACTAAATTCTTTTAAGTTTTGTGGATGAACTATCGGTTCAATTTTGGCAGTAGATTTATATACATCACATCAGTATGTTCATAGCTGTATATGTCTTTCTCTTGACATGCTGACAGTACTCTTGTTCAGTCTGCACTTTGAAGATTAGTCTAGTCATCACCTTTCTGTTTTAACATGTTCCTCAATCTGGAATCCATACATATTCCTCAATCTGCCAAGGAAGTATCCCAGGACTTTGATAACATGTGCTTCTAATACTTCATTTTAGAAATTAAAAATAGTAGAACAGTATCTTATTGAGCCCGAATGTCTCAATAGAATGGTGTCAGCCAACTCTTCATTATAAACAGCTGGTTGCAATTCCAAAAATTATATCCTATATATAATTAGTTTAAGGAGGTTAATGTGGTTTGGTAGTTAGGGCTAAAAAAGTCATTTTAGAAGTAGTATTATTGAGCGAATGGATCAAGGTTCGATTCGTGATGACTACAAATAGTAAATAATAAGTAGGGCTAAAATAATAAATACTAAAATTTTAAAATAATAAGTGGTCGTCAGGGTTAAAATAGTAAAATTTTAAGTAGGGCTAAAATAATAAATTTAGCTATTACTAAGAATTAAATAATAAGTCTAACTTAGAAGGAAAACAAACTTAATATAAAATGTTTATAGGGGATTAACAGCAGCATAAATTATAAACCCCACTACTCCACTAAACAATTTAACAATGAACATTACATTTTCTCGGACAGAGACATGAAATGAAAGAATTAGAAAAAACATAGTATTTAAATAAACAGAGTGAGAATTATAAAATTTTAATAACTTAATAATTTAAAAATTGGAAAACATAAATGTGATAAATTAAATTATTAAAAATCAATATTACTACAAAAACTATTAAAAATTTCATTAATTATTATTAGAAGTATTAATTATTACCTGAACTTGTTAAATTTCATTCACGGCACTACACACTTTCTAACATTTTGCTTGGTGAGTTCTGCATATACCAAGAAACCATACAGGTATGCCTACTACTATTTTGAAGTCTAATAATAGCCTTGATGTTTGTGATATTTTACTAGATATCCTCTCTGCTTTAGCACAAAGTGCACCATGCAATGAAATACCTAAATGTTTATTTTTTGAATTCTAAATTGCAATATACACAACGGTTTTCGTTTTGATCCGTTCGTTGTTGAATAATCTGTGTGACAATTGTTTATGTTGTTAAACCGTTGTATGATATAGACAATAGTTTAGTTTTATAAAATCCTTGCGTGATTATTTATGTTACAACGTTTTGTTTTGCTAAACCGTTGTCTATATCAAAAGTGTTGATTTTTTTAAACAAATATTTTATTTGTTGCCCTTAATATATACATAAGTGTTACACACTTCATACAATGTTATTGTATAAATCTCTTATTTGGATATTTAGTGCTAGGAAAATGTTACTAATTCCGAAGAGCTTTAATTGTAGGGCTTTCGTTAAGGTATTCAATCTCTAACTCATATGGTTTTTGTATTTGACTGTTTGAGTTTTGCTTGATGTGTGCTTGATATTCGATTATGGATTCAAATTAGGGTATATATTTGCTTCTATTTGTCTCTCCCTCTCTCTCGATTCTATCTTTTTTTTTTGTGATATCCTTGTGTGAGTAATTATTTTACAACATTTTTTTAGCTAAATCGTTTTTTGTATCAAAAGCCTTCTTTTTTTATAAACTTTATTTGTTGTCGTTAATACATAATCATACACTTCATACAATATTATCATATGAATCTATTATTTGGATATTTAGTATAAAAATTTGTTAAACAAGAACGTTTAAATAAATGTTCATAATAACAATAATAATATCACTGATAAATAGAATACGACCATATGTCAGATATTTTGTTAGATACATTGTAGTTTGTTATTTTTTTAATTCTTTTTAAACATTATTGAAATAAGTAGGTATTAATATCCGTACAGTTGGATCATCAAAAAAAATTATTAAGAAAATCATTTTGTTAATCGACATTAGTCTCATTTGAGGGAGTAGTATTTTTACTAGTTTTCTGTTTAAAAAACGTACACGATAAATTTTATATTTTAAAATTTTTTACATCATTAAAATAAATAGGTATTTATATACTTACAATTGGATCGTGAAAAACTTAAATTTGCTTCTATATTTATTTTTAATAAAAAAATTCAAATTATTACTCATAACTTTTTTAATTTCTCTCCCACACTTTTCATCAACGAACCCAAATTTTCGGACTCTTATTTCCCCGGCCCATATTTCATTTCCCCCCTTAACAAAAATTTCCCTATCTCACTTTAGGTTAGCCGCTCTGTCTTTATCTCGTCTCCCCTCTTTCTCTCATCTCCGTCTCTTACCAATCTCTCTCTTACCAATCTCGACCACAACCATGGCCAATCCAAACTCCAACAACCCATTTCATTTCACCCCATAATCAATTGCTACTTATATTTTTCAAAATAAAAAATCCCTAATTTTAGTAATAAAACCCTAGTTGATTTTTCAGTTCGCTCTCTCCGGTTCTTGGGACGGTGAGCTACGCTTATCGAGCGTGAACCAGTTGATGACCCTGAACTTCATACAATGGGAGAAGGATTTCCTCTTTCTGGATATACTGGTTGGGAACATGCTATGCCATTCTGGCCATCAGCAGTATTTAACGGATTTGGTCCCGTTGAAGCATATTCGTATCAGCCAGCGCAATATGCTCCATACTCTGAATGGATTGGATATCAGGTGTTTAGTAGTACATGGAAAACATTTACTTGGTGAATAGTGGTTGTAACGGTGAATATTAGTTGGTAATATGTGAAGTATTTAGTTTGGTATTTTTGTTGGCTTGTAATTACAATGTCTACCATTGTTTCATTTGGTTATAAAACCGTTGTCTCTTATATTTTTAGCTTAGTGTGACATCTATAAGAACTATTGTTATTATCTATATCAAACAATGGCCACTGTCTATTTAGACTGTTGTGCAAATGTTTTTCGTACAACATACTCATAAAAGAAACCTGTTGTCTATTTAGACTAAATACAAAATATTGACCAAACAAAAACGTTGTAAAATTAATCTCTTACAACGCATTCTTAAAATAAAACTGTTGTCTAACAAAACAAAGCACAATAGCTAAATACATGTGAAGTGTTGTTCAAAAGCCTTGTTACTACACACTTAGAGATAAAAACCGTTGAGTAAATGCAGATACTGAGGAGAAAACCGTTGTAGATAAGACTTAAACCATTGTGCAAAAGAAATATAAACAAGGCTTTATTAAGAAGAAAACCGTTGTTGTTTCTAGCTGTTATACAACACTTTAGATTTACCAAAATGTTGTGATAATCAACTTATACAACGGGCTGTATGGTAATAAACTGTTGTTGTTTCTGGCTATTATACAACACTTTGTTAATGGGTGACTGTCGTTTCAGTTATTTTGCACAACATTTTTTAACCGTTGTCTGAGGTCCATCTGACGGCATCTCAATAGTCATCGGTTTTCAGGGGTAATAGACAACGGTCCTTGTTGAGTCGTCTGATTCAGTTTTTCTTTTAGTGCTATTAGAACTCCATAGGAAGAGAATACAATGGAGTCTTCCATATATACTTCAGAATATATGGTGATAGTAATTAGCTGATTATTTGAACTTAGGTTTTGTTAATATTTTGATCACATATCGTATTATGTATATTATTGTAATCTTTGCGGAGATTTACCTGATCTGAATCAATGTGCTGAGTCTAATGTTTGTAAAACATTGTCGACCTTAGAAGAATACTTATTGTATGGAAACATACAAGAAGATACCCCATAAGATGTTGAATAAGTAAACTAAACTCTTTAACTCCTAGATTGTATTCTAGAAAGTTGGATTGAGTTAACTTTATGTCAACTCTTAATGTTTAGTGAATTGTGTGTGTTTTATTCATTTTTTGAAATTTTTGTGAAACCACCGCTTATTTCCTACGGTAGGTTATTTGGTTGAGCGAAAATTTTGAATTTTTTAGTTTGGGCGCCATTTTTTGAAATTTTGGAATGACGTTAGTTTTGAATTTTTCGTAAAAAGGTCACCTATTCACTAGAAGAAAAATTGAATGAGACGACAACTTTTAGACAAAGGAGCGCCGAAAAAGTGTTTGCTAAAATTAACAGATGACATGTTTTTGAGCAGCGAAAAAGTATTGTTTAATCCACTACATTACAACCGTTTTTGAACCATTGTATAAGAAATTGAAAAGACGCAAATGAGTGGGTTTAGACAACAGTTATTTCAACTCTGGTCTAAATAATTGGGACAACCTTTTTGTTGAGACAACAGTTTTTCACTCTTTGTTGTTTAAAAGGTGTTTAAACAATAGTAAAGGAATAGTGTTGTGTGAATATAACCTAACATACAAGTGTATTTATGTGTTGTATGTGTTGTATGTTTAGTTGTCAGACTTGGATTTTAGGTTTAAAACTGTTGTGTCATTTAGTGCACATAAATAATAGTAATTATAATAATAATAATAATAATAATAATAATAATAATAATAATAATAATATCACTAATAGATAGAATATGATCATATTTGAGATATTCTGTTATAAATTTAAACGAACATTATATAATAACTATAGTATTACTGTTATAAATATGATCATATTTGAGATATTCTGTTTATTAATTTTCATATTCAAATTTCTTGTTTTACATATAAATATGATATAATTTTATTACAAATTTGTGAATAAGTTGTTGTATATTAATTTTTATTTATTTATTCAATTTTGTAAAAATATAAGACAATGGTTTTTATTTAACAAAGTGTTTTTACACCTAACAATGCTTTTGGTCCAAATACGGTTGTATAATATACACAACAGTTTTCATTTTGATCCACTTCGTTGTTGAAATAATTGTTTATGTTGTTATGGTTTCTTTTTATAATATCCTTGACTGATGTTACACGCTCTTTTAGCTAAACCTTTGTCTATATCAAAACAGTTTATTTTAAAAAAAAAACACTTTATTAGTTTCCGTTAATACATAAGTGTCACACGATACAATCTTATCATATGAATATCTTATTTGAGTATTTAGTATAAAATTTGTCAAATAAGAACACTTAAATAAATGTTAATAATAATAATATTATTGATAGATATAATATGATCATATTTCACATATTTTGTTATACACGTCGGAAATGTTGAGATGATATAGAACCTCTAAATAAGTGACATACCAAATATTATTAACAAGAATGTTATCATATTTAAATTAATCATTTTACATATCAATATGATATAATTTAATTATAAAGTGGCGAGTAAGGTGTCTAAAATTAATTTTTATACATATTACTCATGTAAAGTATAAAACAACGGTTTTTATTTAAAACTTAACAATGGTTTTTTTTCCAAAAACAGTTGTATAATATACACAAGGTTTTGGTTTTGATCCAGTCATTGTTGAATAATATTTGTAACAATTTTTTATTTTGTTAAACTGTTGTACGATATAAACAATGGTTTTTTCTTATAAAATCGTTGTGTGAGTTATTACCTTTTTTAGCTAAATCGTTATTTGTATTAAAAGCCTTCATTTTTTTTCGCTGTTAATACATAAGTGTCAACACTTCATACAATGTTATCATATGAATCTCTTATTTGAATATTTAGTATATAATTTTGTTAAACAAGAACACTAACATAAATGTTAATAATAATAATAATATCATTGATATATAGAATAGGATCCAACCATATGAATGTGAGGATTTATTATTTTAGTGATATTCCAAAAATTAAAAAAATTAATTTATTTTGTTAGATATATTTTTATTAAAAGGTCGTACAAGATAAAGTTTTTAGTTATTAATTTATTTTCACATTAATAATCTAAGTAGATATTTTATTAATCGGGAATTAGTCTCGGTAAGTGAGTGGTATTTTACTAGATTTTGGTTAAAGGGTGGTACTAAATAGGTTTTTAATTTTTTTAATTATTTTTGTATGCCACTAAAATAATTAAATGGTGCGATTGGATGATTAAAAAATTAAATTTATTTTATTTACATTTTTAATAATAAACTTTAAATTATTAAAACACAAACGAAATTTATTTTTATTTCCGTCGTTGGCTTCATCACCAAACTCAAATTTTGTTAAAATTTCACCCCAATTCCTATTTGTAGCACAATTCCTATTTGTACAAGTAAGTTTCACACATATGTTAGGAAACACTAGTTTACAAGAATTTTAACACAGGTTAAACATTGTGCCCTGTTGTTATTTTGTTAAGAGCAACATATGCACACATGGATAGATACCAATTTGGTTTCACGACCTCTTACTAGTAGGAGCATAATAGCTTATTGGTATCTGGTAATGTTAGGAACATGTCAAAAGTTGCATAAATTTGACAAATAAGAAATTCCGGAAATAAGAGATGATAATATTATGAGATTAAGGAATAAGAATCAAATTAATTATCGGCAGTATACCTTGGGTTTGTTCCAGATTCTCACGTTTTGTTTTTAATGAACATCATATGCTTAGCAAGAATCTACAGTGATATTCCAAACACAGATCCAATAAGTAATAAGTAACCATTAGTGTGAGTTGAATGTTTAGGAAAAAGAGATAGGTGAAAAAGATCATCAAGGCTTCTTTGCTCAATAGAGTTCACTGCTTCAAAACTCCATTGACATGTATCCGTACTTAGTGAAATTGTGCATTCAGACTGATTCACTAGCTTTGTCACATATTCACAGCCTCTCTGTCAGACCTCACCATAGGCTGATCTTGAATCCGAAAAAGATAATCCCCAATTCTGGTAGCTCAAAACATGACATGTATTTTAGTTAAAACATATAGCATAGCAAATCATGTTGTATATTTCACTCCTCTGGCTAAAGATGATTAACGACTTGTGTAATCAATTAATCAAGCTATAACATGTATAATAAGAATTTACCTGCGACAATGGCATGATGCGTGATCAATGGGTCAATGTTATTCTCATATACTCTATTTGTGCATTCTTTTGTACTTCCGTTGATAGGGTTATATATTTAAATAACGTCAACATCTTGTTAGTGTGATCTTGCAAACACGACATTGAATTTAATAAATTTATTAGATTATATCCATGTACTTTCTATTCTCAGCCATAATGAAAAAATGTTTTGCTTATATGACACTCCCAACTCCCATAAGCACGAACAATACTTAGCACCTCCGAACATCGAAAGGTTGTTCGGTGCAGCTGCACGACGAGGAAATCCCCAAATCCCAAGAGGGAAAGTCCGATTTATATTCATCTTCCTCACTTCAAATTAATTTTCTTGATGTGAATACTTACTCCTGGTGCTGTTTTTCCATTGGTTTAGTTAAGAGATCTTAGAGTAATCTCCTACCTTTCAGGTGCTATTCTAATATGGTAAATTGGCTCTTTTTTTTGCATTTTGTTGTAGTCCTTCTGTTTTTAATATTTATGACTAAATTCAATTGCATATGAGAGAAAATACTACGTCCTTGTGGAGTTCAAAATCCTCACTCAAATATGTTCATCCTGTGAAGAACCTTTGTGTTTGTTCAGTAGAATGAGTGTTCTATTTAGTATTTATTAAGTTAGTTGTAGTGTTAAATGTAGGTTCTGTCCCTAAGATGGTATTAGCTCGTTGAATTTTAGTTGATTGCTGAATATTGGTTGTAATAGTGAATTTTAGTTTGTTGTAATAACGAATAATGATTGTAATGATATATATTAGTTTTGTATTTTTTTGGCGTGCTCGTAGCATTGTCTATATAGCTGTTCTTTTTTAGGTATATAAAACCATTGTCTACCCTATTTTTAGATGATCAAGGCATTTTTAAGAAGCGTGGTTATAAATCATATCTTACAACATCCAAGCTTTATAAAAGTGTTGTGTAAAAAATATGACAATGGCTTATATTTAAAACCAGTTGTGTTCAGAGCAGTTGTTCAACAACAGAAGAAACCATCGTGCAAAGGTATCATAAAGAAGACTGCCCTAGAAGAAAACCGTTGTAGATAAACCTTCTCACAAATCTAAAGTACCAAGTTAACTGTCCTGTTCATTTACATCATACAACGGGCAACATAAAAAATTCTCTTGATACTAATGTTACCCAACAATGTGTTCTCCAGTGACCTATTGTTGTTTCTAGTTGTTATACAATACTTTATATTCACTCGTATGTTGTGTTCATCACCTAATACAACACATTTTTTAGTAGTAAACTGTTGTTATTTCTCGTTATTATAGAACACTTTATTAATGTGTGACTCGCGTGTCAATCATTTTACACAACATTTGTTAATCATTTTACACAACATTTGCATCTCAATAGTCATCGGTTTTTAGGGGCAATAGACAACGGACATATTCACTTGTGTGAATCGATTTTTCTTGTAGTGATTTCCTACCAATATGCGGTAGGTTTTGAGTTTTGGCGAAAAATTAGAATTTTTAGTTTGGGCGCCATTTTTTCAAATTTCGGAAAGGCCGTTACTTTTCAATTTTTCATAAAAAAAAGTGACCTATTTCCTACCAATTTGCGCTAGGTTTTGAGTTTTGTTCAAAAAATGTTGTATTTCACAAGTATTAGGACCTTTAACCTCGACAAAAAAGGGCACTCTCATACCCCTGCACCAAGTTGTTTATTATATAAAATATTATCTAAAGTATATATAACACAATCAATACTCTATATGCTTAGAATATTATTTTCATTCATACATGGCTGCAAATGAAGTTGAAAAATTCTAAATTTTGCAAACATGATAATTTAATTATGATAATTAGAATAAATAAATTGATGTAACCTAATCTAACCCTAAATTTCAACTTTGTAAAGAGTTGTTATTTTAAAACTTTTTTTTTTTGCCAAATTCTTTTAGTTGAGAATTTTGGGCCTTGTTAGCAAAAAAAGAGAAGGTTGATTACTCAAAGAATCGAAACTTCGACCTCCACAACCAAATTACACACCCCAACCATTACATAAAAGATGTTACTTGTGCAAGAGATTTTCTAGAATTGATTTAAGCATATCCTTACTCTAAATTATTAAATATTCTCATTATAAAATCAATGCAAATGAAGTTGAAGAATTAGAATTTTTCCTATACATAACAATTTGAAAATGATCTTCACATGTGAATGGTTGGATCACCCTAAAATATTTTTTTCCAAAAAAGATTGTTATAACCCTAATTTAAACCCTAAATTTCCGTCCCTCAACCTTAAACATATGCTTTTCAACTTTGTAAAGAATTATTTTTTAACACTTTGTTATCAAACATTTTGAGTCGAGTAGATTGGTTGTTATGTATAATGAAATTTGAAAATATATTTATGAAATTTAAGTGGTTTTTATTTATTTTTGTGATAATTATTTATTTTTAAACATGTTTTTTCATTATAATCATTGAAAATAAAGTTGAAAAATTATAATTGTTTCCGTACATGATAATTCAAGATGTTCACAATCATAGGGTTCGATCATCAAAAAAAAAGGAAAAGGTTTGATGTACTGTATTTGAACCCCTAAATCTAATAAAATTTAATTTAAAAAACGCGAGGTGGTAGAAAATGTGATTCGGTGGTATGAAATGTCCAGGTTACACGTCAGGCGACACACATTCCTTGTTGTGCTCAATGTACAACCCATTTCCTACCGCAAACTAGCGGTGGGAAATGCTTCTACCAAAACGACAATGTGTGCGGTATAAAATGGTCCTTTGACGAGAACCTCTGTACGTAATGGCTGGTAGGAAATGTTGTGTTAGAAATTATCCGGTAGGTAAAGCCTGTGTTTACTAAAAGCCTCAATATTGTTCTTGATACTCTTTGCGCAAAATATTCGTCCCAAGTCACTATTTCTCCATGTGGATAGCTACCAAAAGATGGCTTCATACATCCTTCTTGAAGTCCCGGAGAAACTCTCGAGTGTGCTCCACCTCCCGCTGGTTAATGGATCTTGGTTGGATATTCTATCTTCTTGGGGCTCTATTTCTGATAAATTCCATCGAAGCTTAGCTCTCCTAGCTGCTCAAGTCTTTACCTACCTTATTTGGAGGGAGAGAAATTCTCGAGCCCATGACAAAGGGTGTCTAGGTCCGCAAATATTATTCAAGAACATTATTACAGACATTAAGGCTAAGCTGTTATCTTCTACCTGGTTCATATCTTGTGATTGTATAGAGACTTATATTAGTTGGCTAGATATGTGATGTTGGGGTTGTTATGCCTGCTTTTGTTTCTTTCTATTTGCAATCTTAGCTTTGTTTAGATTACTTATAGATAGTCCTGTCTATGGCTTGTCATAGAGCAAGGGTAAACCCCTGTATATTCTTTTCCTTCTTTATATATATGCAGCTTAGCAAAAAAAAAAAGGTTGAATATGTACAATGAAGAGGCTGTTACAAATCTATACAAAAATATTCTTGTAACTTTTTATTTAATTTTTAGTCTACAAGAATTGCAGGAACCAAGAATGCCTTTTTAACTTTTAGGAACTCGGTATATCGAAGGTTTGTCAATAGTTTAGAAATTTGGGAAGAAGTATTTTCCTTCGTTGCAACTTAATAGACAAATCTTGATTGGCCTTGTGATTGCATCTAATATGATCAACTACTTTTGTAATCTTTAAGAACAAATACTTTTAAGTATCTTTTCGATACTTGGCTTCTTGATTATCGTAGTTTGGTATAGATAAACAAACATAGAACATAAATAACTTTGCAAGGAAATTCCTTTATAAATGATGAAACGGGGCAAAACCCTTACATAATATTCTACTCCCTGCTAAGAGCTTAAAAGCTCATAATGGTTTCGTCGACCTTATTTCTACTTGTCCTAATAGTGGATCTATTCAAGATTCACTAAACATAATAAACCTTCAAGTTTGAAGTATACCAAGTTCTTGGCACTTGATTCCCCTCAAGGTTTTCGAGCTCGTAGAGTTTTATTCGCTCCTTTTAGAAAATATTTCAAATTGTTTTAGAGAAAACAAAAAAAAGGATTAATAGTAACCATGGTGAATAGTATCCCAAGATGAATAGTAAAATTTTATAGTTTCCGATTGATCCCATATTTCAGCAGAAGTTCCGAAATGATAAACGGTTACTAATCGTGTAATAGCGAATTGTATTCGAATCGTTTTGAACCTATTACATTACATTACATGAATCATTACCCAATAAAAGAAATGAGTTAAGTGATTAAAAAGGAAAGAAAAAGAAATGTGTTAGAAAGTGTGTAAAAAAAGCTTTGTAACTTAACCAAACTTGGAGGGCTAACTTGCATTTTGGTAAACAAAATATCTCACATTATAACCACATCTCTACCACATATTTTACACACAAAAAGATCACCCCTCCACCCCATTTCTTTGAAGAAAAAAACGTGGCTAAGAAAGCAAGAAGAAGAGGATGGATGGCTAAGCAATATTTCTCCACCAAACTTTGAGTTCTTAGGCTTAAAAGAAAGAAGGAAGAAAGCTTGTTCTATCTAAGGTATAATTTCTCATACCCACCCACACTAGCATGCTCTTTTCTTGAGTTTAATAAGATGAATTGCAAACTGAGCTATGCAATGTTTCACTCAACTCCGCTCTACAATGAGATAATTGAGGAGATTTGGACCTCATGTGAGTACAGTGGGACAAATTGCACTTTGCAATTCACCATTCAAGGTAATGAGTATATAGTCAATTCTGATGTGTTGCAAGCATGCTTACACCTTCCTGAAAATAACTGCTCTGCTTTGCCTACATATACTGAAATGATTAACATGCTTAATTCCATAAACTACTCTTTGCCCACTGATAATCTAGGTAAAATAATTAGGAGAGGTTTAGTTAGGGAATATAGTTATTTAGCTGATGCATTCATTAAGGTCTTTCCTGGTAAAATTAGTAATTTTGATGCATTAACTAACTCTATGTTGATTCTATTTACCATGCTCCTAACTGATAGATATTACAACTTTAGCACCCAACTTATGTATGAAATTGGTGCTAAGTTGGGTGATAAGGTTAATAGGAAAAAGAATATCTACTATGCTAGATTTCTGATGATGTTGGCTAACCATGTTAGTCCAGCACCATTGGTTATCTCTAACCCAATTTCCAGGTTTGATTGCTTTGTGCAAGAAAAGAGGGTTTTGACAGATATACTGAGGCTGACCCACAATGGTGATGTCCCAGTGGTGTATCTGCCCACAATTGAGGTAACCACCTCTAACCCTGTTAGTTTAAATGTTACCTCTACTGTTTCATCCACCACCGTTGCTGTGGAGTCTGTAGTTGTGACCCAACAGGCTCCTGCCCCAGCAACAAAACCAAAATCAAAGAAGTCCTCCAAGCCAACCTCAGGTGCTTCTCAAAAGGCACCTGTTGCAAAATCCACTACACAACCTAAGGGGAGTGATTCTGGTGTTGTGAGAGGTGAGGGAAGGGGTGAACATAAAAGAAACCCTAAGAATAAGGTGGGAGAGGTAAGAGTTTCCCAGCCAAGCCCCATTGTGTCTTCCCAACAAGGCACAATGAGTAATATGGATTTAAACACAAGTCTAGTTGCATCCTCCCAAAAGGATGTAATTATTGAAACAAGCTCTCCTCCAAGAGCACACTCCAAGAGGGTAAGGGACACTTCAAGCCCACATTCAACAA
Source organism: Heracleum sosnowskyi (assembly GCA_030848705.1). Classification (NCBI taxonomy): domain Eukaryota; kingdom Viridiplantae; phylum Streptophyta; class Magnoliopsida; order Apiales; family Apiaceae; genus Heracleum; species Heracleum sosnowskyi. The sequence continues at coordinate 108,492,901 of CM061240.1, read as the reverse complement.
TTTCCCAATACCAAAGGAGAGTGAAGCAGAAATCCCAGGTTTGACAGGGTGCACACACACTGGAAGCAACACTTCCAGTTTCTCAAATTCAGTTTGATGTAACCCCTATTATTACTCTGGGGTTACAATCCCATTCTCTAAACATCAATCTTGAACCAACTCCACAATATTCACCAACTCAGTCATTAGATGTGGACATGATCTATTTATCTATTCTTGATTCTCCAACTCTTTTCTTGGAGAAGCCCCACTCTGACATTGGTGGTCATCACTTGTTAAGTGATTTGTTGGGCCACCAATCATCCTTTTCTGAAGCTACAAGAGGGTCTGTGGAACCACTTTTAAAATCAATCACCACAGATTCTACAGTAGTTTCATTTTCTCAAAACCCTTTATTGATTTCATCAACGAAACAGTCTCTTTCGTTGACAAGTGTTTCTCCATCAACGGTATCCATACCATTGACAGTTCAAACTACCATACCGTTGATAGATCATTCTCTACCTTTTCCTGCAAATCAAGTTGTTTCCACAACTAGTGCAGATGATATAGTGGTAGTTGAGACACTTCTAGGATTGAGAGGGAGTGAATCTGAGAGGCTGGCTTGCAGCCAGGCAAAAGGAAAGGTTGAGAGTGAGAGGCTAACTATTTTTTCCAGTCAGGCAAAAGGAGAGGCTGAGGGTTCCACCTTAGTAGGTGAAGGTGAGGGTGTGAGAGGTGTGAGCCATAGGGAGCCCATGATGCAAGAATATAGAGGAGAGAGAGAAGGGACTACAGGAGCAACAAGGGAGGAAGCAGCCATTGCAAGTGAGTTAATGGAGGTTCATGAGGGTGAAAGGGAACTTACTTTCCAAGAGAATTATCAACAAACTCTGGATAGTATTTCCCTGGATCCTGAGACCTTTACTAATCCTGTGCCAGCCTATCAAGTTATGGCTCAGCAGGGAAATGTGGAGGCAGAAAGGTCATTCAACCTAATTCATACAACTGCATCTATGCAAAGAGCAAATGATGCAATCACCAATATGTCTCCATGAGCTGCAGCAAGTGGTGAGTTTGATTTTTCTGATGATGATGACAGTTTTGGTGACAATCTACAGGTGGCCATTACTTCACAGACTGGGACTTCTGTGGTGCCCCCTACACCAAACTGGTTTTGTCAGGATATGCAAGGAAGAATCAACCTGGATGCTGCAATTACAAGGTAGTACAATGAGGCCTATCTGGCTCATGAGTCTGCAAATGCCAATGACAAGAAATTCTACAAGGCTATCATGGATTCACTGGAAATCCAAAGGCTACAGATGATGCAGACAAGGATTGAAGCTAGAGAAATCAAGGACTCCATTAGCAATCTTAAGGATGCTACTGACATGAGGCTGGATGAAAAGCTTCCTCTTCTCACTGTGTCCAAGATGAACAGGTTTTTCTCTAAGGAACCTGAAGTGGCTACCTCCTTGAAGACTCTCTCTTCCAGAGTGGACAAGGTGGACGCTACTCTCTCTCAAATGCAGAAGGAACAGGAGAAACAAACACAACTCCTAGCCCAGCTAGTGGCAGCTCAGGGACTCCCTATCATCTCTCTTGATGATAAAAAAAGGGGGAGAAATCTAAGGAGCTTAACATTCAAGTTACAAAGGTTATGGTCCCAGCCATTTCCTTACCAAAGGAGCCATTAGCTATGGGGGAGTCAGGAAAGGCTAAACTGGATGGCATTGACCTGATTCAGCAAGCATCTATGAGGCTACAACTTGCTGAACAGATAAAAGACCACTGGTCTAGCATAGATGCAAGAGTCAAGACGATAGCTGATACTGCAAAGAACTCAAATTCATCAACGAATCAAGCTACTTCTACAGCACCATCAACGAATGCCATGGTTTTAGCATCAACGAAATGGGAGCCACAAATTAATTTTTCCTATGATCTAAAGCCCCTTCTACATGGAGTCACTCAAGGTCCAAGGAAAGAAAAAGGACAAACTTCATGCATTAGGGATGTGGAACAAGCTACACTTCAAGGAAGCCTATCTCCCAAGTCCCCTGCTAAACCAAAGGGCAAAAACATTGCAAGGAATTTTTATCCTTCACCTTATCCAGATGAGCTCAAGCTTCTTGGATTACTTATCACAAAATGCAAGGAAAACAATGATCCTGAGATAAAGAAGCAAAGAGCAATTGTCTACAGGAATGGACAAGAAATCTGTGTTTGGGGTGGTCACCCAAATTTTGCTGAGGCTAAGGCTGAGGAATCAGAAAGAGCAGCTATGCAAGCTCTTGCAGTAGGTCAAGCTCTAGATGAAGAAGAAAGACAAAAAGAGGAAAGGAGCAAAAGGAAGAGCACAAGGCAACCCAAGGCAAGAGCTAAGAGAAACATAGCTTTTGAAAATGATGACTCTCAGAGCAATGCCACAGACTCTTCTGCACCAATTGCACCTCCAACAATTCCTGATTCAGTTTCTGAAGTAAAGTTAGCCTGTGATCCTGAACATCCAGTCAATTTCCATGATCAACCAATTGAGCCAAAGGAAGAGCAAATTGAGTTTGATGAGGCCAACTTTCCAAAATTCCTCTTTGAAATGGATCCAAGGAAGAAATCTAAGCAGAGGGCTGCTAAGGCTAAGCCAATCCTTGTAAGGAGACCACAAGCTGAGAAACCTCCTACCAACCCAGAAGACTTCATCTACATTACTGATATCAGGGAGGAGTCTGACCTACATATTAATCTTGATGACTTGGTTGAAGTGAGAGGAATAACAGCTTCTTATAAACTACCATAGAGATTGGTGTTTGTCTACAAGGGTGGGAGAGAACAGATTTGGCCTCTACACGGGATTCTGGGAGAAGACTATCAGACAGTGCTATCTGTGTTCAAATGTCTAAAGAAAGATTTTGGTTTTACCAAAACAGCCAAGTCTGAGGTTGTCTCCAAAATTTGCCAAATCAAAGCTAGCTGGAACAAGCCTGGTGCAGTTCCCAGAGTATTGAAGGTCCCTCAAACAGGAAAGAAAATTCATCTCCAACCTTTTTGGATGATGGAATTCAGAGACAAGGACAACTGTAGAAGATTCTTCAGAATAGAAGACCAACTGGAAAAGGCATCCAATGAAACTCTGTGATTAATGCAATCCAAGTCGAGGAATCAAGATGAAGAAGAGAAGATTTTCTACAGAAGACTTCAAGCTCAGATTGAGGAGAACAATGCAAGAAAAGGGAAGAAAACAAGACCACAGAGGCAAAGATGAAAAATCTGCTCAGACTAGAGGAACAATTCTGTGCACTTGTTTTGTAAGATTTTCTACTTTGTATTTCAATTAAAATTCAATGAAGCTCAATGCAATTTCTGCTTTTATCATGTGTAATATGTCTGAGTGTTTTTGTTATCATCAAGGCTCTTGATTTATGGTTGTTATTCTATCAGTCATAAATTGGGGGAGATTGTTAGGAATATGTTGTTCTTGATGATAATTATAAAACACTTAGTAGATTTTGTATTAAGTCATTTTGTAACTGTCAACGGAATGGTATGCTTTGCAGCTTCCGTTGACAGGTAGCTCATCAACGAAATGAGTGATGTAGCAATTGCATTTTACAATACTTCACTAGATTGATATGCATTAGTTGTAGGTATTAGTCAGGTTTTCAAAGTCATGTTGACTATGTACTAGATAGGTAAAATAGGTTGGTTAAGTGTAAATATATTGTGCCTTGTAATTTTGCCTAAGTGAAGACATGTCAACGGAATGAAGATTAGTCTTTCAACGGAATGAAGATTACTCTATCAACGAAATGAGGATTATACCATCAACGAAACAAAGAATAAAGCTATCAACGAAACACATCTTACTTCTATCAACGAATCATTATCACTTTTCTGAATAGTTGACAAAGTGATAGTGACAGTTTTCTGACAGATCAAAAGGAGATGTGGAAGTGTACTTTGCATTGGAAGCCATCAAAATGGACATAGGGAATAAGGAAACATTCCAATTTCCAATTTGGTTCTTGAGTGGGATCATTATAACCCTGAAGACAGAAGACAAAGATCTCCAAGGACCATTGGACAAAAGGGATGAAAAGCAAGCTACTGGCGGTTACCTTTAGTGTACTTTAGAGTAGCCAAAAATAGCATTGTAAACTTGGGTTATATAACCAAGTGTAGCAGTTCATTTTAGATATAGTAAGTGAGATAAATTAGTTTGTATAAGCTTTCTAAGAGCACTCTCACTTTGTATCAAGAACTGAGCAGTTGTGATACATTTTGTAACACAGATTATTTCCGCAATAAAAACATCTCAGTTGGATCCTCAAAACATCCAACTGAAATATTATATCTGCTTGTGTTTTTATTTTCAGTATAGTTTCATTTCGAAAGTTGTTTTAAGTTTAAAATATCTAGAATTGTATTCAACCCCCCTTCTACAATTCTGTTAGGTCATTTGGGATTAACAAAGGATGGTAGTTTGAGATTGTGTATAGACTATCGAGAACTAAACAAGTTGACCATTAAGAACCGTTATCCTTTACCAAGGATTGATGATCTGTTTGACCAATTGAAAGATGCGGTTTACTTCTCCAAGATTGACCTGAGAACTGGATATCACCAGTTAAAGATAAAACCTGAAGATATACCTAAGACTGCATTCCGCACTAGGTATGGGCACTATGAGTTTTTGGTAATGTCGTTTGGGCTGACGAATGCCCCGGCTGAAAGTGTTTGTCCTAAATCCAATCATGTATGATGAGTTAGGAAGAACGTTCTTGTATTCTTATTTGATTTCATTAATGTTAATAAAAGACTTGTTTTGTTTTTATTACGGGCTTTATCTATTTAAAGTGTTTTAAATAAGATGTTCCATAGTTTAGAGTAAAGCTTCTAGAATTATAATGAGATTATAATAGTGAGATCTAGAAGATTATAACTCTAGACTTAAACAGTTCCTGATCATAGGATAACTAATCGGAAGTTGGTGAATCCGCAAAGATTGGTACATACTATGCTTGCTCCCGTAAGGAGGATGTCTGTTCTCATAGGCATTTGTGTGGTGACACTATAGCTAGTATGTAGGTGCTTGTTAGGGAATAAGTTCACTGAACATGACTCGATAAGTTGAATAGCTAATGGAGTTTACTCACGTGTCAATAGCTATTCACTGAGTGATAGTTGTACAAGTGTCCTTAGACTTGAGATCGTTAGAGTTATCTTGTATATAATGAACTATGCTTTGGATTAGTCCTTAGTCTCAAGGACATCCATTAGGTCTATTCTGGGCATAAGGATTTGTGTATAGGATAGTTAACGTCAATAGAGGATCTACCCCTTCGGAAGAGAATATCCTATGTTATTCTTAGTATGCGAGTTCTGGAATCTCTGGCCAGAGTGTATGAAATTAAAAATGAGTTTCTAATTTGCATTAATATGAACTTAGCATTATGAATAAGAAATCATATGATTAAATTTGATAAGGCCTGACACGAGATCCATGCCTTATATTTAATCGGGATATTGTAGGGTAGAAGGAATTGATTGTACTGAAACTAGTCACTGACAGGTTCTTGGTATTCTAAGCAGTGAATTCATATTATCCGGATAGTCGCGATATGTTGAGAAGCATCACTCACGATGTAGAATAAATATAATTAATTAGTTAATTATATTTAATGAATTATTAGAATTCATATAAATAATAAATAAAAGTTTATTATTATTTATTTCTACTACCGGCTTAATATTGAACCTACAGGGTCACACCATAAAAGAATATTTTCTTTGATGAAAAGATTTAAATTATGAGAGAGGAAGAATTATTTTCTAAATAGTTTAGAAAAAGAAATAATGATTAAAATAGTTTTAATCATTATTAAAGCATTTTAGAAATGTGGGGGTAATATATATATAGATATATTATTAAAAACCCTAAAAGAGCCCTATAAATAGAATGAGATAGTTCATTCTAAGGCTCATCCTATTTTGTGAAAAAACCTAAAAAGGAGCTAGCATCCATCTCTCTCTCTCTTTTCTCTCTAAAAGGTGTTAGAGATTTTTGAAGAAATCATCGAAGAAAAATTCTTGGTGGATACCGGTAGAGTGCTTCACACTCTGAGGAGCAACTGCTTGCAACCATCGTTTTAAAGCTTCGATTCTCAAGGTATGGTTACGATTCCCCTCGATCTAGATTTTATATTTTTTTTTCTATATGTGCGATACATGGTTTTTACGGAATAAATGTTATATCACGCTTCTGCTCATCCGTAAATTGTTACAATGGCATCAGAGGTAGGTTTTGCATATAGTACGAGCACTCAGTGTATACCAGACGCGAAGGAGAAGAAGTTCTTGTTGTTGCTGTCTAAGTTGATGACCTCTTGGTCACAGGTTCAAGTGTTGCAAACATCAGAAAGTTCAAGGAAGAAATGGGGAGTGTGTTTGATATGAGTGATCTGGGCAGAATTTCTTACTACTTGGGAATGGAAATTGATCAAAAGGATGGCTACATCGAGCTCAAGCAAACTGTGTATGCGCGAAAGGTACTCGAGAAAGCAGGCATGGCAGACTATAATTCAGTGAGATATCCTATGGAACCCAGTTTGAAGCTAGATAAGGATGAAAAAGGTAAAGCTGTAAACTCGACCCAATTCAAGAGTATGGTGGGGGGACTCAGGTACTTGGTGCTTACACGACCTGATATAGCATATTCTGTGGGCATGGTTAGTCGGTTCATGGAACGACCTACTGTATTGCACTTGAATGTTGTTAAACGCATTATGCGTTATGTTAAAGGGACAATGGAGTATGGGCTGATATATTCGAAAGGAGAAGGAAATTATTTACTTGCAGGCTATTCAGACAGCGACCTGGCAAGCAATGTGGAAGACAGGAAGAGCACGGGAGGTATGGTTTTCAACTTAAATGAAAATCTCATTACTTGGGTGTCGCAGAAACAGAAGTGCGTGGCTTTGTCCACTTGCGAAGCTGAGTTCATGGCAGCAACTGCGGCTGCTTGTCAGGGAATATGGTTGTACAAATTACTAAAGCAAATAACTCATGTCAAGGCTGGTCCAGTAGTTCATTATATTGACAACAAGTGAGCAATTGATTTGGCTAAGAATCCAGTATTTCATCGGAGGAGCAAACATATTGATATCCGCTATCACTTCATTCGTGAGTGTGTAGAGCGAGGTGAAGTAGAAATCAAGCATGTGAATACTAATGAGCAGCGAGCTGATGTGCTAACTAAGGCGTTATCCAGAGTCAAGTTCGAAGGAATGCGTGAACTGTTAGGAGTCAAGAATTTGCAGAAGAGTTTAGATTAAGGGGGAGTTTGTTGGATATTAATCTAAACTTATTCATATTTGTTTTATTTAAATCAAGATTAATGTATTTGTTTTGAATAAGCTGCATGACTAGGTCAGAGTAGTAGAGCGTGTTTTTAGGAGTGTCAACAGTACGTGCGTAGAAGTGGAGTTACACACTAGGAGGTTGTTCCTGGTTTTTCTCCAGCACTCTGTTTGTTTTGTTTGCTGTGTACACGTCCAAATATATGTACTGGACGTCTTTCTTTTCTTGTAGTGTGTGTACTGAAGTTTCATTAATATCAGAAAACCGAGCTTGTCTCAAACTACTCTAAGCTTACATATCTGTTATAGTTTCTATAATATATTCCACCATCATCGAGGCTACTTGGTTTTTAAGTTCTGTAATTGTAGTTGTTTGACTAATGCTATTAAGAATGGTCCTTTAGAAATCATAGGAAATGTGTTCATGGTTTGAGAATATATATGTCCCTAACCCTAGAGAAAAAAACAAGAATTTGGGTTGAATTTAGTAGCTTGTCTTTATTGGAGTATTGAAGGGATTTGTTATGTTGCTTTTGGCCTAGGTTAACCAATTGCCTTTTCTAATGATACCTTTAAAGCTGCTCTTAAAAATGAACCTTTAGTTACCCATAGGCTCCTCAAACTGAACCCAAGAAGTAATAAGGATGGAGAGCATGTGTCTCCTAAAGCCACTATGGTAGTCTCTAATTCAAGTGCTCCGCCAACTCCCGGTGTGAGACACATTGACATGTCTGGGGAGAATTAAAGTTGCTAAAATTGTCAAAGATATTGCAACCAGTAAATCAATCGAGAGTGAGAAAAAGAAAGAGAGATGATTTTAAAAAGGTAGAAGAAAGCTAGAGCTGGGGGAATTAATCAGCTGAAATAACCTAGAACAACCACCATCTCAAAGTGATGGTGCGCGAGCAAGGCCCGGAAGAACCTGGAAGCAGCCTTTAAAGTGCAGGCCCATGAAGAACCATCATACCTGCTCAAAGTGTAGGTGAACGCCAAATTGCTTTGGTTGAAAGGATCAGTAACTTGTTTTTTTGGTTGATTTGAAAGCAAGAAAGTATACAAAAACCGGAAATATTAAAAAAGAGAAAATATGATGATGATTGGAATTCAAATAAAATAAATATATTAAAATAGTTTTATATTTTAAACTTTTTAAATGTTAAATATATTAAACTTGTTTCTATAGCTTTTGAGAAAAAATGTAAAATATTTTAAACTTGTACTTAGAATATTGATAGATTTCCAATTTTGTTAGATGAAAAGAATTATCGAAAAGTAATTTTATTGGATTAATTTGAATATTTATGATAAAATATAGTTTATACATAAATTTTTAATAGTATATTTACTTATTTGGATATTAATCGGTATTTGATATACTTGAGTAAAAAAATTTAAAATGAAAATACAAATAAGGCACATGGTGTTTAGCATTGAATTATTTACCACATAATTGGATTGGGCTTGTTTAAGCCATGGGCTTTTTAGGCAAACTAGAGCTAATTAAAATAGGATCCACTATTTAGGTTTTACTTCTTCTCTACCCTTATACATAAAAACTACATTTTCACTTGCAAACCCTAGCCTCCTTGTTCTCACAGACATTTCTAATTTAATATCTATACAGATTTACATAATACCCCAATTGTCCAATCACATAATTCTCCTTACATCTAATTTCTATGTGTAGAAAAACCCTCAACACAACAACTATATTTCAAGTCCAACTTATCAATCTTGCACAGAGTATCTAGAATGGAAATTCAGGAAGCTGAAATTGAAGAAGACGACAATTCATTTTGTACACCTAAAGGTAATTGAACACTTTTATAATTCACTTTCCTTATACGGGCATAAGCAGGTTTCCTTTTACCACATAATTTACCCTAACTAATACCAAATTTATGGTGTCAATTCATATTGAACAGGTAATGCAAAGGGATTAGTCATGATACATCAGTACTTGGTAAACTGGAAGGAAAACTGAAATGAAGTCTCACTCTTTTGAAAGTTTCCTGTGACTAGAAAATATGCTTGTTTGTGTTTTGTATTTATATTTGTTGTATTGCGATATCTTTTTCAAAGAATTTTAAAGTTATTATTAACAGAGTCTCAAAGTATTTCCAATTTTTTTTAATTTAGTTTTTTTAGTGATTTTCAACCTTAATATATATATATTCTAATTGTTTAACTAACAACCAAGGTTTATGATGTGGCAAATTATAAACTTGTAAGACCAAGGTCTTAGTTTCTGTATGTAAGCTTCTATGTGATTTTATATATAATTGTTTTTTGATTTTGTGGCTTTAGACGTTCATTTTAATTGCCTGAGAAATTTTGGGACAAATATCATCAAGAGTAAAGAGGACATGTGCCTCTTGCACAGACTGAACACTCGTATTTTGGGACAACTCTCTCTCTGTATATATATTAATATGTATTCAAGTTCAAACAACCCCATCCCTCCCTCCCACTTCTTAGTTACAAATTGTTAGTTATGCTTTTGGATCTGAGGCTTAATATGGGTTAATGGAAACCGGGAGAATGAGGGGTAGAAGGTTTGCCTAATTAATGTGCATTTGTATTGGTGTTTTTCCGAGTACCTAAATATATAGTGCTTATTAATAGTGCACCTTTTTTTTATGCGTGAAAGATTGAATTGTTAATGATATGATGTAATTCCCATACGCCCAACTCCAACACCTTGAATTTAACATGGTATGAAAGCTCTCGTTGATCTACCAATATTGTGGATTCTTATTGAAAATATTGATATTGCACTTTGTTGGGCCCAAAAATGGGACAAGATCGTCACCTATTGAAAATTTGACTGGACCATCTTGGTAAACCAACTCTAACACCTTGAAATTTTAGTGAAATTTGGTCTCTCTTTGATCAATCATAAACGATCGAGGGGAGTGTTGTTAGATGAGGTGTTTACTTAACATTAATAAACGACCGAGGGGAGTGTTGTTACATGAGGTGTTTACTTAACATTAATAAACGACTGAGGGGAGTGTTGTTAGATGAGGTGTTTACTTAACATTAATAATTCTAGAATTAGAATTAGTAATAAGTTCTCAAGTTCAATTTCTAATGTAGTGGTTAGCACATATGGTTGTTGGTTGAATATTGAGGTTTCTTTGATCTGTTTGTCATGTACCTGCCTTAACATATTTATATACCATGACGAAGAATGGGGTGGAGTGGGGCGTGTTCCTTCCTTAACATATTTTTATACCAGGACGAAGAATGGGGTGGGGTGGGGTGGGGTGGTAAAACGCAAGCAAGAAGCAAGAGTGACTGCCTCCTTATGTTCGTGTGCAGCACAGTAAATGCTTGACATTTTCCGTAACAAATTTAACTGAAACTCACCCACACCCACTCTACAATCTGAAAAATTAAAACTAAATATCATTTTAATTGTAGTAGTTACCAAGTTATGGTTTCCTGCTCTTTTGCCTTTTGGGTTCAGAGTTTAGACTATTTCAAGTGTGAGAATATTGAATTGTAATCTTGCAGGTTAACAAAATACCTATGAAGCTGACTAGGCAGTCTGCAAATTCAAATAGACTGGAGCTATGACAATAGCTGAAGAACTACAGTCTCATAAATGGTTGTACCTCCACAGGTACAAATATATCACTAGATAACATAATTGTAACTATCCACAACATTCGTACAACCTTAAATAGAAGACAAAAGGTTGAAGATAGAGAAAAAAGGATATATAATAGTGAGGCTTCATGTTGAACAGATTGTTGACAATGAATGTGTCTTGCACGAGAAGTTTATATGTATGCTGAAAAAGTAAAAGTTACAATATCTGCTAAAAATCCTGAGATCCCTCAAAAGACAGATCAGAAGAAACAAAGGGATCAGGAAATACATGTTGATGTGAGTATTGATTTTGTCATGTAAATGATTACTATTCTTCATATTTGAGCTAACTACTTGGTACTCTGAACAAATTTTAACATAGAACTACACCAAAAATTTTACCTGAAATGAAATTCCTTTAATATTGTTATTTTTCATTCTACACCCATCCACCAAGTTTTGTCATTGAAGGGTTTAATCCTTCTCTCGTAACGGGGAAGGAATATATCTCTATTACAAGAGTCATTTGTCTAATTCTACTAACATTTTAAAAACATATGATTTTGGAAATTCAATGCATATAAAATTGTAGTAGCGAGCACATCTTATTTTGTAGGGGTAAAACGTCTATAAGTCAACATAGGTACCTTGGGGTACCAAGAGAAATTATAGCAAAAGAGGTTGGTGATAGTTGCAATTTAAGGTTCCTGCTCAACTAGGGAGAATCTTCATTTCTTTCTTGAATCGGGTTTTAAAGTTTCAGCCATGTTTAAGACATTATATAAGTAGTGCGACCTAATTAAGGGCCCTCTTTAAGATTTTTTTTTTATATTTCTTATTGTATAATTGGGTTTTGAGGACATTTTCATTTTGTTTAGATTACAAATAATCCTACACGATGATTCAAGTTTAAGTATCTTTTGTAATAGTGTATATGTGCTACTGTTGTTGATGCCTTGATCTTTATTTCCAGAATATTCAGGGATCAACTGAAGTAAACAATGGTTCTAAGATAAAACCGCGAAGTAAACAATGGTTCTAACAATGGTGAGGGAAGCACGGGTGCTAATATGGATATGAAAGATTCCTTTGTAGGGGATGAAGCCAAATCAAGTGCAGAGAACGACTTTTTAATGACTACACAAATGTTGATGAAATACGAAAATTGGTGATTTTCACCCTTCGGTAATGATCTTATGGTGGCTCCGCATGTTTTCCATGTACTAGGAAACGTAGAAATGGAGTTCCTAGGCACAAAGGCGTGATGAGCAAAACAACAAACACCCCTCTGTTTGAGGACCAGGCAGATGAAATAGTTAAGCAAACTAAGAATTCTTTGCCAAATGGGTATGGAAAACTGAGAAAAGCCGTTGACGGAAAAATCTGTAACTACTAATAGTTTATTTTCCCGTTTATTTTGTGGCAATCAAATTAACCATTAACAATTAGTTTCATCATTTAAGAATAGCAGTGGATGAATCATGAATGTTAAAAATATGCTTTTACATGCTTTTTGGGATTTGTTTTGTGGTGGTTAAACAGTTGAGAATAATCAATGATTAACTTGTTGCATATATAAATACCTACATAACGTATTATATTATAATTTTTTTACCGGTCTTGTCCAAGAACTTCGTTTTATATGTTTGGCTAGCTCGATGACATGTTAGGTGATGGGGAATTTTTGTACAGAGAACCTATTAATTTGAACCTAAGCATGTACTTGTAAAATTTAAATTATAAGATTTAAGAGAAGTATTTTCATATAAATTGACAAGAATAGGAGTGGATGAATCATGAATGTTGAAGAAATTTCATGACTGTTGATAGGTTAATTTGTAAGTTCAATTATGCACAATTTTATGAGACACCTTATATTATTTTCTTTTCTTGTTGTGTTGTCTACTTCCATTATGCAATTATTCCCGAACATGCAGACTCCCATGAAATTTATAATGCAAAATATGATGGTATGATAATCGATGAAGATTGATACCGATGATGATCAACCTCTATCAATTTTATCAAAGATGCTACCTCTAATTGGTTCAGATAATTCAAGTGAGCAAATTTAGTCTTCAACTTCTCTGTAATTTTCGGTTGTGGAAGTTCTACTATCACTATTAAATTATTAATAAAAAGTACTGTTATATTTTTCTTACGAACTTTAGATATAGGGAAACAAGTTGCTACACTACAAGAAAAACTCATCAGACGACACCTTTCAGACAACTGACAGCCGAAAATGTGTTGCCTAAAATTAACAAACGACAGTTTATTTTTTGGCTCGAAAAAGTATTGTCTAATCCATTACATTACAACGGTTTACGAACCGTTGTCTAAGAAAGTGAAAAATAGTGGATATAGACGACGCAAATGAATGAGTTTAGACAACAGTTTTTTTAACTCTTGTCTAAATAATATTAAGACAATGTTTTAATTTAACCGTTGTTGGATTGAGACCACGGTTGTCTTAGTCGTATTGTGTGAATAAACGTAAGACAATGTTGCAAAAAAACCGTGGTGTAAATTTGATATAATTTTATTATAAAATTGTGAGTAAATTATTGGATAATAATTTTTATATATTAGGATGTTGACTAACTTTGTTTTATTTATTCAATTTATAAAAGTATAGAACAATGGTTTTTGTTTAACAAAGTGTTGTAAGTTGTAAGACTTAACAATGGTTTTGTTCCAAAAACCCGTTGTATATTTGTATAATATACACAAGGGTTTTCGTTTTGATGCGTTCGTTGTTGAATAATCTCTATAACAATTGTTTATGTTGTTAAACCGTTGTATGATATAGACAATGGTTTCGTTTTATAAAATCCTTGCGTGATTATTTACGTTACAACGTTTTGTTTAGCTAAACCGTTGTCTATATCAAAAGCATTGATTTTTTTTAAAAACATACTTTATTTGTTATCCTTAATACATACATAAGTGTTACACACTTCATACAATGTTATTGTATAAATCTCTTATTTGGATATTTAGTATAAAAATTTGTTAAATATATAAAAACACTTAAATAAAGGTTAATGATAATAATAATATCATTGATAGATAGAATACGATCATACTTCACATATTTTGTCATACACGTTGTAGATGTGAACATCATATACTACAAGAAAAACGCCTATCAGCTACCACATTTATTAGCGACCGACACTTCTGTCGCTAGTCGCTATTATCTAGTAGTAGAGACCGATTTCAGCGACAAGAAATATATCCGTAGCTAAAGAACCTTAGCGACAACAATCCGTCGCTATTTCGTCGCTAAGATTCATTTCCCGCCAAAAGAATCACCGGGAAAAATTGGCGCTTCCTTCTTAGCGACGGGTTTGTATCTGCGACCGCATTCTGTCGCAGATAATGCCACGTGAGCAAAACATCAGCGACCGAAAGCGGTAGCTAATCCGTTGCTATAGTAAAATTCCTTCCTCAAATTTTTTCCACGAAAATTGCGCGGTAAATGCTAGCGACCCAATATTATCAGCAACCGACTTCGGTAGCAGAAAGTGCCACGTTGGTTTGCAGCTAGTGAATCGGTCGCAGGTAGCTGTCGTTATGTTATAATATATTTTTATTAAAAGAATTTAATTTAATATTTTTATTGCAAATTTAAGGTCGATTTTGAGATTAAGGTTTATTTGTAATTTAATGGAACTTTAATTAATATATTTTATCTCGTGTAAAACGCGACTCTAATGTATATTATATATTAATTTGAAAAAAATTAGAAATCTTAATATGTATAAAACCATTAAATTTTTGTTTGTACTACTTTCGTCCAATTATAAATATTAAAATTGGTTTGGTTTTGGATATTTTGGTTAAAAAACCGACTACACTAGTTTGACTAATTGTTTTCAAAAAAACTGACATTTAGTTTTATAAATCTAAAATTAATATGTTATAATAGATTATTTATATATTTTTCACTAATTAGACATATTATAGGATATATATATATATATATATATATATATATATATATATATATATATATATATATATATATATATATATATGTGTGTGTGTGTGTGTGTGTGTAATTTAGATGGATTAGCTAATTTGACCGAAAAAAGTAAAACAAGCTAGTTTGAATGAGATGGAAGGGGTATTGTATAATTTGTTATAGTATTGTATATATATAATTTAGGTTCAACTCGACAATTAATCTAGGGATTTGTTTTTAATATTTGTTTTTATGTAAAAAGAAAAGTTAAAAATTTGTTATTAGTGAGGATAAAACCCGTGGTATTAAATAGGTTGTGAATTTTTTAGATTTTACAGAATTAAAAAAACAAACAAAAAAAGAAGGTAATTTAAAAAAGGGTTTTTGTTGTATATTTTATATCCTTTTTAAGACATTACTGATTTTTAAGAAACACAAAAAGGGGGAAAAAACATAAAAGAGAAAGGGTTTTGTTCATCGGTCTTTCTTACTTCTAATCGTGGGTTACAGTGGCTATCACCATCATCATCGTGGGTTATAGTAGCTGTCACCGGCATCTTTCTAGTCTTCGTTAAAGAAAAAAAGGTAATGGTGTATATAACCATCATTATCATCATCTGTTTTAATAGATATATGTGTGTTTCATTTGTTTAATTTGTATGGGTATATGTTTAATTGATGATTGGTATTGTCATAGTATATGTTTAATTGTGAATTGTGTATGGTAAGCTTAATTTTGTAGAATTACGAATTATCTCAACCAAAGATCATCTATAATGATGTGATTATCGAAACCATTGCGGAGAGTTCGAAGCACGATAAGGATGATAGTACTAATCTGGTGTCTTCGGAAACAAAATTGACTAATAAAGTAGTCGAGCCTATGAGCAGAGGTAATCTCCTGTGTCTATCTCTGGGTCAAATCCTTCACTTGGGTACATTTTGTTACGAAATATTTGGGGGTTGTATTAAAAAAACAAACAAGTCTGAAGAATGATCTGCACTCCCATGAATGTTAAATACATTATAGTGTCTAGCAAACTTCTTCCTCGGTCTAGTGTCCTGGGTTATATACATTGAAAAAACCGTGTTATTACAGTTCGGTTGGTACCTTTTTTTTTGTTCACTCTATGTACAATTCAGAAGATCTATTGATTAGTTTGTGCTGTTCTTGAGCTGGCAACTATTATTGTTATCATATGTATCATGTTCTGTAGTTAGTCATGGATATGATAAAGCATAGAATAGTTAAAATTTTAAATAGAAGTAACGCCACCTTTTCATAATCCCTGTACTAGAAGGTAACCTAGTTTTATAGAGCAAAGAATGAGGTGTCTGACCCTGTTTAGATCTAAGCGCATAATTTATTGGTGTTTACCAGGTTGATCTGAAGATAATTGAAGCTTGCATTAACTGTCAAAACGCAAGATGAACTGGCGTTGGTCATAAACAAAATACATGGGTAGAAAGAGAAAGATTTGGGTAGAAGGAGAGAAAATGGGTGTAAGATTTGAGCATAAAGGAGAATGAACAACAAATACATAGAATGAAGAGAGCAGTGAGATTGAAGGAAAGAGAATGTGATCGACTAAGCTAAATAAAGATGGCGTTTCTGTATGTGCAAAGGGTGCATAAATTTGTGCCATTTTGGGCATTTCCTCTAAATAATAATACAATCTTATTAAGTACTTGGTTTTTAGATTTTACTTCCTTAGATTTACTAAATTCTTTTAAGTTTTGTGGATGAACTATCGGTTCAATTTTGGCAGTAGATTTATATACATTGTTGGTTTTGTTAATCTCAAACATGGTCGTGTCTGAATTGTTTGCTGCATTATTTGTTGGGGTATGTGTCTACAGAAGCCTAGTTGTACGTGTGTAAAGTTATGGGTCTGTGGTTTGAATAAGTCTTTCTGTTTTTTGTTTCTGTTGCAGTCATGTAGGATCGTGGAATAAGTATTCTAGTAGTTGAGTATTTGTAGGAGTTTAGTTCCTGTTTTGTAGGCTTGAAAACATCAGGTCTCTTTCTATATTTGTATCGTTTTCTTTCAATGAAAAGGCAGGTCTTTTGACAAGCAAAACTTTGTGCATCAATTCTACAATTATATAGCTAATATATGTGTATTACAAATATAAGAACAAGAATTGGTATCAGAGCTTAAGATCTTGGTGAATGTCAAAAAACTCAAACGATGGATGCGAACAAAGGCAAAAATGGAACGCTGGGGTTGTCATATCCGATGCTGGCGAGGAACAATTATACCACTTGGGCTCTCAAGATGAAAGTGGTTATGCAAGCTCAGGGGGTGTGGAACGTTGTTTCTCCGAGTGATGAAAAGGCTGTTGTAGATGAAAGAACTGATAAGGTGGCAACAGCTATGATGTATCAGGGTCTACCTGAAGATGTGCTATTGTCTGTGGCTCAGAAGAAAATAGCCAAGGAGCTATGGGAGGCTGTCAAAACACTGTGTCAAGGATCAGACAAGGTAAAAGCTGCTCGTATTCAAACTCTCAAATCGGAGTTTGAGGCATTGAACATGAAGGAAAGTGAACATATAGATGACTTCTATATGAGAATGAATGGGCTGGTTACAAACATTAGAACTCTTGGTGAAGAAATGAGTGAGCCGTACGTTGTGAAAAAACTTCTAAGATCCGTCCCTTCTAAATTTTTGCAAATTACTTCCACCATGGAACAATTTGGCAATCTTGAAACCATGACCATGGAGGAAGCAGTGGGTTCTCTCAAGGCGCATGAGGAGCGTTTAAGGGGCAGAAGTGAAAGTAATGAAAGTCAATTGTTACTAACCAAAGAGGAGTGGGAAAAACGAGAAGGGGAGGAGAAGAAACTACTGTTAACCAGGGAAGAATGGATCAAACGCTCTGGTGCAGGAGGAACCTCAAGTTTCAGAAGCAAAGGACGAGATAAAAGCACTGTAAAATGCTACAATTGTAGTATCTATGGACACTTTGCGTCAGAATGCCGAAGGCCGAGGAAAAATAGAGAAGCAAAGCAAGAGGCCAACATGACAATGGTGGAAGATGATGAACCCACATTGTTGCTTGCAGTCCATAACAAAAAGGAGTCTGATTTAGTGTTACTGAATGAAGAACGTGTAGTGCCAGCCCTCCTGCCGAAGAATGGGTCCAAAGATAGTGACTCAAATCTTTGGTATTTAGATAACGGAGCGAGCAACCACATGACTGGTTATAAATCAAAGTTCTCAAGTCTCGATGAAAGCATAACAGGTGAGGTGCGTTTTGGTGATGGCTCAACAGTAAAAATTGAAGGCAAAGGAACAGTCATGCTAATGTGCAAAAATGGAGAAGAAAGAGCTCTAAATGAGGTATTTTACATTCCAAGTTTACGTAATAATATAATCAGTTTGGGTCAAATGTCTGAGGGTGGTGATAAAATAGTTCTTCGGGGAGAATTTTTATGGGTTTTTGACAAACAAGAACGACTTTTGATGAAAGTAAGAAGATCACCAAACAGATTATATAAGGTCATTATTGAATCCAGCAAACGTGTTTGTCTGTTGACTGTGGGGGATGAAACTTCCAGCCTATGGCATAGACGTTTGGGGCATGTAAACTATCACGCCATGGCTTTGATGTCAAAACAGAAGATGGTACATGGCTTGCCAAATATGCAGCAGTCCAAGGGTGTATGTCAAGGATGTCTATTGTCAAAACAGACCAGGAAACAAATTCCGAACAAGGCAAAATTTTGTGCTGAACAGGTCCTGGAGTTAATCCATGCGGATTTGTGTGGTCCCATTTCTCCTGAAACAAACTCTGGTTACAAGTATTTTTTCTTACTTGTAGACGACTATAGTCGATATATGTGGGTATATTTTCTGAAAAACAAAGATGAAGCTCTCAATACCTTCAAGAAATTTCGAGCTATAGTAGAAAAGGGGACAGGGAAAGTTGTGAAAGTTTTGCGGACAGATCGTGGAGCTGAATTTGCATCAAACGAATTCAGAGATTATTGTGCAAGTGATGGGATCGAGAGGCACTATACTACGCCCTACACACCCCAGCAAAACGGGGTGGTGGAGCGTAGAAATAGGACTGTAGTCGAAATGACAAGGAGCTGTTTAAAGGAAATGCAGATGCCAGCCATGATGTGGGCAGAAGCAGTCCGAAACTCAGTCTACATTCTTAATAGAGTCCCAACTAGAGCGTTAACAGGACAGACACCATATGAAGCTTGGAGAAAGAAGAACCCAGACATTGCACACTTGAGGGTTTTCTGAGAACCCTGTCATATGGTGTGCAATGTCTGGCTTCTTCTTTCTCCAAGCTTCATATGGTGTCTGTCCTGTTAACGCTCTAGTTGGGACTCTATTAAGAATGTAGACTGAGTTTCGGACTGCTTCTGCCCACATCATGGCTGGCATCTGCATTTCCTTTAAACAGCTCCTTGTCATTTCGACTACAGTCCTATTTCTACGCTCCACCACCCCGTTTTGCTGGGGTGTGTAGGGCGTAGTATAGTGCCTCTCGATCCCAGCACTTGCACAATAATCTCTGAATTCGTTTGATGCAAATTCACCTCCACGATCTGTCCGCAAAACTTTCACAACTTTCCCTGTCCCCTTTTCTACTATAGCTCGAAATTTCTTGAAGGTATTGAGAGCTTCATCTTTGTTTTTCAGAAAATATACCCACATATATCGACTATAGTCGTCTACAAGTAAGAAAAAATACCTGTAACCAGAGTTTGTTTCAGGAGAAATGGGACCACACAAATCCGCATGGATTAACTCCAGGACCTGTTCAGCACAAAATTTTGCCTTGTTCGGAATTTGTTTCTTGGTCTGTTTTGACAATAGACATCCTTGACATACACCCTTGGACTGCTGCATATTTGGCAAGCCATGTACCATCTTCTGTTTTGACATCAAAGGCATGGCGTGATAGTTTACATGCCCCAAACGTCTATGCCATAGGCTGGAAGTTTCATCCCCCACAGTCAACAGACAAACACGTTTGCTGGATTCAATAATGACCTTATATAATCTGTTTGGTGATCTTCTTACTTTCATCAAAAGTCGTTCTTGTTTGTCAAAAACCCATAAAAATTCTCCCCGAAGAACTATTTTATCACCACCCTCAGACATTTGACCCAAACTGATTATATTGTTACGTAAACTTGGAATGTAAAATACCTCATTTAGAGCTCTTTCTTCTCCATTCTTGCACATTAGCATGACTGTTCCTTTGCCTTCAATTTTTACTGTTGAGCCATCACCAAAACGCACCTCACCTGTTATGCTTTCATCGAGACTTGAGAACTTTGATTTATAACCAGTCATGTGGTTGCTCGCCCCGTTATCTAAATACCAAAGATTTGAGTCACTATCTTTGGACCCATTCTTCGGCAGGAGGGCTGGCACTACACGTTCTTCATTCAGTAACACTAAATCAGACTCCTTTTTGTTATGGACTGCAAGCAACAATGTGGGTTCATCATCTTCCACCATTGTCATGTTGGCCTCTTGCTTTGCTTCTCTATTTTTCCTCGGCCTTCGGCATTCTGACGCAAAGTGTCCATAGATACTACAATTGTAGCATTTTACAGTGCTTTTATCTCGTCCTTTGCTTCTGAAACTTGAGGTTCCTCCTGCACCAGAGCGTTTGATCCATTCTTCCCTGGTTAACAGTAGTTTCTTCTCCTCCCCTTCTCGTTTTTCCCACTCCTCTTTGGTTAGTAACAATTGACTTTCATTACTTTCACTTCTGCCCCTTAAACGCTCCTCATGTGCCTTGAGAGAACCCACTGCTTCCTCCATGGTCATGGTTTCAAGATTGCCAAATTGTTCCATGGTGGAAGTAATTTGCAAAAATTTAGAAGGGACGGATCTTAGAAGTTTTTTCACAACGTACGGCTCACTCATTTCTTCACCAAGAGTTCTAATGTTTGTAACCAGCCCATTCATTCTCATATAGAAGTCATCTATATGTTCACTTTCCTTCATGTTCAATGCCTCAAACTCCGATTTGAGAGTTTGAATACGAGCAGCTTTTACCTTGTCTGATCCTTGACATAGTGTTTTGACAGCCTCCCATAGCTCCTTGGCTGTTTTCTTCTGAGCCACAGACAATAGCACATCTTCAGGTAGACCCTGATACATCATAGCTATTGCCACCTTATCAGTTCTTTCATCTACAACAGCCTTTTCATCACTCGGAGAAACAACGTTCCACACCCCCTGAGCTTGCATAACCACTTTCATCTTGAGAGCCCAAGTGGTATAATTGTTCCTCGCCAGCATCGGATATGACAACCCCAGCGTTCCATTTATAAGATTATTGTGAATTTGCATTTGAGGTGAATTTGCATCAAACGAATTCAGAGATTATTGTGCAAGTGCTGGGATCGAGAGGCACTATACTACGCCCTACACACCCTAGCAAAACGGGGTGGTGGAGCGTAGAAATAGGACTGTAGTCGAAATGACAAGGAGCTGTTTAAAGGAAATGCAGATGCCAGCCATGATGTAGGCAGAAGCAGTCCGAAACTCAGTCTACATTCTTAACAGGGTCCCAACTAGAGCGTTAACAGGACAGACACCATATGAAGCTTGGAGAAAGAAGAAGCCAGACATTGCACACTTGAGGGTTTTCGGGTGTCTCGCCCACATGAAAGTTCCCAGCATTAAGACGAAGAAACTTGATGATCGTAGCATACCAGTTATTAATCTTGGTCGAGAACAGGGTACTAAAGGGTATCGTTTGTTTGATCCAAATAACAAACGTATTTGGATAAGTCGTGATGTTATTTTCGAAGAGACAAAAGCTTGGAGTTGGGGTGACTCAGAAAGAAGTGATACAGGGCAAGTCCATTTTCCAGTCATTGAGTTGGAGGATACCACTGGTACAACTAATTATGACAGGGAAACGTCCAACGAAAATGAAGATACAGATTCTAGTGGGGTGGTTACGCCTGCATCTCAAACATCAGTGTCTAGGCTAAACCGTGAAGATTATGATGATAGTACAGTGCCTAAGAGGTGCAGAAACATTAGCGATGTGTATAATGAAGCTGAAGAAGTAGTATTGGATGAAGAATTATTTCTCATGGGGGTCGAAGAGCCAGCGAACTACAAACAAGCCGTGAAAAATGCTGACTGGAGGAAAGCAATGGAAAGTGAGATAAAATCAATTGAAGAAAACGAGACATGGACACTCACAGCTCCACCGTCTGATCAGAAAGTTGTGGGTTTGAAATGGATTTATAAATTAAAGAAAGATGCAGAGGGAAACATTGTAAAGCACAAAGCTCGGTTAGTAGCAAAAGGATATGTTCAGGAACAAGGAGTCGATTTCGATGAGGTGTATGCACCAGTCACACGGTTAGAGACAGTGAGACTTTTATTGGCTTTGGCGGCAAAATCTAATTGGGAGGTGCATCACCTGGATGTTAAGACTGCGTTTTTAAATGGGGATATAAAAGAAAATGTATATGTTTCACAGCCTGAGGGCTTCGAAGTGGTTGGACAAGAAGGCAAGGTTTACAAGCTCTTAAAGGCCCTGTATGGGTTGAGGCAGGCGCCTCGTGCCTGGTATGAGAAATTAAATGAATGTCTTATAAGTCTTGGTTTTTGTAGATGCCCTTATGAACATGCAGTGTATACAAGAAGAGTGGGAGAAGAAAGCATGATAGTGGCTGTTTATGTTGACGATCTACTCGTCACAGGATCAAAGGTAGCCATGATCGAGTCTTTTAAACAAGAAATGAACCAGAAATTCAAGATGAGCGACTTGGGGAAGTTAAACTACTACCTTGGTATAGAGGTCAAACAAGAAGAAGGTGTCATTGAGCTGAAACAAACCGGTTACGCTAAGAAGATTCTGGAAAAGGCAGGCCTGGGGAGCTGTAACGCAGCAAAATTCCCTATGGATTTGAAGGAACAGATAGGCAAAGATGACGGGGGTGCAACTGTTAATCCAACTCAGTACAAAAGTATGATAGGAGGTTTGCGTTATCTGGTCCATACTCGACCAGACATCGCCTATTCAGTGGGTATTTTGAGTAGGCACATGGAGAGGCCAACCAAACTCCATTTGAATGCTGTGAAACGAGTAATGAGATATGTAAAAGGTACAGTGCATTATGGTTTGGTGTACACAAAAAACAGTGGTATTAATGTCTTGACAGGGTTCTCAGATAGTGATCTAGCAGGGAATTTGGACGACAGACGAAGTACGGGGGGCATGGTGTTCTATCTCAACGAAAGTATAATCACATGGGTTTCTCAAAAGCAAAGATGCGTAGCACTTTCTTCTTGCGAGGCAGAGTTTATGGCAGCAACATCTGCAGCTTGCCAAGGAATTTGGCTTCGAAATGTCTTGAAAAAAATAACAGCTGAAGAGATAGGTCCAGTCATCTTGTGTATTGATAATAAATCGGCAATTGATCTAGCTAAAAACCCTATGTTCCATGGGAGGAGTAAACATATAGACATAAGATACCACTTCATCAGGGAATGTGTTGAGCGAGGTGAAGTCGTCTTAAAGCATGTTAACAGCAATGATCAGAAGGCTGATATCATGACCAAAGCTTTAGCAACGCTCAAATTTGAAAGAATGAGGAGTCTACTTGGAGTTAAAGAATTGTCTAAACATGTTTGAGATTAAGGGGGTGTTTGTTGGTTTTGTTAATCTCAAACATGGTCGTGTCTGAATTGTTTGCTGCATTATTTGTTGGGGTATGTGTCTGCAGAAGCCTAGCTGTACGTGTGTAAAGTTATGGGTCTGTGGTTTGAATAAGTCTTTCTGTTTTTTGTTTCTGTTGCAGTCATGTAGGATCGTGGAATAAGTATTCTAGTAGTTGAGTATTTGTAGGAGTTTAGTTCCTGTTTTGTAGGCTTGAAAACATCAGGTCTCTTTCTATATTTGTATCGTTTTCTTTCAATGAAAAGGCAGGTCTTTTGACAAGCAAAACTTTATGCATCAATTCTACAATTATATAGCTAATATATGTGTATTACAAATATAAGAACAAGATACATCACATCAGTATGTTCATAGCTGTATATGTCTTTCTCTTGACATGCTGACAGTACTCTTGTTCAGTCTGCACTTTGAAGATTAGTCTAGTCATCACCTTTCTGTTTTAACATGTTCCTCAATCTGGAATCCATACATATTCCTCAATCTGCCAAGGAAGTATCCCAGGACTTTGATAACATGTGCTTCTAATACTTCATTTTAGAAATTAAAAATAGTATAACAGTATCTTATTGAGCCGGAATGTCTCAATAGAATGGTGTCAGCCAACTCTTCATTATAAACAGCTGGTTGCAATTCCAAAAATTATATCCTATATATAATTAGTTTAAGGAGGTTAATGTGGTTTGGTCGTTAGGGCTAAAAAAGTCATTTTAGAAGTAGTATTATTGAGGGAATGGATCAAGGTTCGATTCGTGATGACTATAAATAGTAAATAATAAGTAGGGCCAAAATAATAAATACTAAAATTTTAAAATAATAAGTGGTCGTCAGGGTTAAAATAGTAAAATTTTAAGTAGGGCTAAAATAATAAATTTAGCTATTACTAAGAATTAAATAATAAGTCTAACTTAGAAGGAAAACAAACTTAATATAAAATGTTTATAGGGGGATTAACAGCAGCATAAATTATAAACCCCACTACTCCACTAAACAATTTAACAATGAACATTACATTTTCTCGGACAGAGAGATGAAATGAAAGAATTAGAAAAAACATAGTATTTAAATAAACAGAGTGAGAATTATAAAATTTTAATAACTTAATAATTTAAAAATTGGAAAACATAAATGTGATAAATTAAATTATTAAAAATCAATATTACTACAAAAAGTATTATAAATTTCATTAATTATTATTAGAAGTATTAATTATTACCTGAACTTGTTAAATTTCATTCACGGCACTACACACTTTCTAACATTTTGCTTGGTGAGTTCTGCATATATCAAGAAACCATACAGGTATGCCTACTACTATTTTGAAGTCTAATAATAGCCTTGATGTTTGTGATATTTTACTAGATATCCTCTCTGCTTTAGCACAAAGTGCACCATGCAATGAACATAAGAGATACCTAAATGTTTATTTT
The DNA here is from genome assembly GCA_030848705.1 of Heracleum sosnowskyi. Classification (NCBI taxonomy): domain Eukaryota; kingdom Viridiplantae; phylum Streptophyta; class Magnoliopsida; order Apiales; family Apiaceae; genus Heracleum; species Heracleum sosnowskyi. The sequence continues at coordinate 108,467,882 of CM061240.1, read as the reverse complement.
TTGAATTCTAAATTGCAATATACACAAGGGTTTTCGTTTTGATCCGTTCGTTGTTGAATAATCTCTGTGACAATTGTTTATGTTGTTAAACCGACAATGGTTTAGTTTTATAAAATCCTTGCGTGATTATTTATGTTACAACGTTTTGTTTTGCTAAACCATTGTCTATATCAAAAGTGTTGATTTTTTTAAAAAAATATTTTATTTGTTGCCCTTAATACATACATAAGTGTTACACACTTCATACAATGTTAATGTATAAATCTCTTATTTGGATATTTAGTGCTACGAAAATGTTAATAATTATAACATTACTAATTCCGAAGAGCTTTAATTGTAGGGCTTTCGTTAAGGTATTCAATCTCTAACTCATATGGTTTTTGTATTTGACTGTTTGACTTTTGCTTGATGTGTGCTTGATATTCGATTATGGATTTAAATTAGGGTATATATTTGCTTCTATTTGTCTCTCCCTCTCGATTCTATCTTTTTTTTTTGTGATATCCTTGTGTGAGTAATTATTTTACAACATTTTTTTAGCTAAATCGTTTTTTGTATCAAAAGCCTTCTTTTTTTATAAACTTTATTTGTTGTCGTTAATACATAATCATACACTTCATACAATATTATCATCTGAATCTATTATTTGGATATTTAGTATAAAAATTTGTTAAACAAGAACGTTTAAATAAATGTTCATAATAACAATAATAATATCACTGATAAATAGAATACGACCATATGTCAGATATTTTGTTATATACATTGTAGTTTGTTATTTTTTTAATTCTTTTTAAACATTATTGAAATAAGTAGGTATTAATATCCGTACAGTTGGATCATCAAAAAAAATTATTAAGAAAATCATTTTGTTAATCGATATTAGTCTCATTTGAGGGAGTAGTATTTTTACTAGTTTTCTGTTTAAAAAACGTACACGATAAATTTTATATTTTAAAATTTTTTACATCATTAAAATAAATAGGTATTTATATAGTTACAATTGGATCGTGAAAAACTTAAATTTGTTTCTATATTTATTTTTAATAAAAAAATTCAAATTATTACTCATAACTTTTTTAATTTCTCTCCCACACTTTTCATCAACGAACCCAAATTTTCGGACTCTTATTTCCCCGGCCCATATTTCATTTCCCCCCTTAACAAAAATTTCCCTATCTCACTTTAGGTTAGCCGCTCTCTCTTTATCTCGTCTCCCCCTCTTTCTCTCATCTCCGTCTCTTACCAATCTCGACCACAACCATGGCCAATCCAAACTTCGACAACCCATTTCATTTCACCCCATAATCAATTGCTACTTATATTTTTCAAAATAAAAAATCCCTAATTTTAGTAATAAAACCCTAGTTGATTTTTCAGTTCGCTCTCTCCGGCTCTTGGGACGGTGAGCTACGCTTATCGAGCGTGAACCAGTTGATGACCGTGAACTTCATACAATGGGAGAAGGATTCCCTCTTTCTGGATATACTGGTTGGGAACATGCTATGCCATTCTGGCCATCAGCAGTATTTAACGGATTTGGTCCGGTTGAAGCATATTCGTATCAGCCAGCGCAATATGCTCCATACTCTGAATGGATTGGATATGAGGTGTTTAGTAGTACATGGAAAACATTTACTTGGTGAATAGTGGTTGTAATGGTGAATATTAGTTGGTAATATGTGAAGTATTTAGTTTGGTATTTTTGTTGGCTTGTAATTACAATGTCTACCATTGTTTCATTTGGTTATAAAACCGTTGTCTCTTATATTTTTAGCTTAGTGTGGCATCTATAAGAACTATTGTTATTATCTATATCAAACAATGGTCACTGTCTATTTAGACTGTTGTGCAAATGTTTTTCGTACAACATACTCACAAAAGAAACCTGTTGTCTATTTAGACTAAATACAAAATATTGACCAAACAAAAACGTTGTAAAATTAATCTCTTACAACGCATTCTTAAAATAAATCTGTTGTCTAACAAAACAAAGCACAATAGCTAAATACATGTGAAGTGTTGTTCAAAAGCCTTGTTACTACACACTTAGAGATAAAAACCGTTGAGTAAATGCAGATACTGAGGAGAAAACCGTTGTAGATAAGACTTAAACCATTGTGCAAAAGAAATATAAACAAGGCTTTATTAAGAAGAAAACCGTTGTTGTTTCTAGCTGTTATACAACACTTTAGATTTACCAAAATGTTGTGATAATCAACTTATACAACGGGCTGTATGGTAATAAACTGTTGTTGTTTCTGGCTAATATACAACACTTTGTTAATGGGTGACTGTCGTTTCAGTTATTTTGCACAACATTTTTTAACCGTTGTCTGAGGTCCATCTGACGGCATCTCAATAGTCATCGGTTTTCAGGGGTAATAGACAACGGTCCTGGTTGAGTCGTCTGATTCAGTTTTTCTTGTAGTGCTATTAGAACTCCATAGGAAGAGAATACAATGGAGTCTTCCATATATACTTCAGAATATATGGTGCTAGTAATTAGCTGATTATTTGAACTTAGGTTTTGTTAATATTTTGATCACATATCGTATTATGTATATTATTGTAATCTTTGCGGAGATTTACCTGATCTGAATCAATGTGCTGAGTCTAATGTTTGTAAAACATTGTCGACCTTAGAAGAATACTTATTGTATGGAAACATACAAGAAGATACCCCATAAGATGTTGAATAAGTAAACTAAACTCTTTAACTCCTAGATTGTATTCTAGAAAGTTGGATTGAGTTAACTTTATGTCAACTCTTAATGTTTAGTGAATTTTGTGTGTTTTATTCATTTTTTGAAATTTTTGTGAAACCACCGCTTATTTCCTACGGTAGGTTATTTGGTTGAGCGAAAATTTTGAATTTTTTAGTTTGGGCGCCATTTTTTGAAATTTTGGAATGACGTTAGTTTTGAATTTTTCGTAAAAAGGTCACCTATTCACTAGAAGAAAATTTAGACAAAGGAGCGCCGAAAAAGTGTTTGCTAAAATTAACAGATGACATATTTTTGAGCAGCGAAAAAGTATTGTTTAATCCACTACATTACAACCGTTTTTGAACCATTGTATAAGAAATTGAAAAGACGCAAATGAGTGGGTTTAGACAACAGTTTTTTTAACTCTTGTCTAAATAATTGGGACAACCTTTTTGTTGAGACAACCGTTTTTCACTCTTTGTTGTTTAAAAGGTGTTTAAACAACACTAAAGGAATAGTGTTGTGTGAATATAACCTAACATACAAGTGTATTTATGTGTTGTATGTTTACTTGTTAGACTTGGGTTTTAGGTTTAAAACTGTTGTGTCATTTACTGCACATAAATAATAGTAATTATAATAATAATAATAATAATAATAATAATAATAATAATAATAATAATAATAATAATAATAATAATAATAATAATAATAATAATAATAATATCACTAATAGATAGAATATGATCATATTTGAGATATTCTGTTATAAATTTAAACGAACATTATATAATAACTATACTATTACTGTTATAAATATGATCATATTTGAGATATTCTGTTTATTAACAACAATGTTTTCATATTCAAATTTCTTGTTTTACATATAAATATGATATAATTTTATTACAAATTTGTGAATAAGTTGTTGTATATTAATTTTTATATACACTAGTCGCGAGACTCACGTATGTTTTATTTATTCAATTTTGTAAAAGTATAAGACAATGGTTTTTATTTAACAAAGTGTTTTTACACCTAACAATGCTTTTGGTCCAAATACGGTTGTATAATATACACAACAGTTTTCATTTTGATCCACTTCGTTGTTGAAATAATTGTTTATGTTGTTATGGTTTCTTTTTATAATAATTGTTTTTGTTGTTACACGCTCTTTTAGCTAAACGTTGTCTATATCAAAACAGTTTATTTTTAAAACAAACACTTTATTAGTTTCCGTTAATACATAAGTGTCACACATTTGATACAATCTTATCATATCAATCTCTTATTTGAGTATTTAGTATAAAATTTGTGAAATAAGAACACTTAAATAAATGTTAATAATAATAATATTATTGATAGATATAATATGATCATATTTCACATATTTTGTTATACAGGTTGGAAATGTTGAGATGATATATTGTGTGATATGGGGCGGTGAACTTATTAGATGGGTAACTAGTAACTCCGTCAAGTCACTTGAAGTCACGTTAACTTTCAAAAAAATCTGAGCACGTCCTTAATTTGACTTATCAGTTTTATTCTTTTGTACTGTAAATTTTTATGTTATGTTCTGTACTGTAATTTAGTTTTCATGTTCCTGTCAAAAAAAAATAGTTTTCCATGCTATTTTTGTACTGTAGTTTTAATTGTGTTCTTTGTTTTTCTTTTACATTTTCTTTTGTTATGTAATTTTTATATTCTTCCGTTATTCTTTTTCATATTCATTTTGTATTATACCTTTTTATTAGGTTCTGTAAATTTTTATATTGTGTACTGTTGTGTTTTGTATTTAATTTATTTTTCATGTTCTTTTTGTACAGTAATTTTAATTTTATTTTTCTTTACATTTTATTTTATTCTGTATATAGTTTTATGTTATGTAGATTTAATGTCCTGTATTTTGTAATTTATTATTGTATCGTGATTTCTATGCAAATTAATAATTCATAAATCACTTTTTATAGATGAATTATTTACTATATGTACTGTATATTTTTTATATGTTCACTAAATTTTATTTATATTTATTATATTCAATTTTATATTTACGATATGCAATTTTTTGTTGTACCCTAATATTGTTATATTGTTATATTAATACATAACTCAAAAAAATACAGAATTCTTAAAATACAAAACATAAAAAAGTATACAAAACATTAATATTTGATATGAATAAAATTAAAAGAATTTTTAGTAACTACATATAAAAGAATAATTAGACATAAAAAATTATTATGTACACTCAGAGGTAGAAAACACATAATAAAAAATTATAAAATAATTATTAAAATTGCATAACATAAAATAGGGAAAAAATAGTGGTAATGTTTACACAATTAAAAAAAAATATTAAAATGTAAAGAAACTAGCAAAATTAGTAAACCTAGTCACATAGTGCATGTACTGATGATAACTGAAACGTTAACTCCAGGTTTGATACAACATTTGTAGTTTTACTATCCTCTAATCCAACGGCTGAAAGTAAAAGTTACCTAGTTACCCAAATAATAGAGTTCCTTACTGAACCTTCCTCGTGTGATATAATTGATATCAGAACCTCTAAGTGACATACCAAATATTATTAACAAGAATGTTATCATATTTAAATTAATCATTTTACATATCAAAATGATATAATTTAATTATAAAGTGGCGAGTAAGGTGTCTAAAATTAATTTTTATACATATTACTCATGTTTAAAAGTATAAAACAATGGTTTTTATTTAAAACTTAACAATGGTTTTTTTTTCCAAAAACAGTTGTATAATATACACAAGGTTTTGGTTTTGATGCATTCATTGTTGAATAATATTTGTAACAATTTTTTATTTTGTTAAACTCTTGTACGATATAAACAATGGTTTTTTCTTATAAAATCGTTGTGTGAGTTATTACTTTTTTTAGCTAAATCGTTATTTGTATTAAAAGCCTTCATTTTTTTTGCTGTTAATACATAAATGTCAGACACTTCATAGAATGTTATCATATGAATCTCTTATTTGAATATTTAGTATATAATTTTGTTAAACAAGAACACTAACATAAATGTTAATAATAATAATAATAATATCATTGATATATAGAATAGGATCCAACCATATGAATGTGAGGATTTATTATTTTAGTGATATTCCAAAAATTAAAAAAATTAATTTATTTTGTTAGATATATTTTTATTAAAAGGTCGTACAAGATAAAGTTTTTAGTTATTAATTTATTTTCACATTAATAATCTAAGTAGATATTTTATTAATCGGGAATTAGTCTCGGTAAGTGAGTGGTATTTTACTAGATTTTGGTTAAAGGGTGGTACTAAATAGGTTTTTAATTTTTTTAATTATTTTTGTATGCCACTAAAATAATTAAATGGTGCGATTGGATGATTAAAAAATTAAATTTATTTTATTTACATTTTTAATAATAAACTTTAAATTATTAAAACACAAACGAAATTTATTTTTATTTCCGTTGTTGGCTTCATCACCAAACTCAAATTTTGTTAAAATTAGACCCCAATTCCTATTTGTAGCACAATTCCTATTTGTACAAGTAAGTTTCACACATATGTTAGGAAACACTAGTTTACAAGAATTTTAACACAGGTTAAACATTGTGCCCTGTTGTTATTTTGTTAAGAGCAACATATGCACATATGGATAGATACCAATTTGGTTTCACGACCTCTTACTAGTAGGAGCATAATAGCTTATTGGTATCTGGTAATGTTAGGAACATGTCAAAAGTTGCATAAATTTGACAAATAAGAAATTCCGGAAATAAGAGATGATAATATTATGAGAGTTATTTAAGGAATAAGAATCAAATTAATTATCGGCAGTATACCTTGGGTTTGTTCCAGATTCTCACGTTTTGTTTTTAATGAACCTCATATGCTTAGCAAGAATCTACAGTGATATTCTAAACACAGATCCAATAAGTAATAAGTAACCATTAGTGTGAGTTGAATGTTTAGGAAAAAGAGATAGGTGAAAAAGATCATCAAGGCTTCTTTGCTCAATAGAGTTCACTGCTTCAAAACTCCATTGACATGTATCCGTACTTAGTGAAATTGTGCATTCAGACTGATTCACTAGCTTTGTCACATATTTACAGCCTCTCTGTCAGACCTCACCATAGGCTGATCTTGAATCCGAAAAAGATAATCCCCAATTCTGGTAGCTCAAAACATGACATGTATTTTAGTTAAAACATATAGCATAGCAAATCATGTTGTAAATTTCACTCCTCTGGCTAAAGATGATTAACGACTTGTGTAATCAATTAATCAAGCTATAACATGTATAATAAGAATTTACCTGCGACAATGGCATGATGCGTGATCAATGGGTCAATGTTATTCTCATATACTCTATTTGTGCATTCTTTTGTACTTCCGTTGATAGGGTTATATATTTAAATAACGTCAACATCTTGTTAGTGTGATCTTGCAAACACGACATTGAATTTAATAAATTTATTAGATTATATCCATGTACTTTCTATTCTCAGCCATAATGAAAAAATGTTTTGCTTATATGACACTCCCAACTCCCATAAGCACGAACAATACTTAGCACCAGCTGCACGACAAGGAAATCCCCAAATCCCAAGAGGGAAAGTCCGCTTTATATTCATCTTCCCCACTTCAAATTAATTTTCTTGATGTGAATACTTACTCCTGGTGCTTTTTTTCCAATGGTTTAGTTAAGAGATCTTAGAGTAATCTCCTACCTTTCAGGTGCTATTCTAATATGGTAAATTGGCTCTTTTTTTTGCATTTTGTTGTTGTCCTTCTGTTTTTAATATTTATGACTAAATTCAATTGCATATGAGAAGAAATACTACGTCCTTGTGGAGTTCAAAATCCTCACTCAAATATGTTCATCCTGTGAAGAACCTTTTTGTTTGTTCAGTAGAATGAGTGTTCTATTTAGTATTTATTAAGTTAGTTGTAGTGTTAAATGTAGGTTCTGTCCCTAAGATGGTATTAGCTCGTTGAATTTTAGTTGATTGCTGAATATTGGTTGTAATAGTGAATTTTAGTTTGTTGTAATAACGAATAATGATTGTAATGATATATATTAGTTTTGTATTTTTTTGGCCTGCTCCTAGCATTGTCTATATAGCTGTTCTTTTTTAGGTATATAAAACCATTGTCTACCCTATTTTTAGATCAAGGCATTTTTAAGAAGCGTCGTTATAAATCATATCTTACAACATCCAAGCTTTATAAAAGTGTTGTGTAAAAAATATGACAATGGCTTATATTTAAAACCAGTTGTGTTCAGAGCAGTTCAACAACAGAAGAAACCATCGTGCAAAGGTATCATAAAGAAGACTGCCCTAGAAGAAAACCGTTGTAGATAAACCTTCTCACAAATCTAAAGTACCAAGCTAACTGTCCTGTTCATTTACATCATACAACGGGCAACATAAAAAATTCTCTTGATACTAATGTTACCCAACAATGTGTTCTCCACTGACCTATTGTTACCCAACAATGTTACCCAACAATACTTTATATTCACTCATATGTTGTGTTCATCACCTAATACAACACATTTTTTAGTAGTAAACTATTGTTATTTCTCGTTATTATAGAACACTTTATTAATGTGTGACTAGCGTGTCAATCATTTTACACAACATTTGTTAATCATTTTACACAACATTTGCATCTCAATAGTCATCGGTTTTTAGGGGCAATAGACAACGGACATATTCACTTGTGTGAATCGATTTTTCTTGTAGTGATTTCCTACCAATATGCGGTAGGTTTTGAGTTTTGGCGAAAAATTAGAATTTTTAGTTTGGGCGCCATTTTTTCAAATTTCGGAAAGGGCGTTACTTTTCAATTTTTCATAAAAAAAGTGACCTATTTCCTACCAATTTGCGCTAGGTTTTGAGTTTTGTTCAAAAAATGTTGTATTTCACAAGTATTAGGACAATATATAACAATATATAACACAATCAATACTCTATATAAAATATAAAATATAAAATACAACAATCAAGTATAAAATATAAAATATAAAATATAAAATATAAAATATAAAATACAATAAAATTCAAAATATATAACAAAATCAATACTCTATATGCTTAAAATATTATTTTCATTCATACATGGCTGCAAATGAAGTTGAAAAATTCTAAATTTTGCAAACATGATAATTTAATTATGATAATTAGAATAAATAAATTGATGTAACCTAATCTAACCCTAAATTTCAACTTTGTAAAGAGTTGTTATTTTAAAACTTTTTTTTTTGCCAAATTCTTTTAGTTGAGAATTTTGGGCCTTGTTAGCAAAAAAAGAGAAGGTTGATTACTCAAAGAATCGAAACTTCGACCTCCACAACCAAATTACACACCCCAACCATTACATAAAAGATGTTACTTGTGCAAGAGATTTTCTAGAATTGATTTAAGCATATCCTTACTCTAAATTATTAAATATTCTCATTATAACACTACAAGAAAACAAGGGTAAATTTGACCGACTAAAAATGACCGCGGCTAAATGTGACTGCCAGCGGTCATATTTAAGGTCAACCTCAGTTGATTACCGGTCAGTCTTAAATTTGACCGTTGTCGGTCATATTTAATGTCGGTCATATTTAGTCGGTCATTTTTAGTACTCGAGACCCACAAAAAATTGGTGGGAAAATTCCCGCCAAGGACAAAAATTTGCTTGAGATTAATTTGACCAACAGCGGTCACATTTAATGTCGGTCATATTTACTCAGTCATTTTTACTACATAGTGCCCCAAAAAAAAAGAGGGAAATTTCCCGCCAAAATTTGCTAAAGTATAAATTTGACCGTCGGCGGTCAAATTTAAAGCCGGGTTTTGGCGCCAAAACTCCCTCCAATTCTCAACCAAAATAATTGGAAAATAAATTTAATCGAATTTTTTTTAAAATTTAACATAAATACTTAAACAATTTTTTTAATTCCAAAAAAAATAATGGAGTACCCCAATGACAAAAACTACGTGTAAAAAATTATTTTGTGCACTAAACATATATATATTTGGGAAGAGATCAATAAACGTTGATGCTATATTTGTTCAAGAAATTTTCAAAAAATAAATAAATAGTTACTAACTTTTAAAATTCATAATTAATTTATATATTTAGAGTGACAACATAGTCTACACATTAAAAATTGATAGATATTAAAATAATTGCCATTTCAAAATAATCTCACCAATACGTTATATTGTTCAAATTTTTTGATGAAATACGTGGTTTGAGATTTGGATTTAGGGGTTAGGCGGTTAACGTCTAGGGTTACTAGTTTCGTAATATTTAATTAATAATTTGAACGAACTAACCGGATGTTTACCTTTTTACTTTTGAAGAGCCTATGCAAAAAATTATTTAATAATAAACATTGCATCCTAATTATTATAATGAAAGAAAATTTTATCAACTTCATCAATTTGACCACTGTTAGTCATATTTAGTATATTTGACCAATTTTGGTCAAATTTATATAAATTCAAAATTTTCAAAAATATAAAATAAATACTTGATCATTTTTTAAAATTATGAAAAAATATTAGAGTATTCACAATAATAAAAAAATACATGTTAAAAATTATACGTGGCACTTAACAAATTTTTAAATTTGAAAATGGTAAAAAATTATTGTTTTTTCATAGATTCAAAAAGTTTGAATATTGTTAATAAATGCTCACTAATTTTTAAAAATTACAAATATTTTTATGGGCGTATTGTGACAACATTTTATGTACATTAAAAATGTAAGAGATAATAATAATGTTTGAGTAACAATATGATTCATAATTCAAATTATTCCTTGAAATATGCATGGTTTAGGACCTGAATTTAGGGGTTAAGCATTTACTGACTAGGGTTAGTAATTTTGTGTTATTCAAATTAAAATTTGAACGATCCAACCGTATGGATGTTAACTTTCTTAAATTTCAAGAGTTCATGCAAAAAATCAAATTATTATAAGTTTTGCATAATAATTATTATAACAAATTGAATTTTTATCATCTTCATAAAATTGACCATTTTCAGTCAAATTTATAAATTTGACCAACGGTAGTCAAATTTAATTACAAATTTGACCGAAAACCCTAATCAGTCAAATTTCCTAATTGACTAAAACTAGTCAAATTTATAAATTTGACCGAAGGTAGTCAAATTTAAGTTTAGGCGGTAAATTTCCCGCAAAAACTACCCTAAAATATTTAAATGTAATTTTGACCAAAAACAGTTAAATATATATATTTGACCGCCCTCGGTCAAATTTATATAAATTCAAAATTTTCAAAAATATAAAATAAATAATTTATCATTTTTTAAAATTATGAAAAAATATTAGAGTATTCAAAATAACAAGAACTACATGTTAAAAATTATACGAGGCACTTTAAAAACAATTAAATTTGAAAATGGTCAAAATTTGTTAATTTTTCGTATATTCAAGAAGTTTGAATATTGTTAATAATTGCTCACTAATTTTTAAAAATTACAAATAATTTTTGGGCGTAGTGTTACAACATTTTATGTACATTAAAAAATTAAGAGATAATAATGGTGTTTGAGTAACAATGTGATACATAGTTCAAATTATTTATTTAAATATGCATGGTTTAGGATTGAATTTAGGGGCATTTAGTAACTAGGGTTAGTAATTTTGTGTTATTCAAATTATTATAAGTTTTGCATAATAATTATTATAACAAATTGAAATTTTATCATCTTCATAAAATTGACCAGTTTCGATCATATTTATAAATTTGACCGACGGTCAAATTTACTAAATTGACTGAAACAGTCAAATTTATAAATTTGACCGAAGGTAGTCAAATTTATAAATTTGACCGAATGCAGTCAAATTTAATGCCATGTCAGCAATCCGCGTGAAACACATTAAACGGTCCAGATTAGCAAACCAAAATTGCAATCCAATGGTCCAGATTTATTACAGCAAACCCATCTCCTATATATACACTCATTACATACATACATCATTCATTATCTCTCCCCTCTCTTCACCCTTTCTTCCACCCTCTCTCCCTCCTTCTTTCCACCCACACATACAAAAATATATACACACACATCTATATGTATACACCCATATATTTATACTTACTTATTTATCTATTTTTTACAAATCAACTTGTGGAATGATATTTCCGGTGATAAAAAGAATTTCGGCAATAAAACAACTCCGGCGGTCAAAGTGTCAAGCAAAATATCTCCGATGTCCATTTTCATTAAACTAACTAACAAAAATAGTTTCGTAAAATCCAATTTTGAACCTTTAGTTGAATTTAGATAACCATATTCGTAAAGAAATCATCATTAATAAATATTATATATGATATGAAATTATTTTGATTCTTGAACTATTTATTTAAGATAAAATATGGTGATGTTTGTGTTAATAAGGGACACCAAATCAACAAGATATAATGTAGTATTTACCAGAATATTTTTCAAAAATCTAGCAGAATGTAGCAGAAAGCTGCTGGGTTTGTTGAATATGTGTTATAGTTAAATTTGACCGCTTTCGGTCAAATTTATAAATGTGACCGTTTTCGGTCAAGTTTATAAATTTGACCAACGGCGGTCAAATTCGATGGACGTTAGACGCCAAATTCAAAAAATTTCAAATTTCAAAATTTTGAAAATTTCGGTCAAATTTAATCGGTCAAATTTAAGCGGTCAATTTTAGTCGGTCAAATTTAACATAAATATGACCGATTTTGCTAAATTTGACTAGCTTAAAAATGACCGACACAATTCGGTCAAATTTGACCAAATATGACCGCTGACGGTCAAATTTAGCTAAATATGACCGAAATTTTTCGGTCAAATTTAGCCGTTTTTCTTGTAGTGTAAAATCAATGCAAATGAAGTTGAAGAATTAGAATTTTTCCTATACATAACAATTTGAAAATGATCTTCACATGTGAATGGTTGGATCACCGTAAAATATTTTTTTTCAAAAAAGATTGTTATAACCCTAATTTAAACCCTAAATTTTCGTCCCTCAACCTTAAACATAGGCTTTTCAACTTTGTAAAGAATTATTTTTTAACACTTTCTGTTATCAAACATTTTGAGTGGAGTAGATTGGTTGTTATGTATAGTGAAATTTGAAAATATATTTATGAAATTTAAGTGGTTTTTATTTATTTTTGTGATAATTATTTATTTTTAAACATGTTTTTTCATTATAATCATTGAAAATAAAGTTGAAAAATTATAATTGTTTCCGTACATGATAATTCAAGATGTTCACAATCATAGGGTTCGATCATCAAAAAAAAAGGAAAAGGTTTGATGTACTGTATTTGAACCCCTAAATCTAATAAAATTTAATTTAAAAAACGCGAGGTGGTAGAAAATGTGATTCGGTGGTATGAAATGTCCAGGTTACACGTCAGGCGACACACATTCCTTGTTGTGCTCAATGTACAACCCATTTCCTACCGCAAACGAGCGGTGGGAAATGCTTCTACCAAAACGACAATGTGTGCGGTATAAAATGGTCCTTTGACGAGAACCTCTGTACGTAATGGCTGGTAGGAAATGTTGTGTTAGAAATTATCCGGTAGGTAAAGCCTGTGTTTACTAAAAGCCTCAATATTGTTCTTGATACTCTTTGCGCAAAATATTCGTCCCAAGTCACTATTTCTCCATGTGGATAGCTACCAAAAGATGGCTTCATACATCCTTCTTGAAGTCCTGGAGAAACTCTCGAGTGTGCTCCACCTCCCGCTGGTTAATGGATCTTGGTTGGATATTCTATCTTCTTGGGGCTCTATTTCTGATAAATTCCATCGAAGCTTAGCTCTTCTAGCTGCTCAAGTCTTTACCTACCTTATTTGGAGGGAGAGAAATTCTTGAGCCCATGACAAAGGGTGTCTAGGTCCGCAAATGTTATTCAAGAACATTATTACAGACATTAAGGCTAAGCTGTTATCATCTACCTGGTTCATATCTTGTGATTGTATAGAGACTTATATTAGTTGGCTAGATATGTGATGTTGGGGTTGTTATGCCTGCTTTTGTTTCTTTCTATTTGCAATCTTAGCTTTGTTTAGATTACTTATAGATAGTCCTGTCTATGGCTTGTCATAGAGCAAGGGTAAACCCCTGTATATTCTTTTCCTTCTTTATATATATGCAGCTTAGCAAAAAAAAAAAAGGTTGAATATGTACAATGAAGAGGCTGTTACAAATATATACAAAAATATTCTTGTAACTTTTTATTTAATTTTTAGTCTACAAGAATTGCAGGAACCAAGAATGCCTTTTTAACTTTTAGGAACTCGGTATATCGAAGGTTTGTCAATAGTTTAGAAATTTGGGAAGAAGTATTTTTCTTCGTTGCAACTTAGTAGACAAAGCTTCATTGGCCTTGTGATTGCATCTAATATGATCAACTACTTTTGTAATCTCTAAGAACTAATACTTTTAAGTATCTTTTCGATACTTGGCTTCTTGATTATCGTAGTTTGGTATAGATAAACAAACATAGAACATAAATAACTTTGCAAGGAAATTCCTTTATAAATGATGAAAGGGGGCAAAACCCTTACATAATATTCTACTCCCTACTAAGAGCTTAAAAGCTCATAATTGTTTCGTCGACCTTATTTCTACTTGTCCTAATAGTGGATCTATTCAAGATTCACTAAACATAATAAACCTTCAAGTTTGAAGTATACCAAGTTCTTGGCACTTCATTCCCCTCAAGGTTTTCGAGCTCGTAGAGTTTTATTCGCTCCTTTTAGAAAATATTTCAAATTGTTTTAGAGAAAACAAAAAAAAGGATTAATAGTAACCATGGTGAATAGTATCCCAAGATGAATAGTAAAATTTTATAGTTTCCGATTGATCCCATATTTCAACAGAAGTTCCGAAATGATAAACGGTTACTAATCGTGTAATAGCGAATTGCATTCGAATCGTTTTGAACATATTACATTACATTACATGAATCATTACCCAATAAAAGAAATGAGTTCAGTGATTAAAAAGGAAAGAAAAAGAAATGTGTTAGAAAGTGTGTAAAAGAAGCTTTGTAACTTAACCAAACTTGGAGGGCTAACTTGCATTTTGGTAAACAAAATATCTCACCTTATAACCACATCTCTACCACATATTTTACACACAAAAAGATCACCCCTCCACCCCATTTCTTTGAAGAATAAAACGTGGCTAAGAAAGCAAGAAGAAGAGGATGGATGGCTAAGCAATTCTCCACCAAACTTTGAGTTCTTAGGCTTAAAAGAAAGAAGGAAGAAAGCTTGTTCTATCTAAGGTATAATTTCACATACCCACCCACACTAGCATGCTCTTTTCTTGAGTTTAATAAGATGATAAATAGTGTTTTAAAAAAGTTTTGTTTGTAAAAATTTACGTTTGAAAGCATGTATGTGTAGTATATGTAATGGGTTGATGTTTTAATTGATTAGATGAATTGTTGGTTGAGTTTGGATGATGGGTTATGAAATTATCTTGAATATTTATGGAGTATTTGACTAAGTGGAGGGAGTATAAGGTGGATGGTGAGTTTTGGATTGATTGGTATTGATTTTGGGAGTTAATTAGAAATGGAAAACGTTACGTTTTAAGCCGTCGTAATGCCCGATTGTGCATAGCCCTGTTTTGATTTAAAACTCCGAAAGTATCCCCCACTGTTAAAACTGACCACTGCCCATTTTTGTGTAGAGCTTTGTTTCTAGTTTACGTGAGCGCAAGAATAATGTCATTACGAACTACGGTTTAGGAGAAACACGCGTTTTAGTGGAAGTCGTCCGTAAAACCAAACTACACCATTTAGTCAACTTTGAGGCTATGATCGAACCACTTAGAGATCATAATAAAATGTGAAACTTTGTTATATCATGCTAAGGACAGTTAGGAAGGTCCTCGAAAAGGTTTCGTGTTAAAACAATAGCTTTTCAAATTTATAAAAATGTCGGAAACGAAGCTACGCGACGATAAAATGATTTCTGCACCCCCACAGCTATAAACTGCCCATTCGGGATTTTCACTCCTCAGACCAGAAACATATTTTTAAACCATTTTTTTCTAGACATTCTCTAGATCGTGCACGCGAAAACGGTGTGTCAATAGAGTTAACAGTTAATGAGTTATGAGCTTTTTCGTGAAATGAGTGCGAATAGTAAAACTCAGTAGTTGACTCGACTTTTAAAATGCATTTCACCTATTTCGACTCATGTTTTCAAATCACGATATTTTTTATAAATATTAAAAATACTCAAGAAGCTCCTTGAGGTGGTTTCGTAATTAATTATTAATTTTCTGATTTACTAAAAGTGTTAGAGTGTTAGTTGCGAAATAGTAATTCTATGGAAAATCAACTCTAGAGGTACTACTTTGACCATCCGTTTTGGCTAAGTTAAGAGGGTAACATCGAGTTGACTAAAACACGAAACTTTTTAAGAATTATTACGATAACGTATTGGTGTGAAGAACAAGATTAGAAATGATTAGTAAACAGTATAGAAGATTGTAAGTTAAGTGGACCCGAGAAAGTAAAAATCGGATAAAATGGAGTTTACTTAGAATAAGTGAATTGTCAATCAATTGACTAATTAAGGTTATGTATTGTCTTGGTAGAGGTTCCAGGACTAGAAGAGAGACATCAAGTTAGAGCTTGGACATCAGACAAGTTTACTAACTCTTACTCTATTGTTCAGAGTAGGTATAATTTTCAGATGTTTAATACCTGCTTATTTATATATATATACACTCATTTGATAAAAGTATCGTGGCAAGTTTTCATATCCTATGTTCTACTTATGAAAATATCTTTGGAGCATGTTTATTCAAGTTTCCGTTTCTCAAGCACACATATCTATGCTATATCCTGTTGTGTTTACAGCTTTGATATCGAGTATATTTTGTTCAAACGATGTTATGAAGTTTATATGTTAAAGTTTCGATAAAGCATACCTCATTGAGAATGGTACTTTAAATTTAATATTCGGACGACGACTCTAGGAATAGAGCGCGTCGGTCCAAAAAGTAGAGTTGACCGGGGAGCGGTATTTTGTTTTGACGTTTCATAAGTATGTAAACTCGAAAGGTTCTTCGGGAAATAGTATACGTATTTAAAAGTACTTAATGAACTTCATTTATTAAAATATCCCAAAAACATGTATCTTGGATAAAATATATTTATTTAAATATTTATTAAATGTATTAAAAGTTTCCAAAAATACATCAAATATTATTTAAAAGTTATCCAAGATGCTTCAAAAAGTTTAATAACGTATACCTTCCCACTCAAAATCTTTTTGTCAAAACCCTCGGTCATGGTTTGCTCAAGTAACGTTATTTTCAAGTAAGTATCGGACCCCAACTACTCAATTTTCTATTCAAAATGAATCTTGAAAGAAAATAAAATAAGGGGACTCTGGCGGTGGCAAGATCGTCGACGGGCGATCCCGAGAGTGTAAGAGACCATTAGACAGGCGGCCCATCAACTATTATTGGCCGAATGCGCCAGGATGAGTGTAGATGGAGCTCCCATCCAGGATGATTGTGAATGAAGCTTTCATCCCGGGGTAACTTATGAATGAAGTAATTGCCCTTCTACTAGTAGAAAAGATCTGCGGTGGATATGGTTGTGGCGACTGATCATCGTCACTTCATATCTTGTTTTATGTTTTATATAAGTCCCTTTCCTTCTAATTTGGAAATTGATATTAACACTGTAACGAAAGCCAAGGTGCTGAGTTACCGATAGTGTTGATAAGAACTAAAGATTGTTCCTTTACAAATGATTCTGGTTATTTATTGATGAAAGACAGATGATATTTTAAAACTTGTGAACTAAAGTTGTTCATCTAGCAGTATTTAGAACTGCGTACTTGTTGATTTCTAAAAACCGTGCTAAGTCACGGGTAGTGTCTTTCTAAATTATGAAATAAATTTGTTCATATAGTAGTATTCTAAACTTCATACAAAGTATGAATACTTTCAATAGGAAACTATGTACTCATTTTATATTATTGGAAGAACTTTATATTAGTGACTAGTTAACTTGTTGAGTATTCTTTCGCTCATTCTTGCTTTGTTAAAAATTATATTTTCAGTAAAAGGAGACCATAGTCGGTCGTCCAGCATTACGAGGAGAGGAACGTGGAAGATACTCCCTCGAGATACAAAGAGATTGGGGTCTATGATGTTGTTTTATTGGATCATTGAGTTAATACATGTATTATATGATTGGATGGTGAGGTGACGACCTGGATCCTAGACCCCGGATCTCGGGCGTTACACTTGATGTCAAATTTTTTTGAAATTTTCTGAAATTTTTAACATTTTTCAGAATATTTTGACTTAGGGGACCATTTTATAAAATCCCCGAAACCTTGGGTGCCTTATTGAAATTTTGTGAAGCCACTTTAGCTCCTTCCCGTAGTTGTCCAATTGAATATTCAAGTTTTTTTAAAAGAATATGCATCAGGGACCATTTTGCAAATGGCCGAAACTTCGGGTGTCTAACAGCACTTTTGCCACTTTTGTCCCCCTGTTCGGCAGAGCGTACTCGGCATAAGCCTTCCACTCGATGTGGTCGGAAGGGCCTGGTCCGCTGCCTTCGTGCCTTGTCGATTGGGCCCCTTTGTAATTTTTAATTATATATATATATATATAATAATAATTCATATATTTTATTTTCTTGGTTCCTTGTTTTTTTTTCGTTCTTCGTTGCGAACTCGAATCTTGTTTCCAATCGTGGACTTGCGTCCTTGATTTCAATCGTGAATTTGAATTCTTGATTCCAAACGTGGATTTGAATTCTTTTTAATTATTATTGTTATAATCTCTGATTAGGATTAACATATAATTTGAGAGTCTTGACTCTCAAGGCCCCAACCAAGCCTAAACCGGCTATCAGGGCTTCATATTCAGCTTCATTGTTTGTCGTTGGAAAATACAACATTAGTGCATACTCAATGAGGAATCCGTTGGGACTTTGTAGTACCAAACCTGCTCCACTTGATTTTGTTTTTGATGCCCTATCAAAATAGAGCACCCAATACTCTTTGAATACCATTTGTTCATCTTCTTTCTCAGCCTCTTTGCCCTCCAATGGTACTATCTCCTACCCCCCGACTTCTTGGTTGTCGATGGTACATTCAACCATGAAGTTAGCAAGTGCTTGTGCTTTAATATAATGGTCGTTCAAGGCTTGTACTTGATGTCAAATTCTCCGAACTCAATCGCCCACTTGATCAACCTTCCACTGACCTTTGGGCTGTGTAGGATGTTTCTTAATGGTTGATAAGTAAGGACTTTAATCTTGTGCACCTAGAAGTACTGGCGTAGCTTTCCTGAAGCCATGATCAGAGCCAACACAAACTTTTATATAAGTGAGTAGTTTACTTCTGCTCTATGCAAAATCTTGCTCACATAGTAGATGGGTTTCTGAACCTTCAACTCATCTTTAACCAAAACAGCTCCCACGGCGGTGTTTGAAACAACCAAGTATAGATAGAGTGTTTCTCTGGTTTTTGATTTTTCCAACAATTGTGCTTCAGTCATGTATTTTTTCAAGGCCTCAAAGGCTTCTTGGATTTTTGTTGTCCATTCAAAATCCTTCACTTTTTTGAAGGCTTTAAAGATCTCAATGCTGCCACCCTCCCGGTGAGTTTCTGAACCTCCTTGACGGACCGTGGTGGTTCCATGTCGAGGATAGCTTTAATCTTATCGTGGTGGTTCCATGACCATGGTGGTCAAATTTGCCTCAATTCCTCGTTTTGAGACCATTAGACCCAAGAACTTTCCTGATCGAATGCCAGAGGCACACTTGTCGGGATTCAACATCATCTTATGGTGTCTCAGCACTTCGGATGCCTCTAGGAGGTGTTTTATATGATCGGCCTTATTGAGACTCTTGACTAACATGTCATCCACATAAACTTCCATAGTTTTTCCAATGAGGTGTTCAAATATTTTGTTCACTAATCTTTGATACGTAGCACCTGCATTCTTAAGTCCAAACGCCATACCCAAGTAACAATAAACACCAAAGTCAGTGATGAATGATACGTTGGGGATGTCGTCCTTATGCATCTTGATTTAACAGAAATAGACGGAGTTAACAGAAATAGAAGGAATCACGCAAAATGTTAGTAGTTTGGAGTGTCAGTATAGCAAATGCTAGTTTTTGAACTTGAGTATCCCAAGTGGTCTGACACCTAAACTCCAAGTACACATAATGCACTTTACTCTTAAAAGAAGCACTATTTTGCACCGTTATAAGCTAGTAATCTAAATATCGCATGCGGTATTATCATGGAGTCTGTATCAATATAACCAATGAAGCTTTAATCCATATATTTATCTTCGTAGAGATTTCAAGTTGTATTTAGTGGAATTTTAGGTTTCGATCAAATTGGTCATCGGCTTCAATGGGTGTATAATTAAAATTATAATCGATAATCGATATATAATCGAGCTTCTACTTGTATAGCCATTATTGTTGTTCATCTTTATCCAGCCTCTCACTTTTCTATTGTTCTACAAACGATTTTAGGGTTCTGAAAAATTGGGAATGGAGCTCTAGGCTAATACTAATGAGATTTCAGGGTTCTGTTCTGCTGAGGTCTCCATTTGGTTAGAGGTAATTCAAATTAATTAAACAAAAGTAGTGCAGTTGAATAATTTTGAATTTTGTAGTAGATTTTAACTCGTCTCATCTAATCTTTGTCTCATCTAATCTTTGCTCCCAATTTTGAATTCGAGATGTGATAGCTCTAATTTTATCCTTGAGGGAAAGAATATTTTGAAAAATGAAGATATGTCCTGAATGGATCAATGCTATTAAGTCTATATTTGTAACTAAGTCCTCCAATAGTCACCTATACAGCATATCATATCATTTTCAGAATCAACAATTAGATTGAGATTTTGATTTTGTTTTTATTTAAAATCTGTTTTTTTTTTTGCATTTATAATATTCTAGCTCTATATATCTAACAAAAATTCTAACACTCAGATGTCCACATACGTGGCATGCCAACGTTCTTACCATTCGGCTGATAAACGTCTTTTGCCAATATCTTATGTATTGAATCATTTTGTTTTTTGGTTTATGTTGCTGTCAAATGTGCGCGACGGTGTGATCTGTCATGCGTACATGCGTGTTAGTTCTTTCCAACACGCTATTTCATATGTTTATTACTGCAAACTCTAAATTGCATGTCTGCTTCATTGAGATATAAGAGCATCTCAGATGGTGAACAATTCTTAGTTATAATATCATATAAGGGGTTTACTCCAATACAAACCACTCTTAGACTACAAACTACAAACTAAATAATTTTAGTGATTTCTGGAAGAATAATTTGTCCCAATTAGCTCAAGTGGTAAAGAGCTTATCTGTTGTCGTCCCAGGTCCTGAGTTCGATTCTCGCTCATCCCGAGATTTCTGTTCGATTCTCGCTCATCCCGAGATTTGTGAGAACAGATACTCACATGTAAAGTCATATAAGCCTAATTAGTCAAAAAACAAAATACCCAATTGTCATTATAGCGAAGTGCATTGGAGTTTTTCTTGTGTAAAATTTTATCTATTTCCTAATGTAAAATTATTTAGCCAACCATTATAAACATTGTCATTGGAGATATTTCGTCTTGTGTAAAATATTTCATAATTATCAATAATTTTTTAAAGAAAAAATTATAAGATTTCATTTTTGATTAACTAGATTAAAGTTTATAATTATATTTAATTAAAAATATAATAAATATATGTATTAATGTATTTTTATAATGACGTGGCGTGCTATTTGATGATGAGCTATAGCTATAGAAGGCTACCGTATTTAAGTAGTCATGTATAATTGTACGTCAATTAAATAAATAATAATTATGATTATTGTATAGTGCTAGTTTTAATGCCTTAGAACTATACTATTGAGTTAGTATGCAATATCACAATGCCTTAAAGTACAGACATAAAGGTAAAAGGTTAGTATAAGTAAAAAAAAATTCCTAAAATCACCTCCTTATAAATTGTGTATTATTTAGAATTATTTAAATATAAATTAAATTATTTTGTTTTGTTCTCCAATCATTAAAGATTTCCAAAACTATTTTTGAATTTCATTCTAGTAATGTTTGTATAAAGTATTGATAATGTATATAATCAAGTAAAATATGAAGTTGTAATGTTAAAAATGTAAAAAAGAAAAATTAGATTGAAATTAAGTAAATTAAAAATGTCACTTTAGAAAAATTTCAAGAAATTTTTTATCCTATGTATGATAAATAATTGACTAATAGAAAATTTAAGTAAAAGTTAAATAAGAAATAAGAAGATAGAACTACAAGAAAATGAGAGGGAGGGAGGAGTATATATTTAACAATATATTCGTATCACTACAAAATAAATATTCCTTAGGACGAGCCTCTGACTTAAACGGTACAATTGAAGTTGATTATAATATAAAAAAAAATCTGAATTTATAATTTTTTATTAATAAGTGAAATATCTTTTTATTGTACCCGTTCGCACTTTTTTTTGTTAGCACATTTTTTTTGGTTCGCCCCTAATTTTTTTTTAATTTGTTTTGCTAAAAATTTATAATTATTTTTATTAATAAGTGAAATCCCTGTTTAATATTGTACCAAATAAGGTTCATATCTTTTTTTTTTGATTTCACTCCTAATTTGTTTTTTTAGTTATTTTTCTAAAAAATATAAATATCTAATCTAAAATACATTATATTATACCGTAAACTCCTATTTTACGTATTAGAATTATTATAGCTTAAAATCCTATTTCACCTAGTAAACTTTTATGTTATTTTTAAATTATTTTTGTTTTGTTCAATGTTATGCTTTCATGGATCTTTTAACAATTATGTTATTATGTTTTACTTTGTCATCTTATGCTAACAATTTTATTATTTTTTTGACTTTTTCATCTTTATAGATACAAACAATTAAATCATTAATATTCACAACACTATAAGAAAATGGCTAAATTCGACCGAAATTTTGCGGTCGAATTTAAATGGCTAAATTCGACCGAAATTTTGCGGTCGAATTTAGCTAAATTCGACTGCAAAAGTCTCGTCGATTTTAGAAAAGTGGAATTTAGCAAAAATCAGTCGAATTTATTAAATTCGACTGGTCAAATTCGACTACCTAAATTCGACCGCAATTTTGAAAATATTTGAATATTTGAAAATTTTGAATTTGGCGCCTAAGGCGGCTTAAATTCGACCGCGCATAGTCAAATTTATAAATTTGACTAAAAGCGGTCAAATTTATAAATTCGATCGAAAGCAGTCAATTTTAGTATACCAGATCTTGAAAATTCAGTAGCATTCTGCTGCTCTCAACTGCATAATTCTGCATGTAGTTTGCTGCTATTGTTGATATATTGTAATGGACTAATCAACACAAATATAACATAATTCATATTATGTAAGTAATTAATTAAGAACAATAATAACTACATATCAAATGTAAGAATATTACAAATTGAGTTTGAAAAATTCAACTCAAGGTCCTTAATCGAATTTAACAATATTACAACTTTGTTACTCATTTAGTTGGACGGAAATAATTGTTGGAGATACTTGGGTTGCCAGATTTATTTTATTTTCCGGAATTGCTATGGTCGCCGGAATTGGTACGATAACTGGAGTTGTTTTTGTCACCGGAGTTGCCATTCCACGAGTTGATTTTCTCGGTGTTATTCTTGTACGAACCATTGATTTGTAAGAAATATAAAGATTGAATCTATATTTGGATTTGTTTGTGTTTATGTATCTATATATGTATGTAGATGTAAGAGAGAGGGGAAGATGAGGGTGAATATATAAAGAATGTAAGTATATTTATATGTGTGTGTTATTTGGTGTGAGAAATATTGACCCTTGGATTATTTTGTTGATATGTTAAATCTAGATCGTTGGATGAGTTTCACGTGGATCGCTGACATGGCAGTAAATTCGACCGCCTCCGGTCAAATTTATAAATTCGGCTGGTAGCAGTAGAAATTATAAATTTGACTAACTAGGGTTTGCCGTCAAATATATGATTAAATTTGACAGCCAACAGTCGAATTTATAAATTTGATTGGCAACAGTCGAATATATACATCAATTAAATTTAAACTTGTTAAAATAAGTAATGTGCAATATTTTTTATTTATTGACTTTTTGCTTAAACTTTTAAAATATAACAAACTTTGGATCCGTACGGCTGGATCGTTCAAATTTTAATTATAATAAATCTAAATTACTAACCCTAGATACTAAATCACTAACCCCTAAATACAAACCTTAAACCCTACATTTCAATCATCAATTTAACACATGTATCATATTACTAAGGTTTTTTTTCAGCCACACTATTATGATCTCTAATAATTTTTATTGAATACAATATGTTATCGAACGCTGCTATAAAAAAATTCAAAATTTTTAAACATAATCATTATTTATTAAAATTTTCAAAACTTCTTCAACAAATATAAAATGAACAGTTTCTTACTTCTATTAAAATTTAATAATCGTAAATGGCCAAACTAAATTTTAACATGTAATTCTTCTTACAACGATGTTGTGGTAATTTTTTTAAAATTTATTTGTTAATTAAATATATTTTAAAATTTTTGAAATTTAATTATTAGAATTAATATGACTGGACGCAGTCAAATTTATAAAAATGACTGGTTCTAGTCGAATTTAAATTTCAAAATTTTGGAAAATTTTAGGCGGGATCAATAATTTTGTTGGGCGGGTAAATTCCCGCCTTTCCTGGAAAATAATTTCGACCGATTAAATTCGACCGGAAATATAAATTTGATTGGTTAAATTCGAATACCATTAAAATCGACTATAGCCGGTCGACTTTAAGCTTGACCTTCAATTTATTTTAGTTGACTTTAAATTCGACTGGAAACAGTCGAATTTAGGCCAGTCCAATTTATGAAGTGAAATTTAGCCGAATTTTCTTGTAGTGCAAATCTGCATATTGAAAGTTTATTTTTAACTCTTTTTTGTGGTAACACTGATATACATATGTCAATATTATATGTGCCTTTGTCACGTAAAAATCCTATCTTACATAATATTTTATGTTTTTTTTTGTTTTTTTTAAAAAAATAAATCCTACTTCACATAGAAATACAATACAATCTCACATAAAATTCTATGTTGTTAAAAAAATATTAATCTAAACGAAACCTCTTTTTAATAATAGTACTCTTTATACCTAAATTGGTTCGCACATTTTTTTGGTTTAACTCCTAAAATCCTATCTCACCTAGAAATCATATCTCATATTGAATTTTATGTTGGTTTTTGTTTTTTCTATGTCGTTATTAAAAATTATTAATCTAAAATATATTATAATATTATTATTGTACTAAAATATATTATATAATTAGGCTCTTCGTCAAATGAGAA
Organism: Heracleum sosnowskyi; assembly: GCA_030848705.1. Taxonomy (NCBI): domain Eukaryota; kingdom Viridiplantae; phylum Streptophyta; class Magnoliopsida; order Apiales; family Apiaceae; genus Heracleum; species Heracleum sosnowskyi. The sequence continues at coordinate 108,442,700 of CM061240.1, read as the reverse complement.
TGGTATATTATGGTGAACTGAGATGTAATCCGAGCCCTCCCACCATTTTTATTGAGTCTTTTAATCCTAGCCAACCCTTTTGTGTTCCACACCCACACCTTCACTTCACCTCATATCACCATTCTACCGACCACAATTTTGAGAAAATCAATAAAACATGTATCATATTACTAAGGTTTTTTTTTCACCCACACTATTATGATCTCTAATAATTTTTATTGAATACAATATGTTATCGAACGCTGCTATAAAAAAATTCAAAATTTTTAAACATAATCATTATTTATTAAAATTTTCAAAACTTCTTCAACAAATATAAAATGAACAGTTTCTTACTTCTATTAAAATTTAATAATCGTAAATGGCCAAACTAAATTTTAACATGTAATTCTTCTTACAACGATGTTGTGGTAATTTTTTTAAAATTTATTTGTTAATTAAATATATTTTAAAATTTTTGAAATTTAATTATTAGAATTAATATGACTGGACGCAGTCAAATTTATAAAAATGACTGGTTCTAGTCGAATTTAAATTTCAATATTATATGTGCCTTTGTCACGTAAAAATCCTATCTTACATAATATTTTATGTTTTTTTTTGTTTTTTTTAAAAAAATAAATCCTACTTCACATAGAAATACAATACAATCTCACATAGAATTCTATGTTGTTAAAAAAATATTAATCTAAACGAAACCTCTTTTTAATAATAGTACTCTTTATACCTAAATTGGTTCGCACATTTTTTTGGTTTAACTCCTAAAATCCTATCTCACCTAGAAATCATATCTCATATTGAATTTTATGTTGGTTTTTGTTTTTTCTATGTCGTTATTAAAAATTATTAATCTAAAATATATTATAATATTATTATTGTACTAAAATATATTATATAATTAGGCTCTTCGTCAAATGAGAATGGTATATTATGGTGAACTGAGATGTAATCCGAGCCCTCCCACCATTTTTATTGAGTCTTTTAATCCTAGCCAACCCTTTTGTGTTCCACACCCACACCTTCACTTCACCTCACATCACCATTCTACCGACCACCACTATTGTCCCATTTCTTTAGCCCGGCTTTCTTTCTCTCATTCTGCGATCTGTTCTTCACCATCTATCACCATGTCATCCTTCTTTCCTATCGTTGTTCCGCATTGCAGATTTATCTGAGATTATGGTGATTTTGTGATTTATGCATATTTGTAATGATTTTTTTGGTGAGTTTGGCACATTTTTCGTGATTAGTTACTGGTGGTCGGAGTTTGTGGCAAGAAGTGGTGATGGTCTGGTGGTTTATGATGGTTTGGTTGAGGTAATTTTCGTAAATTGGTGATTATATGTGGTTGCATTCGAAATTTTGTGATTTTGGTGAATCGGAGATAGTCATGGTTGCCTGGTGGTAATTGACGGTGGTTGTGCGATGCTTTTGTTTATTTGACGATTTGGGTTTTGTTGATGGGGTTTGTGTTCATGGTGCGATGGTGGTGGTGGTTTAGTGGTGGCACTGTGATGGTACTGGTGATAACATTTTGGTGATTATGTTGATACTAGTGGCGACAGTGGTGATTACTACTGATGACAGTGGTGATTACTGGTAACGACGGTTGTGATTTTTTTAAACTGTGGTGATTTTGTGATGACGTTGGTAGAGGTGGTGGTCGCCGGTGGCCGAAAGTAGTGGATGGGTGGGAGTGGTGTAATATTAAAATACTAATAAAATTAATGGATGGTGAGAGATTAAGATAGGTTATATAAATGAGTGGTTAAGATTAAATCTCATGTCTCATATTAATTGGGGTTCTCAATGGAGCGCGACCTTATATAATTATATCCATTACCCAATTATAACTTTATACCATAGAATATATTAATCTAAAATATATTATAAATACACACTAATATTACATATATAAAATGTAATACAATATGATACAAGTCACACTGTGACCTTGTGTATTGCTTTGAAGATCGCATGATTACATCAGATTGCTAAATCACAGAGATCATGACATGATTACAGGAGTTTACCAATATATCAGGAGCTATTCTAGGCTAATTTATATACAAGAAATATATGAGAATCATTTATAATCTATTACTCCCCCACAGTCAAAGCGGCAGGTTGTCGTATGCTTAGACTGGAACGGAACTCATCAAAAAGAAGTTTAGGTAGCCCTTTAGTGAATATATTTTCAAATTGATAACGGGAAGGAACATGTAAAACACGAACTTCTCCACGAGCCACCTTTTCACGTACAAAATGAATGTCCATCTCCACATGTTTGGTGCGTTGATGGTGCACTGGATTACTTGAAAGATATATTGCACTAACATTGTCACAATAGACTAATGTGGCCTTTGTAACTGGACAGTGTAGCTCTAAAAGAAGGTTGCGCAACCAACAAGTTTCTGAAAACACATTTTCAACACCCATATACTCCGCTTCAGCACTAGATCGGGATAAAGTATGTTGTCGTTTAGACGACCAAGAGATAAGATTGTCACCCAAAAAAACACAATAACCTGATGTTGAGCGTCGAGTATCAAGACATCCTCCCCAATCAGCATCGGTGTAAGAAATGAGATCATTGGAAGAAGATGGAGTCAAGTGAAGGCCATGGTTGATTGTACCTTTAATATACCTTATTATACGCCACAAAGCATGCATATGATGTTCACGGGGATCGTGCATAAAAAGGCAAACTTGTTGGACAACGTAAGATATATCCGGCCTTGTAAATGTTAGGTTTTGTAGTGCTCCAACTAGACTATGATATAAGGTTGGATCCTTAATCGGAGGACGTGAAGATTCACTCAATTTGGATTTAGTGTCTACTGGAGTAGTAGATGCATTACACGAAGACATGCTAGCACGAGCTATTATTTCTTCGGCATATTTGCGCTGAGAAAAAAAAAGACCTCCAGGTGTGACTGAAATACCCAATAAATAACTAAGTGGCCCCAAATCCTTTATAGCAAATTCTGAATTCAGTTTAGACATATCACTTTGACGAAGAGAATTAGAAGATGTAGTCAGGATAATGTCATCAACATATAGTAAGATATAAGCCATATCATTACTATTCTTATATACAAACAAAGACTTATCTGACTTGTTGTGAGTAAAACCAATAGTAGATACAAATGAAGCGAAACGCTTATACCATGCTCGAGATGCCTGTTTCAAACCATATAATGATATTTTGAGATGACAAAAATGGTTCGGAAAATGCTTAAACCGAAACCCGAGGGGCTGAAACATGTATACAATTTCCGACTAAATGTTTCATCACAATCTATTCCAACTTGTTGTGACCAGCCATTAACAACAAGACGGGCTTTATGCCTCTCAAGATCACCATTAGAATGATGTTTGTGAGTAAAAATCCACATGCTACGAATGACATTAATATTATGGGGACGAGGAACTAATTACCACGACTCATTTTTAATAAGAGCATCATATTCATCATTCATGGAATTCTTTCAATTTTTATCATTTAATGCATCAGTATGTGAACGTGGAATCGGTGACTTGGCCACTTGTGAAGGTGAATGTACCGCAGTATGAGTAGATAATCCATACTTTCGATTGGGCTTAACAATTCTGCACTTGGATCTTGTGGTTATGGGATGTGTTGTGGGTCTAGGATAAGGATGGAGAGGGTCAATAGACGCCGGTTGAGAACTAGATTGGATGGGAGTTGTTTCAGGATGACAAGTTTGTTGTGAAGTAGCAGGAATTATGGGTTGATTTTGGCCAGAGATTGTGAGGTTTTGGAGGATTTGTCTCAGAATCGGAGGAATTCCACTTTCCAGGAAGTCGTAAGAGAATGTATTGGGTTCACAAATTTTTCAAAAAGGAAAGGATGACTCGTCAAATTTGACATGTCTTGAAATTATTATTTTATTATTTGAAAGATCAAAACATTTATAACCCCTATGATTTGATGGAAACCCTAAAAATACACATGGCGTAGACCGCGCTTGTAGTTTATTTATAGAACTGGGTGGGTTGTGAGGAAAGTAGAGGCACCCAAAAACACGTAAAAAATGATATGAAGGGTTCTTTTGATAAAGAATTTGTGTGGGTGAAAAATATGAAATTACTTTGCTAGGAAGGATATTATGCAAATATTTTGCCATTTGGAGTGAATGTTGCCAGAAATTGGAGGAATTATGGCTGCATGAATGAGTAGTGTGCGACAAATTTTATTTATTGACTCAATTTTTCGCTCTGCCTTCCCATTTTGTGAGGATGTATGTGGGCAAGAAAATCTGAATCTCATTCCATTTTGTTCACAAAAATTATGGAATTGTGAATTATCATACTCTCTCCCATTGTCACATTGAAATTTTTTTATTTCTTTCTCAAACTGAGTTCTTATGTAATTTCTAAACACAAGAAATATACTGAAGACATTAGATTTTCTGGCAAGAGGAAAGGTCGATAAGAAATTAGTGTAATCATCTAAAAATAAAATGTAATAACGATGACCATTCAAAACAGGATAGGTAAATATATCACTGTGAACTATATCAAAAGGAGCTGTAGAGTGAGTTTCCGAAGGATGAAATGGCAATTTATTATGTTTTCCAAGCTGACATGATTGAAAAAAACAACTAGTATTATTTCTGGTATAGGAAATGAAATTACTACTACTAAGCTTGCTAAGAATTGAATTTCCTGGGTGACCCAGACGATAATGCCATAATGCAGGAGAAATAACGGCAAAAGTTGTTGGTGCATGGTGCAAATTTTTGGTGGTAGGTGTGATCGGATATAGCTCTCCTTTGCTATCAATTCTCATTAAAGGTATTCTCGTCCTGAGGTCCTTCACAGTAAAACCAAACGAATCAAATTCAACAGAGCAAACATTGTCAGTAGTAAATTGTCTCACAGATTTAAGATTTTTAACGAGTTCTGGAGCAAACAAGACATTTTTTAGAGACAATGGAGGACAGGGATGGGGTAACTTTGATTCACCACAAACTCTAAGTGGAATTGAACTACCATTTCCAACTATAATAGAATGATGATTGCTCAAATTAGAAATAGATGAGAGAGTACCTTTGTTGGATGTCATGTGTGATGTAGCACCGGTGTCCATGTACCAACTGTGATCTGGAGGGTTCAATGATAAAGTGTGTAGAGCAGCTTCAATATCTGTATTAAGAAAGTATGTAGAAATGTCAGCAATAGCGTTGAACGCTTGTTGTGGACGGAGCTTGAGAAGGCATACGCTGATGAGTCTGCGGAGGTCTAGTTGCCCATCCAGATGTCAGATATGGGCATGGTGGTGTAGGCCATGGCTATTGTGACCAAGCCCATGGAGGGATGAAATTTCCCCATGATTGCTGAGTTACCATGTGGTAGCACGTTGTTGGGCTCCCCCGCGCCCTCGACCACGTCCTCTATATCTCTCTACGGTGTTTCCTCCACATGCATTGCGACCTTTATCATGCTGAGAGAAATTTTGTGGATGGCCAAAATTATGATTCCCGGCACCATTGTTATGCAAGGAAGACCCATGGCCCGTGCATGAATAGTTACCATCGGCTACCAAGGCTGTGTGACCGTCTTTGGAGGCAGCAGCTTTCTTAGATTGTCGAGTTTATTCAAGTGTCAACATACTACGGGCCTTGTAGAAAGGTGGAAGTGGGTCAGATTGTTGGATAATTGTAGTAACTCCATCATATCCTTCTGAGAGGCCAACTACGAGTTGACGAACAAGCCTTTGATTCAATATTGGGGCACCAGCATTAGCAAGTTGGTCAAAAATCATTTTTCATTTTTGACAATAAACAAAAGCATTTGGAAAATCATCTTGATGGGTATGAGTGAACTGTTGTTCTAGATAAACAGTACGAGAGGTATTATTATCCTGAAAAATGTCCTATAACCGTTCTCAGGCTTGCTTTGCCATGGAACCTGGTTCAAGTATTGTATGGAGAAGATCAGATGAAATGGTACCGTAAATCCACTGTAGAACCACCGCATCGAGGCGATTCCATAAAGCCTTATCAGTCGCAAGAGTAGTGCCATTGGCTGCACCTGTATCAGCTTTCTTGGAGGGGGTGATGATATGGTCTAGTACTTGGTATGCTCGGGCATGAATTTTAAATAACTCAGCCTATGAGGAATATTCAACTTTCTCAACTTCTGAAGTGATGGGAATGAAAGTTTTTATATTTGATACTGCCAATGCAGGATGAAAGGTAGGGTTTTTCTGTGTTTCAGCCATGGTGAAAAAGAGAAAAGAAACAAGGGAATAAGAAGGAAGCGTAGATGGATGTGTGATAAGTTTTTTTTTAGATCGGTGTATCAGTAACCTCAAGCTCTGATAGCATGATAGAAGTCACACTCTGACCTCGTGTATTGCTTTGATGTCAATTTATATACAAGAGATTGTTAGAGATCGCATGATTACAGCAGATTGCTAAATCACAGAGATCATGACATTATTACAGGTGTCTACCAATATATCAGGAGCTATTCTAGGCTAATTTATATACAAGAAATATATGAGAATCATTTATAATCTATTACAATATTCCCAAGGAGTTTACAACATATGTGTGCAGAGTAGACACCATGATCTTAACATATAACCAACAACTCACAATAGTTTAATTTTACAAACACTACATTAATATAAATGCATATGCTAGTACACACTACTTAGAGTAAACCATCATGATCTTTATAATTATTCTAAGATCAACACAATTTCTCTTTCTCCGAAGTGGACCATGATCAAGTCTAGCTGTAAGAAAAATAAATAATAGCAAATAGTGAGCTAAAAAGCTCAGCAAATCAAGGAGACAACAAAGTCAAATATAAGTGACGAGATTAAATCATGGAAGAAATTAGGTTCAAGTAAAAACAGAATGGTAACCAACTCATAATCATATAACTTCTTACTTTCATTCATGTATGGTGGCAAGGGAGATCAACCATTAGCGCTCAACGAACCACATGCGTCATGTATTGGCTTAACTAGCCATAAATTTTAGTACAAGTTAATGTACTACTTGTACTCACATGATGAGGTGACCTTCCGAAGGTCACCACAAATTACCAAGTTAATGTGGGATCGTTCCTATATGGCATCGTTCCCATATCTATTAAACCCTAAAGAGGGTAGGAATATAGATATAAATTTTCCAAAGGTCACCACAAGTTAATATAGATATAAATTTATATCTATGATGTGGTGACCTTCCAAAGGTAACCACAAGTTAATGTTACCTCAAATGTTGAGGTAATAAACAAGGTTAGATTACCAAGTCTTTAAAAATACTTAGGGTTCTTGAACACAAATTTAAGGTAATGTGCTTAAATAAAGACAATAGAGTGGTTTATAACCCACTGTATTAAAAGGTGATCGATAAAACAAAATTAATAGTGAACATGATTTTAAACAGGGTGTTTAGTAGGAGAAAATAACAAAGGATATATATAACGTGTTAGGAGGATCAAAGAGAAGTAAGAACTTGCCTCTGTCCTTAGCTACTCACAAGGAATTACGTCTTCACTGTATTATAATTGCCTTCTATAAAATTTATAAACAAAAGAGAAATTTAGACTCAGACGTATATTTTAAATAAACAGAGAACATACAAAAGAAATCCTATAAACTAACACCATGTTTACAAGAAAAATAATAATAATAATAATAATAATAATAATAATAATAATAATAATAATAATAATAATAATAATAATAATATCTGATTATTATTATTATTATTATTATTATTATTATTATTATTATTATTATTATTATTATGTGTTGGATCTAATAAAATTTTCAAAATTTACCCACTTGATATGGACAGAAAAGTAATCCTAGAAATGTAATTAAAGATGTATTAATTAGACCTAGATTGGTCCAAGAATAAGGCCCGAAACCCTGATTATTTATTAATTTCGTAATTAATAAAAAGGGAAAATATACAGCTCATAAAAGAAGTCCAAAATATGATAAATACTTCAAAGAAGGATCCAGAATCCCAATTAAAGGAAATAACTAGTCATAGTCATTATGCTACGATAAGGAAAATACTTGTCCACCAACGAATACAATACTTATCCACTATCAAAAAGGAGACTTATTCGTTAAGTCTCCCAAACATACTAAAAATACTAGGCTCCTAACGCCTATATAAAGGACCTGATCCTTCAATCAGAACTAGGCTCCTCGAATAAGGACATAAAAAGTCACTACGTCCTTGGTGTGCCCCTGCCGCCATAGCCCCGAGGGTAACACCAAGAACTACGTTTTTGGCTTGATTCTCAATTACGAATTGAGATACATAGGCATCTTGTAAGGACAGATTCAGTCACGAAACACGAGAACAGCCATTAAAGCTCAAAAGCTCTTAAACCCTAGCATTAAATTCGCAAGCATGGTTTTTATTCCACAACATTTGGCGTCGTCTGTGGGAAGACAACTTCAACCATGGAAAACACACGAAGAACGACTCGAGACGCTCATACCTCTGAAGGACTTCCACTTACCTCTGAAACGGAGACTCGTGGAAGCCAACCACCACCAACCACTGGTACTCAAGGGGCGAGTATCCCCTTCACCACCACTCAAGGACCGGAAATCCCAATTTCGGTTGAAGGGACATCAGTGGATGGCTTCAGTGGATACAACCAAATCAAAATGCACAAAGACGACATCTCCAAGGTATCGTTCATAACTGACTTTGGTGTTTACTGCTATTTGGTTATGGCATTTGGACTCAAGAATGTAGGAGCAACTTACCAAAGGTTGGTGAACAAAATCTTTGAACACCTTATTGGAAAAACCATGGAGGTCTATGTGGATGATATGCTGGTTAAAAGCCTCAATAAGGCAGATCATGTAGACCATTTATGGGAAGCATTCGAAGTGCTGAGGCACCATAAGATGATGTTGAACCCAGCTAAATGCGCCTTCGGCGTTGGGTCAGGAAATTTTCTAGGCCTAATGGTTTCTAAACGAGGAATTGAGGCTAACCCCGACAAAATCAAAGCAATCCTAGACATGGAGCCACCGCGGTCTGTCAAGGATGTTCAAAAGCTCACAGGAAGAATAACAGCATTAGGGAGATTCATCTCCAAGTCAGGAGAGAAGTGCTTACCTTTCTTTAAAGCACTAAAAAATGTGAAAAAATTTGAATGGACATCAAAGAGCCAGGAGGCCTTTGAGGCTCTAAAGAAGTACATGGCTGAGGCACCATTGTTGGCAAAACCAAAACCAGGAGAAACTCTCTATTTATACCTGGCAGTTTCTAACACTGCCCTTGGAGCTGATTTGGTAAAGGAAGAATTGAAAATCCAGAATCCTATCTATTACGTGAGAAAAATTGTACATGGAGCTGAAATAAACTACTCTACGATAGAGAAGTTTGCCTTAGCCCTGATCATGGCCTCAAGAAAGCTACGCCCATACTTCCAGGCACACAAGATAGAGGTCTTAACCAATCAACCTCTGAGAAACATCTTGCACAACCCTCAAGTTAGCGGAAGGTTAATTAAGTGGGCTGTAGAGTTTGGAGAATTCGACTTCAAGTATAAGCCCCGAACGGCAATAAAAGCTCAGGCACTCGCTGACTTCATGGTTGAATGCACCATTGACAACCAGGAAGTCGGGGGCCAGGAAGTAGTAGTGGAAGACAAGAAAGATGAAGACATGATGTCCAAAGAATGTTGGGATGAAGACATGATGTCCAAAGAATGTTTGGTACTCTATTTTGATGGAGCATCAAAAACAAAATCAAATGGAGCAGGTTTGTTGCTACAAAGTCCCGATGGATTCCTCATAGAGTATGCACTAAAACTGGACTTCCCAACAACGAACAACGAAGCTGAGTAGGAAGCCCTGATAGCTGGCTTAGGGTTGGATGGAGCCCTAAGAGTTAAGACTCTGAAAGTATGTGGAGACTCGAGGTTTGTAGATTCCCAAGTAAATGGGGAGTTTGAAGCTAGAGATGAAGTCATGGCCAAGTATCTGAAACTTGTTAAGGCCATTATAACTCAGTTTGATGAATGTTATGTGGAACACGTTCCAAGGGAAGAAAACATGAAGGCTGACTCCAAGTTTGCTTCTTCTAAAATTGAAAACTATGCAGGGAATGTATACTTCCAAGTCTTGAAGACCCCAAACATTAATGGAAAGTTGATAGCACCCATTGATGCGGCTAGCTGCTGGATGGATCCCATCAAATCTAATCTGGAAACTGGTTGGTTACCTAACGATACTTCAGAAGCACGCAAGCTATATGTGAGAGCACTAAGGTATACCCTGATTGAGGGAATCCTATACAAAAAGTCTTTCATCATCCCTTACTTAAAATGTTTGAGACCCCAAGAGGCAGAGTTGGCCCTAAGGGAAGTACATGAGGGAATCTGTGGGCAGCACTTGGGGGGCAGAGCCTTTGCTCATAAAGGCCCTCGTCTAGGTTTCTATTGGCCAAGCATACTTGCAGATGCTAAGAGTTATGTGAAGAAGTGTGAACGGTGCCAAAAGTATGCACCAGTGGTTAGACAACCACCAGAAATGTTGACATCCATAAACTCACCTATTCCATTTGACATGTGGGGAATGGATATACTTGGGCCATTTCCAATGGCAAGTGCGCAGAGAAAGTTCTTGATAGTGGCAATCGACTACTTCACAAAGTGGATTGAGGCTAAACCTTTAGCCAAGATAACTACCAAACAAGTAATGCATTTCTTCTCGGAGAATGTAATATGCAGATACGGAATTCCACGAATCTTGGTTACTCATAATGGAACTCAGTTTAACAATGAGGATTTCAAGAAGTATTGTGAGGAGAATGATATTGAGCTACGTTTCACTTCTGTTGCTCATCCTCAAACAAATGGACAAGCTGAAGTTGCAAATAGAATTATCCTGGATGGACTGAAGAAAAGAGTGGAACGCTCTAGGAACACTTGGGTGGACGAATTGCTCCCCATACTTTGGGCATATCGTACCACTTGTAAAGTCACCACTGGAGCAACCCCGTTTCTGTTAGCATATGGAGCAGAAGCAGTGGTTCCAGTGGAGATTACTCACACATCTCCAAGAGTTGAAGCTTATGAACCCGAAACAAATGAAGAAGGCTTGAGGCTGGCTTTAGAACTAATTGATGAAGTTAGAGATGAGGCAAATGTCAAGATAGTTGAACATCAAAAGAAAGCATCCTTCTACTATAACTTAAAGGTTAAAGAGAGATTCGTTCGTCAAGGAGACTTGGTTCTTCGAAAGATTGAAGCATCCGGATTCCCTCTAATTCTTTCATCGTGAGCCTTCAAAGCCCCCATGGCTTCCTCCACCGTCATGGTCTCTAAATCACTGAACTGCTCCATTGTCGATGTGATTTGCAAGAACTTTCCAGGGACTGCTCTCAACATTTTTTTAACCACATAAGATTCTTGTATCGTCTCACCTAATGCTCGTATATTCGTCACAAGTCCATTAAGTTTCATGTAAAAATCGTCCAATGGTTCTGATTCTTTCATGCTTAAAGCCTCGAACTCAGCCTTGAGTGTCTAAATTCGAGCTTTCTTCACACGATCTGCACCTTGGCAGAGAGTTTTGATCGCGTCCCACGTTTCTTTAGCCGTCTTCTTCTCAGCAATCGACAGCAGCATGTCTTCTGCTATTCCTTAATAAATCATGGCTAAAGCGACCTTGTCTGTTTTATCCTCGACCACAGCCTTCTCACCAGCCTTCTCACTAGGTGTCTCGATTGCAGTCCAAACTCCATGGGCTTGCATAAACACCTTCATCTTCATAGACCATGCCGTGTAATTGCTCTTGACCAACAATGGGTAACTAAGCCCAAGTGATCCTCCTCCTTTTCCCTTATCCACAGTCGACGCCATTGATTCTCACTATCCTTTGTGTTATTGTCTAGCTCTGATACCAGAATATTGAGTATACTGAATTATAGAAACTAAGTTAACAAAACACACAGATGATATTCAATGGTTTTGGATATCTTTATTCAACGTTCAAAAGCAAATATAAATACAAGAGGTAAACTACTTCAGCTAAAAGCCAGGACCTACTTTCCTACATTAGCTCCACTACTCCACTGCTAACAGAAGACTCCACAAAACAAGCTAAATAACTAGACTAATTCAACCCGTGTGACTAGCAAGGTTGTTCCCAGAATTTGGACAAGCACAAATACATACACACAGACTTTGAATAGTTTTATTGAACATATAAAACCAATGAACTCACGATATTCTCCAATCACGACCTTCTCCAAGCCATGTTTGAGATTACAAATGACAACATCATGTTTGTTTCCTGATATTAAGTATAAGATATGATTATAATTTTTTAAATTTTCTTATCATATGTTTGTTGGATAAAAACTTATGTAAGGATTATAATTCTTTAAATATAGATATCAAATGTTTGTGTTGTTAGAGTAAGGGATTAGATTATAATTCTCTCTAATACTTGGTTGTACCATGTATTATTTAATTCCCTCTAACAAGTTATTTTTTAAAGAATTATAATCTACTTACTACAATACTATGCAAAACTGGAAAATTTAAAGGATAATAGTCCAATACAATGATTATCTCTGAAAACAAGGATGAGATAAAATTTTAAAAAATTATATTCCAATCGTAAACTTAATACTTCCGAACAAAGGCAAATATATTAAAAATATTGGATACAAATCGCTTTTGGCATGTAAAAAATCAAGATATTCAACCGCATTCCAGACAAATGGACCATCTTCAAGAAACGATCTGAACCTATGTACACGCCCATGGAGTCAGTTTTGTATTGGTCGGCCCACAAAATTTTTGGTTTTGGTGGCTTGTGCTGAAAAAGTAGTGACTAATACCTAAAAATTACTAATTCAGTCAGAGCAACTTTAATCGAGTGTGCCAAGAGGAGTGCCAACCTCAATGGCATGACACTCTTATTAGCACTTTAATTATTAAAGTTGTTGGGATATCATTGAGTGTCATGTGATGTGACAAGTGTGCTAATTTGGGGTGTCAAAAGTTGGAATCCCATAAAATAGGGTACCGACTTCATTTGTGAACCCACTTATGACTAAATTATTATTTTCCTTACAATAAAATTATACTTGGTAGATCCAACAGTTTTAAAAGTTAGCATCTTTTCTAGGGTGCAAACTATTGGAGTGTTTTTAGAAAGAAAAGTGCAAAAAATGATGTGAAAGATAGAGAATAGAGTTTGTAATATGTTAAAGTCGGCATCCTTTGAAAAATGTTAACCATTCAGAATGCTAATCCATTCGTTTACAGACGTAATTAGAGCATCTCTAATAGAGACACCCTTGAGTGGTGCCAAACATCCATCTCATTATAAATAATAATTTTTAATTTTTTCATTCATTTATATCACATGTAGCACCCTTCAAGTCCAATAGTTGGCAGCTCATGTAAGGTGCCAAGATGGTCCGTAAACAAATAATACTAAAACTAAATACAATATAATACAAATGGACCATATATACTTCTACTACAAGTATTTGGGATTTTTCCATTTAGAAGGGGTGCCAAAAGTTGGCAACTTCTCTTGATAGCCTTGGGTGCACTCTTGTGACTCCAATCGGGAGGCAACCTTTGAAATGAACTTTTTCTACCGTACAATCGGTAAAAAAGGCCCAAAATCGGTAATAAATGGGTCATTTCCTACTAACTTTGATTGGTAGAAATTACTTAAGTCGCAAATATTATTAACGGGAAATGTAAGTGACTCGGTCAACGTGGGCCCCACATGTTGACATGGACATCCACAGGGCAAGGACCCACATGCCAACATGGCAATCTATGTGGCGTGGGTCCCGTCCATTTCCTAACACCAAAAATGATGGTGATGCTAGAAAAACCAATCTCGGTACGAAATAAAATAGTAGTTAGGGATAGGTGAATGTTATTTCCTAACACCCATTTCCTACCACCCTGGATCAAGGTGGTAGGAAAAGTCTTGAATGCGGTAGAAATTGATGGTTTCTAATGATAAACACGGTATAAAATTGCCGAAAGTCGGTAGGAATTATTGGAAAAATTTTCAAAAAAATAAATATATTTTATTGAATCCATGTAAAAAAAATCACACAAAATCAATATCTAAATCCCAAGCATACAACCAAAAATCAAACATTCATCATAAACCAGCTTATCTCGACCATATTACTAAAAAATTAAAGTTACATCTCTAAAATATTTGTTCCAAATTAAAACAAAACATAAATTAATTAAAACTTAAACAATCCTTCACCTTCATCCTTCCAAATGCCTTTACCCTGAAATTTGCTTTCAATCTCGTTTTATCCATTTATTTTTCCTTCAAACGTTAAATTCGCTTTATTGACATCAAATCCTAACAATTTACAAACAAAGAAATGAACCGTTAATATATAAGGTTCAAAATTAGTCTATATAACAAAGAACTAATTATTCAATAAAACACAAATACATAAATATCATATAAAAATCAAGTACATGTATAAAAGAGAAAAGATATTTCTACCCAAATAATTGACAAGGAGACGAAGGAGACTTATACCGAAAGAGAAAATTTAAATGATTAAAGTGAAGGAGATGAATGGATATATATGAAAATAAAATTTTGGTGAAGTACATGAATAGACAGAGAAGAAAATGGAAGTGATAAGAAAAAAGTAATTAGTTTATAATATGTTCAAGTTGCATATTTCCTACCGATATGCGGTAGGTTATATTTGGGCGAAATTTTTGAATTTTAAAATTTGGGCAAAAATTTTAAAATTTTAATTTCGCTTTACTTTTGAAATATTTGTGAAACTAAGGTCTATTTTCTGCCGAAATGCGGTAGGCTATGGGTTGGGCCCAATTTTTAAATTTTTAAATTTGGTAATTTGGGCACAATTTTGGGGTTTGACGTTAATTTTGAATTGTTTTACGAATTTTTGAACTATTTCTTATCGACATGCAGTATGTTTTGGGTTTGGGAGCAAATTTTGAGTTTTGGCAGAGATGATGAATAACTAGTTATAAAGAGATGCATACCGTTGATTCGTTCAAGATTATTTTTTTTTAAAAATAAATAGATACAAACTATTTATTCAAAAGTGATTATTTGATTATAAAATCACTACAAATTAATTTTAAAAATCATAACTCTTTGCACACATAACTAATCCATACTAATATCGAGATTTGTACGGTTGAATCGTCCAAGAAAAAAATAGAAAAAATAAGGTCCAATACTAGTCTTATCCCTAAATCTATAACAATGAATCCTCGAAGTTTAGCTATTAAGAACGTTAATGATTTTTAAAAAAAATATTTAATTTTGTAAAATTAATTTTGTTTAGTAACTTATTATTTAGTAAATATTAATTTGATAGTGTTTTTTCTTAATTTTATATTTTTTATATATTTTTCAATATTTTACCAAGAATATATTAATTACAATTTGATAGAATGAAGTAAATAAATGCAACTCAAAAACAAACAAAAGTTTAATAGCATCATCAAAATATTCCATGTTTATGGTAGTTGATTGTTAGCATTAGTGCTCTAGAGACAATACTTTTATGTTTTAAAGAAAACATTTCATTATTATAAATTATGTTTTATTGATTATTATTATTATTTTATTATGTCTTTATTTACTGTGTTATAAATATTAGCATAATAAATGTCCTTGGAATTAATTATGATACGTATTCGATATCTTTAAGTATGTGACTTAAAAATAAGATTATATGAATAGTATATTTATTCCTAAATATCCCTAGTCGGGTATTATTATCTAAGGACAATAATAATGCACATCTCATTGGTTATGGTGATACTAAAGTAACAGTACATGACAGTGGATGACCAGTGGTGAGATTACACATGTTAATAGTGTCATAAGTAATTCTCACTGTGATAATGGTGTAATGATCCTTAGACCTGAAATCTTTATATTTTTATATGAGAATTAATATACTTTGATTATATTAAAAGTTACCTTTGATCGGGTGATAATAAAAGTGGACATTGGGTATATTATGAATCGTATGAGAAATATGAATGATCTGGATAGGATTTAACCCACCTAATTTTACGAGCGATATTATTGGCCTCTTGTTTAAGCGAGACTATGAAATGAATGTTGATTTGATGTATTAGTCTACTCATCGATTAAGAAAATTAAGATTAAATTATGAAGAGGATGACACACTACATGCCTCGAGTTTAATCTATAATATTAAGGTTAAATGGATTATATTATATGGAACATTATTCACGAAAGGCTTAATTGAATCACCGATTTAATTATTATTACTTGGGTAACAATGATGTACTACTAGATGCCGATCATTGTTTATAATTTTAATTAGAAATTAAAATTGTTTGCCAACGTAATTATAACCTACAGGGTCACACACAAAGAACGCTTGAAGGAGAAATAATTTAAATTATGAATTTAAATTAAATAAGTATTTCATTCTATTTGTAATATTAATTAAGTATGACTTAATTCATTAATTAAATAGAAAATGGAATTACTTAAACTAATTCCGAAATAAGTTATTAATTAATTAATTGAGATTTAATTAAATAATAAATTGAAATTTTGGATTAGTATTAATTATAATTGGATTATAATTAATAAAGCTTATTCCTCTCTATATAAACTCTCAAAAGAGGCTGATTTATAAGTGAAAAACGTTTTTATAATAAAACCCTAGCCGATTATGAGAGCAAGAACAGAGAGAAAAAGAAGCAGTTTTCGCGTGCAAGTACACATCAATCCTTCAAGAAAAGCGTTCGTGTGGATAACGTAGAGTGTAAATCACGAGAGCAGGATATGTGGTGATTGAACAAGCTTTGGATCTCCATTTATCTTCCATTGATGAATTGTTAAAGCGTTTTAAGGTAAAACACTAATCTCCAAATTAAATCTTTTGCTTTCGCATGGATCCTGCGGAGGGGTTTCGAATTTTTGTTTATTTTTCACGTTTTCTGTTGCGTTTATGTGCTCGAAACCCTTCAATGGTATCAGAGATACTTGTGAAATGTTTTAATTCGGTTGTGTGTTTAACAGTTTTCGATATATATGCATGTTTGCGATCTACCATGTTTTTATGTTGATTTATATATATGTATGTATATATTTTTGAATATATGATATTCATGAGGATTGGATAATCATGAGATGATTGTTTATATTGATGTATGTATAGGCTACTTGTTAGATCGAATTATGAGAATCGTATTCGATGCGATTTCTGAATACGCTGCGCAGATTTGGTAAACTTTGCATACTGTGTCAGATTTTTGAAGAAAATACCTTTTCGGAAAGGGAAACGGGCGTCTGAACAAAACTGAAAAAGTCACTCGTTCGTCTATAAGGCGTTTGACGTCGTTTACTGTCTGTAAACAACGATTTAATGTTTTTAGAATTCCGATTTTGATTTTCTGATTTACACTTTATTTGATTTCTGTGATTGGATCATGAGAAATATGATATGGTATGATATGTTAATGCAATATGAGATGCTCTTAATTGTTATATGAGCATGGTGATTAGTTATGGCCTAAAGACCCATAAGATAGTGGTTTTCTTTTAATGGTTTGGTTTCTAAATACGACTTGCATGTCGTTATTCCTTGTAATGTTTAGATCTCGAATGTAACTCGAGTTCTACTTGTAAGTTCAGTAGGATATGTTGTTTTATTTATGTAATGTATATGAAGACATCCAAGATGGAGAACCAAGGAAGCCTTACAAGGAGGCAACTTAAATCTTGAAGACTTGTAACATTGTATTGTATTTTGATACCACCATAGATTGACCTTGATTTTTCCATTAGCTTGGAAAGATCACTTAGGTTGGGCCATAACCAAACACGTTTATTTACACACTTTACATATATCATGATTGCATGTGATGATATGTATGCGTAGATAAAGATGCATGTTTAATTAGATTAATCATGTACGTATTAGATACGACACCCATGCCATGTTTGCTTAAAAAAGATAAAATCGGTAACGATTCAAGATTTTAAAAAATGAACAAAAAACGAACATGAGATTCCTATGTTTATGAAACACGGAATTAAGTATAAATTTTCAATTTTTTGATATGGGGTGATTTTGACAAAAGCGGATTATTAACCTGTATGGTGTTGGGTTTTAAGTAAGACCACTTGTGACTTCTTCGACTATCTGGAAATCAAACCATTGACGAATTTTGATTTAAAGTACCTAATTCAAGGAAAAATTAGGAATCTCTTGATGATGTGATCATGGTCGTTTTAAATAAGATTAACAAATCGCTAAATTAATATTAAGTTAATCGGATGCCTTCCAATGAAGAACACTCGTCAAGACCTAGATCGATAAGGAGTGGACTCACCAAAGTGGAGTACTCCCATCTATCGTGGTAAGATGCGATGGAGTAATTGTGATACTCAATTGTTGGATAATTACGTCTAACTTAACTAAATCATCACAATAAGATTGTGGATTTAGAGGCATAGGGTTTGGTGAGATTAATTGGATAAATGTGTACAAACGTTGTTCCACCAAACTATCCAAGAGTTATATATGATATAATTGACAAATGTTGTCTACCTAAATAATCATGTTTTTGGAGAAAAGCCAAAGCTGACCTAATGCATGACGAAATATGGATCTTGGCTCACTAGAAAGATTTAAGAGAAATACTTTCCGAATTAATAGTTAGGGCTATTTATTTGATAAAAATAGTGGGAGGTATATAATGATATACCATAATCACTTAAACATAATAATTAATAAATTTGCAACCTAGATTAATTTTATGCACTTTAATATTGTAGCTATCAAATGACAAATAACACAAACAACTTCTCTATGCAATCAGTCCTTGAGAAGTACAAGCTGACATGAACAATTTTTCCCGACTGATATAGGAGCTTGAGGATCGTCCTCAGGCACCACGATGATAGTCAAATTCTTCCCTTACTTTTTAGCTGAGAATGTAACATGTCTCGAACATAATGCTTATTAGAAGCAAATTGATGATTCGACTGATGATGTTTCATGTCTCATGCTTGCAACTATGAGTGTTGAGCTTAAGAAACAATATGAGCATATGGATGCTTATGATATAATTGAGCACCTTCAAAAGATGTTTGAGGAAAAGGCTCGTCAAAAGGGATTTGACAATAGCAAGACATTATACACCTACAAGTAGGGAAATTGAGATTCGGTTGGACCACATGTTCTAAAGATGATAGGGTATAATGAGTACCTTGATTTTTGGGTTTCAAGATTGGTCTAGAGACTCAAATTGATTTGATCATGCAATCTTTGAACAATAACTATTCTCAATTAGTTATGAACAATGAAATAAATGAGATATACATTACACCTACTAAGTTGTGAAGCACGTTGAGAACTGCTGTAAGTAACATGATAAATGCATGGACTACTCCCATAATGATGGTGAATGTAGGAATATGAATGGGAAAGGAAAATGGAAAGGAAAGAAGAAGATTTGATCTAATTCTATAGCCAAATCAAAGTCCAATCTCAAACATGCTTTGTTGCTTAAATGAGGTGTTGCTAAAGAAGACGATTGTCGCTTTTGTGGAAAACCAAAAGACTGGAAGTTAAACTGTTATGCTTATTTGGAAGATCTAAGAAGAAGACCGGTGAGGGTCAAGCTTCAGGTTTCGGGTTAGAATTGGAGCAAAAGTTGTTGCTCTAGTTGAAGTAACTCATTACTTAATTTTGCCTATAAGGATAAGTTTAGAACTTGATAATTGTAACTACATGCCTCTAAGAGTAGAGACATTATATTGGTTTCTTGTATGGAAAATAAAGGTTTTTCATTTTAATTGGATATATAACAATTGTTGTTTATTACATTTCAATAAAAAGGTTAATGAGGTTGCACAATTAGTTAACAATTTATATGTTCTAAAATGACTCAAATCAAACATTACCTTTGGCACTCTAATTAATGCCATATTATAAGAAACGCATTTCCAATTTACATAATGATGGATGATTGGATAAGTTTGATTATGAATCATACGAAGAATGTGAATCTTGGTTTATTTGGCAAAAGGACAAAAGCCCCTTTTATTGAAAATGGTGAAAGGGCCATCGAACGATTAGTTTTTATACATGGTGATGTATGTGGTCATATACGTACGATGGAAGGAAGTAGATTTTACTACTTCATAACACTCACTGATGATGTCAGTAGATACGGATATAGATATCTTTTGATGAACAAATCTGAGTTGTTTGAAAAGTTCAAAGAATATTAAGATAAAGTAAAAAGGTTCAATGAAAGGAGTTTCTAAGAGCTAAAATCACATTATGTTGGACATAGTGCGATGGATGATGAGTCAAATGGATCTTCCAATAAATTTCTGGGGTTATACACGAGAGACAGGTGCATATACACTAAACCATGTTCCTACTAAAATGGTTCAGGAGACACCATATAAGGACTGAGAAAAGTTATAGCTTGTCATTTATGAAAATTAGGGGATGCAAAGCGTTTGTGAAACGTTTAACCTCTGACAAGCTAGGACCAAAATCAGATAAATGTAATTTTGTGGGATACCAAATTAAAACAAAAGGGGTATTACTTCTTTAATCCTCCAGATAACAAAGTGTTTGTTGCTCGGACTGCTGTATTTCTTGAGAGAGAATTTCTTTCTAAAATAAATAGTGGGAGGAAAATAGATCTCGATGAGGATCGAGAACCACGAGATAACATTGAACCGAAGTTGGAACAAAAGCAGGTTGTTCGTAGGTCTGGTAGGATTCACCATGAGTCCGAGAGATATTATGAATTTCTAAGATGGATTCCATGTATGAAAAACCAAGTATGGACTTTGGTTGATCCACCTAAAGGGGTAAAACCTATAAGGTGCAAGTGCGTTTACAAGAAGAAAACTGACATGCACTACGCCATAAATGGCTTTCTACAACGCTTTTGCAAGGTGTTGTCATCTACAAGTGTTGTAATAGCCCTATTAAATCCTACCTATTACAACATCTATTCCATGTGTTAGCGTAGACATGATAAAGTGTTGGCATAGTTATTGTACAAAAGAAAACTTATATTACTATAAATAAAAATTAAATTAAATAATAATTTTATATAAAAAGTAATAAAATTTATGAAAATGATTTATTTATAAATTTATTGAAATTTGAATTGGAGTGAAGGATAATTTGTTTTTTGTAAATTAATGTATTTTTAATAATTTTAAAACGAATAAATTTAAAAAAAAATTATGTTTTTGAAGAAAAACTTTATAATATATATTAATAAAAAATTAAATTAAATAAATAATTACATAAATGCATTTATTAGTTATATTGAAAATGTTATTCCACTAGGAGTTTCATGATGATTTATTTAACAATTTTAAAATGAACAAACTAAAAATTAAAAATGAATATTTTTATAAATTAACGTACTACAAATTCTCATGTAACGGACAATTGCACGAAAATAGCTGAAATGTTAGAGCGGCAAAAAGACGGCCCTTTTTATTTTTTTCATTTCTATCAAAACAATCTCGCATTCACAATTACCAAACCAAAAACACTGGTCCGGTCTCTCTCTCTCTCAGAGGTTAGTGCTCTTTATCTATCTCATCTTCTCCCTTTTCAATTTTCACTTCAACTTAGGTTATATTTTTCTTGGGATACAAAAACAATGAACTCAGAAAACACATACCACCCCCCTCTCTCTCATCCTCTCTCTATTAGTTTCACACCCTTTCCTCTTCGATTTTCAGTATGATTTAGGTGATGTTTCTCTTCGATTTAGGTGATTTGTGTTTTCGATCTAGGTGTTTTGCTTATGTTATTATTTAATTTAGAATTTCAGGTAATTTAGCCGTTCGATTGGGGTGTGAACTAGGGTTCCGATTTAGGGGCTTTTCAGGTATTACTCAATTTCCCCCTATTTTTCATGTATAATATTGTGAATCATTGCGTCGTTACATGTTTTATTCCGTAATAAATTTTTTTTGCTTACATTATGCTTACTCTGTTTTTAAGTACTGGTATTTTGTGCTACGGAGTCTATGTGTGTATGTTTTTACATGCCGTATGTATGTGTGTTTGTTATGTACATGTGTGAGTATGTATTACTTATTAATTGCTTACCTTGAATTTGATTAGTTATGTTGTTAATTTGTGTTCTTTTGTGTTTCTTGATTTATTTGTTGTTGTTTTCAGAAGCCACTCTTGTGCATGAGGATTTAATGGGAAAAGGCTTTTCTTTCTCCTCTTTAGAATACACTACGTAGTCGAGTAGAACAAATTGAGATTTAAGTTACCTCATATGTTGATGAGTGTATGATGGCTCTACATCCCTTGTCCTGATTTTTGTTCTACAGGCATGAAGTTTTGCTGTTGGACAATGAGATCTCATTTAATGAGGCTATAATTGACGAAAGAGATCAAGGAATCCAAGAAATCCAGGATCAGATTGGAGAAGTAAATGAGATTTTCAAAGATCTAGTTGTTCTGATCCATGAGCAAGGAGTAATGATTGGTGAGACTTCATTCTTGAGGCAATAATGATAATTTGATTATTCAACCTCTTAAATTAAAATATTAAATGTAAAGATATTTTTATTTTTAGACGATATTGGATCCCATGTGGAGAATGCACACGCAGCCACAACTCAGGGAAAATCCCAACTTGTCAGAGCAACAAAGACCCAAAAATCAAATTCATCTCTGGTAACATTATACTATCTTCCTTCTGCAATTTTTGCTAGATGCTAACTTACTGGATTGTCCTGAAGTATTATCAATTTTAGATTGTGAAGGTATTGATAATAAGTAGAAATGTCCATCATAAAATAGTCATGCTGCTTTTATCATGGAATCTTGTTGCCATTTAATCTTTGTAGCTTTTGCTGAATTCTGGAAATTTGGAGATGAGGGTAACAAATACTTTCGGCATGCAACTGGGAAAATTTATGCTGTCTCAAAGAATCTAGCAAAATACGCCTCTGATAACCAGTAAGAAATTGATTACTTATATTTTTTTTTACTGTAAATTAACATTCTTGAGCAAAATTTGGCATACTACTATTAGTCCATTATTGCCACTTGCTTTCACGGATTCACCAAAGCAAACAGGGTTGAGGAGTTGATGGTATATTAAAATTTTGCACTATGAATCGTGTTTGTTTTTCTGAGATGCATCTAGAGTTTAATGCTAGAAAGTATTTGAATACACAGAAGCTATTCCATTGTCAATAGCAACTTTAAAAGTCCTTTCTGATAAGTATTTTGCAAAGCGATGAATTTCTTTTATCAATAAAAAAATTTGCGACAACTGATTTCAGGGCCATACTGCATAAATATGCTAATGAAGATGTGTCACTTGGTGCTTGGTTCATTGGTCTTGAGGTGGAGCACATTAATGAACACTACATGTGAAGCTACACATAATTAGGATTCGCCTGGTCCGCAGAAATTACTGGGACCTCAACTGAAGCTACAGCCCAATTCCTCGATGCAGGAATGAACTTTCCTTCCAATGCATTAGTCAAAAGCAAATAATAGTCTTTATTTCCAGAACTACTCCATATTCTGAGATCAGCAGGAAAGTATCCAGTATTGCTCCATTTACGTAACTAAACCATAGAAAATGGGCCTTGAACTTTTTTCTGTGGATCCTAGTAATGCCACATTTTATTTTTTTCACTGATGTTTATAGCAGATACAGAAATTGGAGATGTCAAAGCTGCTGGAAAAATTTGTGGTTGTACATGAGAGAATGAATCAGACCTTGCAGCAGATGTACTATTCAAACCAATTCTTCAGAACTAGCAGCTTGTCTTAGTTTTCTTGGATTCTGAAATTTTTATAGATTAAATATTTTTTAATAGAATTTTTTTCCATAAGTAAGATCTTTTAGAAGATTGTAAACCTTGCTTTGATGTTCTTTTTTTGTTTTAGAGTTGAGGATTATGAATTTTGTAATGTCATTGTTGATTATATTTAGTGAAATGAAAAAAAAAAATTAACCAATCTACTGCATTTATTATTGTGGAAAATAAATATAAAATATACATATGGATAATATCTTATTAAATATATATATATAAATTGTAAAATATATATATGTGGGGCCCACTCATGGGTCCACCAGATTGTGGGGCCCACGTGTGGGGCCCAATTTTTTTTGAGCAAAGTCTACTAATCTGCAACATATTTTAATCTGTTGGCATAGGTAGAAAAATGTTGGCGTTGACCCCAAAGGCAACGGGGAAAAACTAACAGTGAAAAAGTGTTACCTTTGAGATTTTTGAGGCTATGCCAACAAATTTTGAACTTCCGGCAACGGTTTTCAAGGGTTGTAGAAGGCCATTTATGGCGTAGTGATGGATAGTAATGTACAGACCTATAAGGCACGACTGGTGGCAAAAGGTTTCATGTAAATTCATGGTATTGACTACGATGAAACTTTCTCGCTAGTGGAAATGGTCAAGTCCATCAGGATTTTGCTTGCTTACTATGACTACGAAATCTGGCAAATGGATGTCAAGACTACTTTCTTAAATGGGAGTGTTGAAGAGGTTATATACATGACACAACCTGAAGGTTTTGTAGATCCAAGTTTTTCTAGAATGGTTTATAAGATAAGTCGATCCATTTATGGATTAAAGTAAGCCTCGAGGAGATGGAATATACGTTTTGATGAAATAGTCAAATAGTTTGGCTCTATTCAAAATGAAGATGAACTGTGTGTTTATAAGAAGGTTAGTGGGAGCCATGTGTCCTATATCTTAGGGATCAGGATCTATAGAGGTAGATCACGAAGATTTTTCGGCTTAAGTCAGAGTACATACATTGACAATGTACTGCACCAATTAGGAATGCAAAGAGGCTAAAAGGGAAATGTTCTCAAGTCTCGTGAGATAGTGATCTCAAAATAAATGGTCTAAATCAGTGGATGATATGGACCACATTAGTATAGTTATATATGCTTCGGAAATTGGTTGCATAATGTATGTGATGATATGTACTTGTAATGATGTCTCATATGCTTCAAGCATGACGAGCAGGTACCGGTCTAATCCAAGTGATGGTCACTGGATTGGAATCAAGAATATTCTTAATTGCCTGAACAGGACTAAAGACTCATTCTTGGTATATGGAGGAGATGGGAAGCTAGATGTAAAATGTTACACTAATGCTAGTTTCCAAATAAACATGATTGTTTTGTGTCTTAGTCTGGATTTGTGTTTTGTCTAAATAGATGTGTTGTAAGCTGGAATAGTTCACAGCAAGAACAATAAATGATTCTACAATCAAGGCTGAGTATATTGATACTTGAGAAGTAGCCAAGAGGTTGTTTTGGGAATTTACTAAGGCGATATCACCTTATTAATGAGATTAATGATCAAGGAGATATAATTATATGTAAAGTGCATACTATTGATAATATTGCAGACCCACTGACTAAGGCTTTGTCGAAGCAGAAGCATGTAAGTCACACTAGTTCCAAATGTATTGGATACATGGGATATTGGCTCTAGTGCAAGTGGGAGATTGTTAGCATTAGTGCTCTAGAGACAATACTTTTATGTTTTAAAGAAAACATTTCATTGTTATAAATTATGTTTTATTCATTATTATTATTATTATTATTATTATTATGTCTTTATTTACTGTGTTATAAATGTTAACATAATAAATGTCCTTGGAATTATGATACATATTCGATATCTTTAAGTATGTGACTTAAAAATGAGATTATATGATTAGTATATTTATTCCTAAATATCCCTAGTCGAGTATTATTATCTAAGGACAATAATAATGCACAGAGACTAGTATGTTTGTTGACTGATGACCACATCTCATTGGTCATAGGTATGGTGATACAAAAGTCAAAACATAGGTGCATGTAAGAGTACATGACACTGGATTGACCCGCCGTTAGATTACACATGTTAATTGTGTCATAAGTAATTCTCACTATGATCATGGTGTAATGATCCTTAGACCTGAAATTATTATATTTTTATATGAGAATTAATATACTTTGATTACATTAAAAGTTACCTTTGACCGGTTGATGATAAAAGTGGACATTGGATATATTATGAATCGTATGAGAAATATGAATGATCTAGATGGGATTTAACCCTCCTAATTTTAGGAGCGATATTATTGGCCTCTTGTTTGAGTGAGACTATGAAATGCACGGCCGTGCTCAAATGTTGATTTGATTTATTAGTCTACTCATCGATCAAGAAAATTAAGATTAAATTATGAAGAGGATGACACACTACATGCCTCGAGTTTAATCTACAATATTAAGGTTAAAGGGATTATATTACATAGAGCGTACATCGCGAGAGCGGGATACATGCATGGTGATTGAACAAGCTTTGGATCTCCATTAATCTTCCATTGATGAATTGTTAAAGCATTTTAAGGTAAAACAATAATCTCTGAATTAAATCTTTTGTTTTCGCATGGATCATGCGGAGAGGTTTCGAATTTTTGTTTATTTTTAACGTTTTCCGTTGCGTTTATTTGCTCGAAACCCTTCACTGATATGGGCTGAAAATAACCCTAGAAGCATAATTAATGACGTATTAATAAAACCTAGATTGGTCCAAGAGTTAGGCCCGATAAATGAGGCCCGAAACCCTAACTATTTATTAATTTAGTAATTAATAAATAGAGAAAATGTGCAGCTCGTAAAAAGAGTCCAAAGTGTGTCAAAATTCTTCAAAGATTAGCCACCGAGGCATACAAACCTAATAGGAGTCAGCCTCCTACAAAATAGGATTCACAATCCTAATCTAAGAAGGCGACTTGGCCCCCAAGTCACCTAATTCTACCCTAAATGCAGGGCTCCTAACGCCTATATAAGGACCCTGATCCTTCAAATCAGAACTATGTTTTTTGGCTTGATTCTCAATTACGAATTAAGATACGTAGGCATCTTGTGAGGGCATATTTAGCCACGAAACACGAGACCAACCATTAAAGCTCGAAAGCTCTTAAACTCTAGTATTAAATTCGCAAGTACAGATTTTATTCCACAACATTTGGCACCGTCTGTGGGAAAACAACATCAACCATGGCAAATACACGAAGAACAAATCGAGAAACTCATACTTCTGAAGGGCTTCCTCTTACCTCTGGCACTCAAGGGGTGAGTATCCCCCTCACCACTACTCAAGGACCAGAAATTCCAATTTTGGTCGAAGGCACGAATCCCCTGCAAATGGTCGTTCATGGACCTAATCCTCAAGAGACTACTCTCCAGCAACCAATCACAACCTCTCCACTACTCATGAATGCACCACATGGCCTTCAACTTCACACCACAGATCTTCCCCAATACACAACTCAAACCCTCGGGATGCCAACCTATGGTATGCCACTTCGACCCACAGTCGTAAGTAGTGGTATTAATCCAACATATCACGAAGCTTATGTCCCCCCTTATATTCAAGGTCTGGGACCCCAAAATCAACAAACTCAAACTCGATAGACCCCCTTGATTCAAGACTACTCAGGTCTTTATAATGAGGACGGAGATTATAATTATGATGATGAAAGGGACGTACCCCCAAGAAGGAGGCGTTCTTCTCAAACAAATCAGGAATGACCCCAAACTACTAAGGAAAAGATTGCGGCCTATGAGGCAGAGGCTGCAAGACTCAAGAAAGTATTGGCTGAAGAAGAGGCTGCAAAAGCATAAAACCAAGCAACCGGGAGAGTCCCGTTGATCAATTTAGATCTTGTACCAAGAAGAACCAAGAGGGCTGAAGCTCCAAAGGGTGATCCTACACTACAAGAAAAGGGTCAATAGACATCGGTTTCTGGCCGATGTCTATGTTGTTTGTCAACCGATGTCTTAGTCGGTGATGTCTAACTTAGACATCGGCCAGAAACCGATGTCTGAACTTAACATACACATCAGTTTTTACAGAAAAAAGTGATTTATATTCTTCTATTAGGCATCACTTTGGTCCGATGTCTGTTTTGATTTTAGACATCAGATTTTATAAATAAAAATTGATTTCTATTTGTTTCTTAGACATCAGATATTGCAGAAAAAATGTGATGTATATCTTTGTGTTAGACATCAGTTTTGCCACATTAATATTGATGTATATTTAGGTCTTGCAGGCAAGAAATGCAAATGCATCCAATTTTTCTGAAGCTACACCAATGAATAAAATTCTCTTGAATATGATCGGAATATTCCATGAACAAAAACCGAAAACTAATGAAAATATGATATTCTTCTATTGGTTCGTATCATCTAATCACCAATGTAATCCAAAGAACAAGAACAACCAAACTTTTTTTTTATAACTCAACAACTGCGCTATCATAACAACAAACAACTTGTTGGCTAGCACAAATTCTCTTGTCATAATACTGACGTAATTATCTTCTGCCCAACAGCTGCCACATAACCAAAGTAAAAAATTGCACAACCTCTGCAATTTATTGGTCTTCTTCAATCAATCTGCAGAAACAATGAATCGATTAATTGACAATGGAAAACCACTCAGGGCACATCTTTGTGATATGCTCATGGACCATTGTAAACCAAAAAAGAAAGTAATATGTTCCAAAAACTACATACCAACAGTTCAAAGAATTTTAAACAAACTTTGGAAACTCACCAACCATGAGGTTTCATTTTGGTAAATTGGCTGGATATCCAAATTCTCGGGGCGGATGAACTGCTGTATTAGAGCTACCTTCTGGTGGAGTTGGTTGTCTTCATTTACCTCTTCTGGAAGTGAAGCATATACACGAGTAAATAACTTTGTCATTACATACTTCTCCAGTCCCTGAATATTTTAAATAAAAGTAAGCTAATGAAAATATTAAGAACTCAAACATACAGAAAAAAATAGTATCTTGTTTCACTAATTAGGTATTAGCGTAAGCAATGATAGTAGTGACTCCGATGAACACTGCAATTAAGAGAAGGAGAAGGCAGGCTTGCGGATAATATTTAATGCTAAACAATAAAATGGCATTTGCAAAGTTCTGTGATAGACCTTTACCCAGATTTAAAAATAAAATAAAACAAAAGAGCTTACATGAGGGTAGAATTCAATGACAGAACCCAAAAAGAATGTGTAGAAACTTTAGAGATACTGAGATGCCAGCACTAAGAGAAAAGAAATTCGGTAAAATGCATTGTTTTTCTACTTGTATTTACCTTAAAATCTATACATCCTGCTCACTCAAGTAGCTGTTTCTTAGAGATTCAGCACGATGACTTAAATCTGGCTAATTTGCTAGAGCCCAATGAAGGGTAAGTGGATCTTTGAAGTCTGTAGCAAAATCTATTCTGGTCTTGCCAGAAGGCTTCGTTACAAGTACCTTCAAGTGGAAAATAAGTCCTGAAATTTATTAACTACTCAAAACTAGTACCATAGGATGGAACACTAAGAGAACACTAAAATCTTACCAATAGCTCCCTATCAGCAAGCTTGTAAATATTTTTCCTCAGAGCAGGACCGCCACTTTGTTCTTCCTTCGCCTTACAAAAAAGGTTCACTGCAGATAAAGTTGGCGGTTTCTCTGGGACTGTTTCCTTTACAGGCCCTGGAGTATATTTATTGAGAAGCTGCATCAAATCCCTGTTCTTGCGTTGGATCCTTTCAACACTAGAGAATCTCTTTGTATCTGGATTCTTTGAAACATTAGGTTTTTTCTCTCTCTTAGTGATCTTGTTCCTTATAGCTTCAATAGATTTGCCCTTCTCTAGCTCCACTTGTAATTCTTTCCTGGCCTCTTCAAATTCTAACTGCTCATATAACACCACACTAATTAAATTTTGTAAAAATAATCTCAAGTAAGAGTATTCACTTAGAATTACTTAACATGATATGTGAGGTACTGTCATAATATATTATAAAAATTGACATTTACAAGTTGCTGATCTGGGGAATAGTTAGGCTTTCCAGCTTTCTCCCAGCGTATATACGCTTGTATTTGCACAAGATCATCTGGTAAATGTATTACACGAGATTCTAAATATACCTGGTAAGGGTGGTGGTTCAACATAGTAATATGTATTAATCGAACTATGATTCTAAATATATGGTAAATGTTACACATTAAAAATTCTGATCCTGCTACATTAATAAATATACAGAAACAGTACACATAAAACATATATCTAATAATTATGCAGTTGCAAACTAGAATGATGAGCCTCAAGATCAAAGGTTCATATAATTTGTATATTCAACAACTTTAGAGGACACTAATGCATTTCAAATGAATCAACTATAGAAGCATAGGCTTCAACTTGGGTTGACTCTATAGGCAATGAATGCAGCCAAATAAAAATGTGTTAATCCCACCGAACAGGCCAAGTAGGAAACTAAAGATGATACCTTTAATCTCTGCTTTTATACGTTTTTCCATCAATTGCTCCTCGTTAAATTGTTTAAGAAAAGGGAGAAGCATTGGTAAGATGTATTCGGAGTGCATCTTTTTTCTTCAGGGCTGAATTCCAACTTGAACCTCTCCCTGTCCTATAACCAGCCAAAAATATCACCATATATAACTTAAAGATAACATACAGGGCTCATACATACATACATACATATAACATAAAGATCATACCATCTTCTCATACAGGGCTCACAATATCGTTTCCTATTGCAAGTAGTGCACTCCACAACCCTGCCATTATCGTTCCTTTGGCACTGATGACACATATTTGAGGTTGACACTTTCTCATTCTCTTGCACCTACAATTCACATACAAAATTCAGTTAACATAAAAAAAACTACAAAACCTCAATCAAAATTCAAACACTGAAACAAAACAAACTACCCTCTCTACCCTCTATTAGACCTCTTTCCAACCCTCTCTACCCGATATATAACATGATTTTAAAAAACCTCCAATTTAAGAAATTAGGGTTTTGATTTTAAAAAACCCCCAAATTAAAGCTTACCAGTTTGAAATTAATGGTGTCGGAGGTGAGTGGTGGTGGACGGAGGTAGGTGTTGGTGGACGGAGGTAGGTGCTGGTGGACGGAGGTGAGTAGAGCAGTGGTGAGTTGTGGTGGTGAGAGACGATAGAGAGAGAGTCGGGGGTAGAGTGAGAGAGAGATAGTGAGATGAGGGGGGGTGAATAATTTAGTTTTAGTCGGGGGGAGTAGAGTGAGACGAGGGGGGGGGGGGAATTGAAAGGGGGGAAAATAATTGGTATAATGGGGGGAATTAAACACAAATTTTTTATTAAGCGGGAAACAAATTGAAGTGGGTTGAATTTTTTTAGTCGAACTTTAGACATCGGTTCTAAAATAAGCGATGTCTTCAAACAACAAAGACATCAGATTAACGCGGGGTGATGTTATTACATCTTTTAACATCAGTGGTATTAGTAACCGATGTCTAATGTGTGATGTCTATTAAACATTTTCTTGTAGTGCTACACCACCTTTTACTCAGGATATCATGAAGGTCAATATATCCAGAAAATTCAAGATGCCAACCATCAAATCTTATGATGGAACAGGAGATCCATCAAATCATGTAAGAACTTTCTCTAATGCACTATTGTTGCAGCCTACCAATGATGCAGTTAAATGCAGAGCGTTTCCACAAACCCTGGCGGGCATGGCTCAACGTTGGTACAATCGTCTCCCTCCCAATTCAATCGAATCTTTTAAGGAACTAAGCAAGGCGTTTATCAATCAGTTTGTCAGTGGAAGGGTGCATGAGAAGAGTTCTGCATCACTTATGGGAAGCCAGTAAGGTAAGAATGAAGCCTTGAGGGACTACATAAATCGATTCACTAGAGAGGCTTTGAAAGTCCCGGATCTGGAGGACAAAGTAGCAATGATAGCCTTACAGCAAGGAACCAATGATGATCAGTTTAAAAGGTCTTTGGCTAAGCATCCACCGGAAAGAATGTTAAAGTTACATGATAGAGCTGGAAAATATATCAAGGCTGAAGAAAGCATGAGGAAATATGAAGCTGCTGTTGGCGGAAGTGGGAACGCAAAGAAAAGAAAGGAGACTCAAGAATATGATGTTAATGAAAAGTATCCTAGGACATCAAAGGATTCCGACTCTCCACCTAAAAAGAACAATTTTGGACCAAGGTTCACGGAGTATGCAAGATTGAACACCCCTAGAAGTCAAATTCTGATGGAAATTGCGAAGGAGGAGGATCTCCGATCACCGAAGCCACTAAGGACTGACTTGTCTAAAAGGAATCATAATCAATAGTGTCGATTCCACAAAGAAGTTGGTCATGATACGATTGATTGCAGGCAATTGAAGGATGAGGTCGATTTCTTAATCTGTAGAGGAAAATTCGATAAGTTCACTAAGGATGTGAATCGAGGAAATCAACGAGGAAACTATGAAAGGAAAGACTGTGACAAAAGGGATAACGATCAAGATCGTAATCCCAAACCCCGAGGGCCGGTCATCAACATGATATTTAGAGGACCAACTGTTGATGGGTCCTCCCGAAATTCAAGGAAAGCTTATGCCCGAGAGGTAATGACTGTTGTAGGAGAAGCACCGAAGCGTACCAGGACGGAAATAGCCATAAGTTTTGACGATTTTGACTTAGAGGGAGTGAAATTTCCCCATGACGACCCTCTAGTCATCGTACCTGTGATAGGCAATTCTGAGACAAAGAGGGTCTTGGTTTATAATGGAGCTTCAGTAGACATCTTGTTTCATGATGCTTTCATCAAGATGGGCTACACTGATTCTCAGTTGACACCCTCGAATTTGCCCATATATGGATTCAATTGAGTGGAATCAAAGGTAGAAGGTACAATCCTACTCCCTCTGACAATGGGGAAAGGTTCGAAGACAACTACTCAAATGTTGAACTTTATAGTTATCAAGGCAACTTCAACTTACAATGCAATCCCGGGAAGGACGGGTCTTCATGCATTCAAGGCTGTTGCCTCGTCTTACCATCTAAAAATCAAGTTTCCAACAAGAAATGGGATTGGAGAGGAACGAGGTGATCAAAAAATGGCTAGAAGTTGTTATGTAGCTGCATTGAGGCCTGATGGAGTTGGGGGCAGATTCTCCCCATTGAAGACATGCATACCAGAGATAATGAAGAAAGAAGAGGGAAACCAGCTGAGGATTTAATTCAAATTCCCTTAGTTATTGGTGAACCAGAAAAGGTTACTTACGTTGGAGCCTTGTTACCTGAACCCTTGAAAGGCAAGATCATATATTTTCTTCAAGAAAACAATGATCTTTTTGCTTGGACAGTGGCCGATATGCCAAGGATTGATCCCCAGTTAATAACTCACAAGTTGAACGTAGATCCCGAAAGGAAGACATTGAAGCAAAAGAAGAGAAACTTTGCTCCAGAGAGGCAAGAGGCCATAAAGTAGGAAGTAGATAAGCTATTGGAAGCAGGGTTCATCGAAGAAATTCAATTTCCTGAATGGTTGGCTAATCTGGTAATGGTCAAGAAAGCCAATGGAAAATGGAGGATGTGTGCGGACTTCATAGACTTGAACGACGCATGTCCTAAGGATTGTTTTCCCTTGCAAAGAATTGATACTCTAATAGATGCCACAGCTGGGCACGAGATGTTAAGTTTCATGGATGGCTTCAGCGGATACAACCAAATCAAAATGCACAAGGATGACATCTCCAAGGTATCTTTCATCACTGACTTTGGTGTTTACTGTTATTTGGTTATGGCATTTGGGCGGAAGAATGCAGGTACGATATATCAAAGGTTGGTGAACAAAATTTTTGAACACCTAATTGGAAAGACCATGGAAGTCTATGTGGACGACATATTGGTTAAAAGCCTTGATAAGGCGGATCATATAGATCATCTACGAGAAGCATTTCAAGTGTTGAGGCACCATAGGATGATGTTAAATCTAGCTAGGTGCACCTTTGGCATAGGGTCAGGAAAGTTTTTAGGCCTGATGGTCTCTAAACGAGGAATTGAGGCTAACCCCGATAAAATCAAAGCAATTCTGGACATGGATCCACCACGGTCCATAAAGGATGTTCAGAAGCTAACGGGAAGAGTGGCAGCATTGGGGAGATTCATCTCCAAATCAGGGGAGAACTGCTTGCCTTTCTTCAAAGCACTGAAAAACATGAAAAAATTTGAATGGACGACACAAAGCCAGGAAACCTTTGAGGCCTTGAAAAAATACATGGTCGAGGCACCATTATTGGCAAAACCAAAACCAGGAGAGATTCTCTACTTATACCTGGCAGTTTCTAACACTACCATTGGAGCTGTTTTGGTTAAGGAAGAATTCAAAGTTCAGAAACCCATATATTATGTGAGCAAGATTCTACATGGAGCAGAAATAAACTACTCAATGATAGAGAAGTTTGCATTAGCCTTGATCATGGCCTCGAGGAAGCTACGCCCGTACTTCCAGGCACACAAGATAGAATTTTTGACCAATCAGCCTCTAAGAAAGATCTTGCACAGTCCTCAAGTTAGTGGAAGGTTGATCAAATGGGCTATTGAGTTGGGAGAATTTGACATCAAGTATAAGTCTCGAACGGCAATAAAAGCTCAAACACATGCTGACTTCATGGTTGAATGCACAATTGACAACTAGGAAGTCGAGGGGCAGGAAGCAATATTGGAAGGAAAAGAATAAGAGAAGCAAGATGAAGACACAGTGTCTAAAGAATGTTGGGTGCTCTATTTTGATGGGGCATCAAAAACAAAATCAAGTGGAGCAGGTTTGGTGCTGCAAAGTCCTGATGGATTTCTTATAGAGTATGCACTCAAGCTGGACTTCCCAATGACAAACAATGAAGTTGAATATGAAGCCCTGATAGCTGGCTTAGGGCTGACTGGAGCCTTGAGAGTTAAGACTCTCAAAGTATAAGACTCTCAAAGTATGTGGAGACTCAAGGCTGGTAGTTTCCCAAGTGAATGGAGAATTTGAGGCTAGAGATGAAGTTATGGCTATGTATCTGAAACTTGTCAAAGCCATCATGACTCAATTTGATGAGTGTTATGTGGAACACATTCTCAGAGAAGAAAACATGAAGGTTGATGCCTTCTCCAAGTTTGCTTCTTAGGAAATTGAGAACTATGTAGGAAGTGTATACTTCCAAGTCTTGAAGACCTCAAGCATCAATGGAAAGTTAATAGCACCCATTGATGTTGCTAGCTGTTGGATGGATCCCATCAAGTCTCATCTAGAAACTGGTTGGCTACCTAACGATACTTCAGAGGCACGAAAGTTATATGTGAGAGCACTAAGGTATACATTGATTGGGGGAATTTTGTATAAAAAGTCTTTCGTTGTCCCCTGCGTGAAATTTTTGAGGCCCCAGGAGGCAGAGTTTTCCCTAAGGGAAGTACATGAGGGAATTTGTGGGCGGCACTTAGGGGGCACGGCCTTTGCTCATAAAATCACTCGTCTAGGGTTCTATTGGCCAAATATGTTTGCGGATGCAAAAAAACTATGTGAAGAGGTGTGAACGATGCCAAAAGCATGCACCAGTGGTCAGACAACCACCTGAGATGTTAACGTCTATAAATTCACATGTTCCATTCGCCATGTGGGGAATGGATATACTTGGACCATTTCCAGTGGCAAGTGCCCAAAGAAAATTCTTGATAGTGGCAATTGACTACTTCACTAAGTGGATTGAGGCTAAACCTTTAGCCAAGATAACCAGTAAGCAAGTAATGCAGTTCTTTGGGGAAAGTGTAATTTGTAGATATGGGATCCCGCGAATGTCACGGACAATGGAACTCAATTTAACAATGAAGATTTCAAGAAGTATTGTGAAGAAAATGATATTGAATTACGTTTCACTTCTGTTGCTCATCCTCAAGCAAATGGGCAAGCTAAAGTAGCAACCCGAACTATCCAAGATGGACTGAAAAAGAGAGTTGAGTGCTCTAGGAATACTTGGGTGGATGAATTACTCCCCATACTGTCGGCATATCGTACCACTTGTAAGGTCACCACTAGGTCAACTCCGTTTCTGTTAGCATATGGAGCGAAAGCAGTGGTTCCAGTGGAAATTACTCATACTTCTCTAAGAGTAGAAGCCTACGAGACAGAAACAAATGAAGAAGGCATGAGGCTAGCTTTAGATCTAATTGATGAAGTTAGAGATGAAGTAAATGATAAGACAGTTGAACATCAGAAACATGCATCTTTCTATTACAACCTAAGGGTTAAACAGAGATTTTTTCGTCAAGGAGACTTAGTTCTCCGAAAGATTGAAGCATCCGGAGTTGGACAGAAAGGGAAGTTGGCTCCAAATTGGGAAGGGTCGTACTGGGTCACGAACGTATTTGGATGAGGCTCATACAAATTGGAAACCCTTGAAGGGATTGAGGTGCCAAGAACTTGGCATCCTGCAAACTTAAAAAATTATCATGTTTAGTATTTCCTAACTGGACTCACTATTAGGACAAGTAGAAATAAGGTCGACGAAACCAATCCGAGTTTTTAACTCGAGGTAGAAAGTAGAGTATTATGTAAGGATTGAACCCATTTTCAAGTTATGTTTTTATTCAACATTCTCATATTTATATGA
This sequence comes from Heracleum sosnowskyi, assembly GCA_030848705.1. Taxonomy (NCBI): domain Eukaryota; kingdom Viridiplantae; phylum Streptophyta; class Magnoliopsida; order Apiales; family Apiaceae; genus Heracleum; species Heracleum sosnowskyi. The sequence goes on along the minus strand of CM061240.1, from coordinate 108,406,119 downwards.
AAATTTATGTGCATCAAGTTTTGGTATACATGCAAAGTTAAAAATTTGAGGAAACCAAAGGATATTAAGTTAAACTTACATAAAAAGTTTAAGTTATCCCCTCAGGCTAAGACTACACAATAAATAAAAGCCACATATGGCCATAAAAAGAAAAATAACTAAAACTATTACTCCCCGTCCTTCTTGCAAGTTTCAGCCTCTTCTTCCTCTGAGCTAGAGCTAGAACTGGAACGAGTGGCCTCGGAGTCATTACCAAAAACTACACCAGGAGGCGAAGAATGCTCGGGACTCAAGATCCTGTCATCCTCATCCATTTCGTCTTCACCAGCCAAGGTCCACTCTAAAGGAGTAGGAGCACGAGGACTTTGGAAGTCAGAAGAACTAAAGGAGCCGGGATGCTTCTCTAAAATAGCATTCAAGGCACCATCCCACCCCTTAGTGAACTGAACTGGAAATAGGAGCTCATCATGTTTACCAATCAAGTCCTTGTACTCCTGGGAGTCAAGTTACTCGTCGATATAATCATCTTTGCTCCTTCTAAGCATGACCAACTTAGCTTGGGCATCTCCCAACTCCTCATTCTTGGCCAAAGCCTCCTTAAGAGATGTCACTTATTCTTGAGATTTCTCAAACTTGGCCTGCTTAGCTTCAGAAGATGAGCGCCAAGCTTTGGCTTGAAAAATAGCCCCTTGAAAGTTTGCATTATTCTACAAATAAAGAATGAGATTAGAAAAAAAAAGAGGGGGGCATATAACACCTTAAGCAAAATATTAAAAAGAAAAAGGGAGAAAGTGAGTACCGCAGCTAAAGCATGAGAACCTGAGTGCTCGACTCCCGCAATGGTAGAGTTGGCAACAAAGTCCTTATAGTCACATGGAGTAAGTGAGTGGTACGACCAATCGACAACATGCTTGGACAATCCAACAACAGTGTCCTTCTACCTAATACCCCAGTTAGGGCGCCAAACAGAGGTTTTAGACTAGACAGGGGCCTCACTCACCTCTATAGGATCCCTATGGGGCATCAGAAAGGCTGGGACATCAAACTTTTTCTCGAGGGTCTTTCCCCACACGAGCCCTCTTTATTCTAGCAGTTTCTCCATCTACGGGCTCGTTGGTTTTGTTAATAAACGCCGCGGCTACAAAACAATTAAAGAAAACAACAATGGGTATAAGAAAATCTTAAATAAATAAAGGGAAATTAAGGAATGAATATTACCCTTGTCTGATACGTTTGACAGGCCCACAGACTTAAGGACGAACTCGTCCAGAAGCTCTCAGGCCAGAGTAGTGATGTTGTCCTTAGTCAATTCAGCATAGGCATAGGCCTCCTCATCGTTTAAAACTATGTCATTAGGACTTCCGTCCGCGACTCTACTGAAAGATCTACGAAACAGGGTGCCCCAATCCCCGCCTTCCCAAACCAAATATATAAACTCATTTTTCCATCTGGAATTGTTATCAGGAATGGATTTTGGATGAAAACTGGGTGGGGTGGAAGCACGATGGTTGAGGTAAACCCAACCAGGAGAAAGGGCAGAACTATTTTGAAATTGAAAAATCTTCCTAAACAAAGAAACGGAAAGGGGAAAGTTGTTTTTGAAGCGTTTGGAGGGAGTTGGCATGGATTAATTTGAACATCAGCTAAAAGCTTAGGAATAAACTCATGAAATGGAAACCTAAGCCCTGCAACTATGGCATCCTTATATATACATAAAGCATCGGGACGCCAATGACAAGAGCGATCGCCTGGGCCAACCAGGACAAGTCTTAAATGGGCCTTGACTCTATACATTTTATTATAATCTCTAATCTTATTGACCTCATGAAATTTATTACTATAATCAAAGGAATCTAAGTGCGAGATAGAGGGGTATGCATCGCCACCCTCACTAATCATATCTTGTAAAGACATGTATGAAGAATGAATAGTGATGGTTCCTCGTTTGGAATCCTGATTCATTTTTTGAAGGCGTTGAGATGCTCGTTCTGCCATCGATATTCAACGAAAATTCCAGAAAAACCCATAAAATCTTCAAATCTTCAGAGAAAAACATAGAAAATCTTCAAACCTTCAAATAAAATCCCAGAAAAAGATAAGAAATCTTCAAATCTTCGAAGAAAATCCCAGAAAATCTTCAAATCTTGAGGGAGAAACCCAGAAATCGATGACTATTAATCGGAAAACCTCACCGGAAATCGCCTCACCACGGGAAAAAGCTAGAGAAAATTTTAGCAGAATAACTTTAAGAAGTGAGAAATGAGAAGTGAGAAATAAGAAGTGAGATTCCACTCTTATATAAGCCAGTTGGTCGGTCACTCAACCGGTTAAAGGGAAGGACAACCGGCTATAATCGGTTATTGCCCATTATCGTCTATTGGATTGAAAAATAAAGGAGGCCCGAAAATAAGGGAAAATAATTAAAAGAGAAAAACCATAGGTATTTCTTCTCTACGACCTCAATCCAGGTCGATGTTGTTCGACCTGAGGCCAAAATGAAGCCCCTATTCGACCTCAAATGAGGTCCAAGGGGCACGACCTCAATCTAGGTCGATGTTGTTCGACCTAGAAAGCCAAAATGGCCAAAATTTCGAACTCAAATGAAGTCCAAAAGCCACGACCTCAATCCAGGTCGATACTGTTCGACCTGGGGCCAAAATGAAGCCCCTGTTCGACCTCAAATGAGGTCGAACGGCCATGACCTCAATCCAGGCCGATGTTATTCGACCTAGAAGCCAAAATGGGCAAAATTTCGAGCTCAACAGAAGTCGAAATGATAAATAAATAATTAAAGCATAAGTATTTTTATCTTCGACTTCAAACGAGGTCGAAGGACCACGATCTCAATCCAGGTCGATGCTGTTCGACCTGGAGCCAAAATGAAGTCTATCTTCGACCTCAAACGAGGTCGAAAGACCAGGACCTCAATCCAGGTCGATGTTGTTCGACCTGGAGCCAAAATGAAGTCTATGTTCGACCTCAAACGAGGTCGAAGGACCTCGACCTCAAACGAGGTCGACGGACCTCGACCTCAATCCAGGTCGATGATGTTTGACCTGGAGCTAAAATAAAGCCTATCTTCGACCTCAAACGAGACCGAAGGGCCACGACCTCAATCCAGGTCGATGTTGTTCGACCTGGAGCCAAAGTGAAGCCTATGTTCGACCTCAAATGAGGTTGAAGGGCCACAACCTCAATCCAGGTCGATGCTAGAGCCAAAGTGGAGCCTATGTTCGACATCAAATGAGGTCGAAGGATCACGACCTCAATCCAGGTCGATGATGTTCGACCTGGAACCAGAATGAGGCCCCTTGTCGACCTAAAATGAGGTCGAAAATTTTCAAATATTTTTATTTTCAATTTTTTGAAAAATTGTTAAAATGAAAGTTGGCCAGATATTTTCCGTGACACACTAAAATTCCTAAAAAGAAAGGAAAGTTCGAGGAGAATTATACAAATTCTGGAATCCTGAAGCAGGATCAAAATAACTTCTATGAAAAATTTAGAAAGGTTTTCCTAAAAGTTGGGGGGCAAATGATATGGGATGAAAATAACCATAGAAACATAATTAATGATGTATTAATAAAACCTAGATTGGTCCAAGAGTTAGGCCCGATAAATGAGGCCTGAAACCCTAACTAATTATTAATTTCGTAATTAATAAATAGAGAAAATGTGTAACTCATAAAAAGAGTCCAAAGTGTGTCAAAATTATTCAAAGATTAGCCACCGAGGCATACAAACCTAATAGGATTCAGACTCCTACAAAATAGGATTCAAAATCCTGATCTAAGAAGGTGACTTGGTCCCCAAGTCACCTAATTCTACCCTAAATACAGGGCTCATAACGCCTATATAACGACCCTGTTCCTTCAAATCAGAACTATGTTTTTTGGCTTGATTCTCAATTACGAATTGAGATACGTAGGCATCTTGTGAGGGCAGATTTAACCACAAAACACGATACCAGCTATTGAAACTCGAAAGCTCACTACTAGAAAAAGTAGATATAACATCAGTCCTTTAACATCGGTTAGAAAAGCCACCGATTTTAAAAGGCTTTTTAACATCAAATAATTTTTTAGCGATGTTAAAGATCACTATAGACATCGCTTTGTAAAATAGGCGTTGTCTTTTCTTATTTTTAAAAAATTGAAAAACACATGTGCCTTATTGTTTTCCCCCTTTAGTTATACAATTCTTTTCCCTTTTAACAAAAAATTTTACTTTCCCCCTTTTAAAATTTATACTCCCCCTGTTTTCCCCCTTTCTTCCTCAGCTCTCTCTCTCTCTCTCTCTCTCTCTCTTTCTCTCTCTCTCTCTCTCTCTCTCTCTCTCTCTCTCGCTCTCTCTCTCTCTCTCTCTCTCTTGCTCGCTCGCTCTCTCTCTATCAATTCTCTTCTTCACCGTCTCCTTCTTTCTTCTCTGTCTAACCGTCTCCATATCTCTTCCCTCTCAACCCATCACAAACCCTAATTTACAAATCAGAACTCACCCACCTTCAAATTAAGCTTCCCACTCACGGATTAAGCTTCAAAATTTCAAAATTAGTACTCATCCAACTTGTAATTGGTTGAAGTCATGCTTTAAATTAGCATATTTGTGTGAAATCGTGCTAGATCTGTTCAATTTGTGTGAACTAAGTAAGTAAATTTCAAGTTTATTTTTAAAATTTTCTTTTTGATATTTAATACGCCTCTGTGTTCACAGGTATCGATCTTTATTCAGGTTAGAATGGGCTTTCAATTAGTAAGATATCCCTCGTTTCTCAGATTTCTTTACATGCATATATATATGTATTTATATCTATATCTATATTTGTGTCTTTGTGTTTGGTGGATTCAGATTGTTGTATACATGGATATTTTTGTGTATTTTTTTTGAATTTATGGGCTATTTTTTAAAATTAAAATTTTTGATTCCTAACTCTCGTATATTTGTGGAAGGTAGAGAGACTCCTCCGTTGATTCAGGCACTAACAACTTTCTTGGGACCTTGGCTCGCGCTGATCGTCTTCCTTATGGCCGTGATTTCGACACCCATCGTCCCACTGGCCGTTTTTCTAATGGAAAGATTCCTGTTGATTTTCTTGGTAATTGTCTCTCCTTTGAACATTTCTTGGTTTTTTCATCCTCCTTGTATTAATAATTCTTTATATTCATCCAGCATTGCGTCTTGGGCTTCCTTATATCCCCACATATCTTGGCCAAACTGCCTTTGTTGAAGATATGATTCATGGTGTCAATTATGCTTCTGTTGGTGCTGGTCTCATCTTCACTAGTGGTTCTGAACTGGTATTTCAATGCCTTGTTCTTGCTAATACTAATTTCTTGAATTCATTGCTTATTTATCGATGTTCATCAATGTAGTTTTAATCATCTATTCATTTCTTATTTCAACTTCACTTTACTTTTGTACATCTGAATCTATGCTACATAACTAATTATCGATGTTGCTTCAATAGGGCCAGCATATATCCTTTACGCAACAAGTTCAGCAGGTTACTGATACTTTTCAGCAGTTGATACTCAACATGGGCGAGGATGTGGCAGCTCATCTCATCTCAAACTCCCTTTTCTATATTTCCATCGGAACTAATGACTACATCCACTATTACCTCCGTAATGTATCCAGTGTGCAGTCTCTCTAACTATTTGAGTGCTAATACAGATTAATGCTTTTTGTACCCAAATTGCTGGAAGATTGGAACACATAAGTCAGGCAACGGAGAAGGAAATTGTTGACAAACTTTTGAAGCGCTTGAGAGACCTCATGTATGTTTTGTAGATACTTGTATTGAGATTTGGATACTCCTGAGTTGCTTGATCAATTACCAGCTTTGCAGCAACTACTTTTCCGTGTTTTAGGCTGTCAGGTATACTTTTGCTTAGTAGTTAATCCAATCATCAAGAATTTCTGGTTATATAGTGTTTATGTTCTTTCAGTTTTCATGTTGAGCTTCTTTAAATCTATATCATTTTCTTTCTTTTGTGGAGTAATGGTAACAAGGTAATAATGAATCATTTATGCAGCCACAAGGAGCAGCGGTCCATAATTTTGTGATTCAGCTAGCACTTTCTATGGTTAGTAACTATAAGAAGTAATCCTTATCTTAGTGGCTTGCAGAAACTCATCTCAATTTGGCCATTGTTTAATCTATTTTACTATAACAGGTTGCTTCAGAAAGTATCAAAATATATAATGCCATAACCGATGGGACAGTTAATTTGGTTGACAAGGTAGGCTACAATTCTGACTGTCATAAATGTAAAACTTTTGTTCCTCTTTGATACACTATATGCATGCCTTTTTAACAGTTTTTTGAGATGAATCGACAAGATGCTCTCAAGGCTTTGGAAATCTACAAGAGGCCTGATTTAAATTTTCAGCTATTTGTGGACTCTGTTTTGTGTTTGTGCTGTCAGATTGAACTCATATCGAGACTCCATCATTTTCATGTGGTACCTTTGCTTGGGTTCTGCTCAGAAAATCAAGGAAAACGCGTTGAAAGGCTCCTGAGTTGCTTGATCAATTACCAGCTTGGCAAGTTATTAAATATGTTGTACTTGTTCGGTTAGTTTAGTATGATTAGTTTTGACCGTTGGAGATTAGTTCTACTTATTAGTGGAATGGTTTGTTTAGAATGTTGGATGGATTTGGGTTGAAATCTTTGTTGGCTTGTAGTGCATGATGATAATCTTGAACTGTAACTAAGATATTTTGTATCTTGAATTTAATTTGGTAATCCAAGTTTTGTTAGTTTGCTTTTTTGGTATCTTGTGGTTGTTCTGGTTCATATAAATACATAGCAGGGACAATGCAATGAAGCATATTTGACATCATGTTGATAAAAAACTAATGTTTAAAAGAATCAAAGACATCGGTATAAATTCACGAATTTGATGTTAACTAGAAGTTTATACATCAGCTACTAACAAGAAAACCGATGTCTATAGTGCTCTATTACATCGTTTCTTCTAGGAAACCGATGTGTGAATACAAAATAGACATCGGGTAAAAACCGATGTCATAAGCCCAGACATTTAACATCACACGCGTAGACATCAGTTGGTTTTTTAGAAAGACATCGGCCAATAACCGATGTTGTAGCCTGTTTTTCCAGTAGTGGCTCTTAAACGCTAGTATTAAATTTGCAAGTACAGATTTTATTCCACAACAGTAGCATTATCATTTGTTTATGGTAGGAAATATGTTTATGGTAGAAAATGATTTGAACAAAATAATGTCGTTTGTTATTGTCACATTTACTTTGTTAATGTGGCCACGTGGGCCCTCATTTCATCATTTTCTACCTAGGTTGGATGAAAATGGGGGACCCTACATCATTTCCTACCGATCATCGAGACTTGTAGGAAATGGGCCTTTGATCGATTGTGGAATTAGTAGGTTTTATGTAGTCGGAAATAATTTGGCAGGAAACGTTGTATAAAGAACTCTAATTTTTTTTGTAATATGTTACATAAATTTTTTTTGCTAAGTGTGTTAAATTAAATTTGACAACTCTTTTGACACTCCTATTTGCGATGTAAGTATGACACTCCTCTATCACAAACACCTATCCACCACATATATCTCCATGGCTTAAACGTGTGTCATTGACTTGTCACCTATATATGTGGCCCGCGACATGTCAGCAAGGAGCCAAGGACCAACATACATGGCATATCTCCGACCAACTTTTTTGTGTAGAACCTCGGTAAATTCAGCGGACAAATTAAAATCGGTCATCCCTTCTCTTACTCCGACCGCATTTTAGTTAAAATAGACTGTTTTCGCCGTGAGTTTAAACCATGTTTCTACTAGTGTTTAGAAAGTTATATGGGAGAACGTCTGACCATTTAGCTGTTCACAGATATCTGAATCAAATTATCTTAATTTTCATAATTAGAAACGAACCCGAATATACCCTACGTACACATGTTCCAGCCTATCTTATGTATTGAATCATTTTATTTTATTTTTAAGGTTGCTTTCAAATGTGAGGGACGGTGGCGCGCGTGCTAGCTAGTGAGGTGCGATCTGACTCGTTAAACTAAATATAATTATTTGTACATGAGTCTTAGTCTTTCTAACACGCTATTTTTTATGTTTCGAACTGCAAACTCTAAATTGTCTGCTTCATTGAGATCTAAGCCATCCTTTAAAGATTTTTATAATACCGATGATGCACTATTGGTTAGAGATTTTTAAAGTCTTTGGAATGACATGAGATATTTGATGTCTTGATGAGTTGTTTGGAAACAAAATGATTATTTTATATGTTACAATAAGTTAAATATTTTATTGATTTCTTACGAAAATTGGGAGCTTTTGTAATAGAGGTTTCTTGATAGATAAGTTTTTTCAGAATTTTTTGTAAAAATATGAAAATGTAATTGAATGCAACCTAAAATGTAATTAAAATTTTCTGTAATTATTTTTCATAAAAATGAAAAATTAAGTTGCACTTGATTGTTTCTGATTATAAATTATTATTTTTGCAAATATTTTTAAAAAATATTAAAGTTATAAATAAGTTAATATTTTTGATAATTTATCTATTATATTCTTAATAGCTGCTAGTGAAGGATTTGAATAATTCCACCAAATACCCTTAAAAATTTTACCTTTACATACATCTTATGTCTATTTTGGTAAATTCCCAATTAGAAAATATTATGTCATCTTACATCATCTATCAAATTCATACATTTTAAGGTTATTTTGGTAAATTCCCAATTCTAAAATATTATGTCAACATGACATCATTCCGTTATTATAGTATAAGTATAATCACGCACCAGTTAAGGATGTAAAATTGACAATATATCAAATCAAGAAGTTAATATCTATTTATTGGCTCAATTAGTGGAATCATTAAATAATCATATAAATAAATTTCATAATGAACAATATGCCATACACAAGTAGATATGAAAGTCAAATCAATGTATAAATCATAATCAATGTTGTAATTTATTCCAATTTTGAATATGCAGATTGTCAGCTATCCATAAACATAAATGAATATTATTCATTTTTAATTTGGTTTACCTAAAATCAAGTTAACTAAATGATAATCTCATAATCAAAAAAATATAAGGTAATAAAAAGAAATAATAAAATCTACCTTAAATTGTGGATCATTCAACAATAATATCCATATAGTCACACATGCAATCAATACTTTCCATATCTTTTAAATCAATCAACAACTAATATCCATATTTTAGTTTCAAATTTTGAATCAGATATGATAAATACACATATAAGTATATGTATTTATATCCGTGATTTTTGTCATCTATTTTCAAAATTCAAATTCATAACTGGTTACAAGTATTTCTTGATTATAAAACTCTGATTTTCACCATTCATAATGTTAATGTTAATATCTTCTTTCTCTCTATTTTTTCTCTCCCTTTTTCCATTTTCTGTCTTCTTCTTTGTCTACTGTTTTTCCATTTATTTTGTTAGTGTTTGTGTTGATTATACATGTTTGTATATATGTATGTGTTTTTGTTGCTTACTTAAATATGTTACTAATGTTTGTTTAAATTGTGCAGAATACAAAAGTTTGAATCATTTTTTCAAGGACAACAAGCATGATAATTAAACATATATGTAAGCTACATTACATCGTTAATTACGTTGATTTTGTTATATAATAATTGCAGGTGAATCCCAAATCTTATAGACTTGAGTTCTTGATCATAAGAGGTCGTGGTATCCATGAATTCAAAGTGGACAAAAAATAAAGGTTATGTTTTATATTTATGTAATGCATATATACACTTTTTGTCGAATATATTTGTTGTTTACTTAAATTTGCTAAAAATTTATTTATTTTGTGTTGAACGTTAAACCAATTGCAGGTGAATCTCAAATCGTATATATTTAAATTCTTGACTTGAAGAGATTGTGCTATCCCTGAAACTCCTGATCATAAGAGATCATGGTATCCATGGACTCAAATTTCTCAACAGAATCAACTAATGTTAAATTGATGTATTTGTACACTTTTAGTTGAATGTTATTGGTTTGATATTGGCATGATATTAGTTTGATGGATGTTTAATCATACTTCTTTTTGTGTTATGATATTTAGTATAGGAGATATCTATGTTTTAAAAGAATTATATGTGTGATTGCAACTTGAGATATCCGTATAATTGTGACTTACTTTGTTACTCATAATTACATTTATTTAGATTAATTTGTGATGTTTAAATTTTAAATTTATTTTAGTAGTTTGTGCCTCTTTCGGATATTAAATGTTTTATATGTTTATGGGTATGGTACACTTATATTTATTCAAAATATTTTAATTATATAACATATGCAATATTTAATAAATAATTATAGTATTTGATCATAAACAGAAATATGTTCACATTTTGGTGGGTGACATTGGTACTACACTTAGTAATTTACATCATATGTATTTCGTTACTTTATCTTTTTTTTTAGTTGAGTTTTAAAATGTATATGGTTTAAATTGCGAGGGATCGCCATTAGGCGACACCAAGAAGACTTTAACTGAAGTTATATGGCAAATAAATTACTATTTGATATATATTTCCAATATTTCCAATTCTAAATTTTATAATTTGTATCATCTCAACATTCAAATCATCCGATCTCATAATTTTTGAAATTTGAAAAAATCATTAAATTTCTTTCCTTTTTTGTTTATTACTCAATCAGTACTTAAATCAATGGTTTTATTGATATATATGGTCATAAATTATGGTGACAATCATAATGAATGTCATTTAAATAGGATATTTGAATTTATGTTGGAGAATTTTATGACTCATATTTCTCTATTATCATTCTATATGTGTGCATATATACACATATATATTATTTGGACAGTTGTTGTAGAGTTATATATATATATATATATATATATATATATATATATACAGCAAATAAACATGTATAACATAATTATACTTGCACACCAATTAAGAATATAAAGTTTTTTTGAAAGTAAGAATATAAAGTTAATAGTATATCAAATTAATAAAGTCTCATATATTTTATTTGCATAATTAGTGGAAGTATGCACATAAACAAGTAAATATGTAAATTAGATCAGTGTACAAAGTATAATCAATTTCTTTAATCAAAACTTTCCAAATTTTCTACAACCTTAAATTTTCCAAATTTAAATTCAATATTCTTATGTCATGTTTCCTTATAAATAAAATATTCCATTAATTTTGTTATGATCTAAACCATTTAATTTTTTCTCATTTTGACACCTACAATAAATATACGTGAATTCGATTATATCCTTATATTTTGGATAAATATAAAAACAAATTTTAAATTATAGAAACTATTTCAAATCAATCCTTAACTGGTGTTATCATTTTTTCAAATTCAAATTTTTGATTGTTTATATGTATGTATCTCATTCTATTGGTGTGAGGGTTTATATTTGTGATTCTGTATAATATATCATTACTTACACCACATATATTTGAACCTGCATAAGATGAAACATGGATGATCATTAACAGAGTTGCTTTAACGATTGTTAATTCTGGAAAATACATTTATGTACGTGTCAATACATAAGCGCTCACGGAAGCTAGACCAGATATTGATAAATTACTATAATTTTTTTAATCAAATTGTACCTAATTATGTATAATTGAACAATTTATTATTGTGTATAATATTTATATATGTTTGATGTGTTTAGTTAATTTGCTTTGTATATGAAATTTCTTTTTTTTTCGTTAGTCATGTTTTCTTTGTTTTACTTACTCATGATGGATTTTTTCTGTTTCTATTTTCAAGAATTTGTTTGTATATTTTTAAGGAACGAGATCGTTAATTGCAAACTAATTTGCATGTGTATCCATGACAAGTTTATCAAAAATCGGATTTGTTGTACCACTTAATTCAATTCGTCAAAAATATCAGGTTTTAATTCAATAAATTTTGTTTATACTTATATTTGTTTGGATTACCTATGATATTTGTAATTTTAGTGTTTTTTTTTCTCTTAGTAGTTTGTGCTTCTATAGTACACTTATATTTTAATATTTGTAATTTTAATATGTTGATTTCTATAGTACACTTATATTTTTTTATTTTTTTTTAATCACAGAAGTATGCAAAATATGACTAAAAATAAATTATTAGATCTTATATATACACACACATTTTTATTGAATGATACTTTGCCACATATAGTAAATTTACGTCTCAAGTATTTAGTTAATTTATTTTCTTTTTTTATTGAGTTTTTAATTATATAGTGTTCGAATTGCGAGGTGTCGCCTTAAGGCGACGCCGAGAAACCTTTCACTGTAATTTTAATAATATATTTTTTTTAAAATAAGTAAAGATAATTAAGTAAATACACGAAGTACCAAAAAATTGTGTCTACCAACCTACCAACCAAACTTTAAATGTTTCATTTTAAATTATATATATATGATTCCAACACATACTATGTGTCATATTTTATTTAATACAACAAATTCGAAAATAAATATTCAATCATTATATACGATTCTGACACATATTATGAGTCATTTAATCAGTTAATACATAATCAATCAATATTAATTGATTTGTTTCATGCTTTATGATCAAGGTTAGAAAATATCATAATGCTTAAAGTTGAATATTAACATATCAAATATTTTAATTATACTGATTGTCTGCAAATTTTAGAGATTTTCTTAATTATACTATGAAAACATTTATTTGCACAAAATTATTTATTTTCAGCATTTTAAGGGTCATATCATCTTAATTTCATCTTTAATCTAATTATTATCTATTTAAATTACTACTTTAGTTATTTTTAAAAATTATTGTTGATATAGTGTACATAACTATAATTAGATTTTATAATAATATTTTTTAAATTACAATATTTATTATTATATCTTATGTATTTGAATATATGATGCAAGGTGTCGCCAACCGCGACGTCAATTAACCTTTCATTATAAAATTATTATACATTACTTACTTTCACTAATATATAGCATATAATAAGAAAATATGTATAATATCTTAAAAATAAAACTGAATATTTAGAAATTTTACTTATTTTTATAATTTGTTTGACGTACATATTACAGTATATTACTAATATTGAATATTAAAAACATAGATTGGAGCATGTTGACACTAACCACGATGTCAGTTCAAAATTTTTATAATATTTTGTTTCCCAAATTATTGGGGTGAATTGGATCGGAATCGGACGCGTTACGAAAAATATTCAACCTTTTACATATGCATTTAAGTTTTATTCTTCAAATTTTATATTCTTTTTTATTAACAATTTCTTATTTTAAATTGTAGAGATGGTCAATAACACAAGTTTTATCTATGTTTTACTTTAATGAAAAAAGATTTTGTATAATTTGTAACCAATTTACGTAGAATTGAAAAATACATGCAATAAAATTTCGAGACATTTTATTTGTTTGGGGATTAGAGATAGTGTTAACAACTTAACTTACTTTAGCTATATGAAATATACTTCAATTTTATTTCATGTATCCATAAATTATTATAAATTTCACAAGTAAATCTAAATTATAATTAAATACTATTATTTGTTCATCTAAATACTATTTTTCTTCTTTATAATATAAATTTTTGTATAACTTAATTTTTAGTTGGTTTATGATTATTATATAAATTTATATTCGAGATATTTTCGTATTTTGGAAACAAGATAAAACCTACATATTTTATATAAAAATTAAATATCATTTAACACTATCTAATATAAATAAAATAATTGATTAAATAATATTCTATATAATTATTATATTATAAAATATTATATAAATTCATGAAATTTCACCCGTGTGCGTAGCACGGGCTAATTCCCTAGTCTTTCTAACATGCCTAATAATTAATATATAGTAAGTGGTTCTTGACTTTTTTCTAAGGAAAATGCTTCGGTAACTTAATAATTTGGGATCTTTCTGTAGTTTGTGCCTTCCACAAATAAAAGCCTATTATTTATCCTACCATAAAATGTTTGAGAAATTTCTTCAGTCACATGACATCGAAGACCGGTTGTGAGGTGGCTGCTATGACATATCTATTTTTTTTAATTTTCTCAAAATTTTGAATTAATTATATCAAAAATTAGAAAAAATCTCATCTTTCTTTTAAATCTTTAAAGGAGGAAACTAAATACTCCTTAGAATATCAATTATACAAAAATAAGCAAATGAACCTTCCGCTTTATCTGTAATGTAAAATTCTATTTATGAAGCGGGTCAGCAATGGTGTAATAGTACATGCGAATGTTTTGTAAATGTACAAACAGCTTCTGTCCATCCCAACACGTACAGAAAAGAAAATCTTCATCCAAACTCACTTTGACTATTGAGAATAATAATTTCCGCAAACTGTCGTAAGAAAAATAAGAAAGTACCTGATCAATGTAATATTGAATAATACGATATAATGAAATCAATGAATCAAAGTGAAGTGAAATTAATATTATTAAAGTCAAAATGTTACATTCATTCAGGAGGTTCCTCCTTTATCTATTTTTCCAACCTCATTAAATGTAGAGGTTTGGGATATTTATAAGAGAGTTACCAAATTGGCCTATTACAGAATGGGCCTATATACAAAATACTATTTAAGCCCTATTGGCTAATGGGTTTTGGCCCAACATTTGTCCCCCTTTGTTGAAACCCATATTTTTAGATTTGCTTAGGCCCTGAAATATCAAAGAAAATAAAATATGTTATTAAATTTAACTAAATTAAATTCGGTTAGTACCTCCGGAAAGTCGTGGGATTTGGTGAAAAAAGACACAGTGAAATAAAATATTAAGTTGTTTTTTTTTTAATTATTTGTACGGAACCCGGTACCCGGTCGTGGCGTTTCGACTTCCCAAGTCACTAAAGGTGTCTTTTCTTTTTCTTTTCTATGGCAGTTGCAGGGCTATCCTTCCTACTCTATCATTTCTCTTACTCAGGTGTGTATTTCTTTTTTTATTTTCTGATAATTTCATTTTATAACTTGTCTTGGTTTGCGTCGTTCCTAAGAATTAGAGTCATGTCTACTCTTTCTTTATCGTCTGAGACCACGTTTAGTACAAGTCTAGATAAAAACCCACCGGTAGATGAACATGTTGACCCCCTATTAATCTAGATCACTTGGAAATTCCCGATGTCGAGATTAGTTCTGGTTTTGGTTCTTCCGGGGATGGAGATGAGGCTCATGCTTCTCCTCCGTTGAGTCCTGGAACAGTGGCGGAGCGTGAGAGGGAGGTTGAAGAATCCATTGTCGCCGGTCGACTAGAGTTCGGTGATAATACTAGCTTCAATATGTCCAGCATCTTCTCCAATCCCTCGATGCGAGTGGATGTGAATAAGAATTGGGTTGACCTATCTGTGGGAGGTTATCGATGTGAAATCCCCGACCCCGATGACCGGATATGGAACATGCCTGAGTACGGGATGCATGGTATACCGCTAATTCATTTTGATTATGGTTTGCGCCTAACCTTGCATCCTTTTTTCTTGTGTATGTTTGAGGCCGTTGGGTGTGGGGTAGCTCAGATGACCCCCAATGCCATCGCGCAGATAAGTGGTTTTATAGCTCGCTGTGCTGAGGTTGACCGGCTACCTTCGTTGAATTTGTTTTTTTTTCAATTTCTAATATACACTACGCACAGGGTCAAGTTTATTTTTAAAAGCGAGCTGGGGTCCGTCTTGTGAATGTGAAGTCGTCAAACCATGGTTCGCATGGTAAGTGGTTGTTCTGGTATGGAAAAGATCTCGAGTTCGTGCCCTCTTGTCGGGCCGTTCCTAAGGATATCATCGACCTTTTAAACAGCCTAAGTAAATATGATGCCACTTTTTTAGAGACTTTTTTAGGAACGTGGTCGCCATATAATTGGTCACAGTTGAAGGACGAGTCATTTTTAGGGAGTCACAATCGTAAGATCGTTTTTCTATTACTAGAATTTTGTTAGTTTGTGTGTTTGATGTTGACGCTAACCTTTTCTTGTTTATGTTGCTGCTTTTCAGTTTCTGGCCGATCTCTACGACAAGTTTTAAACGGGGGGTTAAAAGACAAGATGAACAAAGCTTTGATGTTAATTGCCAAGAGACCGCGTTCTCAGTTATCGCGGGAAGACGTGGAATTGGTTCCAGGTGGTAGTAGTTCGGGGACGGGTGATGGTGTGAATACCGCTTCTGGGTCTGTGCCGATCGCGAGGAAATACTGAAGAGGTGAGCTTGAGTCGTGACGAGGGTATCGAGTTAATACCTCGTGAACGTAAGAGGCCGCGTGTGGACGCGATGAATGATGATTCGGAGAGGGTCGCTGCTAGACGAGGTCAAGACCTAGCAAAACCTGGAGGTGCGAAGTCACTGACCATTACAGGGCTTCGAGGTGGCGATCGTCCTCTGGTTCTTCAACCTGATGCTGCTGTGGAGCCGGCTCGTTTTGAAGTACAACCCTTTGAGCGTTGGACCGCAAGGTCGCATGTGCCATTACGGGTATATTTGCTCAACCTATTAATGATGAGCGCTGGTATTGTTTCATATTGTTGTTTTATTAAACTCATCATACACTAGCAGGTCTTTGGTGCATTCGATCTGCCACAAGACTTCAACTCGTATGTGGACCGTGCTCGTGGAGATGTCGCTGATCACTGCCTTACTCGTGCTGGACGGGTAATCCTTTAATTTTGATTTCACGCTCAATTGGTTTTGTTTAACTTTTCATCATGACGGCTCTTTCCTAATGTTTGTGTTTGACATATTAGTTCCTGGCCGATATGACGCACATCGTCCGCGAGTATCAAGACGACGTAGATGGTCAGTGGCGAGCTGAATCTCTGCGGGAAATGACTACCTTGAAGGAACAGCGTGTGGCTGCTGATCGTCAGGCTGCGGAGGCCGAGAAGCGTGTTGGACACTTGACCGCTGAACTGGAGAAGTTAAAAGTGGAGGCCGAAAGGGCTGGTCAATCTATTGATAAATTGTCTGACGAGCTGGGGAAGGAAAAGAAGTTGAGTGAAGACAGGCAGCGAGAAAGTGACAGAATAGGATTGGAGCTAGCTCACTGTCGTAGCGACAAGGACATTCTTGCGAACGAGGTTAGTAGCCTGAAGGCCGATGTAGATAAAGGTGTTGAGGAAATTGCCAATGGTCTCGAGGCCGGATATGGACACTGTTATGCCCGTGCGGTTGCTGCAGGACTGGACATGGTCGGGCATACCTTTGACGATTTATGTGCCGATTTGGCCCAGAAGGCACAAGAAGTAGAGCCAGAAATTGTGCAGAGTTGAAGCTGGGGAATGCCCTGTAACTTTGTACTTTTTCTTATTTTGACTATCCTACCTGTTCTGAAAACACTTTGGTAACTTAAGTCATGAACGCATTTTTTTGGGGTTTAACTTTTATAGACCTTTATCAGTAATGGTAATATGATAACTCTTATGCCCTCCAATATGTCCTTTTGTTTTCATATGTGAAACTGTTGTTATTGGTGTATATGCTTGTAACAACGTTACTGTAGTTGTTTTTATACTCTTAGGAGCTTAAAGCCTAAATTCTAGCTTACATAGAAGTAATGCATGGAGTAAAAATTGTTAATCACCAACTTTAAGGGTAAGTTGTTCGTAGAGATTTTATATGGAGTATGCTGAAGAACCAACAATCTGGACAACCTGGTCCTTCCTATCAGGAACCTGATCCTTCTAATGTCTTTTATGCTGAGGATGCTTTTATCGAGGATTCCTCAACTAAGGGGGAGAAAGTTGGAGAAGGGGTGAAGGATAAATGGGGAGTTTGGGAGACTGTTGAGGCTATTCCAATCAGACAGTACTGGATTGAAGAGCTTGTAGAGGAAGACAAGGAAAGTGAAGAGGAATTTGAGGTCATGCATGAGCAACCTATTCAAGAGGAGCATGAGCCATATTATCCAGAGCCAATAGAACATTTGGATGATGATATGGAAGAAGCAAATTCTCTATCACCTGAAGAAGAAGCTGCCTTGGAAGGAATAAGAGCTCAGAGAGCTGCAATAGATGTCAGGCAAGCGGAGAAAGAGAAACAGCAAGCAATTCTGAGAAGTGAAAAGCTAAAGAGAATGAAAGTGTATAATGAAGTGAGGAAGAAGAAGATGATAGATCTGGCAAAGAAAGATGGTACTGAATGGGAAATGGCTTATAAAACCTTTTGTGGAGTTGAAGACGGATTAGAAGTCAACGACAATGCTGAGGTGGAAGTTATTATTCAGGACATCAGAAGTGCTAATCTTGAAGATCAGACTTACTTTAAAGCACTGAGAAGCTCTTTAATCTGTCTGAATGCTGGGGTTAAAGCAAATGGTGCCTGGAGCTTATTAATCAGTTTTCTGGAGAAAGGTACATTTGTGATTTCCACTAAGTTTTTAGAACAGAGGACATATACAGAATTGCAGGCTATACTCATCAAGATCCAAAGAACTACAAGGCTAAATGAACTGCTCCGTGAGCACGTTAAGGAGATCGTGATGAAAGTCAGTCCAGAGATTACTGAAGATCCTCCAATGGTTAGATTCATGACGAATGACTTGTTCAGAATCTGCTATTTGGCTGAGGACAAACTGAGAGACTACCCAAGCAACTATCTAATCTCAGTTGAGAAGTATCTTAGATCCACTGGATTCTCATCAACGGAGAAGGACAAAGCAGCAGACACTCTTAGAAGATTTCTAATGGAGAATGTTCCTTACTATAGGAAAAGAGTGGAAAGAGAATTGGAAGTGCATACCAGACTGCCAAACATGCCAAAGCTAAACAAGAAAGATGTTAACATTGCATGGTTATGGGCTGGAGTGGGTCAAGAGGTTGAATATATTGGAAGACACATCCAATGAGCAATCCTTAAACCTGGAGAACCACTACACTATCTATCTATGATTGATTATCAAGCTGCTAACTCCGATCCAATGATTGAAGAAGGTGAGATTGGAATGGACTGAAGATTGAAGCAAAGAACAAAAGAACTATCAGCTCAGACTAGAGGAGCAACTTCATTGTATAAAGTTTAATTGTTCTTTGATTTATGAAATCTGGAAATGTATATATATCTGATCCAGAATGCATTGATATTATTACGCTGTCTTACTTTAAGTAGTTTAATGTTTCCTTAGTTAGTTGAGTTATCCTCGAAGTATTTGCTTGTCGAACTATATCCAATCAAATAGGGGGAGATTGTAAAGCATAATGTAACATAAGATGTAAAAGAGATAACTACAACTCAACAAAGGACAAGACAGACAATAATATTAACAGAAGCACAGGAATCCAGAATCAAAGAAGAAAAGGTAAACTCAAAAAATCAAAATATGTTATGTATTCTTGAAGTCCGTAAACAGGTCACGGAAAGAAGTTCATGAAAATGTTCAAGCCTCAGTGACAGCAAAAGAAACAAGACTTTCAAGACGACAGAAGTATGTGAATGATTTAGGGTTCAGTACCACGGGATTCCAGTGATGAAGCAACCAGAAAGACAAAGGACTTATCAGCAGCACTAAATTGAAGACATAAAAGAAGAATTGATCAAGTGTTATTCATCTGTGAACCAGACCAGTTGCACGAGTTGACGGCACTAAGAAGATCAAGTTGTTTTATCGTCTCAGAACAAATTGATACAGTCTATTACTTAAACACCCGGGAGCTCAGGAGTTATTACTAAAGGACAAATGACAAGTAAATCAATTCGATAGTTTTTCTTTTAAGAAAACTATCGAATGAGAGTTTAAGGTGATTGAATTAAAAACAAGTAAATCAATTTAGCATTCGATAGTTTTGTTTTAAAAACTATCGAATGGTAAAATGATTTGTTTCATTCGATGGTTTCTTAAACCATTCGATGGTTTTTTAATTGGGAGCAGGTGGAAAGTATTCTTTGTTTTTCAAGTTGAAGAAGATCCAACGGCCAGGATTGTTTCTACAAGTTTGGTTCGATGGTTTTTCAAACCAAAGTCTGCAGTTAATACAGAGTGAAGAATGTGTCTTCTTCAGTTAAGGATTTCAACACAGAGACATTACTGAGAGAGAGAAGAGCCGGAGAAAATTATCAGAGAAATTAATAGTGCTCAGAACTTGATCATTGTTTTGTATTTGTGTAACCTTAAACTCATTGACGCTAATCTACGGATTAGAAATTGTAGCACCCCTCGAGGTTTATATTTATAAAAGATATATTCCCCGAAACTTGATTTGGTTTGGTGTGTTTGATTTCGTTATAGAACTGAAAGATTAATCCACGAACGAAATTAAATTATTTGTGAGTATCGTATTCAACCCCCCCTTCTACGATACTTTGGACCTAACACCCAAGTATTATTCTTTTGTAGTGCATCAATCTCCTTTTGCATTGCTTCTTGCCATCTAGGATCTTGAACTGCCACTTCTTATGTAGTTGGTTCTGTAATGT
Source organism: Heracleum sosnowskyi (assembly GCA_030848705.1). Lineage (NCBI taxonomy): Eukaryota > Viridiplantae > Streptophyta > Magnoliopsida > Apiales > Apiaceae > Heracleum > Heracleum sosnowskyi. Next base: position 108,385,666 of record CM061240.1, on the reverse strand, counting down.
TGGCTATAGAAGTCGCTAAAGCTTTATGAGATAAAGGGAAATCAATAAACTGTACCAAGTTACACCAGTGTTTAGTTATAGGACTATGCAAGCAAACATAGTCAGTAAGATGACTAGGAACTTTAGTGTTTCTCGTGCTTTTTCTAACGGGTTGAGATGGGATGTCTGTAAGATCAAGAGTGTGAGAGGATGAAGAGGAATCTTGGAGAAGACTATTTGTAGGGATATCAGTATGAACATCAAATATTTCTAGCAATATAACGTCAACAAATGGTGTATAGTCTGTAATCTGAGGAAGAAAGAAAGAATTTTGTGGTGTGGATTGTAAAATATGGAAAGGGAAATGTTGCTCATGGAAAACAACATTTCTACTTATTGAAATTTGCAGAGTGTCAAGATGAAGTACCTTGTACCCCTTTTGTCCCGGGGGATAACCTAGAAAAACATGTTGAGTTGCCCTTGGATCAAATTTTGACCTATTTTGCGGCACAGTGGAGACAAAGCAGAGACATCTAAATACTCGTAAGTGATCCAAAGGTGGTGGTGTTCCAAACAACTTCTCATAAGGACTAATAAATTGTAGTACTTGAAGTGGCATTCTGTATATCAAGTGAACATCACACAAAATACATTCTCCCCAGAATCTGATTGGAACTTTAGACTGAAAATATAGAGCTCTTAACACTTCTAAAATATGCATGTGCTTTCGTTCGACAGTTCCATTCTGCTGTGGACTATAAGGACAGGTTTTCTGATGCAATATACCATAAGAATCACATAATTACTTCATCTGTCCATAACAAATCTCTGGTGCAGTATCTGATCGTATAGAGCCAATAGAAACATTAAACTGATTAACAACATACATAAGAAAATCCTTGAATGTCTGAAGCATTTCAGACTTTTGTTGAATGAAAAAAATCCATGTCATTCTGCTAAAATCATCAACTATAGTAATGAAAAATCTGCAACCATTGTATGTCGTCTCTTTATATGGACCTCATGTGTCAAGATGAACCAGTTTAAAAGCCTTAGTAGTCTTAATAAAACTATTATGAAAACTAGTCCTGGTTTGTTTGGCCATAGGACAGATTTGACAAATGTTGTCCAAAGAACACTTTTCTCCAGCAAATACTTCTTTGACATGATGCATATGATCCACAAACATGTGACCCAACCTCAGATGCCAAAGCTTTGTCTTTACAGAATTAATTCTTGTAGTAGATGCATTAGTGACTATTGATGGATGAGGAGGAGTACTTGAAGGACCAGTGTGAACGAAAGTAGTATTGTCCTTCAAGTAGTATAAACCATTCCGTAATTTACCAAGAGGCAGTAGCCTCATTGAAAGCCCCTGAAGAACACAACCCAAATCATTAAAAACTACATCACACTTCATGTCATGACATAGTTTGGGAATAGATATCAAGTTAAACTTAAAATCTGGTACATATAACACATCTTTCAGAATAATGCTATTAGTAAGGTGAATAACACCATGATGTGTCACAGGAACTGTAAGACTGAAATAAAGCTAAATCATGACACATGTGATCCGTAGCTCCACTCTCTACAATCCAATTTGTACCAACAGTTGATAACAAATACATTTTACCTACCAAATTTGCATACTTTATTTCATTATGATTATCAAACAAATCCTGCTCATCTTTCTTGTTTTCTTGTTTTCCTGGTATGAAACTCTAATTTATATCAGTTGTTATTGATTGATCATCTTTGTCACACTGAGTATTTGCCCCAATTTTCTCATTCTTGAAACTTGGGGGATAACCATGTAGTTTATAACATTTTTGTATGGTATGTCCTGACATTCTGCAATGCTCACAAAAATAGTTATTGTATCTTCCTTTTGATTCATTTCCCCCATAATTTTGTCTTTCAGATGTCCCTTGAAAAGACCTTGATTTGTCCTGATAATTCTCTTGAAATCTCCTTCTATTCACAGCAAATGCCATAGCTTCTATCTCATTTGATCCATGATGTTGATATAACTTCTTATGATTTTCCTCTTGCATCAACAATCGATAAACATGTGAAATAGAAGGCAATGGATTCATGATCAAAATATTTCCTCTTACTACTTCATAACCTTCATTGAGCTTCATCAGAAACTCATTCAAAATCTTCTATCATCCTGACTTTCAACCAACTTCTTTGTCAATTCACAAGTACAGTTCGCACAAGAACAAGATGGCAAAGTATCTACTGAGTCAAGCTGATCCCATAACATTTTTATCTTAGTAAAGTAACTAGATATAGTATCATTACCTTGTTTGATTTCATTAAAAGCTTGTTGGATTGCAAAAAGAGTTATCCCTGATGTCTGACCAAACCGTTCCTCTAAATTTGTCCATATCTCATTTGTAGTCTGAAAATACAATACACTTCGTGTTATATCTTTGCTCAAGCACTCCTAACAACCAAGATATCATCATGATATTGCATCTATCCCAAGCTTTGTAATTAATATATGTAATCACTGGTTTTACTATACTTCCATCTACGTTCCATCTTATTCTTTGCTGATAAACTAATGACCATAGATCTCTTCCAATCATTGTAAATACTTCCATTAAATTTCTCTGAAACTAGCTTCATTCCCGAATTATCAGATGGATGTATATAAAACAGTGAAATAGGATTATGAGATATATCTACTAGTGTTGTAGTTGGAGCCATTTCAACATATTGAATCAAGCAGAAAAGTAAATAAAAAATAGATCGATTTATGATGAAACTGGAACAGAATCAATGATTTTAACTGCTAATCAAGACTGAACAAAGATCTTGATTCTTAACAACCAAACAAGATGATGATCTTAGAATGAGATGATACACAATTAGAAAAGATTGATCAAATTTAGAATCGAAACAAGAACAAATCAAGAATAAGAACAAGAATCAAGATTCAAGAATCACAAACACAAGAACAAATTGATTAAAGATCAAGAAACAAGCTAATGTCAACAATTGATCAGTTATACACACAAATATGTATAACTAAAATGATTATAAAACACAACGATAAGAATTTTTCACCTTGTTCATCATTTTTCTGAATTCACATTCAATCAAGAACAGAATCGTAACTTGTTGCTCTGATACCATGTTACACTATGAAAGAAGGTTTAAAATGACATACTTTATCATCATCTTCATCAATCATCTGGTCCATTGTTTACAAAGATTAAGAAAAAAAACACTACTTACTTAGAGTTCATTCTATATTGTAAAAGTAGTAAAACTAAAACTGAAGAAGTAACAAGTAAATAAGAGTTTAATTTCTTTATATCCTTTTCTCTCTATTCATCCACCAGTTGAAGTTTCTTGTAACAGAATCGGAGATTAGCTCAAATGACTGTGACTTTCACTTGTTCTTTTGTCAACTTGTTATTTTGTCAACTTGTTCTTTTCTCAAGCTCAAGTATTTCAACATATACTACCTTTTTATTTTTGCTAATTTACTAAAATACTACGTTTAAATCTTTGTAAATGAGTCCAACTACAAAAAAATGAAATTATTAACATGAGATCCTTAAGATACTACATATTTGACACTATTGGGTCTCATGATTAAAGTGCGCATGTGCAAGAGATGTAGGCTGTTGTAAAATTTAAAGTGTCATTTTGTGATGATTAAAGAGGAAAATAACATATTCACATAAACATATATATGGAGCTGAAAATGAATTTTAATTATCTCATAAAACAAGATGAGTAAATATTTCAGTCACCTGTCTCTACTATATTTTGTCAAAAAAATTTAGAAAGGCATAAAGGAAAAGTAACCCAGCTGGGTAAAATTAGGAAAGCGAAAAAAAGATAACCCCATGATAAATAACACGGATTTTTTTTTGAATATGAATACTTAATTTGTTATTCAAGTAGTGAGATAGTTATATATATAAAAGATAAAATACAACACTCCCAGTGAAATACTATTAAATGTGATAAATGGTATTTCATCCAAACAGATATAGCATTTGCATTGAGTAATGAGTTTTTATATAATTACCATAAACCATAATGAGGCCATAAAAGTCCTCATGGTCATGGTCTCATGGATATCCGCGTGCATTCACGAACAGTGTTTCATTATAATTTTTACATGACAATAATATAGAAATTACATCATGTCCTAAATATATATTATATTATTATTTAAATTACAAAATAAAAAGCTTATTGCAAAAGTAGGAGAACTATAAAAAACAACCTAAATTTTGATATTGTAATAAACTGTTTCCAAGTTATTTTTTACGCAATTTTTAATGTAATTTTTTTATAAAGTGAGTCAGCAATGATGTAATAGTAGTATATGTAATAGTAGTATATGCGAGTATTCATGTAAAAGTACAAACAGGTTCTCTCCATCAAAATAGGCAAAAAATATCTACAAACTTACTTTAAAGTTTAAACTACTGAGAACAGTAATTTGCGCAAAATGTCAAAAGTAAAAGAAAAGAAGTACCCAGATCATTCATCGTCATCACCACCACCAAAGATCGAGAATTGGTTATAAAGCAAGAAAAGAACAAGAACAAGAACCAAAGCAACACCAACAGGTGACCCACTAGCCCGGTGGATCGAGTCGGGTTCTCCCGTAGAAAAGATGCTTGAAACGAAAGATCCGGTTTCCGAAGACAAGAATTGGATTACAAGTAGTAATATAATAGGTAAAGCAAGAAGCCCCACTGGGCTTAAAAGCTCAGCAACGAACTCAGTCAATGCTTCCCCTTGATCCCCTAGAAGAGATGGTACGACCACCAGTAACGCCACCACAACCACCAGTAATATACCGTAGGGTGGCCCTCGTTGTTCTTCCATCATTCCTATGGGTTGCATGATGCTCAATCTATAAATTCCGGATCGGTTTGGTTTGGTTAATTTATAGCTTTGACAATACTAGTACGTAATTTTTGTTCTCTTTCTTTTCTTCTTTCTCTTCTCTTTTGATAAGTAGTGTTAGTGAATGAGAAGGGAAGAGGGGTGTTGTGGTTTTAAAAATAGGTTGTTTAGACTTTGGAGACGCGCTTTGGTTGACAAATAAGTAAATTAAAGGTATTAAACAAGAGGAGGGAAATGAACGCGTAGTGCTGCGCCTGCTACGATACATGTATTGATGGGGAACCTAGTAGGAACGCTCCTACAAATCGTCGATGTTTTTCGCACCAGGCAACAATATTTACCAATTTTTAACATGCATGCCCAAGACAACAGTGTCGGAAGTCGGAACTATTTTTAACACAATTTTTTTGTTTGTCCTGCAACTAGTGCTCGCCATACGAGCGGGCCGAGCCGGTTCATAGGCGGGCCGGCTCACCAATCATATAACTCGTGAACGGCATGTTGATTAACACGGGGCGGGGCGAGCCGTGCCGTGCTGTAGAATGGTTGGCACGTACACGGTTCAGGCGGGTTGGCGGACGGGTTGTGGGTCGGGGTGGTTTAATTTTTTTTTTTTTTTTAATTTGATACAAATAATTATTTGAAACTATAAAAAAAATTTGGAATAAAAGAGGACGGTACCTCTATAAATTTTATTAATTACAAAAAATGTTACAATTAATTTGAGAGGACTCCTCTCTAAAAAAACAGAACAAACCGCATTAACATATTAAAACAATTACAAACCAAACAAATTATAAAAATACAAAACAAAACAAATGCTATCCACTATTTGATTATTGTTGTTCGTTGGTAGTTTAGGCGGCGTCGGAATCCGAAGTATCCATTGTCATCCACGGATCGTTTTCGCCGTCCGAGTCATCTTCTTTTCTTCGTTGTTGTCTTTTTGCGGCTTGATCCCAATCTTTTTTACAAACACAAATTTTTACTATGTCCGGCGCTAAACTCGTTCTCTTCTCGTCTAACACTCTTCTACCTGCACTAAAAGCGGACTCGGACGCAATCGTAGAAGCGGGGACAACAAAAATATCCCTTACATTTTTTGCTAAAATTGGAAATTGTAACTCATGATTCTTCCACCATGTTAGTATTTCAAAATCTTCATTTAATTCATAATGATAAGAAAAAAATTCTCTAACCATACTATAAGAAGAAGCGGGTACGGGAGATGAAGTGGAAATTTTACATTTTTGTTTTTTTGTCAATATAGAAGAAATTGTAGTATTAAACCTACTACGAGCACCACTACTAGTACTACTAGGTTGTATAGAATTTTGAACTTTTGGAGCATAAATATCTACAAGACGATACAACAAGTCTAAACATTGAGTAACATATAAAACATGATCATATGAAACGTTTAAAATTTCATAATAATGCCCTAAAATTCCTTCTAAACCTTCCTTTCTAACACCGGGATCAAGAAGACATGCAACACCATAAATATAAGGAAATTCCGTAAAGTATTCGATCCACTTAATTTTCATGTCAGCAATAATATCACTAAAATATGGATCTTTTTCATATTCTTTTAAAGTAGTAACTATATTAACACACTCAATGATAACATGATGTACATTTGGTTCATAAATATAAGAAAAAACCTTAGTAGCATGTGCAAAACAATCAAGTATGTTACGTACTCTAGATGCCAATTCCCAATCAAATGTCCACCTTCGTATTGGTTCCTAGGGTCTTCATTATATAATTCGGTTATATGATTATTTTGAATACAAATCAAACAACAAACTTTAAATCGGTCCGGAACTTCCGTTAGATCTTTCGAAAAATAATTCCAAACATGTGACGAATTTCTCGTAGAACTAGAAGAACCACCTACAAAATCAAATAAAATCTGATTAATTTCAAAACATAAACAATCGAAATAAAAACCAAATAATTTTTTAAGCATGCAAAACAAATCTTTTTAAAAACAAAAAAATAGAACGTTTTTTAAATATAAAAACTGAATATAAAAACTGAATAATTTTAACTGCATAAAAACATATCTTTTTAAAAACATTTTATAGATAACAAACATTTTTCTAAAACCGAATATAAAAAAAACTAATATAAAAAACATTTTCCCGAATATAAAAACTGAATAAAAAAATAAAAAAATAAATAAATACCAGTTTCGGATCGAGGAGGTGGCATCGATGTTGCTTGGGTTGAACCTTGAGATGATACGGTACCTCTTCCTTCTTCCATTTAAAATTTAAATAGACTCGTCAGAATTTGGCCGGAAATGCTAGAGTTTGGCGGGAAAATTTTAAAGACTCGTCGGAATTTATAAAACACTTAGCAGAGCAGTTAGCAAGAGACTAGAGAGCAGAGAGTAGAGAGTATAGAGTAGAGATAGAGAGTAGAGATAGATAGTGCAGAATGTGGTGAAGAGAAATGGGGTGCAAAATGTCGTATTTATAGAGGGGAGAAATGGCCGTTGGAGACGCAGAACAGAAGGAGTCGTTGAGTGCGCAGAGGATACATAACAGTGTAGCCGTTGAGTGCCACCTGACTGAAGTGTGCAGAATACAGCAGAAATAGCCGTTGGTTTGGCATTTTTGGACGTGTCGGGAAGGCGGGCCGTGCCGGTTCACGGCGGTTCACGTGCCGGTTCACGGCGGTTCACGTGCCGTGTCGGTTCACCGTGCCGTGCCGTGCCGAGCGCGAATTCACAAATCCGTAAACGCCCCGTTTCCTGTTGCGGTCCGTCGCGGTTCAGCTCGCCCTGTTACCGAGCCGGGTTCAACGAGTAATTTCGGCGTGCCGTGCCCGGGTTGGCCGATCGGACCCGCCCGGGTGGCCACCTCTAGCTGCAACTGCCCATTTATTAGTATATTTACCACCTTTAAATCTTTATAAATGAGCTAACGACAAAAAAAAAACATTATTTAGACGAGAGAGGTAAAATATAATATGAAATTATTTAAAATATTGATTTGACCACCGTACGGGGACGCAAGGTAAAAAAAATACTATTAGCGTTAGTAGAGATAAAACTGAATGTACAAAAGTGAGGTATACGGTTTAAAAGTTTTGGCACGGGGAAAATATTTTCTAGAAAACAATTTATAGATTTTTTTCTTGTTTATTTGTACTGTAAAAAGCTTTTTTCAGGATTTTTTTGGTCGGACTTTCTTGAAAATATTTTTTGATTTTGCATGTGTTGTCTTGAAGAAGTTAAAATATCTATACTATCTTATAATAGAATATATGAAATATTAAAAGTTTGATTGGATTATCGTGTAAGTAATTTTACCTAATTATTCTTATTTATAGAAATATTATTAAATAATAACAGTACCTATTTACAACCAATTACTTTTTTTCAGTTAAAATCCATTACTTTCTCCAACGAAATTTCCTTCTTTTGACACGGATAATTATCTTTTTTAACTAAAACATGTTATTTTTTCTATTTTTCTTACTAAAACCCCCATTTTTCAAAAATATCACACACAAGCCCTTATTTATTTATTTTAAAACTTATTTTAATACTTTTAATTATTTAAAAATATTTACATATTTTAAGCTGCCTACTTATTTATTTAACAAATATAATTAATAAAATATTAAAACGTAATTTCTATTTGTTATAATAAAATTCCCTGTTTTTGCAAAAATATTAGTGACAGTTACCTTTTTCAACTAAAACATGTTAACTTTTCTATTTTTTTCTTACTAAAATCCCTCATTTTCCAAAAATTACACAAGCAAACCCGTACTTATTTATTTTAAAACCTACTTTAATTCTTTCAATTATATAAAAAAATGTTTACATATTTTAATATGCCTATTTTTTTCAACAAATGCAATTAATAATATCTTAAAACTTAAAAAATAAAATAACAAATATTAAAACAATCTGCAAGACAAAACATTAAAAGTTTGGTCGGTATCGTACTAGTTTTTTGTTACTTCGTAATTTTACTTAATTACCCTTACTTATCTATAAAAAAATATTATTAAACAATAAAACATATTTATAACTAAATACCTTTTTCAGCTAAAACGCATTGCCCTTTCTATTTTTTTTAACAAAATCTCCTTATTTTCCAAAAATATCAACGACAGTTACCTTTTTTAACTAATACATGTTACATTTTCTATTTTTACTTACTAAAATCTCTCCTTTTCAAAAATATCACGAATAAACCGTTAATTATTTATTTTAAAACTTATTTTTATGCTTTTAATTTTTTTTAACAAATAGAATTAATAAAATATTATAACATAAATAATAAATTAACAACTATTAAAAACAATAGGTACATCGCAAGGATTTTATAAATATTGACAATTATCTTTTCAACTAAAACATGTTACATTTTCTATTTTCCGTTACTGAAATTCCTCCTTTTCTAAAAATATCACGGACAATCCTTAATTATTTATTTTAAAATATATTTAAATACTTTAAATTATTTAAAAAAATATACCTATTTTAACATGTCTACCCAATTTTTCAACAAATACAATTAATAAAATATTAAAACCTAAATACTCAAATAACAACCATTAAAAATTATTGTGCAGATCTATACTATCTATCTATACTATTCGGTCGTTACTTTGTAATTTTACTTAATTACCTTACTTACTTTTTAAAGACAAAATACCCTCTTTTTCTAAAAGAAATCACGGGCAATTATATTTTTTAACTAAAAATTGTTATTTTTTCTTACTAAAATACCTCATTTTCCAAAAGTATTACGGACAAATCCTTACTTATTTATTTTAAAAACCTATTTTAATACTTTTAATTACGGGAAATTATCTTTTTCAACTTAGTTACTTTTACTATTTTTCGTTAATAAAACCCCTCATTTTTCAAAAATATAACAAGTAAACTGTTACTTATTATTTTAAAATCTATTTTAATATTTTTAATATTTTAAAAAAGTTTAACATGCCTACTTATTTTTTTCAACAAATGTAATTAATAAATTAGTAAAACTTTGGTAATCTGATGCGTGTATGACCACTAAATTAATATGGACCGTTAAATCTTAAATATATAGATGAGAATCGTTGATCTAATAATAAAAATGGTATTTGATTACTAGTAGTATTATATTAAATACTAAAATATGTATTTTGATAACTTAAACGAAATATAATTTATAATTGGATTTTTTTATTAAATAGAATTATATATTTAATTAAATCCTTATATATAATAAGCCCGATCTTATCAAAACTTTGGTTTTCTACCGCCAAATCAATAACTTAAAATAGATGAATGAGACCCTTATATTTAATATTAAAAAGATTTATTTTAACAATATGATTTATGAGTAGGTTTTCTAACTTCACTAGAATTCTCAATATAAAAATTTATAACTTCAAATTCTAAGTCTAAGTTGAGTAGGTTCATTTGATTCTTGTCTATCCTTTATACTTTAATAGTAAGTTGAGTTGGTTTTTTTTATTTTAATTCTATTCCTAAGTTTAATAGAACTAATGTAAAAATTTATTATTTTATTCTTTGTTTAGTTTTAGGGTAGTTTTAATTGGAAAAAAATTTGTTAAACTATTACTAAATTAAAGATTATTTTGTGAATTTTATGTGGGCCATATATTTGTTTTTAAATCTGATTTTTAGAAGACATATATTGAGCGTATAAAAACGTAATAAATAAGATATAAAAACTAATAACATAAAATTAAACTATAAAAAATAAAAACAGCAACTACAAATTGGGTAAGCTTCACCCAAAATATAATAACTGCACATAGTCCACTCCTCATTTAATAAATTTTTTTTTTTTTTTAAGTTAGGCCCACATGCTAAGCGGCAAACATACTTGTATAATATAACGATTCTTGTCGTTCTCTTTTTGGTACTAATTTGTAATGCAATATTGTTGTACTAAAAGTGTGTTTGATAGGAGTCGAGAGAAAATGTGAAATTTGAAAAAGTAACACAAGGTAGATTTTAGTCAACAAAGGCAGTGTGCATTTTAGAAATAGATCAGGCCCATGTGACACCTGCTAGAGGCAATAAAAGCAAACAAGAAATGACTATCTCAATGTTTTTTAAGCATTTCTTAATATATAGCCTTTCATGCATGTACCCATTGATCAAATTATATCGATAGGAAGTATGAGGTAAATGCCTGCTTCATCAATTTTCTTCTTGTGTATAATTATGATTGTTTTAAGTATGACAATCTCAATACTTTTTTTTGATGCCAATCAAATAATCAGAGTCTCATTATTTATCTTAGAACTAAATATAAAAATAGTCGGTCAAATTACATAGTAATTAAATAACTTAATAAGATGGCAAACCTGACTAATTTTAAACAAGCTAAATTTTCACAATATCATTTACATACACCTTTAATTTTCACATTACCAGAGTTGGTGTCTTTTCGGTATTTTGTTACCTAAGAGGAAGACTTTTGCCTACGTGTAGTATCAGAACGTTATCGTAAGACGAACGTGCTAAATCGCATCGCGAGTATATTTCGTACGATAGACCATGATGGCTCGACTCAGAAATCAAAGACATGAAGAATGGATAGCGTGATTCTGATAAAGACACGCATGATTGCGACGAGCGATGCGACAATCTCAGGACCTACGAGGGACGAGACCTATGGTGGCCTGGGGTTGGATTCGTTCGATATGACTAGTGTTAAGAAATTACATATACGTTAATGGACCTCCATATTTTGGGGATGTGTTGATGTGGCCGTATGAGGCCCAATCTCTGGACGATTATCGGGGAATGACGAATATGTTTCGAACTCCCGACCTATTTAAGTACTTGTACGATTTTAAGGTACCATTGGTTAGTACCCTATGCCATGAAGGCAGAAAGATAAGATCATCCTCGTACGGGTGATGTTAGAAATTATGATGACCATTGACTTTTTGGTATCTACTTGTTGGTACACTACTCAATCTAAAACTGTTCCTGCCTATGTTACCTTGAATAGTTCATGTCAGGTAACCCTTCTAATTTCCTACTTCAACTTGGGATGCAACCAACAACTGTTAAATATTCATTTTATTTATTTCACTGATGAGAAATGTTTGGTGGGAGGATATCGATTGTTCCGATACCAAGAACCATATATTCAGACTTTATATTCTATTCAAGGGTTATACTTACCTTGTTCGTCCCAAACTTATTTACTCTTCTTTTCAATTCATTATCCGAATAGTCAAAATTTTGTTTTCTTTCTTTCTTTGGCTACGAGGTTGAGATTTTGTACTAGTAGATTGAAAATGGCTAATTGCATGTGCCATGATGAGTGACTAGTTAATTGTTCTAACTAGTTGAAATTTTAATGATATGATGAAAATCTAGCTAATTATCCTAGCTAGATGATGTGTCCCAAACCAATCGAACTAGCCAGTTTTGTTCGGCTAATTGCTAATGATTCTTGAAGTGGACTAGTTATGGTATCACTAAGTTCAACTTTCGGTCAAATTTATATAAGTGAATTCACGATGCATTTGGTAAGCAGTGAAGTATGATGAAAAAATTTTCAAACGATAATTTGATTGAGACCTGACTAGGTCGCCCCTCAGCAAGAATTTTTACAAAGTTTTTTTGTTTATATAAAGTATTCTGTTGTTGAAATATTTCATGTACCATGAAAGTATTTTCCTTAGTATTTGGAAAAGAGAGTGTTGAAGCTTAGAGCTAAAACAAATGAGCCCGATAAGTTATGAATCGAAGTTTACGGAAATTGCCAAGGTTTGTTTCGCATGATGCGAATTCAGAATAACGGAGTGTTCGAAACGACTGATTGTGTTACCTTGCCTAATGAAACGACTGTGATAGAAATGGAAGCAAAGTGGACGAGAAAGAAATGGGCATAAAGAAAATAGAGTATGAAACGCGAATAGATTGAGAAAGAAATGGGCATAAAGAAAATAGAGTATGAAACGTGAATAGATTGAGAAAGAAATGGGCATAAAGAAAATAGAGTATGAAACGCGAATAGATTGAGAAAGAAAGAAAGTAAGAATTCAGATTGTCGGACGAGGGAACGTTTAACCTCCAAGGATGTGAAACTTGTTTAGTGACTGTGATGGATACGAAATGGGAAGTACCTAGTGTACCGAATATCCCTGTTGTCAACGAATTCGAGGATGTATTTCCAATAAGACCTCCCAAGGTTACCACCCAATAGAGAAATAAAGTTTGCTATAGAATTAGCTCCAAGAGCGGCGCCAGTTTCGAAGGCCCCGTACCGACTAACTCGAGCCGAGATGAAGAAATTAGTCGCTCAATTGTAGGAATTGTTAGAGAAAGGAAAGATAAGACCAAGTGTGTCACCGTGGGATACACCCATGTTAATTGGTGAAGAAAAAGGACGACAACATGAGGCTGTGCATAGAGTATCGAGAGCTAAATAGGCTAGCTATTGAGAATGAATACCCCTGCCAAGGATCGGTGATTTGTTCGATCGGCTACATGGTGCAGTTAAATGCTCGAAGATTGATTTGAGAACTGGATACCACCGGTTGAATATTAAACCTGAGGACGTACCCAAGACTACAATTCACACCAAGTATAGGCACTACGAGTATTTAGTAATGTCGTTTGGGCTGACGAATGCCCCTGCAACTTTCATGAACTTGATGAATCGAGTTTTCAAGAAGTATTTGGATAAGTGTGTCATAGTGACATCGACAATATTTTGGTTTACCTCAAAGACCGAGGAAGAACATGCAGAACGTTTGAAGATAGTGTTAGAAGCAATGAGGAGGGAAAAGTTATATGCCAAGTTCTCAAAGTGCGAGTTTTGGCTAAGGGAAGTACAGTATATAGGACATGTGGTCAACAGTGAAGGAGTGCTGGTTGACCCTGCTACGATAAAAGCTGTTTCGAACTGTGAAAGACCAACCACCCCAACCGAGGTGAGAAATTTTGTGGGATTAGCCGGATATTACCGAAGATGTGTGCAAGATTTTGCTAAGATAGCAGCCCCACTTACCAGACTTACTCGAAAGACTGAGAAGTTGATTGGACCGCGAAATGTGAGAAAGGTTTCGAGGAATTACAGAAGAGACTAGTCACCTCCCTGCGCTGGTACTGCCAGACGGGAAGGGAGATTCTGTGGTCTATAGCGACGCATCGCATAAAGGATTAGGGTGTGTGCTTATGCAGCACGGAAAGGTAATTACGTATGCATCCAGAAAATTTAAGGAATATAAATTTAGATACCCTACACATGACTTAGAATTGGAAGCGATAGTTCTCGCTTTAAAATTTTGGAGGCAATAATTGTATGGAAAGAAGTGCGAGACTTATACAAATCATAAGAGCATTAGGTACACTCTCCCAGAAAGAACTTAATATGAGAACAGAAAAGATAGCTAAAGCGAATCAAGGATTATAACTGTGGGATTCTTTACCACCCAGGGAAGGCCAATGTGGTGGCCGATGCCCTTAGTCTGAGAGACTTAAGATGATAACATCATTGGATAAATTTAATCCAAGGGTTTGAGAAAATGGAAATTGAGGTTAAGATAACCGGAAATGGTATTAAGAGACTATTTGAGATTGAAATGCAACCAGAATTGCTACAGGAAATCAAGTTATGTCAAGAACGAATGACGAGTGAAGGTATAAAGTCAATGTTGGAGAAAACATTAAAGACTGAGAAGGATGATAAAGGAATCACAAGGTATTTTTACCAAGTTGGGATTCCAAATGTTCAAGAAATGAAAGATGCTAAATCTTCGGAATGACTAGTAAGAAGAACTGAAAGGATGAAGTTTGAAGTCACGAGAACAACAAGGATTATTTAAAGGTCTTGATTGAGCCAGAACGAATTAAAGGAATAAAGATCTGTCATAAAGAGACAGCTACACCGAGAGTACAAAAAGGTAAAGAAAGTTAAGAAAATTTTATAGGTGGCCGGATAAATAAAAGGATTTATCGATTGGTAAACAAATATAGGATATGTCAGAAAATGAAGGCAGAACAAAGACCTAGTTGACTATCACAGTTAGTAGAGATTCCTGATTAGGAATGTAATTTACTGTAATGGATTTTGTGATAGGATCAACAAGAATCAAGTCGGACTATGACGTCAATTGAGTTATAATTGATGGATTAAATGAGTCTACTCATACTTTGTTTTTAGCGAGAGATCTTTAATCGAAGAGTTACGAAGGAGATAGTTGGGTGATGTGGAGTTCCAGTCACCATCGTGTCAGATAAGAACCAATGATTGAACTCCCGATTCGGGAGGAGTTTTCCAAACGTGTTTGGCAACGAGTTTGAGCGCGAGCACTATGTAGGATCCGCAGACCGACGGACCGACCGAAAGAAACATTTCGAAGAACCGAAGTTACGGTAAGCGTTGTACCGCCGATTGCAAGAATAATCGGATGTTGATAGAAAATGGGTTTATAAGAATACAACCGGAATTGGATTATATAAAGCGTCCGGTAGATATCACAGACCGGAATGAGTAAGTGTTGTAATCAACCAGAGGGTTGAAGAGTCAACCTGGAAACTGGAGATTTCTATATTGGAAAAGTAATCTCGGCTATTTTCTTAGATTCCGGGACGAAATCCTTTTAAGAAGGGGAGACTGTAATAACCCCAAATTTTGGACTTAGTTAAAAACTTTCTGATGATTAGTAAATGTTGATGAATAGTGAATTTGCTGATGAAAAATATTTCAGACCACACTATAGTGAATTTGAGAAAGTATGTAGGATGAGAAATTCATGATCATATATTAAGCCAAGGTGAGAAAGCTAGGATCATATATTAAACCAAGGTAATGGAAAGATCAAGGAAGTATCTCCTAACATTGGTACAGAGAAACGTTTTCAAAATCACTTGAACCTATCGCGAAACAGAAGCGTAACAAATAATGGATTAAACCCTAACCGAAGGGGGAGTATCATATAAGATCATCAAGTGCATCATATAAGAGGATTGATGATACAAGAAATGACATAAGCATGATAGAAAAGATGGTGTAAGCATGACATAGGGGGTGACAAGGTGACGAATCACCACCTTGTCACCATTTTTGCCCAAAACCACACATGGCTTGACATGTGGCAAGGGGTGACTAAACTCCACCACAACCACACAAAATGGATGCATCCAATTTAGCATTATTTGGCCAAAAGAAAGAAAAAGAAAAGCAAGCAAATATCATCCCCATTTCCATGAAGAAACATTGGCCTTTTCAAGTTCTTCCATTCCTTAAAACTTTTGCTACCACTTCCACTTCTCCAAAAATTGCAAGGATGGATTCTAAAGCTTCCATATTTCCAAATTAAGGTAATCTCTTAATCCTAGCTTCATACATGGATGTTCAAATCTTGATTATAAGATGAGCATGAATAGTGTTTTGAATAGTAACTTATGAATTTCTTGATTTGTTCTTGAAGATTAAGGCTTGTTAAGGTTGTTTAAGGATCAAGCAAGGATATATAAGCTCTTGATAGTCTATACCAAGCATCAAGGAAGGTATAAACATCTCACACCCTTGGTTATACTTTGATGATTATGATTAGTTTGATGATAGTTTATGTTAGTGTGAATAAGATGATGAATCTTGGTTTTGATGATTGATTAAGTGGATATTTGATGGATGATCTTGTAGATATTAGTTTTGACTTGTTAGTTAAAGATTATGAGTTGGTTTAGATGATGAATGAGAAGTATTGATGGTTTGGTTGTGTTAATGGATTGATTTGAGTGTTTTAAACACGGGAATCACGATTAAGCGTCGTTACTATGTCAGATTTTCCTTAGAAAGCTTAGACAGAGACCACGGCTACCTTGTAGACATAACAATGAGGTTTTCTGACCATGATCATGTAGGCTCTGTTTTGTAGTTTATTTTGGCGAAATAATCGTATCATTTCGATTTACGGTTTAGGAGAAACATCCGTTTTAGTGAAATCGGTTTCGGATAACTAAGTAGTTCACTACATGAACTTTGAGATTGTGATCAAACCCTTTAAAAATGGAATTGGGTCGAGATATTAATATGGATATTAGTATGGACAGTTAGGAAAGGAACCTAGGAGGTTTCGTGTTAAAAAGATTATTTTTCGATTTTATAATAATGCAAGAACCAAAGTTACGCAAGTGAAATACCCTTAAGGGGATAGTTTAAACCATGAGTTTAGCAATGGTAAAGTACTTGGGTTTTGTGAATGGGTTAACAACCAAAATTTTGACTTAAGAGTTTAAGGAATGTCATGAGGTTATAAGTGACCAAGAGCGGGACATTTGATGTTCGTTAATAGAACGTTAGTGCTTAAGTTAAATGCACTTTAATTGATTAAGCCAGGGGACTGATCGAGTATTTCCTTGTTTATAGATTTTCCGGCAAGTTCTCGAACCCATAACAACCAAGGACCCGAGGCAAGTTTTCTCATCCTATATAGATGTGATAGTATTTCAGATTAAATTTTACTGATGATGCATATGATATGATATCATGCATGTTTTCAACCTTACATCCTATATAGATGTGATAGTATTAAAACTATTGAGATTATAATATATGCATAAGAGAGATGCAATTTTTCAAACCCTACATCCTATAAGTGATGTTGTTGTGATTCACTGTTAAATACATGATATATATATTCTGCTTTAATGCTGAGAAAATATTTATAAACTGATTACGCTTTTGATAGAAAGCTTTATAAGATATAAGGGTTTATATGCTATGTAAATATTAGATATAAACCGAGGTGTTATAGAGGCTCTAAGGGTAGAGCGTTCGTACGAGGATTTTAAAACTTAGACTGGGAGTCAAATTAGTATTTTGGTCTTGATTATACTATCAGAAGCTGGAGGGTTCCAGGACAGTTATATTTTTAAAATGTTGATTAATTATTCCAATATTTATATATTATTGGATATTTAATGTGAGATATTTAAATAATATTATTAAAAATATTTTTTTGAATATTTATTTAATTAAGTGAATATTATTATAAATATTCACTTAAGTGGAATCTTATTGAATGATAATTCAATATTTATTATTTTGATATTTATTTAATTAAGTGAATATTAATTTGAATATTCACTTAAATGGAATTATATTGAATCATAATTCTATATTTATTATTTGAATATTTACTAAATATTCCCCAAAAATGATTTAAAAATCATAGAACCTTGTTATATTATTATTTAAGGTTCTAGTATTTACGCAAATATTTTCTGATCTCAAAAGGATTTATGAAAGTATAATAGGGGTTCCCAACTACTTTAATTATTTATCTCGAATGATGGTTTGATTTGAACTTATCAAAAATTGGGAATCCATCTCAGGAAGTGAACATATGAGTTCACTTGCCTCTTTCATTAAAAGTGAGTATGTTTTCGGGTTCTGATTTATCGGAACTAAAGGTATTTTACAAAACTTTTGGGTCGTAATTTCAAAATACGTGGTAATCATTCGTAGTTTCGTTGACTGATGTCAACCCACGCTGTGACTTACTCCCTTCAGATACTCTGGAGTAAGGAATCTGAACTATTGCAAAGTTTTTGACAAGTATATGTACTTGGGAAAAATAGGATTAAAATTCCGATTCCCGTTTCATTGATTTTCATCCGGGACCAGAAGGAAATGCGAAGGAGGCTGTTGGACAGTACCTCTGATTATAGCGTAAGAGGCTGCTACGCAATCCAGCACTTATCTCGCGTAAGAGGCTGTAGGACAGTCCAGCAGATACAAAGCCCGTATGCGGCTAGGGTGATAATCGTGTTAAGATGTCGTCCAATATAATAGTAGAAAAGTGTGAGTACTATACAACGACTGATCATTATGTATTGTAACGTACCCGGAAAAAGGTCCCTTCCCTCCAATTGGAGTTGTGCTGCACATTGTAACAAAAGCCTAGGTGTTGAGTTACTGATAATGTGGCAGTGATGAGTAATGATGTTCCTCATACAGTAAAGGTACTGTATGGCATGTTTTGACGAAAAGAATATTCAAATATATCGTTCTGTATATGAACGGAGTTTCAAAGGTTTTCAATTATGATATCAGCTTACATATATGATTATGCTGCCATATCTTATTGTCGAGCTATAGTGCTCATTCTTGCTTCTTTTGTATATCACAACACAACCGAGTCAAAAAGGTGTTCATTACTGATATTTTACAGTATTTTGAACAGTATGAGATATCTAAATAGATATGTGTGTATATATGTTGAGAAGATATTTAAGATATACAGTATATTGAACTGTATAGTATTTTGAATCAATGGATAGGCTTTAAGCCTTGATTCCAATATTTGATATCTATTTTAAAAGATATGTTTTGAATCTTGGTTCATTATATCGATACCAAGGATTTCTAAATGATTTACGAAAAGTATTTGAATATGATTATAAGTCATACGGCATTTCAAACAGTATACTATTTTTGGGTCAAACCCTAGTAGTTTTAAACATGGATCCTATATGGATTAATTACCTTAAAGGTTTAAAGATTTAAACTGGGATAGATTTCTTGCTGAGCGCTATTAGCTCATTCTTGCTTTATTAAAACTTTCAGCATGAAGAAAACGTTGTCGATTCACCTCGTGTTACGAGAGCAAGGGAATTGAGAGACCACCCTTGAGTTAGTTCAGCAGGATGGATACTGTCGATGTGAGCAGAATCGTTGCAGACTAAATTAGTAAGAATTGTTTTCGAGTAGGTTTGTATTATTAAACCTTGTATAGAACGGTGAGGTCTATTATTGTAACTTCAAGTAGAGGTTGTAAATAATTGATGAGATCCTGGATAGTACATTTGAGTTGCAATAGCAAATGATACTTTTGTTTCTCATTTCCAAGGCTATAACTTAACTTGTATGTGTGTGCGTAAGTGTTTGGGGTCTTTGGAGTTGTATTATTAGAATGTTGTAAGTAATGCAGGTATTGTATAATTGATGGAGCGTGACAACCTAGATTCCTGACCCCGGATCTGGAGGTGTTACACTTATAGCTTAAAATGAGTAAGTGCTTTATAAGTGATAAGTTGATGGATTCTTATAAGTTATACGGGTGTTTGGATAAATTTACTTATAAGTTAGTTAAGAGTTTGCTAAATTAAATTTGAAAAAATAATTATTAAATACAATGATTTCAACACTTGCACTTTAAATTAAAAAAATATTTAAAAATACAAAGGTACAAATATAAAGTATTAAAAAAAATAATGAAATCAAAGAATAAGTTGATAAGTTAAGTAAAATGTTGGTGATTTCTAACATTCAACTTATCAATTTATAAGTTATAAGTTATAATTTATAAATTTGACCAACGGCGGTCAAATTCGATGGACGTTAGGCGCCAAATTCAAAAAAAATTCAAATTTCAAAATTTTGAAAATTTCGGTCAAATTTAATCGGTCAAATTTAAGCGGTCAATTTTAGTCGGTCAAATTTAACATAAATATGACCGATTTTGCTAAATTTGACTACCTTAAAAATGACCGACACAATTCGGTCAAATTTGACCAAATATGACCGCTGGCGGTCAAATTTAGCTAAATATGACCGAAATTTTTCAGTCAAATTTAGTCGTTTTTCTTGCAGTGTATCCTTGTTAGAGGAACTCAACAAAGAGAATTTATATCCTTGTTAAGCAGAGAAGAGAGATGCAACTCAACAAAGAGAATTCAGTTGCAACAAAAGAGGCTTCAATGGTAAAAATAATGGAAGCTACTGGACAAATAACAACAGAAAGTTTGTGGACCATTTAAATACAACAAACATTATTGTTGATATATGTAATTTAATGGCACAAATTTAAACATGATAAAAATCAGAAAAGAACTATATATAGTTTTTAAGCCATAAAAAGTATAACTCACTCTCCGTGTACATTATTTAAGTTTAAATTTAAGTGTGAATAAATTTTAAATAAAACCAATTTTGAGCAATCAAATCGACCTAAAAAATATGAAAAATAAAATGTTAATACAAATCTTTTATTTAAGTCAAGGTCATAAAATATTATAATCTAAATTTATTAATAAATTTAAACACTATAAAATATTTGCTTTACAAAATAAATATGAAAATCTATTATAAATTACATGATAGTTGATTTAGTGAATTTCCATTTATTTGTTGATATTGAAAACTTTAATTTTATTGTTAAAAAAATATAATATTTATTGATTCATTGGAAAAAAATTAATTAATATATTTATTTTTAGTTTTTGAACTATTCATGTTTATTTTGTTTAATATAAATGCGTGTTATATTTTATTAGGTTAAACCCCATGATGCACGAATTGTTTTGAATAGTTGTTATTTTATTATTTATGTTTTAAAATTTTATTAATTGCTTTTGTTAAACAAAATAAGGCGTATTAAACTTTTTAAAATAAATAAAATTATTAAAATAGGTTTTAATATAAATAAGTAAGGGTTTGCTGGTGATATTAGTAAAGAGGGGGAAAAATAGAAAAAAGTAACATGTTTTAGTTGAAAAAGGTAATTGTACTACATTTGTTAAAAATAAAAAATAAATAAGCATCTTAAAATTGGTAAACGTTTTGATTATTATAAGTATTAAAATATGTTTTAAAATGAATAAATAAGTGGTTCTCGGTGATATTTTTGGAAAATAAGTAAGGAAAAATAGAAAAAGTAACAGTTAAAAAATGTTATTGGCCGTGTTATTTTTGGAAAATGAGTGGATTTTGTTAAAAAAATAGAAAAAGTATTTTATTTTAGCTGAAAAGGGTAATTTGTTATAAATAAATAATATCATTATTTAATAATATTTTTTTTAGATAAGTATGATTAATTAAGTAAAATCACGAATTACCAAAAATAAGGTACCAAAAATAGGTATTGTACCCACCAAACTTTATATGTTTTGTTTTTAATAATACTAGCTTATAACCCGTTATTTTTTAAAATTTATAATTATTTTTAATTTAATGATGATTCATCATCATTATCCAAGTGAAATTACGAACTGAATAAAATAGAAAATTATGAATTTTTACATTGACAATTATATTCAACTTAGAAAACCTACTCAATTTTTGTTTATTTTTTTAAAATTCAGTTTTTTGTATTTAAATATAATTTTAATAATAATCAAATACATGTTTTAACATTAGATCTCACTGTTCTTTTTTATTTGTTCCAAAATCAACGAATCCGGGTGCTTATTAATTTGTCCGTACATGGACAAAAGTTTTGGATAAGTTGACGCGACTCTTTTTTAATATCTATAATTTTATTAATTTGTATTTTCTTTAATTTTTTATGTTATTACTTATTGGACTTTATTTATTAGATTTTAGACGCTCAATTAACCTTTACTTCCAAAAACGTTTTGGCACACACGAAACTGGCAAAATAAAGTTTAATTTAATTTAGTGATGTTTTAACAATTCTTTTCCAATTAAAAATACACTCAAACTGGAGAGAAAACAAAATTTTACAATATTTATTCATATTTGGTTTAAATTTTCAAAATATTCTTTTTAGTAATTGAATATAGTATACCAAATACACTTTTTAATATTACATCTAACAGTTTTCATCTATATATTTTAAGATCTAACAAAATAATATTTAATATAGTAATGGTTTAACGATTTTGTTTTAGAGTTAAAACTAGACCAAAACTAAAGATAGAAGAAACTGACAAATTTTTACTTTAAGAATTTTATTTAATTTAAAAAAATTTCATGTATTTGATATATATTATGATGATACATTTTTAGTATTTTTAATGTAATTCAACCAACAACTGAATACACTTTTTCATATTCGATCCAACCTATCTCATTTAAGTATTTTAAAATCTAACAATTCTTATTATTTTGTTGTGTAATAGAAATTAAATATCAGTATTAATGGAATGGGTCTTTTTACTAAGTTATAATTACTTCTAATCCAATTCTAATACTAATACTTCCAACTAATATTTTTTTTAGATAATAATTTTTCTTTTTATATAATATAATCTTGATCGTTTATTTTTAAAAATATTAGATCTAATGTCGCATCTGCTACTTGTCATTGCAAGTGATGAGTTTTGAACATAGGACCTTCTCTTGTATGCAAAAGTCTAAGCACCAACCAGTCCAACCTTATTGCTCTAGATTCTAGAAATTCACAATAAAGTAATGTTGGCCATTTAATTCACAATGTGGTGGTGATTCAAGTAAATTAACAGCGTGATGATTCAACTTTTGCAAGTCTTTTTTAACAAACAGTCTTTTTTAACAAACTCTCTCCGAGACACATTATTCGAGTATTTTAACCTTTCTTTGTAGATACACTTTTTTATTTTATTTTTATTTTGTAATATTTTATGTTAGGCTTTTTTTCGTTTAATATATAGGTTAAATGAGAACACACTCGAATTGGGTCGGGTCGAAGGGTGATTGGGGCGAATGTCTCGGCGTCTTGTGTACGCGAGGCGACCCGGGCGAGGAATTTTATTACCTATTTATTTAATATTATTTATTGATTTAATTTAATAGTATTAGTATTTATTTGTAACAGCTCCACGAACTGGGTCAGGATTTATATTAAATCCTGATGGACCAGTTCTTGGATCAAATCCTGATGGCCTGGGTCAGTACTTGGAGTTAAATCCTGACAATTATTGATCCTAATGGCCTCGGTCAGTACTTGGATCCTGATGGTAGGTCCAGTCCTGACGAAATCCCGATGATCGGTCAAGTACTGATGCCACTCCTGACGGACAACAAATCCTGATGGCTTGACTTGATTAAGTATTGATGATGATCAAATTCTGATGGACCAGGAAATCCTGACTGAGTTGTAACTGATATTAAATACTGATGACAACTGTTATGATAATTAAATCAAAATATTTAGTATTAAATGTCATATCTG
The DNA here is from genome assembly GCA_030848705.1 of Heracleum sosnowskyi. Lineage (NCBI taxonomy): Eukaryota > Viridiplantae > Streptophyta > Magnoliopsida > Apiales > Apiaceae > Heracleum > Heracleum sosnowskyi. The sequence continues at coordinate 108,361,879 of CM061240.1, read as the reverse complement.
CAGTTACAATATTTGGGTTGTTACGTTTTATTTTTTATTTTATATATACAAAACAGAACGTTTGACAAAGGAAGAAAATATGTAACTCAGAAAACCCTAGCAACCATCTTCTTCTATGTTCTCTCTCAACACATACAGATTAAATACATAGTTCTTGGGCGAACAGAGGGTGTGGTCGCTGTTGATCATTCTTATTACTGTGAGTGGATTGTTCTGTGATGTTTTATCTTGGAAGTGATATTGCTGCAACCCAACACAGCGTAACTGGGGGCAATAATCTCTTCAAGAACAGTCAAGACTTCTCCAAGACTTGGCGACTCAGCTGTTCATTATCTATCAGTACTTGTTAAAAGCTATAGAGAGATAAATGTTCTTTCTTATCTTGTTATTTACAGTCTCTAATTATTGTCTTGTTTCGACCTTGGTGTTTGTTTTGTTAATTGGTATACTTGCATGTTCTTGTTAACATAAATATATATAACTACCCTATTATTGTTGTGTAGTTAGTGAATTATACCCTATTGTTGTTGTTAATTAGCAAGATGGTTAACAAAACTGAAACTCATGTTGGTGCTACTGCTTCTGGTTCTGGTGTTACTGTACCTACCATCGATTGGACCACGTACCATTTCCCACAGCCTATCGATTTGTCAGGAATGCCTGATAAATTCGGTGGGGTTGTTGGTTTTTCTCGTTGGCAGAAAAAGATGAAACTGTGGCTTACGGTAAAGGGTCTATGGCCGGTGGTGCAATATGAGAAACCGGTTGTTGATCAGGAAAAGGCTGAATCTGTTAGGGCTTATGCTATATGGGAGGGAAAGGATGGGGTGGCTAGGGCTGCTATACTGGCAGCTTTAACGAACACTCTATTTGATGTTTATTCATCTGACTCCTTCACTGCTAAGCTCTTATGGGAAAGTATTTTGTGGCTAGGTTCCCTGATTTCAAACTGGTGGATACAAAATCCATGACTGAGCAGGCACACGAGTTTGAGATGTTGGGGCATGCGTTGAAGGAGTCCAGAATGGACCTTCCTGAGAAGTTTCAGGTTATGGTTGTGATTGAAAAACTCCCTAAGTCTTGGGAAGAGTTTTCTCTCTCCCTGAAAAGACAAAAATGAGAGATCACTTGGACAAACCTTATGCTAGACATCTCTGTGCATGAACAACACAAGTCCAAACAGGGACATGTGATGCCTGCTGAACATGGGAGTTCGAAGGTGAATGTAGTGACTGTTGGACAGAAAAGAAAGACTGTTACTAAGAAGGATAACACTAAGCCTAAAAATGACAAGAACAAGGCTAAGAAACCAAAGGCAAACAAACCATGTTAGTATTGTGGACAGGTTGGTCATTGAAGCAAGGACTGTCTTGCAAAGAAAGCTAAGAAACCTGTGGGAGCACAAGCTAATACTGTGCTTGGAACCACTGATGGGCCTAAGGTTCACATGGTTGTTGGTGAGGTTGTTGCCTCTGGAACCAATGACGGGTATGTTACCTACAACCCTGTACTTCTTTCCATTTATTTGTCTCATGAATGGTTGATTGATACTAGAGCTAATGTACATATTTGTACTGATATTACTCTATTTGTGTCTTATCAACAGACTCATGGATTGACAGTGACGATGGGGAATTCTAGTGAAGCTTAAGTTCTTGGAATAGGAAACGTGGACCTCAAGTTTACTTCTTGGCGTGTTCTATCCCTCACTAGAGTGCATCATGTTCCTGATATTCATAGAAATATAATAAGTGGAAGTTGTTTGGTTAAGAACTATTTTGAACTTTCTTTGAAATGTAATAAAGTAGTTATTACACATACTGGTGTATTTTTTGGCAAAGGTTACTTGTCTCATGGTTTGTTTTTGATAAATGTTGAGCCTGTTTTGGGCAGTTTTATTAATGATAGTGTTGCACCTTCTGTTAATTGTGTAGAATCATCCTATTTGTGGCATTCTAGACTTGGTCATTTAAATTTTGGTGCTCTAAAGAATATGATGAATTTAGAGTTGATTCCAAAATATTCCATTGATAAGAAATCTAAATGTCAAGTATGTGTGACAGCTATAAAAATTAGGAAACCCTTTCATAATGTTGTTAGGGATTCAAGTGTTTTAGATTTAGTGCACACAAACATATGTGAATTTGGTGGCATGTTGACTAAGATAATAAATGATATTTTATTACCTTTATAGATGATTATAGTAGGTACTGTTATGTTTATTTACTTAGGCATAAAGATGAAGCACTAGAAAAATTCATTATGTTCAAAACTGAAGCTGAAACACAAACTGGTAAAGTACTTAAACGTTTGAGATCTGATAGAGGTGGTGAGTATACTAGTACCTCGTTTAATGAATTTTGCGCAAGCAATGATATAGTTTATGAGGTGACTCCACCATACACACCTGATTCTAATGGGGTGGCTGAACGAAAGAACGGAACTTTTAAAGATATGATTAATATCATGTTTCTTAATTCTGGGTCGCCTAAGTACATGTGGGGAGAGGCTTTGAATACGGATTGCCATATTCTGAGTAGAGTTCCTCTGAAACATATGGACAAGATAGACACCTTATGAATTATGGAAAAGTAGAAAGACTAGTTTAAAGTATCTTCGTGTGTGGGGCTGCCTTGCAAAGGTGCTTGTCCCTGAACACAAGAGAAAGAAACTAGGTCCGAAAACTATTGATTGCATCTTTCTGGGCTATATTGAAACCATTGTTACTACTTGTGCCCTAGAGACAATACTATAATGTTCTTATGAAAGACATTTTGATTATTAATAAATATGTTCTATGGATTTTCTTTCAATTATTTATTATGTCTTTACTAACTGCGATATAAATATTAGAATAATAAATGTCCTTGGAATATAAGCTTGAATTATATATCTCTAAGTATGTGACTTAGAAATTAGATTATATGAGTAGTGTTTATAATCCTAAAAGATCCCTAGTCGAGTATTGTTATTTGAGGACAATAATAATGCATTAAGACTAGTATGTTTGTTGACTGATGACCACATCTCATTGGTCATAGGTATGGTGATACTAAAGTCAAAGACATAAGTGCATGTTAGCAGAATATGGCACTGGATAGACCCACCGTATGAATTCTTCATGGTAAATGTTATCAAGTGTCATAAGCAATTCTCACAGTGACAATGGTGTAATGATCCTTAGACTTGAAATCATTATATTTCTATATGAGAATTAATATACATTGATTCTACTCAAAGTTACCTTTGACCGGGTAATGATAAAGGTGGACATTGGGTATATTATGAATCATATGAGAATTATGAATGATAGATATAGGATTTAACCCTCCTATTTTAGGAGTGATATTATTGGCCTCTTGATTGAGTGAGACTATGAAATGCATGACCATGCTCAAATTGTGATTTGTTTAATAGTCTACTCATCGATCAAGTAAATCGGGATTAAATGTTGAAGAGGATGACATAAACCATGCCTCGAGTTTAATCTATAATATAAGGTTAAAAGGATTATATTACATGGAACATTATTCACTAAAGGTTTAATTGGATCATCAATTATTATTATTACTTGGGTAGCTATGATGTATTACTAGATGCCGCTAATTATTTATAATTTTATTATGAGATATTAAAATTATTGCCAACGTAATAATAACCTAAAGGGTCACACACAAATAACGTTTTAAATGGAGCTTTAATTAAATTTCGAATTTAATTGAATTATTATTATGTTGAATTATTGGATTAATTAAGTAGGACTTGATTAATTATATAATAATTCGAATATGATAAATTACTACTAATAATCAGATTGGGGTTTGGAAGCCCAATCAGATAAGGTATAGGCTCAGAATTCTCTCTTCATATAAATGCATTAAGATGTATTGTTTTAGTGATAAATACACATAATTGGTTTTTGTGAAAACCCTAGCAGCTCTACATCTGAGAGAGGCTAGAGAGAGAGAGAGAGAGAGAGAGTGTGTGTGAGTTCCGAGGGCAGTTCTTGGCTAGTACCAACTCCGGTGATCGTTGGACGATCGGGCGTTCGTGTGGACAGATTAGAGACGTATATCGCAAGCCGGGATACATGGTGATCATAGCAAAGGACCTCCATCTGTCAACCAATCGTAAAGCTTCTTAAAAGGTAAACAGTTATGTTCATGAATTAAATATCGTGTTTCTCATGGATCCTGCGAAGGGTTTCGTTATTTTTCTGTTTTACGCGTTTTTCCGTTGCGTTTTTCATGCACGAAACCCTACAATGGTATCAGAGCTACTTGCGAATAGTGTTTAATTCGTTTATATGTTTACTGTTTTATTGATAAAAGCTTGTTTACAATCTGCCATGACTGATATCACTACAAGAAAAATGGCTAAATTCCACTGAAAGTTTGCGGTCAAATTTAGCTAAATTTGACTTGAACCAGTCGAATTTAGCTAAATTCGAATTTAGCTAAATTCGACTACAAAATTCTCGTCGATTTTAGACGAGTGGAATTTAGCAAAAACCATTCGAATTTAATAAATTCGACCGGCTAAATTCGACCGCTTAAATTCGACCGCTATTTTGAAAAATTTGAAAATTTAAAAATTTTGAATTTGGCGCCTAAGGAACCTTAAATTCGACCAGGCCCAGTGGAATTTATAAATTTGATTAGAAGCTGTCGAATTTATAAATTCGACCGAAACCAGTCAATTTTAGTGTACCAGATCTTGAAAATTCAGCAGCTTTCTGATGCTCTCAACTTCAGAATTCTGAATGTATTTTGCTCATATTGATGATATATTGCAATGAACTAATCAACATAAATATTACATAATTTATATTAAGTAACTAATTCAAAGACAACAATAAATTGATATCAAATATAATAACATTCATTGGAAGAAACTTTTATTACAAATTGAGTTTTAAAAATTCAACTCAAGGATCCTAATCGGATTTAACAATATTACGACTTTGCTCCTCATTTAGTTTGACGGAAATTTTTTTCGGAGATATTTGAGTTGTTGTAATTATTTTATTTTTCGGAATTACTTTGGTTGCTGGATTTGCTTCGATCGCCGGAATTGCTTCGTTTGCCGGAATTGTTTTGGTCACCGAAGTTGCCATTCCACGAGTTGATTTTCTTGGTGTAATTCTTGTTCGAACCATAGATTTCTAAAAAAATATAGAGATTAATAATATGTTTTTGTATTTGTGTATGTATATATATGTATATATGTGTGGGTATATGTAAGAGAAGGGTGGTGAAGATGAGAGTGGATGAAGAATATAGGTATGTATATATATAGATATATCTAATTTGCTGGGATGAATACTGACTGTTGGATTATTGTGTTGATATGTTAATCTGGATCGTTGGATGAGTTTAATGTGGATCGGTGACATGATAGTAAATTCGACTGCCTCTAGTCAAATTTATAAATTCGACTGGTTGCAATAGAATTTATAAATTCGACTTACTAGGGTTTGCCGTCAAATTTATGATTAAATTTGACAGCCAATAGTCGAATTTATAAATTTGATTGGCAACAGTCATATATATACATCAAGTAAAATTTAAACTTGCTATAATAATTAATGTGCAATATTTTTCATGTATTGATTTTTTGCATAAACTTTTAAAATATAATAAACTTAGAATCCATACGGTTGGATCGTTCAAATAACTCGAAATTACTAACCCTTGATACTAAATCACTAACCCCTAAATATAAACCTTAAACCCTACATTTCAATCATCCAATTTAGCAAAGGCATCGTATTACTAAGATTTGTTTTCACCCATGCTATTATGATCTCTAATAATTTTTATTAGATATGATATGTTATAAAACGATACTGTACAAAATTCATAATTTTATAAACTTCGTTAGTATTTTTAAAAACAATTCAAACTTCTTCAACCAATACAAAATGAACAATTTCTTACTTCTGTTAAAATATAATTATCGTAAGTGGCTAAACTAAATTTTAATATATAATTCATCTTACCATGCTGTTGTGGTAATTTTTTTATTAATTTATATGTTAATCAAATATTTTTTAAATTTTTTGAAAATTAATTATTATAATTAATATGATTGTGTGCAGTCAAATTTATAAATATGACTGGTTCTAGTCGAATTTAAATTTAAAAATTTTGAAAAATTTGAGGTGGGAATTTTCCCACCAAGACATAAATTCCACCGACTGGATCCGGTAGAATTTAATGCAGTCCAATAATTTTATCAGGCGGGAAATTTCCCGCCTTTCCTGAAAAATAATTTCGACCGCTATTAAAATTGACCGCGGCCAGTCAATTTTAAGTTTGACCATAAATTTGTTTAAGTTGACTCTAAATTCGACTGGAAGCAATCGAATTTAAGCCAATCGAATTTATGTAGTGGAATTTAGCCGAATTTTCTTGTCGTGTATGTATGCGATTTTGTATGATATGCATGATGTTCTGTTTATATATATAAACTGATGGGTTCTGATGTGTATTCACACATCTGTTATTGCTGGTGAGGTCTGTATGTATATGATACGTGATACATAGGCTTGATGATCGATCGAAATTGCTTCGTTTGATTCCGAAAGCAAAATCTACAGAAAACAGTTTCTGCGGTGAATAGTGTATTTCTGATTTTTCGGTGTCAGAATTCGACGAATAATACCTTTTCAGAAAGGGAAAATTATCACGAGTAAAACTCACCGCCATGCTATGACCCATGTCGCTTTTTGGCCATTTGACATCGTATAAGCCCTGAAAACTACGATTTACTATTTTTTGTCATGATTTTGATTTTTCTGAATTGTGCCTTTTATGATTTCTTTGATTGGATCATTAGAAATATGATATGGTATGAGGACTTGATGAAATCTGAGATGTTCTTAACTGTTAATTTCTAAACAAGATAAAATCTGTAACGATTCAAGATTTTAAAATTGAACAAAACGAACATGAGATTCCTGTGTTTATGAAACACAAAAATAAGTATGAATTTTCAAATTTTGATATGGGGCAATTTTGACAAAAATACAAGAAGCGCTTGTAAGAAAGACGGGTTTTAAGTTAGACCACTATGACTGCCCCGACGGACTGGAAATCAAACCATTGTTGAATTTTCAATTGAAGTACTTAGTTCAAGGAAAAATTGGGAATCTCTTGATGATGGGATCATGGTCGTTTTAAAAATAAAATCCCTAAATTTAAAATATTAAGTCAATTAGATGCCTTCCAATGGGCAACACTCGTCAAGACCTAGATCGAGAAAGAGTGGGTTCGCCAAAGAGAAGCACTCTAGACTTAACTAAGTTACCACAATAGGATTGTGAACTTAGAGGCATGGAGTTTGATATGATTTATTGGATAAATGTGGACAAATGTTGTTCTACCAAAACTTTCCAAGAGTTATATATGATATAATTAACAAGAGTTGTCTGCCTAAATAAATCATGTTTTGGGAGTAAGGCCAAAGCTGACCTTAAGCATGACGAAATATGGATCTTGGCTCACTAGAAGGATTTAGAGTAATGCCTTCCGAATTAATAGTTAGGGCTATTGATTTGATAAAAATAGTGGGAGATATATATTGTGAATATATATGGATAATCACTTGAACATAATTTAATAAATCTGCAACTAACTTATTTTTATGCATTTTAATATTGTAGATATCTAAAATGGCATACTCAAACAATTTCTCTGTACGATCAGTCCTTGAGAAGGAAAAACTGACATGGACCAACTTCCTTTATTGGCAAAGGAATTTGAGGATTGTCCTCAGGTAGGAGCGAAAGATTTATGTCCTTGATATTCTCACCCTGGACCTCTTGTTGCTGAAGCAACCGAGGCTCAACAAAATGCTTATTAGAAGCATCTTGATGATTCTACGGATGTCTGTTGTTTGATGCTAGTGACTATGAGTCCTTAGCTTCAGAAACAACATGAGCGTATGGACGCTTATGACATCATGGATCACCTCAAAAGGATGTTTGAGGGTCAAGCTCGTCAAGAGAGGTTTGAGGTATAACACATGCATAATAATATAATAACATAAAATACCCCTTAAAAAAGACCGCATCCAGATTATGGCATTTAACAAGCTTTTAAGTCATTATTATTAAAAACCAGTTTTCAGAGTTATTACACAACTTAAAGTCAAAGCTAGACATCTAGTCTAACTATCAAAACAAACAACTACCCTGCCAATGACAACCACTCTTGGTGATCTCCTAGCTGCTGGAGAACTATCACTCGCGCTGTGTCTCCTCATACTCTCGCTTAACTGGAATATGGTTAGAAACAAAACAAGTATGAGCCACAAGTGCTCATCAAGCATAATATATATCAATCACAGTTCCATAATGAAGGGAAGGATCACAGTTATTGTTAGTGCTTGTGCCCTAGAGACAATACTATAATGTTCTTAGGGAAGACATTTTGATTATTAATAAATATGTTCTATGGATTTTCTTTCAATTATTTATTATGTCTTTATTAACTGCGATATAAATATTAGAATAATAAATGTCCTTGGAATATAAGCATGAATTCTATATCTCTAAGTATGTGACTTAGAAATGAGATTATATGAGTAGTGTTTATAATCCTAAAAGATCCCTAGTCGAGTATTATTATTTGAGGACAATAATAATGCATTAAGACTATTATGTTTGTTGACTGATGACCATATCTAATTGGTCATAAGTATGTTGATACTAAATTCAAAGACATAAGTGCATGTTAGTAGAACATGGCACTGGATAGACCCACCATGTGAATTCTTCATGGTAAATGTTATCAAGTGTCATAAGAAATTCTCACAATGATAATGGTGTAATGATCCTTAGACTTGAAATCATTATATTTCTATATGAGAATTAATATACTTTGATTCTACTCAAAGTTACCTTTGACCGGGTAATGATAAAGGTGGACATTGGGTATATTATGAATCATATGAGAAATATGAATGATAGATATAGGATTTAACCCTCCTATTTTAGGAGTGATATTATTGGCCTCTTGATTGAGTGAGACTATGAAATGCATGGCCATGCTCAAATTGTGACTTTTTTAATAGTCTACTCATCGATCAAGTAAACCGGGATTAAATGTTGAAGAGGATGACATAAACCATGCCTCGAGTTTAATCTATAATATAAGGTTAAAAGGATTATATTACATGGAACATTATTCATTAAAGGTTTAATTGGATCACCAATTATTATTATTACTTGGGTACCAATGATGTATTACTAGATGCCGCTCATTGTTTATAATTTTATTATGAGATATTAAAATTATTGCCAACGTAATAATAACCTAAAGGGTTACACATAAAGAACGTTTTAAACGGAGCATTAATTAAATTTCGAATTTCATTAAATTATTATTATTATTGAATTATTGGATTAATTAAGTAGGACTTGATTAATTATATAATAATTCGAATATAATAAATAATACTACTAATAATCAGATTGGGTTTTGGAAGCCCAATCAGATTAGGTATAGGCCCAAAATTCTCTCCATATAAATACATTAAGATGTATTATTTTAGGGTTAAGAAATTGAAAAAACGTTTTTCTTAAAAAACCCTAGCTGCTCTACATCAAAGAGAGGCTAGAGAGAGAGAAAGAGTTCCGAGGGCAGTTCTTGGCTAGTACCAACTCCGGTGATCGTTGGACGATCGGGCGATCGTGTGGACTAATTAGAGACGTGTATCGCAAGGTGGGACACGTGGTGATCATATCAAAGGACCTCCATTAGTCAACCATTCGTAAAGCTCATTAAAAGGTAAACAATTCTGTTCAGGAATTAAACATCGTGTTTCGCATGGATCCTGCGGAGGGTTTCGTTATTTTCTATTTTTTACGCGTTTTTCCGTTGCGTTTTCATGCCCGAAACCCTTCAATGGCATCAGAGCTACTTGCGAAAAGTGTTTAATTCGTTTATATGTTTACTGTTTTGATGATAAAATCATGTTTGCGACTATCATGATTGATGCGTTGTTTTTATGAAAACATGAATATTGTATTGATGTATATACATAAATTGTATAATAATGATGACTGAGATGATCATATAATCTGTATATATACTGATATATACATGATATAGTTTTGTTCTTGTTATGAGAATCGTATTCGATATGATTTCTGATTGGCTGCGCAGATTTGGTGAAATTTGCATACTGTCTCAGAATTTCGCCGAAAATACCTTTTCGGAAAGGAACACGGGCGTCTGAACAATACTGACTAAGTCACTCGTTCATCTGTAAGGCGTTTGACGTTGTTTACTGTCTGTAAACAGCGATTTATTGTTTTTATAATTCTGATTTTAATTTTCTGATTTACACTTTATTTGATTTTGTGATTGGATCATGAAAAATATGATATGGTGTGATATGTTGATGCAATATGAGATGTTCTTAACTGTTAATTGAGCATGGTGTATGGTTATGGCCCTAAGATCCATAGGTTAGTGGTTTTTGATTATGGTTTTGGTTTTAAATACGACTTGCATGTCGTTCATTTTTGTAATGATTAAATCTCGAATGTAACTCGAGTTTCTCTTGTAAGTTTATTAGATTAGCTTTTCATATTATGTAATTTATGATATGACGACATGGAGGCATTCCAAGGAGGCGATCAAAGGAGACATTACAAGGAAGCATGAAGACATGTGTAATTTATTATGTTGTATTTGATACCACCATATATTGACCTTGATTTTTCCTTAGCTTGGAAAAATCGCATAGGATTGGGCCATAACCAAGCACGTTTACTTTAAGCACTTTACATATATGATGCATGTGATGATGATATGTATGCGTAGTGATAATGATGCATGTTTTAATTAGATTAAACATGTATGTATTAGATACATCACCCATGTCATGCCTGCTAAACAAGATAAAATCTGTAACGGTTCAAGATTTTAAAATTGAACAAAACGAACATGAGATTCCTGTGTTTATGAAACACGGAAATAAGTATGAATTTTCAATTTTTTGATATGGGGCGATTTTGACAAAAATACAAGCAGCGCTTGTAAGAAAGGCGGGTTTTAAGTGAGACCACTATGACTCCTCCGTTGGACTGGAAATCAAACCATTGATGAATTTTGAATTGAAGTACTTAGTTCAAGGAAAAATTGGGAATCTCTTGATGATGGGATCATGGTCGTTTTAATAATAAAATCCCTAAATTTAAAATATTAAGTCACTTAGATGCCTTCCAATGGGCAACACTCGTCAAGACCTAGATCAAGAAAGAGTGGGTTCGCCAAAGCGAAGCACTCCAATCTATCGTGGTAAGGCGCGATGAAGTAAATGTGATACTTAACTGTTAGACCATTGGGTTAGACTTAACTAAGTTACCACAATAGGATTGTGAACTTAGAGGCATGGAGTTTGGTATGATTTATTGGATAAATATGGAGAAATGTTGTTCTACCAAACTTTCCAAGAGTTATATATGATATAATTGACAAGAGTTGTCTACCTAAATAAATCATGTTTTGGGAGAAAAGCCAAAGCTGACCTTAAGCGTGACGAAATATGGATCTTGGCTCACTAGAAGGATTTAGAGTAATGCCTTCCGAATTAATAGTTAGGGCTATTGATTTGATAAAAATGGTGGGAGATATATATTGTGAATATATATGGATAATCACTTGAACATAATTTAATAAATCTGCAACTAACTTATTTTATGCATTTTAACATTGTAGATATCTAAATGGAAAACTCAAACAATTTCTCTGTGCGATCAGTCCTTGAGAAGGAAAAGTTGACAGGAACCAACTTCCTTGATTGGCAAAGGAATTTGAGGATTGTCCTCAGGCAGGAGCGAAAGCTTTATGTCCTTGAAATTCCTCACCCTGGACCTCTTGCTGCTGAAGCAACCGAGGCTCAACAAAATGCTTATCAGAAGCATCTTGATGATTCTACGGATGTCTGTTGTTTGATGCTAGCGACTATGAGTCCTGAGCTTCAGAAACAACATGAGCGTATGGACGCTTATGACATGATAGAGCACCTCAAAAGTATGTTTGAGGGTCAAGCTCGTCAAGAGAGGTTTGGTGTAAGCAAAGCGTTGTATGCATGCAAATAGGGAGATCGTGACCCGGTTGGACCGCATGTTATAAAGATGATAGGGTATTTGGAAACCCTTGAGAATTTGGGTTACCCGGTTTTATCGGAACACCAAGCAGATTTGATCTTGTAGTCTTTGAACAACAACTACACTCAATTTGTTATAAACTATAATATGAGTGAGATAGACAAAACACCTACCGAACTATTGGCATTATTGAGGACTGCTGAGACCAATATGTCAAAGGCTAACCCTGCTCCCATAATGATGGTGAATAAAGGGAATGCCAAAGAAAAGGGGAAATGGAAAGGCAAGAAGAAGATTGGATCTAAATCTGCTAATCCGAAGCCTGCTTTCAAAAAGGCTTTGAAGCCTACTAGAGGTGTTGCAAAAGGTGCTGCAAAGGGTGATGTATGTCACTTTTGCAAGAAGCCGGATCATTGGAAGCGTAATTGTCAAGCTTATTTGGAAGATCTGAACCTGAAGGAATGAAGTCTGTGAAGATTTCTGATTCAGGTATGTATGTTATAGAAGTCAATTTTTCTACTTCTACATCATGGGTATTAGATACTGGATGTGGTTCTCACATTTGTATAAATGTGCAGGAACTACGAAGGAGTAGGACTTTGGCGAAAGGAGAAGTCGACCTACGCGTTGGCAATGGAGCAAAGGTTGCTGCTTTGGCTGTAGGGACTTATAATTTATCGTTGCCCATTGGGCTTATTTTAGAACTTGAGAACTGTTTTTACGTGCCTGCGATTTGCAGAAACATTATTTCTGTTTCTTGTTTGTACAAGAAAGGTTTTTCCTTTACAATTCAGAACAATAGTTGTTCCTTTGGTTTGAATAATGTTACCTATGGGTTGCACGTTTATTTAATGGTTTATATGTTCTTGATCTTGATATTCCTGTCTATAATGTAAATAATAAACGTATTAAGGCTAATGACTCAAATCACACATACCTTTGGCATTGTCGTTTAGGCCATATAAATGAGAAACGCATTTCCAAGTTACATAAGGATGGATACTTGGATAAGTTCGATTTTGAATCATACGAAGAATGCGAACCTTGTCTCATTGGAAAAATGACAAAAGCTCCTTTTACCGGAAATTGGTGAGAGGGCCACCGAACGATTAGAACTTATACATAGTGATGTATGTGGTCCAATGCGTACGATGGCAAGAAGTGGCTTTTACTACTTCATAACCTTTACTGATGATTTTAGTAGATACGGATATGTGTATCTTTTGAAGAACAAATCCGAATCATTTGAAAAATTCAAAGAGTACAAGGCAGAAGTGGAAAAGCAAATAGGTGGAAGTATTAAAACTCTACGATCTGATCGTGGAGGTGAGTACTTAAGCTTATAATTTAAGAATTACTTAAAGGAGTGTGGTATTGTATCACAGCTCACACCTCCTGGAACACCACAGTGGAATGGTGTATCTGAAAGGAGAAATCGTACCTTGTTGGACATGGTGCGATCGATAATGAGTCTAGCGGATCTTCCAATTAGTTTCTGGGGTTATGCTGTAGAAACGGATGCACACACACTTAACCGAGTTCCTACTAAATCGGTTCAAACTACACCATATGAGATATGCACTGAGAAACGTCATAGCATGTCCTTTTTGAAAGTATGGGGATGTGAAGCGTTTGTGAAACGTTTAGTCACTGACAAGCTAGGACCGAAATCAGACAAATGTAATTTTGTGGGATACCCAAAAGAAACTAAAGGGTATTATTTCTATAATCGTACTAAGAGCAAAGTGTTTGTTGCTCGAACTACTGTATTTCTTGAAAGAGAACTGTTCTCGAAGAAAAACAGTAGGAGTATGATAGATCTCGATGAAGTTCGAGAACCACAGAATGACATTGAACCAGAGTTGGAACATGAGCACGAAGTACATGAAAATGTTACTGCTCAAGAAACACAGGTTGTTCGTAGATATGGTAGGATTCACCACGAGCCAGAGAGATATTATGGATTTCTCTTAACTCATTCTGGCGATGTAATGCTTATGGATGAATATGAGCCTCTTACCTATCAGGACGCTATGAATAGTCCAGATTCTGAGAGATGGCTGGAAGCTATGAAATCTGAGATGGATTCCATGTATGAAAACAAAGTATGGACTTTGGTTGAACCACCTGAAGGGGTAAAACCTATTGGGTGCAAATGGGTTTTCAAGAAGAAAACAGACATGGATGGTAATGTAACGACCTACAAAGCAAGACTAGTGGTGAAAGGTTTCATTCATGGTATTGACTATGATGAAACTTTTTCACCAGTAGCTATGGTCAAGTCCATCAGGATTTTGCTTGCGATAACAGCTTACTATGACTATGAAATCTGGCAAATGGATGTCAAAACCGCTTTCTTAAATGGGAGCTTAGAAGATGATGTGTATATGATACAACCAGAAGGTTTTGTCGATCCGAGATTTGCTAGAATGGTCTGTAAGCTACTACGATCTATTTATGGATTGGAACATTCGTTTTGATATAACAGTCAAAGAGTTTGGCTTTATTCAAAATGAAGATGAGCCTTGTGTTTACAAGAAGGTTAGTGGGAGCAAAGTGGCATTCCTAGTATTATATGTTGATGATATATTACTAATAGGGAATGACATACCTTCTCTTCCGGCAGTTAAGACTTGGTTGGGAAAAAGTTTCTCAATGAAAGACTTAGGCGATGCTACCTATATATTAGGGATCAAGATCTATAGAGATAGATCTAGAAGATTAATCGGCTTAAGTCAGAGTACATACATTGACAAAGTATTACATCGTTTTGGGATGCAAGAGGCAAAGAGGGGATTTGTCCCTGTGTCTCATGGGATAGTGATCTCAAAAGAAAACTGTCCTAAATCATTAGATGATAAGGACCGTATGAAAAAGGTACCATATGCTTCTGCAATTGGTTCAATAATGTATGCAATGATATGTACTCGACCTGATGTTTCGTATGCTTTGAGCCAATGAAGCGGCCAAAGAGGCTGTTTGGCTTCGGAAATTTATTGAGGGACTTGGAGTAGTTCCATCGATCTCAGATCCAGTTGATCTTTATTGCGATAACAATGGAGCTATTGCGCAGGCTAAGGAACCAAGGTCCCATTCCCGAGCAAAGCATATACTTAGACGATATCATCTACTTCGAGAGATTACAAGGAAGGGATATATACATGTATGTAAAGTGCATACTAATGATAACGTTGCAGACCCACTGACTAAGGCTTTGTCGCAGCAGAAGAACGAAGGTCACACTAGTTTCATGGGTATTATATACATAGGTGATTGGCTCTAGTGCAAGTGGGAGATTGTTAGTGCTTATGCCCTAGAGACAATACTATAATGTTCTTAGGGAAGACATTTTGATTATTAATAAATATGTTCTATGGATTTTCTTTCAATTATTTATTATGTCTTTATTAACCGCGATATAAATATAAGAATAATAAATATCCTTGGAATATAAGCATGAATTCTATATCTCTAAGTATGTGACTTCGAAATGAGATTATATGAGTAGTGTTTATAATCCTAAAAGATCCCTAGTCGAGTATTATTATTTGAGGACAATAATAATGCATTAAGACTAGTATGTTTGTTGACTGATGACCACATCTCATTGGTCATAAGTATGGTGATACTAAAGTCAAAGACATAAGTGCATGTTAGCAGAACATGGCACTGGATAGACCCACCGTGTGAATTCTTCATGGTAAATGTTATCAAGTGTCATGGGAGTATAATCACCACTGAAATTTCTACCTCCATCCAGTCTTCTTCTAATTGTTGCCAAAACCATATCTGACCATTCTTTGCACACTTTGTTCTTCCATTTAAGTAGATAATGAACATATTTCAGTTCCTTTGTATTTTCACCATCAGATCTTGAATGGATAGAATCTTCACACTACCATCTCTCATAAAATACAGAAGCTTCTCTTTCTTTTCAGTACCATCATGACAATCTATAACTATATCAATAACTAATAAATTGTTCAGGTGTTCAGAAGTTTAAATACCTCCAATTTTAGTCAAGGCATAAGGATCAACATGAAGTGTATTCAGATATTCAGCATCCCTGTGACCAATACCTCCTCTTGAGTTGTTTGTCATTTGACTTAGATTAGAGAACATCTGTAACCAGAGTGCTTTTGATCTATATGAATCAGAGAAATTAGCAACACTAGAAGCACTTGTTATAACACCACCATTCTGAAAATTGATAGGTCTATTACACCTAAGTGTGCTTATGTGTTTCCACTTCTTATCTTTTTCTTTCTCAAAAGCATAGCTTCTTTCTAGCTGAGGTTCTTGTCTGCTTGGATTTCTCCACAACCTTCTGTTTGAGTGTTTAGGCCTTTGTACATAGAGATTGGAATCTCTATTTGTTGTTCTTGTGATTTCTCTTCTTCTGGCTTCCTCTTCTTCATCCACTTCCTTGTTGTGAGAATCAACCACAGTGGATAAAATTAACAAATCAACCTCTTGTAGAATTTCAGATTCATCAGGATCTTGAACAGTGTCAGGAACAATGTCAAGATTAGAATCTTCAATTTGAGTGGTATTACTGAGAGTTGATTGTCTTGATCTTCTCCTCAATTCTGGTTCTTCTTCAACAATTCCATCATCACCAAAAGTAGACCTGTCAGGAACTACTAGAATTTGAGTAGGTTCAGGAATTTTTTCTATTCTTAATCCTCTAGACCTTTTTTGTCTAGGCATTGGTTGACTTTATGAGCTTCTTCTACCTCTTCTGGCACCTCTCCTACCTCTGCCTCCTTTTCCTCTAGTAGGAGCAGGGTTATTAAAACTCTCCATCATTTCTCTCTGTTGATTTAAGAATTCTTCTTGTGAGAGATCAGGATATTCTTCACTTGCTGTAGAGAGTACTTTCCTTGCAAACAATTGTTGAACTCTCTTATTAGTGTGATAAAGAGTAACAACATTACCATATTTTGTTTTGAACTTCTGGAATAAGTTAGCAGCATCTTCAGGATTTGCAATTAGAACATATTCATCACCTTCAGGAATTGTAGCAAGAGTTTGTCCATGACCAGGCGTCAGGATTTGATCAGTCATCAGGATTTGATCACCTGTCAGGATTTGTTCTTCCGTCAGGATCTGAGATTTCACTAGTGTCCTTACTGTCTTAACTCCAGAATCAGAAACATGAGTTGACTGCGTTGTTTGACTTTGAGAAGTTTGAATTGTAGACTTCACAACCGCATCTTCAGAGGTTTCTCCTTGTAGAACTTTGTCACCACCATCATTTCGAGTATGATCATCATCATCATTATTCTTCAATACCAGATCAGGTGTACATTTTGTACAACTTACCTTCTCCCCCTTTTTGACATCAGTATTTGACAATAAATTCAATATTAAGGCAAGAGAGGTTTGAATATCAGTTACCTTTGTATCAAAAGAATCAATTCTGATGTTGATGGAGGATTGTTCAGAATTAACTGACTTTACTTGGGATTCTGATGTTGATGGAGGATTGGCTCAGCATCAGGAGCACCACTAGCGTCAGGAGAAACACCATCAGGATTTGAGTGGCATTCATCAGGATTTGTTACTGATGGTTCTTGTGGAGCCTGAGGTTCAGAAGCTGCTTTAACACTTTGAGTTAAAGGTTCTTGTTGACTTCCCTCATGGACAGTGTCCTCGACGAATCTTTCATCTGCACCAGAAACCCCTTGAGCAATGTCAGGAAATTCCTCAGAAACTGTAGCTTTGCCTTCATCTTCACATTGAGAAGATGGTTCTTGTGTGGCTGGAATAGAAATGTCTTCATTTTCCCTTTGAGAAAATGGTTCTTGTGTGACCATTCCAATTGCTATGCCTTCACCCAAACTTTGATTGAGTGGTTCTTGTGGGGCAGGATCATCAGTAATAGCTTCTGAACCACTTTGAGGTTCAGGTTCTTGTGGGCTTGATCCTTTCAGCTTCTTCTGTCTAGTAAAAACAAACTCATCTGCCTTCCTTTTCTTATCCAAAGGATGAGTAAATCCAAGTTTGGAAGCAGTCTCAACAACCTTCTCCCATGGTATGTCTATAACTCTTGAAGTTGGAGAGGATTTTGCTGGAGAGTCTGAGATATCTATCATTGAACATGGTGCAACATCAGGAATACCAACATCAGGATTTTCTTGAGCATTAGGATTTGACTGCTCATCAGGATTTGAGATATCCTGATCATCAGTATCCTGTTTCTTTTCCAAAGGAATATGATACCTGCTCTTTGATAATTTCCTTTTCTTCTGTGGCTTAGAAGATTGTGCCACAGTTTCGGTAGCAGTATCAACAACTTCCTTGTTCATCTGTATCTTAGAGGATATTGGCATATCATCCTCAGAATCAGTCTCATCCCTCAAGACCAACTTTCTTTTAACCTCAACAACCTTCTCAGTCCTACCAGCTGTCTTCTTTACCAGGACCCCTTGTACACCCCCTTGTAACTTCTTTTTAGTGAGTGGTGTAGAAGAAAAATCCTTTGAACCTGATTGTCTTCCAGACACATCAGATCTAACGAAACAGACATAACCTAACTTATCTGACTTCCTATCACTTAAAGCTTTTAAAATTAAACTACCATAATAAAACACTTGAGAATAGATAAGAGAGTACCCAATCTTTAGTGATCCTGATGGTAGAGCATCAAAATTTGATGTCTTATTCAGGAAGCAGCGGCTGATAGTATCAAAGAAAAGGGTCCATTCCTTCTTAAGCTTCGTCCTGAAGAGGTTGCCATACCTCTTTACTTCTCCATTGTAGCCCAATTTTGTAACAAACTCAAAGAGAGTCGAGTCTGAAAAATTGTCAGGAACAGCATCACCAACAACATGCAAATGTAATGCTTCCTCCACAATTGCAGGAGTCACATAGTGAGTAACCCCCATCATATTCAAAACTCATCAGGGTTGAGCCAGAATGCCCTCTATCAAAAGTAACTGTGTTCCACACCTACATAACTGACTTAAAAGAAACACTTGCAGGTTCTGTTAAAGCAAACTTCAATGGGCTTGAAGCTAGAAAATCCTGTACTATGTGAAACTCAGAAGGTAAATCCTGATGATCTAAAATGGCTACAAAATTATTAGTGGCAAAAGTAACACCACTAATTACAGTCTGTTTGTTCATGAATGATGAAGACGCCATTAAAACAGTATAGAAAACTTGAGAATTGAGATTTAAAAATTTAGGGTTCTTGAGCACAGAGAGAGAAAGAAGATGAAAAACTGATGATGAGAGAGTAATCAGGAATTTAGAAAAACAAAAGTATTTTTTTAAACAAAATATTACTCTCAATGACAGGTTGCAAAATATGATTTGTGCAAAAATGATTAGTGGACAAATTACGCGCGTAATTAAACATAACTGCACCGCTTTTTATGTGTATCTATATGTATATATCTATCAGTGTGACACACACGCGCATACAGTTGTCCAATTAAAACTCAAACATTTCTCATCAGTAACTAATGAAAAATCAGGCACAAATTAAGCAATGAAATACTGACCTGTACATCAGGATGGACCAGTTGACTTCCTGTCAGGATTGTGTCCTATCAGGATTTGATCAAAATTACATAACTTGCAGAATGACCATCAGGATTTGATAGTCATCAGGATTTCCTCTCTGTAGCTTTCCTCAGAAATTCTCAAAGTTCATCATTCCAAGTTCATTCACCAACTTGTTGAAAGTAGCTTCAGGCAGTGGCTTGGTGAATATATCAGCTAGTTGTTGATCAGTAGGAACAAAGTGAAGTTAAATTGTTCCTTCCAGAACCTGTTCTCTTATGAAGTGATATCTAATACTAATGTGTTTAGTAAGAGAATGTTGAACTGAATTTCCTGTCATTGCAATAGCACTTTGGTTATCACAATAAATAGGGATTTTTGAGTATGACAGGCCATAATCTAACAACTGATTTCTCATCCACATTATCTGAGCACAACAACTTCCTGCAGCAATGTACTCAGCTTCTGCAGTTGAAGTAGAGATAGACTTTTGCTTTTTACTAAACCAAGAAACTAGTCTACCACCCAAAAACTGACAACTTCCTGAAGTACTTATCTTGTCTATCTTGCATCCTGCAAAATCAGCATCTGAATAACCACACAACCCAAAATATGATTCCCTTGCATACCAAAGACAAAGAGAAGGAGTGCCTTTGAGATATCTAAAGATTCTTTTGACTACTATCAGATGGGCTTCCCTAGGTTTTGCTTGAAATCTTGCACACAGACAGGTTGCAAACATGATATCTGGTCTACTTGCAGTGAGATACAATAAAGAGCCAATCATTCCTTTGTAGTGAGTTACATCTACCTCAGCACCTTGATCAGGATCAAGTTTGGTAGCTGTAGCAATAGGAGTACTTGCAGTAGCACAATCTTGCATGTTAAACCTTTTTAATAAATTCCTGAGTAAATAGCAGTTTGCACCCCTTTACTTTGGGCGTTTTTTCGATTTGGTCCTGAATAATGTTCTGTAGCAGAATGCACCCCTATGTTTAATTGTCGCTTCAATTTGCACCCCTTTGACCAAATTCCGTTAATTTTGACCGTTAACCTTAACAGCCAGGGTTATTTCGGTAATTAGCCATAATAATTTCCTATTTATTTAGATTTTAATAGTATTTAACAGGGTAAATAATTCTAGTGAGGCTATAAATATTAATAGCATATGATTCCATAGATGGGACATATATCTTTGGACGAAAGCCATTAGCTTCGTATTTGGGGAAGGACGGGGTGCATGGGAAGTGAACTAGTGATTCAGGCTGTGAGATTTGCAGGAACAGAATCTGGCTTTTAGATTGTGTTGATAGCCTAAATGAGTTCTAGACTCGTGAATCCCCAGAACAAATCCCCCCTCCCTCCCTCCCTCCTTTTCAGGGAAGAATCCTCGCCTCAAGCTAATACAAGTGGAGATCATACAGTATCTACACTCTTGCGAAATAAATCACAACCATCTTTGGTTCATTCCACAAGTCATCTTGCTCAAGAGTTGTCGAAAAATGTGTGTTCTTTTACTTTTGGGCAAACAATATATACAAGTAACGCTTGGTACATGCCAGCCCCCTTTTTATTTTTATATGCTGCTTGATTCGAATGATGTTCAACCCAAATAAAATTTTAATTCAACAAAATGAACAAGGTAGAATACTAGAAATATTGCTTCAGTTCAGAGTGGTTCCCTTAGACATGAAAATTCAAGGCCCTCAAGGTGTTTGATAAAAGTTCCCAACGAAAAATCTCAGCTTGGTACTTTTGTTTGAGATTCAACAGAGCTATTTTCCTCCGATTCTTTCGATTCTTCTCTTCAATAACTGGATCTAGTGGCGGAACAGAAGTGATGGCGGTGGTTTGGAGGCAAATACGCTTGTTGCAGTTGTAGACGAAGCCATCGTCGTTGATAGAAATGGCAAATGCACTTGAGACAGCCAAGTGTAATTTCATATGGGCTGTGAGATATCCGCAAAGAGAGAAAAAAGAATTTGTTCAACTAAAGTTGTGGCGGATATTGGGATTGGTATGGAGATAATGAGAAACAATGAAGGCAAATTCAAGAGAGACGAGATTGTAAATGTTTTATCGCTTCTGCATTTGCCATTTCTATATATAGATACAAATATTTATATCTATATTATTGTTTTCCAATTTTACCCCTGTTCTAATTAACTGTGACAGTCAAAATTAACGGAATTTGGTCAAAGGGGTGCAAATCGAAGCGATAATTAAACATAGGGGTGCATTCTGCTACAAAACATTATTCAGGACCAAATCGAAAAAACGCCCAAAGTAAAGGGGTGCAAACTGCTATTTACTCTAAATTCCTTGTATACTTTGACTGATTGATAAAAATGCCATCATCAGTCCGTTTAACTTGAAGACCAAGAAAGTAACTCATTTCTCCCATCATGCTCATTTGGTATCTTGACTGCATAAGCTTAGAAAACTTTTCACACAGCTTGTTGTTTGTTGACCCAAAAATGATATCATCCACATAAATCTGAACTAAAAGCAAATCCTTACCATGATTCAAATAGAATAAAGTTTTATCAATAGTACCTCTTTTGAATCCACTTTCCAGTAAGAATTGAGCTAGGGTTTCATACCATGCTCTTGGAGCTTGCTTTAGTCCATAAAGTGCCTTATCCAATCTATAGACATGATTTGGATATTTAGGATCAGTGAAACCAGGAGGTTGTTCAACATAAACTTCTTCCTCCAGTTCACCATTTAAGAAAGCACTGCTTTGTTAAGAATACCCCTTTTCAACTAGCCTTGCTTTGTTTCTGATTATTACACCATCTGAATCAGTCTTATTTTTGAAAATCCACTTTGTACCAACAATTGACCTGTTCTTTGGTCTTGGCACCAGTTTCCAGACTTCATTCCTTTCAAATTCATTCAATTCTTCTTGCATTGCAGTAACCCAATCAGCATCTTTACGTGCATCTTCAACTTTCTTAGGCTCCTCCTTTGATAGAAAATTGTGATAGAGACATTCATTCTGTGTTGCACTTCTTGTTTTAACACCTGCATCAGGATCTCAAATTATCAAATCAGGAGTATGATCTCTTGTCCATTCCTTGCTGGTGGTAA
The DNA here is from genome assembly GCA_030848705.1 of Heracleum sosnowskyi. Taxonomy (NCBI): domain Eukaryota; kingdom Viridiplantae; phylum Streptophyta; class Magnoliopsida; order Apiales; family Apiaceae; genus Heracleum; species Heracleum sosnowskyi. The sequence goes on along the minus strand of CM061240.1, from coordinate 108,339,150 downwards.
ATTATTCCTTGAAGTAGATGCTCCCCCTGGATTGGTGTTATCTTGATTAGAAGAATTTGCTTCAGTAGAAGCTCCCCCTGAATTATTGCTATCACCCCCTGATGGATTATCAGGATTGTCACTTGAATCAGTATCTGAAGAATTTTGTTCTGATGATTGAGTAAACTCAGAATTTGTAGCAGTTTATTGTTGCTCCCCCTCAACATTTGCACTACTAGTTGTATCACCATTATTTGTATCATCAGTATTAGCACCATCAGTATTTGGTGCTTCATCAGGATTTGGTGTCTCATCAGGATTTGATGGATCATAAAGATTTGATGACTCATCAATATCTGATGGAGAATCAGTATCTGATTCCATTTCTTCAGGTTCCTTGGTAGCTTCATTTTCAAAAATCAATCTATCATGAGAGTCTTCATTGATTCCAGTTATCTTCTTATCATCAAAAGATACATGTATTGACTCCATGACAGTTCTTGTTCTCAAATTAAAAACTGTAAAGGCTCTTGATGCACGATAGCCTATGAAAATTCCCTCATCAGCCTTTGTCTCAAATTTCCCTAGATGTTCAGGATGAGTTCTGAGAACAAAACACTGACAGCCAAACACATGCAGATGCTTCAAACTAGGTTTCTTTTCCTTGAGCATTTGATAGGTAGTTACACCATGTCTGTTTATCAAAGTGAGATTTTGTGTATAGCATGCTGTGTTGACTGCTTCTGCCCAGAAATATGTAGGCAATTTAGCTTCTTCCAACATAGTTCTGCCAACTTCAATAAGAGTTCTATTTTTCCTTTCTACTACTCTATTTTGCTGGGGTGTGCCAGGAGCAGAGAATTGTTGTATAATTCCTTTGTATTTGCAGAACTCTTCCATCTTTGATTTCTTGAATTCAGTACCATTATCACTTCTCAGAATCTTGACTTTGTACTTTGTGCATGTCTCAATCATTCTCACATCATCCAAGAGTATTTCTGGAGTCTCATCTTTTCTGTGCAGGAAATACACCTAGGTGAATCTAGAGTATTCATCAACAATTACAAGAGTGTACCTTTTCTTACAGATGGACATTATGTTGACTGGTCCAAATAGATCAAGATGTAGCATGTGATATGGTTCTTCAACTGAGGATTCAGATTTACTCTTAAATGATGTCCTTCTCTGTTTAGCTTTTTGACATGCATCACAGAGTCCATCAGGAGTATACAAAACTTTAGGCAATCCTCTAACCAAATCTTTCTTAACCAACTCATTAATGTTGTTGAAGTTGAGATGAGAAAGCTTCTTATGCCAATTCCAACTTTCATCCATTGATGCTTTACTGATGAGGCAAGTAGGAGAGCCATCAGTTTTTGATTGAATGTTGGTTTCATAAATGTTACCATGCCTGTAGCCAGTCAATAGTGTCTTTCCTGATTCTTTGCTAACTACTTCACAATGAGTGGAATAGAAGTGGGCATGATAATCTCTGTCAGTGATTTGACTAATACTCAACAAGTTGTGTTTTAGTCCGTTCACTAGAGCTACTTTTTCAATGATGACATTTCCAGTGATTATATTGCCATATCCCAAAGTTTGTCCAATGTTGCCATCCCCATAAGACACAATTGGGCCAGCTTTTTCCTCATATTCTGATAACAGGGCTTTGTTTCCAGTCATGTGCACAGAACATCCACTATCCATGACTAACACATTTTTCTTTTTACCCTGCAATCAGAATAACAACACACTAGTTAAAATGTTTAGGAACCCACACTTGTTGGGTTCCTTTTCCATGCATTTTATTAATTTTAGCAGCAGAAGACTTTCTGATTTTAGAAGTCCGGACAGAATTAACTCCATCAGGATTTCCTTTGTCAGTATCAGTATTAACAAAAGCATGCTTCACATTGACATTCTTAAAGCTACCAGAATTTGCACTATTATTAAACCTAGGTAAAGGATCATAAAAATTATAGTACAAACTATGATATTCTTCACAAGTATAAATAGAATGCCATTTACTACCACAATGAAAACAGGACTTCTGTGGTTTATAAAATACTGATCTACTCCTAACATCAGACTTAGGAATTTCAGTAACTTTCTTTTTACTCTTCCTGCAATCAATAACAAGATGATTAGAGTTTCCACAGTTAAAACAACATTTTCTAGGTGCATTTGGGATAAACCTATAGTTATTCTCTTTATTAATCCCAACTTTACCATTCTTGTTTCTCTTGACAGTTGGTAGTTTTTGTTTACCAGTTATATTACTAACTTTTTCCCTAAGTTGTTTCTGAGACAATAAACCTACATTTTTCTTTTCAGTTTTCTTGACAGGTTTAGACTTCACATAAGGAACTGTTTTTTCAGAAGTAGATCCCTTTTCAAAAGTAGAATTGGGATCATTACCAAATACAAATTTAACAGGCTTAATCTTTGATTTGGTTCTGTCTATAACATGTCTATAGGTCATTGGACTCACTGTCTCATCTATAACAACTTTCTTTTTCATCTTCTTATCCTCATTTGACATATAACCTAAACACTCTTTCCAATTCTTAGAAGTATTTATTTCATGAAATTTCCTTCCAGAATCTGTCCAGGTTCTGATTTTCTCTTTAGTTTCCTCAAGTTCTTTTTCAAGAGCAGTACATTTAAGTTTCATCTCTATATACATGTGTTTAGCATTTTCACATTCTATCTGTACTTTTTTCATATGAGAAAATTCAGTTTCTAAATGCTCATTCCTTTTTCTAAGTTCAGACATCTCAGATAAGATCCTAGTATTCTCAGCAGTTTGACTTCTAAAGCTAATATGCAATGACTTTAGAAAACGTCTTAACTCAGAAGCATTATCAGTATCAAAATCAAAGACAGTATTTAGTACCTTATCATCATGAATAGCAGTATCATCAGTATTGGCCATTAGAGCATAGTTGACCACCTCAGTATCATATTCTGAGGAAGAGTACATCCAATCCTTGCTTGAAGTAATGAGTGCTTTAGCCTTCTTGCACTCAGTTGCAAAGTGCCCCCACTACACCATAAGTAGCCAGATGCAACGCACTCTTACTGTTGCAATTGCCCAAAAAACTGTTGCACTAAGCCAAATGTAACGCACATTAACCATTGCGTCCGCTAACGTTGCCTTTGACATAAAATGCAACGCTTTCCTTCTCAATGGTAACACAAAGTAAAGTATTACATTAGGCCCATAGAGTAACACTAAAACAAACAAATGCAACACAAGAACTGTGTTACATCAGCCAAACCAGGTGCTAGGTGTATGCCACATCACTTGTGGGGCCCACAGAAATGCCACGTCACCAGTGGGCCCCACAATATTGCCACGTCACCAGTGGGGCCCACAATATTGCCACGTCACCAATGGGGCCCACAATATTGCCATGTCACGTGTGGGGCCCACAGTATTGCCACGTCACCAGTGGGGCCCACTGTGCCACGTCACTTGTAGGTCCCACTGTGCCACGTCACTTGTGTGGGTCCCATTGTGCCACGTCATCACTAGGACCCACTTTAGTGCCACGTCACTGGTGGACCCCAGATTCTATTGCAACACTAAATCTTTAGCTAATGAAACACTAGATATTGTTATAAATAGCTAATGTAACACTGATTCCATGTACTAGGGCAACAGAAAATGAAATATTGCAACATTAGTAACAATAGCAATTGCAACACTTAAATTCAAAATTTTGCAAGACCTGGTTGATACATATATCAATCCTTTTACAAAATAAACCAACCAATTCAAAGTAATACAACTCCACCAATCATCCAAAACCTAACCAAAATATATTCCAACTCCAAAATATAATCTAACTCCTCCCATCATTCACCCCACAACTACGCCACTCCACCATAATATCATTCACCATAATTACCACAAAGTACCAAGAAACAAAAGATAGAGTACAAAATAAAAATTATGACAAAAGATAACCAAAGTTTTAAAACCATGTCCATGCTACTACATCATGTTATCTTGAACTTTCTTGAACTTTCAGCAACATCATTTTATCTTGAACTTTCTTGTTCACCTTTTCTTCCAATTCAACCTCTAGTGAACCAGCAGAGGAATTTTGTAAGAGGAACTGCTCTACCACATCTTTATTTTGAGCAACTGTTAGACTACACCAGTAATAAAAAATAGATTTAGATTTCTTGACCTTGAAAAGAAGTTCCAAATTTGGATTTAGAAAGAAATATAAAACCTGCAAGTGATGTAAACATAAGACCAATTACTGAATGTACCTTCTTTTCCATTTTGGATTTGTTATGTGCCAAGTCAAGAATCTGCATAACATAAGACCAAAAGAACTTATAAAATACATTCGTTTAAATTTTTCTAATACCTATAAACCTTTCACACCAATTTTATTATTAGATCAACATGAAGTTCTAGTATATTAATCTCTACCAATTATGATAACAATATATCGATACTATACTATCACAGTCAAACCCAAACTATTATGTAGTTGGTCATAGTATAATTTTTGGATATTTAATATAAGGCTCAAGAACTAGTTCTCAAGAGAACTACTATGTTCTGTACATTACATGTGTCCAGTACATCACATGTATCATGTATGTGTTCTGCAGACATTTGTTCACTAATTTATTTTCCAAATGCATGATATCTTCTCATAATTTTGTTTTAAAGATTATATTAAACATAATCTTACTAGAACACAAGCAAGTTCGAATTAAGGGTCCTCGATTTTGGAATTTCAACCTGATAATTCCATCTAACATTCAAGATCATTTTTAATAATCAACACATATATGGTACCTGATGCCCAATGTCTTCTGCAACAGGACTGGTTCCATCCAATAGCATGGAATATTTCAGCTGTAATATAAAATTGTGTATCAAAATACAACAAAACAAGGGGATTTCATACTGAGCATGTGACAGAATCCAATATTAATCAGCTTTTAGTTACTGACTTGTCAATCAGAAGTGATACATATACACAACATGTTCAATAGGGAAACAATCCGCAAGGAGGCTGACCCAAAACTCTGCAAGAATTTAATAAATCTAAGGGAAAATACAATCCGCAAGGAGGCTGACCCAAAAATAGGGAAACAGGCTTCAGTTAAAATCAAGTTCTCAAGTACTGTTACACTAACACAACGATAGTAAAGTAGATCTACACAACTTAATATCCATATATAAGCTGTTGATAGCATATTGATACCGTAAATAAATTTAAAACAGAAAAAGACGAAATAAAAGCAAAGCAGCAATCGAATGTAATAAGCTTAAAGCCGTAAACAGAAAAAGCCACCTTAGTGAAGGTTCAATTTCTGTGATCAGTAGATAGTTCTCATCAGTTCACACTTAGTATAGTTCTGCACTTTCAAAATCAAAATCAAAATCTAGGCTTTGGTACTTAATAATTATAAAATAACATTCCCTGCCCTAAGAATTTTGTATTTAATTTATACAACTGTTCCTCGTCTCTGTTCCTGTTCAGGAACTACAGAGGTACGATGCTACCTTTCAAGTCACCAGCATTAGATGAAAGGACTCATCAAAAAATCTATTTAGCTGGCAGAAATAAACATATATTGGTAGATGTAAGGTCATCTTACCTTCATTAGGTAAGATACTAATATAACGATACTAATATAACGATCTGATATGGTAAGGCCTATAAGCCCACATGTGACGAAGGTTTTTGAGACATTCGAAATAAAATTCAGGCTTACCATCCTTAATTAGAAAAGAATAGGTATCACACTGACAAGGAGGATATCTGTACATAGGTGTTGACCAAATTAGATAGGAATATATAATGTTTATGAATACAGACTTACCTTATTGTAGACTAAGCATGAGTTCATGATAAAAATGAATTAGTATAACAGTCATTCTAGGAGCCTGAAAAAAATCTTCGATATGTTAAGTATTACAGTGCAGTAGAGAGTTTCTTTAGTAAAAATATACTAAAAAGTAAAAAACCATCATATTAAAACCTTATAGGATACGACTGCATTACAAGGAAGCAACTATTTGACATTTCATATAAAAAGGTACAAGAACGTGTAGAGCAAGTGCAAGACACGAGGCTGTATTTGAATAAATTTACTACTGATTTTGCATTTTATAGTATGCTATAATACTACAGATAAATCTTTAGAAATCTGGTCATAAACCAGAGCTCAGCTTGTAAAGCATCTCTAGGACTTTTCTCCTAATCTTGGCCACGCCATAAATATGAATACAAGACTCATACTAAATACAGTAGATATATTTTTACACGCCCTGATGTTTAGTTACAAATCAGTAGGAATTTGTTTTTCAGCCCATTCAAAAATTAGCAATAATTCATTTGAGCCCCATCTGTTTTAGGATCATAGCTCTGCCACTGCATAGCACGTCAACAATAACCTTAGGACAAAGGAAAGTAGCGAGCTGACCAGCACCGGAAAAGGCTTCATTGCAAAATTCAGTTAAACACTTTACTAGTAATTACTATCTGTGTCCAAATGCTTACTTCCGGTGTACAACATTGAGAAATACAGTTCAATTTATTACGAATCGTTTACGCCTCCTATTAAAACTAAAAGTCCCTTACAAATTTTGATATCAACAATACAATACTAACTACTCATATAACACTGATTCACAAGCAGATCAATTAGTAAACATATATTGCAGCGCTAAGCACGATACCAGGAGGCCTACCTGGATCATCTATACTCTTTCTGGTCATGACTCTCACATCATCAGCACTGCTTCCTGATATTGTGGTCCAGGTGTGCGCAGTAGAAGCTCCAACACCGGTGCAAAAGCTCAAAACCATTTTTTCTGCCAGCTTCAACAATATACGATGTTGTTACAAAAATGAAATACAATTCAATACAGCTTCAACAATCATGTTTGTAACTTCAAATCAAACTTTCACTTTCGAATGCAAAAAATACAGCATGTACGGTAAGATGCAGATCACAATCTGGACTAATTACAATCAATTTATGAAATATATGAAATGATAACAGTAAATCGCAAACTCAAACAACAATTAATTATAGTACAAACAGATTACAATTACTGCTAACATCCAAAATTACATTACAAGTAAGTTTTACTAAAATATTGGTTAAATCAACATCAAACAATGAGCTCACGTCTTCATATAATCAGGACATCAAAATTTCAAACACACGCACACAACCACGTAATCACACACAAATAAACACACAAACGCACAAACAAACACACACACGCAGAGAGAGAGAGAGAGAGAGAGAGAGAGAGAGAGAGAGAGAGAGAGAGAGAGAGAGAGAGAGAGAGAGAGAGAGAGAGAGAGAGAGCGAATCAAGCTCGGTGATCTCCGCTTCCTTGAGTTTCTGTGCAACAACCTGAAATTCGAGAGAAAAATTCAATACAGTGAGATCAAGAGAGAATAAACAATTGCTCGAAATACAAAAACGAAACTCATCAAAATTACAAACAACATCTCTACAGCAAAAACATATACTCTCACCATTATTAATCTTCGAGAAGAGAGAGGGTATGATTTCAAATTTAGAGAGAGAGAGGATGAAATGAACAAGTAACAAAATCGAAAGCCCCAATTTTAAACCCTAATTGAAATCCCCAATCCAAACCCTAATTGAAACTCCCAATTGAAACCCTAATTGAAACCCTCAATCGAAACCCTAATTAAAACCCCCGATTGAAACACTAATTAAAACCCCCAATCGAAAGCCCGAAATCGATTATGAGAGGGAGAGTGAGTGTGTGTGAGAATGAGAGGGAGAGTAACGAGAGAGAGTGTGTGTCTGAGCGTTTTTTTTTTGTTTAAAGAGGAAAGTCTGCTTCCAACAATTCACTTTGGGGGGAAACTTCCCGCCTTGTGTTTTTCTGTCGTGTGTACATATTTTTTAAATTTTTATAATTTAAAATTAAATAAATATCATGTGTAATTATATAATATAATTTAAAGAAATTTAATATACTAAAAATGATTTATAACTGTAAAAAATAATTTAAAATTCAAATGTTACTACAACATTTTTGATACTTTTAAAAAAATTATTCGGTGAATCTGACAAGTGTCCCGTTCCCGGAAGCAGTACTATTCCAATATTTCTGGAAATATGCGGCATAACCGGACCTTTATATTTTTTTATTATTTTTTTCCAACACTAGAATGAGTACTGAATAACATCCGTACGGTTGGATCGTCGAAGAAATCAATTAAAAAAATTATTCACTGAATCTGACATTTGTCCCGTTCTCGGAAGCAGTACTATTCCAACGTTTCTGAAAAAATGCAGCATAATCGGACCTCAAAGTTTTTTTTATTATTTTTTTCCAACACTATAATGTGTACCTATTAACATCTGTACGGTTAGATCGTCCAAGAAATCAATTGAAAAAATTATTCAGAGAATCTGACACATGTCCCGTTCTTGGAAGCAATACTATTCCAACGTTTCTGGAAAGATGCGGCATAACTGGACTTTTATATTTTTTAATTATTTTTTCCCAACACTAGAATGAGTATCTTTTAACATCCGTATGGTTGGACCGTCGAAGAAATCAATTGAAAAAATAATTCAGTGAATCTGACACGTGTCCCGTTCTTGAAAGCAATGCTCTTCCAACGTTTCTAGAAAGATGTGGCATAACCAAACTTTTATATTTTTTGAATATTTTTTCCCAACACTAAAATGAGTATCTTTTAACATCCGTACGGTTGGATCGTCGAAGAAATCAATTGAAAAAATAATTCAGTGAATCTGACACATGTCCCGTTCTTGAAAGCAATAATGTTCCAACGTTCCTGGAAAGATGCGGCATAACCAGACTTTTATATTTTTTGATTATTTTTTCCCAACACTAGAATGAGTATCTTTTAACATCCGTACGGTTGGATCGTCGAAGAAATCAATTGAAAAAATAATTCAGTGAATCTGACACATGTCCCGTTCTTGAAAGCAATACTCTTCCTACGTTTCTGGAAAGATGCGGCATAACCAGACTTTTATATTTTTTGATTATTTTTTCCCAACACTAGAATGAGTATCTTTTAACATCCGTACGGTTGGATCGTCGAAGAAATCAATTGAAAAAATAATTCAGTGAATCTGACACATGTCCCGTTCTTGAAAGCAATACTCTTCCAACGTTTCTGGAAAGATGCGGCATAACCAGACTTTTATATTTTTTGATTATTTTTTCCCAACACTAAAATGAGTATCTTTTAACATCCGTACGGTTGGATCGTCGAAGAAATCAATTACAAATTTATTCGGGTTTAGGGTTCGGGTTTAGGGTTTAGGATTTAGGGTTTAGGGTTTAGGGCCCCACCTTTTTTAATATTATTTTTTGATTAAAAATTAATTAATTTTTAATTTTTAAATAAAAAATAGAAAAATTAGTGGGTCCCACTTGTGGGTCCCACTTTTTTCTGTGGGCCCCACATTTTTTAATATTATTTTTTGATTAAAAATTAATTAAAAATTAATTAAAAATTAATTATTAATTAATTTTTAAATAAAAAATAGAAAAATTAGTGGGACCCACTTGTGGGGCCCACTTTTTTCTGTGGGCCCCACCTTTTTTAATATTATTTTTTAATTAAAATTAATTAAAAATTAATTATTAATTAATTATTAATTAATTTTTAAATAAAAAATAGAAAAATTAGTGGGTCCCACTTTTTTCTGTGGGCCCCATATTTTTTTATATTATTTTTTAATTAAAAATTAATTATTAATTAATTTTTAATTAATTTTTAAATAAAAAATAGAAAAATTAGTGGGTCCCACTTGTGAGTCCCACTTTTTTCTATGGGCCCCACCTTTTTTAATATTATTTTTTGATTAAAAATTAATTATTAATTAATTATTAATTAATTTTTAAATAAAAAATAGAAAATTTAGTGGGACCCACTTGTGGGGTCCACTTTTTTCTGTGGGCCCCACCTTTTTTAATATTATTTTTTAATTAAAAATCAATTTTTAATGAATTTTTAAATAAAAAATAGAAAAATTAGTGGGTTACACTTGTGGGTCCCACTTTTTTCTGTGGGCCCCACCTTTTTCAATATTATTTTTTGATTAAAAATTAATTAAAAATTAATTATTAATTAATTATTAATTAATTTTTAAATAAAAAATAGAAAATTTAGTGGGACCCAATTGTGGGGCCCACTTTTTTCTGTAGGCCCCACCTTTTTTAATATTATTTTTTAATTAAAAACTAATTATTAATTAATTTTTAATTAATTTTTAAATAAAAAATAGAAAAATTAGTGGGTCCCACTTTTTTCTGTGGGCCCCACCTTTTTTTAATATTATTTTTTGATTAAAAACTAATTAAAAATTATTTATTAATGAATTTTTAAATAAAAAATAGAAAAATTAGTGGGTCCCACTTGTAGGTCCCACTTTTTTCTGTGGGCCCCACCTTTTTTATATTTATTTTTAATTAAAAATTAATTAAAAATTAATTATTAATTAATTTTTAAATAAAAAAAAGAAAAATTAGTGGGTCCCACTTGTGAGTCCCACTTTTTTCTATGGGCCCCACCTTTTTTAATATTATTTTTTGATTAAAAATTAATTAAAAATTAATTAATAATTAATTTTTAAATAAAAAATAGAAAAATTAGTGGGTCCCACTTGTGGGACCCACTTTTTTCTGTGGGCCCCACCTTTTTTAATATTATTTTTTAATTAAAAATTAAAATATTAATTAATTTTTAAATAAAAAATAGAAAAATTATTGGGTTCCACTTGTGGGTCCCACTTTTTTCTGTGGGCCCCACCTTTTTTAATATTATTTTTTGATTAAAAAGTAATTAAAAATTAATTATTAATTAATTTTTAAATAAAAAATAGAAAAATTAGTGGGTCCCACTTTTTTCTGTGAGCCCCACCTTTTTTAATATTATTTTTTGATTAATAATTAATAATTAATTAATTATTAATTAATTTTTAAATAAAAAATAGATAATTTAGTGGGACTCATTTGTGGGGCTCACTTTTTTCTGTGGGCCCCACCTTTTTTAATATTATTTTTTAATTAAAAATTAATTAATTTTTAAATAAAAAATAGAAAAATTAGTGGGTCCCACTTTTTTCTGTGGGCCCCACCTTTTTTAATATTATTTTTTGATTAAAAATTAATTAAAAATTAATTTTTAATTAATTATTAGTTAATTTTTAAATAAAAAATAGAAAAATTAGTGGGTCCCACTTGTGGGGCCCACTTTTTTCTGTGGGCCCCACCTTTTTTAATATTATTTTTTGATTAAAAATTAATTAAAAATTAATTATTAATTGAAATCAAATGCAACACTGTGTCGATAGAGTAACACAAGGAGTCTTTTGCAACAGAGTCGGTTCTATTGCAACAGAACGTTTATGTGTAATGTAACACTGTCTCCGAAGTATTGCAGTAGTTAAAAAATAGTGTATCAATTGTAACACAAAGTAGGTGTTGCAATTGAAAAGTGTTACATCCGGCCATCTATGGCGTAGTGCCCATTCCATTACACTTGTAGCATCTAACCTTTGACTTGTCAAATTTGCCACTTTTGCTGTCCTTTTTGTTATACTTGTCTTTGTCAACATTGAAGGTCTTTTTCTGGAAGTTTCCTTGTCTTCTAGCTTTCCTGAACTTCATCTTTTTGAAGCCTCTGACTATCATAGCAACCATCTCTTCCATGTCCGAGTCAGAAGAATCATCATCAGTATTGGCATCAGGATTGCCATCAGTATCTGATGATGAGTCATCAGGATCTGACTCAACTATTCTTGATTTCCTCCTAGAGACCTCCACAACTTTTCCTTTTGATTTAGCCTCAACTTTCAAAGCAATAGATTTTGCCTTGCTGCTTCTCTTATTCTTCCTTTGTTTAACCTCAAGATCATAGGTTCTCAACATCCCATAAACTTCATCAAGAGACACAATATTTAGATCATACTGATGTCTAATGATTGATGTTTGTGTATCCCATTCTTCTGGTAAAGCACTCAGAAATTTGGTATTAGAATCTTCAGATACATACTCTTTGCCTACTAATGATAGATTATTCAAGAGTATCAGGAATCTATCATATATGTCAGTAAGGCTCTCATCAGGTCTAGCATCAAATTGTTCATACTCTTGAATTAGTAGAGCCCTTCTTTTTTTCTTGACAAATGCAGATCCTTGGCATTGAGTTTCCAAAGTATCCCAAATTTCTTTTGCAGATTTGCATGCAATCACCCTGTTGGACATGACAACATCAAAACTGTTGTGAAGGATATTCTTTATCTTTGCATCTCTGAGAACGTCAGCTTTATCTTCTGGAGTCCATTCACTTTTTGCCTTGACTACGTAGTGTTCAGGTACTGTATCTGTTCGTCCAATTATTCTTGTAGGAATATATGGTCCATCACGAATCCTGTCCAAATATTCAGGATCCATAACCTCCAGGTACATCAGTATCTTTACCTTCCATGTTGGATATTCCGATTTCTTCAGGATGGGAATTTTCATGCTTTCATACTTTGTCGACATATTAGATCGTATCTCATTCAAATTTAAATCAGTTTGCTCTGATACCAATTGTTGCCCAGTAATAAACAATTGTAGAAGGGGGGTTGAATACAATGGTATAAGATTCTCGACTTATTAAAGTATATATCACAAATATGAAAGAATAATAACAGCTTTATTAAATCTGATATAAAAACTGTTACAAACTCTCTCAAGAAATTCTGATGTTCTTGAGAGCTTCTAGGTTACAAAATTACTCGTGTATGCGATCTATATAAATCGAAACCTAAACTGTGTTTATATACTATACAGCTTCTCTAACAATTATAAGATGAATCCTAATCAATTACAAAGATTGAAGCCTATCCTAAATTGATAGCTTCATTCCTATAAATAAGGAACCGACAAAATAAACTTCCTTATTTAACTAGACTCCAAATATAACTCTAAGTAGGAATCCTGATCAGCTTCCGGTCCTGATGATCAATCCTGATCATAGTCCTGATATAGATCCTGATGATAATCCTGATACTGACGCTTGAGCAAATACTGATGACCATGCAATACTGATGACGTCAGCAATCCTGATCAGTTGAGTCTAGATCCTGACGATCATTGAATCCTGATCTAACAAAACTATTTTTAAATAATTAAATCAAGCTAGAAAATAATTAAACTTAATTTAAATTAATTAAATCTAATTAATAATTAATTATTAAGAATTAACTGATTAAAAGAATTAATCAATTAATTAATTATTAATTAAAAATAACTAAAAAAATTAAATTTAATCAGCTTTCGAATTTAAATAAATAATTATAATTTTTCAGAATTTTCTGAATTTAAAAATGTATTTTTAAAATAAAAATATGATTTTTATAAAATTTTAAACTATTTTCAAATTAAATTTAAAATAAAATTCAAAAACTGTTTTCTGAAAATAAATTAGGGTTTCGAAGATTGAAACCGGGTCAAAATTTTGGGTAAACGGGTCGGGAAGAACTGAAACGGGTCGCCAAGAACTGCCAGAATTTTCCAGAATCCGGCGAGGCAAAAACACATCAAAAATTGGGGCTTTTGATACCAAAACACTCCTAATAATCATACCAATACATTCCGATCAAAAACAAACCAAAAACATCACCGGAATCCAAAACCCGACCAAATTCCGGCGAGCTTAAACAATTTTCCGATCTAGCTTATTTCTACATGAAACTCTACGTTCTTTATGTTAAAATGAAGCTAAGAACACATACAACAAAATCCCTCTATCAAAAACAATGTCAGATCATTCATATGAACGGACTATTGAAAAGAAAAATCGGGCAAAAACACTATAATCGAATTTCTCAAAATCGAACATAAACATGAAATTAAAGCATGAATTCCTACTAATTAGAACCCTAGGAACATGTTTGAAGCAATCAATTGAGCGGAGAATCAACAGAGAATGAAAATCCCCAATTCAAACAAGAACCCTAATTTTAATTCGAATATTGAAAAATTCATATAAAATCGAAATATTACCAGATGATGATATGGTTGGAAGATTCTGAAACTAGAGCTCAAGATCTTTGATTTGAGTACTTGAACTTGTGATTTGGATTTCAATAACACCTTCAAAATTGAATTTGATTTTCAAGAACACGAAGAACACGGTTCGGGGATTTTTATATTTTTTTTGTATTTATATATGTATTATACATATAATAATGTACGATTCTCCTTTTTATACTTAGTGGAAAATAATACCCCAAACGACATTTTTAGATCGATATAGATCCACTGGATCGCTTTAAAACCCTAATAAAGTAAAATACACGTTTTACTATTTTTTGTCATAATTTTGATTTTTCTGAATTGTGCCTTTTATGATTTCTTTGATTGGATCATTAGAAATATGATATGGTATGAGGACTTGATGAAATCTGAGATGTTCTTAACTGTTAATTGCTAAACAAGATAAAATCTGTAACGATTCAAGATTTTAAAATTGAACAAAACGAACATGAGATTCCTGTGTTTATGAAACACGAAAATAAGTATGAATTTTCAAATTTTGATATGGGGCAATTTTGACAAAAATACAAGCAGCGCTTGTAAGAAAGGCGGGTTTTAAGTTAGACCACTATGACTCCCCCGACGGACTGGAAATCAAACCATTGTTGAATTTTAAATTGAAGTACTTAGTTCAAGGAAAAATTGGGAATCTCTTGATGATGGGATCATGGTCGTTTTAATAATAAAATCCCTAAATTTAAAATATTAAGTCAATTAGATGCCTTCCAATGGGCAACACTCGTCAAGACCTAGATCGAGAAAGAGTGGGTTCGCCAAAGCGAAGCACTCTAGACTTAACTAAGTTACCATAATAGGATTGTGAACTTAGAGGCATGGAGTTTGGTATGATTTATTGGATAAATGTGGACAAATGTTGTTCTACCAAAACTTTCCAAGAGTTATATATGATATAATTATCAAGAGTTGTCTGCCTAAATAAATCATGTTTTGGGAGTAAGGCCAAAGCTGACCTTAAGCATGACGAAATATGGATCTTGGCTCACTAGAAGGATTTAGAGTAATGCCTTCCGAATTAATAGTTAGGGCTATTGATTTGATAAAAATAGTGGGAGATATATATTGTGAATATATATGGATAATCACTTGAACATAATTTAATAAATCTGCAACTAACTTATTTTTATGCATTTTAATATTGTAGATATCTAAAATGGCAAACTCAAACAATTTCTCTGTGCGATCAGTCCTTGAGAAGGAAAAGCTGACATGAACCAACTTCCTTTATTGGCAAAGGAATTTGAGGATTGTCCTCAGGCAGGAGCGAAAGCTTTATGTCCTTGATATTCCTCACCCTGCACCTCTTGTTGCTGAAGCAACCGAGGCTCAACAAAATGCTTATTAGAACCTGAAGGAATGAAGTCTGTGAAGATTTTTGATTCAGGTATGTATGTTATAGAAGTCAATTTGTCTACTTCTACATCATGGGTATTGGATACTGGATGTGGTTCTTACATTTGTATAAATGTGCAGGAACTACGAAGGAGTAGGACTTTGGCGAAAGGAGAAGTCGACCTACGCGTTGGCAATGGAGCAAAGGTTGCTTCTTTGGCTGTAGGGACTTATAATTTATCGTTGCCCACTGGGCTTATTTTAGAACTTGAGAACTGTTTTTACGCGCCTGCGATTTGCAGAAACATTATTTCTGTTTCTTGTTTGGACAAGAAAGGTTTTTCCTTTACAATTCAGAACAATAGTTGTTCCTTTGGTTCGAATAATGTTACCTATGGGGTTGCACGTTTATTTAATGGTTTATATGTTCTTGATCTTGATATTCCTGTCTATAATGTAAATAATAAATGTATTAAGGCTAATGCCTCAAATCACACATACCTTTGGCATTGTCGTTTAGGCCATATAAATGAGAAATGCATTTCCAAGTTACATAAGGATGGATACTAGGATAAGTTTGATTTTGAATCATACGAAGAATGCGATGGCAAGCAGTGGCTTTTACTACTTCATAACCTTTACTGATGATTTTAGTAGATACGGATATGTGTATCTTTTGAAGAACAAATCCGAATCATTTGAAAAATTCAAAGAGTACAAGGCAGAAGTGGAAAAGCAAATAGGCGGAAGTATTAAAACTCTACGATCTGATCGTGGAGGTGAGTACTTAAGCTTAGAATTTAAGAATTACTTAAAGGAGTGTGGTATTGTATCACAGCTCACACCTCCTGGAACACCACAGTGGAATGGTGTATCTGAAAGGAGAAATCGTACCTTGTTGGACATGGTGCGATCGATAATGAGTCTAGCGGATCTTCGAATTAGTTTCCGGGGTTATGCTGTAGAAACGGCTGCACACACACTTAACCGAGTTCCTACTAAATCGGTTCAAACTACACCATATGAGATATGCACTGAGAAACGTCATAGCATGTCCTTTTTGAAAGTATGGGGATGGGAAGCGTTTGTGAAACGTTTAGTCACTGACAAGCTAGGACCGAAATCAGACAAATGTAATTTTGTGGGATACCCAAAAGAAACTAAAGGGTATTATTTCTATAATCGTACTAAGAGCAAAGTGTTTGTTGCTCGAACTACTGTATTTCTTGAAAGAGAACTGTTCTCGAAGAAAAACAGTAGGAGTATGATAGATCTCGATGAAGTTCGAGAACCACAGAATGACATTGAACCAGAGTTGGAACATGAGCACGAAGTACATGAAAATGTTACTGCTCAAGAAACACAGGTTGTTCGTAGATATGGTAGGATTCACCACGAGCCAGAGAGATATTATGGATTTCTCTTAACTCATACTGGCGATGTGATGCTTATGGATGAAGATGATCCTCTTACCTATCAGGACGCTATGAATAGTCCAGATTCTGAGAGATGGCCGGAAGATCTGAAATCTGAGATGGATTCCATGTATGAAAACAAAGTATGGACTTTGGTTGAACCACCTGAAGGGGTAAAACCTATTGGGTGCAAATGGGTTTTCAAGAAGAAAACAGACATGGATGGTAATGTAACGACCTACAAAGCAAGACTAGTGGTGAAAGGTTTCATTCATGGTATTGACTATGATGAAACTTTCTCACCAGTAGCTATGGTCAAGTCCATCAGGATTTTGCTTGCGATAGCAGCTTACTATGACTATGAAATCTGGCAAATGAATGTCAAAACCGCTTTCTTAAATGGGAGCTTAGAAGATGATGTGTATATGATACAACCAGAAGGTTTTGTCGATCCGAGATTTGCTAGAATGGTCTGTAAGCTACTACAATCTATTTATGGATTGGAACAGTCGTTTTGATATAACAGTCAAAGAGTTTGGCTTTATTCAAAATGAAGATGAGCCTTGTGTTTACAAGAAGGTTAGTGGGAGCAAAGTGGCATTCCTAGTATTATATGTTGATGATATATTACTAATAGGGAATGACATACCTTCTCTTCAGGCAGTTAAGACTTGGTTGGGAAAAAGTTTCTCAATGAAAGACTTAGGCGATGCTACCTATATATTAGGGATCAAGATCTATAGAGATAGATCTAGAAGATTAACCGGCTTAAGTCAGAGAACATACATTGACAAAGTATTGCATCGTTTTGGGATGCAAGAGGCAAAGAGGGGATTTGTCCCTGTGTCTCATGGGATAGTGATCTCAAAAGAAAACTGTCCTAAATCATTAGATGATAAGGACCGTATGAAAAAGGTACCATATGCTTCTGCAATTGGTTCAATAATGTATGCAATGATATGTACTCGACCTGATGTTTCGTATGCTTTGAGCCAATGAAGCGGCCAAAGAGGCTGTTTGGCTTCGGAAATTTATTGAGGGACTTGGAGTAGTTCCATCGATCTCAGATCCAGTTGATCTTTATTGCGATAACAATGGAGCTATTGCGCAGGCTAAGGAACCAAGGTCCCATTCCCGAGCAAAGCATATACTTAGACGATATCATCTACTTCGAGAGATTACAAGGAAGGGATATATACATGTATGTAAAGTGCATACTAATGATAACGTTGCAGACCCACTGACTAAGGCTTTGTCGCAGCAGAAGCACGAAGGTCACACTAGGGAATGACATACCTTCTCTTCAGGCAGTTAAGACTTGGTTGGGAAAAAGTTTCTCAATGAAAGACTTAGGCGATGCTACCTATATATTAGGGATCAAGATCTATAGAGATAGATCTAGAAGATTAACCGGCTTAAGTCAGAGAACATACATTGACAAAGTATTGCATCGTTTTGGGATGCAAGAGGCAAAGAGGGGATTTGTCCCTGTGTCTCATGGGATAGTGATCTCAAAAGAAAACTGTCCTAAATCATTAGATGATAAGGACCGTATGAAAAAGGTACCATATGCTTCTGCAATTGGTTCAATAATGTATGCAATGATATGTACTCGACCTGATGTTTCGTATGCTTTGAGCCAATGAAGCGGCCAAAGAGGCTGTTTGGCTTCGGAAATTTATTGAGGGACTTGGAGTAGTTCCATTGATCGCAGATCCAGTTGATCTTTATTACGATAAAAATGGAGCTATTGCGCAGGCTAAGGAACCAAGGTCCCATTCCCGAGCAAAGCATATACTTAGACGATATCATCTACTTCGAGAGATTAAAAGGATGGGAGATATACATATATGTAAAGTGCATACTAATGATAACGTTGCAGACCCACTGACAAAGGCTTTGTCGCAGCAGAAGCACGAAGGTCACACTAGTTTCATGGGTATTAGATACATAGGTGATTGGCTCTAGTGCAAGTGGGAGATTGTTAGTGCTTGTGCCCTAGAGACAATACTATAATGTTCTTAGGGAAGACATTTTGATTATTAATAAATATGTTCTATGGATTTTCTTTCAATTATTTATTATGTCTTTATTAACCGCGATATAAATATTAGAATAATAAATTTCCTTGGAATATAAGCATGAATTCTATATCTCTAAGTATGTGACTTAGAAATGAGATTATATGAGTAGTGTTTATAATCCTAAAAGATCCCTAGTCGAGTATTATTATTTGAGGACAATAATAATGCATTAAGACTAGTATGTTTGTTGACTGATGACCACATCTCATTGGTCATAAGTATGGTGATACTAAAGTCAAAGAAATAAGTGCATGTTAGCAGAACATGGCACTGGATAGACCCACCGTGTGAATTCTTCATGGTAAATGTTATCAAGTGTCATAAGCAATTCTCACAATGATAATGGTGTAATGATCCTTAGACTTGAAATCATTATATTTCTATATGAGCATTAATATACTTTGATTCTACTCAAAGTTACCTTTGACCGGGTAATGATAAAGGTGGACATTGGGTATATTATGAATCATATGAGAAATATGAATGATAGATATAGGATTTAACCCTCCTATTTTAGGAGTGATATTATTGGCCTCTTGATTGAGTGAGACTATGAAATGCATGGCCATGCTCAAATTGTGATTTGTTTAATAGTCTACTCATCGATCAAGTAAACCGGGATTAAATGTTGAAGAGGATGACATAAACCATGCCTCGAGTTTAATCTATAATATAAGGTTAAAAGGATTATATTACATGGAACATTATTCATTAAAGGTTTAATTGGATCACCAATTATTATTATTAATTGGGTAGCAATTATGTATTACTAGATGCCGCTCATTGTTTATAATTTTATTATGAGATATTAAAATTATTGCCAACGTAATAATAACCTAAAGGGTTACACATAAAGAACGTTTTAAACGAAGCATTAATTAAATTTCGAATTTAATTGAATTATTATTATTATTGAATTATTGGATTAATTAAGTAGGACTTGATTAATTATATAATAATTCGAATATAATAAATAATACTACTAATAATCAGATTGGGTTTTGGAAGCCCAATCAGATTAGGTATAGGCCCAGAATTCTTTCCATATAAATACATTAGGATGTATTATTTTAGGGTTAAGAAATTGAAAAAACGTTTTTCTTAAAAAACCCTAGCTGCTCTACATCAAAGAGAGGCTAGAGAGAGAGAAAGAGTTCCGAGGGCAGTTCTTGGCTAGTACCAACTCCGGTGATCGTTGGACGATCGGGCGTTCGTGTGGACTAATTAGAGACGTGTATCGCAAGGCGGGACACGTGGTGATCATATCAAAGGACCTCCATTAGTCAACCATTCGTAAAGCTCATTAAAAGGTAAACAATTCTATTCACGAATTAAACATCATGTTTCGCATGGATCCTGCGGAGGGTTTCGTTATTTTCTATTTTTACGCATTTTTCCGTTCGTTTTCATGCCCGAAACCCTTCAGTTATCTGAATCAACAATATACAAGTCAAACATATGCTTTTAACAATCTTTATTGAAGAAAGAAGGATTAGAATTGGACTTCTACATTTTTCAAATAAAAAGGTTGAGCTGCTGATCAGTCACGCATCAACCCCGGACTAGCTTATAGCAAAGTCCTCCACTAGGATCCATGGCCATCTGGGCCTTAAGTTATTACGACCATAAATATGGCCCGACCATTACTGGTCTCATTTTAAAACATGCCAATTCTATCACAGAGTATAAACAATAACATGCATAACAAGATAAGTACACAATGACAAGGTGCAATAGTTGCGAAAGAGCTTCAATATCAAATGAAGTTCGAGAAATAGATTCGAAATGGTTTCAATGGTACGTAAGTACACAATGACAAGGTACAATAGTTGCAAAAGAGCTTCAACTGCTCAATATCAAATGAAGTTCGAGAAATAGATTCGAAATGGTTTCAACGGTACATAAGTACACATTTAAGAAGGTTAACAATGATTATAGTCAATACAAGTGAATTGAAATGAAGATTTCTGATATTCGACACGATTGTGTATTTAATCAAGAATTTAGGAATATTCAAGGAAATAACATCACTTGCTCAATACGGGTGACGATTGAATAATCTGAATCGTTCTGATGGTAACATACATGTAATCATTTAGAACAATAACAATTGAATCAACAAGTAAAGGCACAGAACTTGCCTGGTCTACGTAGCTGACGGAATTCTACCAAGCTTACTCTACCTTCTCCTTTCCCTTGCTCCGAGAACTCGATTCTATAATAAACAACTCATTACAGTAAGTCTAACTATCCTCGTTCTATCATCGATATACACTCATAACCATTTTCAAATTTAAACAAGTAATCGGGTTCCTATCGGACGCCCGATCTAATTTACGGTAATTAAAACTCAGACATTAGCCCTCGTACGGGCATTTAGGACTATAAAATACATTATTCAACTCATATAAACCATATAGCACTTATAAATATTTTTAGAACAATATTCGAGGCTTATTTGAATTTAAATAAGTCACAAACAATTTTTAAATCAAAAATCGGATTTTTAATCCCAATATAAGTATTTAAAAACAATTAAATCAATTAATAAAAATTAATTGACACTTTTCAAACACTCAAACTTGTTGCCCAGTAATAAACAATTGTAGAAGGGGGGTTGAATACAATTGTATAAGATTCTCGACTTATTAAAGTATATATCACAAATATGAAAGAATAATAACAACTTTATTAAATCTGATATAAAAACTGTTACAAACTCTCTCAAGAAATTCTGATGTTCTTGAGAGCTTCTAGGTTACAAAAATACTCGTGTATGCGATCTATATAAATTGAAACCTAAACTGTGTTTATATACTACACAGATTCTCTAACAATTATAAGATAAATCCTAATCAATTACACAGATTGAAACCTATCCTAAATTGATAGCTTCATTCCTATAAATAAGGAACCGACAAAATAAACTTCCTTATTTAACTAGACTCCAAATATAACTCTAAGTAGGAATCCTGATCAGCTTCCAGTCCTGATGATCAATCCTGATCATAGTCCTGATATAGATCCTGATGATAATCCTGATACTGACGCTTGAGCAAATACTGATGACCATGCAATACTGATGACGTCAGCAATCCTGATCAGTTGAGTCTAGATCCTGACGATCATTGAATCCTGATCTAACAATCTCCCCCAATCTCATACTTTGTGAAATAAAGTATAGATTCCTAGATTCAATGATGTCAAAAATATATTTACAAAATGTACAAATATTTACAGCAGCAACTTATCTGTTTAAATTCTTTGATAGAACAGATTCATCTTCAAGACGTTGGATAACATATTTTCTTCTTTTTCTTCAAGAATTTGAATCAGTCTTTCCTTAAGATTTCTGAGTTCTTCATCTTCTTCATCAATCTGATAGATAGCTGCTCTGAGATTCTGAATGGAGCTTCTTTGTAGACTGTGCTCTTCAAGCAAAAGATAAGCAATTTCCTTCCCATCAGGATTAATATTAAGCTGAGACATGCCAAAGGTCATTTCTTTAACAGCAGTGCCCCTTTGCATTTCCACATCTGGACCTTTCTGATTTAAGTACATGGGAGTATAATCACCACTGAAATTTCTACCTCCATCCAGTCTTCTTCTAATTGTTGCCAAAACCATATCTGACCATTCTTTGCACACTTTGTTCTTCCATTTAAGTAGATAATGAACATATTTCAGTTCCTTTGTATTTTCACCATCAGATCTTGAATGGATAGAATCTTCACACTACCATCTCTCCTAAAATACAGAAGCTTCTCTTTCTTTTCAGTACCATCATGACAATCTATAACTATATCAACAGCTAATAAATTGTTCAGGTGTTCAGAAGTTTAAATACCTCCAATTTCAGTCAAGGCATAAGGATCAACATGAAGTGTATTCAGATATTCAGCATCCCTGTGACCAATACCTCCTCTTGAGTTGTTTGTCATTTGCCTTAGATTAGAGAACATCTGTAACCAGAGTGCTTTTGATCTATATGAATCAGAGAAATTAGCAACACTAGAAGCACTTGTTATAACACCACCATTTTGAAAATTGATAGGTCTATTACACCTAAGTGTGCTTATGTGTTTCCACTTCTTATCTTTACTTTCTCAAAAGCATAGCTTCTTTCTAGCTGAGGTTCTTGTCTGCTTGGATTTCTCTACAACCTTCTGTTTGAGTGTTTAGGCCTTTGTACATAGAGATTGGAATCTCTATTTGTTGTTCTTGTGATTTCTCTTCTTCTGGCTTCCTCTTCTTCATCCACTTCCTTGTTGTGAGAATCAACCACAGTGGATAAAATTAACAAATCAACCTCTTATAGAATTTCAGATTCATCAGGATCTTGAACAGTGTCAGGAACAATGTCAGGATTAGAATCTTCAATTTGAGTTGTATTACTGAGAGTTGATTGTCTTGATCTTCTCCTCAATTCTGGTTCTTCTTCAACAATTCCATCATCACCAAAAGTAGACCTGTCAGGAACTACTAGAATTTGAGTAGGTTCAGGAATTTCTTCTATTCGTAATCCTCTAGACCTTGTTTGTCTAGGCATTGGTTGACTTTATGAGCTTCTTCTACCTCTTCTAGCACCTCTCCTACCTCTACCTCCTCTTCCTCTAGTAGGAGCAGGGTTATTAAAACTTTCCATCATTTCTCTCTGTTGATTTAAGAATTCTTCTTATGAGAGATCATGATATTCTTCACTTGCTGTAGAGAGTGCTTTCCTTGCAAACAATTGTTGAACTCTCTTATTAGTTTGATAAAGACTAACAACATTACCATCTTTTGTTTTGAACTTCTGGAATAAGTTAGCAGCATCTTCAAGATTTGCAATTAGAACATCTTCATCACCTTCAGGAATTGTAGCAAGAGTTTGTCCATGACCAGGCGTCAGGATTTGATCAGTCATCAGGATTTGATCACCTGTCAGGATTTGTTCTTCAGTCAGGATCTGAGATTTCACCAGTGTCCTTACTGTCTTAACTCCAGAATCAGAAACATGAGTTGACTGCGTTCTTTGACTTTGAGAAGTTTGAATTGTAGACTTCACAACCGCATCTTCAGAGGTTTCTCCTTGTAGAACTTTGTCACCACCATCATTTCCAGTATGATCATCATCATCATTATTCTTCAATACCAGATCAGGTGTACATTTTGTACAACTTACCTTCTCCCCCTTTTTGACATCAGTATTTGACAATAAATTCAATATTAAGGCAAGAGAGGTTTGAATATTAGTTACCTTTGTATCAAGAGAATCAATTCTGCTGTTGATGGAGGATTGTTCAGAATTAACTGACTTTACTTGGGATTCCACCACTCTTAGTTGAAGAACAGTAGGCACCTTTGTAAAATTTTGAGCAATATCACTCCTCACTGAATCAGTTGCAGCCTTGACATAATCAATCTCATGTTTGAGGCTTTTGGATAAGAGAGTAGTAGCCTTCAAATGATTCTTCAAATCTTGATTCTCAATTAATTTCACTGCATCATAGGCATGATCCAAAGCATAAGGATAACTAACATATTCAGTAGATATGTACCATGAATTGTTCCATTCATATTGTCTAAGTGCCTCAGCAGGAGTCATTTCAGAAAGAACAAAAAAGTCTTGTCTGAAGTCTTTTCCAGTAGTAGCCTTGCCAGCCATGAATGTGCTTGATGAACCAAAGTTGGTTCCAAGACTAGCTTTGATTGCTGTAGCAAGCTGATCTTTCTCTTCATTATTATCATCACTATCATCATTATCATCAGCATCAGAATCATGAGTAACATCAGGATCAGGAATAGCAATACCTTTATGTTTGTCCTGTGATGCTGTGATAGAATCTGTCATTGGTCTTGAGCTAAGTGGTTGTATCAGGATTGGCTCAGCATCAGGAGCACCACTAGCGTCAGGAGCAACACCGTCAGGATTTGAGTGGCATTAATCAGGATTTGTTACTGATGGTTCTTGTGAAGCCTGAGGTTCAGAAGCTGCTTTAACACTTTGAGTTAAAGGTTCTTGTTGACTTCCCTCATGGACAGTGTCCTCGACGAATCTTTCATCTGCACCAGAAACCCCTTGAGCAATGTTAGGAAATTCCTCAGAAACTGTAGCTTTGCCTTCATCTTCACATTGAGAAGATGGTTCTTGTGTGGCTGGAATAGAAATGTCTTCATTTTCCCTTTGAGAAAATGGTTCTTGTGTGACCATTCCAATTGCTATGCCTTCACCCAAACTTTGATTGATTGGTTCTTGTGGGGCAGGATCATCAGTAATAGCTGCTGAACCACTTTGAGGTTCAGGTTCTTGTGGGCTTTATCCTTTCAGCTTCTTCTGTCTAGTAAAAACAAACTCATCTGCCTTCCTTTTCTTATCCAAAGGATGATTAAATCCAAGTTTGGAAGTAGTCTCGGCAACCTTCTCCCATGGTATGTCTATAACTCTTGAAGTTGGAGAGGATTTTGCTGGAGAGTCTGAGATATCTATCATTGAACATGGTGCAACATCAGGAATACCAACATCAGGATTTGCTTGAGCATCAGGATTTGACTGCTTATCAGGATTTGAGATATCCTGATCATCAGTATCCTGTTTCTTTTCCAAAGGAATATGATACCTGCTCTTTGATAATTTCCTTTTCTTCTGTGGCTTAGAAGATTGTGCCACAGCTTCAGTAGCAGTATCAACAACTTCCTTGTTCATCTGTATCTTAGAGGATATTGGCATATCATCCTCAGAATCAGTCTCATCCCTCAAGACCAACTTTCTTTTAACCTCAACAACCTTCTCAGTCCTACCAGCTGTCTTCTTTACCAGGGCCCCTTGTACACCCCCTTGTAACTTCTTTTTAGTGAGTGGTGTAGAAGAAAAATCCTTTGAACCTGATTGTCTTCTAGACACATCAGATCTAGCTGATTTCTTAGATTTTACAACTAAAGTCTTTTGAGAGACAATAGAGGTGGCTGTTGACTGTTTGGACTGTTTGGGTTGGATGCTTGGGTTAGGAACAAGGTGTGATTGGCCTTGCCCCATAGCATCAGAAACTGATCCATATTGAGTAGGCATTTTCTCTTTCAAGAAAAGCCTGACCTCATCAGGAATAAAGGCATTGCCTGAAAAACCATTTGCCTTATCACTATTGACTAAGGACTCTTTCGTTGACAAGTGTTTCTCCATCAACGGTATCCATACCGTTGACAGTTCAAACTACCATTCCGTTGATAGGTCATTCTACACCCCTTATTGCAAATCAAGTTGTTTCCACAACTAGTGTAGATGACCTAGTGGTAGTTGAGACACTTTTAGGTTTGAGAGGGAGTGAAATTGAGAGGCTGGCTTGCAGCCAGGCAAAAGGAGAGAATGAGAGTGAGAGGCTGTCTATTTCTTAGTAGGTGAAGGTGAGGGTGTGAGAGGTGTGAGCCATGGGGAGCCCATGATGCAAGAAAATAGAGGAGAGAGAGAAGGGACTACAGGAGCAGCAAGGGAGGAGGCAGCGATTGCTAGTGAGTTAATGAGGGTCAATGAGGGAGAAAGGGAACTTACTTTCCAAGAGCATTATCAACAAACTCTGGATAGTATTACCCTGGATCCTGAGACCTTTACTCACCCTGTGCCAGCCTATCAAATTATGGCTCAACAGGGCAATGTGGAGGCAGATAGGTCACTAAACCTAATTCATACAACTGCATCAATGCAAAGAGCAAAGGATGCCTTGACCAATCTATCTCCAACAGCTGCAGCAAGTGGAGACTTTGACTTTTCTTATGATGAGGACAGCTTTGGTGACAATCTACAGGTGGCCACTACTTCACAGACTGGGACTTCTGTGGTGCCTCCTAGACCAAACTGGCTTTCTCAGGATATGCAAGGAAGATGCACTCTAGATACTGCTATCTCAAGGCAGTACACTAAGGCATATCTAGCTCATGAGTGTGCAAATGCAAGGGACAAGAAATTCTACAAGGCCATCATGGATTCTCTGGAAATCCAAAGACTCCAGATGCTACAGACAAGGATTGAAGCTACATAAATCAAGGATTCCATTAGCAACCTCAGGGATGCTACTGACAGGAGGCTAGATGAAAAGCTTCCTCTTCTAACTGTGTCCAAGATGAACAGGTTTTTCTCCAAGGAACCTGAAGTGTCCTCATCTTTGAAGACTCTTTCCTCTAGAGTGGACAAAGTTGAGGCTATACTTTCTCACATGCAAAAGGAACAGGAAAAACAGACACAACTACTCACCCAGCTTTTGGCAGCTCAAGGACTCCCTATCATCTCACTTGATGATAACAAAAAGGGGGAGAAATCTAAGGAGCTAGCGAAATTTAAAGAGCTTGATATACAAATCACAAAGGTTTTGGTTCCAGCCATTTCCTTACCAAATGAGCCACTGGCAATGGGGGAGCTTGGACAGAAGAAAAAGGATGGTATTGACCTGATTCAGGAAGCGTCTATGAGGATGAGACTTGCAGAACAGATTAAAGATCATTGGTCCAACATAGAAGCAAGGGTCAAGAATATTGCTGAAACTGCAAAGAATTCAAATCCATCAACGGATCAACCATCAACGAATGCCATGGTTGTAACATCAACAGAATGGGAGTCACAGTTCAAGAGTTCTTATGTAATAGAACCCCTTCAGCATGGACTCTTTCAAGATTCAAGAAATGAGAAAGGGCAAGCTTCATGCTTTAGGAATGTGGATGCAAGAGGGATATCTCCAATTTCACCTGTCAAACCCAAGGGCAAGAACACTGCAAGGATATTTTATCCTCCACCAAAGCCAGATGAGTTCAAAATCCTAGGGAAGCTGATTATTGAAAGCAAAGAAAGCAATCATCCAAGCATAAGGAACCAAAGGGCCATCATCTACAGGGATAGCAAGGAAATCTGCATTTGGGTTGGTCACCCAAATTTTGCTAAGGCCAAAGCTGAAGAATCTGAAAGGGCAGCAATGCAAGCTCTTGTAGTTGCTCAATCACTTGAAGATGAAGAAACCCTAAAGGAAGAAAAGGCCAAGGATGAAGCTGAGGAAGCTGGAAAGGAAAGGAAGAGTGTAAGGCAGCCAAAGGCTAGAGCAAAAAGGAATCTAATCTTTGATAAAGATGATTCTCAGGACACTGCCCAAGACTCCTCCACAACTAGTGCACATCAAATTCCTATTGATCAACCTCATGAAGGAAAGTTGGCCTGTGATCCTGCACATCCTGTCAACTTTCATGATCAACCAATAATGCCAAAAGAGGAGCCTTTTGAATTTGATGAGGCCTACTTTCCAAAGTTTCTATTTGAGAAGGATCAACCAATGAAGACAAAGAAAAGGGCTGTCAAAGCAAAGCCAGTATTTATGAGAAAGCCACAACCTCAGAAACACCCTGCAAATCCAGAGGACTGCATGTACATTGCTGACATCAGGGAAGAATCCAGTCTACATCTTGACTTAGACAACCTGGTGGAAGTAAGGGGCATTGCAGCTTCTC
Organism: Heracleum sosnowskyi; assembly: GCA_030848705.1. NCBI lineage: Eukaryota > Viridiplantae > Streptophyta > Magnoliopsida > Apiales > Apiaceae > Heracleum > Heracleum sosnowskyi. The sequence goes on along the minus strand of CM061240.1, from coordinate 108,310,756 downwards.
AAAAATTGCCTGAGAGACTGGTCTTTGTATTCAAGGGTGGTAGAGAACAGGTGTGGCCTCTCTACAGAATTTTAGGAGAAGACTACCAAACACTACTCTCAGTGTTTAGATGCTTGAAGAAAGACTTTGGCTTCACCAAAACAGCCAAGTCTGAGGTGGTCTCCAAAATTTTTCAGATAAAGGCTAGCTGGAACAAGCCTGAGGCTCTTCCCAGGATGCTTAGAGTGCCCTCAACAGGAAAGAAGATCCATCTTCAACCATACTGGATGATGGAATTTAAGGACAAGGACAATTGCAGAAGATTCTTCGGGATGGAAGACCAACTGGATAAGGCATCTAATCAAACTCTAAAGTTTATGCAATCCATGCTTGGTGATCAAGATGAAGAAGAGAAGATCTTTTACAGAAGGCTATAGGTCCAAATTGAGGAAAACAACTCTAAGAGAGGGAAGAAGACTATGCCACAAAGAAGACACAGATGAATCATTTGTTCAGTCTAGAGGAGCACTCTTGGGCATTAGTCTTGTAAGTCTTGTATTTTGTCTAAAATATTATGAAGCTTAATGCATTTTCTACTTTTGTAATTTATGATGTATCTGAGTGTTTTTGTTATCATCAAGTCTCTTGATTTATGGTTGTTATTCTATCAGTCATAAATTGGGGGAGATTGTTAGGAATATGTTGTTCTTGATGATAAACATAAAACACTTAGTAGAATTTGTGTAAAGTCATTTTGTAGCTGTCAACGGAATGGTATGCTTTGCAACAATCCGTTGACAAGTAGCTCATCAACGAAATGAGTGATGTAGCAATTGCACTGTACAATACTTCTAGTTTGATATGCATTTCATTGTAGATATTGGATAGGTTTTCTAAGTCATGTTGACTAAGTATTAGATAGGCAAAATAGGTTGGTTAATTGTAAATATCTTATGCCTTGTAATTTTGCCTAAGTGAAGACATGTCAACGGAATGAAGATTACTCTGTCAACGGTATGGAGTTTACTCATCAACGGAATGAAGAATAAAGCTATCAACGAAACACATCTCCCTGCTATCAACGAATCATTATTGCTTTTCTGAATAGTTGACAAAGTGATAGTGACAGTTTACTGAACAGATCTAAAGGTGATGTGGAAGTGTACTTTGCATTGGAAACCATTAAAATGGACATGGGGAATAAGGAAACATCCCATTTTCCAATTGGGCTCTTGGGAGTGATCATAATAAGCATGAAGACAAAAGCAAATATCTTCAAGGACCACTGGACAAAGGGAGGAAAAGCAAACTATTGGCGGTTACTCATTGTACTTTTAGTGTAGCCAAAAATAGAGTTGTAAACTTGGGTTTATATAACCAAGTGTAGCAGTTACTTTAAAAAAAGAGAAGAAAAACAAATAGATTGTATTAGCTATTTTTGAGAGCATTTTTCTTCTCTACATTATTGTAACTGAGCAGCTGTGTACTTTTGTATCACAGATTATTTCCGCAATAAAAATCACTTCAGTTGGATCATCAAACAATCCAACTGAAATTATTAAGTGCTTGTGGTTTTTATTTTATAAGTTCAGTTTTAATTTGTAAGTTGTTTTTAAGTTTGAGAAATATCAAGGAATTGTATTCAACCCCCCCCCCCCCCCCCCCCCCCCCCCCCCCCGTCTACAATTCTGTTAGGTCATTTGGGATTAACAAAAGGCAATATCTGGCCTGGTAAATGAGAGGTATTGAAGCTTTCCAAGGATGCGACGATATGCAGTAACATCAACAACAGATGCATTTGAATCAATAGTCAATGATAAAGAAGAGCTCATAGGAGTAGTTACTGGATTACATTCATGCATATTAGAATCATACAAGAGGTCCTGAATATACTTCGTTTGTGACAAAACAAGACCACCATTATAAGGAAGTACTTCTATACCCAAAAAATAATGTAGGTTGCCGAGATCTTTAAGTGAAAAACGTTGTGAAAGAGTCTGAATTATGCGTGTGATGAGAGAGTCATCACAACCAGTAATGACAATGTCATCGACATAAATAAGAACATAGGCAATTAAATCACCATGATGCAAGATCAACAAAGAATTATCTGAATGTGATTTTTTGAAACACATCTGAAGCAAAAAAGATGTTAACTCAATATGCCATCCGCGAGAGGCCTGTCTTAAACCATAAATTGGTTTTTGAAGTTTACATATATAATCAGGATATTGCTTGCTTATAAAGACAGGAGGCTGGCGCATGTACACTTCTTCTTCAAGTCTGCCCTGAAGAAAGGCATTATTCACGTCCAATTGGCGGATAGACTAGTGACGTTGTACTGCAATTGACAGAACAAGGTGAATTGTTGCTGGTCTAACAACCGGACTAAAAGTATCATGAAAATCGATGCCAGGACGTTGGGTGAACCCTTTTGCTACAAGCCGAGCCTTGTAGCGCTCAACAGACCCATCAGGATTATGTTTAATTTTGAAAATCCAACGACAATCGACAATGTTCTGAGAAGAATTTTTGGGCACTGAAATCCAGGTTTTGTTACGAAGCAAAGCATCGTGTTCAGCAGACATAGCATCACGCCATCACATGATAGATATACTTTGGAGGTTTGCACATCATAACACTGGTGAGCATGGTGTTTGACAGAGAAACCAATATAGACAAATGGAGTGGAGTTCGGAGCAAGTTTATGAGAGGCATATGGGCGACACCATGGAAAACATAGACATCCAAAAACCCGCAAATGTGTATAATCTGGAGATTTTTTGAATAACTTTTTGTAAGGTGAACAATGAGGGTTAACATGGGTTGGAAGTCATTTAATGAGATATGTAGCATGTAAGCATGCAAATGACCAAAAACTAGAGGGTAAAGAGGCTTCATGGAGTAATGTTTTCGCAGTTTCGACTATGTGAAGGTGACGTCGTTCTGCCATAGCTACCCTTTGTGGTGTGTATGGAGGGGAAACTAAATGCTCAATTCCCTGAGTTGCAAGATAAGTAGACATGCCTTGAAACTCACCACCACCATCTGTATAGAGAGTGCAAATTTTTGTTTGAAAATATCGCTCAACTAAAGACTGAAATTGTTTGAAAATGGAGAGCACCTCAGATTTATACTTGATAGTATATAACCATATATACTTAGTGTAGTGGTCTACAAAAATCACATAATACAATTTTTGATCAAGTGAAAGAACTGGAGATGGATCCCATAAATCACTATATAAAAGCTACAGAGGTCTTTGAGTTTGCAATGAATTACTGGAGAACGATAAACGGTGACTTTTATTACATAAACAGGAATTACATTATGTAAAATTTTTGGAGTGACAATAATTTAAAGAGAAATCATGTAACATTGATTTCAAAATCCTAAGACTGGGATTGATGCCACCGAGACAATCAGGATCCAAATACTGACCCAGGCCATCAGGATCAGGATTTAACTCGAAACTCCAAATACTGACACTGGCCATCAGGATTTGATCCAAGAACTGGTCCATCAGAATTTAATATAAATCCTGACCCAGTTCATTTAGCTGTTACAAATAAATACTGATACTGTTAAATTAAATCAATAAATAATATTAAATAAACAGGTAATAAAATTCATCGCCCAGGTCGCCTCGCGTACGCGAGACGCCGAGACATTCGCCCAAATCTCCCTTCGACCCGAGTCGAGTCGAGTCGAGTCGTGTCGTGACGTGACGTGGTGGGGCGAGGCACTACAAGAAAATTGTTAATAGACATCACTGCTTTCACATCGGTTGTAGATGCGCCCGATGTAAAACGAGATTATTACATCGGTTGTAAAATAACTGATGTCTATATGTGTTTCAGACATCATCTCGTTGTCAAATCGATGTCTTAGGTACACTTTAAAAAATAAAAAAATGTGCGCTTGTCCAGTTTTTCCCCCCTTGTCCAATTTTTTCCCCTTGGCCAAATTTTCCCACCTTAAACCAATTTCCCCCTCTTTTCTAATATTTTTGCTTTCCCCCTCTTTTCTAAGATTTTTTCAGACAAAATTAAAAACTAAAACCTCACAACTCACAACTCTCACCTCGACTAAAAATCTCTCTCAAGAACCCTGAAATCAAGAACCTCCTCCAACTCTCATCTAAAATCAAGAACCCTAAATTCACTGCTCATCTCGAAATCAAAGTGGCAATCTCTCATCTCAACTCTCAAAATCGATTTGTTTCCTCTAAATCGTTTTGTTAAAGAACCAAATTCGAAGCTTAAAAGCTCGAATTGGTACTCAAATCTGTCGATACCCAATCTGTTCTCAAAAGATAATCTTTTATTTCTCTAATTGATGTTGATTTATAGGTTTATAGGTTGAATTGATGGTTCATAAAGTGGGTTTCGTTGTTTTTGCCCAATTTTTGTATTTTTCACTATTTGGATCCGAAGTTGATTATTATTGGTAGTGTGAGCTTCCAGAGAGAAACGGTGAAAAGTGCTTCATCATCTAAAAATTCCCATGTCTTAGACCACAACCTCATAGGAGCTATTTTGTGCGAAAAGGAAGCTGTGCCTGCTGTGTGTGGCATTAGATCCATTTGGGTTTCTCCTGCGAACAGAAGAAAACAAATTTCCACCCATTTGCTTAATGCTACAAGGTATGTCAAGATTGTTGCCTGCTAATTTTTGATATAAATGTCTTTGTATCCCTTCCTTGTTAGAGTACGTGGCTCCATTAGAAATATTTATAACCTGAAAGCCGAGTAAGGTATGCTGGGAAGAGCTGCATCCACGAGTAATAGAAAACTATATATGCTACAAAATATTGTAAACAATTGGAAACTATACCAATTTTAAAAATAGAGCTATGCTTGATTAATGTGTTGCAGGTGCAGTCTAGTTTGGTACTTAGCCACTTACAGATTAAGTATAAAAAACATGTTTTACAATCAGTAGTCAAATACTCGATTAAGAAAAATAAACTGAATCAGTTCTAGTCTGGTTATCGTGTTCTATGCTTTCACTATTTCAGGGGATAGACTTGTATGACTAATAACAAGTCTCTGAAAGGCAGAAATCGTTAGTTCAGGATTTGAGTAGGTGGGTAGAGACATATATTTTGTGTTAGGTAAAAATTTAATGTAATGATTCCTAACCAACAAGTGAAACTGATTCAAAATACACTCTAGCAATTGCTGCATTCACTAGTCAGGACCTTAAAACCGATGGGAAGCATAGAGAACTTTCTGCTGGCTTCATTGATTTCAAAGTTTTAGAGCCTGCCTTGAGAAAAACCTAATTATGTATACATAATGCAGTATCCCAATAAAGGAATTTTAAAGCTACATAATCCTTTGAAGGAACAGAGTACAAGCTATCCCTAACCTTTCCTACAGATTATCCTTTTAAGCCTCTAAAGGTTAAGTTTGAGACTGGGTGTTTCCATCCCAATGTGGATATCTATGGTATCTGTTGAATCTGGCTAATTATATCGCCGAGTGAAACTCCACCTTTCCTTAACATCAGCTCCAACTCATGTTTGCTAATAACCAACTTAATCCTTAGAACTCCAAAACTTTTCTCTGACAATAATACTTTCGAATTTGAATATTAATATATCATTTGTTTGTTGTAAAATTGTAATTTGTTTTTGTATTTGTTTACAAAAATAGAAGACCAGTCTATTGTACTTATAGAACCACTGACAGGAGATTGCCCTTGAAATATTTTAAAATTACAGATTAACCTGGGGCCACTAAGAAGTCGAAACCTCTCATACTCACTAGATCCTTTAATTTTCCTAATCATGATTAGATTGAAACTTATTATGTTGAATTCTGAAAGTTAGAACATATAAGAGGGCCGACAGAACTAATTTGATGATTCTGTTCCTGTATTGTGTGGATATAGGGATACAATGATGTTATACATGAATGATAATGATGATTTTATATAGCAAAGATTGTGTTTTTAGTTTATTGCATCTCTTCTTGTTCATTGTTTCTTGACAGAATTGATAACAAAACAGTATAGCAAGAAATATATTCTATTGTTCTCTGGTATATCTTGTTTAAATACTTTTTTGTTTTTCCTTTCAGATTTTGGAACTATATGCCTAGACATCCTTCAGGTAGTTTTTCGGTTACACCATGGCATTGGTTTTTTAACTTTTTTTAAGCTAACGGTTGTATCCCAAGATGATTGCTGATGTATGTTTGAATGATTTGCAGGATAAATGGTCATCGGCTTTTGATGTGAGGACTATCCTGATCTCTATACAAAGTCTTCTTGGAGGTACTTTTTACTTAAACTTCAATTCACAGTAGTTTTGATCATCACTCTATTAGAAAACTGTGGCATATTGTTCACAGTAGTTTTGATCATCACTCTATTATTATTTACATATTATGTGGAAAAATGCCGTCTGATGTGTTCTCAGCTTTCCTAGATATTATGGGTAAATAATCAAAGATAACAAAAGAAGATGCTATAGGGCTGCTTAAGGAAATGCAAGAGAATGGTAGGTATCATGTGGAAACTTGGTCTTAGCCTTTAATCAGAGAATGCTAACAGTTTAGGTAGATCTTTGTTAGAATTTTTAGATAATTTTTAGATAATGATCTTTGTTATAATGTGTCTATCTCTGTTGTTTACAGGGCAAAGGTAGTCAAATTATTGATAACGTTTCCAGGTAGGTCAGTAGTAGTTTTAGATATTAGTAAAATATTCTTAAAAATCGCCTTGTCTTTGAGTGTTTATTGCATGTCTAATTGTAATCTTGACCAGGTACTCAAAGAGTCTTCTGGAATTCTTGATTGACGTCAATTGATGCTAGAGGCATGTGAAGTGAATACAGTATCTGAATATGATTACATTGATTTGTTAAGTGATGTAGTAATTGCCAATGGTATATTTATTTTGCGGATTGAATTGCTAGTTGGTAGGTACTTCTGCAAATGTTTTTTAGTGTTATTTAGTGTGTTTTGTTGATTGAAGGTTGATGGATGTGTAGTTAATTTTACGGAATGATGATGATGGATGTGTAGTTAGTTTTGCGGATTGATTTGTTTGTGGTTGGATATATTTTTTGAATGATGTAATATAAATGGTTGGATATATATTGTGAATGCACTACACCATATATGATATTTTCCAACACCTAAAAAAAGTGTGAAAAATCATGAATAGTGTTGCTAAAAGCCAAAAAATAGCCTACGCCAACACTTTTCCCAATTTTCGAAGTGTTGGACTTTGCACTGTGACCGTAGGGGTCTATGCCAACACTTGATGAACCAGCAGCAACACATGAAAAAAATGTTATTGTATACCCCAATGGCAATACTTTCTTGTCTTTACCAACACTAAGAAAAATGTTGGGATAGACCCTATGCCAACACAAGTACTCCATACTATTTTTCTAATTGGCAACACCCAGTGCTCTATTCCAACACTTATTCGTGAAACACTTTTTTGTATTTGGCAACAATATTTTAGTTTTGCAACATTAATTTGTTCAACATTAGTCATTTTTTGCCAACACATTAAACACTTTAAAAACTTGCCAAACAAATATCAACTGCATTTTTCTACATCAATATAAACAAATGTTCAAAGCTATCGCCATTCAACACAAACAAACTTCCAAAAGCTACTAGAAAGACGATAAAAACATATCAAAAGCTACTAGACATAACTTAGTTTTACATCAATTTATACCCAAACATGCTATGAATCTATATCCTTGTATATGTCCTCTAAAATCTGCTTCATGCTTAACCGCACCAGGATAAACGCATTCTCTAAAAGTAGACACAATGAATGAAGTTAAGGATATCTTTGCAACACCTGGTGGACAAACAAAACACAATAGTGAGACTCTCAGATTTTAAAAAGTAAGATTCATATTATATCATCATATCTAGATGCAACTATATAAAAATGCATAAATTGTAGTAAACAAGTACTTTAGATAGGAATTAATATATTAACAAATTTTGTATCAAAGACATAGCCACATAGGTCTTACCAAAATAATTGGGCATACAGAGATCTTATACCACTTTACAGGCTGAATGAATCAGAGAAAATATGCTCACAAGTTAAAGAAACCAAACACCACTTTTTATCATTACAAATACTAGGAAATTCTAAACCAGGAAAGTAGATATATATGAAGAACCTACTAAGAAACGACTTAAAACACAAGGAAGGTACTTACAGTTGGCGAGTCCATTCATAGAAAAACCGCTTTCAGGTCCACAATCCTTTTCTTCTGGTCCAACAGAGACTGGTTAAGGTGACACTGAAAATGGTGGTGATAAAGTCAGACCAAAATTCTCAATTATTATGAGGCAAGTTAGAAAGTTGAGAGGAAGTAAAAACTACAAGTTACTAACCAGTAAGATTTCAAATGTTTAAGTTAAATAAAAAGTGAAGATATCCCATTAATTCCTTACTAACATCAGTATGTGATTACTCTTTCGATCAAATTTTTTCTTCGCAGCATCATATCGGTCATTGATCACCTTAAAAGTCACACGAGCTTCCTCCTTCTCTGCTTCCATTTTTTAGAGTTCAGTTTCAATAGCAGACTGAGCATCGTGGCATTGATCCCTCTCTAATGTCAAAGTCTTAACTCTTTCTTCTTCCATAGACAATTCCTCTGTAAGCTTAAGTAATGCACTTGTCCGCTCTTCCCTTTCAAGCTTTAGATAATCTGTATTAGTCTCAGCTGTAAGCTTAAGTAATGCACTTGTCAGCTCTTCTCTTTCAATCTTCAAAAAAAAATGCATTAGTCTTAGCTGTAGACAGTTTGCTTTTAGCACTAAATAACTTCTGTCTCACTTCAGAAAGTAACTGCACTTGGTTAATATAAAGAGCCGTTATGTCCCCCTCATTCCAATTTTCTTTCTTTTTAGAAGAAAATGCTAGCTCCTAAATCCAAAGTCAGGTCAGAGTTCTCGAAAGAAAAAACAATTGGCAAGCTATAAACTTGAAAAGATAGTGAAGGCTGAATGTTACTAACAAGGAAGAATTTTTACATGTTAACCTTCACAATAATATATAAACGACAACCACATAGACACTTATACTCTGAGGCACAAAGGATATCTACTCCAAAACAGAAACTTGAACAAATGACTGCTTATATAAACATGTGACAGTATACAATGCCAATTGTGATGTACATGGGCACATAGCGATAAGACAGAACTCAACACATAGTTAATTTGGTGAAATATGTAACTTACTCATAGTTTTTTGAATAATGTATAAAAATTACATCATTTCTGTTTTACTAACTGCGGCAAGTGAGTACTGATCCTCTCAAATTCTTCCTTCGCAGTATTAAAAGCCTCAAAGGCCATAGAAGCCTCCTTCTTCTCTGCATCCAATTTCACAATTCACATAATTCGAGTGGATCGTCAATATCCCATATAGAAATTACACTTTAATATCTTATTCTAATCACAACTCAGAAGTTATTATCCTTATAGGTATATTATCGTACTAGCCCAAAACATTCAATATCTTATTCTAATCATTCTTTTAGAGTAAATTAGACCTTCAAGGTTATAACATGTCCAAAATTCAGCTTTAAAACATGTCTACATAATTTAGAACATCCATTTTAAAACAGCCCTACAGCTTATTCAAAACATTTTGAGTTAATGGCATTCAATCAGCTCTAACTCACTATTCACAAGTCTGGTATATACCATATTTGGCAGGAACACAAACAAGACAAAAACCTATAACTTTTATCTTTTATCCAACATTAAATAAGGTTATTAAACTCTTCAAAACAACTCCCCAAAACAGGGCAGTCAACCTGGAAATTGAAATGCTGTTGCGCAAGCTATACCTAAACATTTTTAGCAAATTGAAAACTAATCATTTTAATACCAAATTTTTTTGAGATCCTCCTGAACCTCATATAAGTATACCAGAAAAATTTCAAACCAAAACCAATTTTATATCAATAACAACCAGCTAAACAATCATGTGCCAAAGTACAGAAAATTTTCTGCTGCGCGACGTTTAGTAAAACTATGATAACTCTTTACTCGTATACTCAAAAGACTCAAGGTCAGCGCGTAATTAAACTAGAAAACAAATAGAACAATTCCACTATAATGCTATTACCCAAAACTGCTGTTAATGGCTCCAGAACAGCAGAACAGAAACATGGCAGTAAACAAGTTTGTTGGATTTAACCATTCAAGTTCTCCTTTATCCTTCGTTATCACTAACCAACCATTATCAATCAATACCAATCAATTGCAACTTAAATTAATTATTTCAATCAGAAGAACCTTACAAATATACATAACCAAAATAAAAAAAAATTAAGAACCATTCTTAACATGAAGAAACAAGGATCAAAATTTAGGGATTATACCTCAAATCAAGTTATAAGCTCCACCCAATTCAAAGCAAGATCAAACAAGAAGCATCATACCAATCTTTCCCCAATTTTTCCTATATATGCCCTAGCTTTTCTTCATCTCCAAATTCAAGAAAACTACCACAACATCATAAAGTGAAAATCATACAAACAAATTCACGAACCTAAACTGTTGGTCTTGCCATAAACTCACAAAAATTACAAGAAACACAAAACTAAAAATAGGATTTATAAAAAATTGAAGCTAAAAAAGATATATACCTAATTGAAATTGTGAAACAATTGAAGCTCCAAAAGTCCGTGATTGAAAGCTCCAATTGAACCCATGTGTAGAAGCCCCAATTGTACCCTTGTGTTAAGCCCCAATTGAAACAAAATAAATTGATAGACTAAAATAAATTGATAGACTGCTAGGACCCATGAATAAATTGGTAAAACCAGATGTTTAAAGTAGAAGATAGTGAAGAAACCCAGATGTCTTGAAACTGAAGGCTGCGAAGAGAGAGCATCGTGAAGAGAGAGTGTTTTGGGATAAACCTAGTCCCCAAATGTGTTTTAATTGTTTTTAGATATTTAGTTTTTAGAAAAAATAAACTGGGCGGGATAATTTTAGACAAAGGCCGCCCAAATTTTGGTCAAAGATGTGACCCGCCCATGATTATATTAAATCCCGCCTAAATTTTCAAATTTTGTAACACGTTTTCAGCCATCAATTGTAACACCAAAATATGTGTTACAATAGACACATAATCATCTCTAAGGTAACGTTAGATGACATCAACGGTAACATCAAAAAAAAATATTACCTTACATCAATTTTAAGTCATTTAAGGTAACATTTTAGCTTGTAACACCAAAAAAAGTGTTGGTAATGGTCATATATGGTGGTAGTGATGGTCCATTTTTTAATTATTTTTTTTACGCTTGGAAAGACAATGATTTATTTAATATAAGCTCAGAAACTAATATCTAATGGTAACAAACATCAAAATTTTAATAAATACTGATGTCTAAGATCTAAATATACATCAATTTTATTGTGGCAAAACTGATGTCTAACACAAAGATATACATCACATTTTTCCTATAAATACTGATGTTTATAAGTTCATTAGACATGAGTATAGGATGATGTCTAAGATGACAATAGACATCAATTTATTTGCTAGAAAATTGATGTCTTAGAGCTAAATATACATCGGTTTCTGATCGATGTCGAAGATAGACATCACCGACAAAGACATCGGTTGGCAAACAACATAGACATCGGCCAGAAACTGATGTCTATTGACCCTTTTCTTGTAGTGAGGCGAGGCGGGCAGCCGCCGCGCGCGTGTGTGCGCGCGTGAGGCACATAATAACACCATGCACACCCATATGACTTAGTAGTTGTACACTACTCTTGCACATGGTTCTAGATAAACCCACCAACCTCTCATTTCCATTTCTATGTGGGATACAAGTTATTTCAATATAACCAACCCACATAACCCATTTCAAGCAACCTATTTCAACTCAATTTATTTATGGATTCTACTAAGAAAATGTCTTAGATCCAAACATGAAAGTTTAAGTCCTCATTACAAGGAAGAACCTCCAATTGTTAGTTTCCGGAAATTTCATCAAGAACATATTTAAAATATTCCTCAAACTTTCCATTTTCTAACAAGGACAATATTTGGGCCTTGATTTTGCTTGCATACTAGCAAACTTGCTTTCATTGCCTTTAAATTAGTAATATACTATAATGAGATATGTAAAACTAATCCCCGAGTGTTGATTTTAGTTACATGTAATTAGGATTTGTTAACCTGTTAAGATATTATGGCTTGCGTATAAATTATCGATTGTTATGCTATGACCTAATTAAAAGCTTCAATAATTCATTTTTTTGTAATTATTTATTCAACTCGATCAAACTTGTTTTTGTACGTTAGGAAGCTTATCAAGCAAGACCTTTATTTTTTGGTATGTACCATTGGTCCTAGCTCTACGACTTAGAAGATGTTGAAAAAGATTCAAAAGATGTCTAGTTGTGAACTTTTCGCAGACGGTGACAATTCTGCCTAACGGTGCAACTCGAGATAAAATTAACAACTTGGATAAATCTTTGTAAGTGAAATTACTCCTTCCCACATGATTGCTTTATTGGTTTGCTTATCGTTAATGTGATGGTCAAGATGTAGTTGAATATAGTATAAACTTCTGGGAAAGTCTATTAGGCCTCATTCGAGGCTACTCATTTTCTTCGTATCTAGTAAATGTGTTTTTGTTGCTTTGGCTGAGGTGATATTTTCGAGCTGTCAATATTGGATGAGCTCATGTACCGAACTTGTCAATATGGGGAAGTATGAGCACATCTCCTTTCCAATATTATATGTTGAATATTATAACCTAATACAAAGGCAACAAAAACACATTTACTAGATAGTTAAAAAATGAATAGCCTCGAATGAGGTCTCAAATACTTTGAGAGAAGCTTTGACTATATTTTTACTACATCATGAGTATTAGTTATTAATAAGTCTACCTGATAAAGCAATCTTGTGGGAAGGGGTAATTTCACTTTTAAAGATTTCTCCAAATTATAATTATATCTTCAGTTGCAAATGAAAGGCATATGTTTAGGCCTATTTGTTTACATCGATGATTCAACTCAACTTAAACAAGTTTGTAATAAGTAAGTAATAATTCAATTGTCACAGTCACAGGAATCTCAGAAGATCATATATGTCAGAAGAATACAGATTAAAGTCATCCTACAGATTTGAAGAAATACTACATTGAAAGAATTTCAATTATTTGTTCAAGCCTCAGTGAAGTCTTCAAAGAAGTGGATTTATTAAAGTGATAGAGGTTTTAGATTTGTGACAGCAAATGTACAGGTTACAAAGATTGATCAACAGTCAAAAGCGGACAATGGACCACAGCTTAAAGTCAAGATGAAGAACAGACATTGAAGTTAGTCATTTATGAACCAGACAGTGCATCAAATGACAACCTCAGACAATGGCTATTCTTCATCAAGTTCAAGTGGTTCAAGAATTGGTTTTTCTATTCTATGAGAATTTAAATTCTATTTTAAATTAGTTATTAATTTATTTATTAAATTAATTCATCAGAATTAATTTAGCAAATAAATTAAGTAATTAGTTTATTGAATAAATTAATTCATCAGAATTAATTTGTGAAATAAATTAATTATTAGAATTAATTTAGAATTAGAATTTGAATTAAATTAGAATTCATTAATTAAAATGAACTAGAATGACTACCCACGATAGTCATACCGGTAGTCATACCGGCAATCATCCCGGTAGTCATCCCGGTTTGTTTTAGATAATTCTAATTTAATTATCCTAAATTATCATAGTCATGCTAAGCCATTTTGGTAGTCATCCAAGGATTTTTAGATAGTCATTCGAGTATTAAATCATAGTCATTCCACAAAGCAAAAGGCAACACACGTGCAGGTTTTGGCAAGTGGTTAATCAAAAAGGTGATTAACTTTATAAGAAGATTTGATCAAGACAGAAGATTGTTTTTATCAACATCACATTCATAAAAAAACTTTTGTGAAGAACTCTGCCGAATCATTTCTTCTGTGAATTAAATTCTAGAATCATAGTGTTAAATCTAAACCACTAGAATTCATTCACTTGTATTGCTTTGACTATCTAGAGGATTTTTATACCTAGAACGTATCTCAAATTATCAATTATTGTTATATCTTTTTATTACAAAAATAGATAAATTCATGTCGAATTTATTCTAGATTTATTTTAATTAGTTTGAGATTCAATCTTGTAATCAGTACCTCATTTGTAACACCTTTCAAGTTTAATATAAGTTATATTTAACTTGAATTCTATTTCATTTAATTCTGCCATAATTTGTTGTTAAATTGTTTGATTCTAAATAGAACAAATTCGATAAAACGGTATAGTTTGTATTCAACCCCCTTCTACAAACATATCAGGACCTAACAATTGGCATCAGAGCCTTTTGATTAATATACAAATCAAAGATCCAATTGTTTTGAGATTTTTTTTCTTAAACTCTGAATTTTTTATTATTCCTAAAAATCTCAAAAGATGTCTACTACACACAAAGTGGGTACAGTCAAAATCCCAATGTTCAGCAAGGAGCATTATCCTATGTGGAAGAAGAAAATGCTTCTATTTCTTAAAGTTGCTAATGTTAAATACATTGATGTGCTGAAGAATGGACCAAGACTCCCTATGATTATTGAGGGGGAGCTAATAGAGAATGATGTTGTTACTTGGGGCTGCTAGGATGTACCCTAAGGATCCCAAGGACTACACTCCTGATGAAAAAGAGGATGTTACCTTGGATGTCTGTCTACAGTTGATACTGGTTGATTGTCTTGATCCTGTCATGCATAATCATGTCCTAAACTGTGATACTGCCAAACACATTTGGGACACTATAGAGATAATCAATGAAGGGACAGAGGAAGTTAGAGAGAATAATCTGGAAATTCTCACCTCTCAATATGAGCATTTCAGATCAAACCCTGGTGAAGGTATCACTGAGGTTTTTGAGAGATACAACAAATTAATCAATGATCTGAATCTCAATGGGAAGCACTACACTATCAAGGATATTAACAAGAAGTTCCTACTGACACTTCCACCTCATTTGGAGCACAAAATATCTGCCATTAGAGAAGAAAGAGATCTTAGAGAGATTGGTTTGGAAAGACTGTATGGTGTTCTAAAGACCTATGAGCTAGAGCAGATTCAACAAAGGGAGCTGTATGGAACTGGGAAGATAGTTAGTACTTCTACTGCATTGTCTGCTGAAGTCCCACAGAAACTGGAAGTGAAGGCTATTCAACCTTCCAGTTCTAACATGAATGTTATTGATGCTGAATATGGTTTAACATCCATAGATCAATCTGGTGGTGACTTATATTCTTTAGAGGAACTTGATCAGCTGGAGGATGGTGATTTGGCTTTGATAGTCAGAAAGTTTGGGAAGTTCAGATTCAAAAGGAATCTCAATCTTAAGTTCAGGCCCAGATTTTAGAGAGGTGGATCTTCTTCTTCAAGTAGCACAAGGGGTGGCTACAAAACTGGAACTGTGGAAAGGAGCACAATCAGATGCTACAATTGCAATGAGTTGGGTCACTTTGCTACTGAATGCAGAAAGCCAAAGCAAGTGACAAGAAACACATTTGATTCTAGCAAGAAGAACAAGATTGGGAAAGCCTATGTTGCTGCAGGAAAGAGTTGGGATGACACTGACAGTGATGAAGAAGCAGGTGAGATTGGGAACCTTGCTTTAGTGGCTAAAGAGGCAAGCACTTCATCTGCATACATGTCAGAGGTAAAGTTCACTGACACTGAAATGATTCGTCATCTTAGTTGTACTATTTCTTGTGCACGTACTGGAAATGATAGAATAATTCTTTTGAACACAGCTCTTGAAAAGGAGATAAAAGAATTAAAACTTGTGCATGTTAATCAGAATGAACTTACTGAGAAAATAGCATTTCTTGAGAATAGGGTTAAATGTTATATTCAACTGGAAACCATTCTCAAGGAAAAGAATAGTGAGCTGAAGACTAAAGCTAATGCTTACTTCAACTCTTGTAAGACGGATAAAGAAATTATCAATAAACAAAGTATTGGTCAGACCGTAGGAATAGGGTATGACTATAATGAGTCTATTGGTAAATTAAGCATAAATACCCCTAATAGAGTTAGTCCTGAAGAAAGGGGTATTCCTGATGTGCTTAAAGGTATTGATAAACCTTTATTTAGAGAGTCCCAAGCATATCCTCTGAATGAATACTCTATCATCATTGAAGAGGAGATACTTGAAGAAGATCTTGCTTTTGAAGTTGAACAGTCCAACAAGTGTGTGTCTGACAAACCAGTCAAAGTTGTTTCTGCAACGAAGAATAAGTCAGACATTCATAAAGTGGATCAAAACAACTGTAAAACTAACATGCCTGCTGTTAATTCTTCTCATAAAGCATGTGGTGTGAGAAATTGCATGTCTTGTGCTTTCAATGTTATGTATGCTTATTTTAATAGTAAGCATGTATCTAGTGATAAGATTGCTCCACGTCAACATGTTAATAATAAGAAGCATGTTAAAGCTAAGACTACTAGTCCTCCTAAGACTAGAGTGGATTCATTTATCCCTAAGCCTACTCAGAAATATGTTAAGGCTGGCTATAAATGGAAACGTTCTTTTGTGAAAGAGGTTGAAGTAGTTGTAGCTAAAAAGGTTATTTTGCCTGACAAAGGCCAGTTCTTTAAGTATGCCGGACCCAATCAAGTTTGGGTTCCGAGGAAGGACTAATCAATTTGATATTGCAGGGAGTTAAACAGGTAAACCGTGTTATGTGGATTCTTGACAGTGGCTGTTCAAGGCATATGACCGGAGATAGAGCCCTGTTATCAGATTTGGTTGAGAAAGCTGGTCCAGTAGTTACCTTTGGAGATAACAGCAAGGGTATTACGAAAGGATATGGCTGTTTGAAGTTTGGAAATGTTATCATTGATAATGTATCATTTGTGGAAGGTCTGAGGTTCAATCTTCTCAGCATCAGTCATTTCTGTGACAGAGGATATGATGTTTCCTTTGAAAGAGAGAAGTGTCAGATCCTTCACAAGAAGAATGGAAAGCCTGCTCTTCCAGGAGTAAGGAAAGGTGACTTGTTCATAGCTGATCTGCATTCCAGATCCAAAGATGGAGTTAATTGTTTTTATGCTAAAGCTTCATGAGATGAAAGTTGTCTATGGCACAAGAAGATGTCTCACCTTAACTTCAAAATCATGAACTCTTTAGTTAAGAGGGAATTGGTTAGAGGTTTGCCTCAGATGGAATTTACACAGGAAGGACTGTGTGAGGCATGTCAGAAAGGAAAGTCAAAGAAAGATTCTCACAAGGGCACTGACACATCATCAATAACTGAACCACTTCAGCTACTGCACATGCATGAATTTGTTTGGTCCAGTTAATGTGATGTCCATGTCAAAGAAACAATATGCACTTGTGATTGTTGATGACTTTTCAAAATATACATGTGTTTTATTTCTACATTCCAAGGATGAGACCCTACACCTGGTGATTGACCATATAAAGTTGATTGAGCTGGATTCTAGATTCCCTGTTAGAGCCATAAGGTCAGATAATGGTACTGAATTCAAGAATGCAGTCCTAAATGACTTTTGTGCTGATAAAGGAATAACAAGACATTATTCTGCCCCTAGAACTCCTCAACAAAATGGAGTAGTGGAAAGAAAGAATCGTACATTGATTGAAGCTGCTAGGACTATGTTAAGTGAGTCTAAACTTCCAACGTACTTTTGGGCTGAAGCAGCAAATACAGCTTGGTATACTCAGAATCGAACTTTAATCAACAAGGACTTAATGAAGACTCCTTATGAGATCATGAACAACAAGAAACCAACTGTCAAGTACTTTCATGTATTTGGAGAAACATGCTTTGTGCTTAAAGATGACAATGTTAAACGTGGGAAGTTTGAGGCCAAGGCACAAGAAGCTATTTTTGTTGGTTATTCTAGAAGATTTTACAGGGTGTACTTGGTTGGCAGTCACACAGTAAAGGAAAGTGTCAATGTTACTTTTGATGACACTAAGCTCCCTAGTATCCAAAAAGAAGATTCATCTGAGAAGCTGAAGTTTGATAACTTGCCAGACTCAGAATCAGATGATGTAGCTTCACCTGAAGTTATTGCTGGGAATGATAATAACAATGATGATAATGATCATGGTGGTGGTGGTGGATTCACTGGTAACAATGGAGATACCACCAACACTGGAGAAGAATCATCAAGACAATCAAGCAACAACTCAGGGGGAGAAAATGAAGGATCATCTAGTCACTCACAACATCAAAGTGAATTACAAGGCGAATCATCAAGATCAAATCTTCCAAAACAGACTGTATGGAACATAGCTCATCCTTTTGAGCTGATCATTGGTGATCCAGATGTTGGAGTTAAAACTAGAAGTGCAACTCAGAATGAAAGTCATTATTCAACATTTCTATCTGAAATGGAGCCAAAGAAAACTGAGGAAGCACTGACTGATCCAGATTGGGTGATTGCTATGCAAGATGAACTCAATCAGTTTGAACAACAACAAGTCTGGAAACTGGTACCCAGACCAAAGAACAAGAAAGTAGTTGGTACAAGATGGGTATACAGGAACGAGCTGGATGAGGATGGCATTGTTACAAGGAACAAGGCAATACTGGTTGCTCAAGGGTATTCACAAGCTGAAGGCATTGATTATGATGAAACCTATGCACCAGTGGCTAGACTTGAGGCCATCGGGATGTTCTTAGCATTTGCAGCTTACTCCAATTTTAAAGTCTATCAAATGGATGTTAAGAGTGCATTCCTGAATGGTGAGCTAGATGAAGAAGTGTATGTGGAACAGCCCCCTGGCTTTGAAAATAAGGAGCTGCAGGACCTTGTGTACTTTCTCTTCAAGGCTATCTATGGTCTCAAACAAGCCCGAAGAAAATGGTATGACACTCTCTCTGGTTTTCTTTTAGAAAATGGTTTTGTTAGAGGTATCATAGACAAAACTCTTTTTTCAAAGAAACACAAAAGTGATATGATATTAGTCCAAGTCTGTAAGAGATTTGCTAAGCTAATGCAGAGTAAGTTTGAAATGAGTATGATGGGTGAGCTGAAGTTCTTTCTTGGATTGAAAATAAGTCAAAGGTCAAATGGTATATTTATTTGTCAATCTAAGTATCTCAAAGAACTCCTCAAGAAGTATCACATCGAGGATTCAACATCAGCAAGGACTCCATCTTCAACAGCAATCAAACTTGGAGCTGCTGACAATTCTATCAAGCTAGATGTTACAAGCTACAGAGGTATAATTGGCTCCTTACTCTATCTTACTGCAAGTAGACCAGATATTATGTATGCTACATGCTTGTGTGCAAGGTTCCAAGCGGACCCTAGAGATTTACATCTTGTTGTTGTTAAAAGAATCTTGAGATATCTTAAGGGTACACCTAATTTAGGTATCTGGTACCCTAAATATTCTGGTTTTAACCTTGTTGGATATACAGATTCTGATTATACAGGTAGTGTTGTGGATAGAAAGAGTACCTCTGAGAGTTGTCAATTCCTAGGAGGTAGATTGATTTCCTGGTATAGCAAGAAACAGCAAACAATTTCCAATTCAACAGCAGAAGCTGAATATATTGCTGCTGGAAGCTGTTGTGCTCAGATCCTATGGATAAGGAATCAATTGAAGGACTATGGATTTGCATTAGACAAAATTCCTATCTTATGTGATAATACAAGTGCCATAGCAATCTCCAACAACCCTGTGCAGCACTCGAGAACGAAGCACATTGATATCAGGTATCACTTTATCAGAGAGCATGTTATGAATGGAACTGTGGAGTTACACTTTGTACCCACAGAAGAACAGACTGCAGATATATTCACTAAATCTGTTGACGAATCCACATTTACCAGGTTAGTAGGTAAATTGGGTATGTTGAATAGTCTTAGTGATTGACAATGTCTCTGGGAGGTTTGTTCTTATCTAGATCATTTTCTCTTGTTGATATTAGATGTTGAATATTGCCAATTCTTGTTTATAATTGCATGCTTGTTGATTTAAATATTTCTGAATAATATATTTTTTCTAAAAATATTTTTCTCATAGTTTTTAAGTGGAGAAATGTATTTTTATTGAAAATGTATTTATTTAGAATTATTTAGGTGTTTTTCAGATTGTAAATATTGTTGTTTAAATATTTCTGCAAGTTTATATTATTTTTATGCAATTCTATATTATTTTTATGCATTTCTATAAGTTTTATGCATTTTTCTGTATTTATTTTAAGTAATTCTGCTAGTTTTTGTTAACAGGTTTGTTTATTTTGTTTTTGTACTAGCATGACTATCGGAATGACTATCTCACATAGTCATTCCATTAGTCATTATAGTTTAGTTTAGTTTTAATTCGTTTTAATTATTTTTTCTGCCTTTTATTTCAGTACTTTGATTTTTGTACTGGAATAAAATTTTAACTCATCCCGGTATTCATTCTAATAATATGTATTTTTTTGATTATTTTCTCTGATTTTCTGTTAATATTTTAAGTCATTCTCAGTTTAATACTGGAATGACAATCGGTATGACTACCCGGTAGTCATCCCGATAGTCATCCCAGACTATTCTGTGGATTGCCTATAAATACTAAACTGTTAGTCATTTCTTCTCATTACTCACAAACTCTTGTTTTTACAAAGTTTCTTTTCTCTCTAGTTTGGTTCTTTATTCTCTAAATTAAAGAACTGCTGTCTATTTTTTAATTTTATTTACTTCGATCGACATAAATTGATTTAATTAATTTCTGATATAATTCTTATTTCTTGGAATTTATTCCCTAAATTAGAATTAATATAAAATTAACTCTATTAATTTGTGTTAAAATGGCCCAGCAATTTGAGATTGTTCTTACTAATTACCATGGCTATTTTGATCCCCTGAAATGTTCAGTTGAACGTTTTAGGCCTTGGATCTCCTTTCTTAATCAACATTCTTGTGTTAATTATGCTATATGTTCAAATGTTGACTTGAAAGTTGATCCTTTATATTTACTTTGTTCTACTGACGACACACAGTACATTATTACTGAGGAAACATTTTGTAATGCCTTGCAGTTTCCTCGGGATAATTTTGACAGACTCCCAAGAAGAATTTATTAGGGTTTTCATCAGTATTCAGTATCAAGGTCCCCTAAATATTGCTAAATTGATCAAAGGGAATCTTGTGTGTGAATGAGATCTAATTTTTGATACTTTGGCTAAGGTCTTTGTGTTAGTGCTTGTGCCCTAGAGACAATACTATAATGTTCTTAGGGAAGACATTTTGATTATTAATAAATATGTTCTATGGATTTTCTTTCAATTATTTATTATGTCTTTATTAACTGCGATATAAATATTAGAATAATAAATGTCCTTGGAATATAAGCATGAATTCTATATCTCTAAGTGTGTGACTTAGAAATGAGATTATATGAGTAGTGTTTATAATCCTAAAAGATCCCTAGTCGAGTATTATTATTTGAGGACAATAATAATGCATTAAGACTAGTATGTTTGTTGACTGATGACCACATCTCATTGATCATAGGTATGGTGATACAAAAGTCAAAGACATAAGTGCATGTTAGCCGAACATGGCACTCGATAGACCCACCGTGTGAATTCTTCATGGTAAATGTTATCAAGTGTCATAAGAAATTCTCACAATGATAATGGTGTAATGATCCTTAGACTTGAAATCATTATATTTCTATATAAGAATTAATATACTTTGATTCTACTCAAAGTTACCTTTGACCGGGTAATGATAAAGGTGGACATTGGGTATATTATGAATCATATGAGAAATATGAATGATAGATATAGGATTTAACCCTCCTATTTTAGGAGTGATATTATTGGCATCTTGATTGAGTGAGACTATGAAATGCATGGCCATGCTCAAATTGTGATTTGTTTAATAGTCTACTCATCGATCAAGTAAACTGGGATTAAATGTTGAAGATGATGACATAAACCATGCCTCGAGTTTAATCTATAATATAAGGTTAAAAGGATAATATTACATGGAACATTATTCATTAAAGGTTTAATTGGATCACCAATTATTATTATTACTTGGGTAGCAATGATGTATTACTAGATTCTCCTCATTGTTTATAATTTTATTATGAGATATTAAAATTATTGCCAACGTAATAATAACCTAAAGGGTTACACATAAAGAACGTTTTAAACGGAGCATTAATTAAATTTCGAATTTAATTGAATTATTATTATTATTGAATTATTGGATTAATTAAGTAGGACTTGATTAATTATATAATAATTCGAATATAATAAATAATACTACTAATAATCAGATTGGGTTTTGGAAGCCCAATCAGATTAGGTATAGGCCCAGAATTCTCTCCATATAAATAAATTATGATGTATTGTTTTAGGTTTAATTGAAAAAAATGTTTTTTTAAAAAACCCTAGCAGCTCTAAATCAAAGAGAGGCTAGAGAGAGAGAGAGAGTCCCGAGGGCAGTTCTTGGCTAGGACCAACTCCGGTGATCGTTGGACGATCGGGCGTTCGTGTGGACTGATTAGAGACGTGTATCGCAAGGCGGGACACGTGGTGAGCATGTCAAAGGACCTCCATTAGTCTGTCGTTCGTAAAGCTTCAAAAGGTAAACGATTCTATTCACGAATTAAATATCGTTTTTCACATGGATCCTGCGGAGGGTTTCGTTAATTTTTCTGTTTGACGCGTTTTTCCGTTGCGTTTTCATGCCCGAAACCCTTCAATGGCATCAGAGCTACTTGCGAAAAGTTTTTAATTCATTTATATGTTTACTGTTTTGATGATAAAATCATTTTTGCGACTATCATGATTGATGCGTTGTTTTTATGAAAACATGAATATTGTATTGATGTATATACATAAATTGTATAATAATGATGATTGAGATGATCATATGATGATCATATAATCTGTATGTATACTGATATATACATGATATATTTTTGTTCTTGTTATGAGAATCGTATTCGATACGATTTCTGATTGGCTGCGCAGATTTGGTGAAATTTGCATACTGTCTCAGAATTTCGCCGAAAATACCTTTTCGGAAAGGGAAATGGGCGTCTGAACAATACTGACAAAGTCACTCGTTCATCTGTAACGCGTTTGACGTCGTTTACTGTCTGTAAAAAGCAGTTTATTGTTTTCATAATTTTGATTTTAATTTTCTGATTTACACTTTATTTAATTTTTTGATTGGATCATGAAAAATATGATATGGTGTGATATGTTGATGCAATGTGAGATGTTCTTAACTGTTAATTGAGCATGGTGTATGTTTATGGCCCTAAGACCCATAGGTTAGTGGTTTTTGATTATGGTTTTGGTTTTAAATACGACTTGCATGTCGTTCATTCTTGTAATGATTAAATATCGAATGTAACTCGAGTTTCTCTTGTAAGTTTATTAGATTAGCTTTTCATATTATGTAATTGATGATATGAAGACATGGAGACATGCCAAGGAGGCGATCAGAGGAGACATTACAAGGAAGCATGAAGACATGTGTAATTTATTATGTTGTATTTGATACCACCATAGATTGACCTTGATTTTTCCTTAGCTTGGAAAAATCGCATAGGATTGGGCCATAACCAAGCACGTTTACTTTACGCACTTTACATATATGATGCATGTGATGATGGTATGTATGCGTAGCTATATTGATGCATGTTTTAATTAGATTAAACATGTATGTATTAGATACATCACCCATGCCATGCCTGCTAAACAAGATAAAATCTGTAACGATCCAAGATTTTAAAATTGAACAAAACGAAAATGAGATTCCTGTGTTTATGAAACACGAAAATAAGTATGAATTTTCGATTTTTTGATATGGGGCGATTTTGACAAAAATACAAGCAGCACTTGTAAGAAAGACGGATTTTAAGTGAGACCACTGTGACTCCTCTGTTGGACTGGAAATCAAACCATTGATGAATTTTGAATTGAAGTACTTAGTTCAAGGAAAAATTGGGAATCTCTTGATGATGGGATCATGGTCGTTTTAATAATAAAATCTCTAAATTTAAAATATTAAGTCACTTAGATGCCTTCCAATGGGTAACACTCGTCAAGACCTAGATCGAGAAAGAGTGGGTTCGCCAAAGCGAAGCACTCCAATCTATCGTGGTAAGGCGCGATGAAGTAAATGTGATACTTAACTGTTAGACCATTGGGTTAGACTTAACTAAGTCACCACAATAGGATTGTGAACTTAGAGGCATGGAGTTTGGTATGATTTATTGGATAAATGTGGACAAATGTTGTTCTACCAGACTTTCCAAGAGTTATATATGATATAATTGACAAGAGTTGTCTACCTAAATAAATCATGTTTTGGGAGTAAAGCCAAAAAGCTGACCTTAAGCATGACGAAATATGGATCATGGCTCACTAGAAGGATTTAGAGTAATGCCTTCCGAATTAATAGTTAGGGCTATTGATTTGATAAAAATAGTTAGAGATATATATTGTGAATATATATGGATAATCACTTGAACAAACTCAAACAATTTCTAAATGGCAAACTCAAACAATTTCTCTGTGCGATCAGTCCTTGAGAAGGAAAAGCTAACAGGAACCAACTTCCTTGATTGGCAAAGGAATTTGAGGATTGTCTTCAAGCAGGAACGAAAGCTTTATGTCCTTGATATTCCTCACCCTGGACCTCTTGCTGCTGAAGCAACCGAGGCTCAACAAAATGCTTATCAGAAGCATCTTGATGATTCTACGGATGTCTGTTGTTTGATGCTAGCGACTATGAGTCCCGAGCTTCAGAAACAACAAGAGCGTATGGACGCTTATGACATGATTGAGCACCTCAAAAGGATGTTTGAGGGTCAAGCTCGTCAAGAGAGGTTTGATGTAAGAAAAGCGTTGTATGCATGCAAACAGGGAGATCGTGACCCGGTTGGACCGGATGTTCTAAAGATGATAGGGTATATGGAAACCCTTAAGAATTTGGGTTTCCCGGTTTTACTGGAACACCAAGCAGATTTGATCTTGCAGTCTTTGAACAACTACACTCAATTTGTTATAAACTATATTATGAGTGAGATAGACAAAACACCTACCGAACTATTGGTATTATTGAGGACTGCTGAGACCAATAAGTCAAAGGATAACCCTGCTCCCATAATGATGGTGAATAAAGGGAATGCCAAAGGAAAGGGGAAATGGAAATGCAAGAAGAAGATTGGATCTAAATCTGCTAATCTGAAGCCTGCTTTCAAAAATGCTTTGAAGCCTACTGGAGGTGTTGAAAAAGGTGCTGCAATGGGTGATATATGTCACTTTTGCAAGAAGCCGGGTAATTGGAAGCGTAATTGTCAAGCTTATTTGGAAGATCTGAACCTGAAGGGAATGAAGTCTGTGAAGATTTCTGATTCAGGTATGTATGTTATAGAAGTCAATTTGTCTACTTCTACATCATGGGTATTGGATACTGGATGTGGTTCTCACATTTGTATAAATGTGCAGGAACTGCGAAGGAGTAGGACTTTGGCAAAAGGAGAAGTCGACCTACGCGTTGGCAATGGAGCAAAGGTTGTTGTTTGGCTGTAGGGACTTATAATTTATCGTTGCCCACTGGGCTTATTTTAGAACCTGAAAACTGTTTTTTACGTGCCTGTGATTTGCAGAAACATTATTTTTGTTTCTTGTTTGGACAAGAAAGGTTTTTCCTTTACAATTCAGAATAATAGTTGTTCCTTTGGTTTGAATAATGTTACCTATGGGGTTGCACGTTTATTTAATGGTTTATATGTTCTTGATCTTGATATTCCTGTCTATAATGTAAATAATAAATGTATTAAGGCTAATGACTCAAATCAAACATACCTTTGGCATTGTTGTTTAGGCCATATAAATGAGAAACACATTTCCAAGTTACATAAGGATGGATACTTGGATAAGTTTGATTTTGAATCATACGAAGAATGTGAACCTTGTCTCATTGGAAAAATGACTAAATCTCCTTTTACTAGAATTGGTGAGAGGGCCACCGAACGATTAGAACTCATACATAGTGATGTATGTGGTCCAATGCGTACGATGGCAAGAGGTGGCTTTTACTACTTCATAACCTTTACTTATGATTTTAGTAGATACGGATATGTGTTTCTTTTGAAGAACAAATCCGAATCATTTGAAAAATTCAAAGAGTACAAGGCAGAAGTGGAAAAGCAAATAGGCGGAAGTATTAAAACTCTACGATCTGATCATGGAGGTGAGTACCTAAGTTTAGAATTTAAGAATTTCTTAAAGGAGTGTGGTATTGTATCACAACTCACACCTCCTGGAACACCACCATGGAATGGTGTATCTGAAAGGAGAAATCGTACCTTGTTGGACATGGTGCGATCGATGATGAGTCTAGCGGATCTTCCAATTAGTTTCTGGGTTTATGCTCTGGAAATGGCTGCACACACACTTAACCGAGTTCCTACTAAATCGGTTCAAACTACACCATATGAGATATGGTCTGAGAAACGTCATAGCATGTCCTTTTTGAAAGTATGGGGATGCGAAGCGTTTGTGAAACGTTTTGTCACTGACAAGCTAGGACCGAAATCAGACAAATGTAATTTTGCGGGATACCCAAAAGAAATTAAAGGGTATTATTTCTATAATCGTACCGAGAGCAAAGTGTTTGTTGCTCGTACTGCTGTATTTCTTGAAAGAGAACTGTTATCTAAGAAAAACAGTGGGAGTATGATAGATCTCGATGAAGTTCGAGAACCACAGAATGACATTGAACCAGAGTTGGAACATGAGTAAGAAGTACATAAAAATGTTACTGCTCAAGAAACACAGGTTGTTCATTGATCTGGTAGGATTCGCCACGAGCCTGAGAGATATTATGGATTTCTCTTAACTCAGACTGGCGATGTAATGCTTATGGATGAAGATGAGCCTCTTACCTATCAGGATGCTATGAATAGTCAGATTCTGAGAGATGGCTGGAAGCTATGAAATATGAGATGGATTCCATGTATAAAAACAAAGTATGGACTTTGGTTGAACCACCTGAAGGGGTAAAACCTATTGGGTGCAAATGGGTTTTCAAGAAGAAAGCAGACATGGATGGTAATGTGACGACCTACAAAGCAAGACTAGTGGCAAAAGGTTTCAAACAAATTCATGGTATTGACTATGATGAAACTTTCTCACCAGTAGCTATGGTCAAGTCCATCAGGATTTTGCTTGCGATAGCAGCTTACTATGACTATGAAATCTGGCAAATGGATGTTAAAACCGCTTTCTTAAATGGGAGCTTAGAAGAGGATGTGTATATGATACAACCAGAAGGTTTTGTCGATCCAAGATTTGCTAGAATGGTCTGTAAGCTACTACGATCTATTTATGGATTGAAGCAGGCCTCAAGGAGTTGGAACATTCGTTTTGATATAACAATCAAAGATTTTGGCTTTATTCAAAATGAAGATGAGCCTTGTGTTTACAAGAAGGTTAGTGGGAGCAAAGTGGCATTCCTAGTATTATATGTTGATGATATATTACTAATAAGGAATGACATACCTTCTCTTCAGGCTGTTAAGACTTGGTTGGGAAAAAGTTTCTCAATGAAAGACTTAGGCGATGCTACCTATATATTAGGGATCAAGATCTATAGAGATAGATCTAGAAGATTAATCAGCTTAAGTCAGAGTACATACATTGACAAAGTATTGCATCATTTTGGGATGCAAGAGGCAAAGAGGGGATTTGTCCTTGTGTCTCATGGGATAGTGATCTCAAAAGAAAACTGTCCTAAATCATTAGATGATAAGGACCGTATGAAAAAGGTACCATATGCTCGGAAATTGGTTCAATAATGTATGCAATGATATGTACTCGACCTGATGTTTCGTATGCTTTGAGCATGATGAGCAGATACCAGTCTAATCCAGGTGAAGGTCACTAGGCGGCAGTCAAGAATATTCTAATGTACCTCAAGAGAACTAAAGATTCATTGTTGGTATATGGAGGAGATGAGAAGCTAGTTGTAAGAGGTTACACTGATGCTAGTTTCCAAACAGACAAAGACGATACTGTGTCTCAATCTGGGTCTGTGTTTTGTCTAAATGGAGGTGCTATAAGCTGGAAGAGTTCGAAGCAAGAGACAGTAGCTGATTCTACAATGGAAGCTGAGTATATTGCTGCCAGTGAAGCGGCCAAAGAGGCTGTTTGGCTTCGGAAATTTATTGAGGGACTTGGAGTAGTTCCATCGATCGCAGATCAAGTTGATCTTTATTGCGATAACAATGGAGCTATTGCGCAGGATAAGGAACCAAGGTCCCATTCCCGAGCAAAGCATATACTTAGACGATATCATCTACTTCGAGATATTACAAGGAGGGGAGATATACATATATGTAAAGTGCATACTAATGATAACGTTGCAGACCCACTAACTAAGGCTTTGTCGCAGAAGAAGCACGAAGGTCACACTAGTTCCATGGGTATTAAATACATGGGTGATTGGCTCTAGTGCAAGTGGGAGATTGTTAGTGCTTGTGCCCTAGAGACAATACTATAATGTTCTTAGGAAAGACATTTTGATTATTAATAAATATGTTCTATGGATTTTCTTTCAATTATTTATTATGTCTTTATTAACTGCGATATAAATATTAGAATAATAAATGTCCTTGGAATATAAGCATGAATTCTATATCTCTAAGTATGTGACTTAGAAATGAGATTATATGAGTAGTGTTTATAATCCTAAAAGATCCCTAGTCGAGTATTATTATTTGAGGACAATAATAATGCATTAAGACTAGTATGTTTGTTGACTGATGACCACATCTCATTGGTCATAAGTATGGTGATACTAAAGTCAAAGTCATAAGTGCATGTTAGCAGAACATGGCACTGGATAGACCCACCGTGTGAATTCTTCATGGTAAATGTTATCAAGTGTCATAAGCAATTCTCACAATGATAATGGTGTAATGATCCTTAGACTTGAAATCATTATATTTCTATATGAGAATTAATATACTTTGATTCTACTCAAAGTTACCTTTGACCGGGTAATGATAAATGTGGACATTGGGTATATTATGAATCATATGAGAAATATGAATGATAGATATAGGATTTAACCCTCCTATTTTAGGAGTGATATTATTGGCCTCTTGATTGAGTGAGACTATGAAATGCATGGCCATGCTCAAATTGTGACTTGTTTAATAGTCTACTCATTGATCAAGTAAACTGGGATTAAATGTTGAAGAAGATGACATAAACCATGCCTCGAGTTTAATCTATAATATAAGGTTAAAAGGATTATATTACATGGAACATTATTCATTAAAGGTTTAATTGGATCACCAATTATTATTATTACTTGGGTAGCAATGATGTATTACTAGATGACGCTCATTGTTTATAATTTTATTATGAGATATTAAAATTATTGCCAACGTAATAATAACCTAAAGGGTTACACATAAAGAACGTTTTAAACAGAGCATTAATTAAATTTCGAATTTAATTGAATTATTATTATTATTGAATTATTGGATTAATTAAGTAGGACTTGATTAATTATATAATAATTCGAATATAATAAATAATACTACTAATAATCAGATTGGGTTTTGGAAGCCCAATCAGATTAGGTATAGGCCCAGAATTCTCTCCATATAAATACATTATGATGTATTATTTTAGGTTTAATTGAAAAAAACGTTTTTTTAAAAAACCCTAGCAGCTTTAAATCAAAGAGAGGCTAGAGACAGAGAGAGAGAGAGTCCCGAGGGCAGTTCTTGGCTAGGACCAACTCCGGTGATCGTTGGACGATCGGGCGTTCGTGTGGACTGATTAGAGACGTGTATCGCAAGGCGGGACACGTGGTGAGCATGTCAAAGGACCTCCATTAGTCAGCCGTTCGTAAAGCTTCAAAAGGTAAACGATTCTGTTCACGAATTAAATATCGTTTTTCGCATGGATCCTGCGGAGGGTTTCGTTAATTTTTCTGTTTTACGCGTTTTTCCGTTGCGTTTTCATGCCCGAAACCCTTCACTTTGGCAATTGCACGAAAAATAACTTTCAGAATATTCCTTATCTGTTACAAGTTATTGGTTATGCAATTGTCTTCAACAAAAGACTCAATTATGGCCACCTTCTATGGGAAATTGTTGTTAGGAGGGTGTTTAATGCTAGAAAGGAATTTGACAGTGGTAGAAAGATTAAATGTTATTATCCTCGTTTTCTATCACTTGTCCTTAATTCTTTACTTTCTAATGAGCATCAAGAACTGTTCAGGAATGGTCGCTTTTTCATTTCTCCGACCACTGACAGAAAGTTCTATCAAAGATTGCAAACATCCTTCAGGTATAGCAATGTTCCAGTTCTCATATCCAACTACATGACAAACTTCATCAACCTACCATCATTTAAACCACCAGTTCCCGAGCAAAGGATAGTTACATCAGCTGGAACTGAAGAAGTCATACAACCACAGGTAAGGACTTCTATCCCTGGTTCTTCTGGCACTGCTTCTGAAACCCAAGAGGTTGATAGGGCTGACCAAGAGTTTGTAGAACCACAAACTCTATCCCCGGTCATAGAGCCAAACACTGAGTCATATCCAAATCAACCTGAACCAAATCTCAATACCAGAAACAGAAATAGTAGTGATGAAGAAACAATGAGTGATCCCGTAGCTCTATCTCCACCTCCAAAGAAAAGAAGAACATATAGGGAGATATCTGTAAGCCCGTCTGTATCCTCCCAACAGGATATGGATTTTGAAATGGTCAATACACAGTCTCTGTGAGATATCCTCTCAACAGGGTGAATCTATTGAAGTTCGCCATAGGGCCATGGCGTCTTGTACCGAGTCAAGCACACTCCTGTTACTCACAATGGGAGAAAACATAACTTTAGATGCAACTCAGGACACTTTGCTAGGAGAACACTTAGGATATGAGACAGTGCCTACCATTGTAACGGTAGAAGTGCCTTCACAGGCATCTGAGGGAAAATCTAATTCTTCGCCAACTCAAATAGAATCATTTTCTCCCCTCCCAGAGGGAACATCTCTGGCTCCCTTAAGGGATTTTCCACTCGCAGTTTTTACTGGAGAAAGTGGAAGGCAACCTAATGAATCCAACACTGAAGCAATTCAGTTTCAAATTCAATCAGATTTGGATTTTATTAGGGATTGGGAATTGCGAACTCCCATTGCACCACCACTGACCTCTCTAGAAGGAGCTAGGGTGATTAACTGCGATATAAATATTAGAATAATAAATGTCCTTGGAATATAAGTTTGAATTCTATATCTCTAAGTATGTGACTTAGAAATGAGATTATATGAGTAGTGTTTTTAATCCTAAAAGATCCCTAGTCGAGTATTATTATTTGAGGACAATAATAATGCATTAAGACTAGTATGTTTGTTGACTGATGACCACATCTCATTGGTCATAGGTATGGTGATACTAAAGTCAAAGACATAAGTGCATGTTAGCCGAACATGGCACTCGATAGACCCACCGTGTGAATTCTTCATGGTAAATGTTATCATGTGTCATAAGCAATTCTCACAGTGATAATGGTGTAATGATCTTTATACTTGAAATCATTATATTTCTATATGAGAATTAATATACTTTGATTCTACTCAAAGTTATCTTTGACCGGGTAATTATAAAGGTGGATATTGGGTATATTATGAATCATATGAGAAATATCAATGATATATATAGGATTTAACCCTCATATTTTAGGAGTGATATTATTGGCCTCTTGATTGAGTGAGACTATAAAATGCATGAACATGCTCAAATTGTGATTTGTTTAATAGTCTACTCATCGATCAAGTCACTAGTACAGAAATGACTTTCAGCGTCAGTCAAAAAAGGCCTAAAACGTCGGTTAATGGGCGTAGTATATTAAGGTGACGCTATAGGTAGAGGCCTATAGCGTCGGTCAATTGGGCGACGCTAAAACTTTTGCGGTGTCGGCTAAATAACCGACGCAAAAAGATAAACCACTGACGTATTAGGTCTAACTATAGCGTCGGTCTTTCAAAATGCCGACGCATAAAGTCCATGACAACAGCGTCGGTCTTCTATAATGCCGACACTTAAAGTTCCTTTCTTCAGCGTCGCCACTAACAACCGACGCTTTAGGTTAATTTTTTTTTAAAATTATTTTTGTTTTATTGATATCCCCTGCTTGACATATTACCACCAATACAGGCACAACCACCAAAAATCAACCAATGAAACAAAAAATAAAATCATAACTAAATTCTGACTGAAAATTTCATTGAAAAAAATTAGAAGAAAAGATACATTATATTGCAAATACTAACAAAAAATCTTTCTAGTACTGTGTGATCCTTAAAATATGAAACATGTTATCTTAAAAATCGTCCAACACAAAAATTTAAGTGAAAAACTCCTTGTAGCTAGTAGTTGAACATTTTGCACATCTTTGAACATGTGGTACTTTCCCTTGGATATACTCCCTCCATGAACTAACCATTTTGCAATCCATGGCAAACACACCTACAACATAATAAGTATTGCAATTGTAGGTTAAATTCCAATATGAAAAGCTCTGCAATTGACAACAAATTTTTATTTTCGAGTATAATTCATATAAATCTGTTGTACTATTTACTAACCAACTTCCTTCTAGATCGTCTTATTTATAATACCATAGACTTACAAATAGTGGAAGAGTCAAATAATACAACATTCAAATAATTGTAAGAGCTTAGCATTTAAAAGTGACTATCATATATACGTGATCATGAGCATTCTAGAGTAAAAAATTTGGCCCAAAGCTCCCGAATCTCGCTGATTTCCTTTTTGGTATAGCTTCTTGAACCGAGACCCTTCCAAATATAAAAGATAACATATTTGAAAAAATTCATGAATTCGATATTTCTAAAATAATAGTTTAGTTGTTTCTCATACCACTTTCTAATTCAGGTTAGGATTCTTTTGAGAAAGCATGACTATGTCATGCATGTACCTCATAACATAAAAACCACACTCCGTACCTCCTTCTTGCTGAGGGCACTACATATAAACCAACAAGATTTATTGAATACAACTAAACAAATGAGCAAAAGAAATTCTTTTCTAATATTCCTCAGTCCCCCTTCAGGTACATATAATTTAAATGCCCTGTGAAATAAGTATACTCCTTTAAGTGATTGAAGACACCTTTCAGTTTTGCATTCATCATTTCATTCATCTTTTCCTCGAACTCCTTCTGAACTTTCTTGGTGATTTCTTGCGTAATTTTAGCCAAGTCATCCACCGAGACGACCCCATTACGTTTGTTCTTCCCTGATCCAAATACATCTTTAATTTTTGCAGATCCACCAACCCCTCTAACACGTCCTCCATGCTCCTTACGGCCAAGTGCACTCGACAATATGTCATCATGGCCTTGTAGAGTCCATGACCCATCAGAAACTTGATTCTGCAACTCTCCATGTTCATAATGTCCATTAGAATGTAAAAATTTAAAGCCTAAATTAATTTATGTAATTTTAACTTAAGAATAAAGGAGTAATTTACCATTTTCTCAAACACCTCTTTTGTCTTCTCATTAGGGAAGTAATAACCTCCACCCTCATGGATTAACAGATTCAGAATCATTCAAAGAAGTGATTGGGTCATCAACACACCACTTGGCCCTTTGTCCCACATATCCAGCAGGCCCAAGATAATGTACATGTTCGTTTTGTTTCTGACTTTCTTTCGCTTTTTCACTTATTTCCTATTTATTAAAAAAAGCTGTTAGTTAACAATGGTCCAACATAAACTCCTCAATTTACATTTAAATTACATAAGATCTCAGTTAATTGATTTTTTACCTTAAACTCCTCAGTTTCACGTCTTTTTTTTAATATTTCCCACATCTCCTCGGTGATAAAATGTTATTTTTCACATGGACTCTCCTCGCAAATAATTCTTAGTCAACTTATCCTTGAAATCCCTCGATTGTTTTCCTGCTCTTTCTAACACATTCTTTTTATGTGAATCATCCAGTTTCCAGCGATTCTAAAAATGACGAAAAGGACATATAACTAAATAACTGTAAAATAGAAAAGCAACAAAAAATATATGATCTATTCCGAAAAATACACGAAGCCGAACAATATTACTTTCGCCAGTACTCCGTAATCAAGAATAGTCTACGTAGATATCTATAGTCCTCTACGTAGATGTGGTAGATGGAGGTTGTTGCGGAACAGGAGAACTGGAGGTGTCAGTGTTATGTAACAAATTTAGCTCAACATGTCCTGATCATACTAAGTTTCTCTTCTGGGACAGTTATCATCCTATGGAAACTGGATATAAGCTCATGGTTGATAAGATTCTAGGCAAATATCTCAGGAGATTCTTTTGAGGCCATATATGAAACTCAAAATAGGATAGGTTTGGAGGGAAAATAGATGCTGCTACACTCATGTTTATAAAAACTCAAATCATTTATGTTGTAATGAGAAATTGCAAACCTTTTGATGATAGAAAAATTCTTTTTAGAAGCATAACGGAAGCTGTAGTAGAATTTCTTTTTTGGTTACTCAAAATTATGATTAAGAAATTTTTAGTCGAATCAAATGACTACTAAGATTTGCATTCCTTTTCCCGATTGAAAATTAGTTAAGGTTAATAGATTGCACATTTGCACTTAATAGAGTTTGAAATTTAAGGAATACATGCATACACGCGTGAAGAATAGAGATAAAAATGGAATTATTTGTTTTAGACAACTGGTACAAGAAGTCTAAAACACCATATAGGCTTAGTTGTTTTTACACAAACTAACAAGGTAAAGGGATTTTCAGAAAAGAGGATGACATAAACCATGCCTCGAGTTTAATCTATAATATAAGGTTAAAAGGATTATATTACATGGGACATTATTCACTAAAGGTTTAATTGGATCATCAATTATTATTATTACTTGGGTAGCAATGATGTATTACTAGATACCGCTCATTGTTTATAATTTTATTATGAGATATTAAAATTATTGCCAACGTAATAATAACCTAAAGGGTCACACACAAAGAACGTTTTAAACGGAGCTTTAATTAAATTTCGAATTTAATTGAATTATTATTATGTTGAATTATTGGATTAATTAAGTAGGACTTGATTAATTATATAGTAATTCGAATATGATAAATTACTACTAATAATCATATTGGGTTTTGGAAGGCCAATCATATTAGGTATAGACTCAGAATTCTCTCTTCATATAAATACATTAAGATGTATTGTTTTAGTGATAAATACACATAATTCATTTTTGTGAAAACCCTAGCAACTCTACATCTGAGAGAGGCTAGAGAGAGAGAGTTCCGAGGGCAGTTCTTGGCTAGTACCAACTCTGGTGATCGTTGGATGATCGGGCGTTCGTGTGGACTGATTAGAGACGTATATCGCAAGGCGGGATACGTGGTGATCATAGCAAAGGACCTCCATCTGTCAACCAATCGTAAAGCTTCTTAAAAGGTAAACACTTATGTTCACGAGTAAATATCGTGTTTCGCATGGATCCTGCGAAGGGTTTCGTTAT
This sequence comes from Heracleum sosnowskyi, assembly GCA_030848705.1. Classification (NCBI taxonomy): domain Eukaryota; kingdom Viridiplantae; phylum Streptophyta; class Magnoliopsida; order Apiales; family Apiaceae; genus Heracleum; species Heracleum sosnowskyi. The sequence continues at coordinate 108,275,148 of CM061240.1, read as the reverse complement.
TTTTCTGTTTTACGCATTTTTCTGTTGCGTTTTTCATGCACGAAACCCTACAATGGTATCAGAGCTACTTGTGAATAGCGTTTAATTCGTTTATATGTTTACTGTTTTATTGATAAAAGCATGTTTACAATCTACAAAGATAATTCACATCCATGTTCGAGGAACTCAACAGATTAACTCAACAAAGAGAATTTATATCTTTGTTAAGAAAACAGGAGAGATGCAACTCAACAAAGAGAATTGAGTTGCAACAAAAGTTGCTTTCAATGATAAAAATAATTGAAGTACTAGACAAAATAATAAAAGACGTTTGTGAACCAATTTAAATGCAACAAGCGTTATTGTTGATACATGTAATTTATTGGCACAAATATTAAACATAATAAAAATCAAGCAAGAACTATATATAGTTTTACATGATAAAATGTATAACTCACTCTATGTGTAAATTATTTAAGTTTAGATTTAAGTGTTAATAAATTTTAAATAAATTCAATTTTGTGGAATCAAATCGACCTAAAAATTATGAAAAACAAAATGTTACTACAATTGCAAACCTGAGCGGGGAGTATTGCATTTTTCAAAGAATGTCTCTTGTATATTTTTTCCACTTAGGAAGTTCGAGATTTGTATGCTAGTGATTTAAATATTCATTACAACCTTGGCTGTGTTTTTGACAAATACCATGAATTAGAGACTCTAAACAACATTATAGAATCCATGAAGTTATAAACATCCCCTAGGGAGGTTTGGGAGACATGTATTTAGAAAATACCAACTTCATGTTATATATTCGAGTAGGACAAAATTATGTTCCATCCTAAAGTCATGCACAAGCTTACCATGTCTAATTCTGAAAACCAATTCAAGTATAGTGTTATTTTGGTATAAAAAAATAAAAGTTTGTAATTTTTTTAAAATATGAAAAGATTGTAATTGTGTTAAAAGTAATTCAAAGTAAATGAGGATAACATATAGTTAAAAACAAATAATTACGAAAATGAAGAGATTATAATTGTGTTAAAAGTAAGTCAAAGTAATTCAAATATTTTTTAAAGGCCCTTTAAAGTCACTAAGTTTGGAAGGGAAGTAGTCAATAGTTGTGGACAAGAATTTTCTCATGCCAACTTGTCAATTTGAGAAAGTATTGTTCAAGAGAGCTTGTCAATGTCAGAAAGTATTCTACAAAAGAAAGGGTTTTGGGCTTTAATCAACCTTGATTGTTAAAATCAACTGTTGTCAATAAAAATAAATGAAATTTAGGGAAAAACTAATGATTTCATATGCCAATAAAATAAATAAATACATCTAACTAGTTTTAAAAGTTACCAAAAACATATATAGTAGACACCATCTTTACATGATGGAAAATATTTAAGATAGCAATATTGAGTAGAAAATTAATTGTTTATAACCTTTAACTTTATATAAAGGTTCTTAATATTTTTTCAACAAAATTTATTTTGAGCAATGAAAAATTAAATTGTATAAATATATATTTAATTTATAGAATATAATCCTCCTTGGTTAAAATTGTTTAACTCTTTAACTAAAAGAACATGTATTAGACTTTTTAATCATTTGAATCGGTTGAAATTTTGGCTTAAACACGCCACATGATCATATATAAGATAGGAAAATCATTTGTTGGGCTTTTTATGAAATTTTCAACTTTTAAACGGTATGAGCCCATTAACTTAATTTTCACGCATATACTAACCTATATACTAACCTAAACCAAAACCAAAACCCTCCTCTTGGCCTCCCTCTTCAAACTTCACCGGCAACATCCAACCAAAAACAGCTTCTCAGCCTCCTACTTCAAACATCACCAGTTACCCAAAAAACCTCGTAACCCGGCCCGCATACATCTAGAGCGTTTTTAGAACTCTAGTTATATAACTGTTTTCACACACTACACATATTTATACACAAACCCATATTTCTCAAATCCCAGTGATTCACCCCACATATATCACAATATAACTTGGATAAATCTTTGTAAGTGAAATTACTCCTTCTGATTGCTTTATTGGTTTGATGATCGATAATGTGATGGTCAAGATGTAGTTGAATATAGTATAAACTTCTGGGAAAGTCTATTAGGCCTCATTGAAGGTTACTCATTTTCTCCATATCTAGTAAATGTGTATTTGTTGCTTTGGCTGAGGTGATATTATCGAGGTGTCAATACTGGATGAGCTCATGTACCCAACTTGTCAATATGGGGAAGTATGAGCACATCTCCTTTCCAATATTATATGTTGGATATTATCACCTAATCCAAAGGCAACAAAAACACATTTACTAGACATTTAAGAAATGAATAGCCTCGAATGAGGTCTCAAATACTTTCAAAGAAGCTTTGACTATATTTTTACTACATGTGCATATAGGCATTCATTGATCTGCAAATAATTTAGTATTAGGTGCGACCAAAGTTGGCGGCGGCGGCGCGCGTGTGTGTGCGCGCGTGAAGCACACACTAACACCATGCACCATCACACACCTTAGTAGTTGTATACTACTCATGTGTGTAATGCTATATAAAGCGACCAAGTCCCCTTATTCTTTTCTATGTGGGACAAATGAAACATCATTATAACAAGCTTTTTCAAGCTACTACCTTCATCTCAATTTCTCTTATGGATTTAAACAAGAAAATTATTAAACCCATACATGAAAGTTTAAGTTCCCATTGCAAGGAACAACTTCCAATCATTAGAAATTTGAATTAACATCAAGAATATAGTTAATTATATCCTTAAACTATCAATTTTCTAACAAGTGCACCTACACTGCTAGGATTCCCATTGATCTTTGAACAAACATGTGCATATTTCTGATCAAGTACATGACACTGATCCAACCAATGAAAACCCTTGCCAGCATTCCTCTGGTATATATCTGTATTGCTGCTAGTCCAAAATCCTTCATTGACTTTGACAGCTTCATCAGATTGATGCCTCTCTGAGACTTGCATATTTTCATTCTTTATGCCACAATTTTTCCGATGCTCTTTTCCCTGTGTAGATATAGGGCTAGAAGTGGCCAGAGTCACCTTTTGACGCAAGAATGTCTGATTCAATTCAAAGTAAGAAAGATAAATAACAACTAAAATGCAAAACTGAGAATTTATCTTATAATAGTACAAAATTACAAATTCTGAATTTCTACCAGAAAAGTTAAGTATGAGAATTGAAACAAGATCCTAATCCAAAAATTAAATATGATCTAAGATAAAATGGCCAACACTGTCCTTTGAGAATTAGTTCATTTCTTCTCAGTAAATTCAGATAGTATGTGAATGTACAATGTCAACACAGAAGTAAAAGATACATATGTGTTTTGTCTATAGAGCTACAATTGATGCCTGTTTGTCTGAATGGTAGTACCAGCAAGTAAATGTGTGTACAAAAGAAAATCCATAAGATACAATATCTCATTTTAAGAATTAATAAATTTTAATATATATCTTAACAAGTTTGAAACATTATTAACAAGTAAATTTTATCAAGCATAACCTCATCTTCTTCTTCTTCCATTCCACTTTCGGGTGCAACCTCATCTGGTTTGGTTTGCTGATAGGAATTCTTAGTGTCCATGGGGTACCCTAGAACTCTAAACAAAAGTCATATGAGATATCACTATATGCACTTCAATTATAGGATGTCATATATATAGATAATCCTCGTCAAGGACAAATTACAACAATTAAACACCATTACTACTTTAAGAAAGGACAGAAAAACTTACCCTTGTAATCTTAATCAGCAACAAACTGTTATTCATCAAGTTGCTTCAATTCTTCTCCAAGTTCATCAATTATCTCCTCCTGAACATCACCTTGTCAAATATAAATACAAATACAAAAATAATAAAGTTCAAAAATTCTATATTTATATTTATTCTATCTGTATAACAAATATAAATACATATATACAAATGGGTAGAGAACACTAGCCTCTAATTTACTCTTCCTTTACTACCCCCTAATTTGATTATTTTGTGATTTTTTTTCTCATCTGATATGTATAGATAAATATGTGTATATATGCAGTACAAGAAATTTGAAACATAGGTAGGGAGGAGAGAGGGATGTTGTTGAGAAATTAAGGTCACTTGTTGATTATTAGGAGATGTACTAATTGAAATGGAATAATCGAACCTGGAAGGAGATCGGCAAGATAAAAATTGGCTTGAATTAGGGCTTGCAGCTTGCGGACAGAGATGAAGATTATGTTGATCCGAAGCTCGCAGATCTGACTCGCAACTTCTCCAATTAGAAAATCAATTGCAGATAGAGTAGAGTGTTTGTCTATCGACAAAGAGAGAGTATGGGAGTAAAGAAGAACCGCACAAATAAGCTAAGTATATTGTACTTTTGAGGGAAAGTAATTTATGAATTATTTGGCTATGGGGGGGAATTTGCCACCCAAATTGTGTGTGCGTGTTTGTGTTTAAGATGCTAAAATTGAAAGGGGGAAACTAATAAGTATCATCGAGGGGGAAATGAATTATTAAATAAAAACCATTGTCAGATCCTTTTATAAAATCGAATAAACAAAACATACATGCGGATTGGTCAAATTAGTAGTTGACTATTAAAATCTCAAACCAAATAAATTTATTTTTGTCTAAATTTTTTGTAATATCATTAAAATACATAGATCTTGATATCCATATGGTTGGATCGTCGATAAATATTTTTAAAAAATTAAAACATCAATCCGGGATGAAACACTAGTTAGAAGTACTAGTCAAATCACTAGTTGACCATCAAGTTCTCAAACAAAATAAATTTATTTTTTTCAAATTTTTTTAAAATATCATTGAAATACGTAGATCTTGATATCCATATGGTTGGATCGTCGACAAATATATTTAAAAAAATCGAAACATCAATTCAGGATGAAACACTAGTTAGAAGTACTAGTCAAATCACTGACTGACTGTTAAGATCTCTAACCAAATAAGTTTATTTTTTTCTAAAATTCTTGTAATATCATTAAAATACATATATCTTGATATCCATACGGTTGGATCATTGATAAATATTTTCAAAGAAATCAAAACATCAATCTGGGACGAAATAGTAATTAGAAATACTAGTGAAATCACTAGTGAAAAATCAACGCTTTTGATATAGACAACGGATTTAGCTAAAAAAATGTTGAATAGTATTTAATCACACAAGGATTTTGAAAAAAAACCATTGTCTATATCATACAACGGTTTAACAACATAAACAATTATTACAAAGATTAAACAACAACGGTCGGATCAAAACAAAAACATTTGTGTATATTATACAACGGTTTTTAAAACAAAAACATTGTTAAGTCTTACAACTTACAACATTTTGTTAAACAAAAACCATTGTCGGATACTTTTTATAAAATCGAATAAACAAAACATACGTGTAGATTGGTCAAATTAGTAGTTGACTATTAAAATCTCAAACCAAATAAATTTATTTTTTTCTAATTTTTTTGTAATATCATTAAAATACATAGATCTTGATATCCATACGGTTGGATCGTCGATAAACAGTTTTTAAAAAATTGAAACATCAATTCGAGATTAAACACTAGTTAGAAGTACTAGTTAAATCACTAGTTGGCCGTTAAGATCTCAAACCAAATAAATTTATTTTTCTCTGAAATTATTGTAATATCATTAAAATACATATATCTTGATATATGTATGGTTGTATCGTCGTTAAATATTTTTTAAAAAATCGAAACATCAATCCGGGATGAAAAACTAGTTAGAAGTACTGGTCAAATCACTAGTTGACCATCAAGATCTCAAACAAAATAAATTTTTTTTTTAATTTTTTTTTGTAATATCATTAAAATACATAGATCTTGATATCCATACGGTTGGATCGACGATAAATATTTTTAAAAAATCGAAACATCAATCTAGGACGAAACACTAGTTAGAAATACTAGTGAAATCACTAGTTGACCATTAAGATCTCAAACTCTCAAACCAAATAATTTTTTTCTAAAATTTTTGTAATATCAATGAAATACATAGATCTAAAATCGAGACATCAATCTAGGACGAAACATTAGTTAGAAGTACAAGTCAAAATCACTAGTTGACCGTTAAGATCTCAAACCAAATAAATCTATTTTTTTCTAAAATTGTTGTAAAATACATATATCTATGATATCTTGATTTATTTTCTAAAATTGTTGTAAAATACATATATCAAGATGTCATTCCGGGACGAAATACTAGTTAGAAGTACTAGTCAAATCACTAGTTGGCCGTTAAAATTTCAAGCCAATTAAATTTATTTTTTCTCATTTTTTTGTAATATCACTAAAATACAAAGATTTTGACATCCATACGATTGGAACTTGGATCGTTGACAATACTTTTTATATTCTGAGAAATTAAAAATTTTAAGAAATTTTTAGATTTTATATAAGCAAAATGAATTGTGGAAAATTAAAATTTTCTGAAATTTTTTTCTTCGCGGGCTCAAAAGAAGGAGTCAACCCTTTTCTTTTCTCCCGGCTGATTTTCTCTGTTTCTTTCTCTCTCACGTTGCTCTCTGCCTACCATCTTTTCAGAGCCAACCCTTCATCTTCAAGCTTGCCACTGCCTACCATCTCTTTAGCCAATCCTTCATCTTCGAGCTTGCTATATTTGTATGTATGCCTATATTTATTTTTGTACATAATTGTGTTTTGGTTAGTTACATGATTTTTCATGTTTTTTTGAATGTGTACATGATAATTTTATATTAACACATGTTTCGGTTGATTACATGATCTTTTCATGTTTCTTTGTATGTGAATATAATAAATTTATATTAAGGTTATAACCCATATAGTTATATTATTTTAGATAGAATCATGTTTGATTACAAGGTGTTTGATTATATGGGTGAACCACCAAATTTTAAATGGTGATTAATTGACTTGAAGATGTTTAATTGAATAGATTCTATAATTTTGTATATAAGGTGTTTGATTAAATGGATGAACCATCAAAGTTTCTTGTGGTATAAAATCTGCACGGACTCGTGTCTTGCAAACTGTGGATAAAATGATGTTTGATTATATGGGTGAACCGCCAAATTTTAATTGGTGACTGATTGCAAGGTGCATACAAGGTGTTTGATTAAATGGATGAACCATCAAAGTTTAATAACTTATATTTATGTGTACAAGTTGTTTGATTAAATGGATGCATAACATGTTTACAAGTATATGTCAAAACTCAGTTCAGGTGATTGTATGTTTCAACCCTTTACATAATACAAGATGCAATTTAGCTGATGCTCTTTTACATTCCCAAAAGCGAAATTGGTTCCTGAATAACCAATCACAGTCCATTGAAGATTCCCATGAAAATAAAATAGATATCATGTTTACATAATATTACACATATATATGCTTCCCTCGCTCTTCAATGTGCTCACTTACTATGTCATTAGTAGTGTGATCTATTATTTTAAAAGATAATTTTCTTTCTGTTGATGAAATATTTCAGCCCAAAGCAGAGGCATTTCCAGTTGGGAAAGGGAATGAGGATACTCCGGCATATACATTAACCTTCACAGTAAGGGATGAAGAGGGTTCCTTGCGGTGTGGTTTATTTGGTGCAATTAGAAATATGAACTCAGGAGCCATTGGACTTTAAGAGATTTCTGGCTTTGATTGCTTGCTTATTTGTTAGTTGGTAGTGGTAGTTTGTTAGTGATGATAGCATTGCAAATGCATTTTAATATGTTTTAGCTTGGATACATTTGCGTACTTTGACTTCTATAAGGTCCTGAAACACATTATGACTTTAGTTCAGTTTTGTTCATGCTTGGTTTGATGTTTGGTTTGCTAGTTATAGATATGCCACTGTTTTGGCAGGTTTGCTTTCTTTCTGTTAATTTTTTTTCCAATATAGTGAGTTAGACAACGGTTTTAGTAACAAAAGTCATGTCTAAAAGATAAACATACAACATAAGAAAAATAGTTGTATGATTGGTGACATTCAGACAACACTACAGAACAACCTTGTCTGAAACGCTATTACATGAAACAAAGAAAAAACACTTGTGTGATTTTAACAACGGTTAATCACAACATTGTCTCAAACATCTTTAGACAATACAATTGAAAACCGTTGTACAAATCTTTTAATTTGCACAACACCGCTTTGAAAAAGACTTGTCTGATTCGCTTAACTAGACAATGGTTCTAAAACTGTTGTTGTAAAACTCAAATCTTATTATTTACACAACACCGCTTTCAGAAAAGACTTCTCTGATTCAATTTACTACACAACAGTTTTTGACCTGTTGTAGTGATGTTGATCGGACAATACTCGTTTTTAGGGTGAAATAAAACCATTGTATGAAAATTTTAGCCAACATTTTTTTCTTCAAGCGTTGTCTGATCAGTGTTGTCTGATTCAGTTTTTCTTTTAGTGACTCAATCTTTATTATCAATAAGAATAAATGAGCATATGACTTATAGTGTGAGTGTAATTATTCAAATAAAAATACCCAATATGTAGAATTAAAATTCATAATTGAATTTTATTTCTGTAATTATCTTATAAATATTAGTACCACAAAGACTCCACCAATCTGTGTAGATACTAAATTTTATGTTTTTGCAATGCCTAAAAGAAACATAGTGGTGCAAAGAACCACATGAGCTACACAGACTAAAGATAAAATAATGTGTCATATAGAAGAAAGACTTAGGGGGAAGGGGAACAGTAACAGTAAGGACAATATTTGGGCCTTGATTTTGCTTGCCTACTAGCAAACTTGCTTTCATTGCCATTAAATTAGTAATATACTGTAATGAGATATGTAAAACTAATCCCCAAGTGTTGATTTTAGTTACATTTAATTAGGATTTGTTACCTGTAAAGAAATCATGGCTTGGGTATATATCATCCATTGTTATTCAATGACCTAATTAAGAGCTTCAATAATTCATTTTTTGTAATTATTTATTCAAGTCGATCAAACTAGTTTTTGTACGTGATATTATGGCTTGGGTATATATCATCCATTGCTATTCTATGACCTAATTAAGAGCTTCAATAATTCATTTTTTGTAATTATTTATTCAACTCGATCAAACTAGTTTTTGTAGGTTAGGAATCTTATCAAGCAAGACATTTATCTTTTGGTATCTACCCTTGGTCCTAGCTCTACAAGTTAGAAGATGTTGAAAAATATTCAAAAGATGTCTAGTTGTGAACTTTTCGCAGACCGTGACAATTCTGCCTAAGGGTGCAACTCAAGATAAAATTAACAACTTGGATAAATCTTTTTAAGCGAAATTACTCATTCGAAGATGTAGTTAACATCTTTATTGGTTTGCTTATCGGTAATGTGATGGTCAAGATGTAGTTGAATATAGTATAAACTTCTGGGAAAGTCTATTAGGCCTCATTGGAGGCTATTCATTTTCTCCATATCTAGTAAATGTGTATTTGTTGCTTTGGCTGAGGTGATATTATCCAGCTGTTAATAATGGAATTCGAGGACCTCAACAAAGAGGGATGCAACTCTACAGAGATAATTCACATCCATGTTCGAGGAAGTCAACACAGAGAGATGCAACTCAACAAAGATCATTTATATCTTTGTTAAGAAAAGAAGAGAGATGCAACTCAACAAAGAAAATAATAAAAGACGTTTGTGAACGAATTTAAATGCAACAAGCATTATTGTTGATATATGTAATTTATTGTCACAAATATTAAACATAATAAAAATCAAACAAGAACTATATATAGTTTTTACATGATAAAATGTATAACTCACTCTACGTGTACATTATTTAAGTTTAAATTTAAGTGTTAATAAATTTTAAATAAATTCAATTTTGTGGAATCAAATCGACCTAAAAATTATGAAAAACAAAATCTTACTACAATTGCAAACTTGCTCGGGGAGTATTCCATTTTTCAAAGAATGTCTCTAGTATATTTTTTCCACTTAGAAAGTTCGAGATTTGTATGCTACCGATTTAACTATTCATTTCTACCTTGGCTGTGTGTTTTTGACAAATACCATGAATTACAGACTCTAAACAACATTATAGACTCCATGAAGTTATAAACATCCCCTAGGGAGGTTTGGGAGACATTTATTTAGAAAATACCAACTTCATGTTATATATTAGAGTAGGACAAAATTATGTTCCATCCTAAAGTCATGCACAAACTTACCATGTCTATTTCTGAAAACCAATTCAAGTATAGTGTTATTTTGGTATAAAAAAATAAAAGTTTGTAATTATTTTAAAATATGAAAAGATTGTAATTATGTTAAAAGTAATTCAAAGTAAATGAGGATAACATATAGTTAAAAACAAATAGTTACGAAAATGAAGAGATTATAATTGTGTTAAAAGTAAGTCAAAGTAATTCAAGTATTTTTTAGAGGCCCTTTAAAGTCAGTAAGTTTGGAAGGGAAGTAGAGTTGTGGACAAGAATTTGCTCATGCCAACTTCTCAATTTGAGAAAGTATTGTTCAAGAGAGCTTGTCAATGTCAGAAAGTATTCTACAAGAGAAAGGGTTTTGGGCTTTAATCAACCTTGGTTGTTAAAATCAACTCTTGTCAATAAAAATAAATGAAATTTAGGAAAAACTGATGATTTCATATGCGAATAAAATAAATAAATACATCTAACTAGTTTTAAAAGTTACCAAAAACATATATAGTGGACACCGTCTTTACATGATAGAAAATATTTATGATAGCAATATTGAGTAGAAAATTAATTTTTTATAACCTTTAACTTTATATAAAGGTTCTTAATATTTTCACCAAAATTTATTTTGAGCAATGAAAAATTAAATTGTATAAATGTATATTTAATTTATAGAATATAATCCTCCTTGGTAAAATTGTTTAACTCTTTAACTTAAAGAACATGTAATAGACTTTTTAATCATTTGAATCCGTTAAAATTTTGGCTTAAACAGGCCACATGATCATATATAAGATTGGAAAATCATTTGTTGGGCTTTTTATGAAATTTGCAACTTTTAAAGGGTATGAGCCCATTAACTTAATTTCGAGGCAAATATAAATAGAGGGGCTCGTTCAACCTTTACCTATATACTAACCCTAACCAACACCCTCATCTCCGCCTCCCTCTACTAACAGTTACCCAAAAAACCTCGTAACCGGGCATACATCTAGAACATTTCTAGAATTCTAGTTATATAACTGTTTTCACACACTACACATATTTATACACAAACCCATATTTCTCAAATCTCAGTGATTCACCCCACATATATCACAATATAACTTGGATAAATCTTTGTAAGTGAAATTACTCCTTCCCACATAATTGCTTTATTGGTTTGCTGATCGGTAATGTGATGGTCAAGATGTAGTTGAATATAGTATAAACTTCTGAGAAAGTCTATTAGGCCTCATTGAAGGCTACTCATTTTCTCCATATCTAGTAAATGTGTATTTGTTGCTTTGGCTGAGGTGATATTATCGAGGTGTCAATATTGGATGAGCTCATGTACCGAACTTGTCAATATGGGGAAGTATGAGCACATCACCTTTCCAATATTATATGTTGGATATTATCACCTAATCCAAAGGAAACAAAAACACATTTTCTAGACGGTTAAGAAATGAATAGCCTCGAATGAGGTCTCAAATACTTTCAGAGAAGCTTTGACTATATTTTTACTACATGGTGTGCATTAGTTACTAATAAGTCGACGTGATAAAGCAATCTAGTGGGAATGGGTAATTTTACTTTTAAAGATTTCTCCAAATCATTAATTTTATATTCAGTTGCAACCTTAGGTAGATTTGTCACAACTTCCAAAGTTCACAACCAGACATTTGGTAACAATTATAATGAAACGAAAGTTTTATTATTCTTTTTTTTATTTGAACATAAAATACCGTCGTGTACATATGGTGCGAACAAAAATGTTTTTTCTGTTTGTTTAGGATTAGCAGTGTGAGTGTAATTATTCACATTAAAACACCCAATATGTAGAATTAAAATTCATGATTGAATTTTATTTCTATAATTATCTTATATATATTAGTACCACAAAGACTCCGGTAATCTCTATAGATACTAAATTTTATGTTTTTGCAATGTTGATTGCAATGCCTAAAAGAAATATAGTGGTGCAAGAACCAAATGAGCTACACAGAATAAAGATAAAATAATGTGCCATGTAGAAGAAAATGCACTCATGTACATGTGGTCCGAACAAAAATATTTTTTGTGTTTGTTATGTTATGTTTGTGTATGTAGTTAGTTTGATTTCCACATGTATATCTTATGTGGAAGAAGAATGAGGAAAAAACTCAATCTTTATTATCAATAAGAATAAATGAGCATAGGACTTACAGTGTGAGGGTAATTATTCAAATAAAAATGCCCAATATGTAGAATTAAAATTCATAATTGAATTTTATTTATGTAATTATCTTATAAATATTAGTACCACAAAGACTCCACAAATCTGTGTAGATACTAAATTTTATGTTGCAATGCCTAAAAGAAACATAGTGGTGCAAAGAACCACATGAGCTACACAGACTAAAGATAAAATAATGTGTCATGTAGAAGAAAGACTTAGGGGGAAGAGGAACAGTAAGGACAATATTTGGGCCTTGATTTTGCTTGCATACTAGCAAACTTGCTTTCATTGCCATTAAATTAGTAATGTACTGTAATGAGATATGTAAAACTAATCCCCAAGTGTTATTTTAGTTACATGTAATTAGGATTTGTTACCCTGTTAAGATATTATGGCTTGGGTATATATCATCCATTGTTATTCTATGACCTAATTAAGAGCTTCAATAATTCATTTTTTGTAATTATTTATTCAACTCGATCAAACTAGTTTTTGTACGTTAGGAATCTTATCAAGCAAGGCATTTATCTTTTGGTATGTACCCTTGGTCCTAGCTCTACAAGTTAGAAGATGTTGAAAAATATTCAAAAGATGTCTAGTTGTGAACTTTTCGCAGACGGTGACAATTCTGCCTAAGGGTGCAACTCAAGATAAAATTAACAACTTGGATAAATCTTTGTAAGTGAAATTACTACTTCTAAGATGTAGTTAACATCTTTATTGGTTTGCTTATCGGTAATTGGATGGTCAAGATGTAGTTGAATATAGTATAAACTTCTGGGAAAGTCTATTAGGCCTCATTGGAGGCTATTCATTTTCTCCATATCTAGTAAATGTGTATTTGTTGCTTTGGCTGAGGTGATATTATCCACCTGTTAATAATGGAATTCGAGGACCTCAACAAAGAGGGATGCAACTCTACAGAGATAATTCACATACATGTTCGACGAAGTCAACACAGAGAGATGCAACTCGACAAAGAGCATTTATATCTTTGTTAAGAAAAGAAGAGAGATGCAACTCGACAAAGAAAATTCAGTTGCCACAGAAGATGCTTTCAATGATAAAAATAAGGGTTAAATGACATTTAGGTCACTGTACTGACTGCTAATTTTCAATTGGGTCAGCCAACTCAAAAAAGTTTCAATTAGGTCACAAATCAGATAAAAGTTTTCAATCAGGTCACTGGACGTTAACGTCGCATTGACAATTAACGGAGTTCTGTCTAATAGTGCCAGCTTGGTGCCATATATGTATAAAAAACAACCATCTAGTCCTAGCACTGGTCTACATTCATTTTTCCAAGCATTCTTGCAGGCAGCATAACATACATATATTCTTTTAAATCTGCTAACATCTCCTTCTTGCGACACTATTAGACATATATGGCACCGAGATGGAACTATTAGACAGAACTCCGTTAATTGTCAATACGACGTTAACGTCCAGTGACCTGATTGAAAACTTTTATCTGATTTGTGACCCAATTGAAACCTTTTTGAGTTGGATGACCCAATTGAAAATTAGCAGTCAGTACAGTGACCTAAATGCCATTTAACCCATAAAAATAATGGAAGTACTAGACAAAATAATAAAAGACGTTTGTGAACCAATTTAAATGCAACAAGCATTATTGTTGATACATGTAATTTATTGTCACAAATATTAAACATAAAAAAAATCAAACAAGAACTATATATAGTTTTTACATGATAAAATGTATAACTCACTCTACGTGTACATTATTTAAGTTTAAATTTAAGTGTTAATAAATTTTAAATAAATTCAATTTTGTGGAATCAAATCGACCTAAAAATTATGAAAAACAAAATGTTACTACAATTTCAAACTTGCTCGTGGAGTATTCCATTTTTCAAAGAATGTCTCAAGTATATTTTTCCACTTAGGAAGTTCCAGATTTGTATGCTAAGCATTTAACTATTCATTACTACCTTGGCTGTGTGTTTTTGACAAAAATACCATGAATTACAGACTCTAAACAACATTATAGACTCCATGAAGTTATAAACATCCCCGAGGGAGGTTTGGGAGACATTTATTTAGAAAATACCAACTTCATGTTATATATTAGAGTAGGACAGAATTATATATTACCATGTCTATTTCTGAAAACCAATTCAAGTATAGTATTATTTTGGTATAAAAAAATAAAAGTTTGTAATTCTTTTAAAATATGAAAAAATGGTAATTGTGTTAAAAGTAATTCAACGTAAATGAGGATAACATATAGTTAAAAACAAATAGTTACGAAAATGAAGAGATTATAATTGTGTTAAAAGTAAGTCAAAGTAATTCAAGTATTTTTTAGAGGCCCTTTAAAGTCAGTATGTTTGGAAGGGAAGTAGAGTTGTGGACAAGAATTTGCTCATGCCAACTTGTCAATTTGAGAAAGTATTGTTCAAGAGAGCTTGTCAATGTCACAAAGTATTCTACAAGAGAAAGGGTTTTGGGCTTTAATCAACCTTGGTTGTTAAAATCAACTCTTGTCAATAAAAATAAATGAAATTTAGGAAAAACTGATGATTTCATATGCCAATAAAATAAATAAATACATCTAACTAGTTTTAAAAGTTACCAAAAACATATATAGTGGACACCGTCTTTACATGATAGAAAATATTTAAGATAGCAATATTGAGTAGAAAATTAATTTTTTATAACCTTTAACTTTATATAAAGGTTCTTAATATTTTTCACCAAAATTTATTTTGAGCAATGAAAAATTAAATTGTATAAATGTATATTTAATTTATAGAATATAATCCTCCTTGATTAAAATTGTTTAACTCTTTAACTAAAAGAACATGTAATAGACTTTTTAATCATTTGAATCGGTTGAAATTTTGGCTTAAACAGGCCACATGATCATATATAAGATTGGAAAATCATTTGTTGGGCTTTTTATGAAATTTGCAACTTTTAAAGGGTATGAGCTTATTAACTTAATTTCTAGGCATATATAAATAGAGGGGCTCGTTCAACCTTTACCTATATACTAACCCTAACCAAAACCCTCATCTCCGCCTCCCTCTTCAAACTTGGCAGCCTCCAACCAAAAACAGCATCTCAGCCTCCCTCCTTCAAACATCACCTACTAACAGTTACCCAAGAAACCTCATAACCTGGTCGGCATACATCTAGAACATTTCTAGAATTCTAGTTATATAACTGTTTTCACACACTACACATATTTATACACAAACCCATATTTCTAAAATCTCAGTGATTCACCCCACATATATCACAATATAACTTGGATAAATATTTGTAAGTGAAATTACTCCTTCCCACATAATTGCTTTATTGGTTTGCTGATCGGTAATGTGATGGTCAAGATGTAGTTGAATATAGTATAAACTTCTGAGAAAGTCTATTAGGCCTCATTGAAGGCTACTCATTTTCTCCATATCTAGAAAATGTGTATTTGTTGCTTTGGCTGAGGTGATATTATCGAGGTGTCAATATTGGATGAGCTCATGTACCGAACTTGTCAATATGAGGAAGTATGAGTACATCTCCTTTCCAATATTATATGTTGGATATTATCACCTAATCCAAAGGCAACAAAAACACATTTACTAGACAGTTAAGAAATGAATAGCCTCGAATGAGGTCTCAAATACTTTGAGAGAAGCTGTGACTATATTTTTACTACATGGTGTGCATTAGTTACTAATAAGTCTACGTGATAAAGCTATCTAGTGGGAATGGGTAATTTTACTTTTAAAGATTTCTCCAAATCATTAATTTTCTCTTCAGTTGCAACCTTAGGTAGATTTGTCACAACTTCCAAAGTTCACAACCACACATTTGGTAACAATTATAATGAAAGGAAAGTTTTATTATTCTTTTTTTTATTTGAACATAAAATACCGTCGTGTACATATGGTCCGAACAAAAATGTTTTTTCTGTTTGTTTAGGATTAGCAGTGTGAGTGTAATTATTCACATTAAAACACCCAATATGTAGAATTAAAATTCATGATTGAATTTTATTTCTATAATTATCTTATATATATTAGTACCACAAAGACTCCACTAATCTCTATAGATACTAAATTTTATGTTTTTGCAATGTTGATTGCAATGCCTAAAAGAAATATAGTGGTGCAAGAACCAAATGAGCTACACAGAATAAAGATAAAATAATGTGCCATGTAGAAGAAAATGCACTCATGTACATGTGGTCCGAACAAAAATATTTTTTGTGTTTGTTATGTTATGTTTGTGTATGTAGTTAGTTTGATTTCCACATGTATATCTTATATGGAAGAAGAATGGGGTACAAAACTCAATCTTTATTATCAATAAGAATAAATGAGCACAGGAGTTATAGTGTGAGTGTAATTATTCAAATAAAAATACCCAATATGTAGAATTAAAATTCATAATTGAATTTTATTTCTGTAATTATCTTATAAATATTAGTACCACAAAGACTCCACCAATCTGTGTAGATACTAAATTTTATGTTGCAATGCCTAAAAGAAACATAGTGGTGCAAAGAACCACATGAGCTACACAGACTAAAGATAAAATAATGTGTCATATAGAAGAAAGACTTAGGGGGAAGAGGAAGAGTAAGGACAATATTTCGGCCTTGATTTTGCTTGCCTACTAGCAAACTTGCTTTCATTGCCATTAAATTAGTAATGTACTGTAATGAGATATGTAAAACTAATCCCCAAGTGTTATTTTAGTTACATGTAATTAAGATTTGTTACCCTGTTAAGATATTATGGCTTGGGTATATATCAACCACTGTTATTCTATGACCTAATTAAGAGCTTCAATAATTCATTTTTTGTAATTATTTATTCAACTCGATCAAACTAGTTTTTGTACGTTAGGAATCTTATCAAGCAAGGCATTTATCTTTTGGTATGTACCCTTGGTCCTAGCTCTACAAGTTAGAAGATGTTGAAAAATATTCAAAAGATGTCTAGTTGTGAACTTTTCGCAGACGGTGATTATCCGTAATAGACTTTTTAATCATTTGAATCCGTTGAAATTTTGGCTTAAACAGGCCACATGATCATATATAAGATTGGAAAATCATTTGTTGGGCTTTTTATGAAATTTGCAACTTTTAAAGGGTATGATCCCATTAACTTAATTTCCAGGCATATATAAATAGAGGGGCTCGTTCAACCTTTACCTATATACTAACCCTAACCAAAACCCTCATCTCAGCCTCCCTCTTCAAACTTGGCAGCCTCCAACCAAAAACAGCATCTCACCCTCCCTCCTTCAAACATCACCACTAACAGTTACCCAAAAAACCTGGTAACCCAGGCCGGCATATACATCTAGAACATTTCTAGAACTCTAGTTATATAAATGTTTTCACACACTACACATATTTATACACAAACCCATATTTCTCAAATCTCAGTGATTCACCCCACATATATCACAATATAACTTGGATAAATCTTTGTAAGTGAAATTACTCCTTAACTTCTGGGAAAGTCTATTAGGCCTCATTGAAGGCTACTCATTTTCTCCATATCTAGTAATGTGTATTTGTTGCTTTGGCTGAGGTGATATTATCAACGTGTCAATATTGGATGACCTCATGTACCGAACTTGTCAATACGGGGAAGTATGAGCAGGTCTTGATTCCAATATTATATGTTGGATATTATCACCTAATCAAAAGGCAACAAAAACACATTACTAGATAGTTAAAAAATGAATAGCCTCCAATGAGGTCTCAAATACTTTCACAGAAGCTTTGACTATATTTTTACTACATCGTGAGCATTAGTTACTAATAAGTCTACCTGATAAAGCAATCTTGTGGGAATGGATAATTTTACTTTTAAAGATTTCTCCAAATCATTAATTTTATCTTCAGTTGTAACCTTAGGCAGATTTGTCACATCCTTCACAACCAGTATTTGGTAACAATTATAATGAAAGGAAAGCTTTATTATTATTATTTTTTATTTGAACTTAAAATACCCTCATGTACATATGGTGCGAACAAAAATGTTTTTTTGTGTTTGTTTAGGATTTGCAGTGTTAGTGTAATTATTCACATTAAAACACCCAATATGTAGAATTAAAATTCATGATTGAATTTTATTTCTATAATTAACTTATATATATTAGTACCACAAAGACTCCACCAATCTCTATAGATACTAAATTTTATGTTATTGCAATGTTATTATATGTTGAATATTATCACCTAATCCAAAGGCAACAAAAACACATTTACTAGATAATTAAAAAATGAATAGCCTCGAATGAGGTCTCAAATACTTAGAGAGAAGCTTTGAATATATTTTTACTACATCATGAGCATTAGTTACTAATAAGTCTAGGTGATAAAGCAATCTTGTGGGAAGGGATAATTTCACTTTTAAAGATTTCTCGAAATCATTAATTCTATCTTCAGTTATCTTCAGTTGCAAAGTTAGGAAGATTTGTCACAACCTCTTGAAAGTTCACAACCAGACATTTGTGAAATCTCTCGTAACATTTTCTAACTCATAAAACTGGGACTAAAATTACATACCAAAAGATTCACCCCATGCTTGGTAAGCTTCCTGCAAAAATATATCAATTGATGATCTATACCCAATCCATAAAATTTTAGTAAGGTAACAAATCCTAATGATATGTTACTAGACATCAACATTTTGGGCTTAATATTATATATATTTTTAATTTAAACATCATGGAAACAAATTTGCTAGTAGGCAAAAGAATGTAAGCCTATCTTGTTAACAATGGTTGGCGTTGGACCTAAGTACATATTTATTTCACATAGCAGATTGTTTTATCTTTAGCCTACATAGCCTCATACATTTTCTCACAGTACTTGCACCACCATTTTACTTTTAGGCATCCCAATCAACATTACAGAAATTTTAAATTTAATAGCTACAATTGAGTCTTTGTGGTATCAATCTCTCTACTAGATAAATATAAATATAAATATAAAATTCAATCATGACTTTCTAACTGTAAGCATTGGGTGTTTTAACCACAATAATTTGAGAAGAGGATCTTAGTAGCACCTAGAGTCCTATATTCTCATGTTCATTTATTCTTAATGATGATAAATATTGAAGTGTGTCCCATGTACTTCTCGATAAGATATACAGGTGGAAACAATTACATAAATGGCAAATACTAAAGTTGGATAATAGTTAAAACATTTAAATTTAAAATATCATAAAAAGAAAAGGAGTACGTTTTTCAAGCGGGTCTTCAGAGAATATAGATTAAGCTGGTATAGTATAGTATTTACAAGAAATAGAATCATCAAAGGTCCAGTCTTGAAAGTGATGGGTCACACATTTGATGTTTGTTGTTTGTTTTGGTCCCAATTTGGTAAATTAGAGTCTATAATGCCATTCAAAGTCAACAATTTTATCTATTCCAAAAATTCTTGATTTTATATGCCATTAAAATAAAATTAATACCTTTTAAAATTTGCTTAAAACATATTTAGTGTATAATGACCATAATTTTTACATGATTAAATGTTTCCCAGTAAATACTATTCTAGATGGGGTTGAATATAACATTGTATTTCTTTTTAGAAATATTATTCAATAATCAAACATAATATGAAAATCAGGACAGTTTTATTATACATAGTATAAAATTGTTACAATACTATCTCAAGATATTTTGTGTACTTTCACAGGTGCTAGGTTACAAGAATGAACAAGTCCAACACATACCTGTAAACCTACATAAGTGTAAACCTGTAACTGATTAAAATGTTAAATTGAAACTATTCTTCATTATCTTCTATTGATTCCCTTAACTGATAACTTGGAGGACCTCAACAAAGAGAACAAAGAGAGATGCAACTCAACAAAGAGAATTCATATCCTTGTTGGAGGAACTCAACAAAGAGTGATGCAACTCAACAGAGAGAATCTATATCCTTGTTAACCAAAGAACTGAGATGCAACTCAATAAAGAGAATTCAGTGCAACAGAAGATTCTTTCAATGATAAAAATAATAGAATTGGAGGACCTCAACAAAGAGAGATGCAACTCTACAAAGATAATTCACACCCATGTTCGAGGAACTCAACACAAAGATAATTCACATACATGTTCAAGGAACTGAGAGATGCAACTGAACAAAGAGAATTTATATCTTTGTTAAGAAAAGAAGAGAGATGCAACTCAACAAAGAGAATTCAGTTGCAACAGAAGATGCTTTCAATGATAAAAATAATGGAAGTACTAGACAAAATAATAAAAGACGTTTGTGAACCAATTTAAATGCAACAAGCATTATTGTTGATACATGTAATTTATTGACACAAATATTAAACATAATAAAAATCAAACAAGAACTGTATATAGTTTTTACATGATAAAATGTATAACTCACTCTACGTGTACATTATTTAAGTTAAATTTAAGTGTTAATAAATTTTAAATAAATTCAATTTTGTGGAATCAAATCGAACTAAAAATTATGAAAAACAAAATGTGACTACAATTGCAAACTTGCTCCGGGAGTATTGCATTTTTCAAAGAATGTCTCTAGTATATTTTTTCCACTTAGGAAGTTAGAGATTTGTATGCTAAGGAGGTTTGGGAGACATGTATTTAGAAAATACCAACTTCATGTCATATATTCGAGTTGGACAAAATTATGTTCCATCCTAAAGTCATGCACAAGCTTACCAGGTCTATTTGTGAAAACCAATTCAAGTATAGTGTTATTTTGGTATTAAAAAATAAAATTTTGTAATTTATTTAAAATATGAAAAGACTGTGATTGTGTTAAAAGTATTTCAATGTAAATGAGGATAAAATATAGTTAAAAACAAATAATTACGGAAATGAAAAGATTATAATTGTGTTAAAACTAAGTCAAAGTAATTCAAATATTTTTTTAGAGACCCTTTAAAGTCACTAAGTTTGGAAGGGAAGTAGTCAAGTTGTGGACAAAGTATTCTTCAAGAGACCGGTGCACAGAGCTTGTCAATGTGAGAAAGTATTCTACAAGAGAAAGGGTTTTGGTCTTTAATCAACTTTGTTTGTTAAAATCAATTATTGTCCATAAAAATAAATGAAATTTAAGGAAAAATAGATGATTTCATATGCCAATAAAATAAATAAATACATCTAACTAGTTTTAAAAGTTACCAAAAACATATATAGTGGACACCATCTTTACATGATGAAAAATATTTAAAATAGCAATATTGAGTAGAAAATTAATTTTTTATAACGTTTAACTTTATATAAAGGTTCTTAATATTTTTTCACCAAAATTTATTTTGAGCAATGAAAAATTAAAATCTATAAATGTATATTTAATTTATAGAATATAATCCCCTTGGTTAAAATTGTTTAACTCTTTAACTAAAAGAACATGTATTAGACTTTTTAATCATTTGAATCCCTTGAAATTTTGGCTTAAACCGGCCACATGATCATATATAAGTTGGAAAATCATATTTATTATGTCTTTATTAACTGCGATATAAATATTAGAATAATAAATGTCCTTGGAATATAAGTTTGAATTCTATATCTCTAAGTATGTGACTTAGAAATGAGATTATATGAGTAGTGTTTTTAATCCTAAAAGATCCGTAGTCGAGTATTATTATTTGAGGACAATAATAATGGTGGATATTGGTTATATTATCAATCATATCAGAAATATCAATGATATATATAGGATTTAACCCTCATATTTTAGGAGTGATATTATTGGCCTCTTGATTGAGTGAGACTATAAAATGCATGAGCATGCTCAAATTGTGATTTGTTTAATAGTCTACTCATCGATCAAGTCACTAGTACAGAAATGACTTTCAGCGTCGGTCAAAAAAGGCCTAAAGCGTCGGTTAATGGGTGTAGTATATGAAGGGGACGCTATAGGTATAGGCCTATAGCGTCGGTCAATTGGGCGACGCTAAAACTTTTGCGGTGTCGGCTAAATAACCGACGCAAAAAGATAAACCACTGACGCATTGGGTCTAACTATAGCGTCGGTATGCCGACGCATAAAGTCCATGACAACAGCGTCGGTATTTCAAAATGCCGACGCATAAAGTCCATGACAACAGCGTCGGTCTTCTATAATGCCGACACTTAAAGTTCCTTTCTTCAGCGTCGCCACTAACAACCGACGCCTTAGGTTAATTTGTTTTAATTTTTTTTTTGTTTTATTGATATCCCCTGCTTCACATATTACCACCAATAGAGGCACAACCACCAAAAATCAACCAATGAAACAAAAAATAAAATCATAACTAAATTCTGACTGAAAATTTCATTGAAAAAAATTAGAAGAAAAGATACATTATATTGCAAATACTAACAAAAAATCTTTCTAGTAGTGCGTGATCCTTACAATATGAAACATGTTATCTTAAAAATCGTCCAACACAAAAATTTAAGTGAAAAACTCCTTGTAGCTAGTAGTTGAACTTTTTGCACATCTTTGAACATGTGGTACTTTCCCTTGGATATACTCCCTCCATGAACTAACCATTTTGCAATCCATGGCAAACACACCTACAACATAATAAGTATTGCAATTGTAGGTTAAATTCCAATGTGAAAAGCTCTGCAATTGACAAAAAAAAATTATTTTCGAGTATAATTCATATAAATCTGTTGTACTATTTACTAACCAACTTCCTTCTAGATCGTCTTATTTATAATACCATAGACTTACAAATAGTGGAAGAGTCAAATAATACAACATTCAAATAATTGTAAGAGCATAGCATTTAAAAGTGACTATCATATATACCTGATCATAAGCATTCTAGAGTAAAAAATTTGGCCCAAAGCTCCCGAATCTCGTTGATTTCCTTTTTGGTATAGCTTCTTGAACCCAGACCCTTCCAAATATAAAAGATAACATATTTGAAAAAATTCATGAATTCGATATTTCTAAAACAATAGTTTAGTTGTTTCTCATACCACTTTCCAATTCACGTTAGGATTCTTTTGAGAAAGCATGACTATGTCATGCATGTACCTCATAACATAAAAACCACACTCCGTACCTCCTTCTTGCTGAGGGCACTACATATAAACCAACAAGATTTATTGAATACAACTAAACAAATGAGCAAAAAATTTAAATGTAAAAACAAGCACGTTATACCTGAAACTCGGTATGATGCCAAAGAAATTCTTTTCTATTATTCCTCAGTCCCCCTTCAGGTACATATAATTTAAATGCCCTATGAAATAAGTATACTCCTTTAAGTGATTGAAGACACCTTTCAGTTTTGCATTCATCATTTCATTCATCTTTTCCTCGAACTCCTTCTGAACTTTCTTGGTGATTGCTTGTGTAATTTTAGCCAAGTCATCCACCGAGACGACCCCATTATGTTTGTTCTTCCCTGATCCAAATACATCTTTAATTTTTGCAGATCTACCAACCCCTCTTACATGTCCTCCATGCTCCTTACGGCCAAGTGCACGCGACAATATGTCATCATGGCCTTGTAGAGTCCATGACCCATCAGAAACTTGATTCTGCAACTCTCCCTGTTCATAATGTCCATTAGAATGTAAAAATTTAAAGCCTAAATTAATTTATGTAATTTTAACTTAAGAATAAAGGAGTAATTTACCATGTTCTCAAACACGTCTTTTGTGTTCTCATTAGGGAAGTAGTAACCTCCACCCTCATGAGGTTTTGTACGTGCTCTTACCCAATCATAACTACGTCCTCTGCGCTCACTTGATAAAATTGATGGATTAACAGATTCAGAATCATTCAAAGAAGTGATTGGGTCATCAACACACCACTTGGCCCTTTGTCCCACATATCCAGCAGGCCCAAGATAATGTACATGTTCGTTTTGTTTCTGACTTTCTTTCGCTTTTTCACTTATTTCCTATTTATTAAAAAAAGTTGTTAGTTAACAATGGTCCAACATAAACTCCTCAATTTATATTTAAATTACATAAGATCTCACGTAATTGATTTTTTACCTTAAACTCCTCAGTTTCACGTCTTTTTTTGAATATTTCCCACATCTCCTCGGTGATAAAATGATATTTTTCACATGGACTCTCCTCTTTGTGCAAATAATTCTTAGTCAACTTATCCTTGAAATCTCTCGATTGTTTTCCTGCTCTTTCTAACACATTCTTTTTATGTGAATCATCCAGTTTCCAGCGATTCTAAAAATGGCGAAAAGGACATATAACTAAATGTTAGGTCCCGAAGTATCGTAGAAGGGGGGGGGTTGAATACGATACTCACAAATAATTCAATTTCGTTCGCGGATAATTCATTCAGTTCTATAACGAAATCAAACACACCAAACCAAACCAAGTTTCGGGGAATATATCTTTTTATAAATATAAACCTCGAGGGGTGCTACAATTTCTAATCCGTAGATTAGCTTCAATGAGTTCTAGGCTATTCATAATCAATACATTGATCGAATTCTGAGCACTATAAATTTTCTGATCTTCTACGGCTCAAAACTCTCTCTCCGTAATTGCTACTATGAAAATAACCAGACTGAAGAAGACACGCTCTTCTCTCTGTTAATTGTAGACTTCTGTTTTTAAAAACTATCGAACCTTAATTGTTAAAACAATCTTGGTCGTCCAATTCTCATCAACCTGTCAGACAAACAAACTTTTCACCCACTTTTCCAAATGAAAACTATCGAATGAATAAAGTAATTATTCAATTCGATAGTTTTTAAATAAAAACTATCAAATAGAATACTTACTTTATGCTTTCCATTCGATGGTTTACTAAACTAGAAAACTATCAAATAATAAAGTAATCACTTCATTCCATGATTACATACATTCGATGGTTTTCTATATTAGAAAACTATCAAATAATAAAATAATCATGTCATGTCATGATTACATATATTCGATGGTTTTCTATTTTGAAAAACCATCGAACCTTTTCTTTGTTAGTCTCCAGAAAAGTTTCAGGGTGTTTAAGTTTTAGACTGTATCAATTTCTTCTGAGACGATAAAACAATTTGATCTTTTCAGTGCCGTCACCTAGTGCAACTGGTCTGGTTCACAGATGAATAACACTTGATCAATTCTTCTTTTATGTCTTCAATTCAATGCTGCTGATAAGTCCTTTGTCGTCCTGGTTGCTTTATCACTGGAATCCTGTGGTACTAACCCTAAATCATTCACATACTTCTGTCGTCTTGAAAGTCTTGTTTCTTTTGTTGTCACTGAGGCTTGAACATTTTCATGAACTTCTTTCCGTGACCTGTTTACGGACTTCGAGAATACATAACGTATTTTGATTTTTTGTGTTTACCTTTTCTTCTTTGATTCTGGATTCCTGTGCTTCTGTTAATACTATTGTCTGTCTTGTCCTTTATTGAGTTGTAGTTATCTCTTTTACATCTTATGTTACATTATGCTTTACAATCTCCCCCTATTTGATTGGATAGAGTTCGACAAGCAAATACTTCGAGGGTAACTCAACTAACTAAGGAAACATGAAACTACTTAAAGTAAGACAGCGTAATAATATTAATGCATTCTGGATCAGATATATATACATTTCCAGATTTCATAAATCAAAGAACAATAAAACTTTTCACTTTGAAGTTGCTCCTCTTGATTGAGCTGATAGTTCTTTTGTTCTTTGCTTCAATCTTCAGTCCATTCCAATCTCACCTTCTTCACTCATTGGTTCGGAGTTAGCAGCTTGATAATCAATCACTGATAGATAGTGCAGTGGTTCTCCAGGTTTAAGGATTGCTCCTTGGATGTGTCTTCCAATATATTCAACCTCTTGACCCACTCCAGCCCATAACCATGCAATGTTAACATCTTTCTTGTTTAGCTTTGGCATGTTTGGCAATCTGGTATGCACTTCCAATCCTTTCTCCACTCTCTTCCTATAGTAGGGACCATTCTCCATAAGATATTTTCTTAGAGTGTCGGCTGCTTTTGTCCTTCTCCGTTGATGTGAATCCAGTGGATCTAAGATACTTCTCAACTGATATTAGATATTCGTTTGGGTAATCTCTCAGTTTGTCCTCCGTCATGTAGCAGATTCTGAACAAGTCATTCGTCATGAATCTAACCATAGGAGGGTTTTCAGTAATCTCTGGACTGACCTTCATCAAGATTTCCTTAACATGCTCACGGAGCACTTCATTTAGCTTTGTAGTTCTTTGGATCTTGATGAGAATCACCTTCAGTGGTGTCTTTCTCTCTTAGTGATAGAGAATTTGCTTCTTCTTCCATATCATCATCCAAGATAGGATGTTCTATTGGCTCTGGATGATATGGCTCATGCTCCTCCTGAATCGGTTGCTCTTGCATGATCTCAAATCCCTCTTCACTTTCTTCTAGTACAATGTCCTCAATCCAATACTGTCTAACTGGAATAGCTTCATTGGTTTCCCAAACTCCCCATCCAGTTGTTTGCCAACCTTCATTAGTCACTTCATTTGTTTCCCCTTCTCCAACTTTCTCCCCCTTAGTTGAGGAATCCTCGATGAAGTTATCCTCATTGTAAAAGGTAGCAGAAGGATCAGGTTGTTGCTGTGAAGGTCCGGGTTGTTGGTTCCTCAACATATTCCATAATCTTCTTGAGGGTGGATTGAACATGTACCTCCAGGTAATAGCAAATCATTAATATTAGGTAGGGTTAGGGTGTCACTCCTCACATTTGGCTCTGGGTGTACACTCAACGTTTCTGTCGGTGTTTGAATCATTTTTCCTTTCCCACTCAGGCCAGGTGTAAGTGTTTTTGTTTCACTCAAATCCTTTGTGCTGATTGTACCTGCAGAAGAGATCACTGTAGCCATCCTTAGGGAGGTCACCGGTGGTGCAATGGGGCTTCACAAGTCCCCGTCCTTGGATAAACCAAGTTGCTGATCATCCTTAGATGATATATCCTTTGAAGGATCTAGAGTTTGAATCTCTAGGGGGTTAGAAACAGGCTCTTTTAACAGCAGAGATCCCGAATCTTCCCCGTGAGTCTGTAAAGACTTCACCTCAGTTGACTTCTCAATAGTAATTGATTCACTGTCAACGAGTTGCCGATCTGCACCTACGTCAGACCCTTTACCCGCAGGATCCAGATATGTTCCATCTGGGGAGGTAGACAATGACCTTTTAGATTGTGCATTTAGGTCAAAGCCTTCTCTCGACGTCTGTGAAGACCCTTGGTTCTGAGAACCTTCAACCAGTGAACCTGACCGTAATATGGTCGGAACACCAGTTGCTTCCGTCAATTCTTCCTTACTTGATTGAGCTATTGGTTCAGATATTGCTTTCGTTAGCTTAGCCCAATCAACATCAGAAAAATCAATAAAGGGCGCTTTGGATGATTGAAATGAAGTTTCAACAGTTGCCTCGTTTTCTGTTCTTCTCCTTTTAGAGTAAGCCAGAGCTGTTGTTGAATGGCGTATCTCCTTATGTGGTGCTGCTTTGGCACTATCTCCCTTTACACTCATGGATGTCTGAATATTGGGTATAGGAGGGTAAGGAGGTTCGTTTGTGGTTTCATTTGGCTCTTCCAAAGGCTCTTCGACCGTGGTTAGAGATTGTGGGTTGCAATCTCATGGTCTGGATGGCCACTGAGGGCTCTGGATCAACATCCATTGTTGTGGTTCAGGAGCCAGTTCAGGTTGAGGAATGTTACCTTCATTTACCTGTTCCCCTGAGGGTAGAAGTGGTAGGGGCACCGTTCTTAGATATTCAGTGAGAACAGTGGGTACCCCTGGAAGATATTCTTTCTTATCAGAGCGGTTATTGCATTGCTCTTCATCTTCATGCACTCCATGGTCTCCTCTTCAGCGAATGTCTCACGCTCATCATCTGTTAAGATATCATTGAGAATTAGCTGTAGGAACCTAGGATAGAAACAAAGCACATCATCAATGCATGTTCTTTCATCCAGTGGTCCCATGTCAGGTAATGCTTAAGGAACTCTCCCACAAAGAAGTTAGGTTGTTGACTTCTTATGAGAGTGAAGAAAGCATGTATCTCCTCAGTTGTGGGATCCGGAACATGGTTTTCTATAGAAAAAAATGTAGTATTCTGTTAAAGTCATGTTCCGTCACCCTTATTGTTCTGCCCCCTGGCACAACAAAACTGAAGGATCTTACGTTATTCTCACTTGTATCCGTGGCGGTTGTGTACAACGCAGTCAATTGATCGATGCAAAGGACTACGGGAGTACTCAAGGCATATGCCACTAATGAACGTGTGTTCAGAAACTCTGCCCATGCACGAAACTGTAAATTCGCAATGGCTTGCAAGTTTTGAAACGAGACATGATTAGTCTTGGTTACTTTTAAACCAAAACTAAAACCAATTAAATTTAATTAATTATTACTAATTAATCAAACTTGACACAAAATACCCTTAAAACAAAATTACCCCTTTTTCTTAAAAAAAACACAACTTCGAATCACTATTATCAAGAACCCTACTTTTGGTAACACAAATAATCAGAATTATCTGAAGAAATCAATTGAAAACAATTAACTTCTAAAGAACAATAGTGAAAATAGTTTTCTTAGAAACAAGTTCTTGAGGCAGTGATGTTCTTGGTTATATGTATTCTAGTAAGTATAAACAAAAGCCCTTAGATCTGATAATAAGAAAAAAAACGTAAGGGGTTGTTAAATACTTATTGAATTGACAGGGGCAATATTGTCTTTACAGTGTTCGATGTTTTTATTAGTATGTTCGATGGTTTTCAGTTGGGGGTAAAACTGTCAACTTTACTTCGATAAATTTTGAAAAATAACGAAGAGTTTGAAAATCAGAATTTAAAAAGTTTTTCTGAAAAACTATCGAACTTGTTACCTTTTAAAGCTTGAAAAACTATCGAGGGATCCTTTGTGGAAAAACTATCGAGAATTAAAATAAAGGAAAAATTAATTCTCTCAGATAGATTTTCATTTTAATTCAAAAACCATTGAGAATTTAGATAAAGAATAATGAAATTCAATTCGATGCTTTTTCAAATTTTCCTCAAAAAGTATCGAGAAATGTTTTCAATAGTTTTTCTTTTTCCTTTTCAAAAACTATCGAAAATTTATTTCGATAGATTTATCTATGTACTTGAAAAACTATCGAATTTCCTAAATTCGATATTTTTTGCTTCTGTCTTCATTTTAAAACCTGTTCTTGTTTTAAAATTTAGACTGTTTTATTTCCTGTCAAGTTTTAATTCTAATAAATCTTTTCAAATTTACCAAAATCAATTGTCAACAGAAAATTCACAATTTTCTCAGAATAAAATCGACTAAATATCATTGAATGATATTAACCAATTAAAATCCAATAAATTATGCTGCATATTTATTTTATGTATTTTAAATTATGGAGCAAATAAGATATTGAACTGCTTCAATTTCCATAATTCAAATTTCATTAAATAAATAATAATAAATTAATACTAAATATCTATGAGTTAGATATTAGCACTAAATTATTAAGATGAGGACTGGATGTTAAATAAATTCACAAGTCCTTAAAATATGAACAATTTTATACTTGTGAACTTATTCAAGAGTTTCTTGCAGATGAGATTTTCAAATAAGGTGTGTGTCTGCAAGTTACTCTATGAATTGAAGACATGCTCTCGAAAGAAATGATACCTGTTGTCAAGGTGCATTGTCGTGGATTGTTCCATAGAGTTGTTGGAGATAAAGTTATTTCCTGAAATAATAACAAGAAATCAATCTTCCTCCACGAAGTTGACAGCTTCTAGAGATGCTCCTCCTGTCATTCAGAGATGCTTCTCCTGTCTTTCTTACAACCTGCGTATTTTATATCTAAATAGCTAAACATGTTAACAAGTATCTTTAGGGTACCATATACTGAGATTTGGTATTCCCTTAAGATATCTCAAAATCATGTTGATAACTATAAGACTAGATTTTTGAAATCCACTTGGAACCTTGCACATTGGTAACTTGAGAATAAAATATGTGTTGTCAATTTGCAGCTAGTAACTTAATGAGACGCATACCTCTCTAGCTTGTCATTTCTGTCTTTTACCTGATTTGTCCTGATCAAGCTTTAGTGGCTGCTGTTGGTAGGGAGTCTTGGCATGTCTAGAATCTTCTCAATTGTGCACATTCAAAAGATTCTTGACTTACTTTTATTTCCATCACTCTTTTGGCTTACTTGTGCTCCTAAAAGAATTAATCTTCTGGCTTGCTCAAAGTAAATCCAAAAAGAATTGCAACTTTCCCAAGATACTCATCTTGTACATTCTCTGCAATGACTTGGCAAATTTCTTGCACAAGTTTTCGTTAGTAGACCAACATATAATATAATCATGATATCACTGCACATATATGACATTATGTTTGTGCCTTATGACAACTCTAATAAATTCATATTCTGTAAAAGTTCAGTTAGAGTGTCATACCCTGTCTTTGACGATTGCTTGAGTATTGATACCGGTTCATACCAATCTGTAGTGATCTTGTGAAGAGAAGTTATACAACGTCCAATTGATCTGCAACAGCAAATGCCATGATCTGTTATACATTGACTTCTTCTACTATCTCACCAATCAGGAGTGCACTTGATCATATTCACCATACAGATATATCCTGATATCCTCAAGTCTCATCACTGGTGCTTCTTGTTAGATACTACTTCCTAATAGTAACCTAGCATTCAGTTTGGCCTTGTCCCTCATAACAATGCCAATTTCATCCAGTATTCTGGATACCCATCTTGTTCCAATAACAGATTTTCCCTTAGGCCTGGGTACCAGCTTCCAAACTTTCTGCCTTTCAGATTGATTGAGTTCATTTTGCTTTGCAATCACCCAATCTGGATCCATCAGAGCTTCTTTACCTTTCTTTGTTTCTTCTTCAGAAAGAAAACCAAGAAAATAATCATTCATACTCTATAGCTCCAGTCTTTACTCCACCACTAGGATCACTAAGAACTAGACATCAGGAATGATATTGAATCTAAACCCTTTGTCTTGACAGATACGTTCTTGAAGTGTCCTCTATATATTCATTGTGGTGTTGATCTGACTAATTGATCCTTCTTTTGCTCCCTCTAAGCTGTTGCTGGGATTTCCTGAGAATCCTCATCCTCGCTGAGTGGTTCTGTTGAAGTACTGAGCTGTGTAGTTAAACTACCATTACCACTGCTTGGATTTGAATCATCATTACCATTAATTTCACACATAACAGCTGAGAGCTTGGAGTTGTTGAACATCATATTCAGACTTTCAATCACCTCTTGTTGATTAATCAAATTTACCTCGTAGGCTTTAGATTCCACTGATTAGCCGAGGAAAATATCCTTAAGAGCCTTAGCTGCCAATCTTGCCAAGATGCTTACTTGTAGAACAATTTCCTTCAAACCCCTGAAAGAAATTCAGAGTTTGCTTCTATTGGCCAATACAGGGTCTTCCTGTATTTGTTACTGATCATGGAAATGTGATTAATCTCATCTGTGATGTCCTGTCCTTCAGATTGAACGAACAACACCAGTTTGTTTTAAGAGTAGTCATCAACCATCACTGAAGTATATCTTTACTTTGTTGTAGATAAGACATTAACTAGTCCGTAGAGTTCCATACGTATCATCTGAAGCGGCTCAGTAATGCTTATCACATTATAGCTTTTCTGTGATGTTTCTTTGACTTCCCTTAATGACATGCCTCATATATTTCATCTAGCTTGAATCCCAGATGAGGCAGTCCTCTCACCAATACCATCTTTAGAAAAGAGTTCCTTGTATTGTCATGCAAGGGTGAGAGCTTCTCAACCTTCCTGCTTGAGATAAAACACTGCTCCTTCATTGAATAAAAAGATTTGTGCTTTGAATCTTCAGCAAGAGAGTTGCTTCTAATTGTTATCCTTGACTCCAATTATTAGTTGTTATCAATGATACCAATTATTGTAAACATGATGACATTCCATTTCCAACGTAGCCATGTCCCGTGATGAAAACCTTTGCTGTCATCTCCAAAGATTATTGACGGAACAGCTTTCTCAATCACATTTGATGGCAAGTTCTTTCTTCGATCATATGTCTTCAGTAGTAAAGACCAAGAAAGCATATAAATCGATTAACCTGATTTGCCTGCACTCACAAATGGATTGACAGTTCTTGGTACCCAACTTATTTGCTTGGGTCCAGATGGATTAGAGATTTTGCTTTTAAAAGTGGTAACAACAGCTTCAACCTATACATGCTTGTTCTTATCTCTGACTGACCTTGCAGTCATTGCTCTAATGTAATTCTTAAACATGCTTTTTCTATGATTAATGCAAGTTCTAAGATATGCATTCATAATATTTAAATAAGCAAACATGTTAATAAGAATAAATGGCATACATTGAGCATTTTGACATTGCAGATAAGAGATGTGCAAATTAGGCATGTTCTGCATTTTAGAAAATTCAGTACTTTCTACTTTAACCAATATACACAAGTGTAACAGGTAGCAAGTAGATTTACAGATATTCAATAATTTTCTAAGCACACATGGAATAAAAGAATTAACAATTAAATCACTAATTCTATCTAATCCATTCTGTTGTTGTATGGCATCTAACTTTCTCTATTACCTAAGTCAGTTTTAGATACAGCTTGGTGTTCTACAAATTCTACTAACTCTAAAGGTAATTCCTCCATCCTTCAAACTGATTATCCCTTAACAAACAATTCAGAATAAATGAGCAAATCTTGTTCTACTAGGGATACTGAAACTTAGCTTTACTAAGGTCTTATGTGCCAAAAACTTAACCCCTAAAACTAAGAGTTGTTTCTTAAGAAAGCTTCTATCTCACTTGCAAATCTTATTCTATAAATATTCATACACACATATATAAGATCTCCTATGTACATGCTTTGAATATTGAGAATTAAATACTGCATTGGTTCAAGGAAAAGATACCTGAGATATGTGAGGTGAATCATCTTCAGAGATTGCTATGAAAGCAAGATATCCATGATCTTCTCGTCATCTGATCCATCCCAACTCTTTCCTTAAGCAACATAAGTTTTGTGCTGATGCTTCTTCAACAAAGCATTCCACTTCTGTTTCAGCTATTAACTGAGTCCCTATTCTTCTTTGTTTGTTAGGCTTCTTCATTGTGTAGCACACCCTGATAGTTTCTCGTTACATAGTTCTTATCAAAGTTGAAACTATCACTCTTGTTTTTGTTACCATCTCAGTCTGTAACTACCTCTTTGAACTGAATCCTGAAGAATCTTTGCTTCGTAATAAATAAGTCTGATCCATGGATGTGGCTTTTGTACTCCTTCTGAATCTGATGTGACTAAACTTCCTTGACAAGTGAAACACTGATCTTTAGTCTAGTCTCTTGAGGTTTTCTACCTGAGCTTCTTCTGATTCAGCTACTAGTAATTCTTCTATTCTGTTCTGAGGTTCCAACAATAATGCTCGTTACTGAGATATTTGTTTGTCCATTCCTAACCTCATCTCTAACAATCTTTTGAGAACCTTTGGCTTAGGATATGAAATATTTTAAATTCCAAGAATTTCGAACTTTTTGAAAAATAAAATATTTCAAGAATAAATTTCAAATTATTTAAAATTCAAAAATTTCAAGAAATGAAAATTTTGAAAATTAAGAAATCCGAAAATTCTGAGAACTTGAGTGATTGGCCTAAAACACCGGATCTAATCTGTATATCGATTAACAAGCTCTGATACCAATTGTTAGGTCCCGAAGTATCGTAGAAGGGGGGGGGGTTGAATACGATACTCACAAATAATTCAATTTCGTTCGCGGATAATTCATTCAGTTCTATAACGAAATCAAACACACCAAACCTAACCAAGTTTCGGGGAATATATCTTTTTATAAATATAAACCTCGAGGGGTGCTACAATTTCTAATCCGTAGATTAGCTTCAATGAGTTCTAGGCTATTCATAATCAATACATTGATCGAATTCTGAGCACTATAAATTTTCTGATCTTCTCCGGCTCAAAACTCTCTCTCCGTAATTGCTACTATGAAAATAACCAGACTGAAGAAGACACACTCTTCTCTCTGTTAATTGTAGACTTCTGTTTTTGAAAACTATCGAACCTTAATTGTTAAAACAATCTTGGCCGTCCAATTCTCATCAACCTGTCAGACAAACAAACTTTTCCCCCACTTTTCCAAATGAAAACTATCGAATGAATAAAGTAATTATTCAATTCGATAGTTTTTAAATAAAAACTATCAAATAGAATACTTACTTTATGCTTTCCATTCGATGGTTTACTAAACTAGAAAACTATCAAATAATAAAGTAATCATTTCATTCCATGATTACATACATTCGATGGTTTTCTATATTAGAAAACTATCAAATAATAAAATAATCATGTCATGTCATGATTACATATATTCGATGGTTTTCTATTTTGAAAAACCATCGAACCTTTTCTTTGTTAGTCTCCAGAAAAGTTTCAGGGTGTTTAAGTTTTA
Source organism: Heracleum sosnowskyi (assembly GCA_030848705.1). Lineage (NCBI taxonomy): Eukaryota > Viridiplantae > Streptophyta > Magnoliopsida > Apiales > Apiaceae > Heracleum > Heracleum sosnowskyi. The sequence goes on along the minus strand of CM061240.1, from coordinate 108,240,303 downwards.
GACTGTATCAATTTCTTCTGAGACGATAAAACAATTTGATCTTTTCAGTGCCGTCACCTAGTGCAACTGGTCTGGTTCACAGATGAATAACACTTGATCAATTCTTCTTTTATGTCTTCAATTCAATGCTGCTGATAAGTCCTTTGTCGTCCTGGTTGCTTCATCACTGGAATCCTGTGGTACTAACCCTAAATCATTCACATACTTCTGTCATCTTGAAAGTCTTGTTTCTTTTGTTGTCACTGAGGCTTGAACATTTTCATGAACTTCTTTCCGTGACCTGTTTACGGACTTCAAGAATACATAACGTATTTTGATTTTTTGTGTTTACCTTTTCTTCTTTGATTCTGGATTCCTGTGCTTCTGTTAATACTATTGTCTGTCTTGTCCTTTGTTGAGTTGTATTTATCTCTTTTACATCTTATGTTACATTATGCTTTACACTAAATAACTGTAACAAAGAAAAGCAACAAAAAATATATGATCTATTCCGAAAAATACACGAAGCAGAACAATTTTACTTTCGCCAGTACTCCGTAATCAAGAATAGTCTACGTAGATATCTATAGTCCTCTACGTAGATGTGGTAGATAGAGGTTGCTGCGGAACAGGAGAACTGGAGGTGTCAGTGTTATGTAACAAATTTAGCTCAACATGTCCTGATCATACTAAGTTTCTCTTCTGGGACAGTTATCATCCTATGGAAACTGGATATAAGCTCATGGTTGATAAGATTCTAGGCAAATATCTCAGGAGATTCTTTTGAGGCCATATATGAAACTCAAAATAGGATAGGTTTGGAGGGAAAATAGCTGCTGCTATACTCATGTTTATAAAAACTCAAATCATTTATATTGTAATGAGAAATTGCAAACCTTTTGATGATAGAAAAATTCTTTTTAGAAGCATAACGGAAGCTGTAGTAGAATTTCTTTTTTGGTTACTCAAAATTATGATTAAGAAATTTGTAGTCGAATCAAATGACTACTAAGATTTACATTCCTTTTCCCGGTTGAAAATTAGTTAAGGTTAATAGATTGCACATTTTCACTTAATAGAGTTTGCAATTTAAGGAATACATGCATGCATGCGTGAAGAATAGAGATAAAAATGGAATTATTTGTTTTAGACAACTGGTACAAGAAGTCTAAAACACCATATAGGCTTAGTTGTTTTTACACAAACTAACAAGGTAAAGGGATTTTCAGAAAAGAGGATGACATAAACCATGCCTCGAGTTTAATCTATAATATAAGGTTAAAATGATTATATTACATGGAACATTATTCACTAAAGGTTTAATTGGATCATCAATTCTTATTATTACTTGGGTAGCAATGATGTATTACTAGATACTGCTCATTGTTTATAATTTTATTATGAGATATTAAAATTATTGCCAACGTAATAATAACCTAAAGGGTCACACACAAAGAACGTTTTAAACGGAGCTTTAATTAAATTTCGAATTTAATTGAATTATTATTATGTTGAATTATTGGATTAATTAAGTAGGACTTGATTAATTATATAGTAATTCGAATATGATAAATTACTACTAATAATCATATTGGGTTTTGGAAGCCCAATCAGATTAGGTATAGGCTCAGAATTCTCTCTTCAATAAATACATTAAGATGTATTGTTTTAGTGATAAATACACATAATTCATTTTTGTGAAAATCCTAGCAGCTCTACATCTGAGAGAGGCTAGAGAGAGAGAGTTCTGAGGGCAGTTCTTGGCTAGTACGTACCAACTCCGATGATCGTTGGACGATCGGGCGTTCGTGTGGACTGATTAGAGACGTATATCGCAAGGCGGGATACGTGGTGATCATATCAAAGGACCTCCATTTGTCAACCAATCGTAAAGCTTCTTAAAAGGTAAACACTTATGTTCACGAGTAAATATCGTGTTTCGCATGGATCCTGCGGAGGGTTTCGTTATTTTTATGTTTTACGCATTTTTCCGTTGCGTTTTTCATGCACGAAACCCTACAATGGTATCAGAGCTACTTGTGAATAGCGTTTAATTCGTTTATATGTTTACTGTTTTATTGATAAAAGCATGTTTACAATCTACAAAGATAATTCACATCCATCTTCGAGGAACTCAACAGATTAACTCAACAAAGAGAATTTATATCTTTGTTAAGAAAACAGGAGAGATGCAACTCAACAAAGAGAATTGAGTTGCAACAAATATTTTTTAAAGGCCCTTTAAAGTCACTAAGTTTGGAAGGGAAGTAGTCAATAGTTGTGGACAAGAATTTGCTCATGCCAACTTGTCAATTTGAGAAAGTATTGTTCAAGAAATCTTGTCAATGTCAGAAAGTATTCTACAAGAGAAAGGGTTTTGGGCTTTGTTAGGTCCTGATAAGTTTGTAGAAGGGGGGTTGAATACAAACTATACCGTTTTATCGAATTTGTCCTTTGAATAATTTAACAATTAAGAACAAATTAATACGGAATATAAATGAAACAATATTCAAGTTAAATATAAACTATATTAAACTTGAAGGGTGTTGCAAATACAGTACGGATTACAAAGTATTTATCTCAAACTAATTAATACAAATTTAGAATAAATTCGACATGAACTTTTCTAATATTTGTATTAAAAAGATCGAATGCTAAAAGCAATGTTCGAGATAAATTCTAGGGATAAAAATCCGCTACTTAATCAAAGCAATACAAGTAATCAACTTCTAGTGGTTTGGATTTAACAATACAAACTAGAATTAATTGTTTGAGAAGAAATGAGATCAAATGGCTTCTTCGTTCTTGAGAGAAATGAATGTGTTTGACTTGATATTATGTTCTGTGTCTTTTCTCTTCAGCCGTGTTTGATATATCATTCTTCATAGCCTTGTATGACCTGTTTAATTAAATAAAAATGACTTAATTAAACAATCAATACACTTGTATGACCTGAGAATAATGTTCGGTAGAACCATGCTTCATCAATAGAACCTGCAAAATGTGTCCGGTATGACCTAGCATACTTCTACCAACTTTCGGTATGACCTTAGAAAAGAACCTGTATGACATGCTGAATGAGTCGGTATGACCTGAGAAATGACTCGGTATGACCTATCAAATGATTCGGTATGACCTATCAAATGATTCGGAATGACCTGACATTATTCGGTATGACCTATCAAATGATTCGGTATGACCTGACATTATTCGGTATGACCTTAAAATGATTCGGTATGACCTATTGTTATACCATTAAGTTAATTTCCTTTAATTAAATTAGTTAATTTAAATTCTGAATTAAATTAATTCTTTTCTAGAATTAATTTAATAAATAATTTAAACAACTAAATTAATTAATTTAATAATTTAATTAATTCTGAAAGAATTAATTTATTAATTAAATTGATTAATAATTTAATTAATTAAAAGAAGATAACTTAAAATCATTGCATTCCTTTATCTTCTGAAAACCACTGAATATAGATGATTTAATTCCACTGATTGATGTCGTCATTCGATGCACTGCCTGGTTCATGAATAACTGACTTCAATGATAATTCTTCATCTTTAAAATATTTAAAGCCGTGGCTTCTTTTCTTTAGCTCTGAATAAACTCTGTATCCTGTACTTCTTCTGTCACCAACTGGAAATCTGTCACTGTAGTAAATCCACTTTCTTGAATACTTCACTGAGGCTTGAACAATAAATTGAACTTCTTTCAATGTAGAATAACTTCAAGTCTATAGATGACTTTAATTCTCCATTCTCTTGACATATAAAACTCTCTGAGATTCCTGTGACCTTTAATCTAATATTTACTTATTACATTCTAGTTTAAGTTGAGTAGAATCCTCGAATTACAAATAGGCTATTGCATATGCCTTTCAATCTCCCCCTATTTATTTGTAAGAGAAAAAACAACCAAATACCTAGAGGATCACTCAACTAAAACCAAGAAAAAGATAAGACCCTTAAGCCTAAGTAAATACTAGAAAGTTCTGGATCAAATATGGCATTTCTAGATTTCACCAGTAAAGATAAATACAAGACAGAGATGTTCCTCTAGACTGAACATATGATAACATTGAACATGTCTTGATTTACCTAAGCTCTATACATATAACATTTACAAAACAGAGCTAACTTTCCTTTACTCCCCTGAAACTCCTCCTTTTCCTTTTATATCTTTTTCAGCTCCCTCTTCCTAGATTCTCCAAATTTCTCCCCCTTAGTTGAGGAATTCTCTACAAATTTCACTTTATGAGTATCTGAAGCCAGTAGGAGTTGAGATAGTTGATGGAGTTGATCTTGGGAAGTAAATGTGTCTTCAAAATTTCCTTGAGTAGTCCCAGCTGATTTTTGACAGAGGTGGAAGAAGAAGACCGTTCAACCACTTGTGCTTGAAAATTTTCTTTATCAGCCTGGGTTTTGAATAGATGTTCCTGTAGATCAGCTATGTGAGCTAACTACATTGCAGTGTATGTGTCTGTGTGTGCACTCACTTGAATTTCTCTTGTAAGTGTATCACTCATCTCACGTGCATGTGTTTCACTCAGCGTTTGACTCGCATCACTCAACATTAGCTGTCTATTTGCTCCTTTTTGATCAGTACCTGCATTGAAACTCACCCTAGCCTCTTCAAGAGAGGTCAGTGGTGGTGCAATGGGAGTTCGCAAATCCCGATCCTCAATCATGTCTATCAAATCACTTGGATTTGAAATCTGAATTGCTTCAGTGATAGACTGACCAAGTTGCCTTCCACTTTCTCCAGATAAATCTGCGAGTGGAAAATCCCTTAGGGAGGCAGAGATGTTCCCTCTGGGAGGGGAGAAAATGATTCTATTTGATTTGGCAAAGAATCAAATTTTCCCTCAGATGCCTATGAAGGCACTTCTACCGTGACAATGGTAGGCACTGTAACCAGTTGCAGGTGCTCTGCTTTCACTGTGTCCTGAGTTTCATCTAATGGAATTGTCTTCTCCCATTGTGAGTAATGAGAGTGTGCTTGACTCAGTACAAAGTGCCATGGCCCTATGGCAAATTTCAATAGATTCATCATGTTGAGAGAATGTCTCTAGAAATAGTTCATTGGCCATTTCAAAGTCCATATCCTATTGAGAGGATACAGATGGGCTGACAGATACCTCAGTATATGTTGAATTTCTTTATAGGAGGCAGAGATGTGAGATCACTCACTGTTTCAATCAAAATACTTCTTTGTTTAACATTTGATTTCTGTTTAGGCTGAGAGGTCAAGTAATTAAGTTGTAAACTCATTGTTTAGCTCTAAGACCTGGGATAGAGATTGTGGATCTACAATCCCTTGGTCAGCCCTAACAACCACTTGGGTTCAGCAACAGTAAAAGAAGTGAATTGAGAGATAGAAAGTAATACCTGAATTGGATTTGGCACTGAATTTCTAGCTAAGCAAGAGCTAGATCAGAAATAATATATACAATATATTTACAAAAACAACTAAGACAAATAGAAAATAAAAGATAATAAATAATAAGCAATAAAAATAAAAATAAAATACAATAATATATATACCTAAAAAAATATTTACAGGAAATTATGCACAAACATTAGAAAAATGCAGAATATTATAGAAGTGCATAAAAATAATATAAACTTGCAGAAATATTTAAACAACAATATTTACAATCTGAAACTAACTTAAATGATTCTAAATAAATAAATTTTCAATAAAAATAAATTTCTCCACTTAAAAAAAATTAGAGAAAAATATTTTTAAAGAAAATAAAATATTCAGAGCTATTTAAATTTACAAGCATGTAATATTAAATGAGAATTGGCAATAAATATCATTTAAATGACAAGAGAAAATGAATTTTTGAAAGAACAAACATGACAGAGATATTGTTAATCACTAAGACTGTTTAACATACCCAATTTATCAACTAACTTGATAAATGTGGATTCGTCAACAGATTTAGTGAATATATCTGCAGTCTGTTCTTTTGTGGGTACAAAGTGTAACTCCACAGTTCCATTCATGACATGCTCTCTGATAAAATGATACCTGATATCAATGTGCTTCGTTCTCGAGTTCTACACAGGGTTGTTGGAGATTGCTATAGCACTTGTATTATCACACAAAATAGGAATTTTGTCTAATGCAAAGCCATAGTCCTTTAATTGATTCCTTATCCATAAGATCTGAGCACAACAGCTTCCAGCATCAATATATTCAGCTTCTGCTGTTGAATTGGAAACTGTTTGTTGTTTCTTGCTATACTAGGAAATCAACCTACCTCCTAGGAATTGACAACTCCCAGAGGTACTCTTTGTATCCACAACACTACCTGCATGATCAGAATCTGTATATCCAACAAGATTAAAACCAGAATCTTTAGGGTACCAGATACCTAGATTAGGTGTACCCTTAAGATATCTCAAGATTCTTTTCACAGCAACGAGATGTAGATCTCTAGGGTCCGCTTGGAACCTTGCACACAAGCATGTAGCATACATAATATCTGGTCTACTAGCAGTAAGATAGAGTAAGGAGCCAATCATACCTCTGTAGCTTGTAACATCTACCTTGATAGAATTGTCAGAAGCTCCAAGTTTCATGGCTGTTGAAGATGGAGTCCTTGATGATGCTGAATCCTCCTTGTGATACTTCTTGAGGAGTTCTTTGAGATACTTGGATTGACAAATAAATATACCATTTGACCTTTGACTTACTTGCAATCCAAGAAAGAACTTCAGCTCACCCATCATACTCATTTCAAACTTACTCTGCATTAGCTCAGCAAATCTCTTACAGAGATTATCATTAGTAGACCGAAATATGATGTCATCCACATAGACTTGGACTAATATCATATCACTTTTGTGTTTCTTTGAAAAAAGAGTTTTGTCTATGATACCTCTAACAAAACCATTTTCTAAAAGAAAACCAGAGAGAGTGTCATACCATTTTCTTGGGGCTTGTTTGAGACCATAGATAGTCTTGAAGAGAAAGTACACAAAGTCCAGCAGCTCCTGATTTTCAAAGCCAGGGGGCTGTTCCACATACACTTCTTCATCCATCTCACCATTCAGGAATGCACTCTTAACATCCATTTGATAGACTTTAAAATTGGAATAAGCGGCAAATGCTAAGAACATCCTGATGGCCTCAAGTCTAGCTACTGGTGCATAGGTTTCATCATAATCAATGCCTTCAGCTTGAGAATACCCTTGTGCAACCAGTCTTGCCTTGTTCCTTGTAACAATGCCATCCTCATCTAGCTTGTTCCTGTATACCCATCTTGTACCAACTACTTTCTTGTTCTTTGGCCTGGGTACCAGCTTCCAGACTTGCTGTTGTTCAAACTGATTGAGTTCATCTTGCATAGAAATCACCCAATCTGGATCAGTCAGTGCTTCCTCAGTTTTCTTTGGCTCCATTTCAGATAGAAATGCTGAATAATGACATTCATTCTGAGTTGCACTTCTAGTTTTAACTCCAACATCTGGATCACCAATGATCAGCTCAAAAGGATGAGCTCTATTCCATACAGTCTGTCTTGGAAGATTTGATCTTGATGATTCGCCTTGAAATTCACTTTGATGTTGTGAGTGACTAGTTGATCCTTCATTTGCTCCCCCTGAGTTGTTGCTTGATTGCCTTGATGATTCTTCTCCAGTGTTGGTGGTATCTCCATTGTTACCAGTGTTTCCACCACCACCACCATGATCATTATCATCATTGTTATTATCATTACCAGCAATAACTTCAGGTGGGGCTCCATCATCTGATTCTGAGTCTGGCAAGTTATCAAACTTCAGCTTCTCAGATGAATCTTCTTTTTGGATATTAGGGAGCTTAGTGTCATCAAAAGTAACATTGACACTTTCCTTTACCGTGTGACTGCCCACCAAGTAGACCCTGTAAGATCTTCTGGAATAACCAACAAAAATAGCTTCTTGTGCCTTAGCATCAAACTTGCCACGTTTAACATTGTCATCTATAAGCACAAAGCATTTTGTTCCAAATACATGAAAGTACTTGACAGTTGGTTTCTTGTTGTTCATGATCTCATAAGGAGTCTTCATTAAGTCCTTGTTGATTAAAGTTCGATTCAGAGTATAACAAGCTGTATTCGCTGCTTCAGCCCAAAAGTACGTTGGAAGTTTGTGCCTTACCTGTTTAACTCCCTGCAATATCAAATTGATTAGTCCTTCCTCGGAACCCACACTTGATTGGGTCCGACATACTTAAAGAACTGGCCTTTGTCAGGCAAAACAACATTTTTAACTAAAACTACTTCAACCTCTTTCACAAAAGAGCGTTTCCATTTATAGCCAGCCTTAACACATTTCTGAGTAGGCTTAGGGATAAATGAATCCACTCTAGTCTTAGGAGGACTAGTAGTATTAGCTCTAACATGCTTCTTATTATTAACATGTTGACGTGGAGCAGTCTTATCTTTAGATACATGCTTTTTATTAAAATAAGCATACATAACATTGAAAGCACAAGACATGCAATTAATCACACCACATGCTTTATGAGAAGAATTAACAACAGGCATGTTAGTTCTACAGTTGTTTTGATCCAACTTATGGATATCTGATTTAGTCTTTTTAGTTGTAGCAACTTTGACTGGAATATCAGATAAACACTTTTTGGACTGTTTAACTTCCAAAGCAGTATCTTCTTTACGAATCTCCTCAGCAATGATTATAGAGTATTCATTCAGAGGATCTGCCTCGGACTCCTTACAGAAAGGTGTTTCAAAACCCTTAAGCACATATGGAACACCCCTTCCTTCAGTTCTGACTCTACAAGGGGAATTAATTCCAAGAAATCCAATGGCCTCATTATAATCATAACCTATACTGACATGATTACCAATAGCTTGTTTATTGAGAATCTCTTTAGCCGTCTTACAAGAGTTGTAATAGGCATTAGCTTTAGTCTTAAGCTCACTATTCTCTTTCTTGAGAATGGTTTCCAGTTGAATATAACATTTAACCCTATTCTCAAGAAATGCTATTTTCTCAGTAAGTTCATCCTGATTAACATGCACTAGTTTTAATTCTTTTATCTCATTTTCAAGATTTGTGTTTAAAAGAATTATACTATCATTTTCAGTGCGTGCACAATCTAAGGTGCCAACAAGATGACGAATCATTTCAGTATCAGTAAATGTTACATCTGACATGTATCTGGATGAAGTGCTTGCCTCATTAGCCACTAAAGCAAGGTTCCCAATCTCACCTGCTTCTTCATCACTATCATTGTCATCCCAACTCTTACCTTCAGCAACATATGCTTTCCCAATCTTGTTCTTCTTGCTAGAATCAAATGTGTTTCTAGTCACTTGCTTTGGCTTTCTGCATTCAGTAGTAAAGTGACCCAACTCATTGCAATTGTAGCATCTGATTGTGCTCCTTTCCACAGTTCCAGTTTTGTAACCACCCCTTGTGCTACTTGAAGAGGAAGATCCACCTCTCTGAAATCTGGGCCTCAACTTAAGATTGGGATTCCTCTTGAATCTAAACTTCCCAAACTTCCTGACTATCAAAGCCAAATCACCATCTTCCAGCTGATCAAGTTCCTCTAAAGAATAGAAGTCACCACCAGATTGATCAATGGATGTTAATCCATATTCATCATCAATAACATTCATGTTAGAACTGGAAGGTTGAACAGCCTTCACTTCCAGTTTCCGTGGGACTTCAGCAGCCAATGCAGTAGAAATACTCACTATCCTCCCAGTTCCATATAACTCATCTTGTTGAATCTGCTCCAGCTCATAGGTCTTCAGAACACCATACAGTCTTTCCAAAGAAACCTCTGTAAGATCTCTTGCTTCTCTAATGGCAGATATTCTGTGCTCCAAATGACGTGGAAGTGTAAGTAGGAACTTCTTGTTAATTTCCTTGATAGTGTAGCGCTTCCCATTAAGATTCAGATCATTGATTAATTTGTTGTATCTCTCAAAAACCTCAGAGATACCTTCACCAGGGTTTGATCTGAAATGCTTATATTGAGAGGTGAGAATTTCTAGCTTATTCTCTCTAACTTCCTCTGTCCCCTCATTGATTATCTCTATGGTTTCCCAAATGTGTTTGGCAGTATCACAGTTTAGGACATGATTATGCATGATAGGATCAAGACAATCAACAAGGATCAGCTCTAGACAGGCATCCAATGTAACATCCTCTTTTTCACCAGGAGTGAAATCCTTGGGATCCTTAGGGTACATCCTAGCAGCCCTAGTAACAATGTTATTCTCTATAAGTTCTCCCTCAATAATCATAGGGACTTTGGGACCACTCTTCAACACATCCAAGTATTTAGGATTAGCAACTTTAAGAAATAAGAGAATCTTCTTCTTCCACATAGGATAATGCTCCCTGCTGAACATGGGAATCTTTACTGTACCAACCTTCTGAGTTGTAGACATTTTTGAGATTTTTAAAGAATAATAAAAATTTCAGAGTTTAAGGAAAAATCTCAAAACAATTGGATCTTTGATTTGTATATCAATCAAAAGGCTCTGATGCCAATTGTTAGGTCCTGATAAGTTTATAGAAGGGGTGTTGAATACAAACTATACCGTTTTATCGAATTTGTCGTTTGAATAATTTAACAATTAAGAACAAATTAATGCGGAATATAAATGAAACAATATTCAAGTTAAATATAAACTATATTAAACTTGAAGGGTGTTGCAAATACAGTACGGATTACAAAGTATTTATCTCAAACTAATTAATACAAATTTAGAATAAATTTGACATGAACTTTTCTAAGATTTGTAATAAAAAGATCGAATGCTAAAAGCAATGTTCGAGATAAATTCTAGGGATAAAAATCCGCTAGTTAATCAAAGCAATACAAGTAATCAACTTCTAGTGGTTTGGATTTAACAATACAAACTAGAATTAATTGCTTGAGAAGAAATGAGATCAAATGGCTTCTTCGTTCTTGAGAGAAATGAATGTGTTTGACTTGATATTATGTTCTGTGTCTTTTCTCTTCAGCCGTGTTTGATATATCATTCTTCATAGCCTTGTATGACCTGTTTAATTAAATCAAAATGACTTAATTAAACAATCAATACACTTGTATGACCTGAGAATAATGTTCGGTAGAACCATGCTTCATCAATAGAACGTGCAAAATGTGTCTAGTATGACCTAGCATACTTCTACCAACTTTCGGTATGACATTAGAAAAGAACCTGTATGACATGCTGAATGAGTCGGTATGACCTGAGAAATGACTCGGTATGACCTATCAAATGATTCGGTATGACCTATCAAATGATTCGGTATGACCTGACATTATTCGGTATGACCTATCAAATGATTCGGTATGACCTGACATTATTCGGTATGACCTTAAAATGATTCGGTATGACCTATTGTTATACCATTAAGTTAATTTCCTTTAATTAAATTAGTTAATTTAAATTCTGAATTAAATTAATTCTTTTCTAGAATTAATTTAATAAATAATTTAAACAACTAAATTAATTAATTTAATAAATTAATTAATTCTGAAAGAATTAATTTATTAATTAAATTGATTAATAATTTAATTAATTAAAAGAAGATAACTTAAAATCATTGCATTCCTTTATCTTCTGAAAACCACTGAATATAGATGATTTAATTCCACTGATTGATGTCGTCATTTTATGCTTCATGAATAACTGACTTCAATGATAATTCTTCATATTTAAAACATTTAAAGCTGTGGCTTCTTTTCTTTAGCTCTGAATAAACTTTGTATCATGTACTTCTTCTGTCACGGCCACTTTCTTGAATACTTCACTGAGGCTTGAACAATAAATTGAACTTCTTTCAATGTAGAATAACTTCAAGTCTATAGATGACTTTAATTCTCCATTCTCTTGACATATAAAACTCTCTGAGATTCCTGTGACCTTTAATCTAATATTTACTTATTACATTCTAGTTTAAGTTTAGTAGAATCCTCGAATTACAAATAGGCTATTGCATATGCCTTTCAGGCTTTAATCAACCTTGGACAAGAATTTTCTCATGCCAACTTGTCAATTTGAGAAAGTATTGTTCAAGAGAGCTTGTCAAAAGTAATTCAAAGGGTTTTGGGCTTTAATCAACCTTGATTGTTAAAATCAACTGTTGTCAATAAAAATAAATGAAATTTAGGGAAAAACTAATGATTTCATATGCCAATAAAATAAATAAATACATCTAACTAGTTTTAAAAGTTACCAAAAACATATATAGTAGACACCATCTTTACATGTTGGAAAATATTTAAGATAGCAATATTGAGTAGAAAATTAATTTTTTATAACCTTTAACTTTATATAAAGGTTCTTAATATTTTTTCACCAAAATTTATTTTGAGCAATGAAAAATTAAATTGTATAAATGTATATTTAATTTATAGAATATAATCCTCCTTGGTTAAAATTGTTTAACTCTTTAACTAAAAGAACATGTATTAGACTTTTTAATCATTTGAATCCGTTGAAATTTTGGCTTAAACACGCCACATGATCATATATAAGATTGGAAAATCATTTGTTGGGCTTTTTATGAAATTTTCAACTTTTAAAGGGTATGAGCCCATTAACTTAATTTTCACGCATATATAAATAGAGGGGCTGGTTCAACCTTTACCTATATACTAACCTAAACCAAAACCCTCCTCTTGGCCTCCCTCTTCAAACTTCACTGGCAACATCCAACCAAAACCAGCTTCTCAGCCTCCTCCTTCAACCATAACCAGTTACCCAAAAAACCTCGTAACCCGGCCGGCATACATCTAGAGCGTTTCTAGAACTCTAGTTATATAACTGTTTTCACACACTACACATATTTATACACAAACACATATTTCTCAAATCCCAGTGATTCACCCCACATATATCACAATATAACTAGGATAAATCTTTGTAAATGAAATTACTCCTTCCCGCATGATTGCTTTATCGGTTTGCTTATCGGTAATGTGATGGTCAAGATGTAGTTAAATATAGTATTAACTTCTCGGAAAGTCTATTAGGCCTCATTGGAGGCTACTCATTTTCTCCATATCTAGTAAATGTGTATTTGTTGCTTTGGGTGAGGTGATGTTATCGAGCTGTCAATATTGGATGAGCTCATGTACCGAACTTGTCAATATGGGGAAGTATGAGCACATCTTCTTTCCAATATTATATGTTGGATATTATCACCTAATCCAAAGGCAACAAAAACACATTTACTAGATAGTTAAAAAATGAATAGCCTCGAATGAGGTCTCAAATACATTAAGAGAAGCTTTGACTATATTTTTACTACATCCTGAGCATTAGTTACTAATAAGTCTGCCTGATAAAGTAATCTTGTGGGACGGGGTAATTTCACTTTGAAAGATTTCTCCAAATCATTAATTTTATCTTCAGTTGCAACCTTAGGCAGATTTGTCACATCCTCCAAAGTTCACAACTAGACATTTGGTAAGAATTATAATGAAAGGAAATCTTTATTATTCTTCTTTTTTTCAACTTAAAATACCCTCATGACATATGGTCCAAAAAAAAAATGTTGTTTGTGTTTGTTTAGGATTTGCAGTGTGAGTGTAATTATTCACATTAAAACAGCCAATACGTAGAATTAAAATTCATGATTGAATTTTATTTCTATAATTATCTTATATATATTAGTACCACAAAGACTCCACCAATCTCTATAGATACTAAATTTTATGTTTTTGCAATGTTGATTGCAATGCCTAAAAGAAATATAATGGTGCAAGAACCACGTGAAATACATAGGCTCGGGATAAAATAATGTGCCATATAGAAGAAAGAATGAGGGGGAAGGGGAACAGTAGAGACAATATTCGTCCGTTGATTTTTTTTTCGTACTAGCAAATTTGTTATCATTGCCTTTATATTAATAATATACTGTAATGAGATATGTAAAACTAATCCCCAAGTGTTGATTTTAGTTACATGTAATTAGGATTTGTTACCTTGTTAAGATATTATGGCTTGTGTATAAATCATCAATTGCTATTCTATGACCTAATTAAAAGCTTCAATAATTCATTTTTTTGTAATTATTTATTCAACTCGATCAAACTAGTTTTTGTACGTTACGAAGCTTATCAAGCAAGGCGTTTATCTTTTGGTATGTACCCTTGGTCCAAGCTCTACGAGTTAGAAGATGTTGAAAAAGATTCAAAAGATGTCTAGTTGTGAACTTTTCGCACACTGTGACAATTCTTCCTAAGGGTGCAACTCAAGTTAAAATTAACAACTTGGATAAATCTTTGTAAGTGAAATTACTCCTTCCCACATGATTGCTTTATCGGTTTGCTTATCGGTAATGTGATGGTCAAGATGTAGTTAAATATAGTATTAACTTATCGGAAAGTCTATTAGGCCTCATTGGAGGCTACTCATTTTCTCCATATCTAGTAAATGTGTATTTGTTGCTTTGGGTGAGGTGATGTTATCGAGCTGTCAATATTGGATGAGCTCATGTACCGAACTTGTCAATATGGGGAAGTATGAGCACATCTTCTTTCCAAAATTATATGTTGGATATTATCACCTAATCCAAAGGCAACAAAAACACATTTATTAGATAGTTAAAAAATGAATAGCCTCGAATGAGGTCTCAAATACATTCAGAGAAGCTTTGACTATATTTTTACTACATCCTGAGCATTAGTTACTAATAAGTCTACCTGATAAAGTAATCTTGTGGAAAGGGGTAATTTCACTTTGAAAGATTTCTCCAAATCATTAATTTTATCTTCAGTTGCAACCTTAGGCAGATTTGTCACAGCCTCCAAAGTTCACTATTCATTTTTTAAAACTTAAAATACGCTCATGTACATATGGTCCGAACAAAGATGTTTTTTGTGTTTGTTTAGGATTTGCAGTGTGAGTGTAATTATTCCCATTAAAACACCCAATACGTAGAATTAAAATTCATGATTGAATTTTATTTCTATAATTATCTTATATATATTTGTACCACAAAGACTCCACCAATCTCTATAGATACTAAATTTTATGTTTTTGCAATGTTGATTGCAATGCCTAAAAGAAACATAGTGGTGCAAGAACCACGTGAGATACATAGGCTCGGGATAAAATAATGTGCCATATAGAAGAAAGAATGAGGGGGAAGGGGAACCAGTACAAACAATATTCGTGCGTTGATTTTGTTTTCCTACTACCAAATTTGTTATCATTGCCTTTAAATTAGTAATATACTATAATGAGATATGTAAAACTAATCCCGAAGTGTTGATTTTAGTTACATGTAATTAGGATTTGTTACCTTGTTAAGATATTATGGCTTGCGTATAAATCATCCATTGCTATTCTATGACCTAATTAAAAGTTTCAATAATTCATTTTTTTGTAATTATTTATTGAACTCGATCAAACTAGTTTTTGTACGTTACGAAGCTTATCAAGCAAGGCCTTTATCTTTTGGTATGTACCCTTGGTCCAAGCTCTACGAGTTAGAAGATGTTGAAAAAGATTCAAAAGATGTCTAGTTGTGAACTTTTCGCACACTGTGACAATTCTTCCTAAGGGTGCAACTCAAGTTAAAATTAACAACTTGGATAAATCTTTGTAAGTGAAATTAATCCTTCTTTATGGGTTTTCTTATGGGTAATGTGATGGTCAAGATGTAGTCAAATATAGTATAAACTTCTGGGAAAGTCTATTAGGCCTCATCGGAGGCTACTCATTTTCTCCGTATCTAGTAAATGTGTATTTGTTGCTTTGGGTGAGGTGATATTATCAAGCTGCCGAACTTGTCAATATAGGGAAGTATAAGCACATCTCCTTTCCAATATTATATGTTTGATATTATCACCTAATCCAAAGGCAATAAAAACACATTTACTAGATAGTTAAAAAATGAATAGCCTCCAATGAGGTCTCAAATACTTTGAGAAAAACTTTGACTATATTTTTACTACATCCTGAGCATTAGTTACTAATAATAAAATTTTATTAATTGCATTTGTTAAACAAAACAAGGCGTATTAAACTTTTTAAAATAACTAAAAGTATTAAAATAGGTTTTAATATAAATAATTAACGGTGTGCTCGTGATATTTTTGCAAAAAGAGAGGTTTTATTAAGGAAAAATCGAAAAAAGTAACATGTTTTAGTTGAAAAAGGTAATTGTACTGCATTTGTTAAAAATAAAAAATAAATAAGAATCTTAAAATTGGTAAACTTTTTATTAATTATAAGTATTAAAATAGGTTTTAAAATGAATAAATAAGTGGTTGCCCATGATATTTTTAGAAAATAAGGGATTTTGGTAAGGAAAAATAGAAAATGTAACATGTTTTAGATGAAAAATGTTATTGGCCGTGTTATTTTTAGAAAATGAGTGGATTTTGTTAAAAAATAGAAAAAGTAATTTATTTTAGCTGAAAAGGGTAATTGGTGATAAATAAATAATGTAATTATTTAATAATATTTAAGATTAATTAAGTATAATCAGGAATTACCAAAAATAAGGTACTAGGTATACCGAACAAACTTTAAATGTTTTGTCTTTAATAATACTAGCCCGTTATTTTTTAAAATTTATAATTATTTTTAATTTAATGATGATTAAGTCATCATCATTATTCAAGTGAAATTACTCAGGAACAGAATAAAAGAGAAAATTATGAATTTTTACATTAACAATTCTATTCAACTTACATTTTTTAACATTATATCTCAATGTTCTTTTTTATTTGTTTCAAAATCAACAATGCTGGTCCTTATTAGATTGTCCTTATTAGATTATCGGTACATGGACAAAAGCACACTACTCTTTTTTTAATATCTATAATTATATTAATTTGTATTTTCTTTAATTTTATATGTTATTACTTATTGGACTTTATTTATTAGATTTTAGAGGCTCAATAATTATGTACTGTATCTTTAGTTCCAAAAATCAGATTTGAACGTTTTGGCACACGAAACTCGCAAAATAATGTTTAATTTAATTTAGTGATGGTTTAACAATTATTTTCCAATTAAAAATACACTCAAACTGGAGAGAAAACAAAATTTTACAATATTTATTCATATTTGGTTTAAATTATCAAAATAATCTTTTTAGTAATTGAATATAGTATACCAAATACACTTTTTAATATTACATCCAACAGTTTTCATCTATATATTTTAAGATCTAACAAAATAATCTTTAATATAGTAATGGTTTAACGATTTTGTTTTACAGTGTAATATATGTCCTTTTAATAATAATAATAATAATAATAATAATAAATATAACAATAAGTGTAATTATTATTTAAAAAAAAACAAAACAAAACAGAGTCTTGGAGTCCTACTTGTAATCGATGACCTGGAAGGAATACTCTGCGTGTTGTGCGAACAGTAGAACATATAGTGAGGTATTATATATTAATTTTCTTTTACAATACCATGACGTGATCGGAGCCTCGTAGATTTATATTGTATTAATGTACCATGCTTCTTTCTATTTGTATATTTTATGTGAATCAACGAAAGCATATAAAAATTGAATCTGGTGTCCTCTCTTATTTTAGTATAGTCAGGTTTTGTGCTATAAAGTTTAGTTTTGTTATGTATGATTATGTTATTTAAAATTTTATATGATACAAGTGTTAATGGTCTTGATTATGTTAGAATTAATCTAAACTAAAGTATTTAGTTTACGTTTGTTATGTTTTGAATAAGTCAGAGGTACGTTAGTAGTGGGTTTTAGTAGGAGAAATAATAGGAGGAGTGATGCTAGTTTTTACCAATCACTTAGCCCGGTAGTTATTAGTTCTTGTAGGTGTCTTTATATGCTGTTGATCAAGTCTGTAATCGATGTGAAAAAGAAGAAAACTTTCAGCAAGTTTCATTAATATAAATCCAGAGTTAAACGCTCTAGTCTTGTGTTCTTGTTTTGTATTCTATATTCCAACATTGTGGTATCAGAGCTACTACTCGGTACCTTCCTCGAATTCCAAACGCAGCTGACAAGAAAAAATGGAATCTGGCAAAAGCAAAGAAGGTTTTGGGCTAAGTTATCCCATGCTTACAAAGACGAATTATACAGCGTGGGCCATGAAAATGAAGGTTTATATGCAAGCACATGGGGTGTGGGAAGCGATCGAGCCCAAGGAGGCAAACACAGCAGTGGAGGACAAGGTCGACAAACGGGCTATGGCAGTAATCTACCAAGGTATCCCCGAGGAGCTTTTGTTGACACTGGCTGAGAAAAAGACTGCGAAGGAGACCTGGGAGGCTATCAAAATAGTGTGTCAAGGTGCTGATAAGGTCAAGAAAGCGAAAGCGCAAACCTTGAAGAGGGAGTTTGAATTACTGAACATGAAGGACACGGAGCAGTTGGATGAGTTTTATATGAAACTAAATGGCTTGGTTACTAATATCCGAGCTCTTGGGGAGAAAGTTGAGGAGCCATATGTGGTAAGAAAGCTGCTCAGAGCAGTGCCTTCAAAGTTTCTACAAATTGTTTCCGCTATTGAACAGTTTGGGGACTTGGAGACGCTGACAGTAGAAGAGGTGATTGGGTCACTGAAGGCCCATGAGGAGCGACTCCGGGGACAACAGCAAGATGTCCATGAAGATAAGCTTCTACTGACAGAGGACGAGTGGCGAAAGAAAGAACAGACGGAAGGAAAACTCCTGTTTACCAGGGACGAGTGGCTTAAAAAATCCGGACGAGACGGAGGCCAAGGTAGTGAGACAAACCGCGGCAAAGAACTGAGTCGTGGAGGTCGTGATCGAAGCATGGTGAAGTGTTTCAATTGTGGCATATATGGACACTATGCTGCTGAGTGTCGCAAACCACGTCGAAACAGACCCAACAAAGCTGAGGCAAATCTGAACCAAATGAGCGACGAAGAGCCAGCCCTTTTAATGGTCAAATGTGAAGAAAGTAAAGGAGAACTTATGCTGTTGAATGAGAAGCAAGTCTACCCAGAAGTCAGGGATGGAGAAACTGCTATGTGCAAAACTGAGGTGGACATGTGGTACTTGGATAACGGAGCTAGTAATCATATGACGGGGGAGCGATCAAAGTTTAAAGAGCTAAACAAGGAGGTGACTGGAAAGGTGAAGTTTGGGGATGGTTCTACCGTCAACATCGAAGGGAAAGGCACTGTGGCGTTCATATGCAAGAATGGCGAGGAGAAACTCTTAAGCGAGGTATTTTTTATTCCCACTTTGCGTAATAATATTATTAGTTTGGGACAATTATCTGAAAAGGGGCATAAAGTTATATTGGATGGTGATTTATTGAGGGTCTATGAAAGTAGTGGAAAACTGTTAATGAAAGTTAGGAGATCTCCAAATCGCTTGTATAAAATTCTTATTAAAGCCAACAGGGGTATGTGTTTGTTGACAAAGACGGAAGAACTTGCAAGGCTGTGGCACCTAAGACTTGGCCACGTGAACTTCTCAGCAATGAAATTCCTATGTGATAACTCAATGGTTCATGGTGTACCAAAACTAGTTCACCCCAAGGAAGTCTGTCAAGGGTGCCTTCTGTCAAAGCAAACACGAAGGCCATTCCCAGCCCAAACAGGTTTTGCTGCAACGGAGATTCTTCAATTGGTACATGGAGACTTGTGTGGACCAATCACACCACCAACTCCTGCTGGGAATAAGTTCTTCTTTCTATTGGTTGATGACCTGAGTCGAATGATGTGGGTATTTGCATTGAAGTCAAAGGACGAAGCCTTCCTTGCGTTCAAACGCTTTAAAAGCATGGTTCAGAAGGAGAAACCACAACAAATTCAAGTTTTCCGCACAGACAGGGGAGGGGAGTTCAATTCCCAAGAATTCTCGACGTTTTGCAAAGACTCTGGCATCGTAAGGCATTTCACTGCGCCTTACTCACCTCAGCAAAACGGTGTCGTCGAGCAAAGGAACCGAACTGCAGTGGCCATGGCACGGAGTTTATTGAAGGAAAAGAAAATGCCATCCTTTCTCTGGGGAGAAGCAATCAGACATGCTATCTATGTGTTGAATAGACTGCCTACACGTGCACTGTCCAAACAGACCCCATATGAAATGTGGCATGGCAGGAAACCTCATCTAGAGCACTTGAAGGTTTTTGGTTGTCTGGCCCATATGAAAATACCCGCTGTACACACCAAGAAGCTTGATGACAGGAGCAAGCCCATGGTTTATCTGGGAAAGGAACCAGGTACTAAGGCTTCACGTTTGTTCGACCCTAAATCTGGTTCTATACGTGTCAGTCGAGATGTCGTCTTCGAAGAAGGAAAAGGTTGGCCCTGGAATGAGGAAATCGAAGTGAGTGCAGTGTCTAGTGACATTGGCAATTTCATTGTGATGAATGTAGAGGACTATACAGATGTGCCCACGAGTGGGACAAACACTCAACCTGGAGACAGCAGTGATAATGGAGACCTGGTGTTGACACCACCAACGAGTGAGGCAGGGACTCACACATCAGACTCTAGGGATGCAAGTGAAAGTTCTCCAGACACGAACACACCAGGGAAAACTCTACTAATGGTGAAAGTGAAAGTCCAGAGAAATTCAGACTGTTGAGTGAGATATATGATGTGTCAGAAGAAATAGAAGCAGAGGAGGAATTAATGCTGGTTGGAGTTGATGAACCTGTTAACTACGATCAGGCTATGAAGTCCGAAGCATGGAAGACAGCAATGAAGGAGGAGATTGAAGCAATAGAGAAGAATCAGACATGGGATTTGACAGAGTTACCAGCAGGACATAAACCTATTGATTTGAAATGGGTTTATAAGTTAAAGAAGGATACTGACGGAAATATTGTGAAGTACAAAGCCCGCCTCATAGCAAAGGGTTACGTCCAGAAATATGGAGTCGACTATGAAGAAGTGTTTGCCCCAGTTACGAGGATGGAAACAGTGCGTTTGCTATTGGCATTGGCTGCGGAAAAGGAATGGCAGGTACACCATCTTGATGTGAAGTCGGCGTTCTTAAATGGGGAACTCCAGGAGGTTGTATATGTAACACAGCCAAAGGGTTTCGAAAGGGAAGGCGAAGAACACAAGGTGTACAGGTTACACAAGGCTTTGTATGGGCTCCGCCAAGCCCCAAGAGCATGGTACACACGTCTCAGCAAGTATCTCACCGTTCTTGGGTTTGTGAAGTGCCCATTCGAGCACGCCGTCTATATCAGGAGTGAAGGGAATGAGGCAGTGATTGTTGGTGTATACGTTGATGATCTTTTGGTTACAGGAACTAGCCTCTCAAACATTAAGAAATTCAAGGATCAAATGAATAAGGAGTTTGATATGTCTGATCTGGGAAAACTCTCATACTACATTGGGATAGAAGTACATCAAGGAAATGGGTATATTGAACTTAAACAAACAGCCTATGCACAAAAGATTCTGGAAAAGGCTGGGTTGGGAGAATGCAATTCAGTACGATATCCCATGGAGCCCAACATTCGGATGCATAAGGATGAGAATGGTAAACTGGTGAACCCAACTGAGTTCAAGAGTTTAGTAGGTGGGTTGAGATACCTAGTACACACAAGGCCTGATCTTGCATATTCAGTTGGAGTAATCAGTCGGTTCATGGAAAAACCAACGATACTTCACCTTAACGCAGCAAAAAGGATACTCAGATATGTGAAAGGAACTTTGGACTACGGGTTAGTGTATCGAAAGGGCAAAGGAGACTATTTGTTGACAGGTTTTTCAGACAGTGATCTTGCTGGAAACATCGATGACAGGAAATCTACGGGAGGAATGGCTTTCTACTTGAATGAGAGTCTAATCACCTGGGTTTCACAGAAACAGAGGTGCGTAGCTTTGTCCACCTGCGAGGCTGAATTTATGGCCGCCACAGCAGCGGCTTGCCAGGGCATTTGGTTGCAGAAAGTGTTGAGTCAACTAGTGGGTGTTCAACCTGGTCCAGTGGTGTTATTCATTGATAATAAGTCGGCAATTGACTTAACCAAGAATCTGGTTTTTCATGGTCGAAGCAAGCACATTGACGTGCGGTTTCACTTCATCAGAGAATGCGTGGAGCAAGGATCAATAGTTGTTAAGCATGTGGCATCTGAGAAACAACGGGCTGATGTCCTGACGAAGGCATTGCAGGTTACCAAGTTTGAGAAGATGAGATCACTTCTGGGAGTCAAAAATCTGCAGGCATAGTTTAGATTAAAGGGGAGTTATGTTAGAATTAATCTAAACTAAAGTATTTAGTTTACGTTTGTTATATATGTTTTGAATAAGTCAGAGGTACGTTAGTAGTGGGTTTTAGTAGGAGAAATAATAGGAGGAGTGATGCTATTTTTTAGCAATCACTTAGCCCGGTAGTTATTAGTTCTTGTAGGTGTCTTTATATGCTGTTGATCAAGTCTGTAATCGATGTGAAAAAGAAGAAAACTTTCAGCAAGTTTCATTAATATAAATCCAGAGTTAAACGCTCTAGTCTTGTGGTCTTGTTTTGTATTCTATATTCCAACAGATTATGCCGCATGATAATTTATTATACACCCAATCTGTTTTGTTCTATTTTGTCCATATGATGATTAATTTCAATTAATATGTTAATTTACATTATTAAATCATAATATGCATTGTGAGCTCTTATTTGATTTATATGTTATAATATAACTTTAGTTTGGTAAATAAGTTTCATGGACAATTTAAGTTAGTTAATTTATTAATATAATATTACAATTTTGTGAGATACATTTACTGATTTCAGGCCATATTTATTGGTTGTGTTATTAAATGATTTTATAAGCATTAGTTTCCGTTAAAACTTTTAATCAAGTGATGTATGTGTACTAACATTATTTGCATTGGTTTTGTAATTAATTATTTATAAAGTGGTGAACATGCTGAGTTGTCGTGAGTTGCTGTTAGTTTGGATGTCAAGTACTTGTATATATTAATTTATTGAGTTAGTTATCATAGTGCAGTACATATTCTAATGACCTTGTACGAGACTTATTTTGAATACCAGAATGATATGATTCAGAGTTGTGATGTCAAATTCAATGTCTTGCTTATATAAATTTTAGTAGTCGGTTAAGTGTTAATAAACTCACGAAGCAATGTATATTAATTATTAATTATAGATTATAATCTCTGTAATTAGATCGGGAGCGGGGAACTTAGTCGATCGTGTGTGGATTACAGTGTTAGAGATTTGCGATTTTAAGGTACAGATTTCTCTCCTATTTTATTCAGCGCTACTCCTCTTAGAAATATTTAAATTAAATTCGTTTTGACCTTAAATCTGTTCGTTCGATTTTGAATCATTTTGAATATGAATATTGTTTTGATTCTGAAAAGTATATTTAATTCTGTTTCGAAATATTTAAATATCCGTTTCTGCGATTTTCTGATATTATGTACACTTTATATCTGTTGGAAATATTGGAAATATTGGAAATATCTGTTTCTGTGATTTTAAAATGTTTTGTGAAATATTATATTTGAACCCTTAGTGATATAGGGTATACCGAGTTAACCAGCTGTAGGGGTACTACAGCCATGTCATTGCGGCACCAGTGACATGACACTTCCATGGCAGTGTGATTGGTCATGGCGTATCCTTCTGTTCTGATAGCTCAGGAGGCGAGCTTTGCGCATTTTGATATTTGTTTCAGGATACGTGGGTGCACCTAGAGTTTATGATTTGTGATTTGTGATTTGATTTGACGGTGACGTTGTATATGCCGTACACGTTATCCGGTTTGTTGCACACATTAGGTACCCTATGATGTGTGTATTTGTATCTGTTTTGTTCTGATCTCGGTATGAAATATTCTAACCCCTCGTTGTTTCAGCCATACTTATTTTTAAATAAATGTTTTATTATAAAATGTCAAATATGAATATCTGTTTTCTGTTTTATAAACTGTATTCCAAATCCGTACTGGGCGATTGGCTCATGCCGTATTCTTTTTCTGGAAGGTGCTTAGGGGGATCTGGGACTGTGTGATGGAGAGTCACCCATTTATATCATTGATTAGGATTTGCAGACTTCTATCATTATTTAGACTTGAATATTATTTTAGACATTTTGGTTTTTCATATTTATTGCTTTGAACCGTTTTGGAGGTTTAATATTATCTTGGAGATTATTAGACTGTTTATTTATTATTTAGAGATTATTTTAGTGCTCTGTTTGCAGGTTTAAGGTTTAATAAGTAGCCCCTCATTTAGATATAGATGGGGGTGTTACAAAGATGGTATCAGAGCTAGGTTCCTTCTTGTAGAAAACCTATTTAGGTTGACCTGTGAGATTGGGTAGACGTTAGGATGGGTGCTCTCTTTCAAGCTCATTTCATTTTGCTCTATTCTTTTGACTTCTGTTTTTAAATCGCTTCTGCTTATCAATTCTTGTTATCTTCATTCGTTCATTATCTTATATTGTAGATGCCTCCTAGACGTAATCGAACTATTAATCAGACTAACTTGGGTGTTAGCCAAGCTGAGTTAGCTGCGATGATAGGTCAAACAGTGGCTCAGGGTATACAGCAAGCTATGGCAAATCAGAACAATCAGAATAATCAGAACAATCAGAATAATCAGAATGGTCAAGGGAATCAAGATGGTCAGAATAATCAGAATGATCAAGGACATCAGCAAAATCCGGAGGGTCAGGGTAATCCAGTGGAGCCATTTGTATGGTTAGAGAGATTTGTTAAGCAGAAACCAAAATCTTTTCATGCACCACAGACTCCTATTGATGCTGAGAATTGGATTGTTCATCTTGAGAAGATTTTTGATGCTTTGGGTTGCGATGAGATCCAGAAGGTCAGATTGGTTGTGTATAAGTTAGAGGGAGATGCTCAGTGATGGTGGAGAGGTGTGAAGGCTACTAGGGGTGAAGAGTTTACAGAGACATTGATTTGGCAGGGATTTAAGGAAGTTTTCTATGAGCAGTACTTTTCTAATGCAGACAGGGAGGCATATTTGAGGGAGTTTCATTCTATCTCGCAGAACTTCGATGAAAGCCTCACTGACTATATGGCGAGGTTTATCAGGTTAGCTGGATTTGCTGGGACAGTTGCAGGGACTGCTACACAGCAAGCTGAAAAATTTAAATGGGGACTGAGGCCTAATTTGAGGGGTTCTATCATTTCACTAAAGTTTCCTAATGTGGCGGAGGTGGCAGATGCAGCTAAGGATATTGAGAAGGAGCGTACTGAGTATAGAGCTTCCAGGTTTCAGAATGATCGTAAGAGGCCTAGAGATGATCAGAGTTCTATACAGGGTAAACAGTGGAATGGAGGTCAAGGTAATCAGCAGGGACAGTGGCGTGGAAGATACCAGAATATGAGGACTCAGTCAACTTACGGTCAGAATCAGTATGGTGGTCAGAAGCAGAATCAGAATCAGAATCAGCAGTTTCAGCGGTTTCAGCATCAGCAGCCTAGGCAGTGGCAGAATCGTCAAAAAGGGCAGAATCGTCAACAGGGCAGAATCGTTATTTAGTGTATGGGGGCAACCCCAATATGATTCCGGTGGCTCCTTGTGCTACATGTGGTGGACATCACCCAGGGAGAGCTTGTTATAAACAGTCGGGAGCATGTTTTTTATGTGGTTCGATGCAGCATAGGGCTAAGGCTTGTCCGACATCGCGGAACACTGGTGGTGGAGGTAGTGGTAGTGGTGGTCAGCAGAATCAGCAGAATCCTTCAGGCAGAGTGTTTGCATTGACTGCTAATCAGGCAGCAGCTCATTCAGGTACCGTTTCAGGAACACTTCTTGTTGGTAGACGTGATGCTTATGTGTTATTTGATACTGGTTCGACTCATTCTGTTGTGTCTTTATCGTTTGTTCGTCATCTTGGTGTTCTTCCATCATTATTATATCCTCGTATGTCTATTGCTACCCCAATGGGGAATTCTGTTATTATTTCTGATGTGTATCGAGAGTGTCCAATAGCTGTTGGGGATAGAAATTGTAAGGTTAACTTGCTTCCGATGGAGATGCATGACTTTGATATTATTCTGGGTATGGATTGGTTGAGTGAACATCGAGCTACAATTGACTGTCAAGGGAAGAGGGTGATCTTTGGGGATGCAGATAAACCAGAATTTGTATATCAGGGTTCTCAACCGAAAGGAGAGGTTAAAATGATTTCGGCTCTAAAGGAGAGTAAACTTTTGTCTAAGGGTTGTGATGGCTATCTTGCTTTCGTGAAGGATATGTCTAAGGATGAGCCTCACATCGAGGATTACCCAGTTGTGAATGAATTTGCAGACGTATTTCCCGATGAGCTACCAGGTTTGCCACCACAGAGAGAGGTTGAGTTTACTATTGAACTTGTCACAGGTGCAGAGCCTATTTCTAAGGCGCCATACCGAATGGCACCATTAGAGTTGCAAGAATTAAAGGAGCAGTTGCATGAGTTGTTGGATAGAGGATTTATTAGGCCAAGTGTATCTCCGTGGGGTGCTCCAGTGTTGTTTGTGAAGAAGAAGGATGGTTTTATGAGATTGTGTATTGACTACAGGGAGTTGAATAAGGTGACTATCAGAAACAGGTATCCTTTGCCACGCATTGATGACTTGTTCGATCAGTTGCACGGGGCGAAGTACTTTTCGAAGATAGATTTGAGGTCGGGTTATCACCAGTTGCGAGTAAGAGATGAAGATATTCCGAAGACAGCATTTCGTACTCGTTACGGGCATTATGAGTTTCTTGTGATGTCCTTTGGGTTGACGAATGCTCCAGCGGTATTTATGGATTTGATGAATCGTGTCTTTCATGATTATTTGGATAAGTTTGTTGTCGTCTTTATCGATGATATCTTGATATACTCTAGGAGTAAGGAGGAGCATGAGGAGCACTTACGTATTGTACTTGAGATCTTGAGACAAAAGAAATTGTTTGCAAAATTCTCAAAATGTGACTTCTGGTTAGAGTAGGTGGCATTTTTAGGGCATGTTGTGTCTGCTAGAGGGATTGAGTTGGATCCTGCGAAAGTCGAGGCTATCACTAATTGGTCGAGACCTAGCAATGTGACAGAGGTGAGGAGTTTCCTGGGTTTGTCAGGTTACTATAGGCGCTTTGTGGAGGGTTTCTCGTCCATAGCTTTGCCGATGACTCAACTGATGAGAAAGGGTGTTAAGTTCGAGTGGAATGATGATCGTGAGAAGAGTTTCCAAGAGTTGAAGAAGAGATTGGTGACGGCTCCTATACTTGTGTTGCCATCAGGGAGTGGAGGATATCAGGTTTATAGTGATGCTTCTAAGAGAGGATTGGGTTGTGTTCTTATGCAGCATGGGAAGGTGATTTCTTACGCTTCTAGGCAACTTAAACCCTACGAGGTAAACTATCCTACGCATGACTTGGAGTTAGCAGCAGTGGTCTTTGCTTTGAAGATCTGGAGGCATTATCTGTATGGGGAGACTTGTGATATATTCACTGATCACAAGAGTCTCAAGTATATTTTTACTCAGAAGGAGCTTAACATGAGGCAGCGGAGGTGGCTTGAACTTCTTAAGGATTATGATGCTAATATTCAGTACCATCCAGGGAAGGCAAATGTTGTGGCAGACGCTCTTAGTAGGAAGAACTTGGGGAGTGTTGCATCTCTAATTACTCAGCCGCATCTTATTTCAGACATGGAGCGCTTTGGTATTGAGTTGTATGTTAGAGGATCAGGTGGTAGCATTGCTAGTTTGAGAGTGGAACCAAATCTGGTTTCAAGGGTCAAGGAAGCTCAAAAGAAAGATACAGGATTGGATGTCATTAGATCGGAGGTGACAACGCAAAAACATTTCCGTATTGATGATGAGGGTGTGTTATGGTTGGGTAGTAAATTGTGTGTGCCTGCAGACTTGGCGATTCGTGAAGAAATTTTGACCGAGGCTCATAGTTCTTCATTCTCTATTCATCCAGGTTCCACTAAGATGTATAGAGATTTGAAGGAGCACTTCTGGTGGAGTAGAATGAAAGCAGACATAGCAGAATTTGTGGGGAAATGTCTTATATGTCAACAAGTGAAGATAGATCATCAGAGGCCTAGTGGATTGTTGCAGCAGTTAGATATTCCAGTTTGGAAGTGGGAAAACATTACTATGGATTTTGTGACACATTTGCCGAGAACCTTCAGAAAGAATGATGTTATATGGGTGGTGGTTGATAGACTTACTAAATCAGCTCATTTCTTGCCTATTAGAGAGACTACTCCTATTCATGAATTATCAGAGATTTTTCAGCGAGATATTGTTAGACTTCATGGTGTGCCTGTGTCGATAGTTTCTGACAGGGATACGAGGTTTACATCGCGTTTTTGGAAGGGATTTCAGCAGGCTTGGGGTACGAGGCTTAATTTTAGTACGGCTTTTCATCCGCAGACTGATGGACAATCAGAAAGGACGATTCAGACATTGGAGGATATGTTGAGGGGTTGTGCTTTGGAGTGGACAGGTGATTGGGATAAATATTTGTATCTTGTTGAGTTTGCGTATAATAATAGTTGGCACGCGAGTATTGGTATGCCACCGTTTGAGGCTTTGTACGGTAGGAGGTGTAGGGCACCGTCTTGTTGGGATGAGGTTGGTGAGAGAGTCATTGAAGGACCAGAGTTAGTTAGAGTCACTAATGAGAAGGTGGAGCAGGCTAAGGCAAGTTTGAAAGAGGCTCGATCACGTCAAAAGAGTTATGCGGATCAACATAGGAAGTTTGGTGGGTTTGAACCTGGTGATCATGTGTTCTTGAAGGTGTCGCCTTGGAAGGGTGTTAAACGTTTTGGCATGAAAGGGAAGCTTAGTCCGAGATATGTTGGTCCTTTTGATGTTATAGAGAAAGTAGGTGAAGTGTCTTACCGGGTTGCGTTGCCACCACAATTATCTCATGTCCATAATGTGTTTCATGTGTCTGTTTTGAGGGGCTACAAATATCATCCGCTTCATGTAGTTCAGTATCCATTGCATACGATTAGAGAGGATCTTACTTGTGAGGAGGAAGCGGAAGCTATCCTAGCTCGAGAGGAGCGAGTTATGAGGAAAAGTACTATTCCTTTTGTGAAAATCTTGTGGAAAAATCATTCGGAGAGAGAGGCTACTTGGGAATTAGAAGGATCTATTCGTGAGAGATATCCGCACTTATTCGATTCAGGTATGATTTCTAGTTTCGTTTGATTCCGGGGACGGAATCCTTTTTAAGGGGGTATATATGTAATATATGTCCTTTTAATAATAATAATAATAATAATAATAATAAATATAACAATAAGTGTAATTATTATTTAAAAAAAACAAAACAAAACAGAGTCTTGGAGTCCTACTTGTAATCGATGACCTGGGGCTATATAAAAACATACATCGGCGTCTCACTTTATTTGTCATATAACACAAACCCTAAAAAGAAGTAGTGCGAGCCGTAATCAGGAGGAGACGATAGAAGGAATACTCTACGTGTTGTGCGAACAGTAGAACATATAGTGAGGTATTATATATTAATTTTCTTTTACAATACCATGACGTGATCCTAGCCTCGTAGATTTATATTGTATTAATGTACCATGCTTCTTTCTATTTGTATATTTGATGTGAATCAACGAAAGCATATAAAAATTGAATCTGGTGTCCTCTGTTATTTTAGTATAGTCAGGTTTTGTGCTATAAAGTTTAGTTTTGTTATGTATGATTATGTTATTTAAAATTTTATATGATACAAGTGTTAATGGTCTTGATTATGCCGCATGATAATTTATTATACACCCAATCTGTTTTGTTCTATTTTGTCCATATGATGATTAATTTCAATTAATATGTTAATTTACATTATTAAATCATAATATGCATTGTGAGCTCTTATTTGATTTATATGTTATAATATAACTTTAGTTTGGTAAATAAGTTTCATGGACAATTTAAGTTAGTTAATTTATTAATATAATATTACAATTTTGTGAGATACATTTACTGATTTCAGGCCATATTTATTGGTTGTGTTATTAAATGATTTTATAAGCATTAGTTTCCGTTAAAACTTTTAATCAAGTGATGTATGTGTACTAACATTATTTGCATTGGTTTTGTAATTAATTATTTATAAAGTGGTGAACATGCTGAGTTGTCGTGAGTTGCTGTTAGTTTGGATGTCAAGTACTTGTATATATTAATTTATTGAGTTAGTTATCATAGTGCAGTACATATTCTAATGACCTTGTACGAGACTTATTTTGAATACCAGAATGATATGATTCAGTGTGATGTCAAATTCAATGTCTTGCTTATATAAATTTTAGTAGTCGGTTAAGTGTTAATAAACTCACGAAGCAATGTATATTAATTATTAATTATAGATTATAATCTCTGTAATTAGATCGGGAGCGGGGAACTTAGTCGATCGTGTGTGGATTACAGTGTTAGAGATTTGCGATTTTAAGGTACAGATTTCTCTCCTATTTTATTCAGCGCTACTCCTCTTAGAAATATTTAAATTAAATTCGTTTTGACCTCAAATCTGTTCGTTCGATTTTGAATCATTTTGAATATGAATATTGTTTTGATTCTGAAAAGTATATTTAATTCTGTTTCGAAATATTTAAATATCCGTTTCTGCGATTTTCTGATATTATGTACACTTTATATCTGTTGGAAATATTGGAAATATCTGTTTCTGTGATTTTAAAATGTTTTGTGAAATATTATATTTGAACCCTTAGTGATATAGGGTATACCGAGTTAACCAGCTGTAGGGGTACTACAGCCATGTCATTGCGGCACCAGTGACATGACACTTCCATGGCAGTGTGATTGGTCATGGCGTATCCTTCTGTTCTGATAGCTCAGGAGGCGAGCTTTGCGCATTTTGATATTTGTTTCAGGATACGTGGGTGCACCCAGAGTTTATGATTTGTGATTTGTGATTTGATTTGACGGTGACGTTGTATATGCCGTACACGTTATCCGGTTTGTTGCACACATTAGGTACCCAATGATGTGTGTATTTGTATCTGTTTTGTTCTGATCTCGGTATGAAATATCCTAACCCCTCGTTGTTTCAGCCATACTTATTTTTAAATAAATGTTTTATTATAAAATGTCAAATATGAATATCTGTTTTCTGTTTTATAAACTGTATTCCAAATCCGTACTGGGCGATTGGCTCATGCCGTATTCTTTTTCTGGCAGGTGCTTAGGCGGATATGGGACTGTGTGATGGAGAGTCACCCATTTATATCATTGATTAGGATTTGCAGACTTCTATCATTATTTAGACTTGAATATCATTTTAGACATTTTGGTTTTTCATATTTATTGCTTTGAACCGTTTTGGAGGTTTAATATTATCTTGGAGATTATTAGACTGTTTATTTATTATTTAGAGATTATTTTAGTGCTCTGTTTACAGGTTTAAGGTTTAATAAGTAGCCCCTCATTCACTACAAGATAAGCGATTAAATACGACGGACAATATTCCGTTGAATTTAACATATTCTGTCGCATTTAATAGTGGTTCCGTCGTATTTATGTTAAATGAGACGGAAAGAAAACCGTGGCTTTTGTAGGGGTCACTTTTACAATATCCGTGAAATATAAAACTTTATATGTGACGGATGTTCCATCATATTTACCGGATATTAAATTCGACCGATTTTCTGTCATTTTTATAAATTTTGAAATTTTCATTACAAGTTTGAATTTTTCCCACCAAAAATTTATTTTCGCGCCAAATTCTTAAATTTAACAGAATTCTTGTTAAATTTGACGGTACTAAATAGACAGATGTCGTAGTATTTAACATGATTTTCATTTTATTTTAATTAAAAATAATAATTATTTTTAAATTTTAACTTGAGTAAATGTGTCTGAATCCGTCAAATATGATTGAGCATACTAGTTATAACTATAACAATATCCGTAATATATATATAACCTTATTTATAAACATTCGTTACATTTTTGTTCGATCAAGCCTATTAAATGCACAATTGATCTATCAATGATACCATTCTTCACATATATTGATAATAACTACCATAAAGAAAGAAGGTCATAATTAAAATAAAAACATTTCATAATCTAAAATATCAAAGGTCTGTCATACAAATTGTTCTTGCATTCAACTACTTCCTAATCTAATTATTTCAACTACATCCTACTCCAATTGGTTCTACGTCTAGCTACATCCTAATTCAACTACTCCAATTGGATTCATTTTCCTACATCCTAATTCAAATGCTTCCTACTCTACGTGGATTCTACAACCAATTGCATCCTAACCAAGCAAATCATCATCTGAGATGTAGGGGTTGTGATCATCATGTGAATCCTGCCATGCACATAAAACTTGTCATTATATTTCAACAATAAATTATAAAGTGAAATCAGGTATTACAATGAGCTTGGGATTATAGGTTTCATTAAACAAGATAAGCATTATATTGCCAATTAAATAGAAAGGTTGAATCAAATTTGAAATGTAAGTATACAAATAGATATATAGGTAAATAAATATATGAAGCATATTGATTAAATTTTGTATAAGCTTATAAATCTATTAATTTGTAAAGTTAATCAAAGAATACCTCAGTTATAGCCTTATTGTATTCGGCAAAGATTGTTGCAACCATAGTAAACGCCACTCGAGTGTACTCGCCCCAAAACATGTCATCTTTCGGTATCACTTATGTGGCCAATCGCTGAATGTGATCTTCAATATCTATGCGAGCTACAGAATCCTCACTGTCATATGCATGAACAATGATTGCTGCAGTTCCTATTGCACATTGTAGCAGCTCAGTAGAGAGCCTTGCACCATGAGTTGGCATCGAACACGAGTTCCGTTAAACTAACACTTCATCACCACTATAGATATCTGATAAATTTGCCCGACCGCCCATAAATAATCTATTCTTCTTATGCGCCTGAGTGCCAAGCTCTTTCGAGAGTGAACATGCCACCTCTGCCTCAGTTCATATGCGTTTGTTGGGAGACATAGGAGGGGAAGCGGTAGGAGTGTTTGCCTAACTGATACCGTGGTTAAGTCTATATTCATCCCACCCCTTCACTAGCAAAGCCTGCAAATTTGAAATAAAAGATCAAACTCAAATTTGTGAAACTATTACTAATTCTTATATGTGGGTTATTTACAAAATTTTATGTTAAACCATGAACTTTTAACGTAAACAAATTAAAGTTTCGAATTTAATGCATAAAACACTATAAAAAATTGGAATACAATGCTGAAAAGTAGAGCAGAATGCAGAGAAACAGAATAGATTTAATGGAAAACAACAAAGCAAAATGCAGAAACTAAAGCAGTTTTAGTGCAAATCATAGCAGAATGCGGAATAATATAACAGCTTTAATGCAGAAAAAATACTGAAAATAAAGCAGTCCCGGTGAAGAAAAGCACAGCAGAATGCAGAAAAACAAATCAGTATAGTGCAGAAAATCATAGCAGAATGCAGAATAACATAACAGTTTTAATGCAGAAAAAACAAAGCAGAACCCAGAAAATAAAGCAGTTCTAGTGCAGAAAAGCATAGAAAAATGCAGAAAAAACAAAGCAGAACCCAGAAAATAAAGCAGTTCTAGTGCAGAAAAGCATAGCAAAATGCAGAAAAACAAATCAGTTTTACTGCAGAAAAATAGAAGATAAAACAAAAATCATACAAAGTCATGTAGTTGAAACAACAAACTCTAGCTACAAAAATCTGCCGAATAGAATTAACTGCAAAATTCTAAACGTGCTGGTAAGAAGGAAGAATAGAGAACTTGTTCCACTCCCGATGAGTGGCATGGATCGGTTAGTATTTCTTCACGTCTATCCAAACATTTGGCTGACAAATTTGCTAGGATATATCTGTTGATAACTGAGTGTGATTTTGTATGTTAGTCTCTACCATTACATGTTTACAGTTTATAGATCAAAAAGTTCCTTTTCTGGTGATAATAATGACCAATTATCTAATTACTTGAGGTCCTGAACTAGTGATATATATAAGATTTTTTATAAAAAAACCTTATTGTACAGTACATAAATGACACCATGTCTCATGCACTCTTTGTTAACTGAAGTATAAATAATTAAGAGAAATCCAAACTTCAGTTTTGTTTTTTCTTCAAGCATATATTTAAAAAAAGTACTGTTCACTAACACCTTTTATAGACACAGCTTTCATAATATGAAGATTCTTCTATTAGTAATGCATATAAGAAAATTCATAAACTACGAATATGGATCAAGGACTGAGATTAAAAGTGAATAAAGAGAACAAATTACCTCATTTAAGCTTGTTTGAGCTTCCATAAAGCCTATCTGAGAACTGGACCTTCTAGTTGCACTTACAAATCCAATTAACCTTCCGTTAGCCATGAAAACTTAGAGCAGTTGATATTAAACAACAAAAGTCACTAAAAGACAGATGAGGGAAATGAGATAATGTGATGATACTTTAATAGTGATAGACTACTGTAACAAAATCGATAAAAGAGGGATAAGTGAAGTGGTGGATTAGTGGAACAACAGGGTAACCGTGTATATGGGAGTTGATTATTGATGATTGAAACAATTTTGTTTATTTATTGTAAAATGAAACAAGAAATGTATTTACTTGTTTTATTTTTCATGTTTAACAATTAACAGAATCGGTAGAATATAAAGGTTTAATAGGACACTTTCCGTTGTTTTTAACATCTATCATACATATGTACCTTTTTTGTTATTAATTTATGTCTACAAAATATATAAAAAAATATTAAATTTGATATTCTTATGAATATTTGAATAATCTAATCATCCGTACGGTTAAATTTTGAAAAAAAAATATTTAAATTTTAAATAATTCCAACCCTAGAAACCCTAATCCAAACCCCTAAACTTAAACTCTATATTTAAACACCTAAAGTTTGAAATCTATGAACACATTTTTTTAGTTTCAATATTTTTTTATGATTCTTGTTACAATAAATTACTTACATTGTATAATGCTTTTAAGAAAACATTTTATTAAATTTTTTACATTAAGATAACCTACTTAAATCATTTAAATTTTCATCATTTACTTTCTTCCAAGTTCCAACGGTTGTAAAAGCATATGATCGAATCTAAGGGGGCTATATTCATTCAAGATTTTTATGAATTTTGAGAATACAGGTGTATTTAATTTGGATTTTAAATAATCCATTAAACTATGAAGGTATTCAATCTGGATTTTAAGAAGTCTTTTAAAATCTTGGATATTCAATCAGGATTTTAAAAAAAAATTACTTTAAAA
Organism: Heracleum sosnowskyi; assembly: GCA_030848705.1. Lineage (NCBI taxonomy): Eukaryota > Viridiplantae > Streptophyta > Magnoliopsida > Apiales > Apiaceae > Heracleum > Heracleum sosnowskyi. Next base: position 108,205,102 of record CM061240.1, on the reverse strand, counting down.
TCTGGTGGTATTTAATCAAGATTTGAGATAATCTATACTATATTATTAAAGCCGAAACATTAAAAGTTTTGGTTTAGTTATTTTAACATGTCAACGTATTTTTTTAATAAATATAATTAATATAATTAAAATACTTCTAAAAATATCACGGGTAATTATTATTTTTAATTAAAACATGTTAGATTTTCTATCAGTCCTTATTATTAATATTATTTTATTATAAAATAATATTAATAATACTTCATTTATCTTCCTCAGCCTCATCTGTATTTTTTTATATTTTTTTAATGTTCCAATTAATATTTAAGTTTCTCATTTTATAATTTATCATATTAATTTTTACTTTTATTTTAACATTTTCCGTTCACATTAAATTTTTTAGTTTATTATTTTTTAAGGCACGTTTTTAAGGCTGGTGCCTTGCACGGGGTTATAGGCTAGTACTTTTAAATCCCAAGGTATTAAAAAAGTCATGATTTTTTTTAATTCTATAAAATGATAGATTTTGAAGGATTTGTTAGTATTTGTTGTTGGATACAACAAGAGAAACTTTTTGCTGAAAAACGGATAAAAATTATTTGATAAATTTCCAAATCAGTTTTTCTAAGTGTGTTTAAAAGCTTTACAATATCATTCAACTATTAATTTGCTAGTTAAATTAAAAATTGTGGAAAGATGCATTTTTTATTTTTTTGTACTTTTAAACTTGTACATTAAAATTTGTTGAAGTAATTCATATGTTAAATCATTAGATAAAAATAAATATTTAGAAATTAAAATTTTAGTTTGCTTTATGAAATGGAATCCGTCAAATTAAATTGACCATTTAGACTTCTTTACCTAGTTCTTTTTGCTAACACAACCAAAACTATTAAAAAAACCACCACCCTACACCCTCCAAAGCAAGACTCAACCAAAACTAGTCGCACATGTCAGATAAGGAAAATTGCTCACGATTACAAAGTACAAAAAAATGTTAACATTTGATTAAGCCAAAAGAAAACATGCCACTATTTATAAAGCTAAAAAACATGTTCATATTACCCACAATTAAGATGAATCTTCTTCACTTTCACCTGACTTATCATCACTAGAATTATCTTTCTCAGGAACATTTTCCTCATTATCAGGGACATCCTCATCATTAGTACTAATATTTGTGAGATCAATGAAAAAGTTTGCCTGATTGTCAATAATGATCGTTTCAACATGGGACATTGATGCATTTGACTCCTCTTGTTGCAAAGCATCGCCTGCACATGATGTAATTTCATTCTGAGGAGGGTTCTTGGTTGTCACCACTGTGTACCAAGGAAAATTTGGATTGTTGATATTAGGAGCATAGTAAACTTGTACAGCTTGACTAGCCAACACAAATATGTCCTCAGCATCTAGCTCGGACTTGACATTCACAGTGGTCATCCTGTGTTTATCCACTTTCACATTTTTTCTGCTATCAAACCAGTGACATTTGAATAACATAATATTGTGACCATTGCGATAAGTGAGTTTCACTACTTCTTCTAGTCTTCCGTAGTAGTTGCCATCAATTTCGTTGTAACAAGTACCTGCAATAAAGTGTAAACTTTAGTCTGAAGTCTGAACTAAATGATGGTCAGCATGTGCGTCTAATCTATAATAAAATCAGAACATGAATATTACTGCTTTACTTTGCAAAAACTGAACCTGCTTCACTTTGCAAAAATAAAAAACTGTAGCACCATAAACATCCTAAAGCGAGGGTCTGAAACTTGTATTGGTTAAATACACCTAAAACCACCTGTAAGTTCTTTTACTATCACAAAATACTGAATTGGATATAGTCAGTGTATCTTCTAATATCATTATATTGTATATGAACTCATCTAGGGCTGAGCAAAAAAAAACCAAACCGCCCGAACCGGACCGGACCGAACCGACCAAACCGTCTTTTTCAGTTTTTTGGACGGTTTGGTTTGGTTTAGGTTTGGTAAAATAATAAACCGTTATTTTCTGGTCCGGTTCGGTTTTCATATCTAGACCGACCGTTTAGGTCGAACCGGACCGCTTCAGTTTTTATTAATATAATATATTATATTTAATCATTTAATTTTATACCTCACATATTTCTTAGACTTTCTTTAAGATATTTCTAATTTTTATCTTAGAAGTTAAAACCGTAGTCTATTTCTTAGACTTTCTTAAAGATATTTCTTAGACTTTCTTTAAGATATTTCTAATTTTGCTAAGACTTTCATATTTTAATGATGTGTATCATTAAAAACATGGTTTATTAAATGTACACCAATAGTATATTTTGTAATTTGATTCAAGAACAATATTTTTATTTATTTAGGTGTCTAGTTAGGTTTAAAACCGAAACCGACCGAACCGAACCGTTTAATTGCGGTTTGGTTCGGTCTGGTCACAATTTCCAAACGGTCTGGTCTGGTCTGATTTTCAATAAAACCGTTATATATGGACCGGTCTGATTTGATCGATAAAAACCGACCAAATCGACCGTTGCTCAGCCCTAAACTCATCTGCCAACTACACAGCATGTAAATATTTTTTTCAGGTATTGCCCCTTTACTTCATCAAGTCAAGAGTGTTTCTGAATATTTGCTTAAATGACATTAAGTTTCCACTGTACTTCATCAGGTATTGCGATTTTTGCTCAAACTGCAGTGACCACTGTCTCCACTGTCAGCCTGAGCGTCTAATCTTGAAAAAAAAAATCAGACAATGAACAAATTATAGAGAATTACAGAGGACTAGAAAATTAAAGTCTGCTCTGCTATCTTCACAAAATATAGGAATATTTTAAGATATCATTTTTAACGGACTAATTCAGAGTCTATACTGGAACAAAGGAAGATGGCCTGAGTTTGTTTGTAAAATACATATAACAGAGTATTACATAGGAATAGAAATTAAAGTCTGGAAAGCCTATTTTTACGCAACCTAACCAGTTTATCAGACTAAGTTGGATGTTAATTCTTTGAAGTAATTGAAAGTAAAGAGGCCACAATCCAGAAGCCTAGAAACAATGGTTTATTCTTTCCAGTCAAGTCAGAAGTAATAAAAAGAAACTAATATATAGATCAAGGAGTAAAAGTGAGAGATTACCTTGGACATATACACCTGAATTAGGCGAAATATGTTGATCGGGTTCGGGGCAAACAAATTTGTAACCGTTACACTTGCAACCTGGATAAGATTTGACTCTTTGATAAGGACCTTCAATCATGTCTTTAAATTTATCATGGACTTCTTTATCTGGTTTTACCTACACTCATCGTCATACCCAAAATATTTGTGAAAATTAGCATGAAATAATAATACCTCATCAACTAAAAAATAATATCATTCCCATACCCTTCGTTCAAACCAACTAATAAACTTTTTCTTCGCGTATGCTTCAAAGCTGGCCGGACTCAAGTCTGGCTTCTTCTTGTATGTTAACTCTTCAAATTGACTGAAAGAAATAATGTTAGAATGTAATACAATCAAAATATTTAACAAATATCTAAATAATATTCAAATTTGTTAAAGTTAAAATCCATGTTTGTCTTTTGTTTGTTGTGCAAATTCAATAAAGTTATCCACGCCTCTTTTATATTCATCGGTTATACCACCTCTGCCATCGAACCTACGTTTCATCCAACTTCGATTGGTCGACATCTGCTTACACAAGACTTACATAAATTTAATGTATAAAAGATAATGAGACAACTATCACATATCTCACACTAATATCAAATTTACCCATCATATACAAGAATAGATGATTACATATCTCACTAATACAGGTAAAAACAATTAGTATATGATAAAACTAACAGATTACAATTTGCAAATAAGATTGATTTAGATCATATCATATCAAGAAAATAATACAAAACACAATTAACTAAATTCATACCTCGTACTTTGAAAAAACCGAATAGTAGTCAAGTAATCTGCAATTGGGTTTCCGGGTTTTGCAAGCGAACCTGAGACTGCTACAGAGCTGTTGCTAACAGTTCCTATGCTTAAGCCGATTTTTGATAATGCCTTTAAAATTGTAAATATTTTTGGAGATAAGTTTTTATTTGAATTATATGTAAATTTTTACCTTCTTTATTTATTATATAATTTTAAGTTATAGTGTTTAATTTAAAATTTTTAAAAATATGATTTTGTTAGTGATGATTTACTTGAATTCCTATTAAGAAAAATTAATCATTAATATGGCATCAAATAAAATTTTAAAGAGCTTTCGGTAATTTATTCACTTTTTTATTTTCTTGTTAGTATAATATGAAGAGTTTAAATAATTTTTAGAAAACAAATGTGTAGCTAAATTATTATTCATTTTATCATAAATTCAAAAATTAGAATGTTCGATAAATTATCAATTTGTATATTATGAGAAATAACAGTTTAGTTTTTTCTAATTTTTTTTTATTGTAAATAAATATATTATTTCAATATGTGTTCTAATAAAATTCATATAGATATTTTTTAATAAATAATAGACATTATATAATATCATAAAAAATAATTATTGAGGAGCCTTACAATTTGGAAACTAATCACCTAATTTGCTGATAAAAATCACAACCAGGGCTATGTTAGCAAAATATTAGGTATTCTTTCAATTAAATACGACAGAATCAGTACAGTTAATATAGCTTAAAATCAACGGTTTCCAATACATTAAATAATTCCGTCATGATAATGTATTCCGTCATATTAATCCCACATATAATTCCGTTATATTAATGCATTCCGTCACATTTATCCCATACATGAAATGAGCGGGAATTTTTTATGGCGCCAAAAATATAAATTCGACGGATTTTGTCCATTAAATTAATTTCCCGCACTTTAAGATTGCTACAATGGTCAATGTTGACTTTTTAATACGAAATCCGTTGCATTTAGAAAAAGGTCAAAGGTCAACCATGCACCAGCATAAATGCAACGAAATCTGTCGTATTTAACCGCCTCAAATTTCCGTCGAATTTAATCCGTCTAATATAACGTTAATTCTTGTAGTGATTTAGATATAGATGGGGTGTTACATACAGTTAAAACTACACCAAAACTAAAGATAGAAGAAACTGACAAATTTTTACTTTAAGAATTTTATTTAATTTAAAAAAATTTCATGTATTTGATATAAATTATGATGATACATTTTTAGTATTTTTAATGTAATTCAACCAACAACTGAATACACTTTTTCATATTCGATCCAACCTATCTCGTCTATATTTTAAAATCTAACAATTGTTATTATTTTATTGTGTAATAGGAAATAAATATCATTATTAATGGAATTGATCTTTTTACTAACTTATAATTACTTCTAATCCAATTCTAATACTAATACTTCCACTTTTGACTCATATGTTTTGTAGATAAGACTAAATGGCACTTTGCACCCCTTATGTATATTCACTTTTTCACCTTGGTCCTAAATTATTAATTAGAACAGAGTGCATCCCTTAGCTATTAATTTTAATTCACTTTGCACCCTTTTGACTTAGAAAGGTTAAAACTTTACAGTCAAGGGTAATGACAAAGGTTAATTAAGTAATTTGCTCATAAAATGAAAAGTAAAGTATAAACAAAATATAATCTCGTATATACGGACTCCCCGCCCTTGTCGTCAATTCATTTCCCCCCCCCCCCTTTTCAATTCTATTGAACCGTAAAAGACCTGGTGATTCAGTACCTTAAAAACTTAAACGACTAAATGCGCGGTCGATTAAGAGTAGTCGCCCATGGAAAAATGACTTGGGCTGAAGTTCCTTCAGAATAGTGAGCGAAGGTGTTGGAGAAAGATGAAGAAGTTCCGGTGGTTGACGAACCAGTTCTGCCGGTTGGGATTGAAGTACCTAATTATGGGGGTACACTTATCTTTCTCTACTTTGTTTTCATCGTGCATGCATGAGTTTGTACTTATTTTAATGTTTGTACTTAGTTAAAGGTTTGTATGGTTTTGTGATGTGTATACAATGTTGTAGTGCTCTGTGGTCCCTATTGTGTTTATAACTGTCTCCGTTTAACAATTATGCTCTAGATTTACTATCAATATGTTACTTGGTTTTTTCTTTAAATTTGTTGCCTATTGTAAGTGTATTGAGGGGTATGTATATGTATGTTGCAGCATCCTCCAAATATTTTACAATTAAAGTGCATCATGGTGGGGATTTTGATGATGATCTTAATGGTTACCATGGTGGTGAAATTAGCTACTTTGACATGTGTGCACGATGGCATTTTAATATGTATGACATGGAATCGATGATGACAAAGTTAGGACTGGAGTTAGGGCAATTCTGTTTGTGATTTTGCATTCCGAATACTAAGATAGTTCAAGGATTAATTCCACTTATTAAGAGTGAAGACGTGGAAACATTATCTGACTTCGTATGTTATTCTAGTTGTTTGAATTTGTATACCACTGATTCTATGATTGATTTTGGGAGTGATTTCAATGATTTTTCTTTCACTCAATTCGAAGAGGATGAAAGAATTGAAAGGATAGAACAGATTAGGGAAGAGCGTGAATATGGAGATGAAGGTGAGGAATTACCTAAGGAAGATGAAGGGGTAGAAGATGATAAACTTATTTTTGAAGGTGACAGTTGTAATGTGGATTCTAGTTATAGAGACGTAGACATACTTCCAAAGAAGAAGAAAAGAATCCCTCCTCCAAATCCTCCTTATAGGACCAGAAAAGAGGAAGATATTCAATGTTAAGGGTAAGTTACTTCAGTTTTTGTAGTTAACTCTGTTTTTACTTGTGCTATATCCTTACAATTCACCTATACCTATTGTTATAATAGGGACTATTCAAAAATAATGAAGATACCCTATTGTGTTGGATGACACTCGTCCTGATGCAAGCCAGCCTAGCATGGAAAGAATCTGCAAAAGGTTGACTAGAATGAAGCAAAAAGATACAAATTTTTGTAACAAACCTCCGAAGAAGCTACACAAGTATATTCTCCTAATTTTATTATGCACATTTTCATCATCTTTTATCTATATGTGTTTTTGATCATGTGATTTTCCATATGTTCTTACTACGGCAATGTAAATGTCTGCTAGGGTTAGACCATCTTGGAATGGTGGGAATAAATACCTTGGAGGTCATCAAATAGTGTATGACTTACAAAATCACACCTATGCATACATAGGAAATGGCAATTGACAGGTATACCCTGTTTTCATGCTTGCGCTTACATTTTCTTTCAAAAACAAAGTCCTTTAGATTATATGCATGAGTGCCACAAGAAGGAGTGGTATTTGAGGGTCTACATTCATTTACTTGAACCTTTGAATGGAGAGGAGTTTTGGGAGGAAACAAATGAGACACCTATATTACCACCGCTGCCAAGAATTGCTCATGGAAGGCCTAAGAAAAAAAGAGACAAAACTAATGACATTGTTGAAACAAGAGCTAGTGATCCTACTATGATGAAGAGGACTCGTACTTCTCTTAAATGTGGTTGGTGTAATGAATGGGGACACAACACTAGAACATGCAATTCAAAGGTATGACCATCTAAACTGTTTTGCTTTTGTCATTCACATCTATTCAATTTTAATTGACTATAATTAATCTATTTTTAGAGAGTTGACCAAGAAAAGAAGTTAAAAGAAGACGGAGTACAACCAGATGAAGGAACTTCTAAAGTGAGGACTTGCACTAAATGTAAGCAGGTGGGACACAATAAGGGAACTGCAAAAATGAAAGTGTTGACACAAACAATGGGAAAAAACCAACACGTGACAAGAAGAATGGGAAGAAACCAAATGTCAAACCTCCAGTCCAACAACCAAATTTCAAGAGCAGTCTAGTTAAGCATGTTTTGAGATCCAGGCTACTGCAACTCATGGAGGTATCATAAGGCCCTTCAATCCACCAACTCAGAAAAAGGGACCAAATTGCATGAATGTTGAAGCAGTTGAGGGGCAGAAGTTCACATCTCTCAAGAATTTGCAAGCAACTAGGTCAATGATGATACTACAATTGTATCTATGAAATGATTTAGTATATTTTTTCCACTAAGGAAGTTCGATATTTGTATGCTAGGAGTTTAACTATTCATTACTAACTTGGCACTAACTTGGCTGTGTTTTTGACAAATACCATGAATTACATACTCTAAACAACATTATAGACTCAATGAAGTTTTAAGCATCCCCTAAAATAGGGAGGTTTGGGAGACATGTATTTAGAAAATACCCAACTTCATGTTATAGATTAGTGTAGGACAAAATTATGTTCCATCCTAAAGTCATGCACAAGCTTACCTTGTTTATTTCTGAAACCAATTCAAGTATAGTTTTATTTTTGTATAAAAAATAAAAGTTTGTAATTTTTTTAAAATATGAAAAGATTGTAATTGTGTTAAAAGTAATTCAAAGTAAATGAGGATAAAATATACTTAAAAACAAATAATTACGAAAACCAAAAGATTATAATTGTGTTAAAAGTAAGTCAAAGTAATTCAAATATTTTTTAGAGGCCCTTTAAAGTCACTAAGTTTGGAAGGGAAGTAGTCAAGAGTTGTGCACAAGAATTTGCTCATGCCAACATGTCAATTTGAGAAAGTATTCTTCAAGATGATGTCATATGCCAATAAAATAAATAATTACATCTAATTAGTTTTAAAAGTTACCAAAAACATATACAGTGGACACCATCTTTACATGATGAAAAAAATTTAAGACAAGAATACTTAGTAGAAAATTAATTTTTTATAACGTTTAAGTTTATATAAGGGTTCTTGATATTTTCTCACCAAAACTTATTTTGAGCAATGAAAAAATAAATTGTATAAATTTATATTTAATTAATAGAATATAATCCACCATGGTTAAAATTGTTTAATTTTTTAAATAAAAGAACATGTATTAGACTTTTTAAGCATTTGAATCCGTTGAAATTGTGGGTTAAACAAGCCACATATATATAAGATTGGAAAATCATTTGTTGGGCTTTTTAAGAAATTTGCAACTTTTAAAGGGTATGAGCCCATTAAGTTAATTTCCCCGCATATATAAATAGAGGGGCTGGTTCAACCTTTACCTATATACTAACCCTAACCAAAACCCTTATCTCCGCCTCCCTCTTCAAACTTGACTGGCCGCCTCCAACCAAAAATCGCATCTTAGCCTCCCTCGTTGAAACATCATCTACTAACACTAACCAAAATACCTCATAATACCTCATAACCCAACCCGCATACATCTAGAGCATTTCTAGAACTCTGGTTATATATCTCTTTTCACACGCTACACATATTTTTACACAAACCCATATTTCTCAAATCTCAGTGATTCACCCCACATATATCACAATATAACTAGAACAACTGAGAAAGATTTGATGAATATAAGAACAACGGTCTTTCAAATCGACTAAATCCATTTTGTATACCTAAAGGTAAATTTTTATTTATCAATTTTCACATTCAAGTTTTTACATTGTAGGTGCCAACATACATTATCTTTCTTGGTACAATATATATAACAATGTTTTTTGTGTTTGTTATGTTATGTTGGTTTATGTAGTTAGTTTGAATTCCACATGTATATCTTATACCGGACAAAACTCCATCTTCATTATCAATAAGAATAAATGAGCATAGGATTTGCAGTGTGAGTGTAATTATTCACATTAAAACACCCGATATGTAGAATTAAAATTAATGATTGAATTTTATTTCTATAATTATCTTATAGTATGTACCACAAAGACTCCACCAATCTCTATAGATACTAAATTTTATGTTTTTGCAATGTTGATTGCAATGCCTAAAAGAAACATAGTGGTGCAAGAACCACGTGAGTTACATAGGCTCGGGATAAAATAATGTGCCATGTAGAAGAAAGAATGAGGGGGAAGGGAACAGTACAGACAATATTCGTGCGTTGATTTTGTTTTCGTACTAGCAAATTTGTTATCATTGCCTTTAAATTAGTAATATACTGTAATTAGATATGTAAAACTAATCCCCAAGTATTGATTTTAGTTACATGTAATTAGGATTTGTTACCTTGTTAAGATATTATGGCTTGCGTATAAATCATCGATTGCTATTCTATTACCTAATTAAAAGCTTCAATAATTCATTTTTTTGTAATTATTTATTCAACTCCATCAAACTAGTTCTTGTACGTTACGAAGCTTATCAAGCAAGGCGTTTATCTTTTGGTATGTACCGTTGGTCCAAGCTCTAGGAGTGAGAAGATGTTGAAAAAGATTCAAAAGATGTCTAGTTGTGAACTTTTCGCACACTGTGACAATTCTTCCTAAGGGTGCAACTCAAGTTAAAATTAACAACTTTGATAAATCTTTGTAAGTGAAATTACTCATTCCCGCATGATTGCTTTATCGGTTTACTTATCGGTAATGTGATGGTCAAGATGTAGTTAAATATAGTATTAACTTCTGGGAAAGTCTATTAGGCCTCATTGGAGGCTACTCATTTTCTCCATATCTAGTAAATGTGTATTTGTTGCTTTGGGTGAGGTGATGTTATCGAGCTGTCAATATTGGATGAGCTCATGTACCGAACTTGTCAATATGGGGAAGTATGAGCACATCTTCTTTCCAATATTATATGTTGGATATTATCACCTAATCCAAAGGCAACAAAAACACATTTACTAGATAGTTAAAAAATGAATAGCCTCGAATGAGGTCTCAAATACATTCAGAGAAGCTTTGACTATATTTTTACTACATCCTGAGCATTAGTTACTAATAAGTCTACCTGATAAAGTAATCTTGTGGGATGGGGTAATTTCACTTTGAAAGATTTCTCCAAATCATTAATTTTATCTTCAGTTGCAACCTTAGGCAGATTTGTCACAGCCTCCAAAGTTCACAACCAGACATTTGGTAAGAATTATAATGAAAGGAAAGCTTTATTATTCTTCTTTTTTTCCAACTTAAAATACCCTCATGACATATGGTCCGAAAAAAAATGTTGTTTGTGTTTGTTTAGGATTTGCAGTGTGAGTGTAATTATTCACATTAAAACACCCAATACGTAGAATTAAAATTCATGATTGAATTTTATTTCTATAATTATCTTATATATATTAGTACCACAAAGACTCCACCAATCTCTATAGATACTAAATTTTATGTTTTTGCAATGTTGATTGCAATGCCTAAAAGAAATATAGTGGTGCAAGAACCACGTGAGATACATAGGCTCGGGATAAAATAATGTGCCATATAGAAGAAATAATGAGGGGGAAGGGGAACAGTAGAGACAATATTCGTCCGTTGATTTTGTTTTCGTACTAGCAAATTTGTTATCATTGCCTTTATATTAGTAATATAGTGTAATGAGATATGTAAAACTAATCCCCAAGTGTTGATTTTAGTTACATGTAATTAGGATTTGTTACCTTGTTAGGATATTATGGCTTGTGTATAAATCATCAATTGCTATTCTATGACCTAATTAAAAGATTCAATAATTCATTTTTTTGTAATTATTTATTCAACTCGATCAAACTAGTTTTTGTACATTACGAAGCTTATCAAGCAAGGCGTTTATCTTTTGGTATGTACCCTTGGTCCAAGCTCTACGAGTTAGAAGATGTTGAAAAAGATTCAAAAGATATCTAGTTGTGAACTTTTCGCACACTGTGACAATTCTTCCTAAGGGTGCAACTCAAGTTAAAATTAATAACTTTGATAAATCTTTGTAAGTGAAATTACTCCTTCCCACATGATTGCTTGATCGGTTTGCTTATCGGTAATGTGATGGTCAAGATGTAGTTAAATATAGAATAAACTTCTCGGAAAGTCTATTAGGCCTCATTGGAGGCTACTCATTTTCTCCGTATCTAATAAATGTGTATTTGTTGCTTTGGGTGAGGTGATATTATCGAGCTGTCAATATTGGATGAGCTCATGTACCGAACTTGTCAATATGGGGATGTATGAGCACATCTTCTTTCCAATATTATATGTTGGATATTATCACCTAATCCAAAGGCAACAAAAACACATTTACTAGATAGTTAAAAAATGAATAGCCTCTAATGAGGTCTCAAATACATTCAGAGAAGCTTTGACTATATTTTTACTACATCCTGAGCATTAGTTACTAATAAGTCTACCTGATAAAGTAATCTTGTGGAAAGGGGTAATTTCACTTTGAAAGATTTCTCCAAATTATTAATTTTATCTTCAGTTGCAACCTTAGGCAGATTTGTCACAGCCTCCAAAGTTCACAACGAGACATTTGGTAAGAATTATAATGAAAGGAAAGCTTTATTATTATTCTTTTTTTCGACTTAAAATACCGTCATGTACATATTGTCCGAAAAAAAATGTTGTTTGTGTTTGTTTAGGATTTGCAGTGTGAGTGTAATTATTCACATTAAAACACCCAATACGTAGAATTAAAATTCATGATTGAATTTTATTTCTATAATTATCTTATATATTTTAGTACCACAAAGACTCCACCAATCTCTATAGATACTAAATTTTATGTTTTTGCAATGTTGATTGCAATGCCTAAAAGAAATATAGTGGTGCAAGAACCACGTGAGATACATAGGCTCGGGATAAAATAATGTGCCATATAGAAGAAAGAATGAGTGGGAAGGGGAACAGTACAGACAATATTCGTGCGTTGATTTTGTTTTCGTACTAGCAAATTTGTTATCATTGCCTTTAAATTAGTAATATACTATAACGAGAAATGTAAAACTAATCCCCAAGTGTTGATTTTAGTTACATGGAATTAGGATTTGTTACCTTGTGAAGATATTATGGCTTGCGTATAAATCATCGATTGCTATTCTATGACCTAATTAAAAGCTTCAATAATTCATTTTTTTGTAATTATTTATTCAACTCCATCAAACTAGTTTTTGTACGTTACGAAGCTTATCAAGCAAGGCGTTTATCTTTTGGTATGTACCCTTGGTCCAAGCTCTACGAGTTAGAAGATGTTGAAAAAGATTCAAAAGATGTCTAGTTGTGAACTTTTCGCACACTGTGACAATTCTTCCTAAGGGTGCAACTCAAGTTAAAATTAATAACTTTGATAAATCTTTGTAAGTGAAATTACTCCTTCCCGCATGATTGCTTTATCGGTTTGCTTATCGGTAATGTGATGGTCAAGATGTAGTTAAATATAGCATAAACTTTTGGGAATGTCTATGAGGCCTCATTGGAGGCTACTCATTTTCTCCATATCTAGTAAATGTGTATTTGTTGCTTTGGGTGAGGTGATATTATCGAGCTGTCAATATTGGATGAGTTCATGTACCGAACTTGTCAATATGGGGAAGTATGAGCACCTCCTTTCCAATAATATATGTTTGATTTTATCACCTAATTCAAAGGCAACAAAAACACATTTACTAGATAGTTAAAAAATGAATAGCCTCGAATGAGGTCTCAAATACATTCAGAGAAGCTTTGACTATATTTTTAATACATCCTGAGCATTAGTTACTAATAAGTCTACCTGATAAAGTAATCTTGTGGGACGGGGTAATTTCACAGCCTCCAAAGTTCACAACCAGACATTTGGTAAGAATTATAATGAAAGGAAAGCTTTATTATTCTTCTTTTTTTTCAACTTAAAATACCCTCATGACATATGGTCCGGAAAAAAATGTTGTTTGTGTTTGTCTAGGATTTGCAGTGTGAGTGTAATTATTCACATTAAAACACCCAATACGTAGAATTAAAATTCATGATTGAATTTTATTTCTATAATTATCTTATATATATTAGTACCACAAAGACTCCACCAATCTCTATAGATACTAAATTTTATGTTTTTGCAATGTTGATTGCAATGCCTAAAAGAAATATAGTGGTGCAAGAACCACGTGAGATACATAGGCTCGGGATAAAATAATGTGCCATATAGAAGAAATAATGAGGGGGAAGGGGAACAGTAGAGACAATATTCGTCCGTTGATTTTGTTTTCGTACTAGCAAATTTGTTATCATTGCCTTTATATCAGTAATATAGTGTAATGAGATATGTAAAACTAATCCCCAAGTGTTGATTTTAGTTACATGTAATTAAGATTTGTTACCTTGTAAGGATATTATGGCTTGTGTATAAATCATCAATTGCTATTCTATGACCTAATTAAAAGATTCAATAATTCATTTTTTTGTAATTATTTATTCAACTCGATCAGACTAGTTTTTGTACATTACGAAGCTTATCAAGCAAGGCGTTTATCTTTTGGTATGTACCCTTGGTCCAAGCTCTACGAGTTAGAAGATGTTGAAAAAGATTCAAAAGATATCTAGTTGTGAACTTTTCGCACACTGTGACAATTCTTCCTAAGGGTGCAACTCAAGTTAAAATTAATAACTTTGATAAATCTTTGTAAGTGAAATTACTCCTTCCCACATGATTGCTTTATCGGTTTGCTTATCGGTAATGTGATGGTCAAGATGTAGTTAAATATAGAATAACCTTCTCGGAAAGTCTATTAGGCCTCATTGGAGGCTACTCATTTTCTCCATATCTAATAAATGTGTATTTGTTGCTTTGGGTGAGGTGATATTATCGAGCTGTCAATATTGGATGAGCTCATGTACCGAACTTGTCAATATGGGGATGTATGAGCACATCTTCTTTCCAATATTATATGTTGGATATTATCACCTAATCCAAAGGCAACAAAAACACATTTACTAGATAGTTAAAAAATGAATAGCCTCGAATGAGGTCTCAAATACATTCAGAGAAGCTTTGACTATATTTTTAATACATCCTGAGCATTAGTTACTAATAAGTCTACCTGATAAAGTAATCTTGTGGGATGGGGTAATTTCACAGCCTCCAAAGTTCACAACCAGACATTTGGTAAGAATTATAATGAAAGGAAAGCTTTATTATTCTTCTTTTTTTTCAACTTAAAATACCCTCATGACATATGGTCCGGAAAAAAATGTTGTTTGTGTTTGTCTAGGATTTGCAGTGTGAGTGTAATTATTCACATTAAAACACCCAATACGTAGAATTAAAATTCATGATTGAATTTTATTTCTATAATTATCTTATATATATTAGTACCACAAAGACTCCACCAATCTCTATAGATACTAAATTTTATGTTTTTGCAATGTTGATTGCAATGCCTAAAAGAAATATAGTGGTGCAAGAACCACGTGAAATACATAGGCTCGGGATAAAATAATGTGCCATATAGAAGAAAGAATGAGGGGGAAGGGGAACAGTAGAGACAATATTCGTCCGTTGATTTTTTTTTCGTACTAGCAAATTTGTTATCATTGCCTTTATTTTAATAATATACTGTAATGAGATATGTAAAACTAATCCCCAAGTGTTGATTTTAGTTACATGTAATTAGGATTTGTTACCTTGTTAAGATATTATGGCTTGTGTATAAATCATCGATTGCTATTCTATGACCTAATTAAAAGCTTCAATAATTCATTTTTTTGTAATTATTTATTCAAGTCCATCAAACTAGTTTTTGTACGTTACGAAGCTTATCAAGCAAGGCGTTTATCTTTTGGTATGTACCCTTGGTCCAAGCTCTACGAGTTAGAAGATGTTGAAAAAGATTCAAAAGATGTCTAGTTGTGAACTTTTCGCACACTGTGACAATTCTTCCTTTCGGTGCAACTCAAGTTAAAATTAATAACTTTGATAAATCTTTGTAAGTGAAATTACTCCTTCCCGCATGATTGCTTTATCGGTTTGCTTATCGGTAATGTGATGGTCAAGATGTAGTTAAATATAGCATAAACTTTTGGGAATGTCTATGAGGCCTCATTGGAGGCTACTCATTTTCTCCATATCTAGTAAATGTGTATTTGTTGCTTTGGGTGAGGTGATATTATCGAGCTGTCAATATTGGATGAGTTCATGTACCGAACTTGTCAATATGGGGAAGTATGAGCACCTCCTTTCCAATAATATATGTTTGATTTTATCACCTAATCCAAAGGCAACAAAAACACATTTACTAGATAGTTAAAAAATGAATAGCCTCGAATGAGGTCTCAAATACATTCAGAGAAGCTTTGACTATATTTTTACTACATCCTGAGCATTAGTTACTAATAAGTCCACCTGATAAAGTAATCTTGTGGAAAGGGGTAATTTCACTTTGAAAGATTTCTCCAAATCATTAATTTTATCTTCAGTTGCAACCTTAGGCAGATTTGTCACAGCCTCCAAAGTTCACAACCAGACATTTGGTAAGAATTATAATGAAAGGAAAGCTTTATTATTATTCTTTTTTTCGACTTAAAATACCCTCATGTACATATTGTCCGAAAAAAAATGTTGTTTGTGTTTGTTTAGGATTTGCAGTGTGAGTGTAATTATTCACATTAAAACACCCAATACGTAGAATTAAAATTCATGATTGAATTTTATTTCTATAATTATCTTATATATTTTAGTACCACAAAGACTCCACCAATCTCTATAGATACTAAATTTTAAGTTTTTGCAATGTTGATTGCAATGCCTAAAAGAAATATAGTGGTGCAAGAACCACGTGAGATACATCGGCTCGGGATAAAATAATGTGCCATATAGAAGAAAGAATGAGTGGGAAGGGGGCGTTGATTTTGTTTTCGTACTAGCAAATTTGTTATCATTGCCTTTAAATTAATAATATACTATAACGAGAAATGTAAAACTAATCCCCAAGTGTTGATTTTAGTTACATGTAATTAGGATTTGTTACCTTGTTAAGATATTATGGCTTGCTTATAAATCATCGATTGCTATTCTATGACCTAATTAAAAGCTTCAATAATTCATTTTTTTGTAATTATTTATTCAACTCCATCAAACTAGTTTTTGTACGGTACGAAGCTTATCAAGCAATGCGTTTATCTTTTGGTATGTACCCTTGGTCCAAGCTCTACGAGTTAGAAGATGTTGAAAAAGATTCAAAAGATGTCTAGTTGTGAACTTTTCGCACACTGTGACAATTCTTCCTAAGGGTGCAACTCAAGTTAAAATTAATAACTTTGATAAATCTTTGTAAGTGAAATTAGTCCTTCCCACATGATTGCTTTATCGGTAATGTGATGGTCAAGATGTAGTTAAATATAGCATAAACGTTTGGGAAAGTCTATTAGGCCTCATCGGAGGCTACTCATTTTCTCCATATCTAGTAAATGTGTATTTGTTGCTTTGGGTGAGGTGATATTATCGAGCTGTCAATATTGGATGAGTTCATGTACCGAACTTGTCAATATGGGGAAGTATGAGCACCTCCTTTCCAATATTATATGTTTGATTTTATCACCTAATCCAAAGGCAACAAAAACAAATTTACTAGATAGTTAAAAAATGAATAGCCTCGAATGAGGTCTCAAATACTTTTACAGAAGCTTTGACTATATTTTTACTACATTCTGAGCATTAGTTACTAATAAGTCTACCTGAAGGGAAGGGGTAATTTCACTTTGAAAGATTTCTCCAAATCATTAATTTTATCTTCAGTTGCAACCTTAGGCAGATTTGTCACAGCCTCCAAAGTTCACTATTCATTTTTTTAAACTTAAAATACGCTCATGTACATATGGTCCGAACAAAAATGTTTTTTGTGTTTGTTTAGGATTTGCAGTGTGAGTGTAATTATTCCCATTAAAACACCCAATACGTAGAATTAAAATTCATGATTGAATTTCATTTCTATAATTATCTTATATATATTTGTACAACAAAGACTCCACCAATCTCTATAGATACTAAATTTTATGTTTTTGCAATGTTGATTGCAATGCCTAAAAGAAACATAGTGGTGCAAGAACCACCTGAGATACATAGGCTCGGGATAAAATAATGTGCCATATAGAAGAAAGAATGAGGGGGAAGGGGAACCGGCACAAACAATATTCGTGCGTTGATTTTGTTTTCCTACTACCAAATTTGTTATCATTGCCTTTAAATTAGTAATATACTATAATGAGATATGTAAAACTAATCCCCAAGTGTTGATTTTAGTTACATGTAATTAGGATTTGTTACCTTGTTAAGATATTATGGCTTGCGTATAAATCATCGATTGCTATTCTATGACCTAATTAAAAGCTTCAATAATTCATTTTTTTGTAATTATTTATTGAACTCGATCAAACTAGTTTTTGTACGTTACGAAGCTTATCAAGCAAGGCCTTTATCTTTTGGTATGTACCCTTGGTCCAAGCTCTACAAGTTAGAAGATGTTGAAAAAGATTCAAAAGATGTCTAGTTGTGAACTTTTCGCACACTGTGACAATTCTTCCTAAGGGTGCAACTCAAGTTAAAATTAACAACTTGGATAAATCTGTGTAAGTGAAATTAATCCTTCTTTATGGGTTTTCTTATCGGTAATGTGATGGTCAAGATGTAGTTAAATATAGTATAAACTTCTGGGAAAGTCTATTAGGCCTGATCGGAGGCTACTCATTTTCTCCGTATCTAGTAAATGTGTATTTGTTGCTTTGGGTGAGGTGATATTATCAAGCTGCGGAACTTGTCAATATAGGGAAGTATGAGCACATCTCCTTTCCAATATTATATGTTTGATATTATCACCTAATCCAAAGGCAATAAAAACACATTTACTAGATAGTTAAAAAATGAATAGCCTCCAATGAGGTCTCAAATACTTTCACAAAAACTTTGACTATATTTTTACTACATCCTGAGTATTAGTTACTAATAATAAAATTTTATTAATTGCATTTGTTAAACAAAACAAGGCGTATTAAACTTTTTAAAATAACTAAAAGTATTAAAATAGGTTTTAATATAAATAATTAATGGTGTGCTCGTGATATTTTTGCAAAAAGAGAGGTTTATTAAGGAAAAATAGAAAAAAGTAACATGTTTTAGTTGAAAAAGGTAATTGTACTGCATTTGTTAAAAATAAAAAATAAATAAGAATCTTAAAATTGGTAAACTTTTTATTAATTATAAGTATTAAAATAGGTTTTAAAATGAATAAATAAGTGGTTGCCCAGGATATTTTTAGAAAATGAGTGATTTTAGTAAGGAAAAATAGAAAATGTAACATGTTTTAGATGAAAAATGTTATTGGCCGTGTTATTTTTAGAAAATGAGTGGATTTTGTTAAAAAAATAGAAAAAGTAATTTATTTTAGCTGAAAAGGGTAATTGGTGATAAATAAATAATGTAATTATTTAATAATATTTAAGATTAATTAAGTATAATCAGGAATTACCAAAAATAAGGTACTAGGTATACCGAACAAACTTTAAATGTTTTGTCTTTAATAATACTAGCCCGTTATTTTTTAAAATTTATAATTATTTTTAATTTAATGATGATTAAGTCATCATCATTATTCAAGTGAAATTACTCAGGAACAGATAAAAGAGAAAATTATGAATTTTTACATTAACAATTCTATTCAACTTACATTTTTTAACATTATATCTCAATGTTCTTTTTTATTTGTTTCAAAATCAACAATGCTGGTCCTTATTAGATTGTCCTTATTAGATTATCGGTACATGGACAAAAGCACACTACTCTTTTTTTAATATCTATAATTATATTAATTTGTATTTTCTTTAATTTTATATGTTATTACTTATTGGACTTTATTTATTAGATTTTAGAGGCTCAATAATTATGTACTGTATCTTTAGTTCCAAAAACGTTTTGGCACACGAAACTCGCAAAATAATGTTTAATTTAATTTAGTGATGGTTTAACAATTATTTTCCAATTAAAAATACACTCAAACTAGAGAGAAAACAAAATTTTACAAAATTTATTCATATTTGGTTTAAATTATCAAAATAATCTTTTTAGTAATTGAATATAGTATACCAAATACACTTTTTAATATTACATCCAACAGTTTTCATTTATATATTTTAAGATCTAACAAAATAATCTTTAATATAGTAATGGTTTAACGATTTTGTTTTACAGTTAAAACTACACCAAAACTAAAGATAGAAAAAACTGACAAATTTTTACTTTAAGAATTTTATTTAATTTAAAAAAATTTCATGTATTTGATATAAATTATGATGATACATTTTTAGTATTTTTAATGTAATTCAACCAACAACTGAATACACTTTTTCATATTCGATCCAACCTATCTCGTCTATATTTTAAAATCTAAAAATTGTTATTATTTTATTGTGTAATAGGAAATAAATATCATTATTAATGGAATTGATCTTTTTACTAACTTATAATTACTTCTAATCCAATTCTAATACTAATACTTCCACTTTTGACTCATATGTTTTGTAGATAAGACTAAATGGCACTTTGCACCCCTTATGTATATTCACTTTTTCACCTTGGTCCTAAATTATTAATTAGAACAGAGTGCATCCCTTAGCTATTAATTTTAATTCACTTTGCACCCTTTTGACTTACAAAGGTTAAAACTTTACAGTCAAGGGTAATGACAAAGGTTAATTAAGTAATTTGCTCATAAAATGAAAAGTAAAGTATAAACAAAATATAATCTCGTATATACGGACTCCCCGCCCTTGTCGTCAATTCATTTCCCCCCGTTTTTCAATTCTATTGAACCGTAAAAGACCTGGTGATTCAGTACCTTAAAAACTTAAACGACTAAATGTGCGGTCGATTAAGAGTAGTCGCCCATGGAAAAACGACTTGGGCTGAAGTTCCTTCAGAATAGTGAGCGAAGGTGTTGGAGAAGATGAAGAAGTTCCGGTGGTTGACGAACCAGTTCTGCCGGTTGGGATTGAAATACCTAATTATGGGGGTACACTTATCTTTCTGTACTTTGTTTTCATCGTGCATGCATGAGTTTGTACTTATTTTAATGTTTGTACTTATTTTAATGTTTGTACTTATTTTAATGTTTGTACTTAGTTAAAGGCTTGTATGGTTTTGTGATGTGTATACAATATTGTAGAGCTCTGTGGTCCCTATTGTGTTTATAACTGTCTCCGTTTAACAATTATGCTCTAGATTTACTGTCAATATGTTACTTGGTTTTTTCTTTAAATTTGTTACCTATTGTAAGTGTATTGAGGGGTATGTATATGTATGTTGCAGCATCCTCCAAATATTTTACAATTAAAGTGCATCATGGTGGGGATTTTGATGATGATCTTAATGGTTACCATGGTGGTGAAATTAGCTACTTTGACATGTGTGCACGATGGCATTTTAATATGTATGACATGGAATCGATGATGACAAAGTTAGGACTGGAGTTAGGGCAATTATGTTTGTGATTTTGCATTCCGAATACTAAGATAGTTCAAGGATTAATTCCACTTATTAAGAGTGAAGACGTGGAAACATTATCTGACTTCGTATGTTATTCTAGTTGTTTGAATTTGTATACCACTGATTCTATGATTGATTTTGGGAGTGATTTCAATGATTTTTCTTTCACTCAATTCGAAGAGGATGAAAGAATTGAAAGGATAGAACAGATTAGGGAAGAGCGTGAATATGGAGATGAAGGTGAGGAATTACGTAAGGAAGATGAAGGGGTAGAAGATGATAAACTTATTTTTGAAGGTGACAGTTGTAATGTGGATTCTAGTTATAGTGACGTAGACATACTTCCAAAGAAGAAGAAAAGAATCCCTCCTCCAAATCCTCCTTATAGGACCAGAAAAAGAGGAAGATATTCAATGTTAAGGGTAAGTTACTTCAGTTTTTGTAGCATCCTTCTACTATTAACTCTGTTTTTACTTGTGCTATATCCTTACAATTCACCTATACCTATTGTTATAATAGGGACTATTCAAAAATACTGAAGATACCCTATTGTGTTGGATGACACTGGTCCTGATGCAAGCCAGCCTAGCATGGAAAGAATCTGCAAAAGGTTGACTAGAATGAAGCAAAAAGATACAAATTTTTGTAACAAACCTCCGAAGAAGCTACACAAGTATATTCTCCTAATTTTATTATGCACATTTTCATCATCTTTTATCTATATGTGTTTTTGATCATGTGATTTTCCATATGTTCTTACTACGGCAATGTAAATGTCTGCTAGGGTTAGACCATCTTGGAATGGTGGGAATAAATACCTTGGAGGTCATCAAATAGTGTATGACTTACAAAATCACACCTATGCATACATAGGAAATGGCAATTGACAGGTATACCCTGTTTTCATGCTTGCGCTTACATTTTCTTTCAAAAACAAAGTCCTTTAGATTATATGCATGAGTGCCACAAGAAGGAGTGGTATTTGAGGGTCTACATTCATTTACTTGAACCTTTGAATGGAGAGGAGTTTTGGGAGGAAACAAATGAGACACCTATATTACCACCGCTGCCAAGAATTGCTCATGGAAGGCCTAAGAAAAAAAGAGACAAAACTAATGACATTGTTGAAACAAGAGCTAGTGATCCTACTATGATGAAGAGGACTCGTACTTCTCTTAAATGTGGTTGGTGTAATGAATGGGGACACAACACTAGAACATGCAATTCAAAGGTATGACCATCTAAACTGTTTTGCTTTTGTCATTCACATCTATTCAATTTTAATTGACTATAATTAATCTATTTTTAGAGAGTTGACCAAGAAAAGAAGTTAAAAGAAGAGGGAGTACAACCAGATGAAGGAACTTCTAAAGTGAGGACTTGCACTAAATGTAAGCAGGTGGGACACAATAAGGGAACCTGCAAAAATGAAAGTGTTGACACAAACAATGGGAAAAAACCAACACGTGACAAGAAGAATGGGAAGAAACCAAATGTCAAACCTCCAGTCCAACAACCAAATTTCAAGAGCAGTCTAGTTAAGCATGTTTTGAGATCCAGGCTACTGCAACTCATGGAGGTATCATAAGGCCCTTCAATCCACCAACTCAGAAAAAGGGACCAAATTGCATGAATGTTGAAGCAGTTGAGGGGCAGAAGTTCACATCTCTCAAGAATTTGCAAGCAACTAGGTCAATGATGATACTACAATTGTATCTATGAAATGATTTAGTATATTTTTTCCAGTAAGGAAGTTCGATATTTGTATGCTAGGAGTTTAACTATTCATTACTAACTTGGCACTAACTTGGCTGTGTTTTTGACAAATACCATGAATTACATACTCTAAACAACATTATAGACTCAATGAAGTTTTAAGCATCCCCTAAAATAGGGAGGTTTGGGAGACATGTATTTGGAAAATACCCAACTTCATGTTATAGATTAGTGTAGGACAAAATTATGTTCCATCCTAAAGTCATGCACAAGCTTACCTTGTTTATTTCTGAAACCAATTCAAGTATAGTGTTATTTTTGTATAAAAAATAAAAGTTTGTAATTTTTTTAAAATATGAAAAGATTGTAATTGTGTTAAAAGTAATTCAAAGTAAATGAGGATAAAATATACTTAAAAACAAATAATTACGAAAACCAAAAGATTATAATTGTGTTAAAAGTAAGTCAAAGTAATTCAAATATTTTTTAGAGGCCCTTTAAAGTCACTAAGTTTGGAAGGGAAGTAGTCAAGAGTTGTGCACAAGAATTTGCTCATGCCAACTTGTCAATTTGAGAAAGTATTCTTCAAGATGATTTCATATGCCAATAAAATAAATAAATACATCTAATTAGTTTTAAAAGTTACCAAAAACATATACAGTGGACACCATCTTTACATGATGAAAAAAATTTAAGACAAGAATACTTAGTAGAAAATTAATTTTTTATAACGTTTAAGTTTATATAAGGGTTCTTGATATTTTCTTACCAAAACTTATTTTGAGCAATGAAAAAATAAATTGTATAAATTTATATTTAATTAATAGAATATAATCCACCTTGGTTAAAATTGTTTAATTTTTTAAATAAAAGAACATGTATTAGACTTTTTAAGCATTTGAATCCGTTGAAATTGTGGGTTAAGATTGGAAAATCATTTGTTGGGCTTTTTAAGAAATTTACAACTTTTAAAGGGTATGAGCCCATTAAGTTAATTTCCCAGCATATAGATGGGCTGGTTCAACCTTTACCTATATACTAACCCTAACCAAAACCCTTATCTCCGCCTCCTTCAAACTTGACTGGCCGCCTCCAACCAAAAATCGCATCTTAGCCTCCCTCGTTGAAACATCATCTACTAACACTAACCAAAATACCTCATAATACCTCATAACCCAACCCGCATACATCTAGAGCATTTCTAGAACTCTGGTTATATATCTCTTTTCACACGCTACACATATTTATACACAAACCCATATTTCTCAAATCTCAGTGATTCACCCCACATATATCACAATATAACTAGAACAACTGAGAAAGATTTGATGAATATAAGAACAATGGTCTTTCAAATCGACTAAATCCATTTTGTATACCTAAAGGTAAATTTTTATTTATCAATTTTCACATTCAAGTTTTTACATTGTAGCTGCCAACATACATTATCTTTCATGGTACAATATATATAACAATGTTTTTTGTGTTTGTTATGTTATGTTGGTTTATGTAGTTAGTTTGATTTCCACATGTATATCTTATACGGGACAAAACTCCATCTTCATTATCAATAAGAATAAATGAGCATAGGATTTGCAGTGTGAGTGTAATTATTCACATTAAAACACCCAATATGTAGAATTAAAATTAATGATTGAATTTTATTTCTATAATTATCTTATAGTATGTACCACAAAGACTCCTCCAATCTCTATAGATACTAAATTTTATGTTTTTGCTATGTTGATTGCAATGCCTAAAAGAAACATAGTGGTGCAAGAACCACGTGAGTTACATAGGCTCGGGATAAAATAATGTGCCATGTAGAAGAATGTGCGTTGATTTTGTTTTCGTACTAGAAATTTTTTTATCATTGCCTTTAAATTAGTAATATACTGTAATTAGATATGTAAAACTAATCCCCAAGTGTTGATTTTAGTTACATGTAATTAGGATTTGTTACCTTGTTAAGATATTATGGCTTGCGTATAAATCATCGATTGCTATTATATGACCTAATTAAAAGCTTCAATAATTCATTTTTTTGTAATTATTTATTCAACTCCATCAAACTAGTTCTTGTACGTTACGAAGCTTATCAAGCAAGGCGTTTATCTTTTGGTATGTACCCTTGGTCCAAGCTCTACGAGTTAGAAGATGTTGAAAAAGATTCAAAAGATGTCTAGTTGTGAACTTTTCGCACACTGTGACAATTCTTCCTAAGGGTGCAACTCAAGTTAAAATTAACAACTTTGATAAATCTTTGTAAGTGAAATTACTCCTTCCCGCATGATTGCTTTATCGGTTTGCTTATCGGTAATGTGATGGTCAAGATGTAGTTAAATATAGTATTAACTTCTCGGAAAGTCTATTAGGCCTCATTGGAGGCTACTCATTTTCTCCATATCTAGTAAATGTGTATTTGTTGCTTTGGGTGAGGTGATGTTATCGAGCTGTCAATATTGGATGAGCTCATGTACCGAACTTGTCAATATGGGGAAGTATGAGCACATCTTCTTTCCAATATTATATGTTGGATATTATCACCTAATCCAAAGGCAACAAAAACACATTTACTAGATAGTTAAAAAATGAATAGCCTCGAATGAGGTCTCAAATACATTCAGAGAGGCTTTGACTATATTTTTACTACATCCTGAGCATTAGTTACTAATAAGTCTACCTGATAAAGTAATCTTGTGGGACGGGGTAATTTCACTTTGAAAGATTTCTCCAAATCATTAATTTTATCTTCAGTTGCAACCTTAGGCAGATTTGTCACAGCCTCCAAAGTTCACAACCAGACATTTGGTAAGAATTATAATGAAAGGAAAGCTTTATTATTCTAAAACTTCAAAAATTACAAGAAACACAAAACTAAAAATAGGATTTATAAAAAATTGAAGCTAAAAAAGATATATACCTAATTGAAATTGTGAAACAATTGAAGCTCCAAAAGTCCGTGTTTGAAAGCTCCAATTGAACCCATGTGTAGAAACCCCAATTCTACCCTTGTGTTAAGCCCCAATTGAAACAAAATAAATTTATAGATTGCTAGGACCCATGAATAAATTGGTAAAACCAGATGTTTAAAGTAGAAGATAGTGAAGAAACCCAGATGTCTTGAAACTGAAGGCTGCGAAGAGAGAGCATCCTGAAGAGAGAGTGTTTTGGGATAAACCTAGTCCCCAAATGTGTTTTAATTGTTTTTAGATATTTAGTTTTTAGAAAAAATAAACTGGGCGGGATAATTTTGGTCAAAGATGTGACCCGCAAATATTTGGGCCTTGATTTTGCTTGCATACTAGCAAACTTGCTTTCACTGCCTTTAAATTAGTAATATACTATAATGAGATATGTAAAACTAATCCCCAAGTGTTGATTTTAGTTACATGTAATTAGGATTTGTTAACTTGTTAAGATATTATGGCTTGCGTATAAATTATCGATTGTTATTCTATGACCTAATTAAAAGCTTCAATAATTCATTTTTTTTGTAATTATTTATTCAACTCCATCAAACTTGTTTTTGTACATTAGGAAGCTTATCAAGCAAGACCTTTATTTTTTGGTATGTACCATTGGTCCTAGCTCTACGACTTAGAAGATGTTGAAAAAGATTCAAAAGATGTCTAGTTGTGAACTTTTCGCAGACGGTGACAATTCTGCCTAACGGTGCAACTCGAGATAAAATTAACAACTTGGATAAATCTTTGTAAGTGAAATTACTCCTTCCCACATGATTGCTTTATTGGTTTGCTTATCGTTAATGTGATGGTCAAGATGTAGCTGAATATAGTATAAACTTCTGGGAAAGTCTATTAGGCCTCATTCGAGGCTACTCATTTTCTCCGTATCTAGTAAATGTGTTTTTGTTGCTTTGGCTGAGGTGATATTTTCGAGCTGTCAATATTGGATGAGCTCATGTACCGAACTTGTCAATATGGGGAAGTATGAACACATCTCCTTTCCAATATTATATGTTGAATATTATAACCTAATCCAAAGGCAACAAAAACACATTTACTAGATAGTTAAAAAATGAATAGCCTCCAATGAGGTCTCAAATACTTTGAGAGAAGCTTTGACTATATTTTTACTACATCATGGGTATTAGTTATTAATAAGTCTACCTGATAAAGCAATCTTGTGGGAAGGGGTAATTGCACTTTTAAAGATTTCTCCAAATTATAATTATATCTTCAGTTGCAAATGAAAGGCATATGTTTAGGCCTATTTGTTTACATCGAGGATTCAACTCAACTTAAACAAGTTTGTACTAAGTAAGTAATAATTCAATTGTCACAGTCACAGGAATCTCAGACTCAGTGAAGTCTTCAAAGAAGTGGATTTATTAAAGTGGCATAGGTTTTAGATTTGTGACAGAAAATGTAGAGGTTACAAAGATTGATCAACAGTCAAAAGCAGACAATGGACCACAACTTAAAGTCAAGATGAAGAACATACATTGAAGTTAATCATTTATGAACCAGACAGTGCATCAAATGACAACCTCAACAATGGATATTCTTCATCAAGTTCAAGTGGTTCAAGAATTGGTTTTTCTATTCTATGAGAATTTAAATTCTATTTTAAATTAGTTATTAATTTATTTATTAAATTAATTCATCAGAATTAATTTAGCAAATAAATTAAGTAATTAATTTATTGAATAAATTAATTCATCAGAATTAATTTGTGAAATAAATTAATTATTAGAATTAATTTAGAATTAGAATTTGAATTAAATTAGAATTCATTAATTAAAATGAACTAGAATGACTACCCACAATAGTCATACCGGTAATCATACCGGCAATCATCCCGGTAGTCATCCCGGTTTGTTTTAGATAATTCTAATTTAATTATCCTAAATTATCATAGTCATGCTAAGCCATTTTGGTAGTCATCCAAGGATTTTTAGATAGTCATTCGAGTATTAAATCATAGTCATTCCAGAAAGCAAAAGGCAACACACGTGCAGGTTTTGTCAAGTGGTTAATCAAAAAGGTGATTAACTTTATAAGAAGATTTGATCAAGACAGAAGATTGTTTTTATCAACATCACATTCATAAAAAAAAACTTTTGTGAAGAACTCTGCCGAATCATTTCTTCTGTGAATTAAATTCTAGAATCATAGTGTTAAATCTAAACCACTAGAATTCATTCACTTGTATTGCTTTGACTATCTAGAGGATTTTTATACCTAGAACGTATCTCAAATTATCAATTATTGTTATATCTTTTTATTACAAAAATAGATAAATTCATGTCGAATTTATTCTAGATTTGTTTTAATTAGTTTGAGATTCAATCTTGTAATCAGTACCTCATTTGTAACACCTTTCAAGTTTAATATAAGTTATATTTAACTTGAATTTTGTTTCATTTAATTCCGCCATAATTTGTTCTTAAATTGTTTGATTCTAAATAGAACAAATTCGATAAAACGGTATAGTTTGTATTCAACCCCCTTCTACAAACTTATCAGGACCTAACAATTGGCATCAGAGCCTTTTGATTAATATACAAATCAAAGATCCAATTGTTTTGAGATTTTTTTCTTAAACTCTGAATTTTTTATTATTCCTAAAAATCTCAAAAGATGTCTACTACACACAAAGTGGGTACAGTCAAAATCCCAATGTTCAGCAAGGAGCATTATCCTATGTGGAAGAAGAAAATGCTCCTATTTCTTAAAGTTGCTAATGTTAAATACATTGATGTGCTGAAGAATGGACCAAGACTCCCTATGATTATTGAGGGGGAGCTAATAGAGAATGATGTTGTTACTAGGGCTGCTAGGATGTACCCTAAGGATCCCAAGGACTACACTCCTGATAAAAAAGAGGATGTTACCTTCGATGCCTGTCTACAGTTGATACTGGTTGATTGTCTTGATCCTTCAATGAAGGGACAGAGGAAGTTAGAGAGAATAATCTGGAAATTCTCACCTCTCAATATGAGCATTTCAGATCAAACCCTGGTGAAGGTATCACTGAGGTTTTTGAGAGATACAACAAATTAATCAATGATCTGAATCTCAATGGGAAGCACTACACTATCAAGGATATTAACAAGAAGTTCCTACTGACACTTCCACCTCATTTGGAGCACAAAATATTTGCCATTAGAGAAGCAAGAGATCTTAGAGAGATTGGTTTGGAAAGACTGTATGGTGTTCTAAAGACCTATGAGCTAGAGCAGATTCAACAAAGGGAGCTGTATGGAACTGGGAAGATAGTTAGTACTTCTACTGCATTGTCTGCTGAAGTCCCACAGAAACTGGAAGTGAAGGCTATTCAACCTTCCAGTTCTAACATGAATGTTATTGATGCTGAATATGGTTTAACATCCATAGATCAATCTGGTGGTGACTTATATTCTTTAGAGGAACTTGATCACCTGGAGGATGGTGATTTGGCTTTGATAGTCAGAAAGGTTGGGAAGTTCAGATTCAAAAGGAATCCCAATCTTAAGTTCAGGCCCAGATTTTAGAGAGGTGGATCTTCCTCTTCAAGTAGCACAAGGGGTGGCTACAAAACTGGAACTATGGAAAGGAGCACAATCAGATGCTACAATTGCAATGAGTTGGGTCACTTTGCTACTGAATGCAGAAAGCCAAAGCAACTGACAAGAAACACATTTGATTCTAGCAAGAAGAACAAGATTGGGAAAGCCTATGTTGCTGAAGGAAAGAGTTGGGATGACACTGACAGTGATGAAGAAGCAGGTGAGATTGGGAACCTTGCTTTAGTGGCTAAAGAGGCAAGCACTTCATCTGCATACATGTCAGAGGTAAAGTTCACTGACACTGAAATGATTCGTCATCTTAGTGGTACTATTTCTTGTGCACGTACTGAAAATGATAGAATAATTCTTTTGAACACAGCTCTTGAAAAGGAGATAAAAGAATTAAAACTTGTGCATGTTAATCAGAATGAACTTACTGAGAAAATAGCATTTCTTGAGAATAGGGTTAAATGTTATATTCAACTGGAAACCATTCTCAAGGAAAAGAATAGTGAGCTGAAGACTAAAGCTAATGCTTACTTCAACTCTTGTAAGACGGATAAAGAAATTATCAATAAACAATGTATTGGCCAGACCGTAGGAATAGGGTATGACTATAATGAGTCTATTGGTAAATTAAGCATAAATACCCCTAATAGAGTCAGTCCTGAAGAAAGGGGTATTCCTGATGTGCTTAAAGGTATTGATAAACCTTTATTTAGAGAGTCCCAAACAGATCCTCTGAATGAATACTCTATCATCATTGCAGAGGAGATACTTGAAGAAGATCTTGCTTTTGAAGTTGAACAGTCCAACAAGTGTGTGTCTGACAAACCAGTCAAAGTTGTTTCTGCAACGAAGACTAAGTCAGACATTCATAAAGTGGATCAAAACAACTGTAAAACTAACATGCCTCCTGTTAATTATTCTTATAAAGCATGTGGTGTGATAAATTGCATGTCTTGTGCTTTCAATGTTATGTATGCTTATTTTAATAGTAAGCATGTATCTAGTGATAAGACTGCTCCACGTCAACATGTTAATAATAAGAAGCATGTTAAAGCTAAGACTACTAGTCCTCCTAAGACTAGAGTGGATTCATTTATCCCTAAGCCTACTCAGAAATGTGTTAAGGCTGGCTATAAATGGAAACGTTCTTTTGTGAAAGAGGTTGAAGTAGTTGTAGCTAAAAAGGTTGTTTTGCCTGACAAAGGCCAGTTCTTTAAGTATGCCGGACCCAATCAAGTTTGGGTTCCGAGGAAGGACTAATCAATTTGATATTGCAGGGAGTTAAACAGGTAAACCGTGTTATGTGGATTCTTGACAGTGGCTATTCAAGGCATATGACCGGAGATAGAGCCCTGTTATCAGATTTGGTTGAGAAAGCTGGCCCAGTAGTTACCTTTGGAGATAACAGCAAGGGTATTACGAAAGGATATGGCTGTTTGAAGTTTGGAAATGTTATCATTGATGATGTATCATTTGTGGAAGGTCTGAGGTTCAATCTTCTCAGCATCAGTCATTTCTGTGACAGAGGATATGATGTTTCCTTTGAAAGAGAGAAGTGTCAGATCCTTCACAAGAAGAATGGAAAGCCTGCTCTTCAAGGAGTAAGGAAAGGTGACTTGTTCATAGCTGATCTGCATTCCAGATCCAAAGATGGAGTTAATTGTTTTTATGCTAAAGCTTAATGAGATGAAAGTTGGCTATGGCACAAGAAGATGTCTCACCTTAACTTCAAAATCATGAACTCTTTAGTTAAGAGGGAATTGGTTAGAGGTTTTCCTCAGATGGAATTTACACAGGAAGGACTGTGTGAGGCATGTCAGAAAGGAAAGTCAAGGAAAGATTCTCACAAGGGCACTGACACATCATCAATAACTGAACCACTTCAGCTACTACACATGCATGAATTTGTTTGGTCCAGTTAATGTGATGTCCATGTCAAAGAAACAATATGCACTTGTGATTGTTGATGACTTTTCAAAATATACATGTGTTTTATTTCTACATTCCAAGGATGAGACCCTACACCTGGTGATTGACCATATAAAGTTGATTGAGCTGGATTCTAGATTCCCTGTTAGAGCCATAAGGTCAGATAATGGTACTGAATTCAAGAATGCAGTCCTAAATGACTTTTGTGCTGATAAAGGAATAATAAGACAGTATTCTTCCCCTAGAACTCCTCAACAAAATGGAGTAGTGGAAAGAAAGAATCGTACATTGATTGAAGCTGCTAGGACTATGTTAAGTGAGTCTAAACTTCCAACGTACTTTTGGGCTGAAGCAGCAAATACAGCTTGTTATACTCAGAATCGAACTTTAATCAACAAGGACTTAATGAAGACTCCTTATGAGATCATGAACAACAAGAAACCAATTGTCAAGTACTTTCATGTATTTGGAGAAAAATGCTTTGTGCTTAAAGATGACAATGTTAAACGTGGCAAGTTTGAGGCCAAGGCACAAGAAGCTATTTTTGTTGGTTATTCTAGAAGATCTTATAGGGTCTACTTGGTTGGCAGTCACACAGTAAAGGAAAGTGTCAATGTTACTTTTGATGACACTAAGCTCCCTAGTATCCAAAAAGAAGATTCATCTGAGAAGCTGAAGTTTGATAACTTGCCAGACTCAGAATCAGATGATGTAGCTTCACCTGAAGTTATTGCTGGGAATGATAATAACAATGATGATAATGATCATGGTGGTGGTGGTGGAAACACTGGTAAAAATGGAGATACCAGCAACACTGGAAGAGAATCATCAAGACAATCAAGCAACAACTCAGGGGGAGAAAATGAAGGATCATCTAGTCACTCACAACATCAAAGTGAATTACAAGGTGAATCATCAAGATCAAATCTTCCAAAACAGACTGTATGGAATAGAGCTCATCCTTTTGAGCTGATCATTGGTGATCCAGATGTTGGAGTTAAAACTAGAAGTGCAACTCAGAATGAAAGTCATTATTCAGCATTTCTATCTGAAATGGAGCCAAAGAAAACTGAGGAAGCACTGACTGATCCAGATTGGGTGATTGCTATGCAAGATGAACTCAATCAGTTTGAACAACAACAAGTCTGGAAACTGGTACCCACACCAAAGAACAAGAAAGTAGTTGGTACAAGATGGGTATACAGGAACGAGCTGGATGAGGATGGCATTGTTACAAGGAACAAGGCAAGACTGGTTGCTCAAGGGTATTCACAAGCTGAAGGCATTGATTATGATGAAACCTATGCACCAGTGGCTAGACTTGAGGCCATCAGGATGTTCTTAGCATTTACAGCTTACTCCAATTTTAAAGTCTATCAAATGGATGTTAAGAGTGCATTCCTGAATGGTGAGCTAGATGAAGAAGTGTATGTGGAACAGCCCCCTGGCTTTGAAAATCAGGAGTTGCTGGACTTTTTGTACTTTCTCTTCAAGGCTATCTATGGTCTCAAACAAGCCCGAAGAAAATGGTATGACACTCTCTCTGGTTTTCTTTTAGAAAATGGTTTTGTTAGAGGTATCATAGACAAAACTCTTTTTTCAAAGAAACACAAAAGTGATATGATATTAGTCCAAGTCTATGTGGATGACATCATATTTGGGTCTACTAATGATGATCTCTATAAGAGATTTGTTAAGCTAATACAGAGTAAGTTTGAAATGAGTATGATGGGTGAGCTGAAGTTCTTTCTTGGATTGAAAGTAAGTCAAGGGTCAAATGGTATATTTATTTGTCAATCCAAGTATCTCAAATAACTCCTCAAGAAGTATCACATGGAGGATTCAGCATCAACAAGGACTCCATCTTCAACAGCAATCAAACTTGGAGCTTCTGACAATTCTATCAAGCTAGATGTTACAAGCTACAGAGGTATGATTGGCTCCTTACTCTATCTTACTGCAAGTAGACCAGATATTATATATGCTACATGCTTGTGTGCAAGGTTCCAAGCGGACCCTAGAGATTTACATCTTGTTGCTGTTAAAAGAATCTTGAGATATCTTAAGGGTACACCTAATTTAGGTATCTGGTACCCTAAAGATTCTGGTTTTAACCTTGTTGGATATACAGATTCTGATTATGCAGGTAGTTTTGTGGATAGAAAGAGTACCTCTGAGAGTTGTCAATTCCTAGGAGGTAGATTGATTTCCTGGTATAGCAAGAAACAACAAACAGTTTCCAATTCAACAGCAGAAGCTGAATATATTGCTGCTGGAAGCTGTTGTGCTCAGATCCTATGGATAAGGAATCAATTGAAGGACTATGGATTTGCATTAGACAAAATTCCTATCTTATGTGATAATACAAGTGCCATAGCAATCTCCAACAACCCTGTGCAGCACTCGAGAACGAAGCACATTGATATCAGGTATCACTTTATCAGAGAGCATGTTATGAATGGAACCGTGGAGTTACACTTTGTACCCACAGAAGAACAGACTCCAGATATATTCACTAAATCTGTTGACGAATCCACATTTACCAGGTTAGTAGGTAAATTGGGTATGTTGAATAGTCTTAGTGATTGACAATGTCTCTGGAGGTTTGTTCTTATCTAGATCATTTTCTCTTGTTGATATTAGATGTTGAATATTGCCAATTCTTGTTTATAATTGCATGCTTGTAGATTAGCTTCAATGAGTTCTAGGCTATTCATAATCAATACATTGATCGAATTCTGAGCACTATAAATTTTCTGATCTTCTCCGGCTCAAAACTCTCTCTCCGTAATTGCTACTATGAAAATAACCAGACTGAAGAAGACACACTATTCTCTCTGTTAATTGTAGACTTCTGTTTTTGAAAACTATCGAACCTTAATTGTTAAAACAATCTTGGTCGTCCAATTCTCATCAACCTGTCAGACAAACAAACTTTTCACCCACTTTTCCAAATGAAAACTATCGAATGAATAAAGTAATTATTCAATTCGATAGTTTTTAAATAAAAACTATCAAATAGAATACTTACTTTATGCTTTCCATTCGATGGTTTACTAAACTAGAAAACTATCAAATAATAAAGTAATCATTTCATTCCATGATTACATACATTCGATGGTTTTCTATATTAGAAAACTATCAAATAATAAAATAATCATGTCATGTCATGATTACATATATTCGATGGTTTTCTATTTTGAAAAACCATCGAACCTTTTCTTTGTTAGTCTCCAGAAAAGTTTCAGGGTGTTTAAGTTTTAGACTGTATCAATTTCTTCTGAGACGATAAAACAATTTGATCTTTTCAGTGCCGTCACCTAGTGCAACTGGTCTGGTTCACAGATGAATAACACTTGATCAATTCTTCTTTTATGTCTTCAATTCAATGCTGCTGATAAGTCCTTTGTCGTCCTGGTTGCTTCATCACTGGAATCCTGTGGTACTAACCCTAAATCATTCACATACTTCTGTCGTCTTGAAAGTCTTGTTTCTTTTGTTGTCACTGAGGCTTGAACATTTTCATGAACTTCTTTCCGTGACCTGTTTACGGACTTCAAGAATACATAACGTATTTTGATTTTTTGTGTTTACCTTTTCTTCTTTGATTCTGGATTCCTGTGCTTCTGTTAATACTATTGTTTGTCTTGTCCTTTGTTGAGTTGTAGTTATCTCTTTTACATCTTATGTTACATTATGCTTTACAATCTCCCCCTATTTGATTGGATAGAGTTCGACAAGTAAATACTTCGAGGGTAACTCAACTAACTAAGGAAACATGAAACTACTTAAAGTAAGACAGCGTAATAATATTAATGCATTCTGGATCAGATATATATACATTTCCAGATTTCATAAATCAAAGAACAATAAAACTTTTCACTTTGAAGTTGCTCCTCTTGATTGAGCTGATAGTTCTTTTGTTCTTTGCTTCAATCTTCAGTCCATTCCAATCTCACCTTCTTCACTCATTGGTTCGGAGTTAGTAGCTTGATAATCAATCACTGATAGATAGTGCAGTGGTTCTCCAGGTTTAAGGATTGCTCCTTGGATGTGTCTTCCAATATATTCAACCTCTTGACCCACTCCAGCCCATAACCATGCAATGTTAACATCTTTCTTGTTTAGCTTTGGCATGTTTGGCAATCTGGTATGCACTTCCAATCCTTTCTCCACTCTCTTCCTATAGTAGGGACCATTCTCCATAAGATATTTTCTTAGAGTGTCGGCTGCTTTTGTCCTTCTCCGTTGATGTGAATCCAGTGGATCTAAGATACTTCTCAACTGATATTAGATATTCGTTTGGGTAATCTCTCAGTTTGTCCTCCGTCATGTAGCAGATTCTGAACAAGTCATTCGTCATGAATCTAACCATAGGAGGGTTTTCAGTAATCTCTGGACTGACCTTCATCAAGATTTCCTTAACATGCTCACGGAGCAGTTCATTTAGCTTTGTAGTTCTTTGGATCTTGATGAGAATCACCTTTAGTGGTGTCTTTCTCTCTTAGTGATAGAGAATTTGCTTCTTCTTCCATATCATCATCCAAGATAGGATGTTCTATTGGCTCTGGATGATATGGCTCATGCTCCTCCTGAATCGGTTGCTCTTGCATGATCTCAAATCCCTCTTCACTTTCTTCTAGTACAATGTCCCCTCAATCCAATACTGTCTAACTGGAATAGCTTCATTGGTTTCCCAAACTCCCCATCCAGTTGTTTGCCAACCTTCATTAGTCACTTCATTTGTTTCCCCTTCTCCAACTTTCTCCCCCTTAGTTGAGGAATCCTCGATGAAGTTATCCTCATTGTAAAAGGTAACAGAAGGATCAGGTTGTTGCTGTGAAGGTCCGGGTTGTTGGTTCCTCAACATATTCCATAATCTTCTTGAGGGTGGATTGAACATGTACCTCCAGGTAATAGCAAATCATTAATATTAGGTAGGGTTAGGGTGTCACTCCTCACATTTGGCTCTGGGTGTACACTCAACGTTTCTGTCGGTGTTTGAATCATTTTTCCTTTCCCACTCAGGCCAGGTGTAAGTGTTTTTGTTTCACTCAAATCCTTTGTGCTGATTGTACCTGCAGAAGAGATCACCGTAGCCATCCTTAAGGAGGTCACCGGTGGTGCAATGGGGCTTCGCAAGTCCCCGTCCTTGGATAAACCAAGTTGCTGATCATCCTTAGATGATATATCCTTTGAAGGATCTAGAGTTTGAATCTCTAGGGGGTTAGAAACAGGCTCTTTTAACAGCAGAGATCCCGAATCTTCCCCGTGAGTCTGTAAAGACTTCACCTCAGTTGACTCCTCAATAGTAATTGATTCACTGTCAACGAGTTGCCGATCTGCACCTACGTCAGACCCTTTACCCGCAGGATCCAGATATGTTCCATCTGGGGAGGTAGACAATGACCTTTTAGATTGTGCATTTAGGTCAAAGCCTTCTCTCGACGTCTGTGAAGACCCTTGGTTCTGAGAACCTTCAACCAGTGAACCTGACCGTAATATGGTCGGAACACCAGTTGCTTCCGTCAATTCTTCCTTACTTGATTGAGCTATTGGTTCAGATATTGCTTTCGTTAGCTTAGCCCAATCAACATCAGAAAAATCAATAAAGGGCACTTTGGATGATTGAAATGAAGTTTCAACAGTTGCCTCGTTTTCTGTTCTTCTCCTTTTAGAGTAAGGCAGAGCTGTTGTTGAATGGCGTATCTCCTTATGTGGTGCTGCTTTGGCACTATCTCCCTCTACACTCATGGATGTCTGAATATTGGGTATAGGAGGGTAAGGAGGTTCGTTTGTGGTTTCATTTGGCTCTTCCAAAGGCTCTTCGACCGTGGTTAGAGATTGTGGGTTGCAATCTCATGGTCTGGATGGCCACTGAGGGCTATGGATCAACATCCATTGTTGTGGTTCAGGAGCCAGTTCAGGTTGAGGAATGTTACCTTCATTTACCTGTTCCCCTGGGGGTAGAAGTGGTAGGGGCACCGTTCTTAGATATTCAGTGAGAACAGTGGGTACCCCTGGAAGATATTCTTTCTTATCAGAGCGGTTATTGCATTGCTCTTCATCTTCATGCACTCCATGGTCTCCTCTTCAGCGAATGTCTCACGCTCATCATCTGTTAAGATATCATTGAGAATTAGCTGTAGGAACCTAGGATAGAAACAAAGCACATCATCTATGCATGTTCTTTCATCCAGTGGTCCCATGTCAGGTAATGCTTAAGGAACTCTCCCACAAAGAAGTTAGGTTGTTGACTTCTTATGAGAGTGAAGAAAGCATGTATCTCCTCAGTTGTGGGATCCGGAACATGGTTTTCTATAGAAAAAATGTAGTATTCTGTTAAAGTCATGTTCCGTCACCCTTATTGTTCTGCCCCCTGGCACAACAAAACTGAAGGATCTTACATTATTCTCACTTGTATCCGTGGCGGTTGTGTACAACGCAGTCAATTGATCGATGCAAAGGACTACGGGAGTACTCAAGGCATATGCCACTAATGAACGTGTGTTCAGAAACTCTGCCCATGCACGAAATTATAAATTCGCAATGGCTTGCAAGTTTTGAAACGAGACATGATTAGTCTTGGTTACTTTTAAACCAAAACTAAAACCAATTAAATTTAATTAATTATTACTAATTAATCAAACTTGACACAAAATACCCTTAAAACAAAATTACCCCTTTTTCTTAAAAAAAACACAACTTCGAATCACTATTATCAAGAACCCTACTTTTGGTAACACAAATAATCAGAATTATCTGAAGAAATCAATTGAAAATAATTAACTTCTAAAGAACAATAGTGAAAATAGTTTTCTTAGAAACAAGTTCTTGAGGCAGTGATGTTCTTGGTTATATGTATTCTAGTAAGTATAAACAAAAGCCCTTAGATCTGATAATAAGAAAAAAAACGTAAGGGGTTGTTAAATACTTATTGAATTGACAGGGGCAATATTGTCTTTACAGTGTTCGATGTTTTTAATAGTATGTTCGATGGTTTTCAGTTGGGGGTAAAACTGTCAACTTTACTTCGATAAATTTTGAAAAATAACGAAGAGTTTGAAAATCAGAATTTAAAAAGTTTTTCTGAAAAACTATCGAACTTGTTACCTTTTAAAGCTTGAAAAACTATCGAGGGATCCTTTGTGGAAAAACTATCGAGAATTAAAATAAAGGAAAAATTAATTCTCTCAGATAGATTTTCATTTTAATTCAAAAACCATCGAGAATTTAGATAAAGAATAATGAAATTCAATTCGATGCTTTTTCAAATTTTCCTCAAAAAGTATCGAGAAATGTTTTCAATAGTTTTTCTTTTTCCTTTTCAAAAACTATCGAAAATTTATTTCGATAGATTTATCTATGTACTTGAAAAACTATCGAATTTCCTAAATTCGATATTTTTTGCTTCTGTCTTCATTTTAAAACCTGTTCTTGTTTTAAAATTTAGACTGTTTTATGTCCTGTCAAGTTTTAATTCTAATAAATCTTTTCAAATTTACCAAAATCAATTGTCAACAGAAAATTCACAATTTTCTCAGAATAAAATCGACTAAATATCATTGAATGATATTAACCAATTAAAATCCAATAAATTATGCTGCATATTTATTTTATGTATTTTAAATTATGGAGCAAATAAGATATTGAACTGCTTCAATTTCCATAATTCAAATTTCATTAAATAAATAATAATAAATTAATACTAAATATCTATGAGTTAGATATTAGCACTAAATTATTAAGATGAGGACTGGATGTTAAATAAATTCACAAGTCCTTAAAATATGAACAATTTTATACTTGTGAACTTATTCAAGAGTTTCTTGCAGATGAGATTTTCAAATAAGGTGCGTGTCTGCAAGTTACTCTATGAATTGAAGACATGCTCTCGAAAGAAATGATACCTGTTGTCAAGGTGCATTGTCGTGGATTGTTCCACAGAGTTGTTGGAGATAAAGTTATTTCCTGAAATAATAACAAGAAATCAATCTTCCTCCACGAAGTTGACAGCTTCTGGAGATGCTCCTCCTGTCATTCAGAGATGTTTCTCCTGTCTTTCTTACAACCTGCGTATTTTATATCTAAATAGCTAAACATGTTAACAAGTATCTTTAGGGTACCATATACTGAGATTTGGTATTCCCTTAAGATATCTCAAAATCATGTTGATAACTATAAGACTAGATTTTTGAAATCCACTTGGAACCTTGCACATTGGCAACTTGAGAATAAAATATGTGTTGTCAATTTGCAGCTAGTAACTTAATGAGACGCATACCTCTCTAGCTTGTCATTTCTGTCTTTTACCTGATTTGTCCTGATCAAGCTTTAGTGGCTGCTATTGGTAGGGAGTCTTGGCATGTCTAGAATCTTCTCAATTGTGCACATTCAAAAGATTCTTGACTTACTTTTATTGCCATCACTCTTTTGGCTTACTTGTGCTCCTAAAAGAATTAATCTTCTGGCTTGCTCAAAGTAAATCCAAAAAGAATTGCAACTTTCCCAACATACTCATCTTGTACATTCTCTGCAATGACTTGGCAAATTTCTTGCACAAGTTTTCGTTAGTAGACCAACATATAATATAATCATGATATCACTGCACATATATGACATTATGTTTGTGCCTTATGACAACTCTAATAAATTCATATTCTGTAAAAGTTCAGTTAGAGTGTCATACCCTGTCTTTGACGATTGCTTGAGTATTGATACCGGTTCATACCAATCTGTAGTGATCTTGTGAAGAGAAGTTATACAACGTCCAATTGATCTGCAACAGCAAATGCCATGATCTGTTATACATTGACTTCTTCTACTATCTCACCAATCAGGAGTGCACTTGATCATATTCACCATACAGATATATCCTGATATCCTCAAGTCTCGTCACTGGTGCTTCTTGTTAGATACTACTTCCTAATAGTAACCTAGCATCCAGTTTGGCCTTGTCCCTCATAACAATGTCAATTTCATCCAGTATTCTGGATACCCATCTTGTTCCAATAACAGATTTTCCCTTAGGCCTGGGTACCAGCTTCCAAACTTTCTGCCTTTCAGATTGATTGAGTTCATTTTGCTTTGCAATCACCCAATCTGGATCCATCAGAGCTTCTTTACCTTTCTTTGTTTCTTCTTCAGAAAGAAAACCAAGAAAATAATCATTCATACTCTATAGCTCCAGTCTTTACTCCACCACTAGGATCACTAAGAACTAGACATCAGGAATGATATTGAATCTAAACCCTTTGTCTTGACAGATACGTTCTTGAAGTGTCCTCTATATATTCATTGTGGTGTTGATCTGACTAATTGATCCTTCTTTTGCTCCCCCTAAGCTGTTGCTGGGATTTCCTGAGAATCCTCATCCTCGATGAGTGGTTCTATTGAAGTACTGAGCTGTGTAGTTAAACTACCATTACCACTGCTTGGATTTGAATCATCATTACCATTAATTTCACACATAACAGCTAAGAGCTTGGAGTTGTTGAACATCATATTCAGACTTTCAATCACCTCTTGTTGATTAATCAAATTTACCTCGTAGGCTTTAGATTCCACTGATTAGCCGAGGAAAATATCCTTAAGAGCCTTAGCTGCCAATCTTGCCAAGATGCTTACTTGTAGAACAATTTCCTTCAAACCCCTGAAAGAAATTCAGAGTTTGCTTCTATTGGCCAATACAGGGTCTTCCTGTATTTGTTACTGATCATGGAAATGTGATTAATCTCATCTGTGATGTCCTCTCCTTCAGATTGAACGAACAACACCAGTTTGTTTTAAGAGTAGTCATCAACCATCACTGAAGTATATCTTTACTTTGTTGTAGATAAGACATTAACTAGTCCGTAGAGTTCCATACGTATCATCTGAAGCGGCTCAGTAATGCTTATCACATTATAGCTTTTCTGTGATGTTTCTTTGACTTCCCTTAATGACATGCCTCATATATTTCATCTAGCTTGAATCCCAGATGAGGCAGTCCTCTCACCAATACCATCTTTAGAAAAGAGTTCCTTGTATTGTCATGCAAGGGTGAGAGCTTCTCAACCTTCCTGCTTGAGATAAAACACTGCTCCTTCATTGAATAAAAAGATTTGTGCTTTGAATCTTCAGCAAGAGATTTGCTTCTAATTGTTATCCTTGACTCCAATTATTAGTTGTTATCAATGATACCAATTATTGTAAACATGATGACATTCCATTTCCAATGTAGCCATGTCCCGTGATGAAAACCTTTGCTGTCATCTCCAAAGATTATTGACGGAACAGCTTTCTCAATCACATTTGATGGCAAGTTCTTTCTTCGATCATATGTCTTTAGTAGTAAAGACCAAGAAAGCATATAAATCGATTAACCTGATTTGCCTGCACTCACAAATGGATTGACAGTTCTTGGTACCCAACTTATTTGCTTGGGTCCAGATGGATTAGAGATTTTGCTTTTAAAAGTGGTAACAACAGCTTCAACCTATACATGCTTGTTCTTATCTCTGACTGACCTTGCAGTCATTGCTCTAATGTAATTCTTAAACATGCTTTTTCTATGATTAATGCAAGTTCTAAGATATGCATTCATAATATTTAAATAAGCAAACATGTTAATAAGAATAAATGGCATACATTGAGCATTTTGACATTGCAGATAAGAGATGTGCAAATTAGGCATGTTCTGCATTTTAGAAAATTCAGTACTTTCTACTTTAACCAATATACACAAGTGTAACAGGTAGCAAGTAGATTTACAGATATTCAATAATTTTCTAAGCACACATGGAATAAAAGAATTAACAATTAAATCACTAATTCTATCCAATCTATTCTGTTGTTGTATGACATCTAACTTTCTCTATTACCTAAGTCAGTTTTGTACTCCTTCTGAATCTGATGTGACTAAACTTCCTTGACAAGTGAAACACTGATCTTTAGTCTAGTCTCTCGAGGTTTTCTACCTGAGCTTCTTCTGATTCAGCTACTAGTAATTCTTCTATTCTGTTATGAGGTTCCAACAATAATGCTCGTTACTGAGATATTTGTTTGTCCATTCCTA
This sequence comes from Heracleum sosnowskyi, assembly GCA_030848705.1. Lineage (NCBI taxonomy): Eukaryota > Viridiplantae > Streptophyta > Magnoliopsida > Apiales > Apiaceae > Heracleum > Heracleum sosnowskyi. The sequence goes on along the minus strand of CM061240.1, from coordinate 108,162,651 downwards.
ACCTCCTCTCTAACAATCTTTTGAGAACCTTTGGCTTAGGATATGAAATATTTTAAATTCCAAGAATTTCGAACTTTTTGAAAAATAAAATATTTCAAGAATAAAATTCAAATTATTTAAAATTCAAAAATTTCAAGAAATGAAAATTTTGAAAATTAAGAAATCCGAAAATTCTGAGAACTTGAGTGATTGGCCTAAAACACCGGATCTAATCTGTATATCGATTAACAAGCTCTGATACCAATTGTTAGGTCCCGAAGTATCGTAGAAGGGGGGGTTGAATACGATACTCACAAATAATTCAATTTCGTTCGCGGATAATTCATTCAGTTCTATAACGAAATCAAACACACCAAACCTAACCAAGTTTCGGGGAATATATCTTTTTATAAATATAAACCTCGAGGGGTGCTACAATTTCTAATCCGTAGATTAGCTTCAATGAGTTCTAGGCTATTCATAATCAATACATTGATCGAATTCTGAGCACTATAAATTTTCTGATCTTCTCCGGCTCAAAACTCTCTCTCCGTAATTGCTACTATGAAAATAACCAGACTGAAGAAGACACACTATTCTCTCTGTTAATTGTAGACTTCTGTTTTTGAAAACTATCGAACCTTAATTGTTAAAACAATCTTGGTCGTCCAATTCTCATCAACCTGTCAGACAAACAAACTTTTCACCCACTTTTCCAAATGAAAACTATCGAATGAATAAAGTAATTATTCAATTCGATAGTTTTTAAATAAAAACTATCAAATAGAATACTTACTTTATGCTTTCCATTCGATGGTTTACTAAACTAGAAAACTATCAAATAATAAAGTAATCATTTCATTCCATGATTACATACATTCGATGGTTTTCTATATTAGAAAACTATCAAATAATAAAATAATCATGTCATGTCATGATTACATATATTCGATGGTTTTCTATTTTGAAAAACCATCGAACCTTTTCTTTGTTAGTCTCCAGAAAAGTTTCAGGGTGTTTAAGTTTTAGACTGTATCAATTTCTTCTGAGACGATAAAACAATTTGATCTTTTCAGTGCCGTCACCTAGTGCAACTGGTCTGGTTCACAGATGAATAACACTTGATCAATTCTTCTTTTATGTCTTCAATTCAATGCTGCTGATAAGTCCTTTGTCGTCCTGGTTGCTTCATCACTGGAATCCTGTGGTACTAACCCTAAATCATTCACATACTTCTGTCGTCTTGAAAGTCTTGTTTCTTTTGTTGTCACTGAGGCTTGAACATTTTCATGAACTTCTTTCCGTGACCTGTTTACGGACTTCAAGAATACATAACGTATTTTGATTTTTTGTGTTTACCTTTTCTTCTTTGATTCTGGATTCCTGTGCTTCTGTTAATACTATTGTTTGTCTTGTCCTTTGTTGAGTTGTAGTTATCTCTTTTACATCTTATGTTACATTATGCTTTACAATCTCCCCCTATTTGATTGGATAGAGTTCGACAAGTAAATACTTCGAGGGTAACTCAACTAACTAAGGAAACATGAAACTACTTAAAGTAAGACAGCGTAATAATATTAATGCATTCTGGATCAGATATATATACATTTCCAGATTTCATAAATCAAAGAACAATAAAACTTTTCACTTTGAAGTTGCTCCTCTTGATTGAGCTGATAGTTCTTTTGTTCTTTGCTTCAATCTTCAGTCCATTCCAATCTCACCTTCTTCACTCATTGGTTCGGAGTTAGTAGCTTGATAATCAATCACTGATAGATAGTGCAGTGGTTCTCCAGGTTTAAGGATTGCTCCTTGGATGTGTCTTCCAATATATTCAACCTCTTGACCCACTCCAGCCCATAACCATGCAATGTTAACATCTTTCTTGTTTAGCTTTGGCATGTTTGGCAATCTGGTATGCACTTCCAATCCTTTCTCCACTCTCTTCCTATAGTAGGGACCATTCTCCATAAGATATTTTCTTAGAGTGTCGGCTGCTTTTGTCCTTCTCCGTTGATGTGAATCCAGTGGATCTAAGATACTTCTCAACTGATATTAGATATTCGTTTGGGTAATCTCTCAGTTTGTCCTCCGTCATGTAGCAGATTCTGAACAAGTCATTCGTCATGAATCTAACCATAGGAGGGTTTTCAGTAATCTCTGGACTGACCTTCATCAAGATTTCCTTAACATGCTCACGGAGCAGTTCATTTAGCTTTGTAGTTCTTTGGATCTTGATGAGAATCACCTTTAGTGGTGTCTTTCTCTCTTAGTGATAGAGAATTTGCTTCTTCTTCCATATCATCATCCAAGATAGGATGTTCTATTGGCTCTGGATGATATGGCTCATGCTCCTCCTGAATCGGTTGCTCTTGCATGATCTCAAATCCCTCTTCACTTTCTTCTAGTACAATGTCCCCTCAATCCAATACTGTCTAACTGGAATAGCTTCATTGGTTTCCCAAACTCCCCATCCAGTTGTTTGCCAACCTTCATTAGTCACTTCATTTGTTTCCCCTTCTCCAACTTTCTCCCCCTTAGTTGAGGAATCCTCGATGAAGTTATCCTCATTGTAAAAGGTAACAGAAGGATCAGGTTGTTACTGTGAAGGTCCGGGTTGTTGGTTCCTCAACATATTCCATAATCTTCTTGAGGGTGGATTGAACATGTACCTCCAGGTAATAGCAAATCATTAATATTAGGTAGGGTTAGGGTGTCACTCCTCACATTTGGCTCTGGGTGTACACTCAACGTTTCTGTCGGTGTTTGAATCATTTTTCCTTTCCCACTCAGGCCAGGTGTAAGTGTTTTTGTTTCACTCAAATCCTTTGTGCTGATTGTACCTGCAGAAGAGATCACCGTAGCCATCCTTAAGGAGGTCACCGGTGGTGCAATGGGGCTTCGCAAGTCCCCGTCCTTGGATAAACCAAGTTGCTGATCATCCTTAGATGATATATCCTTTGAAGGATCTAGAGTTTGAATCTCTAGGGGGTTAGAAACAGGCTCTTTTAACAGCAGAGATCCCGAATCTTCCCCGTGAGTCTGTAAAGACTTCACCTCAGTTGACTCCTCAATAGTAATTGATTCACTGTCAACGAGTTGCCGATCTGCACCTACGTCAGACCCTTTACCCGCAGGATCCAGATATGTTCCATCTGGGGAGGTAGACAATGACCTTTTAGATTGTGCATTTAGGTCAAAGCCTTCTCTCGACGTCTGTGAAGACCCTTGGTTCTGAGAACCTTCAACCAGTGAACCTGACCGTAATATGGTCGGAACACCAGTTGCTTCCGTCAATTCTTCCTTACTTGATTGAGCTATTGGTTCAGATATTGCTTTCGTTAGCTTAGCCCAATCAACATCAGAAAAATCAATAAAGGGCGCTTTGGATGATTGAAATGAAGTTTCAACAGTTGCCTCGTTTTCTGTTCTTCTCCTTTTAGAGTAAGGCAGAGCTGTTGTTGAATGGCGTATCTCCTTATGTGGTGCTGCTTTGGCACTATCTCCCTCTACACTCATGGATGTCTGAATATTGGGTATAGGAGGGTAAGGAGGTTCGTTTGTGGTTTCATTTGGCTCTTCCAAAGGCTCTTCGACCGTGGTTAGAGATTGTGGGTTGCAATCTCATGGTCTGGATGGCCACTGAGGGCTATGGATCAACATCCATTGTTGTGGTTCAGGAGCCAGTTCAGGTTGAGGAATGTTACCTTCATTTACCTGTTCCCCTGGGGGTAGAAGTGGTAGGGGCACCGTTCTTAGATATTCAGTGAGAACAGTGGGTACCCCTGGAAGATATTCTTTCTTATCAGAGCGGTTATTGCATTGCTCTTCATCTTCATGCACTCCATGGTCTCCTCTTCAGCGAATGTCTCACGCTCATCATCTGTTAAGATATCATTGAGAATTAGCTGTAGGAACCTAGGATAGAAACAAAGCACATCATCTATGCATGTTCTTTCATCCAGTGGTCCCATGTCAGGTAATGCTTAAGGAACTCTCCCACAAAGAAGTTAGGTTGTTGACTTCTTATGAGAGTGAAGAAAGCATGTATCTCCTCAGTTGTGGGATCCGGAACATGGTTTTCTATAGAAAAAATGTAGTATTCTGTTAAAGTCATGTTCCGTCACCCTTATTGTTCTGCCCCCTGGCACAACAAAACTGAAGGATCTTACGTTATTCTCACTTGTATCCGTGGCGGTTGTGTACAACGCAGTCAATTGATCGATGCAAAGGACTACGGGAGTACTCAAGGCATATGCCACTAATGAACGTGTGTTCAGAAACTCTGCCCATGCACGAAACTGTAAATTCGCAATGGCTTGCAAGTTTTGAAACGAGACATGATTAGTCTTGGTTACTTTTAAACCAAAACTAAAACCAATTAAATTTAATTAATTATTACTAATTAATCAAACTTGACACAAAATACCCTTAAAACAAAATTACCCCTTTTTCTTAAAAAAAACACAACTTCGAATCACTATTATCAAGAACCCTACTTTTGGTAACACAAATAATCAGAATTATCTGAAGAAATCAATTGAAAATAATTAACTTCTAAAGAACAATAGTGAAAATAGTTTTCTTAGAAACAAGTTCTTGAGGCAGTGATGTTCTTGGTTATATGTATTCTAGTAAGTATAAACAAAAGCCCTTAGATCTGATAATAAGAAAAAAAACGTAAGGGGTTGTTAAATACTTATTGAATTGACAGGGGCAATATTGTCTTTACAGTGTTCGATGTTTTTAATAGTATGTTCGATGGTTTTCAGTTGGGGGTAAAACTGTCAACTTTACTTCGATAAATTTTGAAAAATAACGAAGAGTTTGAAAATCAGAATTTAAAAAGTTTTTCTGAAAAACTATCGAACTTGTTACCTTTTAAAGCTTGAAAAACTATCGAGGGATCTTTTGTGGAAAAACTATCGAGAATTAAAATAAAGGAAAAATTAATTCTCTCAGATAGATTTTCATTTTAATTCAAAAACCATCGAGAATTTAGATAAAGAATAATGAAATTCAATTCGATGCTTTTTCAAATTTTCCTCAAAAAGTATCGAGAAATGTTTTCAATAGTTTTTCTTTTTCCTTTTCAAAAACTATCGAAAATTTATTTCGATAGATTTATCTATGTACTTGAAAAACTATCGAATTTCCTAAATTCGATATTTTTTGCTTCTGTCTTCATTTTAAAACCTGTTCTTGTTTTAAAATTTAGACTGTTTTATTTCCTGTCAAGTTTTAATTCTAATAAATCTTTTCAAATTTACCAAAATCAATTGTCAACAGAAAATTCACAATTTTCTCAGAATAAAATCGACTAAATATCATTGAATGATATTAACCAATTAAAATCCAATAAATTATGCTGCATATTTATTTTATGTATTTTAAATTATGGAGCAAATAAGATATTGAACTGCTTCAATTTCCATAATTCAAATTTCATTAAATAAATAATAATAAATTAATACTAAATATCTATGAGTTAGATATTAGCACTAAATTATTAAGATGAGGACTGGATGTTAAATAAATTCACAAGTCCTTAAAATATGAACAATTTTATACTTGTGAACTTATTCAAGAGTTTCTTGCAGATGAGATTTTCAAATAAGGTGCGTGTCTGCAAGTTACTCTATGAATTGAAGACATGCTCTCGAAAGAAATGATACCTGTTGTCAAGGTGCATTGTCGTGGATTGTTCCACAGAGTTGTTGGAGATAAAGTTATTTCCTGAAATAATAACAAGAAATCAATCTTCCTCCACGAAGTTGACAGCTTCTGGAGATGCTCCTCCTGTCATTCAGAGATGCTTCTCCTGTCTTTCTTACAACCTGCGTATTTTATATCTAAATAGCTAAACATGTTAACAAGTATCTTTAGGGTACCATATACTGAGATTTGGTATTCCCTTAAGATATCTCAAAATCATGTTGATAACTATAAGACTAGATTTTTGAAATCCACTTGGAACCTTGCACATTGGCAACTTGAGAATAAAATATATGTTGTCAATTTGCAGCTAGTAACTTAATGAGACGCATACCTCTCTAGCTTGTCATTTCTGTCTTTTACCTGATTTGTCCTGATCAAGCTTTAGTGGCTGCTGTTGGTAGGGAGTCTTGGCATGTCTAGAATCTTCTCAATTGTGCACATTCAAAAGATTCTTGACTTACTTTTATTGCCATCACTCTTTTGGCTTACTTGTGCTCCTAAAAGAATTAATCTTCTGGCTTGCTCAAAGTAAATCCAAAAAGAATTGCAACTTTCCCAACATACTCATCTTGTACATTCTCTGCAATGACTTGGCAAATTTCTTGCACAAGTTTTCGTTAGTAGACCAACATATAATATAATCATGATATCACTGCACATATATGACATTATGTTTGTGCCTTATGACAACTCTAATAAATTCATATTCTGTAAAAGTTCAGTTAGAGTGTCATACCCTGTCTTTGACGATTGCTTGAGTATTGATACCGGTTCATACCAATCTGTAGTGATCTTTTGAAGAGAAGTTATACAACGTCCAATTGATCTGCAACAGCAAATGCCATGATCTGTTATACATTGACTTCTTCTACTATCTCACCAATCAGGAGTGCACTTGATCATATTCACCATACAGATATATCCTGATATCCTCAAGTCTCGTCACTGGTGCTTCTTGTTAGATACTACTTCCTAATAGTAACCTAGCATCCAGTTTGGCCTTGTCCCTCATAACAATGCCAATTTCATCCAGTATTCTGGATACCCATCTTGTTCCAATAACAGATTTTCCCTTAGGCCTGGGTACCAGCTTCCAAACTTTCTGCCTTTCAGATTGATTGAGTTCATTTTGCTTTGCAATCACCCAATCTGGATCCATCAGAGCTTCTTTACCTTTCTTTGTTTCTTCTTCAGAAAGAAAACCAAGAAAATAATCATTCATACTCTATAGCTCCAGTCTTTACTCCACCACTAGGATCACTAAGAACTAGACATCAGGAATGATATTGAATCTAAACCCTTTGTCTTGACAGATACGTTCTTGAAGTGTCCTCTATATATTCATTGTGGTGTTGATCTGACTAATTGATCCTTCTTTTGCTCCCCCTAAGCTGTTGCTGGGATTTCCTGAGAATCCTCATCCTCGATGAGTGGTTCTATTGAAGTACTGAGCTGTGTAGTTAAACTACCATTACCACTGCTTGGATTTGAATCATCATTACCATTAATTTCACACATAACAGCTGAGAGCTTGGAGTTGTTGAACATCATAGTCAGACTTTCAATCACCTCTTGTTGATTAATCAAATTTACCTCGTAGGCTTTAGATTCCACTGATTAGCCGAGGAAAATATCCTTAAGAGCCTTAGCTGCCAATCTTGCCAAGATGCTTACTTGTAGAACAATTTCCTTCAAACCCCTGAAAGAAATTCAGAGTTTGCTTCTATTGGCCAATACAGGGTCTTCCTGTATTTGTTACTGATCATGGAAATGTGATTAATCTCATCTGTGATGTCCTGTCCTTCAGATTGAACGAACAACACCAGTTTGTTTTAAGAGTAGTCATCAACCATCACTGAAGTATATCTTTACTTTGTTGTAGATAAGACATTAACTAGTCCGTAGAGTTCCATACGTATCATCTGAAGCGGCTCAGTAATGCTTATCACATTATAGCTTTTCTGTGATGTTTCTTTGACTTCCCTTAATGACATGCCTCATATATTTCATCTAGCTTGAATCCCAGATGAGGCAGTCCTCTCACCAATACCATCTTTAGAAAAGAGTTCCTTGTATTGTCATGCAAGGGTGAGAGCTTCTCAACCTTCCTGCTTGAGATAAAACACTGCTCCTTCATTGAATAAAAAGATTTGTGCTTTGAATCTTCAGCAAGAGAGTTGCTTCTAATTGTTATCCTTGACTCCAATTATTAGTTGTTATCAATGATACCAATTATTGTAAACATGATGACATTCCATTTCCAATGTAGCCATGTCCCGTGATGAAAACCTTTGCTGTCATCTCCAAAGATTATTGACGGAACAGCTTTCTCAATCACATTTGATGGCAAGTTCTTTCTTCGATCATATGTCTTTAGTAGTAAAGTCCAAGAAAGCATATAAATCGATTAACCTGATTTGCCTGCACTCACAAATGGATTGACAGTTCTTGGTACCCAACTTATTTGCTTGGGTCCAGATGGATTAGAGATTTTGCTTTTAAAAGTGGTAACAACAGCTTCAACCTATACATGCTTGTTCTTATCTCTGACTGACCTTGCAATCATTGCTCTAATGTAATTCTTAAACATGCTTTTTCTATGATTAATGCAAGTTCTAAGATATGCATTCATAATATTTAAATAAGCAAACATGTTAATAAGAATAAATGGCATACATTGAGCATTTTGACATTGCAGATAAGAGATGTGCAAATTAGGCATGTTCTGCATTTTAGAAAATTCAGTACTTTCTACTTTAACCAATATACACAAGTGTAACAGGTAGCAAGTAGATTTACAGATATTCAATAATTTTCTAAGCACACATGGAATAAAAGAATTAACAATTAAATCACTAATTCTATCTAATCCATTCTGTTGTTGTATGACATCTAACTTTCTCTATTACCTAAGTCAGTTTTGTACTCCTTCTGAATCTGATGTGACTAAACTTCCTTGACAAGTGAAACACTGATCTTTAGTCTAGTCTCTCGAGGTTTTCTACCTGAGCTTCTTCTGATTCAGCTACTAGTAATTCTTCTATTCTGTTCTGAGGTTCCAACAATAATGCTCGTTACTGAGATATTTGTTTGTCCATTCCTAACCTCCTCTCTAACAATCTTTTGAGAACCTTTGGCTTAGGATATGAAATATTTTAAATTCCAAGAATTTCGAACTTTTTGAAAAATAAAATATTTCAAGAATAAAATTCAAATTATTTAAAATTCAAAAATTTCAAGAAATGAAAATTTTGAAAATTAAGAAATCCGAAAATTCTGAGAACTTGAGTGATTGGCCTAAAACACCGGATCTAATCTGTATATCGATTAACAAGCTCTGATACCAATTGTTAGGTCCCGAAGTATCGTAGAAGGGGGGGTTGAATACGATACTCACAAATAATTCAATTTCGTTCGCGGATAATTCATTCAGTTCTATAACGAAATCAAACACACCAAACCTAACCAAGTTTCGGGGAATATATCTTTTTATAAATATAAACCTCGAGGGGTGCTACAATTTCTAATCCGTAGATTAGCTTCAATGAGTTCTAGGCTATTCATAATCAATACATTGATCGAATTCTGAGCACTATAAATTTTCTGATCTTCTCCGGCTCAAAACTCTCTCTCCGTAATTGCTACTATGAAAATAACCAGACTGAAGAAGACACACTCTTCTCTCTGTTAATTGTAGACTTCTGTTTTTGAAAACTATCGAACCTTAATTGTTAAAACAATCTTGGCCATCCAATTCTCATCAACCTGTCAGACAAACAAACTTTTCACCCACTTTTCCAAATGAAAACTATCGAATGAATAAAGTAATTATTCAATTCGATAGTTTTTAAATAAAAACTATCAAATAGAATACTTACTTTATGCTTTCCATTCGATGGTTTACTAAACTAGAAAACTATCAAATAATAAAGTAATCATTTCATTCCATGATTACATACATTCGATGGTTTTCTATATTAGAAAACTATCAAATAATAAAATAATCATGTCATGTCATGATTACATATATTCGATGGTTTTCTATTTTGAAAAACCATCGAACCTTTTCTTTGTTAGTCTCCAGAAAAGTTTCAGGGTGTTTAAGTTTTAGACTGTATCAATTTCTTCTGAGACGATAAAACAATTTGATCTTTTCAGTGCCGTCACCTAGTGCAACTGGTCTGGTTCATAGATGAATAACACTTGATCAATTCTTCTTTTATGTCTTCAATTCAATGCTGCTGATAAGTCCTTTGTCGTCCTGGTTGCTTCATCACTGGAATCCTGTGGTACTAACCCTAAATCATTCACATACTTCTGTCGTCTTGAAAGTCTTGTTTCTTTTGTTGTCACTGAGGCTTGAACATTTTCATGAACTTCTTTCCGTGACCTGTTTACGGACTTCAAGAATACATAACGTATTTTGATTTTTTGTGTTTACCTTTTCTTCTTTGATTCTGGATTCCTGTGCTTCTGTTAATACTATTGTCTGTCTTGTCCTTTGTTGAGTTGTAGTTATCTCTTTTACATCTTATGTTACATTATGCTTTACACTAAATAACTGTAACAAAGAAAAGCAATAAAAAATATATGATCTATTCCGAAAAATACACGAAGCAGAACAATTTTACTTGGTGATAAAATGATATTTTTCACATGGACTCTCCTCTTTGCGCAAATAATTCTTAGTCAACTTATCCTTGAAATCCCTCGATTGTTTTCCTGCTCTTTCTAACACATTCTTTTTATGTGAATCATCCAGTTTCCAGCGATTCTAAAAATGGCGAAAAGGACATATAACTAAATAACTGTAAAAAAGAAAAGCAACAAAAAATATATGATCTATTCCGAAAAATACACGAAGCAGAACAATATTACTTTCGCCAGTACTCCGTAATCAAGAATAGTCTACGTAGATATCTATAGTCCTCTACGTAGATGTGGTAGATAGAGGTTGCTGCGGAACAGGAGAACTGGAGGTGTCAGTGTTATGTAACAAATTTAGCTCAACATGTCCTGATCATACTAAGTTTCTCTTCTGGGACAGTTATCATCCTATGGAAACTGGATATAAGCTCATGGTTGATAAGATTCTAGGCAAATATCTCAGGAGATTCTTTTGAGGCCATATATGAAACTCAAAATAGGATAGGTTTGGAGGGAAAATAGCTGCTGCTATACTCATGTTTATAAAAACTCAAATCATTTATATTGTAATGAGAAATTGCAAACCTTTTGATGATAGAAAAATTCTTTTTAGAAGCATAACGGAAGCTGTAGTAGAATTTCTTTTTTGGTTACTCAAAATTATGATTAAGAAATTTGTAGTCGAATCAAATGACTACTAAGATTTACATTCCTTTTCCCGGTTGAAAATTAGTTAAGGTTAATAGATTGCACATTTGCACTTAATAGAGTTTGCAATTTAAGGAATACATGCATGCATGCGTGAAGAATAGAGATAAAAATGGAATTATTTGTTTTAGACAACTGGTACAAGAAGTCTAAAACACCATATAGGCTTAGTTGTTTTTACACAAACTAACAAGGTAAAGGGATTTTCAGAAAAGAGGATGACATAAACCATGCCTCGAGTTTAATCTATAATATAAGGTTAAAATGATTATATTACATGGAACATTATTCACTAAAGGTTTAATTGGATCATCAATTCTTATTATTACTTGGGTAGCAATGATGTATTACTAGATACCGCTCATTGTTTATAATTTTATTATGAGATATTAAAATTATTGCCAACGTAATAATAACCTAAAGGGTCACACACAAAGAATGTTTTAAACGGAGCTTTAATTAAATTTCGAATTTAATTGAATTATTATTATGTTGAATTATTGGATTAATTAAGTAGGACTTGATTAATTATATAGTAATTCGAATATGATAAATTACTACTAATAATCATATTGGGATTTGGAAGCCCAATCAGATTAGGTATAGGCTCAGAATTCTCTCTTCATATAAATACATTAAGATGTATTGTTTTAGTGATAAATACACATAATTCATTTTTGTGAAAATCCTAGCAGCTCTACATCTGAGAGAGGCTAGAGAGAGAGAGTTCCGAGGGCAGTTCTTGGCTAGTACCAACTCCGATGATCGTTGGACGATCGGGCGTTCGTGTGGACTGATTAGAGACGTATATCGCAAGGCGGGATACGTGGTGATCATATCAAAGGACCTCCATTTGTCAACCAATCGTAAAGCTTCTTAAAAGGTAAACACTTATGTTCACGAGTAAATATTGTGTTTCGCATGGATCCTGCGGAGGGTTTCGTTATTTTTATGTTTTACGCATTTTTCCGTTGCGTTTTTCATCCACGAAACCCTACAATGGTATCAGAGCTACTTGTGAATAGCGTTTAATTCGTTTATATGTTTACTGTTTTATTGATAAAAGCATGTTTACAATCTACAAAGATAATTCACATCCATCTTCGAGGAACTCAACAGATTAACTCAACAAAGAGAATTTATATCTTTGTTAAGAAAACAGGAGAGATGCAACTCAACAAAGAGAATTGAGTTGCAACAAAAGATGCTTTCAATGATAAAAATAATGGAAGTACTAGACAAAATAATAAAAGACGTTTGTGAACCAATTTAAATGCATCAAGCATTATTGTTGATACATGTAATTTATTGGCACAAATATTAAACATAATAAAAATCAAGCATATATAGTTTTTACATGATAAAATGTATAACTCACTCTATGTGTAAATTATTTAAGTTTAGATTTAAGTGTTAATAAATTTTAAATAAATTCAATTTTGTGGAATCAAATCGACCTAAAAATTATGAAAAACAAAATGTTACTACAATTGCAAACCTGAGCGGGGAGTATTGCATTTTTCAAAGAATGTCTCTTGTATATTTTTTCCACTTAGGAAGTTCGAGATTTGTATGCTACTGATTTAACTATTCATTACAACCTTGGCTGTGTGTTTTTGACAAATACCATGAATTACAGACTCTAAACAACATTATAGAATCCATGAAGTTATAGACATCCCCTAGGAGGTTTGGGAGACATGTATTTAGAAAATACCAACTTCATGTTATATATTCGAGTAGGACAAAATTATGTTCCATCCTAAAGTCATGCACAAGCTTACCATGTCTATTTCTGAAAACCAATTCAAGTATAGTGTTATTTTGGTATAAGAAAATAAAAGTTTGTAATTTTTTTAAAATATGAAAAGATTGTAATTGTGTTAAAAGTAATTCAAAGTAAATGAGGATAACATATAGTTAAAAACAAATAATTACGAAAATGATGAGATTATAATTGTGTTAAAAGTAAGTCAAAGTAATTCAAATATTTTTTAAAGGGCCTTTAAAGTCACTAAGTTTGGAAGGGAAGTAGTCAATAGTTGTGGACAAGAATTTGCTCATGCCAACTTGTCAATTTGAGAAAGTATTGTTCAAGAGATCTTGTCAATGTCAGAAAGTATTCTACAAGAGAAAGGGGTTTGGGCTTTGTTAGGTCCTGATAAGTTTGTAGAAGGGGGGTTGAATACAAACTATACCGTTTTATCGAATTTGTCCTTTGAATAATTTAACAATTAAGAACAAATTAATACGGAATATAAATGAAACAATATTCAAGTTAAATATAAACTATATTAAACTTGAAGGGTGTTGCAAATACAGTACGGATTACAAAGTATTTATCTCAAACTAATTAATACAAATTTAGAATAAATTCGACATGAACTTTTCTAATATTTGTATTAAAAAGATCGAATGCTAAAAGCAATGTTCGAGATAAATTCTAGGGATAAAAATCCACTAGTTAATCAAAGCAATACAAGTAATCAACTTCTAGTGGTTTGGATTTAACAATACAAACTAGAATTAATTGTTTGAGAAGAAATGAGATCAAATGGCTTCTTCGTTCTTGAGAGAAATGAATGTGTTTGACTTGAGATCAAATTGCTTTATCGGTTTGCTTATCGGTAATGTGATGGTCAAGATGTAGTTAAATATAGTATTAACTTCTCGGAAAGTCTATTAGGCCTCATTGGAGGCTACTCATTTTCTCCATATCTAGTAAATGTGTATTTGTTGCTTTGGGTGAGGTGATGTTATCGAGCTGTCAATATTGGATGAGCTCATGTACCGAACTTGTCAATATGGGGAAGTATGAGCACATCTTCTTTCCAAGATTATATGTTGGATATTATCACCTAATCCAAAGGCAACAAAAACACATTTACTAGATAGTTAAAAAATGAATAGCCTCGAATGAGGTCTCAAATACATTAAGAGAAGCTTTGACTATATTTTTACTACATCCCGAGCATTAGTTACTAATAAGTCTGCCTCATAAAGTAATCTTGTGGGACGGGGTAATTTCACTTTGAAAGATTTCTCCAAATCATTAATTTTATCTTCAGTTGCAACCTTAGGCAGATTTGTCACAGCCTCCAAAGTTCACAACTAGACATTTGGTAAGAATTATAATGAAAGGAAAGCTTTATTATTCTTCTTTTTTTTCAACTTAAAATACCCTCATGACATATGGTCCAAAAAAAAAATATTGTTTGTGTTTGTTTAGGATTTGCAGTGTGAGTGTAATTATTCACATTAAAACACCCAATACGTAGAATTAAAATTCATGATTGAATTTTATTTCTATAATTATCTTATATATATTAGTACCACAAAGACTCCACCAATCTCTATAGATACTAAATTTTATGTTTTTGCAATGTTGATTGCAATGCCTAAAAGAAATATAGTGGTGCAAGAACCACGTGAAATACATAGGCTCGGGATAAAATAATGTGCCATATAGAAGAAAGAATGAGGGGGAAGGGAACAGTAGAGACAATATTCGTCCGTTGATTTTTTTTTCGTACTAGCAAATTTGTTATCATTGCCTTTATATTAATAATATACTGTAATGAGATATGTAAAACTAATCCCCAAGTGTTGATTTTAGTTACATGTAATTAGGATTTGTTACCTTGTTAAGATATTATGGCTTGTGTATAAATCATCAATTGCTATTCTATGACCTAATTAAAAGCTTCAATAATTCATTTTTTTGTAATTATTTATTCAACTCGATCAAACTAGTTTTTGTACGTTACGAAGCTTATCAAGCAAGGCGTTTATCTTTTGGTATGTACCCTTGGTCCAAGCTCTACGAGTTAGAAGATGTTGAAAAAGATTCAAAAGATGTCTAGTTGTGAACTTTTCGCACACTGTGACAATTCTTCCTAAGGGTGCAACTCAAGTTAAAATTAACAACTTGGATAAATCTTTGTAAGTGAAATTACTCCTTCCCACATGATTGCTTTATCGGTTTGCTTATCGGTAATGTGATGGTCAAGATGTAGTTAAATATAGTATTAACTTCTCGGAAAGTCTATTAGGCCTCATTGGAGGCTACTCATTTTCTCCATATCTAGTAAATGTGTATTTGTTGCTTTGGGTGAGGTGATGTTATGGAGCTGTCAATATTGGATGAGCTCATGTACGGAACTTGTCAATATGGGGAAGTATGAGCACATCTTCTTTCCAAAATTATATGTTGGATATTATCACCTAATCCAAAGGCAACAAAAACACATTTACTAGATAGTTAAAAAATGAATAGCCTCGAATGAGGTCTCAAATACATTCAGAGAAGCTTTGACTATATTTTTACTACATCCTGAGCATTAGTTACTAATAAGTCTACCTGATAAAGTAATCTTGTGGAAAGGGGTAATTTCACTTTGAAAGATTTCTCCAAATCATTAATTTTATCTTCAGTTGCAACCTTAGGCAGATTTGTCACAGCCTCCAAAGTTCACTATTCATTTTTTAAACTTAAAATACGCTCATGTACATATGGTCCGAACAAAGATGTTTTTTGTGTTTGTTTAGGATTTGAAGTGTGAGTGTAATTATTCCCATTAAAACACCCAATACGTAGAATTAAAATTCATGATTGAATTTTATTTCTATAATTATCTTATATATATTTGTACCACAAAGACTCCACCAATCTCTATAGATACTAAATTTTATGTTTTTGCAATGTTGATTGCAATGCCTAAAAGAAACATAGTGGTGCAAGAACCACCTGAGATACATAGGCTCCGGATAAAATAATGTGCCATGTAGAAGAAAGAATGAGCGGGAAGGGGAACCAGTACAAACAATATTCGTGCGTTGATTTTGTTTTCCTACTACCAAATTTGTTATCATTGCCTTTAAATTAGTAATATACTATAATGAGATATGTAAAACTAATCCCGAAGTGTTGATTTTAGTTACATGTAATTAGGATTTGTTACCTTGTTAAGATATTATGGCTTGAGTATAAATCATCGATTGCTATTCTATGACCTAATTAAAAGCTTCAATAATTCATTTTTTTGTAATTATTTATTGAACTCGATCAAACTAGTTTTTGTACGTTACGAAGCTTATCAAGAAAGACCTTTATCTTTTGGTATGTACCCTTGGTCCAAGCTCTACGAGTTAGAAGATGTTGAAAAAGATTCAAAAGATGTCTAGTTGTGAACTTTTCGCACACTGTGACAATTCTTCCTAAGGGTGCAACTCAAGTTAAAATTAACAACTTGGATAAATCTTTGTAAGTGAAATTAATCCTTCTTTATCGGTTTTCTTATCGGTAATGTGATGGTCAAGATGTAGTCAAATATAGTATAAACTTCTGGGAAAGTCTATTAGGCCTCATCGGAGGCTACTCATTTTCTCCGTATCTAGTAAATGTGTATTTGTTGCTTTGGGTGAGGTGATATTATCAAGCTGGCGAACTTGTCAATATAGGGAAGTATAAGCACATCTCCTTTCCAATATTATATGTTTGATATTGTCACCTAATCCAAAGGCAATAAAAACACATTTACTAGATAGTTAAAAAATGAATAGCCTCCAATGAGGTCTCAAATACTTTCAGAAAAACTTTGACTATATTTTTACTACATCCTGAGCATTAGTTACTAATAATAAAATTTTATTAATTGCATTTGTTAAACAAAACAAGGCGTATTAAACTTTTTAAAATAACTAAAAGTATTAAAATAGGTTTTAATATAAATAATTAACGGTGTGCTCGTGATATTTTTGCAAAAAGAGAGGTTTTATTAAGGAAAAATCGAAAAAAGTAACATGTTTTAGTTGAAAAAGGTAATTGTACTGCATTTGTTAAAAATAAAAAATAAATAAGAATCTTAAAATTGGTAAACTTTTTATTAATTATAAGTATTAAAATAGGTTTTAAAATGAATAAATAAGTGGTTGCCGATGATATTTTTAGAAAATGAGGGATTTTAGTAAGGAAAAATAGAAAATGTAACATGTTTTAGATGAAAAATGTTATTGGCCGTGTTATTTTTAGGAAATGAGTGGATTTTGTTAAAAAATAGAAAAAGTAATTTATTTTAGCTGAAAAGGGTAATTGGTGATAAATAAATAATGTAATTATTTAATAATATTTAAGATTAATTAAGTATAATCAGGAATTACCAAAAATAAGGTACTAGGTATACCGAACAAACTTTAAATGTTTTGTCTTTAATAATACTAGCCCGTTATTTTTTAAAATTTATAATTATTTTTAATTTAATGATGATTAAGTCATCATCATTATTCAAGTGAAATTACTCAGGAACAGAATAAAAGAGAAAATTATGAATTTTTACATTAACAATTCTATTCAACTTACATTTTTTAACATTATATCTCAATGTTCTTTTTTATTTGTTTCAAAATCAACAATGCTGGTCCTTATTAGATTGTCCTTATTAGATTATCGGTACATGGACAAAAGCACACTACTCTTTTTTTAATATCTATAATTATATTAATTTGTATTTTCTTTAATTTTATATGTTATTACTTATTGGACTTTATTTATTAGATTTTAGAGGCTCAATAATTATGTACTGTATCTTTAGTTCCAAAAATCAGATTTGAACGTTTTGGCACACGAAACTCGCAAAATAATGTTTAATTTAATTTAGTGATGGTTTAACAATTATTTTCCAATTAAAAATACACTCAAACTGGAGAGAAAACAAAATTTTACAATATTTATTCATATTTGGTTTAAATTATCAAAATAATCTTTTTAGTAATTGAATATAGTATACCAAATACACTTTTTAATATTACATCCAACAGTTTTCATCTATATATTTTAAGATCTAACAAAATAATCTTTAATATAGTAATGGTTTAACGATTTTGTTTTACAGTGTAATATATGTCCTTTTAATAATAATAATAATAATAATAATAATAATAATAAATATAACAATAAGTGTAATTATTATTTTAAAAAAAACAAAACAAAACAGAGTCTTGGAGTCCTACTTGTAATCGATGACCTGGGGCTATATAAAAACATACATCGGCGTCTCACTTTATTTGTCATATAACACAAACCCTAAAAAGAAGTAGTGCAAGCAGGAGGAGACGATAGAAGGAATACTCTGCGTGTTGTGCGAACAGTAGAACATATAGTGAGGTATTATATATTAATTTTCTTTTACAATACCATGACGTGATCGGAGCCTCGTAGATTTATATTGTATTAATGTACCATGCTTCTTTCTATTTGTATATTTTATGTGAATCAACGAAAGCATATAAAAATTGAATCTGGTGTCCTCTCTTATTTTAGTATAGTCAGGTTTTGTGCTATAAAGTTTAGTTTTGTTATGTATGATTATGTTATTTAAAATTTTATATGATACAAGTGTTAATGGTCTTGATTATGTTAGAATTAATCTAAACTAAAGTATTTAGTTTACGTTTGTTATGTTTTGAATAAGTCAGAGGTACGTTAGTAGTGGGTTTTAGTAGGAGAAATAATAGGAGGAGTGATGCTATTTTTTAGCAATCACTTAGCCCGGTAGTTATTAGTTCTTGTAGGTGTCTTTATATGCTGTTGATCAAGTCTGTAATCGATGTGAAAAAGAAGAAAACTTTCAGCAAGTTTCATTAATATAAATCCAGAGTTAAACGCTCTAGTCTTGTGTTCTTGTTTTGTATTCTATATTCCAACATTGTGGTATCAGAGCTACTACTCGGTACCTTCCTCGAATTCCAAACGCAGCTGACAAGAAAGAATGGAATCTGGCAAAAGCAAAGAAGGTTTTGGGCTAAGTTATCCCATGCTTACAAAGACGAATTATACAGCGTGGGCCATGAAAATGAAGGTTTATATGCAAGCACATGGGGTGTGGGAAGCGATCGAGCCCAAGGAGGCAAACACAGCAGTGGAGGACAAGGTCGACAAACGGGCTATGGCAGTAATCTACCAAGGTATCCCCGAGGAGCTTTTGTTGACACTGGCTGAGAAAAAGACTGCGAAGGAGACCTGGGAGGCTATCAAAATAGTGTGTCAAGGTGCTGATAAGGTCAAGAAAGCGAAAGCGCAAACCTTGAAGAGGGAGTTTGAATTACTGAACATGAAGGACACGGAGCAGTTGGATGAGTTTTATATGAAACTAAATGGCTTGGTTACTAATATCCGAGCTCTTGGGGAGAAAGTTGAGGAGCCATATGTGGTAAAAAAGCTGCTCAGAGCAGTGCCTTCAAAGTTTCTACAAATTGTTTCCGCTATTGAACAGTTTGGGGACTTGGAGACGCTGACAGTAGAAGAGGTGATTGGGTCACTGAAGGCCCATGAGGAGCGACTCCGGGGACAACAGCAAGATGTCCATGAAGATAAGCTTCTACTGACAGAGGACGAGTGGCGAAAGAAAGAACAGACGGAAGGAAAACTCCTGTTTACCAGGGACGAGTGGCTTAAAAAATCCGGACGAGACGGAGGCCAAGGTAGTGAGACAAACCGCGGCAAAGAACTGAGTCGTGGAGGTCGTGATCGAAGCATGGTGAAGTGTTTCAATTGTGGCATATATGGACACTATGCTGCTGAGTGTCGCAAACCACGTCGAAACAGACCCAACAAAGCTGAGGCAAATCTGAACCAAATGAGCGACGAAGAGCCAGCCCTTTTAATGGTCAAATGTGAAGAAAGTAAAGGAGAACTTGTGCTGTTGAATGAGAAGCATGTCTACCCAGAAGTCAGGGATGGAGAAACTGCTATGTGCAAAACTGAGGTGGACATGTGGTACTTGGATAACGGAGCTAGTAATCATATGACGGGGGAGCGATCAAAGTTTAAAGAGCTAAACAAGGAGGTGACTGGAAAGGTGAAGTTTGGGGATGGTTCTACCGTCAACATCGAAGGGAAAGGCACTGTGGCGTTCATATGCAAGAATGGCGAGGAGAAACTCTTAAGCGAGGTATTTTTTATTCCCACTTTGCGTAATAATATTATTAGTTTGGGACAATTATCTGAAAAGGGGCATAAAGTTATATTGGATGGTGATTTATTGAGGGTCTATGAAAGTAGTGGAAAACTGTTAATGAAAGTTAGGAGATCTCCAAATCGCTTGTATAAAATTCTTATTGAAGCCAACAGGGGTATGTGTTTGTTGAGAAAGACGGAAGAACTTGCAAGGCTGTGGCACCTAAGACTTGGCCACGTGAACTTCTCAGCAATGAAATTCCTGTGTGATAACTCAATGGTTCATGGTGTACCAAAACTAGTTCACCCCAAGGAAGTCTGTCAAGGGTGCCTTCTGTCAAAGCAAACACGAAGGCCATTCCCAGCCCAAACAGGTTTTGCTGCAACGGAGATTCTTCAATTGGTACATGGAGACTTGTGTGGACCAATCACACCACCAACTCCTGCTGGGAATAAGTTCTTCTTTCTATTGGTTGATGACCTGAGTCGAATGATGTGGGTATTTGCATTGAAGTCAAAGGACGAAGCCTTCCCTGCGTTCAAACGCTTTAAAAGCATGGTTCAGAAGGAGAAACCACAACAAATTCAAGTTTTCCGCACAGACAGGGGAGGGGAGTTCAATTCCCAAGAATTCTCGACGTTTTGCAAAGACTCTGGCATCGTAAGGCATTTCACTGCGCCTTACTCACCTCAGCAAAACGGTGTCGTCGAGCAAAGGAACCGAACTGCAGTGGCCATGGCACGGAGTTTATTGAAGGAAAAGAAAATGCCATCCTTTCTCTGGGGAGAAGCAATCAGACATGCTATCTATGTGTTGAATAGACTGCCTACACGTGCACTGTCCAAACAGACCCCATATGAAATGTGGCATGGCAGGAAACCTCATCTAGAGCACTTGAAGGTTTTTGGTTGTCTGGCCCATATGAAAATACCCGCTGTACACACCAAGAAGCTTGATGACAGGAGCAAAACCATGGTTTATCTGGGAAAGGAACCAGGTACTAAGGCTTCGCGTTTGTTCGACCCCAAATCTGGTTCTATACGTGTCAGTCGAGATGTCGTCTTCGAAGAAGGAAAAGGTTGGCCCTGGAATTAGGAAATCGAAGTGAGTGCAGTGTCTAGTGACATTGGCAATTTCATTGTGATGAATGCAGAGGACTATACAGATGTGCCCACGAGTGGGACAAACACTCAACCTGGAGACAGCAGTGATAATGGAGACCTGGTGTTGACACCACCAACGAGTGAGGCAGGGACTCACACATCAGACTCTAGGGATGCAAGTGAAAGTTCTCCAGACACGAACACACCAGGGACAAACTCTACTAATGGTGAAAGTGAAAGTCCAGGGAAATTCAGACTGTTGAGTGAGATATATGATGTGTCAGAAGAAATAGAAGCAGAGGAGGAATTAATGCTGGTTGGAGTTGATGAACCTGTTAACTACGATCAGGCTATGAAGTCCGAAGCATGGAAGACAGCAATGAAGGAGGAGATTGAAGCAATAGAGAAGAATCAGACATGGGATTTGACAGAGTTACCAGCAGGACATAGACCTATTGATTTGAAATGGGTTTATAAGTTAAAGAAGGATACTGACGGAAATATTGTGAAGTACAAAGCCCGCCTCGTAGCAAAGGGTTACGTCCAGAAATATGGAGTCAACTATGAAGAAGTGTTTGCCCCAGTTACGAGGATGGAAATAGTGCGTTTGCTATTGGCATTGGCTGCGGAAAAGGAATGGCAGGTACACCATCTTGATGTGAAGTCGGCGTTCTTAAATGGGGAACTCCAGGAGGTTGTATATGTAACACATCCAAAGGGTTTCGAAAGGGAAGGCGAAGAACACAAGGTGTACAGGTTACACAAGGCTTTGTATGGGCTCCGCCAAGCCCCAAGAGCATGGTACACACATCTCAGCAAGTATCTCACCGTTCTTGGGTTTGTGAAGTGCCCATTCGAGCACGCCGTCTATATCAGGAGTGAAGGGAATGAGGCAGTGATTGTTGGTGTATACGTTGATGATCTTTTGGTTACAGGAACTAGCCACTCAAACATTAAGAAATTCAAGGATCAAATGAATAAGGAGTTTGATATGTCTGATCTGGGAAAACTCTCATACTACATTGGGATAGAAGTACATCAAGGAAATGGGTATATTGAACTTAAACAAACAGCCTATGCACAAAAGATTCTGGAAAAGGCTGGGTTGGGAGAATGCAATTCAGTACGATATCCCATGGAGCCCAACATTCGGATGCATAAGGATGAGAATGGTAAACTGGTGAACCCAACTGAGTTTAAGAGTTTAGTAGGTGGGTTGAGATACATAGTACACACAAGGCCTGATCTTGCATATTCAGTTGGAGTAATCAGTCGGTTCATGGAAAAACCAACGATACTTCACCTTAACGCAGCAAAAAGGATACTCAGATATGTGAAAGGAACTTTGGACTACGGGTTAGTGTATCGAAAGGGCAAAGGAGACTATTTGTTGACAGGTTTTTCAGACAGTGATCTTGCTGGAAACATCGACGACAGGAAATCTACGGGAGGAATGGCTTTCTACTTGAATGAGAGTCTAATCACCTGGGTTTCACAGAAACAGAGGTGCGTAGCTTTGTCCACCTGCGAGGCTGAATTTATGGCCGCCACAGCAGCGGTTTGCCAGGGCATTTGGTTGCAGAAAGTGTTGAGTCAACTAGTGGGTGTTCAACCTGGTCCAGTGGTGTTATTCATTGATAATAAGTCGGCAATTGACTTAACCAAGAATCTGGTTTTTCATGGTCGAATCAAGCACATTGACGTGCGGTTTCACTTCATCAGAGAATGCGTAGAGCAAGGATCAATAATTGTTAAGCATGTGGCATCTGAGAAACAACGGGCTGATGTCCTGACGAAGGCATTGCAGGTTACCAAGTTTGAGAAGATGAGATCACTTCTGGGAGTCAAAAATCTGCAGGCATAGTTTAGATTAAAGGGGAGTTATGTTAGAATTAATCTAAACTAAAGTATTTAGTTTACGTTTGTTATGTTTTGAATAAGTTAGAGGTACGTTAGTAGTGGGTTTTAGTAGGAGAAATAATAGGAGGAGTGATGCTATTTTTTAGCAATCACGTAGCCCGGTAGTTATTAGTTCTTGTAGATGTCTTTATATGCTGTTGATCAAGTCTGTAATCGATGTGAAAAAGAAGAAAACTTTCAGCAAGTTTCATTAATATAAATCCAGAGTTAAACGCTCTAGTCTTGTGTTCTTGTTTTGTATTCTATATTCCAACAGATTATGCCGCATGATAATTTATTATACACCCAATCTGTTTTGTTCTATTTTGTCCATATGATGATTAATTTCAATTAATATGTTAATTTACATTATTAAATCATAATATGCATTGTGAGCTCTTATTTGATTTATATGTTATAATATAACTTTAGTTTGGTAAATAAGTTTCATGGACAATTTAAGTTAGTTAATTTATTAATATAATATTACAATTTTGTGAGATACATTTACTGATTTCAGGCCATATTTATTGGTTGTGTTATTAAATGATTTTATAAGCATTAGTTTCCGTTAAAACTTTTAATCAAGTGATGTATGTGTACTAACATTATTTGCATTGGTTTTGTAATTAATTATTTATAAAGTGGTGAACATGCTGAGTTGTCGTGAGTTGCTGTTAGTTTGGATGTCAAGTACTTGTATATATTAATTTATTGAGTTAGTTATCATAGTGCAGTACATATTCTAATGACCTTGTACGAGACTTATTTTGAATACCAGATTGATATGATTCAGAGTTGTGATGTCAAATTCAATGTCTTGCTTATATAAATTTTAGTAGTCGGTTAAGTGTTAATAAACTCACGAAGCAATGTATATTAATTATTAATTATAGATTATAATCTCTGTAATTAGATCGGGAGCGGGGAACTTAGTCGATCGTGTGTGGATTACAGTGTTAGAGATTTGCGATTTTAAGGTACAGATTTCTCTCCTATTTTATTCAGCGCTACTCCTCTTAGAAATATTTAAATTAAATTCGTTTTGACCTCAAATCTGTTCGTTCGATTTTGAATCATTTTGAATATGAATATTGTTTTGATTCTGAAAAGTATATTTAATTCTGTTTCAAAATATTTAAATATCCGTTTCTGCGATTTTCTGATATTGTGTACACTTTATATCTGTTGGAAATATTGGAAATATCTGTTTCTGTGATTTTAAAATGTTTTGTGAAATATTATATTTGAACCCTTAGTGATATAGGGTATACCGAGTTAACCAGCTGTAGGGGTACTACAACCATGTCATTGCGGCACCAGTGACATGACACTTCCATGGCAGTGTCATTGGTCATGGCGTATCCTTCTGTTCTGATAGCTCAGGAGGCGAGCTTTGCGCATTTTGATATTTGTTTCAGGATACGTGGGTGCACCTAGAGTTTATGATTTGTGATTTGTGATTTGATTTGACGGTGACGTTGTATATGCCGTACACGTTATCCGGTTTGTTGCACACATTAGGTATCCTATGATGTGTGTATTTGTATCTGTTTTGTTCTGATCTCGGTATGAAATATCCTAACCCCTCGTTGTTTCAGCCATACTTATTTTTAAATAAATGTTTTATTATAAAATGTCAAATATGAATATCTGTTTTCTGTTTTATAAACTGTATTCCAAATCCGTACTGGGCGATTGGCTCATGCCGTATTCTTTTTCTGGCAGGTGCTTAGGGGGATCTGGGACTGTGTGATGGAGAGTCACCCATTTATATCATTGATTAGGATTTGCAGACTTCTATCATTATTTAGACTTGAATATTATTTTAGACATTTTGGTTTTTCATATTTATTGCTTTGAACCGTTTTGGAGGTTTAATATTATCTTGGAGATTATTAGACTGTTTATTTATTATTTAGAGATTATTTTAGTGCTCTGTTTGCAGGTTTAAGGTTTAATAAGTAGCCCCTCATTTAGATATAGATGGGGGTGTTACAAAGATGGTATCAGAGCTAGGTTCCTTCTTGTAGAAAACCTATTTAGGTTGACCTGTGAGATTGGGTAGACGTTAGGATGGGTGCTCTCTTTCAAGCTCATTTCATTTTGCTCTATTCTTTTGACTTCTGTTTTTAAATCGCTTCTGCTTATCAATTCTTGTTATCTTCATTCGTTCGTTATCTTATATTGTAGATGCCTCCTAGACGTAATCGAACTACTAATCAGACTAACTTGGGTGTTAGCCAAGCTGAGTTAGCTGCGATGATAGGTCAAGCAGTGGCTCAGGGTATACAGCAAGCTATGGCAAATCAGAACAATCAGAATAATCAGAACAATCAGAATAATCAGAATGGTCAAGGGAATCAAGATGGTCAGAATAATCAGAATGATCAAGGACATCAGCAAAATCCGGAGGGTCGGGGTAATCCAGTGGAGCCATTTGTATGGTTAGAGAGATTTGTTAAGCAGAAACCGGAATCTTTTCACGCACCACAGACTCCTATTGATGCTGAGAATTGGATTGTTCATCTTGAGAAGATTTTTGATGCTTTGGGTTGCGATGAGATCCAGAAGGTCAGATTGGTTGTGTATAAGTTAGAGGGAGATGCTCAGTGATGGTGGAGAGGTGTGAAGGCTACTAGGGGTGAAGAGTTTACAGAGACATTGATTTGGCAGGGATTTAAGGAAGTTTTCTATGAGTAGTACTTTTCTAATGCAGACAGGGAGGCATATTTGAGGGAGTTTCATTCTATCTCGCAGAACTTCGATGAAAGCCTCACTGACTATATGGCGAGGTTTATCAGGTTAGCTGGATTTGCTAGGACAGTTGCACGGACTGCTACACAGCAAGCTGAAAAATTTAAATGGGGACTGAGGCCTAATTTGAGGGGTTCTATCATTTCACTAAAGTTTCCTAATGTGGCGGAGGTGGCAGATGCAGCTAAGGATATTGAGAAGGAGCGTACTGAGTATAGAGCTTCCAGGTTTCAGAATGATCGTAAGAGGCCTAGAGATGATCAGAGTTCTATACAGGGTAAACAGTGGAATAGAGGTCAAGGTAATCAGCAGGGACAGTGGCGTGGAAGATACCAGAATATGAGGACTCAGTCGACTTATGGTCAGAATCAGTATGGTGGTCAGAAGCAGAATCAGAATCAGAATCAGCAGTTTCAGCGGTTTCAGCATCAGCAGCCTAGGCAGTGGCAGAATCGTCAACAAGGGCAGAATCGTCAACAGGGCAGAATCGTTATTTAGTGTATGGGGGCAACCCTAATATGATTCCGGTGGCTCCTTGTGCTACATGTGGTGGACATCACCCAGGGAGAGCTTGTTATAAACAGTCGGGAGCATGTTTTTTATGTGGTTCGATGCAGCATAGGGCTAAGGCTTGTCCGACATCGCGGAACACTGGTGGTGGAGGTAGTGGTAGTGGTGGTCAGCAGAATCAGCAGAATCCTTCAGGCAGAGTGTTTGCATTGACTGCTAATCAGGCAGCAGCTCATTCAGGTACCGTTTCAGGAACACTTCTTGTTGGTAGACGTGATGCTTATGTGTTATTTGATACTGGTTCGACTCATTCTGTTGTGTCTTTATCGTTTGTTCGTCATCTTGGTGTTCTTCCATCATTATTATATCCTCGTATGTCTATTGCTACCCCAATGGGGAATTCTGTTATTATTTCTGATGTGTATCGAGAGTGTCCAATAGCTGTTGGGGATAGAAATTGTAAGGTTAACTTGCTTCCGATGGAGATGCATGACTTTGATATTATTCTGGGTATGGATTGGTTGAGTGAACATCGAGCTACAATTGACTGTCAAGGGAAGAGGGTGATCTTTGGGGATGCAGATAAACCAGAATTTGTATATCAGGGTTCTCAACCGAAAGGAGAGGTTAAAATGATTTCGGCTCTAAAGGCGAGTAAACTTTTGTCTAAGGGTTGTGATGGCTATCTTGCTTTCGTGAAGGATATGTCTAAGGATGAGCCTCACATCGAGGATTACCCAGTTGTGAATGAATTTGCAGACGTATTTCCCGATGAGCTACCAGGTTTGCCACCACAGAGAGAGGTTGAGTTTACTATTGAACTTGTCCCAGGTGCAGAGCCTATTTCTAAGGCGCCGTACCGAATGGCACCATTAGAGTTGCAAGAATTAAAGGAGCAGTTGCATGAGTTGTTGGATAGAGGATTTATTAGGCCAAGTGTATCTCCGTGGGGTGCTCCAGTGTTGTTTGTGAAGAAGCAGGATGGTTCTATGAGATTGTGTATTGACTACAAGGAGTTGAATAAGGTGACTATCAGAAACAGGTATCCTTTGCCACGCATTGATGACTTGTTCGATCAGTTGCACGGGGCGAAGTACTTTTCGAAGATAGATTTGAGGTCGGGTTATCACCAGTTGCGAGTAAGAGATGAAGATATTCCGAAGACAGCATTTCGTACTCGTTACGGGCATTATGAGTTTCTTGTGATGTCCTTTGGGTTGACGAATGCTCCAGCGGTATTTATGGATTTGATGAATCGTGTCTTTCATGATTATTTGGATAAGTTTGTTGTCGTCTTTATCGATGATATCTTGATATACTCTAGGAGTAAGGAGGAGCATGAGGAGCACTTACGTATTGTACTTGAGATCTTGAGACAAAAGAAATTGTTTGCAAAATTCTCAAAATGTGACTTCTGGTTAGAGTAGGTGGCATTTTTAGGGCATGTTGTGTCTGCTAGAGGGATTGAGTTGGATCCTGCGAAAGTCGAGGCTATCACTAATTGGCCGAGACCTAGCAATGTGACAGAGGTGAGGAGTTTCTTGGGTTTGGCAGGTTACTATAGGCGCTTTGTGGAGGGTTTCTCGTCCATAGCTTTGCCGATGACTCAACTGATGAGAAAGGGTGTTAAGTTCGAGTGGAATGATGATCGTGAGAAGAGTTTCCAAGAGTTGAAGAAGAGATTGGTGACGGCTCCTATACTTGTGTTGCCATCAGGGAGTGGAGGATATCAGGTTTATAGTGATGCTTCTAAGAGAGGATTGGGTTGTGTTCTTATGCAGCATGAGAAGGTGATTTCTTACGCTTCTAGGCAACTTAAACCCTACGAGGTAAACTATCCTACGCATGACTTGGAGTTAGCAGCAGTGGTCTTTGCTTTGAAGATCTGGAGGCATTATCTGTATAGGGAGACTTGTGATATATTCACTGATCACAAGAGTCTCAACTATATTTTTACTCAGAAGGAGCTTAACATGAGGCAGCGGAGGTGTCTTGAACTTCTTAAGGATTATGATGCTAATATTCAGTACCATCCAGGGAAGGCAAATGTTGTGGCAGACGCTCTTAGTAGGAAGAACTTGGGGAGTGTTGCATCTCTAATTACTCAGCCGCATCTTATTTCAGACATGGAGCGCTTTGGTATTGAGTTGTATGTTAGAGGATCAGGTGGTAGCATTGCTAGTTTGAGAGTGGAACCAAATCTGGTTTCAAGGGTCAAGGAAGCTCAAAAGAAAGATACAGGATTGGATGTCAGTAGATCGGAGGTGACAGCCGGTAAGCAAAAACATTTCCGTATTGATGATGAGGGTGTGTTATGGTTGGGTAGTAAATTGTGTGTGCCTGCAGACTTGGCGATTCATGAAGAAATTTTGACCGAGGCTCATAGTTCTTCATTCTCTATTCATCCAGGTTCCACTAAGATGTATAGAGATTTGAAGGAGCACTTCTGGTGGAGTAGAATGAAAGCAGACATAGCAGAATTTGTGGGGAAATGTCTTATATGTCAACAAGTGAAGATAGATCATCAGAGGCCTAGTGGATTGTTGCAGCAGTTAGATATTCCAGTTTGGAAGTGGGAAAACATTACTATGGATTTTGTGACACATTTGCCGAGAACCTTCAGAAAGAATGATGTTATATGGGTGGTGGTTGATAGACTTACTAAATCAGCTCATTTCTTGCCTATTAGAGAGACTACTCCTATTCATGAATTATCAGAGATTTTTCAGCGAGATATTGTTAGACTTCATGGTGTGCCTGTGTCGATAGTTTCTGACAGGGATACGAGGTTTACATCGCGTTTTTGGAAGGGATTTCAGCAAGCTTGGGGTACGAGGCTTAATTTTAGTACGGCTTTTCATCCGCAGACTGATGGACAATCAGAAAGGACGATTCAGACATTGGAGGATATGTTGAGGGCTTGTGCTTTGGAGTGGACAGGTGATTGGGATAAATATTTGTATCTTGTTGAGTTTGCGTATAATAATAGTTGGCACGCGAGTATTGGTATGCCACCGTTTGAGGCTTTGTACGGTAGGAGGTGTAGGGCACCGTCTTGTTGGGATGAGGTTGGTGAGAGAGTCATTGAAGGATCAGAGTTAGTTAGAGTCACTAATGAGAAGGTGGAGCAGGCTAAGGCAAGTTTGAAAGAGGCTCGATCACGTCAAAAGAGTTATGCGGATCAACATAGGAAGTTTGGTGGGTTTGAACCTGGTGATCATGTGTTCTTGAAGGTGTCGCCTTGGAAGGGTGTTAAACGTTTTGGCATGAAAGGGAAGCTTAGTCCGAGATATGTTGGTCCTTTTGATGTTATAGAGAAAGTAGGTGAAGTGTCTTACCGGGTTGCGTTGCCACCACAATTATCTCATGTCCATAATGTGTTTCATGTGTCTGTTTTGAGGGGCTACAAATATCATCCGCTTCATGTAGTTCAGTATCCATTGCATACGATTAGAGAGGATCTTACTTGTGAGGAGGAAGCGGAAGCTATCCTAGCTCGAGAGGAGCGAGTTATGAGGAAAAGTACTATTCCTTTTGTGAAAATCTTGTGGAAAAATCATTCGGAGAGAGAGGCTACTTGGGAATTAGAAGGATCTATTCGTGAGAGATATCCGCACTTATTCGATTCAGGTATGATTTCTAGTTTCGTTTGATTCCGGGGATGGAATCCTTTTTAAGGGGGTATATATGTAATATATGTCCTTTTAATAATAATAATAATAATAATAATAATAAATATAACAATAAGTGTAATTATTATTTAAAAAAAAACAAAACAAAACAGAGTCTTGGAGTCCTACTTGTAATCGATGACCTGGGGCTATATAAAAACATACATCGGCGTCTCACTTTATTTGTCATATAACACAAACCCTAAAAAGAAGTAGTGCGAGCCGTCAGGAGGAGACGATAGAAGGAATACTCTACGTGTTGTGCGAACAGTAGAACATATAGTGAGGTATTATATATTAATTTTCTTTTACAATACCATGACGTGATCCGAGCCTGGTAGATTTATATTGTATTAATGTACCATGCTTCTTTCTATTTGTATATTTTATGTGAATCAACGAAAGCATATAAAAATTGAATCTGGTGTCCTCTGTTATTTTAGTATAGTCAGGTTTTGTGCTATAAAGTTTAGTTTTGTTATGTATGATTATGTTATTTAAAATTTTATATGATACAAGTGTTAATGGTCTTGATTATGCCGCATGATAATTTATTATACACCCAATCTGTTTTGTTCTATTTTGTCCATATGATGATTAATTTCAATTAATATGTTAATTTACATTATTAAATCATAATATGCATTGTGAGCTCTTATTTGATTTATATGTTATAATATAACTTTAGTTTGGTAAATAAGTTTCATGGACAATTTAAGTTAGTTAATTTATTAATATAATATTACAATTTTGTGAGATACATTTACTGATTTCAGGCCATATTTATTGGTTGTGTTATTAAATGATTTTATAAGCATTACTTTCCGTTAAAACTTTTAATCAAGTGATGTATGTGTACTAACATTATTTGCATTGGTTTTGTAATTAATTATTTATATGACTAATGATTCAAAGTGGTGAACATGCTGAGTTGTCGTGAGTTGCTGTTAGTTTGGATGTCAAGTACTTGTATATATTAATTTATTGAGTTAGTTATCATAGTGCAGTACATATTCTAATGACCTTGTACGAGACTTATTTTGAATACCAGAATGATATGATTCAGAGTTGTGATGTCAAATTCAATGTCTTGCTTATATAAATTTTAGTAGTCGGTTAAGTGTTAATAAACTCAAGAAGCAATGTATATTAATTATTAATTATAGATTATAATCTCTGTAATTAGATCGGGAGCGGGGAACTTAGTCGATCGTGTGTGGATTACAGTGTTAGAGATTTGCGATTTTAAGGTACAGATTTCTCTCCTATTTTATTCAGCGCTACTCCTCTTAGAAATATTTAAATTAAATTCGTTTTGACCTCAAATCTGTTCGTTCGATTTTGAATCATTTTGAATATGAATATTGTTTTGATTCTGAAAAGTATATTTAATTCTGTTTCGAAATATTTAAATATCCGTTTCTGCGATTTTCTGATATTGTGTACACTTTATATCTGTTGGAAATATTGGAAATATCTGTTTCTGTGATTTTAAAATGTTTTGTGAAATATTATATTTGAACCCTTAGTGATATAGGGTATACCGAGTTAACCAGCTATAGGGGTACTACAGCCATGTCATTGCGGCACCAGTGACATGACACTTCCATGGCAGTGTGATTGGTCATGGCGTATCCTTCTGTTCTGATAGCTCAGCAGGCGAGCTTTGCGCATTTTGATATTTGTTTCAGGATACGTGGGTGCACCCAGAGTTTATGATTTGTGATTTGTGATTTGATTTGACGGTGACGTTGTATATGCCGTACACGTTATCCGGTTTGTTGCACACATTAGGTACCCAATGATGTGTGTATTTGTATCTGTTTTGTTCTGATCTCGGTATGAAATATCCTAACCCGTTTCAGCCATACTTATTTTTAAATAAATGTTTTATTATAAAATGTCAAATATGAATATCTGTTTTCTGTTTTATAAACTGTATTCCAAGTCCGTACTGGGCGATTGGCTCATGCCGTATTCTTTTTCTGGCAGGTGCTTAGGCGGATCTGGGACTGTGTGATGGAGAGTCACCCATTTATATCATTGATTAGGATTTGCAGACTTCTATCATTATTTAGACTTGAATATTATTTTAGACATTTTGGTTTTTCATATTTATTGCTTTGAACCGTTTTGGAGGTTTAATATTATCTTGGAGATTATTAGACTGTTTATTTATTATTTAGAGATTATTTTAGTGCTCTATTTACAGGTTTAAGGTTTAATAAGTAGCCCCTCATTTAGATATAGATGGGGGTGTTACATACAGTTAAAACTACACCAAAACTAAACATAGAAGAAACTGACAAATTTTACTTTAAGAATTTTATTTAATTTAAAAAAATTTCATGTATTTGATATAAATTATGATGATACATTTTTAGTATTTTTAATGTAATTCAACCAACAACTGAATACACTTTTTCATATTCGATCCAACCTATCTCGTCTATATTTTAAAATCTAACAATTGTTATTATTTTATTGTGTAATAGGAAATAAATATCATTATTAATGGAATTGATCTTTTTACTAACTTATAATTACTTCTAATCCAATTCTAATACTAATACTTCCACTTTTGACTCATATGTTTTGTAGATAAGACTAAATGGCACTTTGCACCCCTTATGTATATTCACTTTTTCACCTTGGTCCTAAATTATTAATTAGAACAGAGTGCATCCCTTAGCTATTAATTTTAATTCACTTTGCACCCTTTTGACTTAGAAAGGTTAAAACTTTACAGTCAAGGGTAATGACAAAGGTTAATTAAGTAATTTGCTCATAAAATGAAAAGTAAAGTATAAACAAAATATAATCTCGTATATACGGACTCCCCGCCCTTGTCGTCAATTCATTCCCCCCCCTTTTCAATTCTATTGAACCGTAAAAGACCTGGTGATTCAGTACCTTAAAAACTTAAACGACTAAATGCGCGGTCGATTAAGAGTAGTCGCCCATGGAAAAATGACTTGGGCTGAAGTTCCTTCAGAATAGTGAGCGAAGGTGTTGGAGAAAGATGAAGAAGTTCCGGTGGTTGACGAACCAGTTCTGCCGGTTGGGATTGAAATACCTAATTATGGGGGTACACTTATCTTTCTCTACTTTGTTTTCATCGTGCATGCATGAGTTTGTACTTATTTTAATGTTTGTACTTAGTTAAAGGTTTGTATGGTTTTGTGATGTGTATACAATGTTGTAGTGCTCTGTGGTCCCTATTGTGTTTATAACTGTCTCCGTTTAACAATTATGCTCTAGATTTACTATCAATATGTTACTTGGTTTTTTCTTTAAATTTGTTACCTATTGTAAGTGTATTGAGGGGTATGTATATGTATGTTGCAGCATCCTCCAAATATTTTACAATTAAAGTGCATCATGGTGGGGATTTTGATGATGATCTTAATGGTTACCATGGTGGTGAAATTAGCTACTTTGACATGTGTGCACGATGGCATTTTAATATGTATGACATGGAATCGATGATGACAAAGTTAGGACTGGAGTTAGGGGAATTCTGTTTGTGATTTTGCATTCCGAATACTAAGATAGTTCAAGGATTAATTCCACTTATTAAGAGTGAAGACGTGGAAACATTATCTGACTTCGTATGTTATTCTAGTTGTTTGAATTTATATACCACTGATTCTATGATTGATTTTGGGAGTGATTTCAATGATTTTTCTTTCACTCAATTCGAAGAGGATGAAAGAATTGAAAGGATAGAACAGATTAGGGAAGAGCGTGAATATGGAGATGAAGGTGAGGAATTACCTAAGGAAGATGAAGGGGTAGAAGATGATAAACTTATTTTTGAAGGTGACAGTTGTAATGTGGATTCTAGTTATAGAGACGTAGACATACTTCCAAAGAAGAAGAAAAGAATCCCTCCTCCAAATCCTCCTTATAGGACGGGAAAAAGAGGAAGATATTCAATGTTAAGGGTAAGTTACTTCAGTTTTTGTAGCATCCTTCTACTATTAACTCTGTTTTTACTTGTGCTATATCCTTACAATTCACCTATACCTATTGTTATAATAGGGACTATTCAAAAATAATGAAGATACCCTATTGTGTTGGATGACACTCGTCCTGATGCAAGCCAGCCTAGCATGGAAAGAATCTGCAAAAGGTTGACTAGAATGAAGCAAAAAGATACAAATTTTTGTAACAAACCTCCGAAGAAGCTACACAAGTATATTCTCCTAATTTTATTATGCACATTTTCATCATCTTTTATCTATATGTGTTTTTGATCATGTGATTTTCCATATGTTCTTACTACGGTAATGTAAATGTCTGCTAGGGTTAGACCATCTTGGAATGGTGGGAATAAATACCTTGGAGGTCATCAAATAGTATATGACTTACAAAATCACACCTATGCATACATAGGAAATGGCAATTGACAGGTATACCCTGTTTTCATGCTTGCGCTTACATTTTCTTTCAAAAACAAAGTCCTTTAGATTATATGCATGAGTGCCACAAGAAGGAGTGGTATTTGAGGGTCTACATTCATTTACTTGAACCTTTGAATGGAGAGGAGTTTTGGGAGGAAACAAATGAGACACGTATATTACCACCGCTGCCAAGAATTGCTCATGGAAGGCCTAAGAAAAAAAGAGACAAAACTAATGACATTGTTGAAACAAGAGCTAGTGATCCTACTATGATGAAGAGGACTCGTACTTCTCTTAAATGTGGTTGGTGTAATGAATGGGGACACAACACTAGAACATGCAATTCAAAGGTATGACCATCTAAACTGTTTTGCTTTTGTCATTCACATCTATTCAATTTTAATTGACTATAATTAATCTATTTTTAGAGAGTTGACCAAGAAAAGAAGTTAAAAGAAGAGGGAGTACAACCAGATGAAGGAACTTCTAAAGTGAGGACTTGCACTAAATGTAAGCAGGTGGGACACAATAAGGGAACCTGCAAAAATGAAAGTGTTGACACAAACAATGGGAAAAAACCAACACGTGACAAGAAGAATGGGAAGAAACCAAATGTCAAACCTCCAGTCCAACAACCAAATTTCAAGAGCAGTCTAGTTAAGCATGTTTTGAGATCCAGGCTACTGCAACTCATGGAGGTATCATAAGGCCCTTCAATCCACCAACTCAGAAAAAGGGACCAAATTGCATGAATGTTGAAGCAGTTGAGGGGCAGAAGTTCACATCTCTCAAGAATTTGCAAGCAACTAGGTCAATGATGATACTACAATTGTATCTATGAAATGATTTAGTATATTTTTTCCACTAAGGAAGTTCGATATTTGTATGCTAGGGATTTAACTATTCATTACTAACTTGGCACTAACTTGGCTGTGTTTTTGATAAATACCATGAATTACATACTCTAAACAACATTATAGACTCAATGAAGTTTTAAGCATCCCCTGAAATGGGGAGGTTTGGGAGACATGTATTTAGAAAATAACCAACTTCATGTTATAGATTAGTGTAGGACAAAATTATGTTCCATCCTAAAGTCATGCACAAGCTTACCTTGTTTATTTCTGAAACCAATTCAAGTATAGTTTTATTTTTGTATAAAAAATAAAAGTTTGTAATTTTTTTAAAATATGAAAAGATTGTAATTGTGTTAAAAGTAATTCAAAGTAAATGAGGATAAAATATACTTAAAAACAAATAATTACGAAAACCAAAAGATTATAATTGTGTTAAAAGTAAGTCAAAGTAATTCAAATATTTTTTAGAGGCCCTTTAAAGTCACTAAGTTTGGAAGGGAAGTAGTCAAGAGTTGTGCACAAGAATTTGCTCATGCCAACTTGTCAATTTGAGAAAGTATTCTTCAAGATGATTTCATATGCCAATAAAATAAATAAATACATCTAATTAGTTTTAAAAGTTACCAAAAACATATACAGTGGACACCATCTTTACATGATGAAAAAAATTTAAGACAAGAATACTTAGTAGAAAATTAATTTTTTATAACGTTTAAGTTTATATAAGGGTTCTTGATATTTTCTCACCAAAACTTATTTTGAGCAATGAAAAAATAAATTGTATAAATTTATATTTAATTAATAGAATATAATCCACCTTGGTTAAAATTGTTTAATTTTTTAAATAAAAGAACATGTATTAGACTTTTTAAGCATTTGAATCCGTTGAAATTGTGGGTTAAACAAGCCACATATATATAAGATTGGAAAATCATTTGTTGGGCTTTTTAAGAAATTTGCAACTTTTAAAGGGTATGAGCCCATTAAGTTAATTTCCCCGCATATATAAATAGAGGGGCTGGTTCAACCTTTACCTATATACTAAACCTAACCAAAACCCTTATCTCCGCCTCCCTCTTCAAACTTGACTGGCCGCCTCCAACCAAAAATCGCATCTTAGCCTCCCTCGTTGAAACATCATCTACTAACACTAACCAAAATACCTCATAATACCTCATAACCCAACCCGCATACATCTAGAGCATTTCTAGAACTCTGGTTATATATCTCTTTTCACACGCTACACATATTTTTACACAAACCCATATTTCTCAAATCTCAGTGATTCACCCCACATATATCACAATATAACTAGAACAACTGAGAAAGATTTGATGAATATAAGAACAACGGTCTTTCAAATCGACTAAATCCATTTTGTATACCTAAAGGTAAATTTTTATTTATCAATTTTCACATTCAAGTTTTTACATTGTAGGTGCCAACATACATTATCTTTCTTGGTACAATATATATAACAATGTTTTTTGTGTTTGTTATGTTATGTTGGTTTATGTAGTTAGTTTGATTTCCACATGTATATCTTATACGGGACAAAACTCCATCTTCATTATCAATAAGAATAAATGAGCATAGGATTTGCAGTGTGAGTGTAATTATTCACATTAAAACACCCAATATGTAGAATTAAAATTAATGATTGAATTTTATTTCTATAATTATCTTATAGTATGTACCACAAAGACTCCACCAATCTCTATAGATACTAAATTTTATGTTTTTGCAATGTTGATTGCAATGCCTAAAAGAAACATAGTGGTGCAAGAACCACGTGAGTTACATAGGCTCGGGATAAAATAATGTGCCATGTAGAAGAAAGAATGAGGGGGAAGGGAACAGTACAGACAATATTCGTGCGTTGATTTTGTTTTCGTACTAGCAAATTTGTTATCATTGCCTTTAAATTAGTAATATACTGTAATTAGATATGTAAAACTAATCCCCAAGTATCGATTTTAGTTACATGTAATTAGGATTTGTTACCTTGTTAAGATATTATGGCTTGCGTATAAATCATCGATTGCTATTCTATTACCTAATTAAAAGCTTCAATAATTCATTTTTTTGTAATTATTTATTCAACTCCATCAAACTAGTTCTTGTACGTTACGAAGCTTATCAAGCAAGGCGTTTATCTTTTGGTATGTACCCTTGGTCCAAGCTCTACGAGTGAGAAGATGTTGAAAAAGATTCAAAAGATGTCTAGTTGTGAACTTTTCGCACACTGTGACAATTCTTCCTAAGGGTGCAACTCAAGTTAAAATTAACAACTTTGATAAATCTTTGTAAGTGAAATTACTCATTCCCGCATGATTGCTTTATCGGTTTGCTTATGGGTAATGTGATGGTCAAGATGTAGTTAAATATAGTATTAACTTCTGGGAAAGTCTATTAGGCCTCATTGGAGGCTACTCATTTTCTCCATATCTAGTAAATGTGTATTTGTTGCTTTGGGTGAGGTGATGTTATCGAGCTATCAATATTGGATGAGCTCATGTACCGAACTTGTCAATATGGGGAAGTATGAGCACATCTTCTTTCCAATATTATATGTTGGATATTATCACCTAATCCAAAGGCAACAAAAACACATTTACTAGATAGTTAAAAAATGAATAGCCTCGAATGAGGTCTCAAATACATTCAGAGAAGCTTTGACTATATTTTTACTACATCCTGAGCATTAGTTACTAATAAGTCTACCTGATAAAGTAATCTTGTGGGATGGGGTAATTTCACTTTGAAAGATTTCTCCAAATCATTAATTTTATCTTCAGTTGCAACCTTAGGCAGATTTGTCACAGCCTCCAAAGTTCACAACCAGACATTTGGTAAGAATTATAATGAAAGGAAAGCTTTATTATTCTTCTTTTTTTTCAACTTAAAATACCCTCATGACATATGGTCCGAAAAAAAAAGTTGTTTGTGTTTGTTTAGGATTTGCAGTGTGAGTGTAATTATTCACATTAAAACACCCAATACGTAGAATTAAAATTCATTATCTTATATATATTAGTACCACAAAGACTCCACCAATCTCTATAGATACTAAATTTTATGTTTTTGCAATGTTGATTGCAATGCCTAAAAGAAATATAGTGGTGCAAGAACCACGTGAGATACATAGGCTCGGGATAAAATAATGTGCCATATAGAAGAAATAATGAGGGGGAAGGGGAACAGTAGAGACAATATTCGTCCGTTGATTTTGTTTTCGTACTAGCAAATTTGTTATCATTACCTTTATATTAGTAATATAGTGTAATGAGATATGTAAAACTAATCCCCAAGTGTTGATTTTAGTTACATGTAATTAGGATTTGTTACCTTGTTAGGATATTATGGCTTGTGTATAAATCATCAATTGCTATTCTATGACCTAATTAAAAGATTCAATAATTCATTTTTTTGTAATTATTTATTCAACTCGATCAAACTAGTTTTTGTACATTACGAAGCTTATCAAGCAAGGCGTTTATCTTTTGGTATGTACCCTTGGTCCAAGCTCTACGAGTTAGAAGATGTTGAAAAAGATTCAAAAGATATCTAGTTGTGAACTTTTCGCACAGTGTGACAATTCTTCCTAAGGGTGCAACTCAAGTTAAAATTAATAACTTTGATAAATCATTGTAAGTGAAATTACTCCTTCCCACATGATTGCTTTATCGGTTTTCTTATCGGTAATGTGATGGTCAAGATGTAGTTAAATATAGAATAAACTTCTCGGAAAGTCTATTAGGCCTCATTGGAGGCTACTCATTTTCTCCATATCTAATAAATGTGTATTTGTTGCTTTGGGTGAGGTGATATTATCGAGCTGTCAATATTGGATGAGCTCATGTACCGAACTTGTCAATATGGGGATGTATGAGCACATCTTCTTTCCAATATTATATGTTGGATATTATCACCTAATCCAAAGGCAACAAAAACACATTTACTAGATAGTTAAAAAATGAATTGCCTCTAATGAGGTCTCAAATACATTCAGAGAAGCTTTGACTATATTTTTACTTCATCCTGAGCATTAGTTACTAATAAGTCTACCTGATAAAGTAATCTTGTGGAAAGGGGTAATTTCACTTTGAAAGATTTCTCCAAATTATTAATTTTATCTTCAGTTGCAACCTTAGGCAGATTTGTCACAGCCTCCAAAGTTCACAACCAGACATTTGGTAAGAATTATAATGAAAGGAAAGCTTTATTATTATTCTTTTTTTCGACTTAAAATACCCTCATGTACATATTGTCCGAAAAAAAATGTTGTTTGTGTTTGTTTAGGATTTGCAGTGTGAGTGTAATTATTCACATTAAAACACCCAATACGTAGAATTAAAATTCATGATTGAATTTTATTTCTATAATTATCTTATATATTTTAGTACCACAAAGACTCCACCAATCTCTATAGATACTAAATTTTATGTTTTTGCAATGTTGATTGCAATGCCTAAAAGAAATATAGTGGTGCAAGAACCACGTGAGATACATAGGCTCGGGATAAAATAATGTGCCATATAGAAGAAAGAATGAGTGGGAAGGGGAACAGTAGAGACAATATTCGTGCGTTGATTTTGTTTTCGTACTAGCAAATTTGTTATCATTGCCTTTAAATTAGTAATATACTATAACGAGAAATGTAAAACTAATCCCCAAGTGTTGATTTTAGTTACATGTAATTAGGATTTGTTACCTTGTTAAGATATTATGGCTTGCGTATAAATCATCGATTGCTATTCTATGACCTAATTAAAAGCTTCAATAATTCATTTTTTTGTAATTATTTATTCAACTCCATCAAACTAGTTTTTGTACGTTACGAAGCTTATCAAGCAAGGCGTTTATCTTTTGGTATGTACCCTTGGTCCAAGCTCTACGAGTTAGAAGATGTTGAAAAAGATTCAAAAGATGTCTAGTTGTGAACTTTTCGCAGACTGTGACAATTCTTCCTAAGGGTGCAACTCAAGTTAAAATTAATAACTTTGATAAATCTTTGTAAGTGAAATTACTCCTTCCCGCATGATTGCTTTATCGGTTTGCTTATCGGTAATGTGATGGTCAAGATGTAGTTAAATATAGCATAAACTTTTGGGAATGTCTATGAGGCCTCATTGGAGGCTACTCATTTTCTCCATATCTAGTAAATGTGTATTTGTTGCTTTGGGTGAGGTGATATTATCGAGCTGTCAATATTGGATGAGTTCATGTACCGAACTTGTCAATATGGGGAAGTATGAGCACCTCCTTTCCAATATTATATGTTTGATTTTATCACCTAATCCAAAGGCAACAAAAACAAATTTACTAGATAGTTAAAAAATGAATAGCCTTGAATGAGGTCTCAAATACTTTTACAGAATCTTTGACTATATTTTTACTACATCCTCAGCATTAGTTACTAATAAGTCTACCTGAGGGGAAGGGGTAATTTCACTTTGAAAGATTTCTCCAAATCATTAATTTTATCTTCAGTTGCAACCTTAGGCATATTTGTCACAGCCTCCAAAGTTCACTATTCATTTTTTTAAACTTAAAATACGCTCATGTACATATGGTCCGAACAAAAATGTTTTTTGTGTTTGTTTAGGATTTGCAGTGTGAGTGTAATTATTCCCATTAAAACACCCAATACGTAGAATTAAAATTCATGATTGAATTTTATTTCTATAATTATCTTATATATATTTGTACCACAAAGACTCCACCAATCTCTATAGATACTAAATTTTATGTTTTTGCAATGTTGATTGCAATGCCTAAAAGAAACATAGTGGTGCAAGAACCACGTGAGATACATAGGCTCGGGATAAAATAATGTGCCATATAGAAGAAAGAATGAGTGGGAAGGGGAACCAGTACAAACAATATTCGTGCGTTGATTTTGTTTTCCTACTACCAAATTTGTTATCATTGCCTTTAAATTAGTAATATACTATAATGAGATATGTAAAACTAATCCCGAAGTGTTGATTTTAGTTACATGTAATTAGGATTTGTTACCTTGTTAAGATATTATGGCTTGCGTATAAATCATCGATTGCAATTCTATGACCTAATTAAAAGCTTCAATAATTTATTTTTTTGTAATTATTTATTGAACTCGATCAAACTAGTTTTTGTACGTTACGAAGCTTATCAAGCAAGGCCTTTATCTTTTGGTATGTACCCTTGGTCCAAGCTCTACGAGTTAGAAGATGTTGAAAAAGATTCAAAAGATGTCTAGTTGTGAACTTTTCGCACACTGTGACAATTTCTTCCTAAGGGTGCAACTCAAGTTAAAATTAACAACTTGGATAAATCTTTGTAAGTGAAATTAATCCTTCTTTATGGGTTTTCTTATCGGTAATGTGATGGTCAAGATGTAGTTAAATATAGTATAAACTTCTGGGAAAGTCTATTAGGCCTCGTAGGAGGCTACTCATTTTCTCGGAATCTAGTAAATGTGTATTTGTTGCTTTGGGTGAGGTGATATTATCAAGCTGTCAATATTGGATGAGCTCATGTACCGAACTTGTCAATATAGGGAAGTATGAGCACATCTCCTTTCCAATATTATATGTTTGATATTATCACCTAATCCAAAGGCAATAAAAACACATGTACTAGATAGTTAAAAAATGAATAGCCTCCAATGAGGTCTCAAATACTTTCAGAAAAACATTGACTATATTTTTACTACATCCTGAACATTAGTTACTAATAATAAAATTTTATTAATTGCATTTGTTAAACAAAACAAGGCGTATTAAACTTTTTAAAATAACTAAAAGTATTAAAATAGGTTTTAATATAAATAATTAATGGTGTGCTCGTGATATTTTTGCAAAAAGAGAGGTTTTATTAAGGAAAAATCGAAAAAAGTAACATGTTTTAGTTGAAAAAGGTAATTGTACTGCATTTGTTAAAAATAAAAAATAAATAAGCATCTTAAAATTGGTAAACTTTTTAATAATTATAAGTATTAAAATAGGTTTTAAAATGAATAAATAAGTGGTTGCCTATTATATTTTTAGAAAATGAGGGATTTTAGTAAGGAAAAATAGAAAATATAACATGTTTTAGATGAAAAATGTTACTGGCCGTGTTATTTTTAGAAAATGAGTGGATTTTGTTAAAAAATAGAAAAAGTAATTTATTTTAGCTGAAAAGGGTAATTGGTGATAAATAAATAATGTAATTATTTAATAATATTTAAGATTAATTAAGTATAATGAATTACCAAAAATAAGGTACTAGGTATACCGAACAAACTTTAAATGTGTTGTCTTTAATTATACTAGCCCGTTATTTTTTAAATTTTATAATTATTTTTAATTTAATGATGATTAAGTCATCATCATTATTCAAGTGAAATTACTCAGGAACAGAATAAAAGAGAAAATTATGAATTTTTACATTAACAATTCTATTCAACTTACATTTTTTAACATTATATCTCAATGTTCTTTTTTATTTGTTTCAAAATCAACAATGCTGGTCCTTATTAGATTGTCCTTATTAGATTATCGGTACATGGACAAAAGCACACTACTCTTTTTTTAATATCTATAATTATATTAATTTGTATTTTCTTTAATTTTATATGTTATTACTTATTGGACTTTATTTATTAGATTTTAGAGGCTCAATAATTATGTACTGTATCTTTAGTTCCAAAAATCAGATTTGAACGTTTTGGCACACGAAACTCGCAAAATAATGTTTAATTTAATTAAGTGATGGTTTAAAAATTATTTTCCAATTAAAAATACACTCAAACTGGAGAGAAAACAAAATTTTACAATATTTATTCATATTTGGTTTAAATTATCAAAATAATATTTTTAGTAATTGAATATAGTATACCAAATACACTTTTTAATATTACATCCAACAGTTTTCATCTATATATTTTAAGATCTAACAAAATAATCTTTAATATAGTAATGGTTTAACGATTTTGTTTTACAGTTAAAACTACACCAAAACTAAAAATAGAAGAAACTGACAAATTTTTACTTTAAGAATTTTATTTAATTTAAAAAAATTTCATGTATTTGATATAAATTATGATGATACATTTTTAGTATTTTTAATGTAATTCAACCAACAACTGAATACACTTTTTCATATTCGATCCAACCAATCTCGTCTATATTTTAAAATCTAACAATTGTTATTATTTTATTGTGTAATAGGAAATAAATATCATTATTAATGGAATTGATCTTTTTACTAACTTATAATTACTTCTAATCCAATTCTAATACTAATACTTCCACTTTTGACTCATATGTTTTGTTGATAAGACTAAATGGCACTTTGCACCCCTTATGTATATTCACTTTTTCACCTTGGTCCTAAATTATTAATTAGAACAGAGTGCATCCCTTAGCTATTAATTTTAATTCACTTTGCACCCTTTTGACTTACAAAGGTTAAAACTTTACAGTGCAGGGTAATGACAAAAGTTAATTAAGTAATTTGCTCATAAAATGAAAATTAAAGTATAAACAAAATATAATCTCGTATATACGGACTCCCCGCCCTTGTCGTCAATTCATTCCCCCCCCCCTTTTCAATTCTATTGAACCGTAAAAGACCTGGTGATTCGGTACCTTAAAAACTTAAACGACTAAATGCGCGGTCGATTAAGAGTAGTCGCCCATGGAAAAATGACTTGGGCTGAAGTTCCTTCAGAATAGTGAGCGAAGGTGTTGGAGAAAGATGAAGAAGTTCCGGTGGTTGACGAACCAGTTCTGCCGGTTGGGATTGAA
This sequence comes from Heracleum sosnowskyi, assembly GCA_030848705.1. NCBI lineage: Eukaryota > Viridiplantae > Streptophyta > Magnoliopsida > Apiales > Apiaceae > Heracleum > Heracleum sosnowskyi. Next base: position 108,118,665 of record CM061240.1, on the reverse strand, counting down.
ATGCCTAATTATGGGGGTACACTTATCTTTCTCTACTTTGTTTTCATCGTGCATGCATGAGTTTGTACTTATTTTAATGTTTGTACTTAGTTAAAGGTTTGTATGGTTTTGTGATGTGTATACAATGTTGTAGTGCTCTGTGGTCCCTATTGTGTTTATAACTGTCTCCGTTTAACAATTATGCTCTAGATTTACTATCAATATGTTACTTGGTTTTTTCTTTAAATTTGTTACCTATTGTAAGTGTATTGAGGGGTATGTATATGTATGTTGCAGCATCCTCCAAATATTTTACAATTAAAGTGCATCATGGTGGGGATTTTGATGATGATCTTAATGGTTACCATGGTGGTGAAATTAGCTACTTTGACATGTGTGCACGATGGCATTTTAATATGTATGACATGGAATCGATGATGACAAAGTTAGGACTGGAGTTAGGGCAATTCTGTTTGTGATTTTGCATTCCGAATACTAAGATAGTTCAAGGATTAATTCCACTTATTAAGAGTGAAGACGTGGAAACATTATTTGACTTCGTATGTTATTCTAGTTGTTTGAATTTGTATACCACTGATTCTATGATTGATTTTGGGAGTGATTTCAATGATTTTTCTTTCACTCAATTCGAAGAGGATGAAAGAATTGAAAGGATAGAACAGATTAGGGAAGAGCGTGAATATGGAGATGAAGGTGAGGAATTACCTAAGGAAGATGAAGGGGTAGAAGATGATAAACTTATTTTTGAAGGTGACAGTTGTAATGTGGATTCTAGTTATAGTGACGTAGACATACTTCCAAAGAAGAAGAAAAGAATCCCTCCTCCAAATCCTCCTTATAGGACCAGGACCAGAAAAACAGGAAGATATTCAATGTTAAGGGTAAGTTACTTCAGTTTTTGTAGCATCCTTAATTCACCTATACCTATTGTTATAATAGGGACTATTCAAAAATACTGAAGATACCTATTGTGTTGGATGACACTGGTCCTGATGCAAGCCAGCCTAGCATGGAAAGAATCTGCAAAAGGTTGACTAGAATGAAGCAAAAAGATACAAATTTTTGTAACAAACCTCCGAAGAAGCTACACAAGTATATTCTCCTAATTTTATTATGCACATTTTCATCATCTTTTATCTATATGTGTTTTTGATCATGTGATTTTCCATATGTTGGCAATGTAAATGTCTGCTAGGGTTAGACCATCTTGGAATGGTGGGAATAAATACCTTGGAGGTCATCAAATAGTGTATGACTTACAAAATCACACCTATGCATACATAGGAAATGGCAATTGACAGGTATACCGTGTTTTCATGCTTGCGCTTACATTTTCTTTCAAAAACAAAGTCCTTTGGATTATATGCATGAGTGCCACAAGAAGGAGTGGTATTTGAGGGTCTACATTCATTTACTTGAACCTTTGAATGGAGAGGAGTTTTGGGAGGAAACAAATGAGACACCTATATTACCACCGCTGCCAAGAATTGCTCATGGAAGGCCTAAGAAAAAAAGAGACAAAACTAATGACATTGTTGAAACAAGAGCTAGTGATCCTACTATGATGAAGAGGACTCGTACTTCTCTTAAATGTGGTTGGTGTAATGAATGGGGACACAACACTAGAACATGCAATTCAAAGGTATGACCATCTAAACTGTTTTGCTTTTGTCATTCACATCTATTCAATTTTAATTGACTATAATTAATCTATTTTTAGAGAGTTGACCAAGAAAAGAAGTTAGAAGAAGAGGGAGTGCAACCAGATGAAGGAACTTCTAAAGTGAGGACTTGCACTAAATGTAAGCAGGTGGGACACAATAAGGGAACCTGCAAAAATGAAAGTGTTGACACAAACAATGGGAAAAAACCAACACGTGACAAGAAGAATGGGAAGAAACCAAATGTCAAACCTCCAGTCCAACAACCAAATTTCAAGAGCAGTCTAGTTAAGCATGTTTTGAGATACAGGCTACTGCAACTCATGGAGGTATCATAAGGCCCTTCAATCCACCAACTCAGAAAAAGGGACCAAATTGCATGAATGTTGAAGCAGTTGAGGGGCAGAAGTTCACATCTCTCAAGAATTTGCAAGCAACTAGGTCAATGATGATACTACAATTGTATCTATCAAATGATTTAGTATATTTTTTCCACTAAGGAAGTTCGATATTTGTATGCTAGGGATTTAACTATTCATTACTAACTTGGCACTAACTTGGCTGTGTTTTTGACAAATACCATGAATTACATACTCTAAACAACATTATAGACTCAATGAAATTTTAAGCATCCCCTAAAATAGGGAGGTTTGGGAGACACGTATTTAGAAAATACCCAACTGCATGTTATAGATTAGTGTAGGACAAAATTATGTTCCATCCTAAAGTCATGCACAAGCTTACCTTGTTTATTTCTGAAACCAATTCAAGTATAGTGTTATTTTTGTATAAAAAATAAAAGTTTGTAATTTTTTTAAAATATGAAAAGATTGTAATTGTGTTAAAAGTAATTCAAAGTAAATGAGGATAAAATATACTTAAAAACAAATAATTACGAAAACGAAAAGATTATAATTGTGTTAAAAGTAAGTCAAAGTAATTCAAATATTTTTTAGAGGCCCTTTAAAGTCACTAAGTTTGGAAGGGAAGTAGTCAAGAGTTGTGCACAAGAATTTGCTCATGCCAACTTGTCAATTTGAGAAAGTATTCTTCAAGATGATTTCATATGCCAATAAAATAAATAAATACATCTAATTAGTTTTAAAAGTTACCAAAAACATATACAGTGGACACCATCTTTACATGATGAAAAAAATTTAAGACAAGAATACTTAGTAGAAAATTAATGTTTTATAACGTTTAAGTTTATATAAGGGTTCTTGATATTTTCTCACCAAAACTTATTTTGAGCAATGAAAAAATAAATTGTATAAATTTATATTTAATTAATAGAATATAATCCACCTTGGTTAAAATTGTTTAATTTTTTAAATAAAAGAACATGTATTAGACTTTTTAAGCATTTGAATCAGTTGAAATTGTGGGTTAAACAAGCCACATATATATAAAATTGGAAAATCATTTGTTGGGCTTTTTAAGAAATTTGCAACTTTTAAAGGGTATGAGCCCATTAAGTTAATTTCCCCGCATATATAAATAGAGGGGCTGGTTCAACCTTTACCTATATACTAACCCTAACCAAAACCCTTATCTCCGCCTCCTTCTTCAAACTTGACTGGCCGCCTCCAACCAAAAATCGCATCTTAGCCTCCCTCGTTGAAACATCATCTACTAACACTAACCAAAATACTCATAATACCTCATAACCCAACCCGCATACATCTAGAGCATTTCTAGAACTCTAGTTATATATCTCTTTTCACACGCTACACATATTTATACACAAACCCATATTTCTCAAATCTCAGTGATTCACCCCACATATATCACAATATAACTAGAACAACTGAGAAAGATTTGATGAATATAAGAACAACGGTCTTTCAAATCGACTAAATCCATTTTGTATACCTAAAGGTAAATTTTTATTTATCAATTTTCACATTCAAGTTTTTACATTGTAGCTGCCAACATACATTATCTTTCTTGGTACAATATATATAACAATGTTTTTTGTGTTTGTTATGTTATGTTGGTTTATATAGTTAGTTTGATTTCCACATGTATATCTTATACGCGACAAAACTCCATCTTCATTATCAATAAGAATAAATGAGCATAGGATTTGCAGTGTGAGTGTAATTATTCACATTAAAACACCCAATATGTAGAATTAAAATTAATGATTGAATTTTATTTCTATAATTATCTTATAGATATTAGTACCACAAAGACTCCACCAATCTCTATAGATACTAAATTTTATGTTTTTGCAATGTTGATTGCAATGCCTAAAAGAAACATAGTGGTGCAAGAACCACGTGAGTTACATAGGCTCGGGATAAAATAATGTGCCATGTAGAAGAAAGAATGAGGGGGAAGGGAACAGTACAGACAATATTCGTGCGTTGATTTTGTTTCCGTACTAGAAAATTTGTTATCATTGCCTTTAAATTTGTAATATACTGTAATTAGATATGTAAAACTAATCCCCAAGTGTTGATTTTAGTTACATGTAATTAGGATTTGTTACCTTGTTAAGATATTATGGCTTGCGTATAAATCATCGATTGCTATTCTATGACCTAATTAAAAGCTTCAATAATTCATTTTTTTGTAATTATTTATTCAACTCCATCAAACTAGTTCTTGTACGTTACGAAGCTTATCAAGCAAGGCGTTTATCTTTTGGTATGTACCCTTGGTCCAAGCTCTACGAGTTAGAAGATGTTGAAAAAGATTCAAAAGATGTCTAGTTGTGAACTTTTCGCACACTGTGACAATTCTTCCTAAGGGTGCAACTCAAGTTAAAATTAACAACTTTGATAAATCTTTGTAAGTGAAATTACTCCTTTTGACTTACAAAGGTTAAAACTTTACAGTCAAGGGTAATGACAAAGGTTAATTAAGTAATTTGCTCATAAAATGAAAAGTAAAGTATAAACAAAATATAATCTCGTATATACGGACTCCCCGCCCTTGTCGTCAATTCATTTCCCCCCGTTTTTCAATTCTATTGAACCGTAAAAGACCTGGTGATTCAGTACCTTAAAAACTTAAACGACTAAATGTGCGGTCGATTAAGAGTAGTCGCCCATGGAAAAACGACTTGGGCTGAAGTTCCTTCAGAATAGTGAGCGAAGGTGTTGGAGAAAGATGAAGAAGTTCCGGTGGTTGACGAACCAGTTCTGCCGGTTGGGATTGAAATACCTAATTATGGGGGTACACTTATCTCTCTGTACTTTGTTTTCATCGTGCATGCATGAGTTTGTACTTATTTTAATGTTTGTACTTAGTTAAAGGCTTGTATGGTTTTGTGATGTGTATACAATGTTGTAGAGGTCTGTGGTCCCTATTGTGTTTATAACTGTCTCCGTTTAACAATTATGCTCTAGATTTACTGTCAATATGTTACTTGGTTTTTTCTTTAAATTTGTTACCTATTGTAAGTGTATTGAGGGGTATGTATATGTATGTTGCAGCATCCTCCAAATATTTTACAATTAAAGTGCATCATGGTGGGGATTTTGATGATGATCTTAATGGTTACCATGGTGGTGAAATTAGCTACTTTGACATGTGTGCACGATGGCATTTTAATATGTATGACATGGAATCGATGATGACAAAGTTAGGACTGGAGTTAGGGCAATTCTGTTTGTGATTTTGCATTCCGAATACTAAGATAGTTCAAGGATTAATTCCACTTATTAAGAGTGAAGACGTGGAAACATTATCTGACTTCGTATGTTATTCTAGTTGTTTGAATTTGTATACCACTGATTCTATGATTGATTTTGGGAGTGATTTCAATGATTTTTCTTTCACTCAATTCGAAGAGGATGAAAGAATTGAAAGGATAGAACAGATTAGGGAAGAGCGTGAATATGGAGATGAAGGTGAGGAATTACCTAAGGAAGATGAAGGGGTAGAAGATGATAAACTTATTTTTGAAGGTGACAGTTGTAATGTGGATTCTAGTTATAGTGACGTAGACATACTTCCAAAGAAGAAGAAAAGAATCCCTCCTCCAAATCCTCCTTATAGGACCAGAAAAAGAGGAAGATATTCAATGTTAAGGGTAAGTTACTTCAGTTTTTGTAGCATCCTTCTACTATTAACTCTGTTTTTACTTGTGCTATATCCTTACAATTCACCTATACCTATTGTTATAATAGGGACTATTCAAAAATACTGAAGATACCCTATTGTGTTGGATGACACTGGTCCTGATGCAAGCCAGCCTAGCATGGAAAGAATCTGCAAAAGGTTGACTAGAATGAAGCAAAAAGATACAAATTTTTGTAACAAACCTCCGAAGAAGCTACACAAGTATATTCTCCTAATTTTATTATGCACATTTTCATCATCTTTTATCTATATGTGTTTTTGATCATGTGATTTTCCATATGTTCTTACTACGGCAATGTAAATGTCTGCTAGGGTTAGACCATCTTGGAATGGTGGGAATAAATACCTTGGAGGTCATCAAATAGTGTATGACTTACAAAATCACACCTATGCATACATAGGAAATGGCAATATACCCTGTTTTCATGCTTGCGCTTACATTTTCTTTCAAAAACAAAGTCCTTTAGATTATATGCATGAGTGCCACAAGAAGGAGTGGTATTTGAGGGTCTACATTCATTTACTTGAACCTTTGAATGGAGAGGAGTTTTGGGAGGAAACAAATGAGACACCTATATTACCACCGCTGCCAAGAATTGCTCATGGAAGGCCTAAGAAAAAAAGAGACAAAACTAATGACATTGTTGAAACAAGAGCTAGTGATCCTACTATGATGAAGAGGACTCGTACTTCTCTTAAATGTGGTTGGTGTAATGAATGGGGACACAACACTAGAACATGCAATTCAAAGGTATGACCATCTAAACTGTTTTGCTTTTGTCATTCACATCTATTCAATTTTAATTGACTATAATTAATCTATTTTTAGAGAGTTGACCAAGAAAAGAAGTTAAAAGAAGAGGGAGTACAACCAGATGAAGGAACTTCTAAAGTGAGGACTTGCACTAAATGTAAGCAGGTGGGACACAATAAGGGAACCTGCAAAAATGAAAGTGTTGACACAAACAATGGGAAAAAACCAACACGTGACAAGAAGAATGGGAAGAAACCAAATGTCAAACCTCCAGTCCAACAACCAAATTTCAAGAGCAGTCTAGTTAAGCATGTTTTGAGATCCACGCTACTGCAACTCATGGAGGTATCATAAGGCCCTTCAATCCACCAACTCAGAAAAAGGGACCAAATTGCATGAATGTTGAAGCAGTTGAGGGGCAGAAGTTCACATCTCTCAAGAATTTGCAAGCAACTAGGTCAATGATGATACTACAATTGTATCTATGAAATGATTTAGTATATTTTTTCCAGTAAGGAAGTTCGATATTTGTATGCTAGGAGTTTAACTATTCATTACTAACTTGGCAGTGTTTTTGACAAATACCATGAATTACATACTCTAAACAACATTATAGACTCAATGAAGTTTTAAGCATCCCCTAAAATAGGGAGGTTTGGGAGACATGTATTTGGAAAATACCCATGTTATAGATTAGTGTAGGACAAAATTATGTTCCATCCTAAAGTCATGCACAAGCTTACCTTGTTTATTTCTGAAACCAATTCAAGTATAGTTTTATTTTTGTATAAAAAATAAAAGTTTGTAATTTTTTTAAAATATGAAAAGATTGTAATTGTGTTAAAAGTAATTCAAAGTAAATGAGGATAAAATATACTTAAAAACAAATAATTACGAAAACCAAAAGATTATAATTGTGTTAAAAGTAAGTCAAAGTAATTCAAATATTTTTTAGAGGCCCTTTAAAGTCACTAAGTTTGGAAGGGAAGTAGTCAAGAGTTGTGCACAAGAATTTGCTCATGCCAACTTGTCAATTTGAGAAAGTATTCTTCAAGATGATTTCATATGCCAATAAAATAAATAAATACATCTAATTAGTTTTAAAAGTTACCAAAAACATATACAGTGGACACCATCTTTACATGATGAAAAAAATTTAAGACAAGAATACTTAGTAGAAAATTAATTTTTTATAACGTTTAAGTTTATATAAGGGTTCTTGATATTTTCTTACCAAAACTTATTTTGAGCAATGAAAAAATAAATTGTATAAATTTATATTTAATTAATAGAATATAATCCACCTTGGTTAAAATTGTTTAATTTTTTAAATAAAAGAACATGTATTAGACTTTTTAAGCATTTGAATCCGTTGAAATTGTGGGTTAAACAAGCCACATATATATAAGATTGGAAAATCATTTGTTGGGCTTTTTAAGAAATTTGCAACTTTTAAAGGGTATGAGCCCATGGGGCTGGTTCAACCTTTACCTATATACTAACCCTAACCAAAACCCTTATCTCCGCCTCCTTCAACCTTGACTGGCCGCCTCCAACCAAAAATCGCATCTTAGCCTCCCTCGTTGAAACATCATCTACTAACACTAACCAAAATACCTCATAACCCAACCCGCATACATCTAGAGCATTTCTAGAACTCTGGTTATATATCTCTTTTCACACGCTACACATATTTATACACAAACCCATATTTCTCAAATCTCAGTGATTCACCCCACATATATCACAATATAACTAGAACAACTGAGAAAGATTTGATGAATATAAGAACAACGGTCTTTCAAATCGACTAAATCCATTTTGTATACCTAAAGGTAAATTTTTATTTATCAATTTTCACATTCAAGTTTTTACATTGTAGCTGCCAACATACATTATCTTTCTTGGTACAATATATATAACAATGTTTTTTGTGTTTGTTGTGTTATTTTGGTTTATGTAGTTAGTTTGATTTCCACATGTATATCTTATACGGGACAAAACTCCATCTTCATTATCAATAAGAATAAATGAGCATAGGATTTGCAGTGTGAGTGTAATTATTCACATTAAAACACCCAATATGTAGAATTAAAATTAATGATTGAATTTTATTTCTATAATTATCTTATAGTATGTACCACAAAGACTCCACCAATCTCTATAGATACTAAATTTTATGTTTTTGCAATGTTGATTGCAATGCCTAAAAGAAACATAGTGGTGCAAGAACCACGTGAGTTACATAGGCTCGGGATAAAATAATGTGCCATGTAGAAGAAAGAATGAGGGGGAAGGGAACGGTACAGACAATATTCGTGCGTTGATTTTGTTTTCGTACTAGCAAATTTGTTATCATTGCCTTTAAATTACTAATATACTGTAATTAGATATGTAAAACTAATCCCCAAGTGTTGATTTTTGTTACATGTAATTAGGATTTGTTACCTTGTTAAGATATTATGGCTTGCGTATAAATCATCGATTGCTATTCTATTACCTAATTAAAAGCTTCAATAATTCATTTTTTTGTAATTATTTAATCAACTCCATCAAACTAGTTCTTGTACGTTACGAAGCTTATCAAGCAAGGCGTTTATCTTTTGGTATGTACCCTTGGTCCAAGCTCTACGAGTGAGAAGATGTTGAAAAAGATTCAAAAGATGTCTAGTTGTGAACTTTTCGCACACTGTGACAATTCTTCCTAAGGGTGCAACTCAAGTTAAAATTAACAACTTTGATAAATCTTTGTAAGTGAAATTACACCTTCCCCTTTATCGGTTTGCTTATCGGTAATGTGATGGTCAAGATGTAGTTAAATGTAGTATTAACTTCTGGGAAAGTCTATTAGGCCTCATTGGAGGCTACTCATTTTCTCCATATCTAGTAAATGTGTATTTGTTGCTTTGGGTGAGGTGATGTTATCGAGCTGTCAATATTGGATGAGCTCATGTACCGAACTTGTCAATATGGGGAAGTATGAGCACATCTTCTTTCCAATATTATATGTTGAATATTATCACCTAATCCAAAGGCAACAAAAACACATTTACTAGATAGTTAAAAAATGAATAGCCTCGAATGAGGTCTCAAATACATTCAGAGAAGCTTTGACTATATTTTTACTACATCCTGAGCATTAGTTACTAATAAGTCTACCTGATAAAGTAATCTTGTGGAACGGGGTAATTTCACTTTGAAAGATTTCTCCAAATCATTAATTTTATCTTCAGTTGCAACCTTAGGCAGATTTGTCACAGCCTCCAAAGTTCACAACCAGACATTTGGTAAGAATTATAATGAAAGGAAAGCTTTATTATTCTTCTTTTTTTTCAACTTAAAATACCCTCATGACATATGGTCCGAAAAAAAATGCTGTTTGTGTTTGTTTAGGATTTGCAGTGTGAGTGTAATTATTCACATTAAAACACCCAATACGTAGAATTAAAATTCATGATTGAATTTTATTTCTATAATTATCTTATATATATTAGTACCACAAAGACTCCACCAATCTCTATAGATACTAAATTTTATGTTTTTGCAATGTTGATTGCAATGCCTAAAAGAAATATAGTGGTGCAAGAACCACATGAGATACATAGGCTCGGGATAAAATAATGTGCCATATAGAAGAAATAATGAGGGGGAAGGGGAACAGTAGAGAGAATATTCGTCCGTTGATTTTGTTTTCGTACTAGCAAATTTGTTATCATTGCCTTTATATTAGTAATATACTGTAATTAGATATGTAAAACTAATCCCCAAGTGTTGATTTTAGTTACATGTAATTAGGATTTGTTACCTTGTTAACATATTATGGCTTGCGTATAAATCATCGATTGCTATTCTATTACCTAATTAAAAGCTTCAATAATTCATTTTTTTGTAATTATTTATTCAACTCCATCAAACTAGTTCTTGTACGTTACGAAGCTTATCAAGCAAGGCGTTTATCTTTTGGTATGTACCCTTGGTCCAAGCTCTACGAGTGAGAAGATGTTGAAAAAGATTCAAAAGATGTCTAGTTGTGAACTTTTCGCACACTGTGACAATTCTTCCTAAGGGTGCAACTCAAGTTAAAATTAACAACTTTGATAAATCTTTGTAAGTGAAATTACTCCTTCCCGCATGATTGCTTTATCGGTTTGCTTATCGGTAATGTGATGGTCAAGATGTAGTTAAATATAGCATAAACTTTTGGGAAAGTCTATTAGGCCTCATCGGAGGCTACTCATTTTCTCCATATCTAGTAAATGTGTATTTGTTGCTTTGGGTGAGGTGATATTATCGAGCTGTCAATATTGGATGAGTTCATGTACCGAACTTGTCAATATGGGGAAGTATGAGCACCTCCTTTCCAATATTATATGTTTGATTTTATCACCTAATCCAAAGGCAACAAAAACAAATTTACTAGATAGTTAAAAAATGAATAGCCTCGAATGAGGTCTCAAATACTTTTACAGAAGCTTTGACTATATTTTTACTACATCCTGAGCATTAGTTACTAATAAGTCTACCTGAACGGAAGGGGTAATTTCACTTTGAAAGATTTCTCCAAATCATTAATTTTATCTTCAGTTGCAACCTTAGGCAGATTTGTCACAGCCTCCAAAGTTCACTATTCATTTTTTTAAACTTAAAATACGCTCATGTACATATGGTCCGAACAAAAATGTTTTTTGTGTTTGTTTAGGATTTGGAGTGTGAGTGTAATTATTCCCATTAAAACACCCAATACGTAGAATTAAAATTCATGATTGAATTTTATTTCTATAATTATCTTATATATATTTGTACCACAAAGACTCCACCAATCTCTATAGATACTAAATTTTATGTTTTTGCAATGTTGATTGCAATGCCTAAAAGAAACATAGTGGTGCAAGAACCATGTGAGATACATAGGCTCGGGATAAAATAATGTGCCATATAGAAGAAAGAAGGAGGGGGAAGGGGAACCAGCACAAACAATATTCGTGCGTTGATTTTGTTTTCCTACTACCAAATTTGTTATCATTGCCTTTAAATTAGTAATATACTATAATGAGATATGTAAAACTAATCCCCAAGTGTTGATTTTAGTTACATGTAATTAGGATTTGTTACCGTGTTAAGATATTATGGCTTGCGTATAAATCATCGATTGCTATTCTATGACCTAATTAAAAGCTTCAATAATTCATTTTTTTGTAATTATTTATTGAACTCGATCAAACTAGTTTTTGTACGTTACCAAGCTTATCAAGCAAGGCCTTTATCTTTTGGTATGTACCCTTGGTCCAAGCTCTACAAGTTAGAAGATGTTGAAAAAGATTCAAAAGATGTCTAGTTGTGAACTTTTCGCACACTGTGACAATTCTTCCTAAGGGTGCAACTCAAGTTAAAATTAACAACTTGGATAAATCTTTGTAAGTGAAATTAATCCTTATGGGTTTTCTTATCGGTAATGTGATGGTCAAGATGTAGTTAAATATAGTATAAACTTCTGGGAAAGTCTATTAGGCCTCATGGGAGGCTACTCATTTTCTCCGTATCTAGTAAATGTGTATTTGTTGCTTTGGGTGAGGTGATATTATCAAGCTGCCGAACTTGTCAATATAGGGAAGTATGAGCACATCTCCTTTCCAATATTATATGTTTGATATTATCACCTAATCCAAAGGCAATAAAAACACATTTACTAGATAGTTAAAAAATGAATAGCCTCCAATGAGGTCTCAAATACTTTCACAAAAACTTTGACTATATTTTTACTACATCCTGAGTATTAGTTACTAATAATAAAATTTTATTAATTGCATTTGTTAAACAAAACAAGGCGTATTAAACTTTTTAAAATAACTAAAAGTATTAAAATAGGTTTTAATATAAATAATTAAGGGTGTGCTCGTGATATTTTTGCAAAAAGAGAGGTTTTATTAAGGAAAAATAGAAAAAAGTAACATGTTTTAGTTGAAAAAGGTAATTGTACTGCATTTGTTAAAAATAAAAAATAAATAAGAATCTTAAAATTGGTAAACTTTTTATTAATTATAAGTATTAAAATAGGTTTTAAAATGAATAAATAAGTGGTTGCCCATGATATTTTTAGAAAATGAGGGATTTTAGTAAGGAAAAATAGAAAATGTAACATGTTTTAGATGAAAAATGTTATTGGCCGTGTTATTTTTAGAAAATGAGTGGATTTTGTTAAAAAATAGAAAAAGTAATTTATTTTAGCTGAAAAGGGTAATTGGTGATAAATAAATAATGTAATTATTTAATAATATTTAAGATTAATTAAGTATAATCAGGAATTACCAAAAATAAGGTACTAGGTATACCGAACAAACTTTAAATGTTTTGTCTTTAATAATACTAGCTCGTTATTTTTTAAAATTTATAATTATTTTTAATTTAATGATGATTAAGTCATCATCATTATTCAAGTGAAATTACTCAGGTTATGAATTTTTACATTAACAATTCTATTCAACTTACATTTTTTAACATTATATCTCAATGTTCTTTTTTATTTGTTTCAAAATCAACAATGTTGGTCCTTATTAGATTGTCCTTATTAGATTATCGGTACATGGACAAAAGCACACTACTCTTTTTTTAATATCTATAATTATATTAATTTGTATTTTCTTTAATTTTATATGTTATTACTTATTGGACTTTATTTATTAGATTTTAGAGGCTCAATAATTATGTACTGTATCTTTAGTTCCAAAAATCAGATTTGAACGTTTTGGCACACGAAACTCGCAAAATAATGTTTAATTTAATTTAGTGATGGTTTAACAATTATTTTCCAATTAAAAATACACTCAAACTAGAGAGAAAACAAAATTTTACAATATTTATTCATATTTGGTTTAAATTATCAAAATAATCTTTTTAGTAATTGAATATAGTATACCAAATACACTTTTTAATATTACATCCAACAATTTTCATGTATATATTTTAAGATCTAACAAAATAATCTTTAATATAGTAATGGTTTAACGATTTTGTTTTACAGTTAAAACTACACCAAAACTAAAGACAGAAGAAACTGACAAATTTTTACTTTAAGAATTTTATTTAATTTAAAAAAATTTCATGTATTTGATATAAATTATGATGATACATTTTTAGTATTTTTAATGTAATTCAATACACTTTTTCATATTCGATCCAACCTATCTCGTCTATATTTTAAAATCTAAAAATTGTTATTATTTTATTGTGTAATAGGAAATAAATATCATTATTAATGGAATTGATCTTTTTACTAACTTATAATTACTTCTAATCCAATTCTAATACTAATACTTCCATTTTGACTCATATGTTTTGTAGATAAGACTAAATGGCACTTTGCACCCCTTATGTATATTCACTTTTTCACCTTGGTCCTAAATTATTAATTAGAACAGAGTGCATCCCTTAGCTATTAATTTTAATTCACTTTGCACCCTTTTGACTTACAAAGGTTAAAACTTTACAGTCAAGGGTAATGACAAAGGTTAATTAAGTAATTTGCTCATAAAATGAAAAGTAAAGTATAAACAAAATATAATCTCGTATATACGGACTCCCCGCCCTTGTCGTCAATTCATTTCCCCCCGTTTTTCAATTCTATTGAATCGTAAAAGACGTGGTGATTCAGTACCTTAAAAACTTAAACGACTAAATGTGCGGTCGATTAAGAGTAGTCGCCCATGGAAAAACGACTTGGGCTGAAGTTCCTTCAGAATAGCGAGCGAAGGTGTTGGAGAAAGATGAAGAAGTTCCGGTGGTTGACGAACCAGTTCTGCCGGTTGGGATTGAAATACCTAATTATGGGGGTACACTTATCTTTCTGTACTTTGTTTTCATCGTGCATGCATGAGTTTGTACTTATTTTAATGTTTGTACTTAGTTAAAGGCTTGTATGGTTTTGTGATGTGTATACAATGTTGTAGAGGTCTGTGGTCCCTATTGTGTTTATAACTGTCTCCGTTTAACAATTATGCTCTAGATTTACTGTCAATATGTTACTTGGTTTTTTCTTTAAATTTGTTACCTATTGTAAGTGTATTGAGGGGTATGTATATGTATGTTGCAGCATCCTCCAAATATTTTACAATTAAAGTGCATCATGGTGGGGATTTTGATGATGATCTTAATGGTTACCATGGTGGTGAAATTAGCTACTTTGACATGTGTGCACGATGGCATTTTAATATGTATGACATGGAATCGATGATGACAAAGTTAGGACTGGAGTTAGGGCAATTCTGTTTGTGATTTTGCATTCCGAATACTAAGATAGTTCAAGGATTAATTCCACTTATTAAGAGTGAAGACGTGGAAACATTATCTGACTTCGTATGTTATTCTAGTTGTTTGAATTTGTATACCACTGATTCTATGATTGATTTTGGGAGTGATTTCAATGATTTTTCTTTCACTCAATTCGAAGAGGATGAAAGAATTGAAAGGATAGAACAGATTAGGGAAGAGCGTGAATATGGAGATGAAGGTGAGGACTTACCTAAGGAAGATGAAGGGGTAGAAGATGATAAACTTATTTTTGAAGGTGAAAGTTGTAATGTGGATTCTAGTTATAGTGACGTAGACATACTTCCAAAGAAGAAGAAAAGAATCCCTCCTCCAAATCCTCCTTATAGGACAAGAAAAAGAGGAAGATATTCAATGTTAAGGGTAAGTTACTTCAGTTTTTGTAGCATCCTTCTACTATTAACTCTGTTTTTACTTGTGCTATATCCTTACAATTCACCTATACCTATTGTTATAATAGGGACTATTCAAAAATACTGAAGATACCCTATTGTGTTGGATGACACTGGTCCTGATGCAAGCCAGCCTAGCATGGAAAGAATCTGCAAAAGGTTGACTAGAATGAAGCAAAAAGATACAAATTTTTGTAACAAACCTCCGAAGAAGCTACACAAGTATATTCTCCTAATTTTATTATGCACATTTTCATCATCTTTTATCTATATGTGTTTTTGATCATGTGATTTTCCATATGTTCTTACTACGGCAATGTAAATGTCTGCTAGGGTTAGACCATCTTGGAATGGTGGGAATAAATACCTTGGAGGTCATCAAATAGTGTATGACTTACAAAATCACACCTATGCATACATAGGAAATGGCAATATACACTGTTTTCATGCTTGCGCTTACATTTTCTTTCAAAAACAAAGTCCTTTAGATTATATGCATGAGTGCCACAAGAAGGAGTGGTATTTGAGGGTCTACATTCATTTACTTGAACCTTTGAATGGAGAGGAGTTTTGGGAGGAAACAAATGAGACACCTATATTACCACCGCTGCCAAGAATTGCTCATGGAAGGCCTAAGAAAAAAAGAGACAAAACTAATGACATTGTTGAAACAAGAGCTAGTGATCCTACTATGATGAAGAGGACTCGTACTTCTCTTAAATGTGGTTGGTGTAATGAATGGGGACACAACACTAGAACATGCAATTCAAAGGTATGACCATCTAAACTGTTTTGCTTTTGTCATTCATATCTATTCAATTTTAATTGACTATAATTAATCTATTTTTAGAGAGTTGACCAAGAAAAGAAGTTAAAAGAAGAGGGAGTACAACCAGATGAAGGAACTTCTAAAGTGAGGACTTGCACTAAATGTAAGCAGGTGGGACACAATAAGGGAACCTGCAAAAATGAAAGTGTTGACACAAACAATGGGAAAAAACCAACACGTGACAAGAAGAATGGGAAGAAACCAAATGTCAAACCTCGAGTCCAACAACCAAATTTCAAGAGCAGTCTAGTTAAGCATGTTTTGAGATCCAGGCTACTGCAACTCATGGAGGTATCATAAGGCCCTTCAATCCACCAACTCAGAAAAAGGGACCAAATTGCATGAATGTTGAAGCAGTTGAGGGGCAGAAGTTCACATCTCTCAAGAATTTGCAAGCAACTAGGTCAATGATGATACTACAATTGTATCTATGAAATGATTTAGTATATTTTTTCCAGTAAGGAAGTTCGATATTTGTATGCTAGGAGTTTAACTATTCATTACTAACTTGGCACTAACTTGGCAGTGTTTTTGACAAATACCATGAATTACATACTCTAAACAACATTATAGACTCAATGAAGTTTTAAGCATCCCCTAAAATAGGGAGGTTTGGGAGACATGTATTTGGAAAATACCCATGTTATAGATTAGTGTAGGACAAAATTATGTTCCATCCTAAAGTCATGCACAAGCTTACCTTGTTTATTTCTGAAACCAATTCAAGTATAGTTTTATTTTTGTATAAAAAATAAAAGTTTGTAATTTTTTTAAAATATGAAAAGATTGTAATTGTGTTAAAAGTAATTCAAAGTAAATGAGGATAAAATATACTTAAAAACAAATAATTACGAAAACCAAAAGATTATAATTGTGTTAAAAGTAAGTCAAAGTAATTCAAATATTTTTTAGAGGCCCTTTAAAGTCACTAAGTTTGGAAGGGAAGTAGTCAAGAGTTGTGCACAAGAATTTGCTCATGCCAACTTGTCAATTTGAGAAAGTATTCTTCAAGATGATTTCATATTCCAATAAAATAAATAAATACATCTAATTAGTTTTAAAAGTTACCAAAAACATATACAGTGGACACCATCTTTACATGATGAAAAAAATTTAAGACAAGAATACTTAGTAGAAAATTAATTTTTTATAACGTTTAAGTTTATATAAGGGTTCTTGATATTTTCTTACCAAAACTTATTTTGAGCAATGAAAAAATAAATTGTATAAATTTATATTTAATTAATAGAATATAATCCACCTTGGTTAAAATTGTTTAATTTTTTAAATAAAAGAACATGTATTAGACTTTTTAAGCATTTGAATCCGTTGAAATTGTGGGTTAAACAAGCCACATATATATAAGATTGGAAAATCATTTGTTGGGCTTTTTAAGAAATTTGCAACTTTTAAAGGGTATGAGCCCATTAAGTTAATTTCCCAGCATATATAAATAGAGGGGCTGGTTCAACCTTTACCTATATACTAACCCTAACCAAAACCCTTATCTCCGCCTCCTTCAACCTTGACTGGCCGCCTCCAACCAAAAATCGCATCTTAGCCTCCCTCGTTGAAACATCATCTACTAACACTAACCAAAATACCTCATAATACCTCATAACCCAACCCGCATACATCTAGAGCATTTCTAGAACTCTGGTTATATATCTCTTTTCACACGCTACACATATTTATACACAAACCCATATTTCTCAAATCTCAGTGATTCACCCCACATATATCACAATATAACTAGAACAACTGAGAAAGATTTGATGAATATAAGAACAACGGTCTTTCAAATCGACTAAATCCATTTTGTATACCTAAAGGTAAATTTTTATTTATCAATTTTTACATTCAAGTTTTTACATTGTAGCTGCCAACATACATTATCTTTCTTGGTACAATATATATAACAATGTTTTTTGTGTTTGTTGTGTTATTTTGGTTTATCTAGTTAGTTTGATTTCCACATGTATATCTTATACGGGACAAAACTCCATCTTCATTATCAATAAGAATAAATGAGCATAGGATTTGCAGTGTGAGTGTAATTATTCACATTAAAACACCCAATATGTAGAATTAAAATTAAAGATTGAATTTTATTTCTATAATTATCTTATAGTATGTACCACAAAGACTCCACCAATCTCTATAGATACTAAATTTTATGTTTTTGCAATGTTGATTGCAATGCCTAAAAGAAACATAGTGGTGCAAGAACCACGTGAGTTACATAGGCTCGGGATAAAATAATGTGCCATGTAGAAGAAAGAATGAGGGGGAAGGGAACAGTACAGACAATATTCGTGGGTTGATTTTGTTTTCGTACTAGCAAATTTGTTATCATTGCCTTTAAATTACTAATATACTGTAATTAGATATGTAAAACTAATCCCCAAGTGTTGATTTTAGTTACATGTAATTAGGATTTGTTACCTTGTTAAGATATTATGGCTTGCGTATAAATCATCGATTGTTATTCTATTACCTAATTAAAAGCTTCAATAATTCATTTTTTTGTAATTATTTAATCAACTCCATCAAACTAGTTCTTGTACGTTACGAAGCTTATCAAGCAAGGCGTTTATCTTTTGGTATGTACCCTTGGTCCAAGCTCTACGAGTGAGAAGATGTTGAAAAAGATTCAAAAGATGTCTAGTTGTGAACTTTTCGCACACTGTGACAATTCTTCCTAAGGGTGCAACTCAAGTTAAAATTAACAACTTTGATAAATCTTTGTAAGTGAAATTACTCCTTCCCCTTTATCGGTTTGCTTATCGGTAATGTGATGGTCAAGATGTAGTTAAATGTAGTATTAACTTCTGGGAAAGTCTATTAGGCCTCATTGGAGGCTACTCATTTTCTCCATATCTAGTAAATGTGTATTTGTTGCTTTGGGTGAGGTGATGTTATCGAGCTGTCAATATTGGATGAGCTCATGTACCGAACTTGTCAATATGGGGAAGTATGAGCACATCTTCTTTCCAATATTATATGTTGGATATTATCACCTAATCCAAAGGCAACAAAAACACATTTACTAGATAGTTAAAAAATGAATAGCCTCGAATGAGGTCTCAAATACATTCAGAGAAGCTTTGACTATATTTTTACTACATCCTGAGCATTAGTTACTAATAAGTCTACCTGATAAAGTAATCTTGTGGAACGGGGTAATTTCACTTTGAAAGATTTCTCCAAATCATTAATTTTATCTTCAGTTGCAACCTTAGGCAGATTTGTCACACCCTCCAAAGTTCACAACCAGACATTTGGTAAGAATTATAATGAAAGGAAAGCTTTATTATTCTTCTTTTTTTTCAACTTAAAATACCCTCATGACATATGGTCCGGAAAAAAATGCTGTTTGTGTTTGTTTAGGATTTGCAGTGTGAGTGTAATTATTCACATTAAAACACCCAATACGTAGAATTAAAATTCATGATTGAATTTTATTTCTATAATTATCTTATATATATTAGTACCACAAAGACTCCACCAATCTCTATAGATACTAAATTTTATGTTTTTGCAATGTTGATTGCAATGCCTAAAAGAAATATAGTGGTGCAAGAACCACGTGAGATACATAGGCTCGGGATAAAATAATGTGCCATATAGAAGAAATAATGAGGGGGAAGGGGAACAGTAGAGACAATATTCGTCCGTTGATTTTGTTTTCGTACTAGCAAATTTGTTATCATTGCCTTTATATTAGTAATATACTGTAATTAGATATGTAAAACTAATCCCCAAGTGTTGATTTTAGTTACATGTAATTAGGATTTGTTACCTTGTTAAGATATTATGGCTTGCGTATAAATCATCGAGTGCTATTCTATTACCTAATTAAAAGCTTCAATAATTCATTTTTTTGTAATTATTTATTCAACTCCATCAAACTAGTTCTTGTACGTTACGAAGCTTATCAAGCAAGGCGTTTATCTTTTGGTATGTAACCTTGGTCCAAGCTCTACGAGTGAGAAGATGTTGAAAAAGATTCAAAAGATGTCTAGTTGTGAACTTTTGGCACACTGTGACAATTCTTCCTAAGGGTGCAACTCAAGTTAAAATTAACAACTTTGATAAATCTTTGTAAGTGAAATTACTCCTTCCCGCATGATTGCTTTATCGGTTTGCTTATCGGTAATGTGATGGTCAAGATGTAGTAAAATATAGTATTAACTTCTGGGAAAGTCTATTAGGCCTCATTGGAGGCTACTCATTTTCTCCATATCTAGTAAATGTGTATTTGTTGCTTTGGGTGAGATGATGTTATCGAGCTGTCAATATTGGATGAGCTCATGTACCGAACTTGTCAATATGGGGAAGTATGAGCACATCTTCTTTCCAATATTATATGTTGGATATTATCACCTAATCCAAAGGCAACAAAAAGACATTTACTAGATAGTTAAAAAATGAATAGCCTCGAATGAGGTCTCAAATACATTCAGAGAAGCTTTGACTATATTTTTACTACATCCTGAGCATTAGTTACTAATAAGTCTACCTGATAAAGTAATCTTGTGGAACGGGGTAATTTCACTTTGAAAGATTTCTCCAAATCATTAATTTTATCTTCAGTTGCAACCTTAGGCAGATTTGTCACACCCTCCAAAGTTCACAACCAGACATTTGGTAAGAATTATAATGAAAGGAAAGCTTTATTATTCTTCTTTTTTTTCAACTTAAAATACCCTCATGACATATGGTCCGGAAAAAAATGCTGTTTGTGTTTGTTTAGGATTTGCAGTGTGAGTGTAATTATTCACATTAAAACACCCAATACGTAGAATTAAAATTCATGATTGAATTTTATTTCTATAATTATCTTATATATATTAGTACCACAAAGACTCCACCAATCTCTATAGATACTAAATTTTATGTTTTTGCAATGTTGATTGCAATGCCTAAAAGAAATATAGTGGTGCAAGAACCACGTGAGATACATAGGCTCGGGATAAAATAATGTGCCATATAGAAGAAATAATGAGGGGGAAGGGGAACAGTAGAGACAATATTCGTCCGTTGATTTTGTTTTCGTACTAGCAAATTTGTTATCATTGCCTTTATATTAGTAATATACTGTAATTAGATATGTAAAACTAATCCCCAAGTGTTGATTTTAGTTACATGTAATTAGGATTTGTTACCTTGTTAAGATATTATGGCTTGCGTATAAATCATCGATTGCTATTCTATTACCTAATTAAAATCTTCAATAATTCATTTTTTTGTAATTATTTATTCAACTCCATCAAACTAGTTCTTGTACGTTACGAAGCTTATCAAGCAAGGCGTTTATCTTTTGGTATGTAACCTTGGTCCAAGCTCTACGAGTGAGAAGATGTTGAAAAAGATTCAAAAGATGTCTAGTTGTGAACTTTTGGCACACTGTGACAATTCTTCCTAAGGGTGCAACTCAAGTTAAAATTAACAACTTTGATAAATCTTTGTAAGTGAAATTACTCCTTCCCGCATGATTGCTTTATCGGTTTGCTTATCGGTAATGTGATGGTCAAGATGTAGTAAAATATAGTATTAACTTCTGGGAAAGTCTATTAGGCCTCATTGGAGGCTACTCATTTTCTCCATATCTAGTAAATGTGTATTTGTTGCTTTGGGTGAGATGATGTTATCGAGCTGTCAATATTGGATGAGCTCATGTACCGAACTTGTCAATATGGGGAAGTATGAGCACATCTTCTTTCCAATATTATATGTTGGATATTATCACCTAATCCAAAGGCAACAAAAAGACATTTACTAGATAGTTAAAAAATGAATAGCCTCGAATGAGGTCTCAAATACATTCAGAGAAGCTTTGACTATATTTTTACTACATCTTGAGCATTAGTTACTAATAAGGGACGGGGTAATTTGACTTTGAAAGATTTCTCCAAATCATTAATTTTATCTTCAGTTGCAACCTTAGGCAGATTTGTCACAGCCTCCAAAGTTCACAACCAGACATTTGGTAAGAATTATAATGAAAGGAAAGCTTTATTATTCTTCTTTTTTTTCAACTTAAAATACCCTCATGACATATGGTCCGAAAAAAAATGTTGTTTGTGTTTGTTTAGGATTTGCAGTGTGAGTGTAATTATTCACATTAAAACACCCAATACGTAGAATTAAAATTCATGATTGAATTTTATTTCTATAATTATCTTATATATATTAGTACCACAAAGACTCCACCAATCTCTATAGATACTAAATTTTATGTTTTTGCAATGTTGATTGCAATGCCTAAAAGAAATATAGTGGTGCAAGAACCACGTGAGATACATAGGCTCGGGATAAAATAATGTGACATATAGAAGAAATAATGAGGGGGAAGGGGAACAGTAGAGACAATATTCGTCGGTTGATTTTGTTTTTGTACTAGCAAATTTGTTATCATTGCCTTTATATTAGTAATATAGTGTAATGAGATATGTAAAACTAATCCCCAAGTGTTGATTTTAGTTACATGTAATTAGGATTTGTTACCTTGTTAGGATATTATGGCTTGTGTATAAATCATCAATTGATATTCTATGACCTAATTAAAAGATTCAATAATTCATTTTTTTGTAATTATTTATTCAACTCGATCAAACTAGTTTTTGTACATTACGAAGCTTATCAAGCAAGGCGTTTATCTTTTGGTATGTACCCTTGGTCCAAGCTCTACGAGTTAGAAGATGTTGAAAAAGATTCAAAAGATATCTAGTTGTGAACTTTTCGCACATTGTGACAATTCTTCCTAAGGGTGCAACTCAAGTTAACATTAATAACTTTGATAAATCTTTGTAAGTGAAATTACTCCTTCCCACATGATTGCTTTATCGGTTTGCTTATGGGTAATGTGATGGTCAAGATGTAGTTAAATATAGAATAAACTTCTCGGAAAGTCTATTAGGCCTCATTGGAGGCTACTCATTTTCTCCATATCTAATAAATGTGTATTTGTTACTTTGGGTGAGGTGATATTATCGAGATGTCAATATTGGATGAGCTCATGTACAGAACTTGTCAATATGGGGATGTATGAGCACATCTTCTTTCCAATATTATATGTTGGATATTATCACCTAATCCAAAGGCAACAAAAACACATTTACTAGATAGTTCAAAAATGAATAGCCTCGAATGAGGTCTCAAATACATTCAGAGAAGCTTTGACTATATTTTTACTACATCCTGAGCATTAGTTACTAATAAGTCTACCTGATAAAGTAATCTTGTGGAAAGGGGTAATTTGACTTTGAAAGATTTCTCCAAATCATTAATTTTATCTTCAGTTGCAACCTTAGGCAGATTTGTCACAGCCTCCAAAGTTCACAACCAGACATTTGGTAAGAATTATAATGAAAGGAAAGCTTTATTATTATTCTTTTTTTCGACTTAAAATACCCTCATGTACATATTGTCCGAAAAAAAATGTTGTTTGTGTTATTTAGGATTTGCAGTGTGAGTGTGATTATTCACATTAAAACACCCAATACGTAGAATTAAAATTCATGATTGAATTTTATTTCTATAATTATCTTATATATTTTAGTACCACAAAGACTCCACCAATCTCTATAGATACTAAATTTTATGTTTTTGCAATGTTGATTGCAATGCCTAAAAGAAATATAGTGGTGCAAGAACCACGTGAGATACATAGGCTCGGGATAAAATAATGTGCCATATAGAAGAAAGAATGAGTGGGAAGGGGAACAGTACAGACAATATTCGTGCATTGATTTTGTTTTCGTACTAGCAAATTTGTTATCATTGCCTTTAAATTAGTAATATACTATAACGAGAAATGTAAAACTAATCCCCAAGTGTTGATTTTGGTTACATGTAATTAGGATTTGTTACCTTGTTAAGATATTATGGCTTGCGTATAAATCATCGATTGCTATTCTATGACCTAATTAAAAGCTTCAATAATTCATTTTTTTGTAATTATTTATTCAACTCCATCAAACTAGTTTTTGTACGTTACGAAGCTTATCAAGCAAGGCGTTTATCTTTTGGTATGTACCCTTGGTCCAAGCTCTACGAGTTAGAAGATGTTGAAAAAGATTCAAAAGATGTCTAGTTGTGAACTTTTCGCACACTGTGGCAATTCTTCCTAAGGGTGCAACTCAAGTTAAAATTAATAACTTTGATAGATCTTTGTAAGTGAAATTAATCCTTCTTTATCGGTTTTCTTATCGGTAATGTGATGGTCAAGATGTAGTTAAATATAGTATAAACTTATGGGAAAGTCTATTAGGCCTCATCGGAGGCTACTCATTTTCTCCGTATCTAGTAAATGTGTATTTGTTGCTTTGGGTGAGGTGATATTATCAAGCTGTCAATATTGGATGAGCTCATGTACCGAACTTGTCAATATAGGGAAGTATGAGCACATCTCCTTTCCAATATTATATGTTTGATATTATCACCTAATCCAAAGGCAATAAAAACACATTTACTAGATAGTTAAAAAATGAATAGCCTCCAATGAGGTCTCAAATACTTTCAGAAAAACATTGACGATATTTTTACTACATATAAAATTTTATTAATTGCATTTGTTAAACAAAACAAGGCGTATTAAACTTTTTAAAATAACTAAAAGTATTAAAATAGGTTTTAATATAAATAATTAACGGTGTGCTCGTGATATTTTTGCAAAAAGAGAGGTTTTATTAAGGAAAAATCAAAAAAAGTAACATGTTTTAGTTGAAAAAGGTAATTGTACTGCATTTGTTAAAAATAAAAAATAAATAAGCATCTTAAAATTGGTAAACTTTTTAATAATTATAAGTATTAAAATAGGTTTTAAAATGAATAAATAAGTGGTTGCCCATTATATTTTTAGAAAATGAGGGATTTTAGTAAGGAAAAATAGAAAATGTAACATGTTTTAGATGAAAAATGTTATTGGCCGTGTTATTTTTAGAAAATGAGTGGATTTTGTTAAAAAATAGAAAAAGTAATTTATTTTAGCTGAAAAGGGTAATTGGTGATAAATAAATAATGTAATTATTTAATAATATTTAAGATTAATTAAGTATAATCAGGAATTACCAAAAATAAGGTACTAGGTATACCGAACAAACTTTAAATGTTTTGTCTTTAATAATACTAGCCCGTTATTTTTTAAAATTTATAATTATTTTTAATTTAATGATGATTAAGTCATCATCATTATTCAAGTGAAATTACTCAGGAACAGAATAAAAGAGAAAATTATGAATTTTTACATTAACAATTCTATTCAACTTACATTTTTTAACATTATATCTCAATGTTCTTTTTTATTTGTTTCAAAATCAACAATGCTGGTCCTTATTAGATTGTCCTTATTAGATTATCGGTACATGGACAAAAGCACACTACTCTTTTTTTAATATCTATAATTATATTAATTTGTATTTTCTTTAATTTTATATGTTATTACTTATTGGACTTTATTTATTAGATTTTAGAGGCTCAATAATTATGTATTGTATCTTTAGTTCCAAAAATCAGATTTGAACGTTTTGGCACACGAAACTCGCAAAATAATGTTTAATTTAATTTAGTGATGGTTTAACAATTATTTTCCAATTAAAAATACACTCAAACTGGAGAGAAAACAAAATTTTACAATATTTATTCATATTTGGTTTAAATTATCAAAATAATCTTTTTAGTAATTGAATATAGTATACCAAATACACTTTTTAATATTACATCCAACAGTTTTCATCTATATATTTTAAGATCTAACAAAATAATCTTTAATATAGTAATGGTTTAACGATTTTGTTTTAGAGTTAAAACTACACCAAAACTAAAGATAGAAGAAACTGACAAATTTTTACTTTAAGAATTTTATTTAATTTAAAAAAATTTCATGTATTTGATATAAATTATGATGATACATTTTTAGTATTTTTAATGTAATTCAACCAACAACTGAATACACTTTTTCATATTCGATCCAACCTATCTCATCTATATTTTAAAATCTAACAATTGTTATTATTTTATTGTGTAATAGGAAATAAATATCATTATTAATGGAATTGATCTTTTTACTAACTTATAATTACTTCTAATCCAATTCTAATACTAATACTTCCACTTTTGACGTTTTGTAGATAAGACTAAATGGCACTTTGCACCCCTTATGTATATTCACTTTTTCACCTTGGTCCTAAATTATTAATTAGAACAGAGTGCATCCCTTAGCTATTAATTTTAATTCACTTTGCACCCTTTTGACTTAGAAAGGTTAAAACTTTACAGTCAAGGGTAATGACAAAGGTTAATTAAGTAATTTGCTCATAAAATGAAAAGTAAAGTATAAACAAAATATAATCTCGTATATACGGACTCCCCGCCCTTGTCGTCAATTCATTTCCCCCCCTTTTTCAATTCTATTGAACCCTAAAAGACCTGGTGATTCACTACCTTAAAAACTTAAACGACTAAATGCGCGGTCGATTAAGAGTAGTCGCCCATGGAAAAACGACTTGGGCTGAAGTTCCTTCAGAATAGTGAGCGAAGGTGTTGGAGAAAGATGAAGAAGTTCCGGTGGTTGACGAACCAGTTCTGCCGGTTGGGATTGAAATGCCTAATTATGGGGGTACACTTATCTTTCTCTACTTTGTTTTCATCGTGCATGCATGAGTTTATACTTATTTTAATGTTTGTACTTAGTTATAGGTTTGTATGGTTTTGTGATGTGTATACAATGTTGTAGTGCTCTGTGGTCCCTATTGTGTTTATAACTGTCTCCGTTTAACAATTATGCTCTAGATTTACTGTCAATATATTACTTGGTTTTTTCTTTAAATTTGTTACCTATTGTAAGTGTATTGAGGGGTATGTATATGTATGTTGCAGCATCCTCCAAATATTTTACAATTAAAGTGCATCATGGTGGGGATTTTGATGATGATCTTAATGGTTACCATGGTGGTGAAATTAGCTACTTTGACATGTGTGCACGATGGCATTTTAATATGTATGACATGGAATCGATGATGACAAAGTTAGGACTGGAGTTAGGGCAATTCTGTTTGTGATTTTGCATTCCGAATACTAAGATAGTTCAAGGATTAATTCCACTTATTAAGAGTGAAGACGTGGAAACATTATCTGACTTCGTATGTTATTCTAGTTGTTTGAATTTGTATACCACTGATTCTATGATTGATTTTGGGAGTGATTTCAATGATTTTTCTTTCACTCAATTCGAAGAGGATGAAAGAATTGAAAGGATAGAACAGATTAGGGAAGAGCGTGAATATGGAGATGAAGGTGAGGAATTACCTAAGGAAGATGAAGGGGTAGAAGATGATAAACTTATTTTTGAAGGTGACAGTTGTAATGTGGATTCTAGTTATAGTGACGTAGACATACTTCCAAAGAAGAAGAAAAGAATCCCTCCTCCAAATCCTCCTTATAGGACCAGAAAAAGAGGAAGATATTCAATGTTAAGGGTAAGTTACTTCAGTTTTTGTAGCATCCTTCTACTATTAACTCTGTTTTTACTTGTGTTATATCCTTACAATTCACCTATACCTATTGTTATAATAGGGACTATTCAAAAATACTGAAGATACCTATTGTGTTGGATGACACTGATCCTGATGCAAGCCAGCCTAGCATGGAAAGAATCTGCAAAAGGTTGACTAGAATGAAGCAAAAAGATACAAATTTTTGTAACAAACCTCCGAAGAAGCTACACAAGTATATTCTCCTAATTTTATTATGCACATTTTCATCATCTTTTATCTATATGTGTTTTTGATCATGTGATTTTCCATATGTTGGTAATGTAAATGTCTGCTAGGGTTAGACCATCTTGGAATGGTGGGAATAAATACCTTGGAGGTCATCAAATAGTGTATGACTTACAAAATCACACCTATGCATACATAGGAAATGGCAATTGACAGGTATACCCTGTTTTCATGCTTGCGCTTACATTTTCTTTCAAAAACAAAGTCCTTTAGATTATATGCATGAGTGCCACAAGAAGGAGTGGTATTTGAGGGTCTACATTCATTTACTTGAACCTTTGAATGGAGAGGAGTTTTGGAAGGAAAGAAATGAGACACCTATATTACCACCGCTGCCAAGAATTGCTCATGGAAGGCCTAAGAAAAAAAGAGACAAAACTAATGACATTGTTGAAACAAGAGCTAGTGATCCTACTATGATGAAGAGAACTCGTACTTCTCTTAAATGTGGTTGGTGTAATGAATGGGGACACAACACTAGAACATGCAATTCAAAGGTATGACCATCTAAACTGTTTTGCTTTTGTCATTCACATCTATTCAATTTTAATTGACTATAATTAATCTATTTTTAGAGAGTTGACCAAGAAAAGAAGTTAAAAGAAGAGGGAGTACAACCAAATGAAGGAACTTCTAAAGTGAGGACTTGCACTAAATGTAAGCAGGTGGGACACAATAAGGGAACCTGCAAAAATGAAAGTGTTGACACAAACAATGGGAAAAAACCAACACGTGACAAGAAGAATGGGAAGAAACCAAATGTCAAACCTCCACTCCAACAACCAAATTTCAAGAGCAGTCTAGTTAAGCATGTTTTGAGATCCAGGCTAGTGCAACTCATGGAGGTATCATAAGGCCCTTCAATCCACCAACTCAGAAAAAGGGACCAAATTGCATGAATGTTGAAGCAGTTGAGGGGCAGAAGTTCACATCTCTCAAGAATTTGCAAGCAACTAGGTCAATGATGATACTACAATTGTATCTATGAAATGATTTAGTATATTTTTTCCACTAAGGAAGTTCAATATTTGTATGCTAGGGATTTAACTATTCATTACTAACTTGGCACTAACTTGGCTGTGTTTTTGACAAATACCATGAATTACATACTCTAAACAACATTATAGACTCAATGAAGTTTTAAGCATCCCCTAAAATAGGGAGGTTTGGGAGACATGTATTTAGAAAAATACCCAACTACATGTTATAGATTAGTGTAGGACAAAATTATGTTCCATCCTAAAGTCATGCACAAGCTTACCTTGTTTATTTCTCAAACCAATTCAAGTATAGTGTTATTTTTGTATAAAAAATAAAAGTTTGTAATTTTTTTAAAATATGAAAAGATTGTAATTGTTTTAAAAGTAATTCAAAGTAAATGAGGATAAAATATACTTAAAAACAAATAATTACGAAAACGAAAAGATTATAATTGTGTTAAAAGTAAGTCAAAGTAATTCAAATATTTTTTAGAGGCCCTTTAAAGTCACTAAGTTTGGAAGGGAAGTAGTCAAGAGTTGTGCACAAGAATTTGCTCATGCCAACTTGTCAATTTGAGAAAGTATTCTTCAAGATGATTTCATATGCCAATAAAATAAATAAATACATCTAATTAGTTTTAAAAGTTACCAAAAACATATACAGTGGACACCATCTTTACATGATGAAAAAAATTTAAGACATCAATACTTAGTAGAAAATTAATTTTTTATAACGTTTAAGTTTATATAAGGGTTCTTGATATTTTCTCACCAAAACTTATTTTGAGCAATGAAAAAAAAAATTGTATAAATTTATATTTAATTAATAGAATATAATCCACCTTGGTTAAAATTGTTTAATTTTTTAAATAAAAGAACATGTATTAGACTTTTTAAGCATTTGAATCCGTTGAAATTGTGGGTTAAACAAGCCACATATATATAAGATTGGAAAATCATTTGTTGGGCTTTTTAAGAAATTTGCAACTTTTAAAGGGTATGAGCCCATTAAGTTAATTTCCCCGCATATATAAATAGAGGGGCTGGCTCAACCTTTACCTATATACTAACCCTAACCAAAACCCTTATCTCCGCCTCCTTCTTCAAACTTGACTGGCCGCCTCCAACCAAAAATCGCATCTTAGCCTCCCTCGTTGAAACATCATCTACTAACACTAACCAAAATACCTCATAATACCTCATAACCCAACCCGCATACATCTAGAGCATTTCTAGAACTCTGGTTATATATCTCTTTTCACAGGCTACACATATTTATACACAAACCCATATTTCTCAAATCTCAGTGATTCACCCCACATATATCACAATATAACTAGAACAACTGAGAAAGATTTGATGAATATAAGAACAACGGTCTTTCAAATCGACTAAATCCATTTTGTATACCTAAAGGTAAATTTTTATTTATCAATTTTCACATTCAAGTTTTTACATTGTAGTTGCCAACATACATTATCTTTCTTGGTACAATATATATAACAATGTTTTTTGTGTTTGTTATGTTATGTTGGTTTATGTAGTTAGTTTGATTTCCACATGTATATCTTATACGGGACAAAACTCCATCTTCATTATCAATAAGAATAAATGAGCATAGGATTTGCAGTGTGAGTGTAATTATTCACATTAAAACACCCAATATGTAGAATTAAAATTAATGATTGAATTTTATTTCTATAATTATCTTATAGATATTAGTACCACAAAGACTCCACCAATCTCTATAGATACTAAATTTTATGTTTTTGCTATGTTGATTGCAATGCCTAAAAGAAACATAGTGGTGCAAGAACCACGTGAGTTACATAGGCTCGGGATAAAATAATGTGCCATGTAGAAGAAAGAATGAGGGGGAAGGGAACAGTACAGACAATATTCGTGCCTTGATTTTGTTTTCGTACTAGAAATTTTTTTATCATTGCCTTTAAATTAGTAATATACTGTAATTAGATATGTAAAACTAATCCCCAAGTGTTGATTTTAGTTACATGTAATTAGGATTTGTTACCTTGTTAAGATATTATGGCTTGCGTATAAATCATCGATTGCTATTATATGACGTAATTAAAAGCTTCAATAATTCATTTTTTTGTAATTATTTATTCAACTCCATCAAACTAGTTCTTGTACGTTACGAAGCTTATCAAGCAAGGCGTTTATCTTTTGGTATGTACCCTTGGTCCAAGCTCTACGAGTTAGAAGATGTTGAAAAAGATTCAAAAGATGTCTAGTTGTGAACTTTTCGCACACTGTGACAATTCTTCCTAACGGTGCAACTCAAGTTAAAATTAACAACTTGGATAAATCTTTGTAAGTGAAATTACTCCTTCCCGCATGATTGCTTTATCGGTTTGCTTATCGGTAATGTGATGGTCAAGATGTAGTTAAATATAGTATTAACTTCTCGGAAAGTCTATTAGGCCTCATTGGAGGCTACTCATTTTCTCCATATCTAGTAAATGTGTATTTGTTGCTTTGGGTGAGGTGATGTTATCGAGCTGTCAATATTGGATGAGCTCATGTACCGAACTTGTCAATATGGGGAAGTATGAGCACATCTTCTTTCCAATATTATATGTTGGATATTATCACCTAATCCAAAGGCAACAAAAACACATTTACTAGATAGTTAAAAAATGAATAGCCTCGAATGAGGTCTCAAATACATTCAGAGAGGCTTTGACTATATTTTTACTACATCCTGAGCATTAGTTACTAATAAGTCTACCTGATAAAGTAATCTTGTGGGACGGGGTAATTTCACTTTGAAAGATTTCTCCAAATCATTAATTTTATCTTTAGTTGCAACCTTAGGCAGATTTGTCACAGCCTCCAAAGTTCACAACGAGACATTTGGTAAGAATTATAATGAAAGGAAAGCTTTATTATTCTAAAACTTCAAAAATTACAAGAAACACAAAACTAAAAATAGGATTTATAAAAAATTGAAGCTAAAAAAGATATATACCTAATTGAAATTGTGAAACAATTGAAGCTCCAAAAGTCCGTGTTTGAAAGCTCCAATTGAACCCATGTGTAGAAGCCCCAATTGTACCCCTGTGTTAAGCCCCAATTGAAACAAAATAAATTTATAGACTGCTAGGACCCATGAATAAATTGGTAAAACCAGATGTTTAAAGTAGAAGATAGTGAAGAAACCCAGATGTCTTGAAACTGAAGGCTGTGAAGAGACAGCATCCTGAAGAGAGAGTGTTTTGGGATAAACCTAGTCCCCAAATGTGTTTTAATTGTTTTTAGATATTTAGTTTTTAGAAAAAATAAACTGGGCGGGATAATTTTGGTCAAAGATGTGACCCGCAAATATTTGGGCCTTGATTTTGCTTGCATACTAGCAAACTTGCTTTCACTGCCTTTAAATTAGTAATATACTATAATGAGATATGTAAAACTAATCCCCAAGTGTTGATTTTAGTTACATGTAATTAGGATTTGTTAACTTGTTAAGATATTATGGCTTGCGTATAAATTATCGATTGTTATTCTATGACCTAATTACAAGCTTCAATAATTCATTTTTTTGTAATTATTTATTCAACTCGATCAAACTTGTTTTTGTACGTTAGGAAGCTTATCAAGCAAGACCTTTATTTTTTGGTATGTACCATTGGTCCTAGCTCTACGACTTAGAAGATGTTGAAAAAGATTCAAAAGATGTCTAGTTGTGAACTTTTCGCAGACGGTGACAATTCTGCCTAACGGTGCAACTCGAGATAAAATTAACAACTTGGATAAATCTTTGTAAGTGAAATTACTCCTTCCCACATGATTGCTTTATTGGTTTGCTTATCGTTAATGTGATGGTCAAGATGTAGCTGAATATAGTATAAACTTCTGGGAAAGTCTATTAGGCCTCATTCGAGGCTACTCATTTTCTCCGTACCTAGTAAATGTGTTTTTGTTGCTTTGGCTGAGGTGATATTTTCGAGCTGTCAATATTGGATGAGCTCATGTACCGAACTTGTCAATATGGGGAAGTATGAACACATCTCCTTTCCAATATTATATGTTGAATATTATAACCTAATCCAAAGGCAACAAAAACACATTTACTAGATAGTTAAAAAATGAATAGCCTCGAATGAGGTCTCAAATACTTTGAGAGAAGCTTTGACTATATTTTTACTACATCATGAGTATTAGTTATTAATAAGTCTACCTGATAAAGCAATCTTGTGGGAAGGGGTAATTGCACTTTTAAAGATTTCTCCAAATTATAATTATATCTTCAGTTGCAAATGAAAGGCATATGTTTAGGCCTATTTGTTTACATCGAGGATTCAACTCAACTTAAACAAGTTTGTAATAAGTAAGTAATAATTCAATTGTCACAGTCACAGGAATCTCAGACTCAGTGAAGTCTTCAAAGAAGTGGATTTATTAAAGTGACATAGGTTTTAGATTTGTGACAGCAAATGTAGAGGTTACAAAGATTGATCAACAGTCAAAAGCAGACAATGGACCACAACTTAAAGTCAAGATGAAGAACATACATTGAAGTTAATCATTTATGAACCAGACAGTGCATCAAATGACAACCTCAGCAATGGATATTCTTCATCAAGTTCAAGTGGTTCAAGAATTGGTTTTTCTATTCTATGAGAATTTAAATTCTATTTTAAATTAGTTATTAATTTATTTATTAAATTAATTCATCAGAATTAATTTAGCAAATAAATTAAGTAATTAATTTATTGAATAAATTAATTCATCAGAATTAATTTGTGAAATAAATTAATTATTAGAATTAATTTAGAATTAGAATTTGAATTAAATTAGAATTCATTAATTAAAATGAACTAGAATGACTACCCATGATAGTCATATCGGTAATCATACCGGCAATCATCCCGGTAGTCATCCCGGTTTGTTTTAGATAATTCTAATTTAATTATCCTAAATTATCATAGTCATGCTAAGCCATTTTGGTAGTCATCCAAAAGGCAACACACGTGCACGTTTTGTCAAGTGGTTAATCAAAAAGGTGATTAACTTTATAAGAAGATTTGATCAAGACAGAAGATTGTTTTTATCAACATCACATTCATAAAAAAAAACTTTTGTGAAGAACTCTGCCGAATCATTTCTTCTGTGAATTAAATTCTAGAATCATAGTGTTAAATCTAAACCACTAGAATTCATTCACTTGTATTGCTTTGACTATCTAGAGGATTTTTATACCTAGAACGTATCTCAAATTATCAATTATTGTTATATCTTTTTATTACAAAAATAGATAAATTCATGTCGAATTTATTCTAGATTTGTTTTAATTAGTTTGAGATTCAATCTTGTAATCAGTACCTCATTTGTAACACCTTTCAAGTTTAATATAAGTTATATTTAACTTGAATTCTGTTTCATTTAATTCCGCCATAATTTGTTCTTAAATTGTTTGATTCTAAATAGAACAAATTCGATAAAACGGTATAGTTTGTATTCAACCCCCTTCTACAAACTTATCAGGACCTAACAATTGGCATCAGAGCCTTTTGATTAATATACAAATCAAAGATCCAATTGTTTTGAGATTTTTTTCTTAAACTCTGAATTTTTTATTATTCCTAAAAATCTCAAAAGATGTCTACTACACACAAAGTGGGTACAGTCAAAATCCCAATGTTCAGCAAGGAGCATTATCCTATGTGGAAGAAGAAAATGCTCCTATTTCTTAAAGTTGCTAATGTTAAATACATTGATGTGCTGAAGAATGGACCAAGACTCCCTATGATTATTGAGGGGGAGCTAATAGAGAATGATGTTGTTACTAGGGCTGCTAGGATGTACCCTAAGGATCCCAAGGACTACACTCCTGATGAAAAAGAGGATGTTACCTTGGATGCTTGTCTACAGTTGATACTGGTTGATTGTCTTGATCCTTCAATGAAGGGACAGAGGAAGTTAGAGAGAATAATCTGGAAATTCTCACCTCTCAATATGAGCATTTCAGATCAAACCCTGGTGAAGGTATCACTGAGGTTTTTGAGAGATACAACAAATTAATCAATGATCTGAATCTCAATGGGAAGCACTACACTATCAAGGATATTAACAAGAAGTTCCTACTGACACTTCCACCTCATTTGGAGCACAGAATATCTGCCATTAGAGAAGCGAGAGATCTTAGAGAGATTGGTTTGGAAAGACTGTATGGTGTTCTAAAGACCTATGAGCTAGAGCAGATTCAACAAAGGGAGCTGTATGGAACTGGGAAGATAGTTAGTACTTCTACTGCATTGTCTGCTGAAGTCTCACAGAAACTGGAAGTGAAGGCTATTCAACCTTCCAGTTCTAACATGAATGTTATTGATGCTGAATATGGTTTAACATCCATAGATCAATCTGGTGGTGACTTATATTCTTTAGAGGAACTTGATCAGCTGGAGGATGGTGATTTGGCTTTGATAGTCAGAAAGTTTGGGAAGTTCAGATTCAAAAGGAATCCCAATCTTAAGTTCAGGCCCAGATTTTAGAGAGGTGGATCTTCCTCTTCAAGTAGCACAAGGGGTGGCTACAAAACTGGAACTGTGGAAAGGAGCACAATCAGATGCTACAATTGCAATGAGTTGGGTCACTTTGCTACTGAATGCAGAAAGCCAAAGCAACTGACAAGAAACACGTTTGATTCTAGCAAGAAGAACAAGATTGGGAAAGCCTATGTTGCTGAAGGAAAGAGTTGGGATGACACTGACAGTGATGAAGAAGCAGGTGAGATTGGGAACCTTGCTTTAGTGGCTAAAGAGGTAAGCACTTCATCTGCATACATGTCAGAGGTAAAGTTCACTGACACTGAAATGCTTCGTCATCTTAGTGGTACTATTTCTTGTGCACGTACTGAAAATGATAGAATAATTCTTTTGAACACAGCTCTTGAAAAGGAGATAAAAGAATTAAAACTTGTGCATGTTAATCAGAATGAACTTACTGAGAAAATAGCATTTCTTGAGAATAGGGTTAAATGTTATATTCAACTGGAAACCATTCTCAAGGAAAAGAATAGTGAGCTGAAGACTAAAGCTAATGCTTACTTCAACTCTTGTAAGACGGATAAAGAAATTATCAATAAACAATGTATTGGTCAGACCGTAGGAATAGGGTATGACTATAATGAGTCTATTGGTAAATTAAGCATAAATACCCCTAATAGAGTCAGTCCTGAAGAAAGGGGTATTCCTGATGTGCTTAAAGGTATTGATAAACCTTTATTTAGAGAGTCCCAAACAGATCCTCTGGATGAATACTCTATCATCATTGCAGAGGAGATACTTGAAGAAGATCTTGCTTTTGAAGTTGAACAGTCCAACAAGTGTGTGTCTGACAAACCAGTCAAAGTTGTTTCTGCAACGAAGACTAAGTCAGACATTCATAAAGTGGATCAAAACAACTGTAAAACTAACATGCCTCCTGTTAATTATTCTCATAAAGCATGTGGTGTGATAAATTGCATGTCTTGTTCTTTCAATGTTATGTATGCTTATTTTAATAGTAAGCATGTATCTAGTGATAAGACTGCTCCACGTCAACATGTTAATAATAAGAAGCATGTTAAAGCTAAGACTACTAGTCCTCCTAAGACTAGAGTGGATTCATTTATCCCTAAACCTACTCAGAAATGTGTTAAGGCTGGCTATAAATGGAAACGTTCTTTTGTGAAAGAGGTTGAAGTAGTTGTAGCTAAAAAGGTTGTTTTGCCTGACAAAGGCCAGTTCTTTAAGTATGCCGGACCCAATCAAGTTTGGGTTCCGAGGAAGGACTAATCAATTTGATATTGCAGGGAGTTAAACAGGTAAACCGTGTTATGTGGATTCTTGACAGTGGCTATTCAAGGCATATGACCGGAGATAGAGCCCTGTTATCAGATTTGGTTGAGAAAGCTGGCCCAGTAGTTACCTTTGGAGATAACAGCAAGGGTATTACGAAAGGATATGGCTGTTTGAAGTTTGGAAATGTTATCATTGATGATGTATCATTTGTGGAAGGTCTGAGGTTCAATCTTCTCAGCATCAGTCATTTCTGTGACAGAGGATATGATGTTTCCTTTGAAAGAGAGAAGTGTCAGATCCTTCACAAGAAGAATGGAAAGCCTGCTCTTCAAGGAGTAAGGAAAGGTGACTTGTTCATAGCTGATATGCATTCCAGATCCAAAGATGGAGTTAATTGTTTTTATGCTAAAGCTTAATGAGATGAAAGTTGGCTATGGCACAAGAAGATGTCTCACCTTAACTTCAAAATCATGAACTCTTTAGTTAAGAGGGAATTGGTTAGAGGTTTTCCTCAGATGGAATTTACACAGGAAGGACTGTGTGAGGCATGTCAGAAAGGAAAGTCAAGGAAAGATTCTCACAAGGGCACTGACACATCATCAATAACTGAACCACTTCAGCTACTACACATGCATGAATTTGTTTGGTCCAGTTAATGTGGTGTCCATGTCAAAGAAACAATATGCACTTGTGATTGTTGATGACTTTTCAAAATATACATGTGTTTTATTTCTACATTCCAAGGATGAGACCCTACACCTGGTGATTGACCATATAAAGTTGATTGAGCTGGATTCTAGATTCCCTGTTAGAGCCATAAGGTCAGATAATGGTACTGAATTCAAGAATGCAGTCCTAAATGACTTTTGTGCTGATAAAGGAATAATAAGACAGTATTCTTCCCCTAGAACTCCTCAACAAAATGGAGTAGTGGAAAGAAAGAATCGTACATTGATTGAAGCTGCTAGGACTATGTTAAGTGAGTCTAAACTTCCAACGTACTTTTGGGCTGAAGCAGCAAATACAGCAAGAGTGTTTGCTGCTTTGTCCTTCTCCGTTGATGAGAATCCAGTGGATCTAAGATACTTCTCAACTGAGATTAGATAGTTGCTTGGGTAGTCACTCAGTTTGTCCTCGGCCAAATAGCAGATTCTGAACAAGTCATTCGTCATGAATCTAACCATTGGAGGATCTTCAGTAATCTCTGGACCGACTTTCATCACGATCTCCTTAACATGCTCACGGAGCAGTTCATTTAGCCTTGTAGTTCTTTGGATCTTGATGAGTATAGCCTGCAATTCTGTATATGTCCTCTGTTCAAAAAACTTAGTGGAAATCACAAATGTACCTTTCTCCAGAAAACTGATTAATAAGCTTCAGGCACCATTTACTTTAACCCCAGCATTCAGACAGATTATAGAGGTTCTCAGTGCTTTAAAGTAAGTCTGATCTTCAAGATTAGCACTTCTGATGTCCTGAATAATAACTTCCACCTCAGCATTGTCGTTGACTTCTAATCCGTTTTCAACTCCGCAAAAGGTTTTATAAGCCATTTCCCATTCAGTACCATCTTTCTTTGCCAGATCTATCATCTTCTTCTTCCTCACTTCATTATACACTTTGAATCTCTTCAGTTTTTCACTCCTCATAATTGCTTGCTGTTTCTCTTTCTCAGCTTGCCTGGCATCTATTGCAGCTCTCTGAGCTCTTATTGCTTCCAAGGCAGCTTCTTCTTCAGGTGATAGAGAATTTGCTTCTTCTTCCATAATATCCTCCCAGATTGGATGTTCAACGGGCTCTGGATAATATGGCTCATGCTCCTCTTGATTAGGTTGCTCATGCATGACCTCAAATTCCTCTTCACTCTCCTTCTCTTCTTCTACAAGTTCCTCTATCCAGTACTGTCTGATAGGAATAGCTTCAACTGTCTCCCAAACTCCCCATCCATCCTTAGGCTTCTCTTTCTCCCCTTCTCCAACTTTCTCCCCCTTAGTTGAGGAATCCTCGATAAAAGCATCCTCAGCAT
Source organism: Heracleum sosnowskyi (assembly GCA_030848705.1). Taxonomy (NCBI): domain Eukaryota; kingdom Viridiplantae; phylum Streptophyta; class Magnoliopsida; order Apiales; family Apiaceae; genus Heracleum; species Heracleum sosnowskyi. Next base: position 108,080,021 of record CM061240.1, on the reverse strand, counting down.
AAAAGGTAGTAGAAGGATCAGGTTGCTGATTTGAAGGACCAGGTTGGCTAGTTTGTTGGTTCTTCAGCATAGTCCATATCGACTGTACTCCATCACTTTGATTTTCCATGAAATCTAGCAGATCCTTATTCATCTCTTGCATAGAAGCCAGCTTCAGGTCAATGTCATCCAATCTGGAGTTGGTAGTCTTCTCAATTTTGTCCAATCTCTGGTTCAGCTTAGACTCCACTCTAGAAAGGGTGTTCATTGCATCTTTTACCCTAGCTTGACCATCCCGGATAACCAGAACGTCTTCTTTCAAAGCTTCTTGTCCTTGTTGCAAAGCATCCACCTCATTCATGAAACCATCTTTAAGTTCCCTTACGTCCGTCCTCAACTCGATCAGTTCGTCCATAGCTTCCTTCTTTAAGGAGTGCACTGCCTGCTTCGTACCTGTTATAGTGCCAGATGCACTGCCAATGACCCTGAATGTTCTTCTGGAATCAGCTGCAGCCAAGTCAACCTTCTCTTGAATAGACTTTAAAGAAGCATTGGCTTGACTAGAGGAGATCTCTTGGTCAAAGGAAGGTCGCAGTGGAACCTTGAATAATGGAGTTCCTTCTTTGTCATGAACTGTCATCTCCTTGAGGGAAGATTGAACTTGTAGCTCTCTTTTTGTCGGTAACAGCAAATCATCAATATTAGGTAGGGTTAGGGTGTCACTCCTCACATTTGGCTCTGGGTGTACACTCAACGTTTCTGTCGGTGTTTGAATCAATTTTCCTTTCCCACTCAGGCCAGGTGTAAGTGTTTTTGTTTCACTCAAATCCTTTGTGCTGATTGTACCTGCAGAAGAAAACACCGTAGCCGTCCTTAAGGAGGTCACCGATGGTGCAATGGGGCTTCGCAAGTCCCCGTCCTTGGTTAAACCAAGTTGCTGATCATCCTTAGATGATATATCCTTTGTAGGATCTAGAGTTTGAATCTCTAGGGGGTTCGAAACAGGCTCTTTTAACAGCAGAGATCCCGAATCTTCCCCGATAGTCTGTGAAGACTTTACCTCAGTTGACTCCTCAATAGTAATTGATTCATTGTCAACGAGTTGCCGATCTGCACCTACGTCAGACCCTTTACCCGCAGGATCCAGATATGTTCCATCTGGGGAGGTAGACAATGACCCTTTAGATTGTGCATTTAGGTCAAAGCCTTCTCTCGACGTCTGTGAAGACCCTTGGTTCTTAGAACCTTCAACCAGTGAACCTGACCGTAATATGGTCGGAACACCAGTTGCTTCCGTCAATTCTTCCTTACCTGATTGAGCTAATGGTTCAGATATAGCTTTCGTTAGCGTAGCCCAATCAGCATCAGAAAAATCAATAAAGGGCGCTTTGGAAGTTTGAAATAAAGTATCAACAGTTGCCTCGGTTTCTGTTCGTCTCCTTTTAGAGGAAGGCACAGCTGCTGTTGAAGGGTGTATCTCCTTATGTGGTGCTGCTAAGGCACTATCTCCCTCTACACTCACGGATGTCTGAATATTGGGTATAGGAGGAGAAGGAGGCTCGTTTATTGTTTCATTTGGATCTTCCAAAGGCTCTTCGACCATGGTTAAAGGTTGTGGGTTTGCAACCTCCTGGTCTAGAATGGCCACTGAGGGCTCTGGATCAACATCCATAGGCTGTGGTTCAGGAGCCAGTTCAGGTTCAGGAATGTTACCTTGATTTACCTGTTCCCTTGGGGGTAGAAGTGGTAGGGGCACCGTTCTTAGATATTCAGTGAGAACAGTGGGTACCCCTGGAAGATAGTTGTTCTTCCTTATTAGAGCGGTTATGACATTGCTCTTCATCTTCATACACTCCATGGTCTCCTCTTCGGCGAATGTCTCACGCTCATCATCTGTTAAGATATCATTGAGAATTAGCTGTAGGAACCTAGGATAGAAACAAAGCACATCTTCATCTATGCCCGTTTTTTCATCCAGTGGTCCCATGCATATGATTACTTGATCAATCAGTAACCGTCCAATGTTAATATGCCTATTGTTGGCAATGACAAACCCTATCTTTTGAAGGAATAAGGGAATACCGTGCAGATTTGTTAGCTTGGCAGTAAAAACATGGATTAGGGTATGAAAGAAAAAGTTCCATGCCTTTGGCAAGTAATGCTTCAGAAACTCTCCCACAAAGAAGTTAGGTTGTTGACTTCTAATGAGAGTGAAGAAAGCATGTATCTCCTCAGTCGTGGGATCCGGAACAAGGTTTTCTGTAGGAAAATGTAAGATTCGATTAAAATCATGTTCTGTCACCCTTATTGTTCTGCCCCCTGGCACAACAAAACTGAAGGACCGTACGTTATTCTCACTTGTATCCATGGCGCTTGTGTAAAACGCAGTCAATTGATCGATGCAAAGGACCACGGGAGTACTCACAGCATATGCCACTAATGAACGTGTGTTCAAAAACTCTGCCCATGCACGAAACTGAAGGTTCGTTATGGATTGCATGTTTTGAAACGAGACATGATTAGTTTTGGTAACAATAAATTCTCCAGCCATTTGAAAATTTCCAGAAAATTTAAATAAACCAAAACTATTTTCCTTTTAAATTTAATTAATTATTAGTAATTAATTAAACCTTAGAACAAAATAACCCTTTTTATCACTTTACAATTTCGAACAAACAAAAAAAACTCCCAAATCAAGAACCCTAGGTTTCAAAATCAAGAAAAGTAATTTTAATTAAAATTTGCTTCCAAAGAAATTTATTTCAATCAAAACAATACTAATCAAGAACAGTTTACTCAGTTAAGGTTCGAAGATGACTTTGGTTTCGATGGTTTTCTTTAACCACAACCACAAATAAATACTCAGATGTTACACAGTACATAGATGTCACTATTGAAGATGGAATCACTGTAAAAACTGAAATTACTGGGTATAATTCTTGGTTAAAATTGAAAAGTATCGAGTTTTGCTTTGTTCTCCTTTGACAATATATGTAAGTATCTGTATAACTCCTGGATCTGAGAAAATGACAAAGGAAAACGTCCAAGGGCCATTTAAATACTCACTGATTTTTCAGGGGTATTTTTTTCCTTTTTCATTCGATAGTTTTATAAAGAACTATCGATGGTTTTTCTGAGGGGGTAAAATGGTCAATTTTCTTCGATAGTTTTTTTGAAAAACTATCGAAGTATTTAGAATAAGAATGCAAACGGACCTTTTCAAAAACCATCGAGAGTTTTCTATCCTTTTAAAATAAAAACTATCGAACTGCTGTATGTTTGAGAAACTATCGAGAATTTTAATAATGATCTAATTAAATTCACTTCGATGGTTTTTCTTCTTATTTTCAAAATCTATCGAGAATTTAAATATAGAATAAATTAAATTCCTTCGATATATTTTAAAATGATACTCAAAAACTATCGAGAATCATTTTCGATAGATTTTCTTTTCCTTTTCAAAAACTATCGAAAATTAAATTCGATAGATTTATCTATGTACTTGAAAAACTATCGAATTTCCTAAATTCGATATTTTTGCTTCTGTCTTCATTTTAAAACCTGTTCTTGTTTTAAAATTAGACTGTTTTATTTTCTGTCAAGTTTTAATTCTAATAAATCATTTCAAATTTACCAAAATCAATTCTTAACAGAAAATTCACAATTTTCTTAGAATAAAATCAACTAAATATCATTAAATGATATTAATCAATTAAAATCCAATAAATTATGCTGCATTAATCTACAATGTTAAAAAACAAAGTAAATTAATTCAAATTAAATAGATGCTAGAATATTTAGAACAAATATTAGCACCTAAATAATTTTTAGAATTAATAACTAATTAAATGCCAGAAGATATATCATCCATAATTATGACATACAATTAGTACAAAAATCCTAACTACGAGAATTGCAAATACAGTACAGATTACAAAGTATTTATCTCAAACTAATTAATACAAATTTAGAATAAATTCGACATGAACTTTTCTAATATTTGTAATAAAAAGATCGAATGCTAAAAGCAATGTTCGAGATAAATTCTAGGGATAAAAAATCTCTAGTTAATCAAAGCAATACAAGTAATCAACTTCTAGTGGTTTGGATTTAACAATACAAACTAGAATTAATTGCTTGAGAAGAAATGAGATCAAATGGCTTTTTCGTTCTTGAGAGAAATGAATGTGTTTGACTTGATATTATGTTCTGTGTCTTTTCTCTTCAGCCATGTTTGATATATCATTCTTCATAGCCTTGTATGACCTGTTTAATTAAATCAAAATGACTTAATTAAACAATCAATACACTTCTATGACCTGAGAATAATGTTCGGTAGAACCATGCTTCATCAATAGAACCTGCAAAATGTGTCCGGTATGACCTAGCATACTTCTACCAACTTTCGGTATGACATTTGAAAAGAACCTGTATGACCTGCTGAATGAGTCGGTATGACCTGAGAAAGGACTCGGTATAACCTATCAAATGATTCGGTATGACCTATCAAATGATTCGGTATGACCTGACATTATTCGGTATGACCTATCAAATGATTCAGTATGACCTGACATTATTCGGTATGACCTGACATTATTCGGTATGACCTTAAAATGATTCGGTATGACCTATTGTTATACCATTAAATTAATTTCCTTTAATTAAATTAGTTAATTTAAATTCTGAATTAAATTAATTCTTTTCTAGAATTAATTTAATAAATAATTTAAACAACTAAATTAATTAATTTAATAAATTAATTAATTCTAAAAGAATTAATTTATTAATTAAATTGATTAATAATTTAATTAATTAAAAGAAGATAACTTAAAATCATTGCATTCCTTTATCTTCTGAAAACCACTGAATATAGATGATTTAATTCCATTGATTGATGTCGTCATTCGATGCACTGTCTGGTTCATGAATAACTGACTTCAATGATAATTCTTCATCTTTAAAACATTTAAAGCTGTGGTTTCTTTTCTTTAGCTCTGAATAAACTCTGTATCCTGTACTTCTTCGGTCACCAACTGGAAATCTCTGTCACTGTAGTAAATCCACTTTCTTGAATACTTCACTGAGGCTTGAACAATAAATTGAACTTCTTTCAATGTAGAATAACTTCAAGTCTATAGATGACTTTAATTCTCCATTCTCTTGACATATAAAACTCTTTGAGATTCCTGTGACCTTTAATTTAATATTTACTTATTACATTCTAGTTTAAGTTGAGTAGAATCCTCGAATTACAAATAGGCTATTGCATATGCCTTTCAATCTCCCCCTATTTGTTTGTTAGAGAAAAACAACCAAATACCTAGAGGATCACTCAACTAAAACCAAGAAAAAGATAAGACCCTTAACCCTAAGTAAATACTAGAAAGTTCTGGATCAAATATGGCATTTCCAGATTTCACCAGTAAAGATAAATACAAGACATAGATGTTCCTCTAGACTGAACATATGATAACATTGAACCTGTCTTGATTTACCTAAGCTCTATACATATAACATTTACAAAACAGAGCTAACTTTCCTTTACTCCCCTGAAACTCCTCATTTTCCTTTTATATCTTTTTCAGCTCCCTCTTCCTAGATTCTCCAAATTTCTCCCCCTTAGTTGAGGAATTCTCTACAGATTTCACTTTATGAGTATCTGAAGCCAGTAGGAGTTGAGATAGTTGATGGAGTTGATCTTGGGAAGTAAATTTGTCTTCAAAATTTCCTTGAGTAGGCCCAACTGATTTTTGACAGAGGTGGAAGAAGAAGACCGTTCAACCACTTGTTCTTGAAAAATTTCTTTATCAGCCTGGGTTTTGAATAGATGTTCCTGTAGATCAGCTATGTGAGCTAACTACATTGCAGTGTATGTGTCTGTGTGTGCACTCACTTGAATTTCTCTTGTAAGTGTATCACTCATCTCACGTGCATGTGTTTCACTCAGCGTTTGACTCGCATCACTCAACATTAGCTGTCTGTTTGCTCCTTTTTGATCAGTACCTGCATTGAAACTCACCCTAGCCTCTTCAAAAGAGGTCAGTGGTGGTGCAATGGGAGTTCGCAAATCCCGATCCTCAATCATGTCTATCAAATCACTTGGATTTGAAATCTGAATTGCTTCAGTGATAGACTGACCAAGTTGCCTTCCACTTTCTCCAGATAAATCTGCGAGTGGAAAATCCCTTAGGGAGCCAGAGATGTTCCCTCTGGGAGGGGAGAAAATGATTCTATTTGATTTGGCAAAGAATCAAATTTTCCCTCAGATGCCTATCAAGGCACTTCTACCGTGACAATGGTAGGCACTGTAACCAGTTGCAGGTGCTCTGCTTTCACTGTGTCCTGAGTTTCATCTAATCGAATTGTCTTCTCCCATTGTGAGTAATGAGAGTGTGCTTGACTCAGTACAAAGTGCCATGGCCCTATGGCAAATTTCAATAGATTCATCCTGTTGAGAGAATGTCTCTAGAAACAGTTCATTGGCCATTTCAAAGTCCATATCCTATTGAGAGGATACAGATGGGCTGAGAGATACCTCAGTATATGTTGAATTTCTTTATAGGAGGCAGAGCTGTGGGATCACACACTGTTTCAATCAAAATACTTCTTTGTTTAACATTTGATTCCTGTTTAGGCTGAGATGTCAAGTAATTAAGTTGTAGACTCATTGTTTAGCTCTAAGACCTGGGATAGAGATTGTGGATCTACAATCCCTTGGTCAGCCGTAACAACCACTTGGGTTCAGCAACAGTAAAAGAAGTGAATTGAGAGATAGAAAGTAATACCTGAATTGGATTTGGCACTGAATTTCCAGCTAAGCAAGAGCTAGATCAGAAATAATATATACAATATATTTACAAAAACAACTAAGACAAATAGAAAATAAAAGATAATAAATAATAAGCAATAAAAATACAATACAATAATATATATATACCTAAAAATGCAGAATATTATAGAAGTGCATAAACAATAATACAATACAATACAGGAAATTATGCACAAACATTAGAAAAATGCAGAATATTATAGAAGTGCATAAAAATAATATAAACTTACAGAAATATTTAAACAACAATATTTACAATCTGAAACTAACTTAAATGATTCTAAATAAATAAATTTTCAATAAAAATAAATTTCTCCACTTAAAAAAAATAAGAGAAAAATATTTTTAAATAAAATAAAATATTCAGAGCTATTTAAATTTACAAGCATGTAATATTAAATGAGAATTGGAAATAAATATCATTTAAATGACAAGAGAAAATGAATTTTTGAAAGAACAAACATGACAGAGATATTGTTAATCACTAAGACTGTTTAACATACCCAATTTACCAACTAACTTGATAAATGTGGATTCGTCAATGGATTTAGTGAATATATCTGCAGTCTGTTCTTCTGTGGGTACAAAGTGTAACTCCACAGTTCCATTCATGACATGCTCTATGATAAAATGATACCTGATATCAATGTGCTTCGTTCTCGAGTGCTGCACGGGGTTGTTGGAGATTGCTATGGCACTTGTATTACCACACAAAATAGGAATTTTGTCTAATGCAAAACCATAGTCCTTTAATTGATTCCTTATCCATAAGATCTGAGCACAACAGCTTCCAGCAGCAATATATTCAGCTTCTGCTGTTGAATTGAAAACTGTTTGTTATTTCTTGCTATACCAGGAAATCAACCTACCTCCTAGGAATTGACAACTCCCAGAGGTACTCTTTGTATCCACAACACTACCTGCATAATCAGAATCTGTATATCCAACAAGATTAAAACCAGAATCTTTAGGGTACCAGATACCTAGATTAGGTGTACCCTTAAGATATCTCAAGATTCTTTTCACATCAACGAGATGTAGATCTCTAGGGTCCGCTTGGAACCTTGCACACAAGCATGTAGCATACATAATATCTAGTCTACTAGCAGTAAGATAGAGTAAGGAGCCAATCATATCTCTGTAGCTTGTAACATCTACCTTGATAGAATTGTCAGAAGCTCCAAGTTTCATGGCTGTTGAAGATGGAGTCCTTGATGATGCTGAATCCTCCATGTGATACTTCTTGAGGAGTTCTTTGAGATACTTGGATTGACAAATAAATATACCATTTGACCTTTGACTTACTTGCAATCCAAGAAAGAACTTCAGCTCACCCATCATACTCATTTCAAACTTACTCTGCATTAGCTCAGCAAATCTCTTACAGAGATTATCATTAGTAGACCGAAATATGATGTCATCCACATAGACTTGGACTAATATCATATTACTTTTGTGTTTCTTTGAAAAAAGAGTTTTGTCTATGATACCTCTAACAAAACCATTTTCTAAAAGAAAACCAGAGAGAGTGTCATACCATTTTCTTGGGGCTTGTTTGAGACCATAGATAGCCTTGAAGAGAAAGTACACAAAATCCAGCAGCTCCTGATTTTCAAAGCCAGGGGGTTGTTCCACATACACTTCTTCATACAGCTCACCATTCAGGAATGCACTCTTAACATCCATTTGATAGACTTTAAAATTGGAATAAGCGGCAAATGCTAAGAACATCCTGATGGCCTCAAGTCTAGCCACTGGTGCATAGGTTTCATCATAATCAATGCCTTCAGCTTGAGAATACCCTTGTGCAACCAGTCTTGCCTTGTTCCTTGTAACAATGCCATCCTCATCTAGCTTGTTCATGTATACCCATCTTGTACCAACTACTTTCTTGTTCTTTGTCCTGGGTACCAGCTTCCAGACTTGCTGTTGTTCAAACTGATTGAGTTCATCTTGCATAGAAATCACCCAATCTGGATCAGTCAGTGCTTCCTCAGTTTTCTTTGGCTCCATTTCAGATAGAAATGCTGAATAATGACATTCATTCTGAGTTGCACTTCTAGTTTTAACTCCAACATCTGGATCACCAATGATCAGCTCAAAAGGATGAGCTCTATTCCATACAGTCTATCTTGGAAGATTTGATCTTGATGATTCGCCTTGAAATTCACTTTGATGTTGTGAGTAACTAGTTGATCCTTCATTTGCTCCCCCTGAGTTGTTGCTTGATTGCCTTGATGATTCTTCTCCAGTGTTGGTGGTATCTCCATTGTTACCAATGTTTCCACCACCACCACCATGATCATTATCATCATTGTTATTATCATTACCAGAAATAACTTCAGGTGGGGCTCCATCATCTGATTCTGAGTCTAGCAAGTTATCAAACTTCAGCTTCTCAGATGAATCTTCTTTTTGGATATTAGGGAGCTTAGTGTCATCAAAAGTAACATTGACACTTTCCTTTACCGTGTGACTGCCCACCAAGTAGACCCTGTAAGATCTTTTGGAATAACCAACAAAAATAGCTTCTTGTGCCTTAGCATCAAACTTGCCACGTTTAACATTGTCATCTATAAGCACAAAGCATTTTGTTCCAAATACATGAAAGTACTTGACAGTTGGTTTCTTGTTGTTCATGATCTCATAAGGAGTCTTCATTAAGTCCTTGTTGATTAAAGTTCGATTCTGAGTATAACAAGCTGTATTCGCTGCTTCAGCCCAAAAGTACGTTGGAAGTTTGGACTCACTTAACATAGTCCTAGCAGCTTCAATCAATGTACGATTCTTTCTTTCCACTACTCCATTTTGTTGAGGAGTTCTAGGGGCAGAATACTGTCTTGTTATTCCTTTATCAGCACAAAAGTCATTTAGGACTGCATTCTTGAATTCAGTACCATTATCTGACCTTATGGCTCTAACAGGGAATCTAGAATCCAGCTCAATCAACTTTATGTGGTCAATCACCAGGTGTGGGGTCTCATCCTTGGAATGTAGGAATAAAACCCATGTATATTTTGAAAAGTCATCAACAATCACAAGTGCATATTGTTTCTTTGACATGGACATCACATTAACTGGACCAAACAAATCCATGTGCAGTAGATGAAGTGGTTCAGTTATTGATGATGTGTCAGTGCCCTTGTGAGAAGCTTTCTTTGACTTTCCTTTCTGACATGCCTCACACAGTCCTTCCTGTGTAAATTCCATCTGAGGCAAACCTCTAACCAATTCCCTCTTGACTAAAGAGTTCATGGTTTTGAAGTTAAGGTGAGACATCTTCTTGTGCCATAGCCAACTATCATCTGATGAAGCTTTAGCATAAAAACAATTAACTTCATCTTTGTCCCGAGTTCAGATCAGCTATGAACAAGTCACCTTTCCTTACTCCTTGAAGAGCAGGCTTTCCATTCTTTTTGTGAAGGATCTGACACTTCTCTCTTTCAAAGGAAACATCATATCCTCTGTCACAGAAATGACTGATGCTGAGAAGATTGAACTTCAGACCTTAAAGATACATCTTCAATGATAACATTTCCGTACTTCAAACAGCCATATCCTTTCGTAATACCTTTGATGTTATCTCCAAAGGTAACTACTGGGCCAGCTTTCACAACCAAATCTGATAGCAGGGCTCTATCTCCGGTCATATGCCTTGAACAGCCACTGTCAAGAATCCACATAACACGGTTTACCTGTTTAACTCCCTGCAATATCAAATTGATTAGTCCTTCCTCGGAACCCACACTTGATTGGGTCCGGCATACTTAAAGAACTGGCCTTTGTCAGGCAAAACAACATTTTTAACTAAAACTACTTCAACCTCTTTCACAAAAGAGCGTTTCCATTTATAGCCAGCCTTAACACATTTCTGAGTAGGCTTAGGGATAAATGAATCCACTCTAGTCTTAGGAGCACTAGTAGTATCAGCTCTAACATGCTTCTTATTATTAACATGTTGACGTGGAGCAGTCTTATCTTTAGATACATGCTTTTTATTAAAATAGGCATACATAATATTGAAAGCACAAGACATGCAATTAATCACACCACATGCTTTATGAGAAGAATTAACAACAGGCATGTTAGTTCTACAGTTGTTTTGATCCAACTTATGGATATCTGATTTAGTCTTTTTAGTTGTAGCAACTTTGACTGGAATATCAGATATACACTTTTTGGACTGTTTAACTTCCAAAGCAGTATCTTCTTCACGAATCTCCTCAGCAATGATTATAGAGTATTCATTCAGAGGATCTGCCTCGGACTCCTTACAGAAAGGTGTTTCAATACCCTTAAGCACATATGGAACACCCCTTCCTTCAGTTTTGACTCTACAAGGGGAATTAATTCCAAGCAATCCAATGGCCTCATTATAATCATAACCTATACTGACATGATTACCAATAGCTTGTTTATTGAGAATCTCTTTAGCCGTCTTACAAGAGTTGTAATAGGCATTAGCTTTAGTCTTAAGCTCACTATTCTCTTTCTTGAGAATGGTTTCCAGTTGAATATAACATTTAACCCTATTCTCAAGAAATGCTATTTTCTCAGTAAGTTCATCCTGATTAACATGCACTAGTTTTAATTCTTTTATCTCATTTTCAAGATTTGTGTTTAAAAGAATTATACTATCATTTTCAGTGCGTGCACAATCTAAGGTGCCAGCAAGATGACGAATCATTTTAGTATCAGTAAATGTTACCTCTGACATGTATCTGGATGAAGTGCTTGCCTCATTAGCCACTAAAGCAAGGTTCCCAATCTCACCTGCTTCTTCATCACTATCAGTGTCATCCCAACTCTTACCTTCAGCAACATAGGCTTTCCCAATCTTGTTCTTCTTGCTAGAATCAAATGTGTTTCTAGTCACTTGCTTTGGCTTTCTGCATTCAGTAGCAAAGTGACCCAACTCATTGCAATTGTAGCATCTGATTGTGCTCCTTTCCACAGTTCCAGTTTTGTAGCCACCCCTTGTGCTACTTGAAGAGGAAGATCCACCTCTCTGAAATCTGGGCCTGAACTTAAGATTGGGATTCCTCTTGAATCTAAACTTCCCAAACTTCCTGACTATCAAAGCCAAATCACCATCTTCCAGCTGATCAAGTTCCTCTAAAGAATAGAAGTCACCACCAGATTGATCAATGGATGTTAATCCATATTCATCATCAATAACATTCATGTTAGAACTGGAAGGTTGAACAGCCTTCACTACGCCATAGATTGCTTATAGCAACCCCCAAACTGTGTTACCATAGACCCGTTTTAAAGTTACCATAGGCCAAAATTGGGCTATAGTAACACCAAAGTTGTGTTACGTTCTCAGCAGTAACTACAGGTATCTAAGGTAACATAAAACCACAGCCTATGGTAACATAGCAAATGTGGTTGCAAAAAACCTCTATAGTAACATCTTAAACATTCTATAGTAACATAGTTTGTGTGTTACAATAGATGATACAAATTTGCACAACAGTGGGGCCCACATGTGGGATCCCCACGTGGGACCCCACGTGGGACCCCCACGTGGGGCCCACATGTGGGGCCCACTTCTGGGTAGGGGCCACATGCGGGGCCCACTTTTTGTGCCTGCAGTGGGGCCCACCTGCTCACTGTTCAAGGTCTATTGTAACACCTAATATTACCTACTGCAACACCTAATATTATCTAATGCAACACATACAGTGATAAATATAATAGCCTATTGCAACACACATTTTACCTATTGTAACACCATAAATGTAACCAAATAAAAATGCACCAACAGAATATTTAATTCCCATAAAACAAACCAACAACAATTCTAATCGAAAAGCAACTACATCAAAATCCAAACCAATAATTCAAATCCACCAGCAATACATCAAATCCACCAGCAGTTTTATACATAACTAAAATAGACAAAGCAATAGAAGTCTAAGAGCTAGGTCCATTGGTCATAGGAGTACCATCACCTACTGTGTCACTGGAAATCGTCGCACAGATTTCACCAATATCAACATTCAGAGTGGGGTTTGCTTCAGCTAATTTTTTTAGGGCCAATGTCAAGTTGTCCTGGACCTTCCGATTGATCTTGCCATCCACTTCAGCGCAGACCTTCTGGTTTACCTTTGCTTCCACTTCGACAGCAACTTCCTGCCTTATCTTTTTTGTTAGCTCTTGCACGTATGAATCGGTTGGAGCTGGAGCTGAAGTAGAAGTTTTGAGACACTTCGGGTCATGTCTTCCTATAAGCCAACCTCGACCATGAGATTTTTTTGCACCCAAAACTAGTTCGTCAAGACCATCAAGCCCTTCTGATGATCCGAGTTTCTTGTTAATTTTATCATAGAAAATAAATCTAAGTCAATATATGAAAATGAAAATGGACTGTAAAGATGAAATATGGACTGTAAAGATGAAAATGGACTGTAAAGATGAAATATGGACTGTAAATATGAATTGTTACTTACAATTCTGAACTCCATCACATCAGGATTAGATTGGTATTTTCGTCCAGGCTTGCGCTTACGAGTTTTGGCAAAAATCTTTGCATAATATAGGTCGTCATCTGGCTGCTCGCCATCTGGCTGCTCGCCATCTGGCTGCTGGTCATCTGGCTGCTGGTCATCTGGCTGCTCATCATCTGGCTGCTTGTTTTTCTTGCAAAAATTAATAACCAATATGCAAAAATTAAGAACCAACCTTTATGAACAGAAACTTATGATGTGACACAATCCTAGATGGAAAGAAATAAGCGTTTAATCTAAACTATAAACTACTAGATAAAAACTTGTAAACTGAAATTAAATTAAAGAGAATCCATTTTTCACAGATTTATATTAAATTAAATTAAAGAGAAGCAATTTTCTTAACTATAATTCACGACTCTAAAAAAGATTGACATTTTATTTTTTGACAATCCTGAGTAATTTTATAATTACATAAACTAATCCATTTTCAGTGGGGGCTTAGCTTAGCAACTAGATGATTTAAATTAAATTAAAGAGAATCCATTTTCACAGATTTATATTAAATTAAATTATAGAGAAGCAATTTTCTTAACTATAATTCACCACTCTAAAAAAGATTGACATTTTATAATTTTTAACTAGATTGACAATCCTTTGTATTGATTGACTCACAACAGGATTGATAATAAATTTTCAGGAACTTACCATCTTGTGTTCAATTTGAGAAAATAGTTTGGGGCCAGCAGTGTGCGTGTCTGTGTATTGACGACGACTTTTAGCATTTCTTTCAGCCCTCTTCTGCAAAAAAACATGAAAAAGAGCACTAGTTTATGTCACTGAAAATTGAACAAATGGCAAACCTGTAGAAAACAACACCTTTTTATACATAAAAATTATACCTGAATTTCAGGATCTCCCCAAAATTTTAGGAGCAGCTTAAATTCCTCAAGTGGAATCTCATCCGGCTTATTTTCTAGCCTCTCCTCATCAGTTGCATACGCAGTATAATGACTGCTCTTTATTCGACTCTTGTACCCCTTCCAACTCTGTTGAATTGTCTTCCATGACCATGTTTTTAATTCCTCGGGAATAATATAGCGTTGCTTACATATAAATCAAATATAAAATGGAATAAGTTAGTCTAAAATGCTATCTGACCAATATTATTTACATGAAGCTAGTTAAAGTTTAATGATTACCTTAACATAATTCCACAGGGTATTCTTTAGATTTTCAGGAACATGTTCCCAAGATGCATAAGTAAGTGGCACACACCTCTTTAGTGTCCCCAGAAAGCGACTCAATTCTGAAACATTTTTATCGTCATCTGAAACAGGCTGGCACTTTTTATTCATGGAGATGACTACCCTTTTCTCAAACGGCCTTGTATGTACCTTATCCATCCTCGTTTTCCCTCGTAATCTCTTAGGAACTTTGACTTAAGTACCGAGTTCAAAACATATAAAAAGTTAAATCAAAACACTATTATGTAATTGCCTTGTTTCACAAAGGAATAACATGAAAATGATTCAAGTAAATACACATAAAAATGATTCAAGTAAATACACATATTTATATTGACATGCATATGAATTAATACTAATGTATACAAGTATTAAATCAAATAAACGAAGATAAACCTGCTTCAACTTCTTCCATTTCAATGTCTGGCAGGTCAGTTTCCGGAACTTTGTCATTTTTAGTTCCACTTCCAGTTGCAATCGCTGATGCAGCTTCTTTTTGTTTGCGTTCCCGCATAGCAAGATAATCCACCATTGATCCAAGTCCTTGACAACATGGTAACTGTGTTTTTGCAGGTTCCACCATACCTGAATTTGCCGCCGCCTCATTCTTATCATTCTGAGTGGAACCATTTTCAGTTGTAGTCACAGCATTAGATCGTGAACGAGTAGTTGGTCCATTAAGAACCTTGTTTTTTTTCACTTTTTGGGTTTTCTGAAAAATAAATTGAATTAGTACTAAGATTAAAATTTTAATTAACTCGCTACATGGTAGAAAAGATGCACCTTTGGCAGAATTTCTGAAGCATCATCTTCGCTTTGTTCCTCACTTTCTTCAATATATTCATCCTCGTCTCGAATATTTTTTTTCCCTTTACTTTTTCCTTTGTCCTTTTTGAATGCAGCTGACACACCAACAGCTAATTCAGGCACCCCTAGAGCTCTACACCTTTGTCTGTTTCTCTCCATATTTAGAAATTTAATCATTTCATACTTGCTCAGCTTCATAGGTTTTATTGGAGATGATGGAGAAAGTGGTGGGGGAGGTGGTAGAACATCATCCTGCACGTGCGTAATTAAAAGAAACATATAGTTAGTGAAATAGCAATATATGTGGAACATCGATTAGGTTACATATTTGTATTGATTTTGGTTATCTAACCTCCATGTCATTCTCATCCATATTTTCATCTCCATCTACGTCTTCACCTTCATCTACGTCTTTACCTGCATCTATTGAATTATGTAAATCCAATTTCCTCCGAACACTTCCAGACTTCAGATCCACATTTTCATCAATGCCTTGTGAATTTTTGATCAATGCCGACTTCTGAGCACTTTTCTCTTCAACAGATTTTGGCTTCTGCTTGAGGGCTGCATCAATGATTTCTGGTCTAGCACCAACCAGGCGTGCCGAGTTCCTAGCACTAGTGACTTCGGCTTCCGAGTTCCTTCTAGTTTGTTGATTTTTTAAAAGTTCCGGCTTCCGAGAACTCTTAACTTGATTTGGAATTGTGACTTGTGCATTATTCAGCCGTGCTGACTTCCTAGGAGTGTAGACTTCAGTGGACTTCTTATTTCTTTTTTGCTGCTGTAATTGATGAGTGGTCACAAACTGACGTTTCACTTGTTTAGTCGCTGCAACAATAGAATTAAATTGTTAGTACACCAACAAATATCAGAACTCTCATAAAAGTATTAATAATATGTAGATCAATATTTGTGACCTTGCTCAAACTAGAAGGAACTAACAATTTAAATATATAACTAAAAAAGTTTAATACCTTCAAACACATTTGCCCTTGGCCGTATGACTACATGCGGTTGCATTTGCGGTAATGGCTCGATTCTAGTATCAACAGTGTTATCAATATAAAGATCTATGTTGCCACCATTTTTACCTAATCCGCACAATTCTTGATCATTCGCCACCATTTTCCATCCCTCTTCCTGATTACCATCTCTTGCGTAAATTCCTCCAATTTTAGTATACTTAAGGTCATCTTTAACATGTTCCATCAGCACCATGTAAGAAAAGCAATCAGGATCTAAGTTAAACACACACTCTTTTCCACCCACATATTGTGTATTCTGAAATTTTCCCATGTGATAAATTCTTAGATTGATGCGCTTCTCTGTCATCCTAAAAAAAAAAAGAAACTTACATTAGAACCAGTTCAAACAAAAAATAAGAATCAATTTAAAAGCAACAACTGTTAAAATTTAAAAGCAGTCTAGCAAAAGAATGTAAATTAACTTATATGTACTGCTAAGACTTATTTACACACATTAAATACTATATTAACTTGACTTGGAAGTAGTGAAGCAATTAAAATGCAGTAAGTCAAAATGCAGTAAATCACTAACAAAAATTATTCAAAATTAAGAAGCATGGACTTAATTGAGAAGCACTTAACAAACACTAGACAGTTTCATTGACTACTTTTGGAGGAATGATAAATTTTGTTGCAGGTACATCTTTTCTAGACCAGCTCACATCACCAACTTGATTTCCAATTCCATGACCATGTTGAATATCATCTATAATCGGATCAATGAAACCATCCTCGCTCCCATTTTCACCTTCGACATCACACCAGTCCCTCGGCAGTCTCTTGATAACATTATGATACATCTTGTCAGTCGGGTCTTCAATATAAAAACATTGTTGTACTTGTGAAGGCATAACATAAGGATCAGTTTTTTGAATCAGTCTGTTAAAATTGACCCATGTAAGGTCATACAAATCCTTTTCTGCATGGTACCAACAACACCTAAATAGAACCACGGTAAAATCTCCCCAATAATCGATTTCGAGGATTTCTTCAATCGATCCGTAGTAATCGACAACACCAACATTTGGATTCTGATCTTTTGAACTTGCAAAGCTGGTGGTTAAGGAAGACAGAAATACACCACTATTCTGTGTTGTACACCTAGCATCTCTGTATTTTGTATAGAATCTGTACCCATTAATAACATATCCCGTAAACCTCTTAGCTGCTCGATTAGGTCCCATTGCAAGGACTTCTAGCTCTTTGGAAATGTCATTTTTTTTCCGAGTCTCTTCCTTCAACCACTTCCAGAAGTCTTCAGTGTGTGCCCTCTCTTTTTTATATTTTATCGATTTTGGATGACCATCAATTAAAGCTCGATGTTCCCTACAATAATTACCTAGTTAATATTATAAACTGCATTTTTTATAAAAGCCTTTACCCCTCTAATATAGCCGTCACTAAACTTTGGAAGTTTTATCCACGTGTTTTCCTCGTTGTCCATCACTACATTTATCAAACACGGCTCTATTAATATAAAAAGAGTAGTCGAGGTGTTTATTTCAACTAACCTAAGTAAATAACTACCTATTAATAACTAACTAATTATAAAAATAATTATGAGATTTATATACATGAGCTTAAACCTAACTACTAAACAACAGAGGGTTTTTTTAACTGTTAGTTATGACAGAGATACGAAAGAGACTAAGACAGCGAGACACATCGCGACAAAAGTCATACATAAATCACAAATTAAAATTTGACCAAAATATCACAGATTTAGGCATAAATCAACATAAATATGTAATCAGAATAAATAATAAATTCCATGTAAAAGGCATAAAAAAACATCAAAACAGGCCAAGCATCATCAAATTTATTATCAACGGGGAAACTGCATTTGGGCAATCAACACAAAATCTTTTTTGTTGTCATAATACATGTAATTAGCATTGTAGTTACCTAAGTATAACACAGACAACAACTAAAATCCAGATTATCACAGATTATATTAGAAGAACAACACATAGGTTCTCTTCAAGGAAGTTAAATTCTTATGGCTAAAAGTAACCAAGAAAACAACTATTTGAGTCATTCTAAAGATTTTAGCTAGTAGCCAAGCTTAACAAATGATAGCAAAATGGTGTATGACAATTGTTGCGAACAAAGTCTAACCAAGAAAACAAATTATAGGCATTTGACTCGTACCAAGCTCAACCACCAAAATAGTTGGGTAAGTAAAACATAACTAAATAACCAGAAAACAAATTGACTCGTACTACAAAGTTAATTGATTATATAGATTTTGCGCATATACAGAAAAATAGAGACCAAGGGGTAGAGAGATGGATAACGAGACAGAGAGATGGAGAGAGACACACAAAGAGAGAGACAAAGAGATACAAAGAGAGAGACAGAAAGAGGGGGGGGGGGGGAGAGAGAGAGAGAGGGGGAGAGTGGGAGAGAGAAAATTGAAGCAAGCAACACAGATTATACATAAATCGAAGCATATAAAGTAAGATAAAGTAAGATCTATACCTTAATTGAACAAAGCTCGAACCCTAATTGAAATCTTCAACCAAACCTCGACTGACCAGCTCGAACCCTAATTGAATCGTAAAACCAGGCTTCGCTTGACTAGCTCGAACCCTAATTGAACCCTAATTGAACTGCTATTGCGGCTGAGTTTACATTTTGAGAGAGAGAGAATGAAGAAAGAACTGAGAGAGAGAGAATGAAGAATGAAGCGGCTGTGTCTTTACTTTCCCCCCTTTCCAATTTTTCATTTTGCCGCTCGTGTCTCCTTTTTTTTTTTGCTAAGTTTGCCGCTCGTGTTTTGCCACTCAGCACAGTATTTACTTTCTTTTTTTAATTTTGTAAATATTATCAATTTATTTTAATTTCTTGAAATTAAAATATAATGTTAAATTTATTATTTTCATAATTTTGTAATAATTCACAATTTATACATAACTTAGTTTTCCTTATACATAATTTATTAAATTTTTTAATGAATTTAGGTTAAATTTAATAATTTTTTGATATTATTTTATTTAAAAACCTTTTTATTTGAAATTTATAAACAAAAGGTAATATTTATGAAAAATCAATAATTTAATTATTTGATGGAATATTACGTTTTAAAATGATAATTTCAACAATTTTGTCAAAATTAATTATTTTCTAAATTCAAATAATTATTAAATCATTAATTTTAAATAACATAAAAATTTTGTTTATGAATACCCTATGGTAACACATCACATGGTGTTACCCACTGTTAACACCTTTATAGCTATAGTAACATACTTTTGAGGATTTGGTAACACCACAATCACAAGGTTGCGATAGCTCAAAAATGTCATACCTATGGTAACATCCTTAGTGGTAACACCCATGCCCAAAAGTTGCAATAGGTCATCTATGGCGTAGTGCTTCACTTCCAGTTTCCGTGGGACTTCAGCAGCCAAAGCAGTAGAAGTACTCACTATCCTCCCAGTTCCATATAACTCATCCTGTTGAATCTGCTCCAGCTCATAGGTCTTCAGAACACCATACAGTCTTTCCAAAGAAACCTCTGTGAGATCTCTTGCTTCTCTAATGGCAGATATTCTGTGCTCCAAATGACGTGGAAGTGTAAGTAGGAACTTCTTGTTAATTTCCTTGATAGTGTAGCGCTTCCCATTAAGATTCAGATCATTGATTAATTTGTTGTATCTCTCAAAAATCTCAGAGATACCTTCACCAGGGTTTGATCTGAAATGCTCATATTGAGAGGTGAGAATTTCCAGCTTATTCTCTCTAACTTCCTCTGTCCCCTCATTGATTATCTCTATGGTTTCCCAAATGTGTTTGGCAGTATCACAGTTTAGGACATGATTATGCATGATAGGATCAAGACAATCAACAAGGATCAACTGTAGACATGCATCCAAGGTAACATCCTCTTTTTCACCAGGAGTGAAATCCTTGGGAACCTTAGGGTACATCCTAGCAGCCCTAGTAACAATGTTATTCTCTATAAGTTCTCCCTCAATAATCATAGGGACTTTGGGACCACTCTTCAACACATCCAAGTATTTAGGATTAGCAACTTTAAGAAATAAGAGCATCTTCTTCTTCCACATAGGATAATGCTCCCTGCTGAACATGGGAATCTTTACTGTACCAACCTTCTGAGTTGTAGACATTTTTGAGATTTTTAAAGAATAATAAAAATTTCAGAGTTTAAGAAAAAATCTCAAAACAATTGGATCTTTGATTTGTATATCAATCAAAAGGCTCTGATGCCAATTGTTAGGTCCTGATAAGTTTGTAGAAGGGGGGTTGAATACAAACTATACCGTTTTATCAAATTTGTCGTTTGAATAATTTAACAATTAAGAACAAATTAATGCGGAATATAAATGAAACAATATTCAAGTTAAATATAAACTATATTAAACTTGAAGGGTGTTGCAAATACAGTACGGATTACAAAGTATTTATCTCAAACTAATTAATACAAATTTAGAATAAATTCGACATGAACTTTTCTAATATTTGTAATAAAAAGATCGAATGCTAAAAACAATGTTCGAAATAAATTCTAGGGATAAAAATCCGCTAGTTAATCAAAGCAATACAAGTAATCAACTTCTAGTGGTTTGGATTTAACAATACAAACTAGAATTAATTGCTTGAGAAGAAATGAGATCAAATGGCTTCTTCGTTCTTCAGAGAAATGAATGTGTTTGACTTGATATTATGTTCTGTGTCTTTTCTCTTCAGCCGTGTTTGATATATCATTCTTCATTGCCTTGTATGACCTGTTTAATTAAATCAAAATGACTTAATTAAACAATCAATACACTTGTATGACCTGAGAATAATGTTCGGTAGAACCATGCTTCATCAATAGAACCTGCAAAATGTGTCCGATATGACCTAGCATACTTCTACCAACTTTCGGTATGACATTAGAAAAGAACCTGTATGACATGCTGAATGAGTCGGTATGACCTGAGAAATGACTCGTATGACCTATCAAATGATTTGGTATGACCTATCAAATGATTCGGTATGACCTGACATTATTCGGTATGACCTATCAAATGATTCGGTATGACCTGACATTATTCGGTATGACCTTTAAATGATTCGGTATGACCTATTGTTATACCATTAAGTTAATTTCCTTTAATTAAATTAGTTAATTTAAATTCTGAATTAAATTAATTCTTTTCTAGAATTAATTTAATAAATAATTTAAACAACTAAATTAATTAATTTAATAAATTAATTAATTCTGAAAGAATTAATTTATTAATTAAATTGATTAATAATTTAATTAATTAAAAGAAGATAACTTAAAATCATTGCATTCCTTTATCTTCTGAAAACCACTGAATATAGATGATTTAATTCCACTGATTGATGTCGTCATTAGATGCACTGTCTGGTTCATGAATAACTGACTTCAATGATAATTCTTCATCTTTAAAACATTTAAAGCTGTGGCTTCTTTTCTTTAGCTCTGAATAAACTCTGTATCCTGTACTTCTTCTGTCACCAACTGGAAATCTCTGTCACTGTAGTAAATCCACTTTCTTGAATACTTCACTGAGGCTTGAACAATAAATTGAACTTCTTTCAATGTAGAATAACTTCAAGTCTATACATGACTTTAATTCTTCATTCTCTTGACATATAAAACTCTCTGAGATTCGTGTGACCTTTAATCTAATATTTACTTATTACATTCTAGTTTAAGTTGAGTAGAATCCTCGAATTACAAATAGGGTATTGCATATGCCTTTCAGGCTTTAATCAACCTTGGTTGTTAAAATCAACTGTTGTCAATAAAAATAAATGAAATTTAGGGGAAAACTAATGATTTCATATGCCAATAAAATAAATAAATACATCTAACTAGTTTTAAAAGTTACCAAAAACATATATAGTAGACACCATCTTTACATGATGGAAAATATTTAAGATAGCAATATTGAGTAGAAAATTAATTTTTTATAACCTTTAACTTTATATAAAGGTTCTTAATATTTTTTCACCAAAATTTATTTTGAGCAATGAAAAATTAAATTGTATAAATGTATATTTAATTTATAGAATATAATCCTCCTTGGTTAAAATTGTTTAACTCTTTAACTAAAACAACATGTATTAGACTTTTTAATCATTTGAATCTGTTGAAATTTTGGCTTAAACACGCCACATGATCATATATAAGATTGGAAAATCATTTGTTGGGCTTTTTATGAAATTTTCAACTTTTAAAGGGTATGAGCCCATTAACTTAATTTTCACACATATATAAATAGAGGGGCTCGTTCAACCTTTACCTATATACTAACCTAAACCAAAACCCTCCTCTTGGCCTGGCAACATCCAACCAAAAACAGCTTCTCAGCCTCCTCCTTCAACCATCACCAGTTACCCAAAAAACCTGGTAACCCGGCCCGCATACATGTAGAACATTTCTAGAATTCTAGTTATGTAACTGTTTTCACACACTACACATATTTATACACAAACCCATATTTCTCAAATCTCAGTGATTCACCCCACATATATCACAATATAACTTGATAAATCTTTGTAAGTGAAATTACTCCTTCCCACATAATTGCTTTATTGGTTTGCTGATGGGTAATGTGATGGTCAAGATGTAGTTGAATATAATAAACTTTTGAGAAAGTCTATTAGACCTCATTGAAGGCTACTCATTTTCTCCATATCTAGTAAATGTGTATTTGTTGCTTTGGCTGAGGTGATATTATCGAGGTGTCAATATTGGATGAGCTCATGTACCGAACTTGTCAATATGGGGAAGTATGAGCACATCTCCTTTCCAATATTATATGTTGGATATTATCACCTAATCCAAAGGCAACAAAAACACATTTACTAGACAGTTAAGAAATGAATAGCCTCGAATGAGGTTTCAAATACTTTGAGAGAAGCTTTGACTATATTTTTACTACATGGTGTGCATTAGTTACTAATAAGTCTACCCTGATAAAGCAATCTAGTGGGAATGGGTAATTTTACTTTTAAAGATTTCTCGAAATCATTAATTTTATCTTCACTTGCAACCTTAGGTAGATTTGTCACAGCTTCCAAAGTTCACAACCACACATTTGGTAACAATTATAATGAAAGGAAAGTTTTATTATTCTTTTTTTTATTTGAACATAAAATAGCGTCGTGTACATATGGTCAGAAGAAAAATGTTTTTTCTGTTTGTTTAGGATTAGCAGTGTGAGTGTAATTATTCACATTAAAACACCCAATATGTAGAATTAAAATTCATGATTGAATTTTATTTCTATAATTATCTTATATATATTAGTACCATAAAGACTCCACTAATCTCTATAGATACTAAATTTTATGTTTTTGCAATGTTGATTGCAATGCCTAAAAGAAATATAGTGGTGCAAGAACCAAATGAGCTACACAGAATAAAGATAAAATAATGTGCTATGTAGAAGAAAATGCACTCATGTACATGTGGTCCGAACAAAAATATTTTTTGTGTTTGTTATGTTATGTTTGTGTATGTAGTTAGTTTGATTTCCACATGTATATCTTATGTGGAAGAAGAATGGGGGACAAAACTCAATCTTTATTATCAATAAGAATAAATGAGCATAGGACTTATAGTGTGAGTGTAATTATTCAAATAAAAATACCCAATATGTAGAATTAAAATTCATAATTGAATTTTATTTCTGTAATTATCTTATAAATATTAGTACCACAAAGACTCCACCAATATGTGTAGATACTAAATTTTATGTTGCAATTCCTAAAAGAAACATAGTGGTGCAAAGAACTACATGAGATACACAGACTAAAGATAAAATAATGTGTCATATAGAAGAAAGACTTAGGGGAAGAGGAACAGTAAGGACAATATTTGGGCCTTGATTTTGCTTGCCTACTAGCAAACTTGCTTTCATTGTCATTAAATTAGTAATGTACTGTAATGAGATATGTAAAACTAATCCCCAAGTGTTATTTTAGTTACATGTAATTAGGATTTGTTACGCTGTTAAGATATTATGGCTTGGGTATATATCATCCATTGTTATTCTATGACCTAATTAAGAGCTTCAATAATTCATTTTTTGTAATTATTTATTCAACTCGATCAAACTAGTTTTTGTACGTTAGGAATCTTATCAAGCAAGGCATTTATCTTTTGGTATGTACCCTTGGTCCTAGCTCTACAAGTTAGAAGATGTTGAAAAATATTCAAAAGATGTCTAGTTGTGAACTTTTCGCAGAGCGTGACAATTCTGCCTAAGGGTGCAACTCAAGATAAAATTAACAACTTGGATAAATCTTTGTAAGTGAAATTACTCCTTCTAAGATGTAGTTAACATCTTTATTGGTTTGCTTATCGGTAATTTGATGGTCAAGATGTAGTTGAATATAGTATAAACTTATGGGAAAGTCTATTAGGCCTCATTGGAGGCTATTCATTTTCTCCATATCTACTAAATGTGTATTTGTTGCTTTGGCTGAGGTGATATTATCCAGCTCTTAATAATGGAATTCGAGGACCTCAACAAAGAGGGATGCAACTCTACAGAGATAATTCACATCCATGTTCGAGGAAGTCAACAGAGAGAGATGCAACTCAACAAAGAGCATTTATATCTTTGTTAAGAAAAGAAGAGAGATGCAACTCAACAAAGAGAATTCAGTTGCAATAGAAGATGCTTTCAATGATAAAAATAATGGAAGTACTAGACAAAATAATAAAAGACGTTTGTGAACCAATTTAAATGCAACAAGCATTATTGTTGATACATGTAATTTATTGTCACAAATATTAAACATAATAAAAATCAAACAAGAACTATATATAGTTTTTACATGATAAAATGTATAACTCACTCTACGTGTACATTATATAAGTTTAAATTTAAGTGTTACTAAATTTTAAATAAATTCAATTTTGTGGAATCAAATCGACCTAAAAATTATGAAAAACAAAATGTTACTACAATTGCAAACTTGCTAGGGGAGTATTCCATTTTTCAAAGAATGTCTCTAGTATATTTTTTCCACTTAGGAAGTTCGAGATTTGTATGCTACTGATTTAACTATTCATTACTACCTTGGCTGTGTGTTTTTGACAAATACCATGAATTACAGACTCTAAACAACATTATAGACTCCATGAAGTTATAAACATCCCCTAGGGAGGTTTGGGAGACATTTATTTAGAAAATACCAACTTCATGTTATATATTAGAGTAGGACAAAATTATGTTCCATCCTAAAGTCATGCACAAGCTTACGATGTCTATTTCTGAAAACCAATTCAAGCATAGTGTTATTTTGGTATAAAAAAATAAAAGTTTGTAATTCTTTTAAAATATGAAAAGATTGTAATTGTGTTAAAAGTAATTCAAAGTAAATGAGGATAACATATAGTTAAAAACAAATAGTTACGAAAATGAAGAGATTATAATTTTGTTAAAAGTAAGTCAAAGTAATTCAAATATTTTTTAGAGGCCCTTTAAAGTCACTAAGTTTGGAAGGGAAGTAGAGTTGTGGACAAGAATTTGCTCATGCCAACTTGTCAATTTGAGAAAGTATTGTTCAAGAGAGCTTGTCAATGTCAGAACACTACAAGAGATAGGGGCATTAGTGACGGAGAATTAGCAAAAATCTGTCGCAAAGTAACTTTACGACAGAAAATAAACAATCCGTCGCAAAGTACTTTGCGACGGCAAGGTTCCGTCATAAAATTAGTATTTTATTAATTTATTTCCCGCCTCGGCATCAGTTTCCAGATTTATTTTACCGTGCCTTTAACCTTGCGACGGATATATGTGTTTTCCGTCGTAAAATATAACTTGCGACGGATTGTCAAGTTCCGTCGTAAAGTCCACCTGCATCTATTAAATTCCCAACGTTCTGAATTAATGGGCGCTGTAAAATAATAATAATTTATTAGACTTTGTGACGGAATGTAGAATCCGTCGCAAATTGCTTGAATAATACGCAGTAGCATTTGGTAGCATTTGTATTCTGACTAACTCCATTTCACTTCTCATTTTCTCCATTTCTCCATATAATTACCTCAAAAAAAAATTCAAGCGGATTATCATACCTCATTTCATGCATCAATGTGAGTACCTACCTTTAATTATTCATCTATTCTACAAGTTTTTTCATTATTTTGCTTTATATATTGAATTTTTCAAATATATGTGTACTTAGTGTATATATGCATATGTAATTGACATGTATGTGTTATATATATATATTTGTAGATGTCTTTTGATCGTAGTTGGATCAACCAACGTTTTCATGAAGGCACGAATTGTTATACTAGAGAGTTTTTGAATGGTGTTGATGAATTTATTAATTTTGCTAAACGTCATTGTGAGGAAGATGATGAAGAGATTAGATGTCCATGTTGTCATTGTCTTAATGTTCCTTTAAAAAGTTTTGGTGAAGTGAGATTTGATATCTTAACAAATGGATTTTGGGAACACTACACATTTTGGGATTTACACGGAGACGGTAAAGATCCATTTTTTAGTAGCTCGAGAAATGTAGTAGATGATTATGATGATGTATTTGATCCCTACGAGATGTTAAGGGATGCCGGAGCTTATGATGATGAGTGGAATGACGAGGATGATGATATTGATGGTTTGGATCTGAACAACGAATCTTCTAAATTTTCGGGATTGAAGAATGATGCGGGGGTTCCATTATATCCCGGAAGTACAAAGCACACAAAATTGACATTTGTTAGTAAGTTGTTGCACTTTAAAAGTACGCACGGGTGTAGTGAGAGGGGATTCAATGAGCTTCTCGGTCTAATTGGGGATGTGTTACCTGAAGATCATCAATTACCATCAAATTATAACGAGGTCAAGAAGATGCTTAAGGACTTGAACTTGGGATATGAGAAAATTCATGCATGTGAGAATGACTGCATGTTGTTCTATGGTGATGATAGTGACAAACAAGAGTGCGATATTTGTGGCACAAGTCGATATAAAGTGGCAAAAGAGGGTAGTAGAATAAGCATTCCTAGGAAGATTCTTAGATATTTTCCACTCAAGTCACGACTTCAGCGGTTGTATATGTCAACTCGTACTGCTGAGAGTATGAGGTGGTACAAGACTAGAGAGGTCACTGATGGTATTATGACACATCCAGCTGACGGGGAAGAGTGGAAACAGTTTGACATTAATTATCCTGATTTTTCGCGAGATATTCGCAATGTTAGACTTGGACTTGCTACTGATGGATTCTCTCCCTACAGCAACAAAACCTCGAGGATTAATTACTCAGTTTGGCCAGTTATAATGGTTGTGTACAATCTTCCACCTTCTATGTGTATGAAGGATCCGTACATGTACATGACTTTGCTCATACCAGTGGAGAAAAGCCCCACGAGAGATATCAATGTCTATTTGAGGCCCCTTATTGACGAGTTGAGACAGTTGTGGAGTGATGGTGTACAAACTTATGATGCTTTTACGGATACTAATTTTACATTGAGGGCAATGCTTCTGTGGACAATCAATGACTTTCCAGCGTTGGCAATGTTGAGTGGGTGGTCAACCAAAGGCAAGTTGTGTTGCCCAGTTTGCATGGGGGATGTCAGCGCTTCACAACTTCCACATAGTCGGAAGTGTAGTTTCTGGGGAACGGCAAAAAAATTTAGAAGATCGGGCCAGAATCGTCGACAACAAACAGGGTGGGAAGTTCGCAATAAGTGTGTAAAAATAGCTTTTCCATTGCCTGGGAAAAAATCTCTGAAGTCTAGGGCTGTTGGATTTGGTGTGACTCATAATTTTACACATTTCACTATCTTTTTTGAGCTCCCTTATTGGCACTCACTACGCTTACGTCATTGCATTGATGTCATGCACACTGAAAAAAATGTATTTGACAATTTTTTTCATACTGTGATGGATACTAAAAAATCCAAGGATACCAATAATGCAAGAGCGGATTTGAAAGCATTTGGCATTAGGGAAGAGTTGTGGATGCGTGGAAAATTAAAACCTTGGGCGCCATACACTCTTTCCCGAGAACAACAACTTCAGGTTTATAATTGGATTAGTGAACTAAGAATGCCATAAATGTATTAAACATGTTCTAGGATTTATACAGCATGCATATATAATGTGAATAAATATTAGCACACTCCCTTAAAGACCTTAAAGAAGTTAGTTTCCTAATATAAGAGCTTCACATTTCTTTTTATATTATTGTAGGCATAGTTTTGTAGATCATGTTGTTCTTTGTATCTAATTACTTTTAGTAAATTGAATTGTTTTTATAAGCCAACTTTGAATATACTTATGTTTGTTTTCAAGAGAAAAAAAAATGATTTTTTTAGAGAACCATGTGAACAAATAAATAAGAAGTAAAAGTAGAAGTTTAAAATAAATTGGTCATAAATAACAACATAAAAAAAAAAGTACTGTGACTATTTAAATAATCTTTTGCCATAAATAAATGCTTTTGGTAATTGGATAAAAATTTTAAGACAAATAAAAATTTTCCATTATTATTATTATTATTATTATTATTATTATTATATTGAGTGATTAACGAAACAATTAAAAAGTAACACAAAAGATTATATTTGCATTTATTTTAGTTTTTGTTATTTACCAAAAAAGACTATAAATATATATATTTAAATAAATAAATAATATATTATTGTCTATGTAGTAAATTGATTTCCATATTATTTCATGTAATTGTGTTATATTTCATTTATGTGAAATTTAAGTATCACTTTAATTTCTTTTTGCAAGGTGTTTAAGTATAAATTAAAAGGAATAAAGGCAAAATAGGGCAGTTAACCTAATGTGTTATGGCCTTATGGGTTTTAAATTTAACAGGATATACTGGATGAAACTGGTAAGGAACCTGGAGAATACCATTGTTCCTGCAAACACACACAGATAAAAATGGTGTTTATACTTCAGAGGCTGTCGGCGTTCTTATGGTAAGTTTTATATAACAATGTCTTTTAAGGATGCCAAAACTCTGTCCATGTACATTAAGTTAAAGGTTATCTATACTTTAGCATAATATGGATGTTTTGGACACATAAATTATGCATGTTCATATATTAATATAAATTTATTGTACATTCTATGTAGGAACAATATGTTGAACTGTGCCGGAAGCAGAACGTGGACCCCAATAACGCACCGATATATACATGGGCAGAGGCTGTTGGTGTGCGGAAGAATAGCATCATTGGCGTTCCTCGCACCAAAGCTTCTGATGTTATTCGTATGATTTTTTATATATAGTCATTTATTGCCTTTTATATTCATCTGGCTTTGTGTTTTTAATTTGAGTTATGTCTGCTCTAATATGCTATATATTACATAGTTCTGAGTTGTCTTGCAAAGGATTGTTATGATTTTTAATGTTTCAATCTTACTGAGCTATAATATAAATATTATTTTGTATGTCTTTCTGATTTTTTTTTCCAAATATTGCATTTCAGCAATTAAGCGATCTCGTAAGAGGCGCCGGAGATGTGGGGATGATGAATCCGGCGCTTCCACCAATGGCAGATCTCTACACATGGCAGATGCATTTGTAATTCAGACAATGGACCAGACTGTAGCATATGCACGCGCACACCCGGAGGATTTTAACCTTGCACCTGAGCAGGTCCTTATGTTGGAAAAGTCGGTGTGTGTGGCGGAAGGAGATGGCCAGCTCCCATCAGGCCATCCTTTGAGCATGGGGACTATGACGGAGTTCGTGCGGGTAATGGTCTCGGTTTTGACTGACATCCAAGCATGTCAAGAACCTGATAACAACATGGTGAGTTATTTGTTAAATGGTAGTTCATTGTAAGCGTGTTTATCTTTATTGAGTGTTGATTGTTGAACTTGTTATATTAGCATAATGATTGTGTTTCTTTACAACTTTATAGGGTAAGGGTAAGTTTGTCATGCGTGAGGATGGTTCAAGCTTTGATATGGACGATGTTCACCATCTGCGCCAATCTCCACCTCCTGATCAACATGAAAATCGTTGTACAAATGGGGATTAGGCTAGATAGTGAGGAAGTGGTAGCTTATTTTGGTATAATGTTATGAACTTATGCCCAATCTCTTTTGTTATTTTGGGATGATGGATTTTAATTATAATATTTATCTGCTCTTGTTGTGAAGGCAGTAACTTGGTTGTAGTTCAGATAATCGATTCAGACCATATTATGGTGCTGTTAGTAGACAACTTGGTGGTTTTTTGGTATTATATAAAATTTTAATGGATCATTTTGTTGTACTTTTGACAAGTTTTGGTATCTTATGGCAGTTATTAATGGCATATATTAAACTTGAAGATTTTGACTTTTCAAGTTTGTTTATATATTAAAATTGTGTAGATCCGATATATTTGCTGGTTTGGGTCTTTATTGTGAACGAGACAGTGATATTTTCATGAAGTGTTCTTGCATAGTAGCTGAGAATTTCAGTAATTAATACATAGAGATACATGATTTGTGACCGACAATTCCGTCATAATTTGTGACGGATAATTCCGTCATAATTTGTGACAGACATTTCCGTCACAATATGTGACGGACAACTCCGTCGTAATTTATATTTGTGACGGATGATTCTGTCATAATTTGTGACGGTTAGATCTGTCACAAATATTCTAGTGGGTTCCCTACTTTGCGACACATATTGGAGTTGCGACGGAATTAGGGAATTTGCGACGAGGGATTTGCGACAAACCTTTTCCGTCGTAAATTAATGTGATTGCGACGGATTCTTTGTTATAATTCCGTCGCAAGTATCCCTGTTTTCTTGTAGTGGAAAGTATTCTACAAGAGAAAGGGTTTTGGTCTTTAATCAACCTTGGTTGTTAAAATCAACTCTTGTCAATAAAAATTAATGAAATTTAGGAAAAACGGATGATTTCATATGCCAATAAAATAAATAAATACATCTAACTAGTTTTAAAAGTTACCAAAAACATATATAGTGGACACCGTCTTTACATGATAGAAAATATTTAAGATAGCAATATTGAGTAGAAAATTAATTTTTTATAACCTTTAACTTTATATAAAGGTTCTTAATATTTTTCACAAAAATTTATTTTGAGCAATGAAAAATTAAATTGTAAAAATGTATATTTAATTTATAGAATATAATCCTCCTTGGTTAAAATTGTTTAACTCTTTAACTAAAAGAACATGTAATAGACTTTTTAATCATTTGAATCCGTTGAAATTTTGTTTTAAACAGGCCACATGTTCATATATAAGATTGGAAAATCATTTGTTGGGCTTTTTATGAAATTTGCAACTTTTAAAGGGTATGAGCCCATTAACTTAATTTCGAGGCATACATAAATAGAGGGGCTCGTTCAACCTTTACCTATATACTAACCCTAACCAAAACCCTCATCTCGGCCTCCCTCTTCAAACTTGGCAGCCTCCAACCAAAAACAGCATCTCAGCCTCCCTCCTTCAAACATCACCTACTAACACTTACCCAAAAAACCTCGTAACCCGGCCCGCATACATCTAGAACATTTCTAGAATTCTAGTTATATAACTGTTTTCACACACTACACATATTTATACACAAACCCATATTTCTCAAATCTCAGTGATTCACCCCACATATATCACAATATAACTTGGATAAATCTTTGTAAGTGAAATTACTCCTTCCCACATAGTTGCTTTATTGGTTTGCTGATCGGTAATGTGATGGTCAAGATGTAGTTGAATATAGTATAAACTTGTGGGAAAGTCTATTAGGCCTCATTGAAGGCTACTCATTTTCTCGATATCTAGTAAATGTGTATTTGTTGCTTTGGCTGAGGTGATATTATTGTTAGGTCCAAAGTATCGTAGAAGGGGGGGTTGAATACGATACTCACAAATAATTCAATTTCGTTCGCGGATTAATCTTTCAGTTCTATAACGAAATGAAACACACCAAACCAAATCAAGTCTCGGGGAATATATCTTTTTATAAATATAAACCTCGAGGGGTGCTACAATTTCTAATCCGTACATTAGCTTCAATGAGTTTAAGGTTACACAAATACAAAACAATAATCAAATTCTGAGCACTATTAATTCTCTGATAATTTCTCCGGCTTAGTTCTCTCTCTCAGTAATGTTTCTGTGTTGAATGCCTTAAGTGAAGAAGACGCACTCTTCTCTCAATATTAATTGTAGTCTTCAATTGAAAAACCATCGAACCAAACTTGAACAAACAATCTTGGTCGTTGGATCTTCATCAACCTGTCAGACAAAGAATACTTTTCACCTGCTCCACAATTTAAAAACCATCGAATGGTTTGAAAAACCATCGAATGAAACAAATCATTTTACCATTCGATAGGTTTTAAAACAAAACTATCGAATGCCAAATTGATTCATTTTGGTTTACTTTGAATCACTTTTCATTCCATTCGATGGTTTTCTAAATAGAAAAACTATCGAATCATTTTCTTGCCTTTTGACTTGTAATGATTACTCTGAGCTCCTGGGTGTTTAAGTAATAGACTGTATCAATTTCTTCTGAGACGATAAAACAACTTGATCTTCTTAGTGCCGTCACCTAGTGCAACTGGTCTGGTTCACAGATGAATAACACTTGATCAATTCTTCTTTTATGTCTTCACTTCAATGCTGCTGATACGTCCTTTGTCATTCTGGTTGCTTCATTTAAATCACTGGAATCCCGTGGTACTTAACCCTAAATCATTCACATACTTCTGTCGTCTTGAAAGTCTTGTTCCTTTTGCTGTCACTGAGGCCTGAACATTTTCATGAACTTCTTTCCGTGACCTGTTTACGGACTTCAAGAATACATAACGTATTTTGATTTTTTGAGTTTACCTTTTCTTCTTTGATTCTGGATTCCTGTGCTTCTGTTAATACTATTGTATGTCTTGTCCTTTGTTGAGTTGTAGTTATCTCTTTTACATCTTATGTTACATTATGATTTACAATCTCCCCCTATTTGATTGGATAGAGTTCGACAAGCAAATACTTCGAGGATAACTCAACTAACTAAGAAAACATGAAACTAATTAAAGTAAGACAGCGTAATAATATTAAATGCATTCTGGATCAGATATATATACATTTCCAGATTTCATAAATCAAAAAACAATTAAACTTTATACAATGAAGTTGCTCCTCTAGTCTGAGCTGATAGTTCTTTTGTTCTTTGCTTCAATCTTCAGTCCATTCCAATCTCACCTTCTTCAATCATTGGATCGGAGTTAGCAGCTTGATAATCAATCACTGATAGATAGTGCAATGATTCTCCAGGTTTAAGGATTGCTCCTTGGATGTGTCTTCCAATATATTCAACCTCTTGACCCACTCCAGCCCATAACCATGCAATGTTAACATCTTTCTTGTTTAGCTTTGGCATGTTTGGCAGTCTGGTATGCACTTCCAATCCTCTTTCCACCCTTTTCCTATAGTAAGGAACATTCTCCATTAGAAATCTTCTAAGAGTGTTTTCTGCTTTGTCCTTCTCCGTTGATGAGAATCCAGTGGATCTAAGATACTTCTCAACTGAGATTAGATAGTTGCTTGGGTAGTCACTCAGTTTGTCCTCGGCCAAATAGCAGATTCTGAACAAGTCATTCGTCATGAATCTAACCATTGGAGGATCTTCAGTAATCTCTGGACCGACTTTCATCACGATCTCCTTAACATGCTCACGGAGCAGTCCATTTAGCCTTGTAGTTCTTTGGATCTTGATGAGTATAGCCTGCAATTCTGTATATGTCCTCTGTTCAAAAAACTTAGTGGAAATCACAAATGTACCTTTCTCCAGAAAACTGATTAATAAGCTCCAGGCACCATTTACTTTAACCCCAGCATTCAGACAGATTATAGAGCTTCTCAGTGCTTTAAAGTAAGTCTGATCTTCAAGATTAGCACTTCTGATGTCCTGAATAATAACTTCCACCTCAGCATTGTCGTTGACTTCTAATCCGTCTTCAACTCCGCAAAAGGTTTTATAAGCCATTTCCCATTCAGTACCATCTTTCTTTGCCAGATCTATCATCTTCTTCTTCCTCACTTCATTATACACTTTGAATCTCTTCAGTTTTTCACTCCTCAGAATTGCTTGCTGTTTCTCTTTCTCAGCTTGCCTGGCATCTATTACAGCTCTCTGAGCTCTTATTGCTTCCAAGGCAGCTTCTTCTTCAGGTGATAGAGAATTTACTTCTTCTTCCATAATATCCTCTTGATTAGGTTGCTCATGCATGACCTCAAATTCCTCTTCACTCTCCTTCTCTTCTTCTACAAGTTCCTCTATCCAGTACTGTCTGATAGGAATAGCTTCAACTGTCTCCCAAACTCCCCATCCATCCTTAGGCTTCTCTTTCTCCCCTTCTCCAACTTTCTCCCCCTTAGTTGAGGAATCCTCGATAAAAGCATCCTCAGCATAAAAGGTAGTAGAAGGATCAGGTTGCTGATTTGAAGGACCAGGTTGGCTAGTTTGTTGGTTCTTCAGCATAGTCCATATCGACTGTACTCCATCACTTTGATTTTCCATGAAATCTAGAAGATCCTTATTCATCTCTTGCATAGAAGCCAGCTTCAGGTCAATGTCATCCAATCTGGAGTTGGTAGTCTTCTCAATTTTGTCCAATCTCTGGTTCAGCTTAGACTCCACTCTAGAAAGGGTGTTCATTGCATCTTTTACCCTAGCTTGACCATCCCGGATAACCAGAACGTCTTCTTTCAAAGCTTCTTGTCCTTGTTGCAAATCATCCACCTCATTCATGAAACCATCTTTAAGTTCCCTTACGTCCGTCCTCAACTCGATCAGTTCGTCCATAGCTTCCTTCTTTAAGGAGTCCACTGCCTGCTTCGTACCTGTTATAGTGCCAGATGCACTGCCAATGACCCTGAATGTTCTTCTGGAATCAGCTGCAGCCAAGTCAACCTTCTCTTGAATAGACTTTAAAGAAGCATTGGCTTGACTAGAGGAGATCTCTTGGTCAAAGGAAGGTCGCAGTGGAACCTTGAATAATGGAGTTCCTTCTTTGTCATGAACTGTCATCTCCTTGAGGGAAGATTGAACTTGTAGCTCTCTTTTTGTTGGTAACAGCAAATCATCAATATTAGGTAGGGTTAGGGTGTCACTCCTCACATTTGGCTCTGGGTGTACACTCAACGTTTCTGTCGGTGTTTGAATCAATTTTCCTTTCCCACTCAGGCCAGGTGTAAGTGTTTTTGTTTCACTCAAATCCTTTGTGCTGATTGTACCTGCAGAAGAAAACACCGTAGCCGTCCTTAAGGAGGTCACCGGTGGTGCAATGGGGCTTCGCAAGTCCCCGTCCTTGGTTAAACCAAGGTGCTGATCATCCTTAGATGATATATCCTTTGTAGGATCTAGAGTTTGAATCTCTAGGGGGTTCGAAACAGGCTCTTTTAACAGCAGAGATCCCGAATCTTCCCCGATAGTCTGTGAAGACTCTACCTCAGTTGACTCCTCAATAGTAATTGATTCATTGTCAACGAGTTGCCGATCTGCACCTACGTCAGACCCTTTACCCGCAGGATCCAGATATGTTCCATCTGGGGAGGTAGACAATGACCCTTTAGATTGTGCATTTAGGTCAAAGCCTTCTCTCGACGTCTGTGAAGACCCTTGGTTCTTAGAACCTTCAACCGGTGAACCTGACCGTAATATGGTCGGAACACCAGTTGCTTCCGTCAATTCTTCCTTACCTGATTGAGCTAATGGTTCAGATATAGCTTTCGTTAGCGTAGCCCAATCAGCATCAGAAAAATCAATAAAGGGCGCTTTGGAAGTTTATAATAAAGTATCAACAGTTACCTCGGTTTCTGTTCGTCTCCT
This sequence comes from Heracleum sosnowskyi, assembly GCA_030848705.1. Taxonomy (NCBI): domain Eukaryota; kingdom Viridiplantae; phylum Streptophyta; class Magnoliopsida; order Apiales; family Apiaceae; genus Heracleum; species Heracleum sosnowskyi. Next base: position 108,043,847 of record CM061240.1, on the reverse strand, counting down.
TTTAGAGGAAGGCACAGCTGCTGTTGAAGGGTGTATCTCCTTATGTGGTGCTGCTAAGGCACTATCTCCCTCTACACTCACGGATGTCTGAATATTGGGTATAGGAGGAGAAGGAGGCTCGTTTATTGTTTCATTTGGATCTTCCAAAGGCTCTTCGACCGTGGTTAAAGGTTGTGGGTTTGCAACCTCCTGGTCTGGAATGGCCACTGAGGGCTCTGGATCAACATCCATAGGCTGTGGTTCAGGGGCCAGTTCAGGTTCAGGAATGTTACCTTGATTTACCTGTTCCCTTGGGGGTAGAAGTGGTAGGGGCATCGTTCTTAGATATTTAGTGAGAACAGTGGGTACCCCTGGAAGATAGTTGTTCTTCCTTATCAGAGCGGTTATGGCATTGCTCTTCATCTTCATACACTCCATGGTCTCCTCTTCGGCGAATGTCTCACGCTCATCATCTGTTAAGATATCATTGAGAATTAGCTGTAGGAACCTAGGATAGAAACAAAGCACATCTTCATCTATGCCCGTTTTTTCATCCAGTGGTCCCATGCATATGATTACTTGATCAATCAGTAACCGTCCAATGTTAATATGCCTATTGTTGGCAATGACAAACCCTATCTTTTGAAGGAATAAGGGAATACCGTGCAAATTTGTTAGCTTGGCAGTAAAAACATGGATTAGGGTATGAAAGAAAAAGTTCCATGCCTTTGGCAAGTAATGCTTCAGAAACTCTCCCACAAAGAAGTTAGGTTGTTGACTTCTAATGAGAGTGAAGAAAGCATGTATCTCCTTAGTCGTGGGATCCGGAACAAGGTTTTCTGTAGGAAAATGTAAGATTCGATTAAAATCATGTTCTGTCACCCTTATTGTTCTGCCCCCTGGCACAACAAAACTGAAGGACCGTACGTTATTCTCACTTGTATCCGTGGCGGTTGTGTAAAACGCAGTCAATTGATCGATGCAAAGGACCACGGGAGTACTCACAGCATATGCCACTAATGAACGTGTGTTCAAAAACTCTGCCCATGCACGAAACTGAAGGTTCGTTATGGATTGCAAGTTTTGAAACGAGACATGATTAGTTTTGGTAACAATAAATTCTCCAGCCATTTGAAAATTTCCAGAAAATTTAAATAAACCAAAACTATTTTCCTTTTAAATTTAATTAATTATTAGTAATTAATTAAACCTTATAACAAAATAACCCTTTTTATCACTTTACAATTTCGAACAAACAAAAAAAACTCCCAAATCAAGAACCCTAGGTTTCAAAATCAAGAAAAGTAATTTGAATTAAAATTTGCTTCCAAAGAAACTTATTTCAATCAAAACAATACTAATCAAGAACAGTTTACTCAGTTAAGGTTCGAAGATGACTTTGGTTTCGATGGTTTTCTTTAACCACAACCACAAATAAATACTCAGATGTTACACAGTACAGAGATGTCACTATTGAAGATGAAATCACTGTAAAAACTGAAATTACTGGGTATAATTCTTGGTTAAAATTGAAAAGTATCGAGTTTTGCTTTGTTCTCCTTTGACAATATATGTAAGTATCTGTATAACTCTTGGATCTGAGAAAATGACAAAGGAAACGTCCAAGGGCCATTTAAATACTCACTGATTTTTCAGGGGTATTTTTTTCCTTTTTCATTCGATAGTTTTATAAAGAACTATCGATGGTTTTTCTGAGGGGGTAAAATGGTCAATTTTCTTCGATAGTTTTTTTGAAAAACTATCAAAGTATTTAGAATAAGAATGCAAACGGACCTTTTCAAAAACCATCGAGAGTTTTCTATCCTTTTAAAATAAAAACTATCGAACTGCTGTATGTTTGAGAAACTATCGAGAATTTTAATAATGATCTAATTAAATTCACTTCGATGGTTTTTCTTCTTATTTTCAAAATCTATCTTGAATTTAAATATAGAATAAATTAAATTCCTTCGATATATTTTAAAATGATACTCAAAAACTATCGAGAATCGTTTTCGATAGATTTTCTTTTCCTCTTCAAAAACTATCGAAAATTAAATTCGATAGATTTATCTATGTACTTGAAAAACTATCGAATTTCCTAAATTCGATATTTTTGCTTCTGTCTTCATTTTAAAACCTGTTCTTGTTTTAAAATTAGACTGTTTTATTTTCTGTCAAGTTTTAATTCTAATAAATCATTTCAAATTTACCAAAATCAATTCTTAACAGAAAATTCACAATTTTCTTAGAATAAAATCAACTAAATATCATTAAATGATATTAATCAATTAAAATCCAATAAATTATGCTGCATTAATCTACAATGTTAAAAAACAAAGTAAATTAATTCAAATTAAATAGATGCTAGAATATTTAGAACAAATATTAGCACCTAAATAATTTTTAGAATTAATAACTAATTAAATGCCAGAAGATATATCATCCATAATTATGACATACAATTAGTACAAAAATCCTAACTACGAGAATTGCTCCAGAAAATAAATTCACGAGTCCTAAGGATATTGCAATTCTTAAACTCATGTATTCACCAGGACTCTCTAGTACACTTACAGACTTCTAATCAAAATCAATTAGAAAGATTTAACATCCCAAGTTCACCAACCAGCTTAATGAAAGTGGATTCATCAAGCGGTTTAGTAAAGATGTCTGCAATTTGATCCTCTGTGGGTACAAAATGTAACTCCACAGTTCCATTCATGACATGCTCTCGGATAAAATGATACCTGATGTCGATGTGCTTCGCCCTCGAGTGTTGCACTGGGTTGTTTGAGATTGCTATGGCACTTGTGTTGTCGCAAAATATTGGAATCTTTGTCAACAAAAGTCCATAGTCACGGAGTTGGTTTCTCATCCACAAGATCTGAGCACAACAGCTACCAGCAGCAATGTATTCAGCCTCAGCTGTTGATGTGGAAACTGAATGCTGCTTCTTGCTATACCAGGAAACTAACCTTCTTCCAAGAAACTGACAGCTTCCTGAAGTACGGGCATTTGACAAATCCAAGATTCTCCAAACACTTATTCAAACGAGCATACCAAGCCCGTGGTGCTTGATGTAATCCATATAATGCTTTCATGAGTTTATAAACTTTATGCTCTTGGCCTCTTTTCACGAATCCTTCCGGTTGAACTACATAAACGTCCTCCAGTAAATCTCCGTTTAAGAACGCTGACTTGACGTCTAGATGATGTACCTGCCAACCGTTTTTGGCTGCGAGAGCAAGTAGTAGTCGCACGGTTTCAAGCCTGGTGACGGGTGCATAAACCTCCTCAAATCAATCCCATGTTGTTGCACATAGCCCTTTGCGACTAATCTCACCTTGTGTTTTATCACTCTCCCATCTGTGTCTTTCTTCAGCTTAAAAATCCACTTCAGTCCTATTGCTTTGTGTCCGACAGGTAGTTCAGTAAGTTGCCATGTCTGATTCCCTTCGATGGCGTTTATTTCATCTTGCATTGCTTTTACCCACTCCATCTCCTTTACAGCTTGTTTATAGTTAGCAGGTTCCTCAACTCCCATTAGCAGCAATTCATCCATTAGTTCGACCTCCTCAGTTTCTTCATAGACATCATTGAGGAGTCGAAACTTTCGAGGTTCACTGTTTCCATCGTTTGATACTGACTCCTCCTCTGTCTCTGTAAGGATCTGAGTCGTTCCTGAAGACACTCTTGGGGAAGCTCCTGATAACCCAGTACCATAAGACTGACTGGATTGACCAGGTGTATGTTGTACTGGTGAGTCTTCTGATTCTTCATCATATTGATCCACCGTAGGATACCCCTCAACTGTAAATGTGTTAACAACCTCCTCTATACTTTCATACTGTTTCTCCCAGGCCCAGCATTTATTTTCTTTGAAAACAACGTCACGACTTACTTGCAATGACTTTTGATTTCGATCGTATAAACGGTACGCCTTTGTTCCTGGTTCCCTGCCTAAATGAACTACAGCCCTACTGCGATCATCCAATTTTTTTGTGAGCACACATGGTTCTTTCATGTATGACAGACAACCAAAAATTTTGGTATACTCAAAATTTGGTTTCCTTCCTTTCCAGCCTTCATAAGGAGTTTTTCCTGCTCTCACACGGGTTGGCAATTTGTTGAGTATATCAACGGAGTGCCTAATAGCTTCTCCCCAAAATATTAAAGGTATTTTCATATCCTTTAGAAAGCTCCTTTCCATGGCAACAACTGTTCTATTTCGTCGTTCCACCACCCCATTTTGCTGTGGGGTGTATGGTGCCATGTAATGTCTTTCAATTCCAGCAGCTTCACAATATCTTTTATAATCATTTGAGCAGAATTCACCTCCTCTGTCAGTTCTGAGAACTTTTATCTTCTGCTCGGACTTGTTTTCAACAAACTTCTTGAAGTACTCGAATTCTTCATCCTTGGACTTTAACATGTACACCCACATGAATCGACTGCAATCATCAACAAACAGAAGGAAATAATTATTTCCGGCTGGTGTGGGTGGACTTAACGGGCCACATGTGTCTCCATGAACCAGTTTAAGGACGCAGCTTGCAGTGAAACTTGTTTGACTAGGGAAAGGCTTTCTGGACTGCTTCGACATCAAACACCCCTCACAAGCTTCCTTTGGTTGCACAAATTTCGGAAGTCCATATGCCATATTATCATTAGGCATAAGTGTCATAGCAGCAAAATTTACGTGGCCAAGGCGTGAGTGCCATAGCCACGACAATTCTTCTGTCTTTGATAACATACAACTGGATTTGACTTCATCAATCAGAATTTTGTAAAGCCTGTTATCTGTCCTTTTTACTTTCATCAATAAACCTCCCTTCGTATCGTAGACTTTCAAGTACTCACCGTGTAATATGACCTTGTTCCCTTCTTCTGACAATTGACCCAACGAAATAATGTTATTGCACAAAGAGGGAATGAAATATACCTCATGTAAAAGTCGTACTTCGCCACTTTTGCATTTGACCATAATTGAGCCCTTTCCTTTAATGGTCACCGTAAATCCATCGCCAAAACGAACTTGCCCAGTTATTCCTTCATCAAGTTCGTTGAACTTAGATTTCTGACCAGTAATGTGATTGCTTGCGCCATTATCAAGATACCATACATTTGAATCGTTTGTCTTCTCTTTACCATCTGGGACGAGCTTTGGGGATACTCGGTTTTCATTCAATAACAGTTTTTGTAGCATCCTTCTACTATTAACTCTGTTTTTACTTGTGCTATATCCTTACAATTCACCTATACCTATTGTTATAATAGGGACTATTCAAAAATACTGTAGATACCCTATTGTGTTGGATGACACTGGTCCTGATGCAAGCCAGCCTAGCATGGAAAGAATCTGCAAAAGGTTGACTAGAATGAAGCAAAAAGATACAAATTTTTGTAACAAACCTCCGAAGAAGCTACACAAGTATATTCTCCTAATTTTACTATGCACATTTTCATCATCTTTTATCTATATGTGTTTTTGATCATGTGATTTTCCATATGTTCTTACTACGGCAATGTAAATGTCTGCTAGGGTTAGACCATCTTGGAATGGTGGGAATAAATACCTTGGAGGTCATCAAATAGTGTATGACTTACAAAATCACACCTATGCATACATAGGAAATGGCAATTGACAGGTATACCCTGTTTTCATGATTGCGCTTACATTTTCTTTCAAAACAAAGTCCTTTAGATTATATGCATGAGTGCCACAAGAAGGAGTGGTATTTGAGGGTCTACATTCATTTACTTGAACCTTTGAATGGAGAGGAGTTTTGGGAGGAAACAAATGAGACACCTATATTACCACCGCTGCCAAGAATTGCTCATGGAAGGCCTAAGAAAAAAAGAGACAAAACTAATGACATTGTTGAAACAAGAGCTAGTGATCCTACTATGATGAAGAGGACTCGTACTTCTCTTAAATGTGGTTGGTGTAATGAATGGGGACACAACACTAGAACATGCAATTCAAAGGTATGACCATCTAAACTGTTTTGCTTTTGTCATTCACATCTATTCAATTTTAATTGACTATAATTAATCTATTTTTAGAGAGTTGACCAAGAAAAGAAGTTAAAAGAAGAGGGAGTACAACCAGATGAAGGAACTTCTAAAGTGAGGACTTGCACTAAATGTAAGCAGGTGGGACACAATAAGGGAACCTGCAAAAATGAAAGTGTTGACACAAACAATGGGAAAAAACCAACACGTGACAAGAAGAATGGGAAGAAACCAAATGTCAAACCTCCAGTCCAACAACCAAATTTCAAGAGCAGTCTAGTTAAGCATGTTTTGAGATCCAGGCTACTGCAACTCATGGAGGTATCATAAGGCCCTTCAATCCACCAACTCAGAAAAAGGGACCAAATTGCATGAATGTTGAAGCAGTTGAGGGGGAGAAGTTCACATCTCTCAAGAATTTGCAAGCAACTAGGTCAATGATGATACTACAATTGTATCTATGAAATGATTTAGTATATTTTTTCCACTAAGGAAGTTCGATATTTGTATGCTAGGAGTTTAACTATTCATTACTAACTTGGCACTAACTTGGCTGTGTTTTTGACAAATACCATGAATTACATACTCTAAACAACATTATAGACTCAATGAAGTTTTAAGCATCCCCTAAAATAGGGAGGTTTGGGAGACATGTATTTAGAAAATACCCAACTTCATGTTATAGATTAGTGTAGGACAAAATTATGTTCCATCCTAAAGTCATGCACAAGCTTACCTTGTTTATTTCTGAAACCAATTCAAGTATAGTTTTATTTTTGTATAAAAAATAAAAGTTTGTAATTTTTTTAAAATATGAAAAGATTGTAATTGTGTTAAAAGTAATTCAAAGTAAATGAGGATAAAATATACTTAAAAACAAATAATTACGAAAACCAAAAGATTATAATTGTGTTAAAAGTAAGTCAAAGTAATTCAAATATTTTTTAGAGGCCCTTTAAAGTCACTAAGTTTGGAAGGGAAGTAGTCAAGAGTTGTGCACAAGAATTTGCTCATGCCAACTTGTCAATTTGAGAAAGTATTCTTCAAGATGATTTCATATGCCAATAAAATAAATAAATATATCTAATTAGTTTTAAAAGTTACCAAAAACATATACAGTGGACACCATCTTTACATGATGAAAAAAATTTAAGACAAGAATACTTAGTAGAAAATTAATTTTTTATAACGTTTAAGTTTATATAAGGGTTCTTGATATTTTCTCACCAAAACTTATTTTGAGCAATGAAAAAATAAATTGTATAAATTTATATTTAATTAATAGAATATAATCCACCTTGGTTAAAATTGTTTAATTTTTTAAATAAAAGAACATGTATTAGACTTTTTAAGCATTTGAATCCGTTGAAATTGTGGGTTAAACAAGCCACATATATATAAGATTGGAAAATCATTTGTTGGGCTTTTTAAGAAATTTGCAACTTTTAAAGGGTATGAGCCCATTAAGTTAATTTCCCCACATATATAAATAGAGGGGCTGGTTCAACCTTTACCTATATACTAACCCTAACCAAAACCCTTATCTCCGCCTCCCTCTTCAAACTTGACTGGCCGCCTCCAACCAAAAATCGCATCTTAGCCTCCCTCGTTGAAACATCATCTACTAACACTAACCAAAATACCTCATAATACCTCATAACCCAACCCGCATACATCTAGAGCATTTCTAGAACTCTGGTTATATATCTCTTTTCACAGGCTACATATTTATACACAAACCCATATTTCTCAAATCTCAGTGATTCACCCCACATATATCACAATATAACTAGAACAACTGAGAAAGATTTGATGAATATAAGAACAACGGTCTTTCAAATCGACTAAATCCATTTTGTATACCTAAAGGTAAATTTTTATTTATCAATTTTCACATTCAAGTTTTTACATTGTAGCTGCCAACATACATTATCTTTCTTGGTACAATATATATAACAATGTTTTTTGTGTTTGTTATGTTATGTTGGTTTATGTAGTTAGTTTGATTTCCACATGTATATCTTATACGGGACAAAACTCCATCTTCATTATCAATAAGAATAAATGAGCATAGGATTTGCAGTGTGAGTGTAATTATTCACATTAAAACACCCAATATGTAGAATTAAAATTAATGATTGAATTTTATTTCTATAATTATCTTATAGTATGTACCACAAAGACTCCACCAATCTCTATAGATACTAAATTTTATGTTTTTGCAATGTTGATTGCAATGCCTAAAAGAAACATAGTGGTGCAAGAACCACGTGAGTTACATAGGCTCGGGATAAAATAATGTGCCATGTAGAAGAAAGAATGAGGGGGAAGGGAACAGTACAGACAATATTCGTGCGTTGATTTTGTTTTCGTACTAGCAAATTTGTTATCATTGCCTTTAAATTACTAATATACTGTAATTAGATATGTAAAACTAATCCCCAAGTGTTGATTTTAGTTACATGTAATTAGGATTTGTTACCTTGTTAAGATATTATGGCTTGCGTATAAATCATGGATTGCTATTATATGACCTAATTAAAAGCTTCAATAATTCATTTTTTTGTAATTATTTATTCAACTCCATCAAACTAGTTCTTGTACGTTACGAAGCTTATCAAGCAACGCGTTTATCTTTTGGTATGTACCCTTGGTCCAAGCTCTACGAGTGAGAAGATGTTGAAAAAGATTCAAAAGATGTCTAGTTGTGAACTTTTCGCACACTGTGACAATTCTTCCTAAGGGTGCAACTCAAGTTAAAATACTTTGATAAATCTTTGTAAGTGAAATTACTCCTTCCCGCATGATTGCTTTATCGGTTTGCTTATCGGTAATGTGATGGTCAAGATGTAGTTAAATGTAGTATTAACTTCTGGGAAAGTCTATTAGGCCTCATTGGAGGCTACTCATTTTCTCTATATCTAGTAAATGTGTATTTGTTGGTTTGGGTGAGGTGATGTTATCGAGCTGTCAATATTGGATGAGCTCATGTACCGAACTTGTCAATATGGGGAAGTATGAGCACATCTTCTTTCTAATATTATATGTTGGATATTATCACCTAATCCAAAGGCAACAAAAACACATTTACTAGATAGTTCAAAAATGAATAGCCTCGAATGAGGTCTCAAATACATTCAGAGATGCTTTGACTATATTTTTACTACATCCTGAGCATTAGTTACTAATAAGTCTACATGATAAAGTAATCTTGTGGGACGGGGTAATTTCACTTTGAAAGATTTCTCCAAATCATTAATTTTATCTTCAGTTGCAACCTTAGGCAGATTTGTCACAGCCTCCAAAGTTCACAACCAGACATTTGGTAAGAATTATAATGAAAGGAAAGCTTTATTATTCTTCTTTTTTTTCAACTTAAAATACCCTCATGACATATGGTCCGAAAAAAAATACCCTGTGGAATTATAATGACTGCTCTTTATTCGACTCTTGTACCCCTTCCAACTCTGTTGAATTGTCTTCCATGACCATGTTTTTAATTCCTCGGGAATAATATAGCGTTGCTTACATATAAATCAAATATAAAATGGAATAAGTTAGTCTAAAATGCTATCTGACCAACATTATTTACATGAAGCTAGTTAAAGTTTAATGATTACCTTAACATAATTCCACAGGGTATTCTTTAGATTTTCAGGAACATGTTCCCAAGATGCATAAGTAAGTGGCACACACCTCTTTAGTGTCCCCAGAAAGCGACTCAATTCTGAAACATTTTTATCGTCATCTGAAACAGGCTGGCACTTTTTATTCATGGAGATGACTACCCTTTTCTCAAACGGCCTTGTATGTACCTTATCCATCCTCGTTTTCCCTCGTAATCTCTTAGGAACTTTGACTTAAGTACCGAGTTCAAAACATATAAAAAGTTAAATCAAAACACTATTATGTAATTGCCTTGTTTCACAAAGGAATAACATGAAAATGATTCAAGTAAATACACATAAAAATGATTCAAGTAAATACACATATTTATATTGACATGCATATGAATTAATACTAATGTATACAAGTATTAAATCAAATAAACGAAGATAAACCTGCTTCAACTTCTTCCATTTCAATGTCTGGCAGGTCAGTTTCCGGAACTTTGTCATTTTTAGTTCCACTTCCAGTTGCAATCGCTGATGCAGCTTCTTTTTGTTTGCGTTGCCGCATAGCAAGATAATCCACCATTGATCCAAGTCCTTGACAACATGGTAACTGTGTTTTTGCAGGTTCCACCATACCTGAATTTGCCGCCGCCTCATTCTTATCATTCTGAGTGGAACCATTTTCAGTTGTAGTCACAGCATTAGATCGTGAACGAGTAGTTGGTCCATTAAGAACCTTGTTTTTTTTCACTTTTTGGGTTTTCTGAAAAATAAATTGAATTAGTACTAAGATTAAAATTTTAATTAACTCGCTACATGGTAGAAAAGATGCACCTTTGGCAGAATTTCTGAAGCATCATCTTCGCTTTGTTCCTCACTTTCTTCAATATATTCATCCTCGTCTCGAATATTTTTTTTCCCTTTACTTTTTCCTTTGTCCTTTTTGAATGCAGCTGACACACCAACAGCTAATTCAGGCACCCCTAGAGCTCTACACCTTTGTCTGTTTCTCTCCATATTTAGAAATTTAATCATTTCATACTTGCTCAGCTTCATAGGTTTTATTGGAGATGATGGAGAAAGTGGTGGGGGAGGTGGTAGAACATCATCCTGCACGTGCGTAATTAAAAGAAACATATAGTTAGTGAAATAGCAATATATGTGGAACATCGATTAGGTTACATATTTGTATTGATTTTGGTTATCTAACCTCCATGTCATTCTCATCCATATTTTCATCTCCATCTACGTCTTCACCTTCATCTACGTCTTTACCTGCATCTATTGAATTATGTAAATCCAATTTCCTCTGAACACTTCCAGACTTCAGATCCACATTTTCATCAATGCCTTGTGAATTTTTGATCAATGCCGACTTCTGAGCACTTTTCTCTTCAACAGATTTTGGCTTCTGCTTGAGGGCTGCATCAATGATTTCTGGTCTAGCACCAACCAGGCGTGCCGAGTTCCTAGCACTAGTGACTTCGGCTTCCGAGTTCCTTCTAGTTTGTTGATTTTTTAAAAGTTTCGGCTTCCGAGAACTCTTAACTTGATTTGGAATTGTGACTTGTGCATTATTCAGCCGTGCTGACTTCCTAGGAGTGTAGACTTCAGTGGACTTCTTATTTCTTTTTTGCTGCTGTAATTGATGAGTGGTCACAAACTGACGTTTCACTTGTTTAGTCGCTGCAACAATAGAATTAAATTGTTAGTACACCAACAAATATCAGAACTCTCATAAAAGTATTAATAATATGTAGATCAATATTTGTGACCTTGCTCAAACTAGAAGGAACTAACAATTTAAATATATAACTAAAAAAGTTTAATACCTTCAAACACATTTGCCCTTGGCCGTATGACTACATGCGGTTGCATTTGCGGTAATGGCTCGATTCTAGTATCAACAGTGTTATCAATATAAAGATCTATGTTGCCACCATTTTTACCTAATCCGCACAATTCTTGATCATTCGCCACCATTTTCCATCCCTCTTCCTGATTACCATCTCTTGCGTAAATTCCTCCAATTTCAGTATACTTAAGGTCATCTTTAACATGTTCCATCAGCACCGTGTAAGAAAAGCAATCAGGATCTAAGTTAAACACACACTCTTTTCCACCCACATATTGTGTATTCTGAAATTTTCCCATGTGATAAATTCTTAGATTGATGCGCTTCTCTGTCATCCTAAAAAAAAAAAGAAACTTACATTAGAACCAGTTCAAACAAAAAATAAGAATCAATTTAAAAGCAACAACTGTTAAAATTTAAAAGCAGTCTAGCAAAAGAATGTAAATTAACTTATATGTACTGCTAAGACTTATTTACACACATTAAATACTATATTAACTTGACTTGGAAGTAGTGAAGCAATTAAAATGCAGTAAGTCAAAATGCAGTAAATCACTAACAAAAATTATTCAAAATTAAGAAGCATGGACTTAATTGAGAAGCACTTAACAAACACTAGACAGTTTCATTGACTACTTTTGGAGGAATGATAAATTTTGTTGCACGTACATCTTCTCTAGACCAGCTCACATCACCAACTTCATTTCCAATTCCATGACCATGTTGAATATCATCTATAATCGGATCAATGAAACCATCCTCGCTCCCATTTTCACCTTCGACATCACACCAGTCCCTCGGCAGTCTCTTGATAACATTATGTTACATCTTGTCAGTCGGGTCTTCAATATAAAAACATTGTTGTACTTGTGAAGGCATAACATAAGGATCAGTTTTTTGAATCAGTCTGTTAAAATTGACCCATGTAAGGTCATACAAATCCTTTTCTGCATGGTACCAACAACACCTAAATAGAACCACGGTAAAATCTCCCCAATAATCGATTTCGAGGATTTCTTCAATCGATCCGTAGTAATCGACAACACCAACATTTGGATTCTGATCTTTTGAACTTGCAAAGCTGGTGGTTAAGGAAGACAGAAATACACCACTATTCTGTGTTGTACACCTAGCATCTCTGTATTTTGTATAGAATCTGTACCCATTAATAACATATCCCATGAACCTCTTAGCTGCTCGATTAGGTCCCATTGCAAGGACTTCTAGCTCTTTGGAAATGTCATTTTTTTTCCGAGTCTCTTCCTTCAACCACTTCCAGAAGTCTTCAGTGTGTGCCCTCTCTTTTTTATATTTTATCGATTTTGGATGACCATCAATTAAAGCTCGATGTTCTCTACAATAATTACCTAGTTAATATTATAAACTGCATTTTTTATAAAAGCCTTTACCCCTCTAATATAGCCGTCACTAAACTTTGGAAGTTTTATCCACGTGTTTTCCTCGTTGTCCATCACTACATTTATCAAACACGACTCTATTAATATAAAAAGAGTAGTCGAGGTGTTTATTTCAGCTAACCTAAGTAAATAACTACCTATTAATAACTAACTAATTATAAAAATAATTATGAGATTTATATACATGAGCTTAAACCTAACTACTAAACAACATAGGGTTTTTTTAACTGTTAGTTATGACAGAGATACGAAAGAGACTAAGACAGCGAGACACATCGCGACAAAAGTCATACATAAATCACAAATTAAAATTTGACCAAAATATCACAGATTTAGGCATAAATCAACATAAATATGTAATCAGAATAAATAACAAATTCCATGTAAAAGGCATAAAAAAACATCAAAATAGGCCAAGCATCATCAAATTTATTATCAACAGGGAAACTGCATTTGGGCAATCAACACAAAATCTTTTTTGTTGTCATAATACATGTAATTAGCATTGTAGTTACCTAAGTATAACACAGACAACAACTAAAATCCAGATTATCACAGATTATATTAGAAGAACAACACATAGGTTCTCTTCAAGGAAGTTAAATTCTTATGGCTAAAAGTAACCAAGAAAACAACTATTTGAGTCATTCTAAAGATTTTAGCTAGTAGCCAAGCTTAACAAATGATAGCAAAATGGTGTATGACAATTGTTGCGAACAAAGTCTAACCAAGAAAACAAATTATAGGCATTTGACTCGTACCAAGCTCAACCACCAAAATAGTTGGGTAAGTAAAACATAACTAAATAACCAGAAAACAAATTGACTCGTACTACAAAGTTAATTGATTATATAGATTTTGCGCATATACAGAAAAATAGAGACCAAGGGGTAGAGAGATGGATAACGAGACAGAGAGATGGAGAGAGACACACAAAGAGAGAGACAAAGAGATACAAAGAGAGAGACAGAAAGAGGGGGGGGGAGAGAGAGAGAGAGGGAGAGTGGGAGAGAGAAAATTGAAGCAAGCAACACAGATTATACATAAATCGAAGCATATAAAGTAAGATAAAGTAAGATCTATACCTTAATTGAACAAAGCTCGAACCCTAATTGAAATCTTCAACCAAACCTCGACTGACCAGCTCGAACCCTAATTGAATCGTAAAACCAAGCTTCGCTTGACTAGCTCGAACCCTAATTGAACCCTAATTGAACTGCTATTGCGGCTGAGTTTACATTTTGAGAGAGAGAGAATGAAGAAAGAACTGAGAGAGAGAGAATGAAGAATGAAGCCACTGTGTCTTTACTTTCCCCCCTTTCCAATTTTTCATTTTGCCGCTCGTGTCTCCTTTTTTTTTTGCTAAGTTTGCCGCTCGTGTTTTGCCACTCAGCACAGTATTTACTTTCTTTTTTTAATTTTGTAAATATTATCAATTTATTTTAATTTCTTGAAATTAAAATATAATGTTAAATTTATTATTTTCATAATTTTGTAATAATTCACAATTTATACATAACTTAGTTTTCCTTATACATAATTTATTAAATTTTTTAATGAATTTAGGTTAAATTTAATAATTTTTTGATATTATTTTATTTAAAAACCTTTTTATTTGAAATTTATAAACAAAAGGTAATATTTATGAAAAATCAATAATTTAATTATTTGATGGAATATTACGTTTTAAAATGATAATTTCAACAATTTTGTCAAAATTAATTATTTTCTAAATTCAAATAATTATTAAATCATTAATTTTAAATAACATAAGATTTTTGTTTATGAATACCCTATGGTAACACATCACATGGTGTTACCCACTGTTAACACCTTTATAGCTATAGTAACATACTTTTGAGGATTTGGTAACACCACAATCACAAGGTTGCGATAGCTCAAAAATGTCATACCTATGGTAACATCCTTAGTGGTAACACCCATGCCCAAAAGTTGCAATAGGTCATCTAAGGCGTAGTGCTTCACTTCCAGTTTCCGTGGGACTTCAGCAGCCAAAGCAGTAGAAGTACTCACTATCCTCCCAGTTCCATATAACTCATCCTGTTGAATCTGCTCCAGCTCATAGGTCTTCAGAACACCATACAGTCTTTCCAAAGAAACCTCTGTAAGATCTCTTGCTTCTCTAATGGCAGATATTCTGTGCTCCAAATGACGTGGAAGTGTAAGTAGGAACTTCTTGTTAATTTCCTTGATAGTGTAGCGCTTCCCATTAAGATTCAGATCATTGATTAATTTGTTGTATCTCTCAAAAATCTCAGAGATACCTTCACCAGGGTTTGATCTGAAATGCTCATATTGAGAGGTGAGAATTTCCAGCTTATTCTCTCTAACTTCCTCTGTCCCCTCATTGATTATCTCTATGGTTTCCCAAATGTGTTTGGCAGTATCACAGTTTAGGACATGATTATGCATGATAGGATCAAGACAATCAACAAGGATCAATTGTAGACATGCATCCAAGGTAACATCCTCTTTTTCACCAGGAGTGAAATCCTTGGGATCCTTAGGGTACATCCTAGCAGCCCTAGTAACAATGTTATTCTCTATAAGTTCTCCCTCAATAATCATAGGGACTTTGGGACCACTCTTCAACACATCCAAGTATTTAGGATTAGCAACTTTAAGAAATAAGAGCATCTTCTTCTTCCACATAGGATAATGCTCCCTGCTGAACATGGGAATCTTTACTGTACCAACCTTCTGAGTTGTAGACATTTTTGAGATTTTTAAAGAATAATAAAAATTTCAGAGTTTAAGAAAAAATCTCAAAACAATTGGATCTTTGATTTGTATATCAATCAAAAGGCTCTCATGCCAATTGTTAGGTCCTGATAAGTTTGTAGAAGGGGGGTTGAATACAAACTATACCGTTTTATCAAATTTGTCGTTTGAATAATTTAACAATTAAGAACAAATTAATGCGAAATATAAATGAAACAATATTCAAGTTAAATATAAACTATATTAAACTTGAAGGGTGTTGCAAATACAGTACGGATTACAAAGTATTTATCTCAAACTAATTAATACAAATTTAGAATAAATTCGACATGAACTTTTCTAATATTTGTAATAAAAAGATCGAATGCTAAAAACAATGTTCGAAATAAATTCTAGGGATAAAAATCCGCTAGTTAATCAAAGCAATACAAGTAATCAACTTCTAGTGGTTTGGATTTAACAATACAAACTAGAATTAATTGCTTGAGAAGAAATGAGATCAAATGGCTTCTTCGTTCTTGAGAGAAATGAATGTGTTTGACTTGATATTATGTTCTGTGTCTTTTCTCTTCAGCCGTGTTTGATATATCATTCTTCATTGCCTTGTATGACCTGTTTAATTAAATCAAAATGACTTAATTAAACAATCAATACACTTGTATGACCTGAGAATAATGTTCCGTAGAACCATGCTTCATCAATAGAACCTGCAAAATGTGTCCGGTATGACCTAGCATACTTCTACCAACTTTCGGTATGACATTAGAAAAGAACCTGTATGACATGCTGAATGAGTCGGTATGACCTGAGAAATGACTCGTATGACCTATCAAATGATTTGGTATGACCTATCAAATGATTCGGTATGACCTGACATTATTGGGTATGACCTATCAAATGATTCGGTATGACCTGACATTATTCGGTATGACCTTAAAATGATTCGGTATGACCTATTGTTATACCATTAAGTTAATTTCCTTTAATTAAATTAGTTAATTTAAATTCTGAATTAAATTAATTCTTTTCTAGAATTAATTTAATAAATAATTTAAACAACTAAATTAATTAATTTAATAAATTAATTAATTCTGAAAGAATTAATTTATTAATTAAATTGATTAATAATTTAATTAATTAAAAGAAGATAACTTAAAATCATTGCATTCCTTTATCTTCTGAAAACCACTGAATATAGATGATTTAATTCCACTGATTGATGTCGTCATTAGATGCACGGTTCATGAATAACTGACTTCAATGATAATTCTTCATCTTTAAAACATTTAAAGCTGTGGCTTCTTTTCTTTAGCTCTGAATAAACTCTGTATCCTGTACTTCTTCTGTCACCAACTGGAAATCTCTGTCACTGTAGTAAATCCACTTTCTTGAATACTTCACTGAGGCTTGAACAATAAATTGAACTTCTTTCAATGTAGAATAACTTCAAGTCTATACATGACTTTAATTCTTCATTCTCTTGACATATAAAACTCTCTGAGATTCGTGTGACCTTTAATCTAATATTTACTTATTACATTCTAGTTTAAGTTGAGTAGAATACTCGAATTACAAATAGGCTATTGCATATGCGTTTCAGGCTTTAATCAACCTTGGTTGTTAAAATCAACTGTTGTCAATAAAAATAAATGAAATTTAGGGGAAAACTAATGATTTCATATGCCAATAAAATAAATAAATACATCTAACTAGTTTTAAAAGTTACCAAAAACATATATAGTAGACACCATCTTTACATGATGGAAAATATTTAAGATAGCAATATTGAGTAGAAAATTAATTTTTTATAACCTTTAACTTTATATAAAGGTTCTTAATATTTGTTCACCAAAATTTATTTTGAGCAATGAAAAATTAAATTGTATAATGTATATTTAATTTATAGAATATAATCCTCCTTGGTTAAAATTGTTTAACTCTTTAACTAAAACAACATGTATTAGACTTTTTAATCATTTGAATCGGTTGAAATTTTGGCTTAAACACGCCACATGATCATATATAAGATTGGAAAATCATTTGTTGGGCTTTTTATGAAATTTTCAACTTTTAAAGGGTATGAGCCCATTAACTTAATTTTCACACATATATAAATAGAGGGGCTCGTTCAACCTTTACCTATTTACTAACCTAAACCAAAACCCTCCTCTTGGCCCGGCAACATCCAACCAAAAACAGCTTCTCAGCCTCCTCCTTCAACCATCACCAGTTACCCAAAAAACCTGGTAACCCGGCCGGCATACATGTAGAACATTTCTAGAATTCTAGTTATGTAACTGTTTTCACACACTACACATATTTATACACAAACCCATATTTCTCAAATCTCAGTGATTCACCCCACATATATCACAATATAACTTGATAAATCTTTGTAAGTGAAATTACTCCTTCCCACATAATTGCTTTATTGGTTTGCTGATGGGTAATGTGATGGTCAAGATGTAGTTGAATATAATAAACTTTTGAGAAAGTCTATTAGACCTCATTGAAGGCTACTCATTTTCTCCATATCTAGTAAATGTGTATTTGTTGCTTTGGCTGAGGTGATATTATCGAGGTGTCAATATTGGATGAGCTCATGTACCGAACTTGTCAATATGGGGAAGTATGAGCACATCTCCTTTCCAATATTATATGTTGGATATTATCACCTAATCCAAAGGCAACAAAAACACATTTACTAGACAGTTAAGAAATGAATAGCCTCGAATGAGGTTTCAAATACTTTGAGAGAAGCTTTGACTATATTTTTACTACATGGTGTGCATTAGTTACTAATAAGTCTACCCTGATAAAGCAATCTAGTGGGAATGGGTAATTTTACTTTTAAAGATTTCTCGAAATCATTAATTTTATCTTCACTTGCAACCTTAGGTAGATTTGTCACAGCTTCCAAAGTTCACAACCACACATTTGGTAACAATTATAATGAAAGGAAAGTTTTATTATTCTTTTTTTTACTTGAACATAAAATAGCGTCGTGTACATATGGTCAGAAGAAAAATGTTTTTTCTGTTTGTTTAGGATTAGCAGTGTGAGTGTAATTATTCACATTAAAACACCCAATATGTAGAATTAAAATTCATGATTGAATTTTATTTCTATAATTATCTTATATATATTAGTACCATAAAGACTCCACTAATCTCTATAGATACTAAATTTTATGTTTTTGCAATGTTGATTGCAATGCCTAAAAGAAATATAGTGGTGCAAGAACCAAATGAGCTACACAGAATAAAGATAAAATAATGTGCCATGTAGAAGAAAATG
Organism: Heracleum sosnowskyi; assembly: GCA_030848705.1. Taxonomy (NCBI): domain Eukaryota; kingdom Viridiplantae; phylum Streptophyta; class Magnoliopsida; order Apiales; family Apiaceae; genus Heracleum; species Heracleum sosnowskyi. The sequence continues at coordinate 108,024,924 of CM061240.1, read as the reverse complement.
CACTCATGTACATGTGGTCCGAACAAAAATATTTTTTGTGTTTGTTATGTTATGTTTGTGTATGTAGTTAGTTTGATTTCCACATGTATATCTTATGTGGAAGAAGAATGGGGGACAAAACTCAATCTTTATTATCAATAAGAATAAATGAGCATAGGACTTATAGTGTGAGTGTAATTATTCAAATAAAAATACCCAATATGTAGAATTAAAATTCATAATTGAATTTTATTTCTGTAATTATCTTATAAATATTAGTACCACAAAGACTCCACCAATATGTGTAGATACTAAATTTTATGTTGCAATTCCTAAAAGAAACATAGTGGTGCAAAGAACTACATGAGATACACAGACTAAAGATAAAATAATGTGTCATATAGAAGAAAGACTTAGGGGAAGAGGAACAGTAAGGACAATATTTGGGCCTTGATTTTGCTTGCCTACTAGCAAACTTGCTTTCATTGTCATTAAATTAGTAATGTACTGTAATGAGATATGTAAAACTAATCCCCAAGTGTTATTTTAGTTACATGTAATTAGGATTTGTTACGCTGTTAAGATATTATGGCTTGGGTATATATCATCCATTGTTATTCTATGACCTAATTAAGAGCTTCAATAATTCATTTTTTGTAATTATTTATTCAACTCGATCAAACTAGTTTTTGTACGTTAGGAATCTTATCAAGCAAGGCATTTATCTTTTGGTATGTACCCTTGGTCCTAGCTCTACAAGTTAGAAGATGTTGAAAAATATTCAAAAGATGTCTAGTTGTGAACTTTTCGCAGAGCGTGACAATTCTGCCTAAGGGTGCAACTCAAGATAAAATTAACAACTTGGATAAATCTTTGTAAGTGAAATTACTCCTTCTAAGATGTAGTTAACATCTTTATTGGTTTGCTTATCGGTAATTTGATGGTCAAGATGTAGTTGAATATAGTATAAACTTCTGGGAAAGTCTATTAGGCCTCATTGGAGGCTATTCATTTTCTCCATATCTACTAAATGTGTATTTGTTGCTTTGGCTGAGGTGATATTATCCAGCTCTTAATAATGGAATTCGAGGACCTCAACAAAGAGGGATGCAACTCTACAGAGATAATTCACATCCATGTTCGAGGAAGTCAACAGAGAGAGATGCAACTCAACAAAGAGCATTTATATCTTTGTTAAGAAAAGAAGAGAGATGCAACTCAACAAAGAGAATTCAGTTGCAATAGAAGATGCTTTCAATGATAAAAATAATGGAAGTACTAGACAAAATAATAAAAGACGTTTGTGAACCAATTTAAATGCAACAAGCATTATTGTTGATACATGTAATTTATTGTCACAAATATTAAACATAATAAAAATCAAACAAGAACTATATATAGTTTTTACATGATAAAATGTATAACTCACTCTACGTGTACATTATATAAGTTTAAATTTAAGTGTTACTAAATTTTAAATAAATTCAATTTTGTGGAATCAAATCGACCTAAAAATTATGAAAAACAAAATGTTACTACAATTGCAAACTTGCTAGGGGAGTATTCCATTTTTCAAAGAATGTCTCTAGTATATTTTTTCCACTTAGGAAGTTCGAGATTTGTATGCTACGGATTTAACTATTCATTACCACCTTGGCTGTGTGTTTTTGACAAATACCATGAATTACAGACTCTAAACAACATTATAGACTCCATGAAGTTATAAACATCCCCTAGGGAGGTTTGGGAGACATTTATTTAGAAAATACCAACTTCATGTTATATATTAGAGTAGGACAAAATTATGTTCCATCCTAAAGTCATGCACAAGCTTACGATGTCTATTTCTGAAAACCAATTCAAGTATAGTGTTATTTTGGTATAAAAAAATAAAAGTTTGTAATTCTTTTAAAATATGAAAAGATTGTAATTGTGTTAAAAGTTATTCAAAGTAAATGAGGATAACATATAGTTAAAAACAAATAGTTACGAAAATGAAGAGATTATAATTTTGTTAAAAGTAAGTCAAAGTAATTCAAATATTTTTTAGAGGCCCGTTTGGAAGGGAAGTAGAGTTGTGGACAAGAATTTGCTCATGCCAACTTGTCAATTTGAGAAAGTATTGTTCAAGAGAGCTTGTCAATGTCAGAACACTACAAGAGATAGGGGCATTAGTGACGGAGAATTAGCAAAAATCTGTCGCAAAGTAACTTTACGACAGAAAATAAACGATGCGGCAAGGTTCCGTCATAAAATTAGTATTTTATTAATTTATTTCCCGCCTCGGCATCAGTTTCCAGATTTATTTTACCGCGCCTTTAACCTTGCGACGGATATATGTGTTTTCCGTCGTAAAATATAACTTGCGACGGATTGTCAAGTTCCGTCGTAAAGTCCACCTGCATCTATTAAATTCCCAATGTTCTGAATTAATGGGCGCTGTAAAATAATAATAATTTATTAGACTTTGTGACGGAATGTAGAATCCGTCGCAAATTGCTTGAATAATACGCACTAGCATTTGGTAGCATTTGTATTCTGACTAACTCCATTTCACTTCTCATTTTCTCCATTTCTCCATATAATTACCTCAAAAAAAAATTCAAGCGGATTATCATACCTCATTTCATGCATCAATGTGAGTACCTACCTTTAATTATTCATCTATTCTACAAGTTTTTTCATTATTTTGCTTTATATATTGAATTTTTCAAATATATGTGTACTTAGTGTATATATGCATATGTAATTGACATGTATGTGTTATATATATATATTTGTAGATGTCTTTTGATCGTAGTTGGATCAACCAACGTTTTCATGAAGGCACGAATTGTTATACTAGAGAGTTTTTGAATGGTGTTGATGAATTTATTAATTTTGCTAAACGTCATTGTGAGGAAGATGATGAAGAGATTAGATGTCCATGTTGTCATTGTCTTAATGTTCCTTTAAAAAGTTTTGGTGAAGTGAGATTTGATATCTTAACAAATGGATTTTGGGAACATTACACATTTTGGGATTTACACGGAGAGGGTAAAGATCCATTTTTTAGTAGCTCGAGAAATGTAGTAGATGATTATGATGATGTATTTGATCCCTACGAGATGTTAAGGGATACCGGAGCTTATGATGATGAGTGGAATGACGAGGATGATGATATTGATGGTTTGGATCTGAACAACGAATCTTCTAAATTTTCGGGATTGAAGAATGATGCGGGGGTTCCATTATATCCCGGAAGTACAAAGCACACAAAATTGACATTTGTTAGTAAGTTGTTGCACTTTAAAAGTACGCACGGGTGTAGTGAGAGGGGATTCAATGAGCTTCTCGGTCTAATTGGGGATGTGTTACCTGAAGATCATCAATTACCATCAAATTATAACGAGGTCAAGAAGATGCTTAAGGACTTGAACTTGGGATATGAGAAAATTCATGCATGTGAGAATGACTGCATGTTGTTCTATGGTGATGATAGTGACAAACAAGAGTGCGATATTTGTGGCACAAGTCGATATAAAGTGGCAAAAGAGGGTAGTAGAATAAGCATTCCTAGGAAGATTCTTAGATATTTTCCACTCAAGTCACGACTTCAGCGGTTGTATATGTCAACTCGTACTGCTGAGAGTATGAGGTGGTACAAGACTAGAGAGGTCACTGATGGTATTATGACACATCCAGCTGACGGGGAAGAGTGGAAACAGTTTGACATTAATTATCCTGATTTTTCGCGAGATATTCGCAATGTTAGACTTGGACTTGCTACTGATGGATTCTCTCCCTACAGCAACAAAACCTCGAGGATTAATTACTCAGTTTGGCCAGTTATAATGGTTGTGTACAATCTTCCACCTTCTATGTGTATGAAGGATCCGTACATGTACATGACTTTGCTCATACCAGGGGAGAAAAGCCCCACGAGAGATATCAATGTCTATTTGAGGCCCCTTATTGACGAGTTGAGACAGTTGTGGAGTGATGGTGTACAAACTTATGATGCTTTTACGGATACTAATTTTACATTGAGGGCAATGCTTCTGTGGACAATCAATGACTTTCCAGCGTTGGCAATGTTGAGTGGGTGGTCAACCAAAGGCAAGTTGTGTTGCCCAGTTTGCATGGGGGATGTCAGGCCTTCACAACTTCCACATAGTCGGAAGTGTAGTTTCTGGGGAACGGCAAAAAAATTTAGCAGATCGGGCCAGAATCGTCGACAACAAACAGGGTGGGAAGTTCGCAATAAGTGTGTAAAAATAGGTTTTCCATTGCCTGGGAAAAAATCTCTGAAGTCTAGGGCTGTTGGATTTGGTGTGACTCATAATTTTACACATTTCACTATCTTTTTTGAGCTCCCTTATTGGCACCCACTACGCTTACGTCATTGCATTGATGTCATGCACACTGAAAAAAATGTATTTGACAATTTTTTTCATACTGTGATGGATACTAAAAAATCCAAGGATACCAATAATGCAAGAGCGGATTTGAAAGCATTTGGCATTAGAGAAGAGTTATGGATGCGTGGAAAATTAAAACCTTGGGCGCCATACACTCTTTCCCGAGAACAACAACTTCAGGTTTATAATTGGATTAGTGAACTAAGAATGCCATAAATGTATTAAACATGTTCTAGGATTTATACAGCATGCATATATAATGTGAATAAATATTAGCACACTCCCTTAAAGACCTTAAAGAAGTTAGTTTCCTAATATAAGAGCTTCACATTTCTTTTTATATTATTGTAGGCATAGTTTTGTAGATCATGTTGTTCTTTGTATCTAATTACTTTTAGTAAATTGAATTGTTTTTATAAGCCAACTTTGAATATACTTATGTTTGTTTTCAAGAGAAAAAAAAATGATTTTTTTAGAGAACCATGTGAACAAATAAATAAGAAGTAAAAGTAGAAGTTTAAAATAAATTGGTCATAAATAACAACATAAAAAAAAAAGTACTGTGACTATTTAAATAATCTTTTGCCATAACTAAATGCTTTTGGTAATTGGATAAAAATTTTAAGACAAATAAAAATTTTCCATTATTATTATTATTATTATTATTATTATTATTATTATATTGAGTGATTAACGAAACAATTAAAAAGTAACACAAAATATTATATTTGCATTTATTTTAGTTTTTGTTATTTACCAAAAAAGACTATAAATATATATATTTAAATAAATAAATAATATATTATTGTCTATGTAGTAAATTGATTTCCATATTATTTCATGTAATTGTGTTATATTTCATTTATGTGAAATTTAAGTATCACTTTAATTTCTTTTTGCAAGGTGTTTAAGTATAAATTAAAAGGAATAAAGGCAAAATAGGGCAGTTAACCTAATGTGTTATGGCCTTATGGGTTTTAAATTTAACAGGATATACTGGATGAAACTGGTAAGGAACCTGGAGAATACCATCTGTTCCTGAAAACACACAGAGATAAAAATGGTGTTTATACTTCAGAGGCTGTCGGCGTTCTTATGGTAAGTTTTATATAACAATGTCTTTTAAGGATGCCAAAACTCTGTCCATGTACATTAAGTTAAAGGTTATCTATACTTTAGCATAATATGGATGTTTTGGACACATAAATTATGCATGTTCATATATTAATATAAATTTATTGTACATTCTATGTAGGAACAATATGTTGAACTGTGCCGGAAGCAGAACGTGCACCCCAATAACGCACCGATATATACATGGGCAGAGGCTGTTGGTGTGCGGAAGAATAGCATCATTGGCGTTCCTCGCACCAAAGCTTCTGATGTTATTCGTATGATTTTTTATATATAGTCATTTATTGCCTTTTATATTCATCTGGCTTTGTGTTTTTAATTTGAGTTATGTCTGCTCTAATATGCTATATATTACATAGTTCTGAGTTGTCTTGCAAAGGATTGTTATGATTTTTAATGTTTCAATCTTACTGAGCTATAATATAAATATTATTTTGTATGTCTTTCTGATTTTTTTTTCCAAATATTGCATTTCAGCAATTAAGCGATCTCGTAAGAGGCGCCGGAGATGTGGGGATGATGAATCCGGCGCTTCCACCAATGGCAGATCTCTACACATGGCAGATGCATTTGTAATTCAGACAGTGGACCAGACTGTAGCATATACACGCGCACACCCGGAGGATTTTAACCTTGCACCTGAGCAGGTCCTTATGTTGGAAAAGTCGGTGTGTGTGGCGGAAGGAGATGGTCAGCTCCCATCAGGCCATCCTTTGAGCATGGGGACTATGACGGAGTTGGTGCGGGTAATGGTCTCGGTTTTGACTGACATCCAAGCATGTCAAGAACCTGATAACAACATGGTGAGTTATTTGTTAAATGGTAGTTCATTGTAAGCGTGTTTATCTTTATTGAGTGTTGATTGTTGAACTTGTTATATTAGCATAATGATTGTGTTTCTTTACAACTTTATAGGGTAAGGGTAAGTTTGTCATGCGTGAGGATGGTTCAAGCTTTGATATGGACGATGTTCACCATCTGCGCCAATCTCCACCTCCTGATCAACATGAAAATCGTTGTACAAATGGGGATTAGGCTAGATAGTGAGGAAGTGGTAGCTTATTTTGGTATAATGTTATGAACTTATGCCCAATCTCTTTTGTTATTTTGGGATGATGGATTTTAATTATAATATTTATCTGCTCTTGTTGTGAAGGCAGTAACTTGGTTGTAGTTCAGATAATCGATTCAGACCATATTATGGTGCTGTTAGTAGACAACTTGGTGGTTTTTTGGTATTATATAAAATTTTAATGGATCATTTTGTTGTACTTTTGACAAGTTTTGGTATCTTATGGCAGTTATTAATGGCATATATTAAACTTGAAGATTTTGACTTTTCAAGTTTGTTTATATATTAAAATTGTGTAGATCCGATATATTTGCTGGTTTGGGTCTTTATTGTGAACGAGACAGTGATATTTTCATGAAGTGTTCTTGCATAGTAGCTGAGAATTTCAGTAATTAATACATAGAGATACATGATTTGTGACCGACAATTCCGTCATAATTTGTGACGGATAATTCCGTCATAATTTGTGACAGACATTTCCGTCACAATATGTGACGGACAACTCCGTCGTAATTTATATTTGTGACGGATGATTCTGTCATAATTTGTGACGGTTAGATCTGTCACAAATATTCTAGTGGGTTCCCTACTTTGCGACACATATTGGAGTTGCGACGGAATTAGGGAATTTGCGACGAGGCATTTGCGACAAACCTTTTCCGTCGTAAATTGATGTGATTGCGACGGATTCTTTGTTATAATTCCGTCGCAAGTATCCCTGTTTTCTTGTAGTGGAAAGTATTCTACAAGAGAAAGGGTTTTGGTCTTTAATCAACCTTGGTTGTTAAAATCAACTCTTGTCAATAAAAATTAATGAAATTTAGGAAAAACGGATGATTTCATATGCCAATAAAATAAATAAATACATCTAACTAGTTTTAAAAGTTACCAAAAACATATATAGTGGACACCGTCTTTACATGATAGAAAATATTTAAGATAGCAATATTGAGTAGAAAATTAATTTTTTATAACCTTTAACTTTATATAAAGGTTCTTAATATTTTTCACAAAAATTTATTTTGAGCAATGAAAAATTAAATTGTAAAAATGTATATTTAATTTATAGAATATAATCCTCCTTGGTTAAAATTGTTTAACTCTTTAACTAAAAGAACATGTAATAGACTTTTTAATCATTTGAATCCGTTGAAATTTTGTTTTAAACAGGCCACATGTTCATATATAAGATTGGAAAATCATTTGTTGGGCTTTTTATGAAATTTGCAACTTTTAAAGGGTATGAGCCCATTAACTTAATTTCGAGGCATACATAAATAGAGGGGCTCGTTCAACCTTTACCTATATACTAACCCTAACCAAAACCCTCATCTCCGCCTCCCTCTTCAAACTTGGCAGCCTCCAACCAAAAACAGCATCTCAGCCTCCCTCCTTCAAACATCACCTACTAACACTTACCCAAAAAACCTCGTAACCGGGCCCGCATACATCTAGAACATTTCTAGAATTCTAGTTATATAACTGTTTTCACACACTACACATATTTATACACAAACCCATATTTCTCAAATCTCAGTGATTCACCCCACATATATCACAATATAACTTGGATAAATCTTTGTAAGTGAAATTACTCCTTCCCACATAGTTGCTTTATTGGTTTGCTGATCGGTAATGTGATGGTCAAGATGTAGTTGAATATAGTATAAACTTGTGGGAAAGTCTATTAGGCCTCATTGAAGGCTACTCATTTTCTCGATATCTAGTAAATGTGTATTTGTTGCTTTGGCTGAGGTGATATTATTGTTAGGTCCAAAGTATCGTAGAAGGGGGGGGTTGAATACGATACTCACAAATAATTCAATTTCGTTCGCGGATTAATCTTTCAGTTCTATAACGAAATGAAACACACCAAACCAAATCAAGTCTCGGGGAATATATCTTTTTATAAATATAAACCTCGAGGGGTGCTACAATTTCTAATCCGTAGATTAGCTTCAATGAGTTTAAGGTTACACAAATACAAAACAATAATCAAATTCTGAGCACTATTAATTCTCTGATAATTTCTCCGGCTCAGTTCTCTCTCTCAGTAATGTTTCTGTGTTGAATGCCTTAACTGAAGAAGACGCACTCTTCTCTCAGTATTAATTGTAGTCTTCAATTGAAAAACCATCGAACCAAACTTGAACAAACAATCTTGGTCGTTGGATCTTCATCAACCTGTCAGACAAAGAATACTTTTCACCTGCTCCACAATTTAAAAACCATCGAATGGTTTGAAAAACCATCGAATGAAACAAATCATTTTACCATTCGATAGTTTTTAAAACAAAACTATCGAATGCCAAATTGATTCATTTTGGTTTACTTTGAATCACTTTTCAATCCATTCGATGGTTTTCTAAATAGAAAAACTATCGAATCATTTTCTTGTCTTTTGACTTGTAATGATTACTCTGAGCTCCTGGGTGTTTAAGTAATAGACTGTATCAATTTCTTCTGAGACGATAAAACAACTTGATCTTCTTAGTGCCGTCACCTAGTGCAACTGGTCTGGTTCACAGATGAATAACACTTGATCAATTCTTCTTTTATGTCTTCACTTCAATGCTGCTGATACGTCCTTTGTCATTCTGGTTGCTTCATTTAAATCACTGGAATCCCGTGGTACTTAACCCTAAATCATTCACATACTTCTGTCGTCTTGAAAGTCTTGTTCCTTTTGCTGTCACTGAGGCCTGAACATTTTCATGAACTTCTTTCCGTGACCTGTTTACGGACTTCAAGAATACATAACGTATTTTGATTTTTTGAGTTTACCTTTTCTTTTTTGATTCTGGATTCCTGTGCTTCTGTTAATACTATTGTATGTCTTGTCCTTTGTTGAGTTGTAGTTATCTCTTTTACATCTTATGTTACATTATGATTTACAATCTCCCCCTATTTGATTGGATAGAGTTCGACAAGCAAATACTTCGAGGATAACTCAACTAACTAAGAAAACATGAAACTAATTAAAGTAAGACAGCGTAATAATATTAAATGCATTCTGGATCAGATACATATACATTTCCAGATTTCATAAATCAAAAAACAATTAAACTTTATACAATGAAGTTGCTCCTCTAGTCTGAGCTGATAGTTCTTTTGTTCTTTGCTTCAATCTTCAGTCCATTCCAATCTCACCTTCTTCAATCATTGGATCGGAGTTAGCAGCTTGATAATCAATCACTGATAGATAGTGCAATGATTCTCCAGGTTTAAGGATTGCTCTTTGGATGTGTCTTCCAATATATTCAACCTCTTGACCCACTCCAGCCCATAACCATGCAATGTTAACATCTTTCTTGTTTAGCTTTCGCATGTTTGGCAGTCTGGTATGCACTTCCAATCCTCTTTCCACCCTTTTCCTATAGTAAGGAACATTCTCCATTAGAAATCTTCTAAGAGTGTTTGCTGCTTTGTCCTTCTCCGTTGATGAGAATCCAGTGGATCTAAGATACTTCTCAACTGAGATTAGATAGTTGCTTGGGTAGTCACTCAGTTTGTCCTCGGCCAAATAGCAGATTCTGAACAAGTCATTCGTCATGAATCTAACCATTGGAGGATCTTCAGTAATCTCTGGACCGACTTTCATCACGATCTCCTTAACATGCTCACGGAGCAGTCCATTTAGCCTTGTAGTTCTTTGGATCTTGATGAGTATAGCCTGCAATTCTGTATATGTCCTCTGTTCAAAAAACTTAGTGGAAATCACAAATGTACCTTTCTCCAGAAAACTGATTAATAAGCTCCAGGCACCATTTACTTTAACCCCAGCATTCAGACAGATTATAGAGCTTCTCAGTGCTTTAAAGTAAGTCTGATCTTCAAGATTAGCACTTCTGATGTCCTGAATAATAACTTCCACCTCAGCATTGTCGTTGACTTCTAATCCGTCTTCAACTCCGCAAAAGGTTTTATAAGCCATTTCCCATTCAGTACCATCTTTCTTTGCCAGATCTATCATCTTCTTCTTCCTCACTTCATTATACACTTTGAATCTCTTCAGTTTTTCACTCCTCAGAATTGCTTGCTGTTTCTCTTTCTCAGCTTGCCTGGCATCTATTGCAGCTCTCTGAGCTCTTATTGCTTCCAAGGCAGCTTCTTCTTCAGGTGATAGAGAATTTACTTCTTCTTCCATAATATCCTCTTGATTAGGTTGCTCATGCATGACCTCAAATTCCTCTTCACTCTCCTTCTCTTCTTCTACAAGTTCCTCTATCCAGTACTGTCTGATAGGAATAGCTTCAACTATCTCCCAAACTCCCCATCCATCCTTAGGCTTCTCTTTCTCCCCTTCTCCAACTTTCTCCCCCTTAGTTGAGGAATCCTCGATAAAAGCATCCTCAGCATAAAAGGTAGTAGAAGGATCAGGTTGCTGATTTGAAGGACCAGGTTGGCTAGTTTGTTGGTTCTTCAGCATAGTCCATATCGACTGTACTCCATCACTTTGATTTTCCATGAAATCTAGAAGATCCTTATTCATCTCTTGCATAGAAGCCAGCTTCAGGTCAATGTCATCCAATTTGGAGTTGGTAGTCTTCTCAATTTTGTCCAATCTCTGGTTCAGCTTAGACTCCACTCTAGAAAGGGTGTTCATTGCATCTTTTACCCTAGCTTGACCATCCCGGATAACCAGAACGTCTTCTTTCAAAGCTTCTTGTCCTTGTTGCAAAGCATCCACCTCATTCATGAAACCATCTTTAAGTTCCCTTACGTCCGTCCTCAACTCGATCAGTTCGTCCATAGCTTCCTTCTTTAAGGAGTCCACTGCCTGCTTCGTACCTGTTATAGTGCCAGATGCACTGCCAATGACCCTGAATGTTCTTCTGGAATCAGCTGCAGCCAAGTCAACCTTCTCTTGAATAGACTTTAAAGAAGCATTAGCTTGACTAGAGGAGATCTCTTGGTCAAAGGAAGGTCGCAGTGGAACCTTGAATAATGGAGTTCCTTCTTTGTCATGAACTGTCATCTCCTTGAGGGAAGATTGAACTTGTAGCTCTCTTTTTGTTGGTAACAGCAAATCATCAATATTAGGTAGGGTTAGGGTGTCACTCCTCACATTTGGCTCTGGGTGTACACTCAACGTTTCTGTCGGTGTTTGAATCAATTTTCCTTTCCCACTCAGGCCAGGTGTAAGTGTTTTTGTTTCACTCAAATCCTTTGTGCTGATTGTACCTGCAGAAGAAAACACCGTAGCCGTCCTTAAGGAGGTCACCGGTGGTGCAATGGGGCTTCGCAAGTCCCCGTCCTTGGTTAAACCAAGGTGCTGATCATCCTTAGATGATATATCCTTTGTAGGATCTAGAGTTTGAATCTCTAGGGGGTTCGAAACAGGCTCTTTTAACAGCAGAGATCCCGAATCTTCCCCGATAGTCTGTGAAGACTTTACCTCAGTTGACTCCTCAATAGTAATTGATTCATTGTCAACGAGTTGCCGATCTGCACCTACGTCAGACCCTTTACCCGCAGGATCCAGATATGTTCCATCTGGGGAGGTAGACAATGACCCTTTAGATTGTGCATTTAGGTCAAAGCCTTCTCTCGACGTCTGTGAAGACCCTTGGTTCTTAGAACCTTCAACCAGTGAACCTGACCGTAATATGGTCGGAACACCAGTTGCTTCCGTCAATTCTTCCTTACCTGATTGAGCTAATGGTTCAGATATAGCTTTCGTTAGCGTAGCCCAATCAGCATCAGAAAAATCAATAAAGGGCGCTTTGGAAGTTTATAATAAAGTATCAACAGTTACCTCGGTTTCTGTTCGTCTCCTTTTAGAGGAAGGCACAGCTGCTGTTGAAGGGTGTATCTCCTTATGTGGTGCTGCTAAGGCACTATCTCCCTCTACACTCACGGATGTCTGAATATTGGGTATAGGAGGAGAAGGAGGCTCGTTTATTGTTTCATTTGGATCTTCCAAAGGCTCTTCGACCGTGGTTAAAGGTTGTGGGTTTGCAACCTCCTGGTCTGGAATGGCCACTGAGGGCTCTGGATCAACATCCATAGGCTGTGGTTCAGGAGCCAGTTCAGGTTCAGGAATGTTACCTTGATTTACCTGTTCCCTTGGGGGTAGAAGTGGTAGGGGCACCGTTCTTAGATATTCAGTGAGAACAGTGGGTACCCCTGGAAGATAGTTGTTCTTCCTTATCAGAGCGGTTATGGCATTGCTCTTCATCTTCATACACTCCATGGTCTCCTCTTCGGCGAATGTCTCACGCTCATCATCTGTTAAGATATCATTGAGAATTAGCTGTAGGAACCTAGGATAGAAACAAAGCACATCTTCATCTATGCCCGTTTTTTCATCCAGTGGTCCCATGCATATGATTACTTGATCAATCAGTAACCGTCCAATGTTAATATGCCTATTGTTGGCAATGACAAACCCTATCTTTTGAAGGAATAAGGGAATACCGTGCAAATTTGTTAGCTTGGCAGTAAAAACATGGATTAGGGTATGAAAGAAAAAGTTCCATGCCTTTGGCAAGTAATGCTTCAGAAACTCTCCCACAAAGAAGTTAGGTTGTTGACTTCTAATGAGAGTGAAGAAAGCATGTATCTCCTTAGTCGTGAGATCCGGAACAAGGTTTTCTGTAGGAAAATGTAAGATTCGATTAAAATCATGTTCTGTCACCCTTATTGTTCTGCCCCCTGGCACAACAAAACTGAAGGACCGTACGTTATTCTCACTTGTATCCGTGGCGGTTGTGTAAAACGCAGTCAATTGATCGATGCAAAGGACCACGGGAGTACTCACATCATATGCCACTAATGAACGTGTGTTCAAAAACTCTGCCCATGCACGAAACTGAAGGTTCGTTATGGATTGCAAGTTTTGAAACGAGACATGATTAGTTTTGGTAACAATAAATTCTCCAGCCATTTGAAAATTTCCAGAAAATTTAAATAAACCAAAACTATTTTCCTTTTAAATTTAATTAATTATTAGTAATTAATTAAACCTTAGAACAAAATAACCCTTTTTATCACTTTACAATTTCGAACAAACAAAAAAAACTCCCAAATCAAGAACCCTAGGTTTCAAAATCAAGAAAAGTAATTTTAATTAAAATTTGCTTCCAAAGAAACTTATTTCAATCAAAACAATACTAATCAAGAACAGTTTACTCAGTTAAGGTTCGAAGATGACTTTGGTTTCGATGGTTTTCTTTAACCACAACCACAAATAAATACTCAGATGTTACACAGTACAGAGATGTCACTATTGAAGATGAAATCACTGTAAAAACTGAAATTACTGGGTATAATTCTTGGTTAAAATTGAAAAGTATCGAGTTTTGCTTTGTTCTCCTTTGACAATATATGTAAGTATCTGTATAACTCTTGGATCTGAGAAAATGACAAAGGAAAACGTCCAAGGGCCATTTAAATACTCACTGATTTTTCAGGGGTATTTTTTTCCTTTTTCATTCGATAGTTTTATAAAGAACTATCGATGGTTTTTCTGAGGGGGTAAAATGGTCAATTTTCTTCGATAGTTTTTTGAAAAACTATCGAAGTATTTAGAATAAGAATGCAAACGGACCTTTTCAAAAACCATCGAGAGTTTTCTATCCTTTTAAAATAAAAACTATCGAACTGCTGTATGTTTGAGAAACTATCGAGAATTTTAATAATGATCTAATTAAATTCACTTCGATGGTTTTTCTTCTTATTTTCAAAATCTATCTTGAATTTAAATATAGAATAAATTAAATTCCTTCGATATATTTTAAAATGATACTCAAAAACTATCGAGAATCGTTTTCGATAGATTTTCTTTTCCTCTTCAAAAACTATCGAAAATTAAATTCGATAGATTTATCTATGTACTTGAAAAACTATCGAATTTCCTAAATTCGATATTTTTGCTTCTGTCTTCATTTTAAAACCTGTTCTTGTTTTAAAATTAGACTGTTTTATTTTCTGTCAAGTTTTAATTCTAATAAATCATTTCAAATTTACCAAAATCAATTCTTAACAGAAAATTCACAATTTTCTTAGAATAAAATCAACTAAATATCATTAAATGATATTAATCAATTAAAATCCAATAAATTATGCTGCATTAATCTACAATGTTAAAAAACAAAGTAAATTAATTCAAATTAAATAGATGCTAGAATATTTAGAACAAATATTAGCACCTAAATAATTTTTAGAATTAATAACTAATTAAATGCCAGAAGATATATCATCCATAATTATGACATACAATTAGTACAAAAATCCTAACTACGAGAATTGCTCCAGAAAATAAATTCACGAGTCCTAAGGATATTGCAATTCTTAAACTCATGTATTCACCAGGACTCTCTAGTACACTTACAGACTTCTAATCAAAATCAATTAGAAAGATTTAACATCCCAAGTTCACCAACCAGCTTAATGAAAGTGGATTCATCAAGCGGTTTAGTAAAGATGTCTGCAATTTGATCCTCTGTGGGTACAAAATGTAACTCCACAGTTCCATTCATGACATGCTCTCGGATAAAATGATACCTGATGTCGATGTGCTTCGCCCTCGAGTGTTGCACTGGGTTGTTTGAGATTGCTATGGCACTTGTGTTGTCGCAAAATATTGGAATCTTTGTCAACAAAAGTCCATAGTCACGGAGTTGGTTTCTCATCCACAAGATCTGAGCACAACAGCTACCAGCAGCAATGTATTCAGCCTCAGCTGTTGATGTGGAAACTGAATGCTGTTTCTTGCTATACCAGGAAACTAACCTTCTTCCAAGAAACTGACAGCTTCCTGAAGTACGGGCATTTGACAAATCCAAGATTCTCCAAACACTTATTCAAACGAGCATACCAAGCCCGTGGTGCTTGATGTAATCCATATAATGCTTTCATGAGTTTATAAACTTTATACTCTTGGCCTCTTTTCACGAATCCTTCCGGTTGAACTACATAAACGTCCTCCAGTAAATCTCCGTTTAAGAACGCTGACTTGACGTCTAGATGATGTACCTGCCAACCGTTTTTGGCTGCGAGAGCAAGTAGTAATCGCACGGTTTCAAGCCTGGTGACGGGTGCATAAACCTCCTCAAATCAATCCCATGTTGTTGCACATAGCCCTTTGCGACTAATCTCACCTTGTGTTTTATCACTCTCCCATCTGTGTCTTTCTTCAGCTTAAAAATCCACTTCAATCCTATTGCTTTGTGTTCGACAGGTAGTTCAGTAAGTTGCCATGTCTGATTCCCTTCGATGGCGTTTATTTCATCTTGCATTGCTTTTACCCACTCCATCTCCTTTACAGCTTGTTTATAGTTAGCAGGTTCCTCAACTCCCATTAGCAGCAATTCATCCATTAGTTCGACCTCCTCAGTTTCTTCATAGACATCATTGAGGAGTCGAAACTTTCGAGGTTCACTGTTTCCATCGTTTGATACTGACTCCTCCTCTGTCTCTGTAAGGATCTGAGTCATTCCTGAAGACACTCTTGGGGAAGCTCCTGATAACCCAGTACCATAAGACTGACTGGATTGACCAGGTGTATGTTGTACTGGTGAGTCTTCTGATTCTTCATCATATTGATCCACCGTAGGATACCCCTCAACTGTAAATGTGTTAACAACCTCCTCTATACTTTCATACTGTTTCTCCCAGGCCCAGCATTTATTTTCTTTGAAAACAACGTCACGACTTACTTGCAATGACTTTTGATTTCGATCGTATAAACGGTACGCCTTTGTTCCTGGTTCCCTGCCTAAATGAACTACAGCCCTACTGCGATCATCCAATTTTTTTGTGAGCACACTTGGTTCTTTCATGTATGACAGATAACCAAAAATTTTGGTATACTTAAAAATTGGTTTCCTTCCTTTCCAGCCTTCATAAGGAGTTTTTCCTGCTCTCACACGGGTTGGCAATTTGTTGAGTATATCAACGGAGTGCCTAATAGCTTCTCCCCAAAATATTAAAGGTATTTTCATATCCTTTAGAAAGCTCCTTTCCATGGCAACAACTGTTCTATTTCGTCGTTCCACCACCCCATTTTGCTGTGGGGTGTATGGTGCCATGTAATGTCTTTCAATTCCAGCAGCTTCACAATATCTTTTATAATCATTTGAGCAGAATTCACCTCCTCTGTCAGTTCTGAGAACTTTTATCTTCTGCTCGGACTTGTTTTCAACAAACTTCTTGAAGTACTCGAATTCTTCATCCTTGGACTTTAACATGTACACCCACATGAATCGACTGCAATCATCAACAAACAGAAGGAAATAATTATTTCCGGCTGGTGTGGGTGGACTTAACGGGCCACATGTGTCTCCATGAACCAGTTTAAGGACGCAGCTTGCAGTGAAACTTGTTTGACTAGGGAAAGGCTTTCTGGACTGCTTCGACATCAAACACACCTCACAAGCTTCCTTTGGTTGCACAAATTTCGGAAGTCCATATGCCATATTATCATTAGGCATAAGTGTCATAGCAGCAAAATTTACGTGGCCAAGGCGTGAGTGCCATAGCCACGATAATTCTTCTGTCTTTGATAACATACAACTGGATTTGACTTCATCAATCAGAATTTTGTAAAGCCTGTTATCTGTCCTTTTTACTTTCATCAATAAACCTCCCTTCGTATCGTAGACTTTCAAGTACTCACCGTGTAATATGACCTTGTTCCCTTCTTCTGACAATTGACCCAACGAAATAATGTTATTGCACAAAGAGGGAATGAAATATACCTCATGTAAAAGTCGTACTTCGCCACTTTTGCATTTGACCATAATTGAGCCCTTTCCTTTAATGGTCACCGTAAATCCATCGCCAAAACGAACTTGCCCAGTTATTCCTTCATCAAGTTCGTTGAACTTAGATTTCTGACCAGTAATGTGATTGCTTGCGCCATTATCAAGATACCATACATTTGAATCGTTTGTCTTCTCTTTACCATCTGGGACGAGCTTTGGGGATACTCGGTTTTCATTCAATAACAGTTTTTGTAGCATCCTTCTACTATTAACTCTGTTTTTACTTGTGCTATATCCTTACAATTCACCTATACCTATTGTTATAATAGGGACTATTCAAAAATACTGAAGATACCCTATTGTGTTGGATGACACTGGTCCTGATGCAAGCCAGCCTAGCATGGAAAGAATCTACAAAAGGTTGACTAGAATGAAGCAAAAAGATACAAATTTTTGTAACAAACCTCCGAAGAAGCTACACAAGTATATTCTCCTAATTTTACTATGCACATTTTCATCATCTTTTATCTATATGTGTTTTTGATCATGTGATTTTCCATATGTTCTTACTACGGCAATGTAAATGTCTGCTAGGGTTAGACCATCTTGGAATGGTGGGAATAAATACCTTGGAGGTCATCAAATAGTGTATGACTTACAAAATCACACCTATGCATACATAGGAAATGGCAATTGACAGGTATACCCTGTTTTCATGATTGCGCTTACATTTTCTTTCAAAAACAAAGTCCTTTAGATTATATGCATGAGTGCCACAAGAAGGAGTGGTATTTGAGGGTCTACATTCATTTACTTGAACCTTTGAATGGAGAGGAGTTTTGGGAGGAAACAAATGAGACACCTATATTACCACCGCTGCCAAGAATTGCTCATGGAAGGCCTAAGAAAAAAAGAGACAAAACTAATGACATTGTTGAAACAAGAGCTAGTGATCCTACTATGATGAAGAGGACTCGTACTTCTCTTAAATGTGGTTGGTGTAATGAATGGGGACACAACACTAGAACATGCAATTCAAAGGTATGACCATCTAAACTGTTTTGCTTTTGT
Source organism: Heracleum sosnowskyi (assembly GCA_030848705.1). Classification (NCBI taxonomy): domain Eukaryota; kingdom Viridiplantae; phylum Streptophyta; class Magnoliopsida; order Apiales; family Apiaceae; genus Heracleum; species Heracleum sosnowskyi. Next base: position 108,006,559 of record CM061240.1, on the reverse strand, counting down.
CATTCACATCTATTCAATTTTAATTGACTATAATTAATCTATTTTTAGAGAGTTGACCAAGAAAAGAAGTTAAAAGAAGAGGGAGTACAACCAGATGAAGGAACTTCTAAAGTGAGGACTTGCACTAAATGTAAGCAGGTGGGACAGAATAAGGGAACCTGCAAAAATGAAAGTGTTGACACAAACAATGGGAAAAAACCAACACGTGACAAGAAGAATGGGAAGAAACCAAATGTCAAACCTCCAGTCCAACAACCAAATTTCAAGAGCAGTCTAGTTAAGCATGTTTTGAGATCCAGGCTACTGCAACTCATGGAGGTATCATAAGGCCCTTCAATCCACCAACTCAGAAAAAGGGACCAAATTGCATGAATGTTGAAGCAGTTGAGGGGGAGAAGTTCACATCTCTCAAGAATTTGCAAGCAACTAGGTCAATGATGATACTACAATTGTATCTATGAAATGATTTAGTATATTTTTTCCACTAAGGAAGTTCGATATTTGTATGCTAGGAGTTTAACTATTCATTACTAACTTGGCACTAACTTGGCTGTGTTTTTGACAAATACCATGAATTACATACTCTAAACAACATTATAGACTCAATGAAGTTTTAAGCATCCCCTAAAATAGGGAGGTTTGGGAGACATGTATTTAGAAAATACCCAACTTCATGTTATAGATTAGTGTAGGACAAAATTATGTTCCATCCTAAAGTCATGCACAAGCTTGCCTTGTTTATTTCTGAAACCAATTCAAGTATAGTTTTATTTTTGTATAAAAAATAAAAGTTTGTAATTTTTTTAAAATATGAAAAGATTGTAATTGTGTTAAAAGTAATTCAAAGTAAATGAGGATAAAATATACTTAAAAACAAATAATTACGAAAACCAAAAGATTATAATTGTGTTAAAAGTAAGTCAAAGTAATTCAAATATTTTTTAGAGGCCCTTTAAAGTCACTAAGTTTGGAAGGGAAGTAGTCAAGAGTTGTGCACAAGAATTTGCTCACGCCAACTTGTCAATTTGAGAAAGTATTCTTCAAGATGATTTCATATGCCAATAAAATAAATAAATACATCTAATTAGTTTTAAAAGTTACCAAAAACATATACAGTGGACACCATCTTTACATGATGAAAAAAATTTAAGACAAGAATACTTAGTAGAAAATTAATTTTTTATAACGTTTAAGTTTATATAAGGGTTCTTGATATTTTCTCACCAAAACTTATTTTGAGCAATGAAAAAATAAATTGTATAAATTTATATTTAATTAATAGAATATAATCCACCTTGGTTAAAATTGTTTAATTTTTTAAATAAAAGAACATGTATTAGACTTTTTAAGCATTTGAATCCGTTGAAATTGTGGGTTAAACAAGCCACATATATATAAGATTGGAAAATCATTTGTTGGGCTTTTTAAGAAATTTGCAACTTTTAAAGGGTATGAGCCCATTAAGTTAATTTCCCCGCATATATAAATAGAGGGGCTGGTTCAACCTTTACCTATATACTAACCCTAACCAAAACCCTTATCTCCGCCTCCCTCTTCAAACTTGACTGGCCGCCTCCAACCAAAAATCGCATCTTAGCCTCCCTCGTTGAAACATCATCTACTAACACTAACCAAAATACCTCATAATACCTCATAACCCAACCCGCATACATCTAGAGCATTTCTAGAACTCTGGTTATATATCTCTTTTCACAGGCTACACATATTTATACACAAACCCATATTTCTCAAATCTCAGTGATTCACCCCACATATATCACAATATAACTAGAACAACTGAGAAAGATTTGATGAATATAAGAACAACGGTCTTTCAAATCGACTAAATCCATTTTGTATACCTAAAGGTAAATTTTTATTTATCAATTTTCACATTCAAGTTTTTACATTGTAGCTGCCAACATACATTATCTTTCTTGGTACAATATATATAACAATGTTTTTTGTGTTTGTTATGTTATGTTGGTTTATGTAGTTAGTTTGATTTCCACATGTATATCTTATACGGGACAAAACTCCATCTTCATTATCAATAAGAATAAATGAGCATAGGATTTGCAGTGTGAGTGTAATTATTCACATTAAAACACCCAATATGTAGAATTAAAATTAATGATTGAATTTTATTTCTATAATTATCTTATAGTATGTACCACAAAGACTCCACCAATCTCTATAGATACTAAATTTTATGTTTTTGCAATGTTGATTGCAATGCCTAAAAGAAACATAGTGGTGCAAGAACCACGTGAGTTACATAGGCTCGGGATAAAATAATGTGCCATGTAGAAGAAAGAATGAGGGGGAAGGGAACAGTACAGACAATATTCGTGCGTTGATTTTGTTTTCGTACTAGCAAATTTGTTATCATTGCCTTTAAATTACTAATATACTGTAATTAGATATGTAAAACTAATCCCCAAGTGTTGATTTTAGTTACATGTAATTAGGATTTGTTACCTTGTTAAGATATTATGGCTTGCGTATAAATCATGGATTGCTATTCTATTACCTAATTAAAAGCTTCAATAATTCATTTTTTTGTAATTATTTATTCAACTCCATCAAACTAGTTCTTGTACGTTACGAAGCTTATCAAGCAAGGCGTTTATCTTTTGGTATGTACCCTTGGTCCAAGCTCTACGAGTGAGAAGATGTTGAAAAAGATTCAAAAGATGTCTAGTTGTGAACTTTTCGCACACTGTGACAATTCTTCCTAAGGGTGCAACTCAAGTTAAAATTAACAACTTTGATAAATCTTTGTAAGTGAAATTACTCCTTCCCGCATGATTGCTTTATCGGTTTGCTTATCGGTAATGTGATGGTCAAGATGTAGTTAAATGTAGTATTAACTTCTGGGAAAGTCTATTAGGCCTCATTGGAGGCTACTCATTTTCTCTATATCTAGTAAATGTGTATTTGTTGGTTTGGGTGAGGTGATGTTATCGAGCTGTCAATATTGGATGAGCTCATGTACCGAACTTGTCAATATGGGGAAGTATGAGCACATCTTCTTTCCAATATTATATGTTGGATATTATCACCTAATCCAAAGGCAACAAAAACACATTTACTAGATAGTTAAAAAATGAATAGCCTCGAATGAGGTCTCAAATACATTCAGAGATGCTTTGACTATATTTTTACTACATCCTGAGCATTAGTTACTAATAAGTCTACCTGATAAAGTAATCTTGTGGGACGGGGTAATTTCACTTTGAAAGATTTCTCCAAATCATTAATTTTATCTTCAGTTGCAACCTTAGGCAGATTTGTCACAGCCTCCAAAGTTCACAACTAGACATTTGGTAAGAATTATAATGAAAGGAAAGCTTTATTATTCTTCTTTTTTTTCAACTTAAAATACCCTCATGACATATGGTCCGAAAAAAAATGTTGTTTGTGTTTGTTTAGGATTTGCAGTGTGAGTGTAATTATTCACATTAAAACACCCAATACGTAGAATTAAAATTCATGATTGAATTTTATTTCTATAATTATCTTATATATATTAGTACCACAAAGACTCCACCAATCTCTATAGATACTAAATTTTATGTTTTTGCAATGTTGATTGCAATGCCTAAAAGAAACATAGTGGTGCAAGAACCACGTGAGATACATAGGCTCGGGATAAAATAATGTGCCATATAGAAGAAAGAATGAGGGGGAAGGGGAACCAGTACAAACAATATTCGTGCGTTGATTTTGTTTTCCTACTACCAAATTTGTTATCATTGCCTTTAAATTAGTAATATACTATAATGAGATATGTAAAACTAATCCCGAAGTGTTGATTTTAGTTACATGTAATTAGGATTTGTTACCTTGTTAAGATATTATGGCTTGCGTATAAATCATCGATTGCAATTCTATGACCTAATTAAAAGCTTCAATAATTCATTTTTTTGTAATTATTTATTGAACTCGATCAAACTAGTTTTTGTACGTTACGAAGCTTATCAAGCAAGGCCTTTATCTTTTGGTATGTACCCTTGGTCCAAGCTCTACGAGTTAGAAGATGTTGAAAAAGATTCAAAAGATGTCTAGTTGTGAACTTTTCGCACACTGTGACAATTTCTTCCTAAAAGTGCAACTCAAGTTAAAATTAACAACTTGGATAAATCTTTGTAAGTGAAATTAATCCTTCTTTATGAGTTTTCTTATGGGTAATGTGATGGTCAAGATGTAGTTAAATATAGTATAAACTTCTGGGAAAGTCTATTAGGTCTCATGGGAGGCTACTCATTTTCTCCCTATCTAGTAAATGTGTATTTGTTGCTTTGGGTGAGGTGATATTATCAAGCTGTCAATATTGGATGAGCTCATGTACCCAACTTGTCAATATAGGGAAGTATGAGCACATCTCCTTTCCAATATTATATGTTTGATATTATCACCTAATCCGAAGGCAATAAAAACACATTTACTACATACTTAAAAAATGAATAGCCTCCAATGAGGTCTCAAATACTTTCAGAAAAACATTGACTATATTTTTACTACATCCTGAGCATTAGTTACTAATAATAAAATTTTATTAATTGCATTTGTTAAACAAAACAAGGCGTATTAAACTTTTTAAAATAACTAAAAGTATTAAAATAGGTTTTAATATAAATAATTAACGGTCTGCTCGTGATATTTTTGCAAAAAGAGAGGTTTTATTAAGGAAAAATCGAAAAAAGTAACATGTTTTAGTTGAAAAAGGTAATTGTACTGCATTTGTTAAAAATAAAAAATAAATAAGCATCTTAGAATTGGTAAACTTTTTAATAATTATAAGTATTAAAATAGGTTTTAAAATGAATAAATAAGTGGTTGCCCATTATATTTTTAGAAAATGAGGGATTTTAGTAAGGAAAAATAGAAAATGTAACATGTTTTAGATGAAAAATGTTATTGGCCGTGTTATTTTTAGAAAATGAGTGGATTTTGTTAAAAAATAGAAAAAGTAATTTATTTTAGCTGAAAAGGGTAATTGGTGATAAATAAATAATGTAATTATTTAATAATATTTAAGATTAATTAAGTATAATCAGGAATTACCAAAAATAAGGTACTAGGTATACGGAACAAACTTTAAATGTTTTGTCTTTAATAATACTAGCCCGTTATTTTTTAAAATTTATAATTATTTTTAATTTAATGATGATTAAGTCATCATCATTATTCAAGTGAAATTACTCACGAACAGAATAAAAGAGAAAATTATGAATTTTTACATGAACAATTCTATTCAACTTACATTTTTTAACATTATATCTCAATGTTCTTTTTTATTTGTTTCAAAATCAACAATGTTGGTCCTTATTAGATTGTCCTTATTAGATTATGGGTACATGGACAAAAGCACACTACTCTTTTTTTAATATCTATAATTATATTAATTTGTATTTTCTTTAATTTTATATGTTATTACTTATTGGACTTTATTTATTAGATTTTAGAGGCTCAATAATTATGTACTGTATCTTTAGTTCCAAAAATCAGATTTGAACGTTTTGGCACACGAAACTCGCAAAATAATGTTTAATTTAATTTAGTGATGGTTTAACAATTATTTTCCAATTAAAAATACACTCAAAGTGGAGAGAAAACAAAATTTTACAATATTTATTCATATTTGGTTTAAATTATCAAAATAATCTTTTTAGTAATTGAATATAGTATACCAAATACACTTTTTAATATTACATCCAACAGTTTTCATCTATATATTTTAAGATCTAACAAAATAATCTTTAATATAGTAATGGTTTAACGATTTTGTTTTACACTTAAAACTACACCAAAACTAAAGATAGAAGAAACTGACAAATTTTTACTTAAAGAATTTTATTTAATTTAAAAAAATTTCATGTATTTGATATAAATTATGATGATACATTTTTAGTATTTTTAATGTAATTCAACCAACAACTCAATACACTTTTTCATATTCGATCCAACCTATCTCATCTATATTTTAAAATCTAACAATTGTTATTATTTTATTGTGTAATAGGAAATAAATATCATTATTAATGGAATTGATCTTTTTACTAACTTATAATTACTTCTAATCCAATTCTAATACTAATACTTCACTTTTGACTCATATGTTTTGTAGATAAGACTAAATGGCACTTTGCACCCCTTATGTATATTCACTTTTTCACCTTGGTCCTAAATTATTAATTAGAACAGAGTGCATCCCTTAGCTATTAATTTTAATTCACTTTGCACCCTTTTGACTTACAAAGGTTAAAACTTTACAGTCAAGGGTAATGACAAAGGTTAATTAAATAATTTGCTCATAAAATGAAAAGTAAAGTATAAACAAAATATAATCTCGTATATACGGACTCCCCGCCGTTGTCGTCAATTCATTTCCCCCCTTTTTCAATTCTATTGAACCGTAAAAGACCTGGTGATTCAGTACCTTAAAAACATAAACGACTAAATGCGCGGTCGATTAAGAGTAGTCGCCCATGGAAAAACGACTTGGGCTGAAGTTCCTTCAGAATAGTGAGCGAAGGTGTTGGAGAAAGATGAAGAAGTTCCGGTGGTTGACGAACCAGCCGATTGGGATTGAAATGCCTAATTATGGGGGTACACTTATCTTTCTCTACTTTGTTTTCATCGTGCATGCATGAGTTTATACTTATTTTAATGTTTATACTTAGTTAAAGGTTTGTTTGTACTTAGTTAAAGGTTTGTATGGTTTTGTGATGTGTATACAATGTTGTAGTGCTCTGTGGTCCCTATTGTGTTTATAACTGTCTTCGTTTAACAATTATGCTCTAGATTTACTGTCAATATGTTACTTGGTTTTTTCTTTAAATTTGTTACCTACTGTAAGTGTATTGAGGGGTATGTATATGTATGTTGCAGCATCCTCCAAATATTTTACAATTAAAGTGGATCATGGTGGGGATTTTGATGATGATCTTAATGGTTACCATGGTGGTGAAATTAGCTACTTTGACATGTGTGCACGATGGCATTTTAATATGTATGACATGGAATCGATGATGACAAAGTTAGGACTGGAGTTAGGGCAATTCTGTTTGTGATTTTGCATTCCGAATACTAAGATAGTTCAAGGATTAATTCCACTTATTAAGAGTGAAGACGTGGAAACATTATCTGACTTCGTATGTTATTCTAGTTGTTTGAATTTGTATACCACTGATTCTATGATTGATTTTGGGAGTGATTTCAATGATTTTTCTTTCACTCAATTCGAAGAGGATGAAAGAATTGAAAGGATAGAACAGATTAGGGAAGAGCGTGAATATGGAGATGAAGGTGAGGAATTACCTAAGGAAGATGAAGGGGTAGAAGATGATAAACTTATTTTTGAAGGTGACAGTTGTAATGTGGATTCTAGTTATAGTGACGTAGACATACTTCCAAAGAAGAAGAAAAGAATCCCTCCTCCAAATCCTCCTTATAGGACCAGAAAAAGAGGAAGATATTCAATGTTAAGGGTAAGTTACTTCAGTTTTTGTAGCATCCTTCTACTATTAACTCTGTTTTTACTTGTGCTATATCCTTACAATTCACCTATACCTATTGTTATAATAGGGACTATTCAAAAATATTGAAGATACCTATTGTGTTGGATGACACTGGTCCTGATGCAAGCCAGCCTAGCATGGAAAGAATCTGCAAAAGGTTGACTAGAATGAAGCAAAAAGATACAAATTTTTGTAACAAACCTCCGAAGAAGCTACACAAGTATATTCTCCTAATTTTACTATGCACATTTTCATCATCTTTTATCTATATGTGTTTTTGATCATGTGATTTTCCATATGTTCTTACTACGGCAATGTAAATGTCTTCTAGGGTTAGACCATCTTGGAATGGTGGGAATAAATACCTTGGAGGTCATCATATAGTGTATGACTTACAAAATCACACCTATGTATACATAGGAAATGGCAATTGACAGGTATACCCTGTTTTCATGTTTGCGCTTACATTTTCTTTCAAAAACAAAGTCCTTTAGATTATATGCACGAGTGCCACAAGAAGGAGTGGTATTTGAGGGTCTACATTCATTTACTTGAACCTTTGAATGGAGAGGAGTTTTGGGAGGTAACAAATGAGACACCTATATTACCACCGCTGCCAAGAATTGCTCATGGAAGGCCTAAGAAAAAAAGAGACAAAACTAATGACATTGTTGAAACAAGAGCTAGTGATCCTACTATGATGAAGAGGACTCGTACTTCTCTTAAATGTGGTTGGTGTAATGAATGGGGACACAACACTAGAACATGCAATTCAAAGGTATGACCATCTAAACTGTTTTGCTTTTGTCATTCACATCTATTCAATTTTAATTGACTATAATTAATCTATTTTTAGAGAGTTGACCAAGAAAAGAAGTTAAAAGAAGAGGGAGTACAACCAGATGAAGGAACTTCTAAAGTGAGGACTTGCACTAAATGTAAGCAGGTGGGACACAATAAGGGAACCTGCAAAAATGAAAGTGTTGACACAAACAATGGGAAAAAACCAACACGTGACAAGAAGAATGGGAAGAAACCAAATGTCAAACCTCCAGTCCAACAACCAAATTTCAAGAGCAGTCTAGTTAAGCATGTTTTGAGATCCAGGCTACTGCAACTCATGGAGGTATCATAAGGCCCTTCAATCCACCAACTCAGAAAAAGGGACCAAATTGCATGAATGTTGAAGCAGTTGAGGGGCAGAAGTTCACATCTCTCAAGAATTTGCAAGCAACTAGGTCAATGATGATACTACAATTGTATCTATGAAATGATTTAGTATATTTTTTCCACTAAGGAAGTTCGATATTTGTATGCTAGGGATTTAACTATTCATTACTAACTTGGCACTAACTTGGCTGTGTTTTTGACAAATACCATGAATTACATACTCAGGACAAAATTATGTTCCATCCTAAAGTCATGCACAAGCTTACCTTGTTTATTTCTGAAACCAATTCAAGTATAGTGTTATTTTTGTATAAAAAAATAAAAGTTTGTAATTTTTTTAAAATATGAAAAGATTGTAATTGTGTTAAAAGTAATTCAAAGTAAATGAGGATAAAATATACTTAAAAACAAATAATTACGAAAACGAAAAGATTATAATTGTGTTAAAAGTAAGTCAAAGTAATTCAAATATTTTTTAGAGGCCCTTTAAAGTCACTAAGTTTGGAAGGGAAGTAGTCAAGAGTTGTGCACAAGAATTTGCTCATGCCAACTTGTCAATTTGAGAAAGTATTCTTCAGGATGATTTCATATGCCAATAAAATAAATAAATACATCTAATTAGTTTTAAAAGTTACCAAAAACATATACAGTGGACACCAAAAACAAGCCACATATATATAAGATTGGAAAATCATTTGTTGGGCTTTTTAAGAAATTTGCAACTTTTAAAGGGTATGAGCCCGTTAAGTTAATTTCCCCGTATATATAAATAGAGGGGCTGGTTCAACCTTTACCTATATACTAACCCTAACCAAAACCCTTATCTCCGCCTCCCTCTTCAAACTTGACTGGCCGCCTCCAACCAAAAATCGCATCTTAGCCTCCCTCGTTGAAACATCATCTACTAACACTAACCAAAATACCTCATAATACCTCATAACCCAACCCGCATACATCTAGAGCATTTCTAGAACTCTGGTTATATATCTCTTTTCACAGGCTACACATATTTATACACAAACCCATATTTCTCAAATCTCAGTGATTCACCCCACATATATCACAATATAACTAGAACAACTGAGAAAGATTTGATGAATATAAGAACAACGGTCTTTCAAATCGACTAAATCCATTTTGTATACCTAAAGGTAAATTTTTATTTATCAATTTTCACATTCAAGTTTTTACATTGTAGCTGCCAACATACATTATCTTTCTTGGTACAATATATATAACAATGTTTTTTGTGTTTGTTATGTTATGTTGGTTTATGTAGTTAGTTTGATTTCCACATGTATATCTTATACGGGACAAAACTCCATCTTCATTATCAATAAGAATAAATGAGCATAGGATTTGCAGTGTGAGTGTAATTATTCACATTAAAACACCCAATATGTAGAATTAAAATTAATGATTGAATTTTATTTCTATAATTATCTTATAGATATTAGTACCACAAAGACTCCACCAATCTCTATAGATACTAAATTTTATGTTTTTGCTATGTTGATTGCAATGCCTAAAAGAAACATAGTGGTGCAAGAACCACGTGAGTTACATAGGCTCGGGATAAAATAATGTGCCATGTAGAAGAAAGAATGAGGGGGAAGGGAACAGTACAGACAATATTCGTGCCTTGATTTTGTTTTCGTACTAGAATTTTTTTTATCATTGCCTTTAAATTACTAATATACTGTAATTAGATATGCAAAACTAATCCCCAAGTGTTGATTTTAGTTACATGTAATTAGGATTTGTTACCTTGTTAAGATATTATGGCTTGCGTATAAATCATCGATTGCTATTCTATGACCTAATTAAAAGCTTCAATAATTCATTTTTTTGTAATTATTTATTCAACTCCATCAAACTAGTTCTTGTACGTTACGAAGCTTATCAAGCAAGGCGTTTATCTTTTGGTATGTACCCTTGGTCCAAGCTCTACGAGTTAGAAGATGTTGAAAAATATTCAAAAGATGTCTAGTTGTGAACTTTTCGCACACTGTGACAATTCTTCCTAAGGGTGCAACTCAAGTTAAAATTAACAACTTTGATAAATCTTTGTAAGTGAAATTACTCCTTCCCGCATGATTGCTTTATCGGTTTGCTTATCGGTAATGTGATGGTCAAGATGTAGTTAAATATAGTATTAACTTCTCGGAAAGTCTATTAGGCCTCATTGGAGGCTACTCATTTTCTCCATATCTAGTAAATGTGTATTTGTTGCTTTGGGTGAGGTGATGTTATCGAGCTGTCAATATTGGATGAGCTCATGTACTGAACTTGTCAATATGGGGAAGTATGAGCACATCTTCTTTCCAATATTATATGTTGGATATTATCACCTAATCTAAAGACAACAAAAACACATTTACTATATAGTTAAAAAATGAATAGCCTCGAATGAGGTCTCAAATACATTCAGAGAAGCTTTGACTATATTTTTACTACATCCTGAGCATTAGTTACTAATAAGTCTACCTGATAAAGTAATCTTGTGGGACGGGGTAATTTCACTTTGGAAGATTTCTCCAAATCATTAATTTTATCTTCAGTTGCAACCTTAGGCAGATTTGTCACAGCCTCCAAAGTTCACAACCAGACATTTGGTAAGAATTATAATGAAAGGAAAGCTTTATTATTCTAAAACTTCAAAAATTACAAGAAACACAAAACTAAAAATAGGATTTATAAAAAAATTGAAGCTAAAAAAGATATATACCTAATTGAAATTGTGAAACAATTGAAGCTCCAAAAGTCCGTGTTTGAAAGCTCCAATTGAACCCATGTGTAGAAGCCCCAATTGTACCTTTGTGTTAAGCCCCAATTGAAACAAAATAAATTGATAGACTGCTAGGACCCATGAATAAATTGGTAAAACCAGATGTTTAAAGTAGAAGATAGTGAAGAAACCCAGATGTCTTGAAACTCAAGGCTGCGAAGAGAGAGCATCCTCAAGAGAGAGTGCTTTGGGATAAACCTAGTCCCCAAATGTGTTTTAATTGTTTTTAGATATTTAGTTTTTAGAAAAAATAAACTGGGCGGGATAATTTTGGTCAAAGATGTGACCCGCAAATATTTGGGCCTTGATTTTGCTTGCATACTAGCAAACTTGCTTTCACTGCCTTTAAATTAGTAATATACTATAATGAGATATGTAAAACTAATCCCCAAGTGTTGATTTTAGTTACATGTAATTAGGATTTGTTAACTTGTTAAGATATTATGGCTTGCGTATAAATTATCGATTGTTATTTTATGACCTAATTAAAAGCTTCAATAATTCATTTTTTTGTAATTATTTATTCAACTCGATCAAACTTGTTTTTGTACGTTAGGAAGCTTATCAAGCAAGACCTTTATTTTTTGGTATGTACCATTGGTCCTAGCTCTACGACTTAGAAGATGTTGAAAAAGATTCAAAAGATGTCTAGTTGTGAACTTTTCGCAGACGGTGACAATTCTGCCTAACGGTGCAACTCGAGATAAAATTAACAACTTGGATAAATCTTTGTAAGTGAAATTACTCCTTCCCACATGATTGCTTTATTGGTTTGCTTATCGTTAATGTGATGGTCATGATGTAGCTGAATATAGTATAAACTTCTGGGAAAGTCTATTAGGCCTCATCCGAGGCTACTCATTTTCTCCGTATCTAGTAAATGTGTTTTTGTTGCTTTGGCTGAGGTGATATTTTCGAGCTGTCAATATTGGATGAGCTCATGTACCGAACTTGTCAATATGGGGAAGTATGAACACATCTCCTTTCCAATATTATATGTTGAATATTATAACCTAATCCAAAGGCAACAAAAACATATTTACTAGATAGTTAAAAAATGAATAGCCTCGAATGAGGTCTCAAATACTTTGAGAGAAGCTTTGACTATATTTTTACTACATCATGAGTATTAGTTATTAATAAGTCTACCTGATAAAGCAATCTTGTGGGAAGGGGTAATTGCACTTTTAAAGATTTCTCCAAATTATAATTATATCTTCACTTGCAAATGAAAGGCATATGTTTAGGCCTATTTGTTTACATCGAGGATTCAACTCAACTTAAACAAGTTTGTAATAAGTAAGTAATAATTCAATTATCACAGTCACAGGAATCTCAGACTCAGTGAAGTCTTCTGGATTTATTAAAGTGACATAGGTTTTAGATTTGTGACAGCAAATGTAGAGGTTACAAAGATTGATCAACAGTCAAAAGCAGACAATGGACCATAACTTAAAGTCAAGATGAAGAACATACATTGAAGTTAATCATTTATGAACCAGACAGTGCATCAATGACAACCTCAACAATGGATATTCTTCATCAAGTTCAAGTGGTTCAAGAATTGGTTTTTCTATTCTATGAGAATTTAAATTCTATTTTAAATTAGTTATTAATTTATTTATTAAATTAATTCATCAGAATTAATTTAGCAAATAAATTAAGTAATTAATTTATTGAATAAATTAATTCATCGGAATTAATTTGTGAAATAAATTAATTATTAGAATTAATTTAGAATTAGAATTTGAATTAAATTAGAATTCATTAATTAAAATGAACTAGAATGACTACCCACGATAGTCATACCGGTAATCATACCGGCAATCATCCCGGTAGTCATCCCGGTTTGTTTTAGATAATTCTAATTTAATTATCCTAAATTATCATAGTCATGCTAAGCGATTTTGGTAGTCATCCAAGGATTTTTAGATAGTCATTCCAGTATTAAATCATAGTCATTCCAGAAAGCAAAAGGCAACACACGTGCAGGTTTTGTCAAGTGGTTAATCAAAAAGGTGATTAACTTTATAAGAAGATTTGATCAAGACAGAAGATTGTTTTTATCAACATCACATTCATAAAAAAACTTTTGTGAAGAACTCTGCCGAATCATTTCTTCTGTGAATTAAATTCTAGAATCATAGTGTTAAATCTAAACCACTAGAATTCATTCACTTGTATTGCTTTGACTATCTAGATGATTTTTATACCTAGAACGTATCTCAAATTATCAATTATTGTTATATCTTTTTATTACAAAAATAGATAAATTCATGTCGAATTTATTCTAGATTTGTTTTAATTAGTTTGAGATTCAATCTTGTAATCAGTACCTCATTTGTAACACCTTTCAAGTTTAATATAAGTTATATTTAACTTGAATTCTGTTTCATTTAATTCCGCCATAATTTGTTCTTAAATTGTTTGATTCTAAATAGAACAAATTCGATAAAACGGTATAGTTTGTATGCAACCCCCTTCTACAAACTTATCAGGACCTAACAATTGGCATCAGAGCCTTTTGATTAATATACAAATCAAAGATCCAATTGTTTTGAGATTTTTTTCTTAAACTCTGAATTTTTTATTATTCATAAAAATCTCAAAAGATGTCTACTACACACAAAGTGGGTACAGTCAAAATCCCAATGTTCAGCAAGGAGCATTATCCTATGTGGAAGAAGAAAATGCTCCTATTTCTTAAAGTTGCTAATGTTAAATACATTGATGTGCTGAAGAATGGACCAAGACTCCCTATGATTATTGAGGGGTAGCTAATAGAGAATGATGTTGTTACTAGGGCTGCTAGGATGTACCCTAAGGATCCCAAGGACTACACTCCTGATGAAAAAGAGGATGTTACCTTGGATGCCTGTCTATAGTTGATACTGGTTGATTGTCTTGATCCTGTCATGCATAATCATGTCCTAAACTGTGATACTGTCAAACACATTTGGGACACTATAGAGATAATCAATGAAGGGACAGAGGAAGTTAGAGAGAATAATCTGGAAATTCTCACCTCTCAATATGAGCATTTCAGATCAAACCCTGGTGAAGGTATCATTGAGGTTTTTGAGAGATACAACAAATTAATCAATGATCTGAATCTCAATGGGAAGCACTACACTATCAAGGATATTAACAAGAAGTTCCTACTGACACTTCCACCTCATTTGGAGCACAGAATATCTGCCATTAGAGAAGCAAGAGATCTTAGAGAGATTGGTTTGGAAAGACTGTATGGTGTTCTAAAGACCTATGAGCTAGAGCAGATTCAACAAAGGGAGTTGTATGGAACTGGGAAGATAGTTAGTACTTCTACTGCATTGTCTGCTGAAGTCCCACAGAAACTGGAAGTGAAGGCTGTTCAACCTTCCAGTTCTAACATGAATGTTATTGATGCTGAATATGGTTTAACATCCATAGATCAATCTGGTGGTGACTTATATTCTTTAGAGGAACTTGATCAGCTGGAGGATGGTGATTTGGCTTTGATAGTTAGAAAGTTTGGGAAGTTCAGATTCAAAAGGAATCCCAATCTTAAGTTTAGGCCCAGATTTTAGAGAGGTGGATCTTCCTCTTCAAGTAGCACAAGGGGTGGCTACAAAACTGGAACTGTGGAAAGGAGCACAATCAGATGCTACAATTGCAATGAGTTGGGTCACTTTGCTACTGAATGTAGAAAGCCAAAGCAAGTGATAAGAAACACATTTGATTCTAGCAAGAAGAACAAGATTGGGAAAGCCTATGTTGCTGAAGGAAAGAGTTGGGATGACACTGACAGTGATGAAGAAGCAGGTGAGATTGGGAACCTTGCTTTAGTGGCTAAAGAGGCAAGCACTTCATCTGCATACATGTCAGAGGTAAAGTTCACTGACACTGAAATGATTCGTCATCTTAGTGGTACTATTTCTTGTGCACGTACTGAAAATGATAGAATAATTCTTTTGAACACAGCTCTTGAAAAGGAGATAAAAGAATTAAAACTTGTGCATGTTAATCAGAATGAACTTACTGAGAAAATAGCATTTCTTGAGAATAGGGTTAAATGTTATATTCAACTGGAAACCATTCTCAAGGAAAAGAATAGTGAGCTGAAGACTAAAGCTAATGCTTACTTCAACTCTTGTAAGACGGATAAAGAAATTATCAATAAACAAAGTATTGGTCAGACCGTAGGAATAGGGTATGACTATAATGAGTCTATTGGTAAATTAAGCATAAATACCCCTAATAGAGTCAGTCCTGAAGAAAGGGGTATTCCTGATGTGCTTAAAGGTATTGATAAACCTTTATTTAGAGAGTCCCAAACAGATCCTCTGAATGAATACTCTATCATCATTGCAGAGGAGATACTTGAAGAAGATCTTGCTTTTGAAGTTGAACAGTCCAACAAGTGTGTGTCTGACAAACCAGTCAAAGTTGTTTCTGCAACGAAGACTAAGTCAGACATTCATAAAGTGGATCAAAACAACTGTAAAACTAACATGCTTGCTGTTAATTCTTCTCATAAAGCATGTGGTGTGATAAATTGCATGTCTTGTGCTTTCAATGTTATGTATGCTTATTTTAATAGTAAGCATGTATCTAGTGATAAGACTGCTCCACGTCAACATGTTAATAATAAGAAGCATGTTAAAGCTAAGACTACTAGTCCTCCTAAGACTAGAGTGGATTCATTTATCCCTAAGCCTACTCAGAAATGTGTTAAGGCTGGCTATAAATGGAAACGTTCTTTTGTGAAAGAGGTTGAAGTAGTTGTAGCTAAAAAGGTTATTTTGCCTGACAAAGGCCAGTTCTTTAAGTATGCCGGACCCAATCAAGTTTGGGTTCCGAGGAAGGACTAATCAATTTGATATTGCAGGGAGTTAAACAGGTAAACCGTGTTATGTGGATTCTTGACAGTGGCTGTTCAAGGCATATGACCGGAGATAGAGCCCTGTTATCAGATTTGGTTGAGAAAGCTGGCCCAGTAGTTACTTTTGGAGATAACAGCAAGGGTATTACGAAAGGATATGGTTGTTTGAAGTTTGGAAATGTTATCATTGATGATGTATCATTTATGGAAGGTCTGAGGTTCAATCTTCTCAGCATCAGTCATTTCTGTGACAGAGGATATGATGTTTCCTTTGAAAGAGAGAAGTGTCAGATCCTTCACAAGAAGAATGGAAAGCCTGCTCTTCAAGGAGTAAGGAAAGGTGACTTGTTCATAGCTGATCTGCATTCCAGATCCAAAGATGGAGTTAATTGTTTTTATGCTAAAGCTTAATGAGATGAAAGTTGGCTATGGCACAAGAAGATGTCTCACCTTAACTTCAAAATTATGAACTCTTTAGTTAAGAGGGAATTGGTTAGAGGTTTTCCTCAGATGGAATTTACACAGGAAGGACTGTGTGAGGCATGTCAGAAAGGAAAGTCAAAGAAAGATTCTCACAAGGGCACTGACACATCATCAATAACTGAACCACTTCAGCTACTACACATGCATGAATTTGTTTGGTCCAGTTAATGTGATGTCCATGTCAAAGAAACAATATGCACTTGTGATTGTTGATGACTTTTCAAAATATACATGTGTTTTATTTCTACATTCCAAGGATGAGACCCTACACCTGGTGATTGACCATATAAAGTTGATTGAGCTGGATTCTAGATTCCCTGTTAGAGCCATAAGGTCAGATAATGGTACTGAATTTAAGAATGCAGTCCTAAATGACTTTTGTGCTGATAAAGGAATAATAAGACAGTATTCTGCCCCTAGAACTCCTCAACAAAATGGAGTAGTGGAAAGAAAGAATCGTACATTGATTGAAGCTGCTAGGACTATGTTAAGTGAGTCTAAACTTCCAACGTACTTTTGGGCTGAAGCAGCAAATACAGCTTGTTATACTCAGAATCGAACTTTAATCAACAAGGACTTAATGAAGACTCCTTATGAGATCATGAACAACAAGAAACCAACTGTCAAGTACTTTCATGTATTTGGAGAAAAATGCTTTGTGCTTAAAGATGACAATGTTAAACGTGGCAAGTTTGAGGCCAAGGCACAAGAAGCTATTTTTGTTGGTTATTCTAGAAGATCTTACATGGTCTACTTGGTTGGCAGTCACACAGTAAAGGAAAGTGTCAATGTTACTTTTGATGACACTAAGATCCCTAGTATCCAAAAAGAAGATTCATCTGAGAAGCTGAAGTTTGATAACTTGCCAGACTCAGAATCAGATGATGTAGCTTCACCTGAAGTTATTGCTGGGAATGATAATAACAATGATGATAATGATCATGGTGGTGGTGGTGGAAACACTGGTAAAAATGGAGATACCAGCAACACTGGAGAAGAATCATCAAGACAATCAAGCAACAACTCAGGGGGAGAAAATGAAGGATCATCTAGTCACTCACAACATCAAAGTGAATTACAAGGCGAATCATCAAGATCAAATCTTCCAAAACAGACTATATGGAATAGAGCTCATCCTTTTGAGCTGATCATTGGTGATCCAGATGTTGGAGTTAAAACTAGAAGTGCAACTCAGAATGAAAGTCATTATTCAGCATTTCTATCTGAAATGGAGCCAAAGAAAACTGAGGAAGCACTGACTGGTCCAGATTGGGTGATTGTTATGCAAGATGAACTCAATCAGTTTGAACAACAACAAGTCTGGAAACTGGTACCCAGACCAAAGAACAAGAAAGTAGTTGGTACAAGATGGGTATACAGGAATGAGCTGGATGAGGATGGCATTGTTACAAGGAACAAGGCAAGACTGGTTGCTCAAGGGTATTCACAAGCTGAAGGCATTGATTATGATGAAACCTATGCACCAGTGGCTAGACTTGAGGCCATCACGATGTTCTTAGCATTTACAGCTTACTCCAATTTTAAAGTCTATCAAATGGATGTTAAGAGTGCATTCCTGAATGGTGAGCTAGATGAAGAAGTGTATGTGGAACAGCCCCCTGGCTTTGAAAATCAGGAGTTGCTGGACTTTGTGTACTTTCTCTTCAAGGCTATCTATGGTCTCAAACAAGCCCGAAGAAAATGGTATGACACTCTCTCTGATTTTATTTTAGAAAATGGTTTTGTTAGAGGTATCATAGACAAAACTCTTTTTTCAAAGAAACACAAAAGTGATATGATATTAGTCCAAGTCTATGTGGAT
Source organism: Heracleum sosnowskyi (assembly GCA_030848705.1). NCBI lineage: Eukaryota > Viridiplantae > Streptophyta > Magnoliopsida > Apiales > Apiaceae > Heracleum > Heracleum sosnowskyi. The sequence goes on along the minus strand of CM061240.1, from coordinate 107,987,906 downwards.
GACATCATATTTGGGTCTACTAATGATGATCTCTGTAAGAGATTTGCTAAGCTAATGCAGAGTAAGTTTGAAATGAGTATGATGGGTGAGCTGAAGTTCTTTCTTGGATTGAAAGTAAGTCAAAGGTCAAATGGTATATTTATTTGTCAATCCAAGTATCTCAAAGAACTCCTCAAGAAGTATCACATGGAGGATTCAGCATCAACAAGGACTCCATCTTCAACAGCAATCAAACTTGGAGTTTCTGACAATTCTATCAAGCTAGATGTTACAAGCTACAGAGGTATGATTGGCTCCTTACTCTATCTTACTGCAAGTAGACCAAATATTATGTATGCTACATGCTTGTGTGCAAGGTTCCAAGCGGACCCTAGAGATTTACATCTTGTTGCTGTTAAAAGAATCTTGAGATATCTTAAGGGTACACCTAATTTAGGTATCTGGTACCCTAAAGATTCTGGTTTTAACCTTGTTGGATATACATATTCTGATTATGCAGGTAGTTTTGTGGATAAAAAGAGTACCTCTGAGAGTTGTCAATTCCTAGGAGGTAGATTGATTTCGTGGTATAGCAAGAAACAGCAAACAGTTTCCAATTCAACAGCAGAAGCTGAATATATTGCTGCTGGAAGCTGTTGTGCTCAGATCCTATGGATAAGGAATCAATTGAAGGACTATGGATTTGCATTAGACAAAATTCCTATCTTATGTGATAATACAAGTGCCATAGCAATCTCCAACAACCCTGTGCAGCACTCGAGAACGAAGCACATTGATATCAGGTATCACTTTATCAGAGAGCATGTTATGAATGGAACTGTGGAGTTACACTTTGTACCCACAGAAGAACAGACTCCAGCTATATTCACTAAATCTGTTGACGAATCCACATTTACCAGGTTAGTAGGTAAATTGGGTATGTTGAATAGTCTTAGTGATTGACAATGTCTCTGGGAGGTTTGTTCTTATCTAGATCATTTTCTCTTGTTGATATTAGATGTTGAATATTGCCAATTCTTGTTTATAATTGCATGCTTGTTGATTTAAATATTTCTGAATAATATATTTTTTCTAAAAATATTTTTCTCATATTTTTTAAGTGGAGAAATGTATTTTTATTGAAAATGTATTTATTTAGAATTATTTAGGTGTTTTTCAGATTGTAAATATTGTTGTTTAAATATTTCTGCAAGTTTATATTATTTTTATGCAATTCTATATTATTTTTATGCATTTCTATAAGTTTTATGCATTTTTCTGTATTTATTTTAATTAATTCTGCTAGTTTTTGTTAACAGGTTTGTTTATTTTGTTTTTGTACTAGCATGACTATCGGAATGACTATCTCACATAGTCATTCCATTAGTCATTATAGTTTAGTTTAGTTTTAATTCGTTTTAATTATTTTTTCAGCCTTTTATTTCAGTACTTTGATTTTTGTACTGGAATAAAATTTTAAGTCATCCCGGTATTCATTCTAATAATATGTATTTTTTTGATTATTTTCTCTGATTTTCTGTTATTATTTTAAGTCATTCTCAGTTTAATACTGGAATGACTATCGGTATGACTACCCGGTAGTCATTCCGATAGTCATCCCAGGCTATTCTGAGGATTGCCTATAAATACTAAACTATTAGTCATTTCTTCTCATTCCTCACAAAATCTTATTTTTACAAAGTTTCTTTTCTCTCTAGTTTGGTTCTTTATTCTCTAAAGTAAAGAACTACTGTCTATTTTTTAATTTTATTTACTTGGATCGACATAAATTGATTTAATTAATTTCTGATATAATTCTTATTTCTTGGAATTTATTCCCTAAATTAGAATTAATCTAAAATTAACTCTATTAATTTGTGTTAAAATGGCCCAGCAATTTGAGATTGTTCTTACTAATTACCATGGCTATTTTGATCCCCTGAAATGTTCAGTTGAACGTTTTAGGCCTTGGATCTCCTTTCTTAATCAACATTCTTGTGTTAATTATGCTATATGTTCAAATGTTGACTTGAAAGTTGATCCTTTATATTTACTTTGTTCTACTGCTGTTGTTCTGATGATTTCTCAACTATCTCTTTCAATATTCACGACACACAGTACATTATTACTGAGGAAACATTTTGTAATGCCTTGCAGTTTCCTCGGGATAATTTTGACAGACTCCCCACTGAAGAAGAATTTATTAGGTTTTTCATCAGTATTCACTATCAAGGTCCCCTAAATATTGCTAAACTGATCAAAGGGAATCTTGTGTGTGAATGCGATCTATTTTTTGATACTTTGGCTAAGGTCTTTGTGTTAGTGCTTGTGCCCTAGAGACAATACTATAATGTTCTTACGGAAGACATTTTGATTATTAATAAATATGTTCTATGGATTTTCTTTCAATTATTTATTATGTCTTTATTAACTGCGATATAAATATTAGAATAATAAATGTCCTTGGAATATAAGCATGAATTCTATATCTCTAAGTATGTGACTTAGAAATGAGATTATATGAGTAGTGTTTATAATCCTAAAAGATCCATAGTCGAGTATTATTATTTGAGGACAATAATAATGCATTAAGACTAGTATGTTTGTTGACTGATGACCACATCTCATTGGTCATAGGTATGGTGATACAAAAGTCAAAGACATAAGTGCATGTTAGCCGAACATGGCACTCGATAGACCCACCGTGTGAATTCTTCATGGTAAATGTTATCAAGTGTCATAAGCAATTCTCACAATGATAATGGTGTAATGATCCTTAAACTTGAAATCATTATATTTCTATATGAGAATTAATATACTTTGATTCTACTCAAAGTTACCTTTGACCGGGTAATGATAAAGGTGGACATTGGGTATATTATGAATCATATGAGAAATATGAATGATAGATATAGGATTTAACCCTCCTATTTTAGGAGTGATATTATTGGCCTCTTGATTGAGTGAGACTATGAAATGCATGGCCATGCTCAAATTGTGATTTGTTTAATAGTCTACTCATCGATCAAGTAAACTGGGATTAAATGTTGAAGATGATGACATAAACCATGCCTCGAGTTTAATCAATAATATAAGGTTAAAAGGATAATATTACATGGAACATTATTCATTAAAGATTTAATTGGATCACCAATTATTATTATTACTTGGGTAGCAATGATGTATTACTAGATTCTCCTCATTGTTTATAATTTTATTATGAGATATTAAAATTATTGCCAACGTAATAATAACCTAAAGGGTTACACATAAAGAACGTTTTAAACGGAGCATTAATTAAATTTCGAATTTAATTGAATTATTATTATTATTGAATTATTGGATTAATTAAGTAGGACTTGATTAATTATATAATAATTCGAATATAATAAATAATACTACTAATAATCAGATTGGGTTTTGGAAGCCCAGTCAGATTATGTATAGGCCCAGAATTCTCTCCATATATATATATATTTTATGATGTATTGTTTTAGGTTTAATTGAAAAAAACGTTTTTTTAAAAAACCCTAGCAGCTCTAAATCAAAGAGAGGCTAGAGAGAGAGAGAGAGTCCCGAGGGCAGTTCTTGGCTAGTACCAACTCCGGTGATCGTTGGACGATCGGGCGTTCGTGTGGACTGATTAGAGACGTGTATCACAAGGCGAGACACGTTGTGATCATATCAAAGGACCTCCATTAGTCAGCCGTTCGTAAAGCTTCAAAAGGTAAACGATTCTATTCACGAATTAAATATCGTTTTTCGCATGGATCCTGCGGAGGGTTTCGTTAATTTTTCTGTTTTACGCATTTTTCCGTTGCGTTTTAATGCCCGAAACCCTTCAATGGCATCAGAGCTACTTGCAAAAAGTTTTTAATTCATTTATATGTTTACTGTTTTGATGATAAAATCATTTTTGCGACTATCATGATTGATGCGTTGTTTTTATGAAAACATGAATATTGTATTGATGTATATACATAAATTGTATAATAATGATGATTGAGATGATCATATGATGATCATATAATCTGTATGTATACTGATATATACATGATATATTTTTGTTCTTGTTATGAGAATCGTATTCGATACGATTTCTGATTGGCTGCGCAGATTTGGTGAAATTTGCATACTCTCTCAGAATTTCGCTAAACATACCTTTTCGGAAAGGGAAACAGGCGTCTGAACAATACAGACAAAGTCACTCGTTCATCTGTAACGCGTTTGAAGTCGTTTACTGTCTGTAAACAGCGATTTATTGTTTTCATAATTCTGATTTTAATTTTCTGATTTACACTTTATTTGATTTTTTGATTGGATCATGAAAAATATGATATGGTGTGATATGTTGATGCAATGTGAGATGTTCTTAACTGTTAATTGAGCATGGTGTATGTTTATGGCCCTAAGACCCATAGGTTAGTGGTTTTTGATTATGGTTTTGGTTTTAAATACGACTTGCATGTCGTTCATTCTTGTAATGATTAAATATCGAATGTAACTCGAGTTTCTCTTGTAAGTTTATTAGATTAGCTTTTCATATTATGTAATTGATGATATGAAGACATGGAGACATGCCAAGGAGGCGATCAGAGGAGACATTACAACGAAGCATGAAGACATGTGTAATTTATTATGTTGTATTTGATACCACCATAGACTGACCTTGATTTTTCCTTAGCTTGGAAAAATCGCATAGGATTAGGCCATAACCAAGCACGTTTACTTTACGCACTTTACATATATGATGCATGTGATGATGGTATGTATGCGTAGCTATATTGATGCATGTTTTAATTAGATTAAACATGTATGTATTAGATACATCACCCATGCCATGCCTGCTAAACAAGATAAAATCTGTAACGATCCAAGATTTTAAAATTGAACAAAACGAAAATGAGATTCCTGTGTTTATGAAACATGGAAATAAGTATGAATTTTCGATTTTTTGATATGGGGCTATTTTGACAAAAATAAAAGCAACGCTTGTAAGAAAGACGGATTTTAAGTGAGACCACTGTGACTCCTTCGTTGGACTGGAAATCAAACCATTGATGAATTTTGAATTGAAGTAATTAGTTCAAGGAAAAATTGGGAATCTCTTGATGATGGGATCATGGTCGTTTTAATAATAAAATCCCTAAATTTAAAATATTAAGTCACTTAGATGCCTTCCAATGGGTAACACTCGTCAAGACCTAGATCGAGAAAGAGTGGGTTCGCCAAAGCGAAGCACTCCAATCTATCGTGGTAAGGCGCGATGAAGTAAATGTGATACTTAACTGTTAGACCATTGGGTTAGACTTAACTAAGTTACCACAATAGGATTGTGAACTTAAAGGCATGGAGTTTGGTATGATTTATTGGATAAATGTGGACAAATGTTGTTCTACCAGACTTTCCAAGAGTTATATATGATATAATTGACAAGAGTTGTCTACCTAAATAAATCATGTTTTGGGAGTAAAGCCAAAAAGCTGACCTTAAGCATGACGAAATATGGATCATGGCTCACTAGAAGGATTTAGAGTAATGCCTTCCGAATTAATAGTTAGGGCTATTGATTTGATAAAAATAGTGAGAGATATATATTGTGAATATATATGGATAATCACTTGAACATAATTTAATAAATCTGCAAATAACTTATTTTATGCATTTTAACATTGTAGATATCTAAATGGCAAACTCAAACAATTCTCTGTGCGATCAGTCCTTGAGAAGGAAAAGCTGACAGGAACCAACTTCCTTGATTGGCAAAGGAATTTGAGGATTGTCTTCAAGCAGGAATGAAAGCTTTATGTCCTTGATATTCCTCACCCTGGACCTCTTGCTGCTGAAGCAACCGAGGCTCAACAAAATGCTTATCAGAAGCATCTTGATGATTCTACGGATGTCTGTTGTTTGATGCTAGCGACTATGAGTCCTGAGCTTCAGAAACAACATGAGCGTATGGACGCTTATGACATGATTGAGCACCTCAAAAGGATGTTTGAGGGTCAAGCTCGTCAAGAGAGGTTTGATGTAAGCAAAGCGTTGTATGCATGCAAACAGGGAGATCGTGACCCGGTTGGACCGAATGTTCTAAAGATGATAGGGTATATGGAAACCCTTAAGAATTTGGGTTTCCCGGTTTTACTGGAACACCAAGCAGATTTGATCTTGCAGTCTTTGAACAACAACTACACTCAATTTGTTATAAACTATATTATGAGTGAGATAGACAAAACACCTACCGAACTATTGGTATTATTGAGGACTGCTGAGACCAATAAGTCAAAGGCTAACCCTGCTCCCATAATGATGGTGAATAAAGGGAATGCCAAAGGAAAGGGGAAATGGAAATGCAAGAAGAAGATTGGATCTAAATCTGCTAATCTGAAGCCTGCTTTCAAAAAGGCTTTGAAGCCTACTGGAGGTGTTGCAAAAGGTGCTGCAATGGGTGATATATGTCACTTTTGCAAGAAGCCGGGTAATTGGAAGCGTAATTGTCAAGCTTATTTGGAAGATCTGAACCTGAAGGGAATGAAGTCTGTGAAGATTTCTGATTCAGGTATGTATGTTATAGAAGTCAATTTGTCTACTTCTACATCATGGGTATTGGATACTGGATGTGGTTCTCACATTTGTATAAATGTGCAGGAACTGCGAAGGAGTAGGACTTTGGTGAAAGGAGAAGTCGACCTACGCGTTGGCAATGGAGCAAAGGTTGCTGTTTGGCTATAGGGACTTATAATTTATCGTTGCCCACTTGGCTTATTTTAGAACCTGAAAACTGTTTTTTACGTGCCTGCGATTTGCAGAAACATTATTTTTGTTTCTTGTTTGGACAAGAAAGGTTTTTCCTTTACAATTCAGAACAAAAGTTGTTCCTTTGGTTTGAATAATGTTACCTATGGGGTTGCACGTTTATTTAATGGTTTATATGTTCTTGATCTTGATATTCCTGTCTATAATGTAAATAATAAATGTATTAAGGCTAATCACTCAAATCAAACATACCTTTGGCATTGTCGTTTAGGCCATATAAATGAGAAACGCATTTCCAAGTTACATAAGGATGGATACTTGGATAAGTTTGATTTTGAATCATACGAAGAATGTGAACCTTGTCTCATTGGAAAAATGACTAAAGCTCCTTTTACTGGAATTGGTGAGAGGGCCACCGAACGATTAGAACTCATACATAGTGATGTATGTGGTCCAATGTGTACGATGGCAAGAGGTGGCTTTTACTACTTCATAACCTTTACTTATGATTTTAGTAGATACGGATATGTGTATCTTTTGAAGAACAAATCCGAATCATTTGAAAAATTCAAAGAGTTCAAGGCAGAAGTGGAAAAGCAAATAGGCGGAAGTATTAAAACTCTACGATCTGATCATGAAGGTGAGTACCTAAGCTTAGAATTTAAGAATTTCTTAAAGGAGTGTGGTATTGTATCACAACTCACACCTCCTGGAACACCACCATGGAATGGTGTATCTGAAAGGAGAAATCGTACCTTGTTGGACATGGTGTGATCGATGATGAGTCTAGCGGATCTTCCAATTAGTTTCTGGGTTTATGCTCTGGAAATGGCTGCACACACACTTAACCGAGTTCCTACTAAATCGGTTCAAACTACACCATATGAGATATGGACTGAGAAACGTCATAACATGTCCTTTTTGAAAGTATGGGGATGCAAAGCGTTTGTGAAACGTTTAGTCACTGACAAGCTAGGACCGAAATCAGACAAATGTAATTTTGCGGGATACCCAAAAGAAATTAAAGGGTATTATTTCTATAATCGTACCGAGAGCAAAGTGTTTGTTGCTCGTACTGCTGTATTTCTTGAAAGAGAACTGTTATGTAAGAAAAACAGTGGGAGTATGATAGATCTCGATGAAGTTCGAGAACCACAGAATGACATTGAACCAGAGTTGGAACATGAGTAAGAAGTACATAAAAATGTTACTGCTCAAGAAACACAGGTTGTTCATAGATCTGGTAGGATTCGCCACGAGCCTGAGAGATATTATGGATTTCCCTTAACTCAGACTGGTGATGTAATGCTTATGGATGAAGATGAGTCTCTTACCTATCAGGATGCTATGAATAGTCCAGATTATGAGAGATGGCTGGAAGCTATGAAATCTGAGATGGATTCCATGTATAAAAACAAAGTATGGACTTTGGTTGAACCACCTAAAGGGGTAAAACCTATTGGGTGCAAATGGGTTTTCAAGAAGAAAGCAGACATGGATGGTAATGTTACGACCTACAAAGCAAGACTAGTGGCAAAAGGTTTCAAACAAATTCATGGTATTTACTATGATGAAACTTTCTCACCAGTAGCTATGGTCAAGTCCATCAGGATTTTGCTTGCGATAACAGCTTACTATGACTATGAAATCTGGCAAATGGATGTTAAAACCGCTTTCTTAAATGGGAGCTTAGAAGAGGATGTGTATATGATACAACCAGAAGGTTTTGTCGATCCAAGATTTGGTAGAATGGTCTGTAAGCTACTACGATCTATTTATGGATTGAAGCAGACCTCAAGGAGTTGGAACATTCGTTTTGATATATCAATCAAAGATTTTCGGTTTATTCAAAATGAAGATGAGCCTTGTGTTTACAAGAAGGTTAGTGGGAGCAAAGTGGCATTCCTAGTATTATATGTTGATGATATATTACTAATAAGGAATGACATACCTTCTCTTCAGGTTGTTAAGACTTGGTGGGGAAAAAGTTTCTCAATGAAAGACTTAGGCGATGCTACCTGTATATTAGGGATCAAGATCTATAGAGATAGATCTAGAAGATTAATCGGCTTAAGTCAGAGTACATACATTGACAAAGTATTGCATCATTTTGGGATGCAAGAGGCAAAGATGGGATTTGTCCTTGTGTCTCATGGGATAGTGATCTCAAAAGAAAACTGTCCTAAATCATTAGATGATAAGGACCGTATGAAAAAGGTACCATATGCTTCTGAAATTGGTTCAATAATGTATGCAATGATATGTACTCGACCTGATGTTTCGTATGCTTTGAGCATGATGAGCAGATACCAGTCTAATCCAGGTGAAGGTCACTAGACGGCAGTCAAGAATATTCTTATGTACCTCAAGAGAACTAAAGATTCATTCTTGGTATATGGAGGAGATGAGAAGCTAGTTGTAAGAGGTTACACTGATGCTAGTTTCCAAACAGACAAAGACGATACTGTGTCTCAATCTGGGTTTGTGTTTTGTCTAAATGGAGGTGCTGTAAGCTGGAAGAGTTCGAAGCAAGAGACAGTGGCTGATTCTACAATGGAAGCTGAGTATATTGCTGCCAGTGAAGCGGCCAAAGAGGCTGTTTGGCTTCGGAAATTTATTGAGGGATTTGGAGTAGTTCCATCGATCGCAGATCAAGTTAATCTTTATTGCGATAACAATGGAGCTATTGCGCAGGATAAGGAACCAAGGTCCCATTCCCGAGCAAAGCATATACTTAGACGATATCATCTACTTCGAGATATTACAAGGAGGGGAGATATACATATATGTAAAGTGCATACTAATGATAACGTTGCAGACCCACTGACTAAGGCTTTGTCGCAGCAGAAGCACGAAGGTCACACTAGTTCCATGGGTATTAAATACATGGGTGATTGGCTCTAGTGCAAGTGGGAGATTGTTAGTGCTTGTGCCCTAGAGACAATACTATAATGTTCTTAGGTAAGACATTTTGATTATTAATAAATATGTTCTATGGATTTTCTTTCAATTATTTATTATGTCTTTATTAACTGCGATATAAATATTAGAATAATAAATGTCCTTGGAATATAAGCATGAATTCTATATCTCTAAGTATGTGACTTAGAAATGAGATTATATGAGTAGTGTTTATAATCCTAAAAGATCCCTAGTCGAGTATTATTATTTGAGGACAATAATAATGCATTAAGACTAGTATGTTTGTTGACTGATGACCACATCTCATTGGTCATAAGTATGGTGATACTAAAGTCAAAGACATAAGTGCATGTTAGCAGAACATGGCACGGGATAGACCCACCGTGTGAATTCTTCATGGTAAATGTTATCAAGTGTCATAAGCAATTCTCGCAATGATAATGGTTTAATGATCCTTAGACTTGAAATCATTATATTTCTATATGAGAATTAATATACTTTGATTCTACTCAAAGTTACCTTTGACCGGGTAATGATAAAAGTGGACATTGGGTATATTATGAATCATATGAGAAATATGAATGATAGATATAGGATTTAACCCTCCTATTTTAGGAGTGATATTATTGGCCTCTTGATTGAGTGAGACTATGAAATGCATGGCCATGCTCAAATTGTGACTTGTTTAATAGTCTACTCATCGATCAAGTAAACTGGGATTAAATGTTGAAGAAGATGACATAAACCATGCCTCGAGTTTAATCTATAATATAAGGTTAAAAGGATTATATTACATGGAACATTATTCATTAAAGGTTTAATTGGATCACCAATTTTTATTATTACTTGGGTAGCAATGATGTATTACTAGATGTCGCTCATTGTTTATAATTTTATTATGAGATATTAAAATTATTGTCAACGTAATAATAACCTAAAGGGTTACACATAAAGAACGTTTTAAACGGAGCATTAATTAAATTTCGAATTTAATTGAATTATTATTATTATTGAATTATTGGATTAATTAAGTAGGACTTGATTAATTATATAATAATTCGAATATAATAAATAATACTACTAATAATCAGATTGGGTTTTGGAAGCCCAATCAGATTAGGTATAGGCCCAGAATTCTCTCCATATAAATACATTATGATGTATTGTTTTAGGTTTAATTGAAAAAAACGTTTTTTTAAAAAACTCTAGCAGCTCTAAATCAAAGAGAGGCTAGAGAGAGAGAAAGAGAGTTCCGAGGGCAGTTCTTGGCTAGTAACAACTCCGGTGATCGTTGGACGATCGGGCGTTCGTGTGGACTGATTAGAGACGTATATCGCAAGACGGGATACGTGGTGATCATAACAAAGGACCTCCATCTGTCAACCAATCGTAAAGCTTCTTAAAAGGTAAACACTTATGTTCACGAGTAAATATCGTGTTTCGCATGGATCCTGCGGAGGGTTTCGTTATTTTTCTGTTTTACGCATTTTTCCATTGCGTTTTTCATGCACGAAACCCTACAATGGTATCAGAGCTACTTGTGAATAGCATTTAATTCGTTTATATGTTTACTGTTTTATTGATAAAAGCATGTTTACAATCTACAAAGATAATTCACATCCATGTTCGAGGAACTCAACAGATTAACTCAACAAAGAGAATTTATATCTTTGTTAAGAAAACAGAAGAGATGCAACTCAACAAACAGAATTGAGTTGCAACAAAAGATGCTTTTAATGATAAAAATAATTGAAGTACTAGACAAAATAATAAAAGACGTTTGTGAACCAATTTAAATGCAACAAGCGTTATTGTTGATACATGTAATTTATTGGCACAAATATTAAACATAATAAAAATCAAGCAAGAACTATATATAGTTTTTACATGATAAAATGTATAACTCACTCTATGTGTAAATTATTTAAGTTTAGATTTAAGTGTTAATAAATTTTAAATAAATTCAATTTTGTGGAATCAAATCGACCTAAAAATTATGAAAAACAAAATGTTACTACAATTGCAAACCTGAGCCGGAGTATTGCATTTTTCAAAGAATGTCTCTTGTATATTTTTTCCACTTAGGAACTTCGAGATTTGTATGCCACTGATTTAAATATTCATTACAACCTTGGCTGTGTTTTTGACAAATACCATGAATTACAAACTCTAAACAACATTATAGAATCCATGAAGTTATAAACATCCCCTAGGGAGGTTTGGGAGACATGTATTTAGAAAATACCAACTTCATGTTATATATTCGAGTAGGACAAAATTATGTTCCATCCTAAAGTCATGCACAAGCTTACCATGTCTAATTCTGAAAACCAATTCAAGTATAGTGTTATTTTGGTATAAAAAAATAAAAGTTTGTAATTTTTTTAAAATATGAAAAGATTGTAATTGTGTTAAAAGTAATTCAAAGTAAATGAGGATAACATATAGTTAAAAACAAATAATTACGAAAATGAAGAGATTATAATTGTGTTAAAAGTAAGTCAAAGTAATTCAAATATTTTTTAAAGGCCCTTTAAAGTCACTAAGTTTGGAAGGGAAGTAGTCAATAGTTGTGGACAAGAATTTTCTCATGCCAACTTGTCAATTTGAAAAAGTATTGTTCAAGAGAGCTTGTCAAAAGTAATTCAAAGAGTTTTGGGCTTTAATCAACCTTGATTGTTAAAATCAACTGTTGTCAATAAAAATAAATGAAATTTAGGGAAAAACTAATGATTTCATATGCCAATAAAATAAATAAATACATCTAACTAGTTTTAAAAGTTACCAAAAACATATATAGTAGACACCATCTTTACATGTTGGAAAATATTTAAGATAGCAATATTGAGTAGAAAATTAATTTTTTATAACCTTTAACTTTATATAAAGGTTGTTAATATTTTTTCACCAAAATTTATTTTGAGCAATGAAAAATTAAATTGTATAAATATATATTTAATTTATAGAATATAATCCTCCTTGGTTAAAATTGTTTAACTCTTTAACTAAAAGAACATGTATTAGACTTTTTAATCATTTGAATCCGTTGAAATTTTGGCTTAAACACGCCACATGATCATATATAAGATTGGAAAATCATTTGTTGGACTTTTTATGAAATTTTCAACTTTTAAAGGGTATGAGCCCATTAACTTAATTTTCACGCATATATAAATAGAGGGGCTTGTTCAACCTTTACCTATATACTAACCTAAACCAAAACCCTGATCTTGGCCTCCCTCTTCAAACTTCACTGGCAACATCCAACCAAAAACAGCTTCTCAGCCTCCTCCTTCAAACATCACCAGTTACCCAAAAAACCTCGTAACCCGGCCCGCATACATCTAGAGCGTTTCTAGAACTCTAGTTATATAACTGTTTTCACACACTACACATATTTATACACAAACCCATATTTCTCAAATCCCAGTGATTCACCCCACATATATCACAATATAACTTGGATAAATCTTTGTAAGTGAAATTACTCCTTCCCATTGCTTTATTGGTTTGCTGATCGATAATGTGATGATCAAGATGTAGTTGAATATAGTATAAACTTCTGGGAAAGTCTATTAGGCCTCATTGAAGGTTACTCATTTTCTCCATATCTAGTAAATGTGTATTTGTTGCTTTGGCTGAGGTGATATTATCGAGGTGTCAATACTGGATGAGCTCATGTACCGAACTTGTCAATATGGGGAAGTATGAGCACATCTCCTTTCCAATATTATATGTTGGATATTATCACCTAATCCAAAGGCAACAAAAACACATTTACTAGACACTTAAAAAATGAATAGCCTCCAATGAGGTCTCAAATACTTTCAAAGAAGCTTTGACTATATTTTTACTACATGTGCATATAGGCATTCATTGATCTGCAAATAATTTAGTATTAGGTGCGACCAAAGTTTTTGACTAACATGTGCAGTAACATTGACACGGGTATTTCTATAAAGACCAAGATGCAACGTACAAAAATACTGAAGTCCTCTAAGTCATGTCTGACAAACATGTAAAACCCATAACATCAAGTAAAAATTTAATATGTGTCCACTTGAATTTAACTAAAATATCAGAATGGGGGAGTAATAGGCAGCTGGTATGGAAAATACCTCATTCTGCCTATGGAAAATAAAGCTCAAACCATAAACCATACAGATAATTACTATTCCAACTCTCCAATTCAAGCTTCAGCACTGCTGGTCTTTCCTTCGTCACCTGCACATCACTAAAAAGCAACAAGTATAAATATAATAGTTACGTTATTAAGATGAACTGTTCAAACTAGAAAGCATGGGTAATTTGAGAATGTTGTATTGGAAAGGTAAGGATATATTTTCTTAATAAAATAGCAAAGCCAACTGTACTAATAAAAGTACACAAGGCACTCGAGAACTGAGGGCATGTGATCAGAAACTTAATACAATGTAATAATCATGAAATAAATGCCACAAGCACAAAATGACGATCACCGAGTGACATTAATAAGGAACTATAAATTCTCTAATAGGAAGAGTATATATCATGACCAAGAAGAACCCTACACAACGTCACAAAGAACTAAGATGATTGAATGCACGTGAAATGATGAAACCAAGACAACGCACCTTTCCTTCATTAGCGTCAGAATGATGCTGAGGAAAAACCACTCTCAAGTCATTGTACAGATAAATTTTCCTCTCTTCATTATCTATATTACTTCGTGGCTGCGATAGGAAATCAGATTTGTTTTTCTCAACGGATCTTGAACATTTTTAGGAGAAGGGCACAAAAACCGGAAATGAAGAGCATACCAGAGTGCACCTACACTGCTAGGATTCCCATTGATCTTTGAACAAACATGTGCAGATTTCTGATCAAGTACATGACACTGATCCAACCAATGAAAACCCTTGCCAGCATTCCTCTGGTATATATCTGTATTGCTGCTGGTCCCAAATCCTTCATTGACTTTGACAGCTTCATCAGATTGATGCCTCTCTGAGACTTGCATATTTTCATTCTTTATGCCACAATTTTTCCGATGCTCTTTTCCCTGTGTAGATATAGGGCTAGAAGTGGCCAGAGTCACCTTTTGACGCAAGAATATCTGATTCAATTCAAATTAAGAAAGATAAATAAGAACTAAAATGCAAAACTGAGAATTTATCTTATAACAGTACAAAATTACAAATTCTGAATTTCTACCAGAAAAGTTAAGTATGAGAATTGAAACAAGATCCTAATCCAAAAATTAAATATGATCTAAGATAAAATGGCCAACACTGTCCTTTGAGAATTAGTTCATTTCTTCTCAGTAAATTCAGATAGTATGTGAATGTACAATGTCAACACAGAAGTAAAAGATACATATGTGTTTTGTCTATAGAGCTACAATTGATGCCTGTTTGTCTGAATGGTAGTACCAGCAAGTAAATGTGTGTACAAAAGAAAATCCATAAGATACAATATCTCATTTTAAGAATTAATAAATTTTAATATGTATCTTAACAAGTTTGAAACATTATTAACAAGTAAATTTTATCAAGCATAACCTCATCTTCTTCTTCTTCCATTCCACTTTCGGGTGCAACCTCATCTGGTTTGGTTTGCTGATAGGAATTCTTAGTGTCCATGGGATACCCTAGAACTCTAAACAAAAGTCATATGAGATATCACTATATGCACTTCAATTATAGGATGTCATATATATAGATAATCCTGGTCAAGGACAAATTACAACAATTAAACACCATTACTACTTTAAGAAAGGACAGAAAAACTTACCCTTGTAATCTTAATCAGCAACAAACTGTTATTCATCAAGTTGCTTCAATTCTTCTCCAAGTTCATCAATTATCTCCTCCTGAACATCACCTTGTCAAATATAAATACAAATACAAAAATAATAAAGTTCAACAATTCTGTATTTATATTTATTATATCTGTATAACAAATATAAATACATATATACAAATGGGTAGAGAACACTAGCCTCTAATTTACTATTCCTTTACTACCCCCTAATTTGATTATTTTGTGATTTTTTTTCTCATCTGATATGTATAGATAAATATGTGTATATATGTGTTATATCATAAATTTATACGGGAAAATAGGGTTTGACTATCTAAACATGGTCGGACGGTTAAAAGAGCTGGATGATGGAAATACTATGAACTCATGACAAATAGGGAATGACCAAGGTGGGACATCAAGGCCACCTTGGAGCGCCAAGATGGAACATGGAAGGAGTAGGGAATATGTGCAAGGAAAAGATAGGCGCGCCAGAAGACCATGAAACATTGAGTTGGAGCGCCAACTTGGAGGTGACACCAATGGTGAACATGATATCGACTAGGAATCCAGGTGTGATTAAGCTTGTCTATGCACTCAAAGGGTTTTTTGTTCCTGTATTCAGACAAGTTGTCCTTGTTTGGGGAGTAAGATGTACCCGGTGTGACGATAACTTTGGAGAACTTACCCTGTAGTCTGGTGGGTTATCCTCATCGGGGGGTAAGGATCAGCTTGTGCATTTGGAGTAAGTCGTGACTTTTCCCTGCAACTAATGACTGGTGTGGTAGTTGGTAGCGGTTGATGTTAGCTCCAATAGTTAGGGCTAATGTTGTATCCGTGAAGGCACGGTCGTGGTTGAGCCTTGGGGTCATCGGCTAGGCTTCATCGTATGGGCTCTCCTTAGTGGGCTTGGATATGCATTTTATGACTAGTTAAGAGTTCTAGTCCGACATGGACTATGCTTGACACTTATCTTAAAAGGAGACCTATCTCTAGTAGACTTAGGACCCTTGTAGTCCGGCCAAGGAGTTCTATCTCTAGTGGACTTAGTATCCTTGTTCTATTAGAACTACGTAAAGCTTGATCCCTATAAATATAGGGTACGTAGGCACATTAAAGGGTTTTGGACGTTGAGAGCTCAGAGAGACCACCATAACTCCTTTGATCTCAGCTTCTTAAAAACATAATTACCACCACTCTCCGGCGATTATTCCGTCATAGAACCACCATCATAGATCTTAGTTTTGGCTTATAACCTCAAATTTTGTTATCACAAATTCCTCCGTTAACAAATTGGCGCTAGAAGGAGGGGCTGAATAAGATCATCATCTAGGAGGAAAGATGTCTCAGAATCGTGACGAAAGCGCTCATGAAGAAGGAAGTGTCTACACGGAAGGTTATGGAGAAGACGAACCCTATGTTCCGGTAACTCCAACAGACCCGGCCCATGCTACTGGAAGTCGACCTCCAGTGTTGATAAGTAACACGGATCTTATGGACGAGCTCCACCGTATGGGTGCAACTGTGAGGAGTTTTGATGCTAGGTTGAAGGCGGTCGAATATCGGAGGGCTCGACATGGTTCATATGGCCGTGGAGGGCGACGCATGGAAGTAGAACCCGCTGGACGTACTACGGCTGCTGGAGGGGGAAAGGGCGCAAATTATCCTGGTGTCGGGAGGCGACCACCTATCACCCCACGAAGGTTAGACTTTGGAGAGACTGAGCCAATTGTCGAATTTCCGGAGGATAGTCAGATGATACCTGAAACCCTCGAATCACCACGAGCTCCCCCGGTGTTGGATGCTAATGGACGTCCGGGTAGCTCACGTGGCAATCAACTTAATACTGGGCAAAGGTTATCAGCTATGATGGACCTCATGGGGGTGAAGCTGACTTGTGAGGAAATAAAAGAACTACTTTTGGAAAAGGAGAAGGAGCAAGGTAGGGGCCAAACTAATGTTTCCGAGCCGGATGGAAGGAGGGAGATACCTGTAGGAGGGCAAATTGTACGTGGAGGATATCATGGTCGAGGTTCTCGGGGAGGGGGCAACCGAGGACGAGGGCGTGAGAATTCAAGAAGACAGACTGACAAGTTTCTGTCAAAAGAACCCATCATTGTCCCAGTACCTTCACATAGTGCAACTAGTGAAGCGAGGAAAAATCAAAGCCAGAATCATCAAGACGCTTTGGAAGTTCCAAATCTAACGCTGCCACCAGTAAGTCAACCTATCCCAGGTAATACTCAAACTCCTCTATTGCATAATAATCAAACTATTGCTATGCCTGCCCCCCCCCCCACAAGTTTCTGTGCAACTCACACCTCCTATCATGACACAAACACCCCCGATCTTGAGTATACCATCTTCTGTGCTGGGAAGCTTTGGCACGCCTACTCCGCCCGTGGCGAGCACCTTCCTGGGAGGAGGGCTGTCCGGTGGTATTCAGAATGTTCCAGGGCTAGGTGATGTCAATGTTGGAGATATAAGGAAGCTGTTAGCACACCTGGAGGGTGAAGCTGGTTCTTTTTCCACAAAAGTAACATCTCCATTCTCTGTTGCTGTGAAGGATGCTCTATTACCAATGGGATATCGAAACACGACAGCCGACCTTCGTTTTCATGGAAATTCTGACCCGAAGGAATTTTTGGGGCGCTTCAATATTGAGATGGACGTATATCAGGTTCCAAGCTTGGCCAGGTGTCGTCTGCTAGCTGCGACTTTCAGAGATAGTGCTCAACAATGGTTTCAGAAGTTGGGAAGTGAGGTGATAACCTCTTGGGAACAAATGCAGGCGATGTTTTTGACGCAGTTCCAAGCAGCCGTCAAGTATTCTCCTCCAGTTACCTCCTTGGCAAACATTAAGTAGCGAGAGGGAGAAACCTTGAATGCATATTTTAAGAGGTTTAGTGCAGAAGCGGCAGGAGTTAGAGGGGCAACAGATGAGACTTTAAAGAATTTCTTAATTGCTGGCTTGAGAGTGGGAACTGACTTCTGGAAACATCTACAGGGCAAGGATCCGGCTACATTGGCAGAATTATTTTCTCAGGCAGAGTCGTATAAGAGGGTAGAACAGTCATTGGCCGACAACAAAAAAGGAGAGGTATATGGAACTAATAAGGGCAGAAACAAAAGGAAAGATCGATCGCCAAGTCCAGACTACAGAGCACGAGGACGAAGCCCGAACCGGGTAAATATTACTAATGAGAATAGAGGACGGGAACCCTTCCTAGGTCAAGACAGAAGGTCAGGTTCTTATACGCCGCTTGCTGCGTCTATTGAACACATATATGAAGTGACCAAGGACAGGGTGATATACAGGAAGCCAGCACCTTTGAATTCTTTCCAAAACAAGGACAAAGGTAGATATTGCGAGTATCATCAATCTACCGGTCATAACACCCATGAATGTAGACAACTCAAGGATGAAATCGAACTCTTAATCAAAGATGGGTACTTAACGGAGTGGGTAAAAAAGTACCGGGCTGATCATCCCATGGAAAGAAGGGGTATAGGTCGTGCTTCGGCCGACGATGACAAGGAAAGGCAAGAGGGGTCAAAATTTGTTAGAGAAGGAAGTATCCGCACCATAGTAGGAGGACCACACATTGCAGGTGATAGCAATAAGGCGATGGAAAGATATGCAAAGGAGGCCAAAACCGCCCCTATGACGAATGTGAATCGGTTGGATCAGCGTCCGCCTAAGCTGTTTCGGGGAGAGGCGGCAGATATAACGTTCTATGAGGAAGATGCAAGATGGGTTCATCATCCCCATAATGATGCGTTGGTGGTCACGGTGGGGATTGGAAATCAGAATGTACATCGGGTGTTCATAGACAATGGAAGTTCAGTTAACATCCTATATGATGACACGTATAAGAAGATGGGTCTACCAGACAAGGACATGAAAATTGAGAATATTTATATTTATGGTTTTGGGGGAGAATCTATCAGAGTAAAGGGGACTATCCGGTTGCCCGTGACATTGGGGAGTGGGGTCCTCTCTGCTACCCAGATTGCGGATTTCATGGTAATTGATCAAGACTCATCTCATAACGCATTGGTTGGAAGACCATTGTTGAAGGAAATGCGGGTAGTTACCTCAATCTATCATTTATCCATGAAGTTTCCAACCCCGAGAGGGATTGGGTGTGTTCGGGGAAGTCAATACGATTCTAGGGAATGTTACAACAAGTCGGTAAAAGGATTTCGAAAAAATAATAAAACAGGGGTGAATGAGGTGCAAGTAGAAGCAGAAAGGGTGGTTAATGTCGTGTACACAGTTCAGTTTCCAGAGAACACGGACGATGAAAAAGGCGAGGAAGAAGGTGAGGAAGGGATGAAAGAAGAACGGATGAGCGCTCCAACTATGGAGATACCAAGGATTGGCGCTCCAACTGGCCCTTTCTCTACTGTTGGTGCTCCAAGTGGCCCCTTCTCTACTATTGGCGCTCCAAGTTGCCCTTTCTCTGCTGTTGACGCGCCAGGTTGGCAGAGTGCGCAGGGGGGAACATCTCGAAGTTTGTCATAATTTCTGCTATCCTATGGGTCTGGTACAGAGGCAGAGGAAGAAACCTGGAGGGTGGATGATTCAAGGGAAATTCGTAAGGTCAGGAGATTAGATGGTGAAAAAACATTGGTTGTAGGGACACGACCAATTGTAGAGTTGGAAGAGGCAGATTCCTCCATAAGGAATGAGGACCATGAGGGAAATAAACTCGAAAAAAATAACGACGTCGACCTCGATCCCCGAATGCCATTACCGGTAGCTAATACTGGATCAGCGGAGGAAATGATAACAATCAAGGTGGATGCTCGTTACCCGGAACGGGAGTTGAAGATTGGATCACATTTGAATCCAGAGTTAGCCGAGCAACTCATCTCATTTTTGAAGGCAAACTTGGATGTTTTTGCTTGGAGTCATGCTGATATGGTGGGAATTAATCCAAATGTGATGTGTCATCGTTTAAATATAGATCCATCCAAAAAAGGAACCCGGCAGAAAAGAAGGCCGGTGAGCGGGGAACGTGCTGTGGATTTACAGGAAGAAGTAGATAGATTATTGGAGGTCGGGTTAATAAAGGAGTCTTTCTATCCGACTTGGTTGGCAAACCCTGTGCTGGTAAAGAAGCCAAATGGAAGATGGAGGACGTGCGTTGATTTCACTGATTTAAATAAGGCATGTCCAAAGGATAGCTTTCCATTGCCAAGGATAGATCAGTTGGTGGACGCGACTGCAGGACATGCACTGTTGAGCTTCATGGACGCCTACTCTGGATATAACCAAATCCCTATGTACGGGCCGGATCAAGAGCATACATCTTTCATCACTGATAGGGGACTTTATTGTTATATTGGGATGCCTTTTGGCCTAATCAACGCCGGAGCGACGTATCAGAGGTTGGTCAATATGATGTTTAAAGATCAAATTGGGAAAACAATGGAAGTATATGTAGATGATATGTTGGTGAAGTCTAGGGAAGCTGTGGAACATGTCACGCACTTGAAGGAGATGTTCGGCATACTGCGGAGGTATCGAATGAAGTTGAACCCTCAAAAGTGCGTGTTTGGTGTCGAGTCAGGAAAATTTTTGGGTTTTATAGTCAATCATCGGGGTATAGAGGCGAATCCAGCAAAAATCAGGGCCCTTTTAGACATGAAATCTCCAACATGTGTGAAGCAGGTACAAAGTTTAACGGGTAGGATTGCAGCTTTAAATAGATTCGTCTCAAGGTCGTCAGATAAATGTCAGGAGTTTTTCAAAGCCATTAAAAAGGTGCGAAAGGATTTTTTGTGGACAACAGAATGTGAGCGGGCATTTCAGAAGATCAAAGAGCATTTGGGGTCACCTCCTATGCTTGCGAAGCCAAGCGAAGGTGAGGTGTTAATCGTGTACTTGGCTGTTTCAGGGTACTCTGTTAGTGCAGTATTAGTCAAGGAAGAAGGGGTAGACAAATCTCCCGTATATTATGTGAGTAAGAGGTTACACGACGCTGAAACCCGTTACACGAACATGGAAAAATTGGTATATGCTCTTGTCTTGGCTTCTCGAAAGTTACGTCCGTACTTTCAGGCTCATAGGATGGAAATTAGGACTTCTTTCCCGCTTCGACAAATTATGCATAAGCCAGAGGTAACAGGTCGGATGATGAAGTGGGCTGTAGAACTGGGGCAGTTTGATTTGGATTATAAACCAAGGACATCTATCAAGGGTCAAGTGCTGGCAGATTTCATACTTGAGTTTTCTTCTGAGCTTGAAGGGGGTGCAATGGCGATGGTTCCTTTTCAACCTTTGTCACAGTCAGATGTCGCAGAACCTGAGTAATCTGGAGGATGGTGGACTCTGAGTGTAGATGGAGCGGTCAATAATGAGGGCGCCGGTGCAGGCATAGTCTTAATAAGTCCTGAGGGACATATGCTTATGAGTGCTATCAATTTTGCATTTCGGGCAACTAACAATGATGCGGAGTATGAGGCATTGCTTGGAGGTTTGAGGCTTGCTTTAGAAATGAGGGTTGAAAATTTGTTGATACGTAGTGACTCTATGATTGTAGTGTATCAAGTGAATGGGGGTTTTCAAGCCCGAGGACCGAGGACAGAGTTGTACATGAGGAGTGTTTTGCATCTTATGTCTAAGTTCACTGAAGTAAAGCTGGTAAAAATCCCACGGGGAGAAAATGAGCAGGCTGATGCATTGGCAAAATGGGGGTCGCAGAAGGATATGAGTTTGTTGGGCGTCATCCCTTTGGAAGTGTTACGGGAGCCTAGTGTTAGGGAAGTTGATGTGATGCAGGTAGAGGAGGATGAGCAGGTGACATGGATGACACCCATATGGAGGTACATCAAGGAGGGTTGGTTGCCAGAAAATATAATAGAGGTAAGAAAACTCAGGTATAAGGCAACGAGGTATGTGGAGTACGATGGGGTGCTATATAAAAGGGGTTTTAACCAACCACTGCTGAAATGTATTGATGGTGCGGAATGCGACTACATCCTTAGGGAAGTTCATGAAGGAATTTGTGGCAATCACTCGGGGGGTGGATCTTTGGCATTGAAAATTTTGAAGCAGGGATATTATTGGCCTACTATGAAGAAGGATGCTTATGAATTTTCTCGGGCATGTGACAAGTGTCAGAAATTTGCTAACTATACTCACAGCCCTGCTGCATCTCTAAGACCTTTAATGAGTCCATGGCCATTCGCTATGTGGGGAATTGATTTGATTGGAGAACTTCCGACAGCTAAGGGGGGAGTGAAGTATGCGGTGGTAGCTGTGGATTATTTTACCAAGTGGGCGGAAGCTGCCCCATTGGCTACCATAACAGCAAAGAAACTAAGGGATTTTGTTTTTAACTCTATTGTGTGCAGGTTTGGAGTTCCTTACAAGTTGATTTCTGACAATGGGAAACAATTTGATAGCAAGGAGTTAAGGGGTCTCTGTGAGGAGTTGCACATCAAGAAAGATTTTGCAGCGGTATATCACCCACAAATCAATGGACAGACAGAGGCGGTGAATAAAATGATAAAGCATACCTTGAAGACGAAGCTAGAGAACAGAAAGGGGAGCTGGCCAGAGGAGTTGCCCATGGTGCTGTGGTCTTATAATACAACTCCAAGAACGACAACAGGAGAATCTCCGTTCATGCTTGCTTATGGTTCTGAGGCTATGGTTCCGATGGAAATAGGTGCAGGATCATTCAGACGAGATAATTTTGATGAGGAAGCAAATCAGGTTAATCAAAGGTTGTCTCTCGACCTGTTGGAAGAAGAAAGGGAGAATTCACAAGTCAAGCTTGCAGCTTACCAGCGACGGGCGGCAAGGTTCTACAATGGAAAGGTAAAGGCTCGTTCATTCAAGGTTGGTGATCTGGTTCTCAAAAAGTAATGCCAAATACCAAAGTTGCAGCTCATGGGGTATTTGGAGCAAATTGGGAAGGTCCCTACAAGGTCAGAGTCATCTTATGGGGAGGAGCTTATTATCTTTCAGATTTGGACGACAAACCAATCCCAAAAGCTTGGAATGTCATTCATTTAAAGAAGTACTATCAATAAAGAGAGCTTTTAAGCCTCATGCAGTTATTAAAACTAGCAACAAGTAAATTTGCTCCTAGTCTTGGGGGTAGTGATTAATACGCCTCTTTGAGCTAGTGATTGCCCTTTTCTTTATTTTATTTTTTTGTTCCTGTTTTGGCTATCAGCCTTTATACCGGCAATGCCGAGGACAATTTATTGTTAGTACTCATCGTGCTATAAGCCGTGGGGGTTTTATTTTCAAGATTATAAAATTTTTCAGTTTTTCTGGATATATTTATTTGTTTATGATTGTTTTGCAATAATTTTGCCGCGTCACCATTATTGGCGCGCCTGCTTGGATCTCTTTTGAAGGAATATTGCCGCGCCACCATTATTGGCGCGCCAATTATGCAGTTTTGCTATCATGCATAAATGTGAAGATTCGTAACAAAGAAATAATAGTGTTACCTATCAAAAGAGCAAAGCAAGTTAGGGATACAGCTTTGCATAGTCAAAAGACTTGCGGATAAAAAGTTTGAAATGTTTATGGTAAATTGAAAAATTAAGCAGCTTGATCTCCAGGATGGTCGGATGGTGGCACGTCTGTGGAGGTGTGTTCAACGTTATCCTCAGGAGCACTTTTTTCGGGATTGGCATCTTCACCAGGTTGGCGCACCACGTCCTCTGTGGAAAGAACTTCCTCAAGGGCTATTCTTTTTTCAGCAATGGCCTGGGCTTCCTTCTGAGAGAGGTCAGCCAAGAAATCAGCCATTCCCGCGCCAAACTTGGGACGCCAGTCATAATTAGGCTCGCCAGCAAGGAAAGTGATGCAGTAGGCTTTGATTCCTTCATCAAAGGATTCCTTGGATAATTTCTCCTTTTCAGCAGCCCAGCCAGAATCTTTCTCCTCTTCAAGTTCATCTAATTTCAACTCAAGATCAGTAGTCTTTTCCTCGAGGGTTTGTATAAAGGCATCTTTTTCCTTCGCCAGTTCAACGCGTCAACTGGGTTTCTAGAGTGGAGATGGATGAGATTGCAGCTTTCTTTTCTGTTTCAGACTTATTTAGCTTAAAGTTAAGGGACTTTACATCTGCTTTGAGTTTCCCAACCTCAGCTTCCAGTTCCTTCATACGTTTAACGTTTTCTTCTTTATTCTTCTCACACTCGGAGTTGAACATAAATAGATCAAGAGAGGCGCGGGTGGCAATTTTTTGTTTATCACTGTCCGACCTAGCCATCCACCTTTTATATTCATTTTCGGAGATAAGAGAATCCCCAAGGTGGCCGAAAGCATTAAACACTCTTAGGGAGGAGCAATTTGGCGCGGCAACCCTGGTGGGCGCGCCAGCTCCATCAGTTTGGGCATCCACCCCGCTCTTTCCAGCTTTGCCTATGTTTTGCTTCTTGGGAGGAGGTTGAACATCCTGGTTTGAATCCTGATTTTTGTTTTTCTTGGCCGCATGCTTCTTGGTAGAGACGGGAATGGTAACTGTGGAGCCTCTTTGTTGGGTAGTAGATGAGTTTTTTGGCGCGCCGAAAAGGTTGGGAACCCCGGTCATATCTGTGAAAAGAAAAGTCAATATAGAGATAAAAAGAAAAAGTGCTATAAAAGTAACGTTTAGGAAGTAAAATTGAAGTTGTTAAAAACATTCAAAGAATATGCATGTGGAAGGCAATTAGAAGCACCAAAAAGGATATTGGCGCGCCAATAATCTTTAAAACCTCACCTTCATCTTCACTATCCGAGATCACTTGTTTCCTTTTGTATTTTTTGTTTTTCCCCTGTCGAGGAGAGTCAGGATGACCAGCTAGGGTAGGAATAAACTCATATTTTTTCAAGTTATCAAAGGTTACCAAAGCATTAAGTTTTTTGCCTGATTCTAATAAGGCAAGGATTTTAGAGCATTGAGTTGAAAAGGGGGCCACCAGAGAAGGTTTTGGTTGCTTTACTGAAAAAAAAGAAATTATGAAGTAATGGTAAGCACATTATGATGCTAAAAGAAAGAAAAAGAGGTTGGAGCGCCAATTTTATTTGGCGCGCCAATGAAAGGTACTTACCACCAATTTTAAATTCAATTGGTTGTCTAGTTGTGTTGTAAAGGTAGAAGAATCTCTCTTTCCAGTCTTTTATATTTCTGACTTTGCCATCATTAATGCCCTTTCCCATATGATCCCTCCAAGGTACTAAGAAGTAGTAACCAGGAATGTTGGATTGGAGGCTAAAAAACCAGCTTAACTCTAGCATGGTTGGATCAGGGTATTCAAGTTCTTTATACATTATAAAAAGTCCCAGGGCCATCCTGTAGCTATTAGGAGATAATTGAATAGCAGCTATTTGGTACCAATCAACAATTTGACACAGCCAAGGATGGAGTGGCGCGCCAACCCCAAGGGGAATGTGTCTATCTGTAACTACAGCTCTTGGAACTCTGATATTATCAATATCAAATATATGGGGACGCATGTCAGGATGAGGTTTTGCATAACTTCCTTCTTGAGAGTAAAAATGCATGATCTTTTTTATGTCTCTCTCAGGAATTGTGGAAGACATGTTCACACAAGCAAAGGTTCCAGCATTTTTTCTAGCCACATCCATCTCTCTTTTAGATAAAGGACCATGTTGGGACCAATCAATGTCTATATCTTGTGGTTTCAATGGAAATGGTAATGTTTCTCCAGGAGAGGATTCAGGAGAGGTGAATTCGTCATCCTCTTGAGTACCTTCAGCAGTTGGCGTGCCACGATTGGTACTTTCAGTTTTTTCGGAATCCACCAAATCTTCAACAGCAGAAGGGTTAGCTTGAAGCTCTTCGAATAATTCATCTTCATAATCACTCTCCTTTACAAAAATTTTCTTTCTTTTTGTACGTTGGCGCGCCGGCATGGGGTTTGTGGACGAAGGTTCTACCCAAGTCTCAAATTCAGAATCGTAATCCATTGGGCGAAGAATGGGTTATTGGTTTGTAACGTTTTCAATAGAAGATTCAGGGGTCTGGTTGAGGCTAGAAGACGAGGACATAGTAAAAAAGGATGGGTTATCTTTGTATAATGATAGTAGGCGCGCCAAATCAGAGGGTTTGGTATTAGAATATTGATATGAAGGGTAATGAAAGGGTGTTGAAGAGAGACCAACTCTCCTGTTGAAGTCCTTGAAGGGGTGAAACGGAGAGGAGGAGGACGTGTTTCCTTTTTCAGCCAGCTGCAAGCCAAGAAGAAAAGAAGGTGAGCAGGGAAGCACGTCTTTCTTATCGAGGGATGCCGCGCCAACGAGGTTTTCTTAACATTTTTTGTAAAAAAAAGATTGACCTATAGGTATGATGTGCCTCTAAAGGTTTGCCGCGCCATGATGCTTGGCGCGCCATCAAACCAAGATCAATGGCGCGTCAATAAACTTATTGCTGGTTATCCATTAGAAACATGTTTTTTAAGAAGGTGTGACATATAAACCGATTAAAACAGATATACATACAATTACATACAGTTGGATTTATGAGAAACACGAAAAGTGTAAAAACTTAAAACACCTGGATCTAACAGAATATACGGTGAAAATCAGTAAAAAAGGATTCAAAACGTACCTTGAATGATGAAGATTAATGGGTCACAGTTGATTTGATGAATGGTAACGATTTGAGGCTGTTTTGATCGAAGAGGCGATTAGGGTTTTCTGAGAGCGTTCTTGAGGAGAGAGAAATAGCGAATGAGGAAGAAAAGGGGGGAAAAGCCGGGTTTAAATACCCCTGGAGCACACCGTATAAATATACGGTCAGGTGTGTACGTATTTTAAACGAATAAATCATTGGCGCGCTAAGAAGCCATCGTTGTATATTTTAAAGGATCATTGGCGCGCCAAAGGATTACAAAGTGTGTGCATAAAATTTTTTAATTCTAGTCTTTTTGCATTTCAATACAATAAAGACTTGGGGGGTAGTTGTTATATCATAAATTTATACGGGAAAATAGGGTTTGACTATCTAAAGATGGTCGGACGGTTAAAAGAGCTAGATGATGGAAATACTATGAACTCATGAAAAATAGGGAATGACCAAGGTGGGACATCAAGGCCAACTTCGAGCGCCAACTTGGAGCGCCAAGATGGAACATGGAAGGAGTAGGGAAAATGTGCAAGGAAAAGATAGGCGCGCCAGAAGACCATGAAACATTGAGTTGGAGCGCCAACTTGGAGGTGACACGAATGGTGAACATGATATCGACTAGGAATCCAGGTGTGATTAAGCTTGTCTATGCACTCAAAGGGTTTTTTGTTCCTGTATTCAGACAAGTTGTCCTTGTTTGGGGAGTAAGATGTACCCGGTGTGACGATAACTTTGGAGAACTTACCCTGTAGTCTGGTGGGTTATCCTCATCGGGGGGTAAGGATCAGCTTGTGCATTTGGAGTAAGTCGTGACTTTTCCCTGCAACTAATGACTGGTGTGGTAGTTGGTAGCGGTTGATGTTAGCTCCAATAGTTAGGGCTAATGTTGTATCCGTGAAGGCACGGTCGTGGTTGAGCCTTGGGGTCATCGGCTAGGCTTCATCGTATGGGCTCTCCTTAGGGGCTTGGATATGCATTTTATGACTAGTTAAGAGTTCTAGTCCAACATGGACTATGCTTGACACTTATCTTAAAAGGAGACCTATCTCTAGTAGACTTAGGACCCTTGTAGTCCGGCCAAGGAGTTCTATCTCTAGTGGACTTAGTATCCTTGTTCTATTAGAACTACGTAAATCTTGATCCCTATAAATATAGGGTACGTAGGCACATTAAAGGGTTTTGGACGTTGAGAGCTCAGAGAGACCACCATAACTCCTTTGATCTCAGCTTCTTAAAAACATAATTACCACCACTCTCCGGCAATTATTCCGTCATAGAACCACCATCATAGATCTTAGTTTTGGCTTATAACCTCAAATTTTGTTATCACAAATTCCTCCGTTAACAATATGCAGTACAAGAAATTTGAAACATAGGTAGGGAGGAGAGAGGGATGTTGTTGAGAAATTAAGGTCACTTGTTGATTATTAGGAGATGTACTAATTGAAATGGCATAATCGAACCTGGAAGGAGATCGGCAAGATAAAGATTGGCTTGAATTAGGGCTTGCAGCTTCCGGACATAGATGAAGATTATGTTGATCCGAAGCTCGCTGATCTGACTCGCAACTTCTCCAATTAGAAAATCAATTGCAGATAGAGTAGAGTGTTTGTCTATCGAGAGAGAGAGAGTATGGGAGTAAAGAAGCACCGCACAAATAAGCTAAGTATATTGCACTTCTGAGGGAAAGTAATTTATGAATTATTTGGCTGTGGGGGGGAATTTTCCGCCCAAATTGTGTGTGCGTGTTTGTGTTTAAGATGCTGAAATTGAAAGGGGGAAACTAATAAGTATCATCGAGGGGGAAATGAATTATTAAATAAAAACCATTGTCGGATCCTTTTATAAAATCGAATAAACAAAACATACGTGCGGATTGGTCAAATTAGTGGTTGACTATTAAAATCTCAAACCAAATAAATTTATTTTTTTCTAAATTTTTTGTAATATCATTAAAATACATAGATCTTGATATCCATATGGTTGGATCGTCGATAAATATTTTTAAAAAATTAAAACATCAATCCGGGATGAAACACTAGTTATAAGTACTAGTCAAATCACTAGTTGACCATCAAGTTCTCAAACAAAATAAATTTATTTTTTTCAATTTTTTTTGAAATATCATTGAAATACGTAGATCTTGATATCCATATGGTTGGATCGTCGA
The DNA here is from genome assembly GCA_030848705.1 of Heracleum sosnowskyi. Classification (NCBI taxonomy): domain Eukaryota; kingdom Viridiplantae; phylum Streptophyta; class Magnoliopsida; order Apiales; family Apiaceae; genus Heracleum; species Heracleum sosnowskyi. Next base: position 107,958,692 of record CM061240.1, on the reverse strand, counting down.
CAAATATATTTAAAAAAATCGAAACATCAATTCAGGATGAAACACTAGTTAGAAGTACTAGTCAAATCACTGAGTGACTGTTAAGATCTCTAACCAAATAAGTTTATTTTTTTCTAAAATTCTTGTAATATCATTAAAATACATATATTTTGATATCCATACGGTTGGACCGTTGATAAATATTTTCAAAGCAATCAAAACATCAATCTGGGACGAAATAGTAATTAGAAATACTAGTGAAATCACTAGTGAAAAATCAACGCTTTTGATATAGACAACGGATTTAGCTAAAAAACGTTGTAAAGTATTTAATCACACAAGGATTTTGAAAAAAAAAACCATTGTCTATATCATACAACGGTTTAACAACATAAACAATTATTACAAAGATTATACAACAACGGTCGGATCAAAACAAAAACATTTGTGTATATTATACAACGGTTTTTAAAACAAAAACATTGTTAAGTCTTACAACTTACAACATTTTGTTAAACAAAAACCATTGTCGGATACTTTTTATAAAATCGAATAAACAAAACATACGTGTAGATTGGTCAAATTAGTAGTTGACTATTAAAATCTCAAACCAAATAAATTTATTTTTTTCTAATTTTTTTGTAATATCATTAAAATACATAGATCTTGATATCCATACGGTTGGATCGTCGATAAATAGTTTTTAAAAAATTGAAACATCAATTCGGGATGAAACACTAGTTAGAAGTACTAGTTAAATCACTAGTTGGCCGTTAAGATCTCAAACCAAATAAATTTATTTTTCTCTGAAATTATTGTAATATCATTAAAATACATATATCTTGATATCTGTATGGTTGTATCATCGTTAAATATTTTTAAAAAAATCGAAACATCAATCCGGGATGAAAACCTAGTTAGAAGTACTGGTCAAATCACTAGTTCACCATCAAGATCTCAAACAAAATAATTTTTTTTTTTAATTTTTTTTTGTAATATCATTAAAATACATAGATCTTGATATCCATACGGTTGGATCGACCATAAATATTTTTAAAATATCGAAACATCAATCTGGGACGAAACACTAGTTAGAAATACTAGTGAAATCACTAGTTGACCGTTAAGATCTCAAACTCTCAAACCAAATAATTTTATTTTTTTCTAAATTTTTTGTAATATCAATGAAATACATAGATCTAAAATCGAGACATCAATCTGGGACGAAAAATTAGTTAGAAGTACAAGTCAAAATCACTAGTTGACCATTAAGATCTCAAACCAAATAAATCTATTTTTTTCTAAAATTGTTGTAAAATACATATATCTATGATATCTTGATTTATTTTCTAAAATTGTTGTAAAATACATATATCAAGATATCAATCCGGGACGAAATACTAGTTAGAAGTACTAGTCAAATCACTAGTTGGCCGTTAAAATTTCAAGCCAATTAAATTTATTTTTTCTCATTTTTTTGTAATATCACTAAAATACAAAGATTTTGACATCCATACGATTGGAACTTGGATCGTTGACAATACTTTTTATATTCTGAGAAATTACAATTTTTAAGAAATTTTTAGATTTTATATAAGCAAAATGAATTGTGGAAAATTAAAATTTTCAGAAATTTTTTTCTTCCCGGGCTCAAAACAAGGAGTCAACCCTTTTCTTTTCTCACGGCTGATTTTCTCTGTTTCTTTCTCTCTCACGTTGCTCTCTGCCTACTATCTTTTCAGAGCCAACCCTTCATCTTCAAGCTTGCCACTGCCTACCATCTCTTTAGCCAATCCTTCATCTTCGAGCTTGCTATATTTGTATGTATGCCTATATTTATTTTTGTACATAATTGTGTTTTGGTTAGTTACATGATTTTTCATGTTTTTTGAATGTGTACATGATAATTTTATATTAACACATGTTTCGGTTGATTACATGATCTTTTCATGTTTCTTTGTATGTGAATATAATAAATTTATATTAAGATTATAACTCATATAGTTATATGATTTTAGATAGAATCATGTTTGATTACAAGGTGTTTGATTATATGGGTGAACCACCAAATTTTAAATGGTGATTAATTGACTTGAAGATGTTTAATTGAATAGATTCTATAATTTTGTATATAAGGTGTTTGATTAAATGGATGAACCATCAAAGTTTCTTGTGGTATAAAATCTGCACGGACTCGTGTCTTGCAAACTGTGGATAAAATGATGTTTGATTATATGGGTGAACCGCCAAATTTTAATTGGTGACTGATTGCAAGGTGTATACAAGGTGTTTGATTAAATGGATGAACCATCAAAGTTTAATAACTTATATTTATGTGTACAAGTTGTTTGATTAAATGGATGCATAACATGTTTACAAGTATATGTCAAAACTCAGTTCAGGTGATTGTATGTTTTAACCCTTTACATAATACAAGATGCAATTTAGCTGATGCTCTTTTACATTCCCAAAAGCGAAATTGGTTCCTGAATAACCAATCACAGTCCATTGAAGATTCCCATATGCTTCCCTCGCTCTTCTATGTGCTCACTTACTATGTCATTAGTAGTGTGATCTATTATTTTAAAAGATAATTTTCTTTTTGTTGATGAAATATTTCAGCCCAAAGCAGAGGCATTTCCAGTTGGGATAGGGAATGAGGATACTCCGCCATATACATTAACCTTCACAGTAAGGGATGAAGAGGGTTCCCTGCGGTGTGGTTTATTTGGTGCAATTAGAAATATGAACTTAGGGGCCATTGGACTTTAAGAGATTTCTGGCTTTGATTGCTTGCTTATTTGTTAGTTGGTAGTGGTAGTTTGTTAGTGATGATAGCATTGCAAATGCATTTTAATATGTTTTAGCTTGGATACATTTGCGTACTTTGACTTCTTTAAGGTCCTGAAACACATTATGACTTTAGTTGAGTTTTGTTCATGCTTGGTTTGATGTTTGGTTTGCTAGTTATAGATATGCCACTATTTTGGCAGGTTTGCTTTCTTTCTGTTAATTGTTTTTTCCAATATAGTCAGTTAGACAACAGTTTTAGTAACAAAAGTCATGTCTAAAAGATAAACATACAACATAAGAAAAACAGTTGTATGATTGGTGACATTCAGACAACACTACAGAACAACCTTGTCTGAAACGCTATTACATGAAACAAAGAAAAAACACTTGTGTGATTTTAACAACGGTTAATCGCAACATTGTCTCAAACATCTTTAGACAATACAATTGAAAACCGTTGTACAAATCTTTTCATTTGCACAACACCGCTTTGAAAAAGACTTGTCTGATTCGCATAACTATACAATGGTTCTAAAACCGTTGTTGTAAAGCTCAAATATTATTATTTACACAACACCGCTTTCAGAAAAGACTTGTCTGATTCAATTAACTACACAACAATTTTTGACCTGTTGTAGTGATGTTGATCAGACAATACTCATTTTTAGGGTGAAATAAAACCATTGTATGAAAATTTTAGCCAACGTTTTTTTTTCAAGCGTTGTGTGATCAGTGTTGTCTGATTCAGTTTTTCTTTTAGTGACTCAATCTTTATTATCAATAAGAATAAATGAGCATAGGACTTATAGTGTGAGTGTAATTATTCAAATAAAAATACCCAATATGTAGAATTAAAATTCCTAATTGAATTTTATTTCTGTAATTATCTTATAAATATTAGTACCACAAAGACTCCACCAATCTGTGTAGATACTAAATTTTATGTTTTTTCAATGCCTAAAAGAAACATAGTGGTGCAAAGAACCACATGAGCTACACAGACTAAAGATAAAATAATGTGTCATATAGAAGAAAGACTTAGGGGGAAGGGGAACAGTAACAGTAAGGACAATATTTGGGCCTTGATTTTGCTTGCCTACTAGCAAACTTGCTTTCATTGCCATTAAATTAGTAATATACTGTAATGAGATATGTAAAACTAATCCCCAAGTGTTGATTTTAGTTACATGTAATTAGGATTTGTTACCCTGTTAAGAAATCATGGCTTGGGTATATATCATCCATTGTTATTCAATGACCTAATTAAGAGCTTCAATAATTCATTTTTTGTAATTATTTATTCAAGTCGATCAAACTAGTTTTTGTACGTGATATTATGGCTTGGGTATATATCATCCATTGCTATTCTATGACCTAATTAAGAGCTTCAATAATTCATTTTTTGTAATTATTTATTCAACTCGATCAAACTAGTTTTTGTACGTTAGGAATCTTATCAAGCAAGACATTTATCTTTTGGTATCTACCCTTGGTCCTAGCTCTACAAGTTAGAAGATGTTGAAAAATATTCAAAAGATGTCTAGTTGTGAACTTTTCGCAGACGGTGACAATTCTGCCTAAGGGTGCAACTCAAGATAAAATTAACAACTTGGATTAATCTTTTTAAGTGAAATTACTCATTCGAAGATGTAGTTAACATCTTTATTGGTTTGCTTCTCGGTAATGTGATGGTCAAGATGTAGTTGAATGTTGTATAAACTTCTGGGAAAGTCTATTAGGCCTCATTGGAGGCTATTCATTTTCTCCATATCTAGTAAATGTGTATTTGTTGCTTTGGCTGAGGTGATATTATCCCGCTGTTAATAATGGAATTCGAGGACCTCAACAAAGAGGGATGCAACTCTACAGAGATAATTCACATCCATGTTCGAGGAAGTCAACACAGAGAGATGCAACTCAACAAAGAGCATTTATATCTTTGTTAAGAAAAGAAGAGAGATGCAACTCAACAAAGAAAATAATAAAAGACGTTTGTGAACGAATTTAAATGCAACAAGCATTATTGTTGATACATGTAATTTATTGTCACAAATATTAAACATAATAAAAATCAAACAAGAACTATATATAGTTTTTACATGATAAAATGTATAACTCACTCTACGTGTACATTATTTAAGTTTAAATTTAAGTGTTAATAAATTTTAAATAAATTCAATTTTGTGGAATCAAATCGACCTAAAAATTATGAAAAACAAAATGTTACTACAATTGCAAACTTGCTCGGGGAGTATTCCATTTTTCAAAGAATGTCTCTAGTATATTTTTTCCACTTACGAAGTTCGAGATTTGTATGCTACCCATTTAACTATTCATTTCTACCTTGGCTGTGTGTTTTTGACAAATACCATGAATTACAGACTCTAAACAACATTATAGACTCCATGAAGTTATAAACATCCCCTAGGGAGGTTTGGGAGACATTTATTTAGAAAATACCAACTTCATGTTATATATTAGAGTAGGACAAAATTATGTTCCATCCTAAAGTCATGCACAAGCTTACCATGTCTATTTCTGAAAACCAATTCAAGTATAGTGTTATTATGGTATAAAAAAATAAAAGTTTGTAATTCTTTTAAAATATGAAAAGATTGTAATTGTGTTAAAAGTAATTCAAAGTAAATGAGGATAACATATAGTTAAAAACAAATAGTTACGAAAATGAAGAGATTATAATTGTGTTAAAAGTAAGTCAAAGTAATTCAAGTATTTTTTAGAGGCCCTTTAAAGTCACTAAATTTGGAAGGGAAGTAGAGTTGTGGACAAGAATTTGCTCATGCCAACTTGTCAATTTCAGAAAGTATTGTGCAAGAGAGCTTGTCAATGTCAGAAAGTATTCTACAAGAGAAAGGGTTTTGGGCTTTAATCAACCTTGGTTGTTAAAATCAACTCTTGTCAATAAAAATAAATGAAATTTAAGGAAAACTGATGATTTCATATGCCAATAAAATAAATAAATACATCTAACTAGTTTTAAAAGTTACCAAAAACATATATAGTGGACACCGTCTTTACATGATAGAAAATATTTATGATAGCAATATTGAGTAGAAAATTAATTTTTTATAACCTTTAACTTTATATAAAGGTTCTTAATATTTTCACCAAAATTTATTTTGAGCAATGAAAAATTAAATTGTATAAATGTATATTTAATTTATAGAATATAATCCTCCTTGGTTAAAATTGTTTAACTCTTTAACTAAAAGAACATGTAATAGACTTTTTAATCATTTAAATCGGTTGAAATTTTGGCTTAAACAGGCCACATGATCATATATAAGATTGAAAAATCATTTGTTGGGCTTTTTATGAAATTTGCAACTTTTAAAGGGTATGAGCTCATTAACTTAATTTCGAGGCATATATAAATAGAGGGGCTCGTTCAACCTTTACCTATATAGTAACCCTAACCAAAACCCTCATCTCCGCCTCCCTCTTCAAACTTGGCAGCCTCCAACCAAAAACAGCATCTCAACCTCCCTCCTTCAAACATCACCTACTAACAGTTACCCAAAAAACCTCATAACCGGGCCGGCATACATCTAGAACATTTCTAGAATTCTAGTTATATAACTGTTTTCACACACTACACATATTTATACACAAACCCATATTTCTAAAATCTCAGTGATTCACCCCACATATATCACAATATAACTTGGATAAATCTTTGTAAGTGAAATTATTCCTTCCCACATAATTGCTTTATTGGTTTGCTGATCGGTAATGAGATGGTCAAGATGTAGTTGAATATAGTATAAACTTCTGAGAAAGTCTATTAGGCCTCATTGAAGGCTACTCATTTTCTCCATATGTGTATTTGTTGCTTTGGGTGAGGTGATATTATCGAGGTGTCAATATTGGATGAGCTCATGTACCGAACTTGTCAATATGAGGAAGTATGAGTACATCTCCTTTCCAGTATTATATGTTGGATATTATCACCTAATCCAAAGGCAACAAAAACACATTTACTAGACAGTTAAGAAATGAATAGCCTCGAATGAGGTCTCAAATACTTTCAGAGAAGCTTTGACTATATTTTTACTACATGGTGTGCATTAGTTAGTAATAAATCTACTTTTAAAGAAATCTAGTGGAATGGGTAATTTTACTTTTAAAGATTTCTCCAAATCATTAATTTTATCTTCAGTTGCAACCTTAGGTAGATTTTTCAGAGCTTCCAAAGTTCACAACCAGACATTTGGTAACAATTATAATGAAAGGAAAGTTTTATTATTCTTTTTTTTTATTTGAACATAAAATACCGTCGTGTACATATGGTCCGAACAAAAATGTTTTTTCTGTTTGTTTAGGATTAGCAGCGTGAGTGTAATTATTCACATTAAAACACCCAATATGTAGAATTAAAATTCATGATTGAATTTTATTTCTATAATTATCTTATATATATTAGTACCACAAAGACTCCACTAATCTCTATAGATACTAAATTTTATGTTTTTGCAATGTTGATTGCAATGCCTAAAAGAAATATAGTGGTGCAAGAACCAAATGAGCTACACAGAATAAAGATAAAATAATGTGCCATGTAGAAGAAAATGCACTCATGTACATGTGGTCCGAACAAAAATATTTTTTGTGTTTGTTATGTTATGTTTCTGTATGTAGTTAGTTTGATTTCCACATGTATATCTTATGTGGAAGAAAAATGGGGGACAAAACTCAATCTTTATTATCAATAAGACTAAATGAGCATATGACTTGTGTGAGTGTAATTATTCAAATAAAAATACCCAATATGTAGAATTAAAATTCATAATTGAATTTTATTTCTGTAATTATCTTATAAATATTAGTACCACAAAGACTCCACCAATTTGTGTAGATACTAAATTTTATGTTGCAATGCCTAAAAGAAACATAGTGGTGCAAAGAACCACATGAGCTACACAGACTAAAGATAAAATAATATGTCATATAGAAGAAAGACTTAGGCGGAAGAGGAACAGTAATGACAATATTTGGGCCTTGATTTTGCTTGCCTACTAGCAAACTTGCTTTTATTGCCATTAAATTAGTAATGTACGGTAATGAGATATGTAAAACTAATCCCCAAGTGTTGATTTTAGTTACATGTAATTAGGATTTGTTACCCTGTTAATATATTATGGCTTGGGTATATATCATCCATTGTTATTCTATGACCTAATTAAGAGCTTCAATAATTCATTTTTTGTAATTATTTATTCAACTCCATCAAACTAGTTTTTGTACGTGATATTATGTCTTGGGTATATATCATCCATTGCTATTCTACGACCTAATTAAGAGCTTCAATAATTCATTTTTTAATTATTTATTCAACTCGATCAAACTAGTTTTTGTACCTTAGGAATCTTATCAAGCAAGACATTTATCTTTTGGTATGTACCCTTGGTCCTAGCTCTACAAGTTAGAAGATGTTGAAAAATATTCAAAAGATGTCTAGTTGTCAACTTTTCGCAGACCGTGACAATTGTGCCTAAGGGTGCAACTCAAGATAAAATTAACAACTTGGATAAATCTTTGTAAGTGAAATTACTCCTTCTAAGATGTAGTTAACATCTTTATTGGTTTGCTTATGGGTAATTTGATGGTCAAGATGTAGTTGAATATAGTATAAACTTCTGGGAAAGTCTATTAGGCCTCATTGGAGGCTATTCATTTTCTCCATATCTAGTAAATGTGTATTTGTTGCTTTGGCAAATAATGGAAGTACTAGACAAAATAATAAAAGACGTTTGGGAACCAATTTAAATGCAACAAGCATTATTGTTGATACATGTAATTTGTTGTCACAAATATTAAACATAATAAAAATCAAACAAGAACTATATATAGTTTTTACATGAGAAAATGTATAACTCACTCTACGTGTACATTATTTAAGTTTAAATTTAAGTGTTAATAAATTTTAAATAAATTCAATTTTGTGGAATCAAATCGACCTAAAAATTATGAAAAACAAAATGTTACTACAATTGCAAACTTGCTGGGGGAGTATTACATTTTTCAAAGAATGTCTCTAGTATATTTTTTCCACTTAGGAAGTTCAAGATTTGTATGCTACAGATTTAACTATTCATTACTACCTTGGCTATGTGTTTTTCACAAATCCCATGAATTACAGACTCTAAACAACATTATAGACTCCATGAAGTTATAAACATCCCCTAGGGAGGTTTGGGAGACATTTATTTAGAAAATACCAACTTCATGTTATATATTAGAGTAGGACAAAATTATGTTCCATCCTAAAGTCATGCAGAAGCTTACCATGTCTATTTCTGAAAACCAATTCAAGTATAGTGTTATTTTGGTATAAAAAAATAAAAGTTTGTAATTCTTTTAAAATATGAAAAGATTGTAATTGTGTTAAAAGTAATTCAAATTAAATGAGGATAACATATAGTTGAAAACAAATAGTTACGAAAATGAAGAGATTATAATTGTGTTAGAAGTAAGTCAAAGTAATTCAAGTATTTTTTAGAGGCCATTTAAAGTCACTAAGTTTGGAAGGGAAGTAGAGTTGTGGACAAGAATTTGCTTATGCCAACTTGTCAATTTGAGAAAGTATTGTTCAAGAGAGCTTGTCAATGTCAGAAAGTATTCTACAAGAGAAAGGGTTTTGGGCTTTAATCAACCTTGGTTGTTAAAATCAACTCTTGTCAATAAAAATAAATGAAATTTATGCCAATAAAATAAATAAATACATCTAACTAGTTTTAAAAGTTACCAAAAACATATATAGTGGACACCGTCTTTACATGATAGAAAATATTTAACATAGCAATATTGAGTAGAAAATTAATTTTTTATAACCTTTAACTTTATATAAAGGTTCTTAATATTTTTCACCAAAATTTATTTTGAGCAATGAAAAATTAAATTGTATAAATGTATATTTATTTTATAGAATATAATCCTCCTTGGTTAAAATTGTTTAACTCTTTAACTAAAAGAACATGTAATAGACTTTTTAATCATTTGAATCCGTTGAAATTTTGGCTTAAACAGGCAACATGATCATATATAAGATTGGAAAATCATTTGTTGGGCTTTTTATGAAATTTGCAACTTTTAAAGGGTATGATCCCATTAACTTAATTTCCAGGCATATATAAATAGAGGGGCTGGTTCAACCTTTACCTATATACTAACCCTAACCAAAACCCTCATCTCCGCCTCCCTCTTCAAACTTGGCAGCCTCCAACTGCAAAAACAGCATCTCACCCTCCCTCCTTCAAACATCACCTACTAACAGTTACCCAAAAAACCTGGTAACCAGGCCGGCATACATCTAGAACATTTCTAGAATTCTAGTTATATAACTGTTTTCACACACTACACATATTTATACACAAACCCATATTTCTCAAATCTCAGTGATTCATCCCACATATATCACAATATAACTTGGATAAATCTTTGTAAGTGAAATTACTCCTTAACTTCTGGGAAAGTCTATTTGGCCTCATTGAAGGCTACTCATTTTCTCCATATCTAGTAATGTGTATTTGTTGCTTTGGCTGAGGTGATATTATCAACGTGCCAATCCGAACTTGTCAATATGGGGAAGTATGAGCACATCTTGATTCCAATATTATATGTTGGATATTATCACCTAATCAAAAGGCAACAAAAACACATTACTAGATAGTTAAAAAATGAATAGCCTCCAATGAGGTCTCAAATACTTTCACAGAAGTTTTGACTATATTTTTACTACATCGTGAGCATTAGTTACTAATAAGTCTACCTGATAAAGCAATCTTGTGGGAATGGATAATTTTACTTTTAAAGATTTCTCCAAATCATTAATTTTATCTTCAGTTGTAACCTTAGGCAGATTTGTCACATCCTTCACAACCAGTATTTGGTAACAATTATAATGAAAGGAAAGCTTTATTATTATTTTTTTTATTTGAACTTAAAATACCCTCATGTACATATGGTGCGAACAAAAATGTTTTTTTGTGTTTGTTTAGGATTTGCAGTGTGAGTGTAATTATTCACATTAAAACACCCAATATGTAGAATTAAAATTCATGATTGAATTTTATTTCTATAATTAACTTATATATATTAGTACCACAAAGACTCCACCAATCTCTATACATACTAAATTTTATGTTATTGCAATGTTATTATATGTTGAATATTATCACCTAATCCAAAGGCAACAAAAACACATTTACTAGATAATTAAAAAATGAATAGCCTCGAATGAGGTCTCAAATACTTTGAGAGAAGCTTTGACTATATTTTTACTACATCATGAGCATTAGTTACTAATAAGTCTAGGTGATAAAGCAATCTTGTGGGAAGGGATAATTTCACTTTTAAAGATTTCTCGAAATCATTAATTCTATCTTCAGTTGCAACGTTAGGCAGATTTGTCACAACCTCTTGAAAGTTCACAACCAGACATTTGTGAAATCTCTCGTAACATTTTCTAACTCATAAAACTGGGACCAAACTTACATACCAAAAGATTCACCCCATGCTTGGTAAGCTTCCTGCAAAAATATATCAATTGATGATCTATATACCCAATCCATAAAATTTTAATAAGGTAACAAATCCTAATGATATGTTACTAGACATCAACATTTTGGGCTTAATATTATATATATTTTTAATTTAAACATCATGGAAACAAATTTGCTAGTAGGCAAAAGAATGTAAGCCTATCTTGTTAACAATGGTTGGCGTTGGACCTAAGTACATATTTATTTCACATAGCAGATTGTTTTATCTTTAGCCTACCTAGCCTCATGCATTTTCTCACAGTACTTGCACCACCATTTTACTTTTAGGCATCCCAATCAACATTACAGAAATTTTAAATTTAATAGCTACAATTGAGTCTTTGTGGTATCAATCTCTCTACTAGATAAATATAAATATAAATATAAAATTCAATCATGACTTTCTAAGTGTAAGCATTGGGTGTTTTAACCACAATAATTTGAGAAGAGGATCTTAGTAGCACCTAGAGTCCTATATTCTCATGTTCATTTATTCTTAATGATGATAAATATTGAAGTGTGTCCCATGTACTTCTCGATAAGATATACAGGTGGAAACAATTACATAAATGGCAAATACTAAAGTTGGATAATAGTTAAAACATTTAAATTTAAAATATCATAAAAAGAAAAGGAGTACGTTTTTCAAGCGGGTCTTCAGAGAATATAGATTAAGCTGGTATAGTATAATATTTACAAGAAATAGAATCATCAAAGGTCCAGTCTTGAAAGTGATGGGTCACACATTTGATGTTTGTTGTTTGTTTTGGTCCCAATTTGGTAAATTAGAGTCTATAATGCCATTCAAAGTCAACAATTTTATCTATTCCAAAAATGCTTGATTTTATATGCCATAAAAATAAAATTAATACCTTTTAAAATTTGCTTAAAACATATTTAGTGTATAATGACCATAATTTTTACATGATTAAATGTTTCCCACTAAATACTATTCTAGATGGGGTTGAATATAACATTGTATTTCTTTTTAGAAATATTATTCAATAATCAAACATAATATGAAAATCAGGACAGTTTTATTATACATAGTATAAAATTGTTACAATACTATCTCTCAAGATATTTTTTGTACTTTCACAGGTGCTGGGTTACAAGAATGAACAAGTCCAACACATACCTGTAAACCTACATAAGTGTAAACCTGTAACTGATTAAAATGTTAAATTGAAACTATTCTTCATTATCTTCTATTGATTCCCTTAACTGATAACTTCGAGGACCTCAACAAAGAGAACAAAGAGAGATGCAACTCAACAAAGAGAATTCATATCCTTGTTGGAGCAACTCAACAAAGAGTGATGCAACTCAACAAAGAGAATCTATATCCTTGTTAACCAAAGAACTGAGATGCAACTCAATAAAGAGAATTCAGTGCAACAGAAGATTCTTTCAATGATAAAAATAATAGAATTGGAGGACCTCAACAAAGAGAGATGCAACTCTACAAAGATAATTCACACCCATGTTCGAGGAACTCAACACAAAGATAATTCACATACATGTTCAAGGAACTGAGAGATGCAACTGAACAAAGAGAATTTATATCTTTGTTAAGAAAAGAAGAGAGATGCAACTCAACAAAGAGAATTCAGTTGCAACAGAAGATGCTTTCAATGATAAAAATAATGGAAGTACTAGACAAAATAATAAAAGACGTTTGTAAACCAATTTAAATGCAACAAGCACCGGAGTATTGCATTTTTCAAAGAATGTATCTAGTATATTTTTTCCACTTAGGAAGTTAGACATTTGTATGCTACGGAGGTTTGGGAGACATGTATTTAGAAAATAACAACTTCATGTCATATATTCGAGTTGGACAAAATTATGTTCCATCCTAAAGTCATGCACAAGCTTACCAGGTCTATTTGTGAAAACCAATTCAAGTATAGTGTTATTTTGGTATTAAAAAATAAAATTTTGTAATTTATTTAAAATATGAAAAGATTGTGATTGTGTTAAAAGTATTTCAATGTAAATGAGGATAAAATATAGTTAAAAACAAATAATTACGGAAATGAAAAGATAATAATTGTGTTAAAAGTAAGTCAAAGTAATTCAAATATTTTTTTAGAGGCCCTTTAAAGTCACTAAGTTTGGAAGGGAAGTAGTCAAGTTGTGGACAAAGTATTCTTCAAGAGACCGGTGCACAGAGCTTGTCAATGTGAGAAAGTATTCTACAAGAGAAAGGGTTTTGGTCTTTAATCAACTTTGTTTGTTAAAATCAATTATTGTCCATAAAAATAAATGAAATTTAAGGAAAAGTAGATGATTTCATATGCCAATAAAATAAATAATTACATCTAACGAGTTTTAAAAGTTACCAAAAACATATATAGTGGACACCATCTTTACATGATGAAAAATATTTAAAATAGCAATATTGAGTAGAAAATTAATTTTTTATAACGTTTAACTTTATATAAAGGTTCTTAATATTTTTTCACTAAAATTTATTTTGAGCAATGAAAAATTAAAATCTATAAATGTATATTTAATTTATAGAATATAATCCCCTTGGTTAAAATTGTTTAACTCTTTAACTAAAAGAACATGTATTAGACTTTTTAATCATTTGAATCCCTTGAAATTTCGGCTTAAACCAGCCACATGATCATATATAAGTTGGAAAATCATATTTATTATGTCTTTATTAACTGCGATATAAATATTAGAATAATAAATGTTCTTGGAATATAAGTTTGAATTCTATATCTCTAAGTATGTGAGTTAGAAATGAGATTATATGAGTAGTGTTTTTAATCCTAAAAGATCCCTAGTGGAGTATTATTATTTGAGGACAATAATAATGGTGGATATTGGGTATATTATGAATCATATCAGAAATATCAATGATATATATAGGATTTAACCCTCATATTTTAGGAGTGATATTATTGGCCTCTTGATTGAGTGAGACTATAAAATGCATGACCATGCTCAAATTGTGATTTGTTTAATAGTCTACTCATCGATCAAGTCACTAGTACAGAAATGACTTTCAGCGTCGGTCAAAAAAGGCCTAAAGCGTCGGTTAATGGGCGTAGTATATGAAGGGGACGCTATAGGTATAGGCCTATAGCGTCGGTCAATTGGGCGACGCTAAAACTTTTGCGGTGTCGGCTAAATAAGCGACGCAAAAAGATAAACCACTGACGCATTAGGTCTAACTATAGCGTCGGTATGCCGACGCATAAAGTCCATGACAACAGCGTTGGTATTTCAAAATGCCGACGCATAAAGTCCATGACAACAACGTCGGTCTTCTATAATGCCGACACTTAAAGTTCCTTTCTTCAGCGTCGCCACTAACAACCGACGCCTTAGGTTAATTTTTTTTAATTTTTTTTTTGTTTTATTGATATCCCCTGCTTCACATATTACCACCAATAGAGGCACAACCACCAAAAATCAACCAATGAAACAAAAAATAAAATCATAACTAAATTCTAACTGAAAATTTCATTGAAAAAAATTAGAAGAAAAGATACATTATATTGCAAATACTAACAAAAAATCTTTCTAGTAGTGCGTGATCTTTACAATATGAAACATGTTATCTTAAAAATCGTCCAACACAAAAATTTAAGTGAAAAACTCCTTGTAGCTAGTAGTTGAACTTTTTGCACATCTTTGAACATGTGGTACTTTCCCTTGGATATACTCCCTCCATGAACTAACCATTTTGCAATCCATGGCAAACACACCTACAATATAATAAGTATTGCAATTGTAGGTTAAATTCCAATGTGAAAAGCTCTGCAATTGACAAAAAAATTTTATTTTCGAGTATAATTCATATAAATCTGTTGTACTATTTACTAACCAACTTCCTTCTAGATCGTCTTATTTATAATACCATAGACTTACAAATAGTGGAAGAGTCAAATAATACAACATTCAAATAATTGTAAGAGCATAGCATTTAAAAGTGACTATCATATATACCTGATCATAAGCATTCTAGAGTAAAAAATTTGGCCCAAAGCTCCCGAATCTCGTTGATTTCCTTTTTGGTATAGCTTCTTGAACCGAGACCCTTCCAAATATAAAAGATAACATATTTGAAAAAATTCATGAATTCGATATTTCTAAAACAATAGTTTAGTTGTTTCTCATACCACTTTCCAATTCACGTTAGGATTCTTTTGAGAAAGCATGACTATGTCATGCATGTACCTGATAACATAAAAACCACACTCCGTACCTCCTTCTTGCTGAGGGCACTACATATAAACCAACAAGATTTATTGAATACAACTAAACAAATGAGCAAAAAATTTAAATGTAAAAACAAGCACGTTATACCTGAAACTCGGTATGATGCCAAAGAAATTCTTTTCTATTATTCCTCAGTCCCCCTTCAGGTACATATAATTTAAATGCCCTATGAAATAAGTATACTCCTTTAAGTGATTGAAGACACCTTTCAGTTTTGCATTCATCATTTCATTCATCTTTTCCTCGAACTCCTTCTGAACTTTCTTGGTGATTTCTTGTGTAATTTTAGCCAAGTCATCCACCGAGACGACCCCATTATGTTTGTTCTTCCCTGATCCAAATACATCTTTAATTTTTGTAGATCCACCAACCCCTCTTACATGTCCTCCATGCTCCTTACGGCCAAGTGCACGCGACAATATGTCATCATGGCCTTGTAGAGTCCATGACCCATCAGAAACTTGATTCTGCAACTCTCCCCGTTCATAATGTCCATTAGAATGTAAAAATTTAAAGCCTAAATTAATTTATGTAATTTTAACTTAAGAATAAAGGAGTAATTTACCAATTTCTCAAACACCTCTTTTGTCTTCTCATTAGGGAAGTAGTAACCTCCACCCTCATGAGCTTTTGTACGTGCTCTTACCCAATCATAACTACGTCCGCTGCGCTCACTTGATAAAATTGATGGATTAACAGATTCAGAATCATTCAAAGAAGTGATTGGGTCATCAACACACCACTTGGCCCTTTGTCCCACATATCCAGCAGGCCCAAGATAATGTACATGTTCGTTTTGTTTCTGACTTTCTTTCGCTTTTTCACTTATTTCCTATTTATTAAAAAAAAGCTGTTAGTTAACAATGGTCCAACATAAACTCCTCAATTTATATTTAAATTACATAAGATCTCACGTAATTGATTTTTTACCTTAAACTCCTCAGTTTCACGTCTTTTTTTGAATATTTCCCACATCTCCTCGGTGATAAAATGATATTTTTCACATGGACTCTCCTCTTTGCGCAAATAATTCTTAGTCAACTTATCCTTGAAATCCCTCGATTGTTTTCCTGCTCTTTCTAACACATTCTTTTTATGTGAATCATCCAGTTTCCAGCGATTCTAAAAATGGCGAAAAGGACATATAACTAAATAACTGTAAAAAAGAAAAGCAACAAAAAATATATGATCTATTCCGAAAAATACACGAAGCAGAACAATATTACTTTCGCCAATACTCCGTAATCAAGAATAGTCTACGTAGATATCTATAGTCCTCTACGTAGATCTGGTAGATAGAGGTTACTGGAGGTGTCACTGTTATGTAACAAATTTAGCTCAACATGTCCTGATCATACTAAGTTTCTCTTCTGGGACAGTTATCATCCTATGGAAACTGGATATAAGCTCATGGTTGATAAGATTCTAGGCAAATATCTCAGGAGATTCTTTTGAGGCCATATATGAAACTCAAAATAAGATAGGTTTGGAGGGAAAATAGCTGCTGCTATACTCATGTTTATAAAAACTCAAATCATTTATATTGTAATGAGAAATTGCAAACCTTTTGATGATAGAAAAATTCTTTTTAGAAGCATAACGGAAGCTGTAGTAGAATTTCTTTTTTGGTTACTCAAAATTATGATTAAGAAATTTGTAGTCGAATCAAATGACTACTAAGATTTACATTCCTTTTCCCGGTTGAAAATTAGTTAAGGTTAATAGATTGCACATTTGCACTTAATAGAGTTTGCAATTTAAGGAATACATGCATGCATGCGTGAAGAATAGAGATAAAAATGGAATTATTTGTTTTAGACAACTGGTACAAGAAGTCTAAAACACCATATAGGCTTAGTTGTTTTTACACAAACTAACAAGGTAAAGGGATTTTCAGAAAAGAGGATGACATAAACCATGCCTCGAGTTTAATCTATAATATAAGGTTAAAAGGATTATATTACATGGAACATTATTCACTAAAGGTTTAATTGGATCATCAATTCTTATTATTACTTGGGTAGCAATGATGTATTACTAGATACCGCTCATTGTTTATAATTTTATTATGAGATATTAAAATAATTGCCAACGTAATAATAACCTAAAGGGTCACACACAAAGAACGTTTTAAACGGAGCTTTAATTAAATTTCGAATTTAATTGAATTATTATTATGTTGAATTATTGGATTAATTAAGTAGGACTTGATTAATTATATAGTAATTCGAATATGATAAATTACTACTAATAATCATATTGGGTTTTGGAAGCCCAATCAGATTAGGTATAGGCTCATAATTCTCTCTTCATATAAATACATTAAGATGTATTGTTTTAGTGATAAATACACATAATTCATTTTTGTGAAAATCCTAGCAGCTCTACATGTGAGAGAGGCTAGAGAGAGAGAGTTCCGAGGGCAGTTCTTGGCTAGTACCAACTCCGGTGATCGTTGGACGATCGGGCGTTCGTGTGGACTGATTAGAGACGTATATCGCAAGGCGGGATACGTGGTGATCATAGCAAAGGACCTCCATCTGTCAACCAATCGTAAAGCTTCTTAAAAGGTAAACACTTATGTTCACGAGTAAATATCGTGTTTCGCATGGATCCTGCGGAGGGTTTCGTTATTTTTATGTTTTACGTATTTTTCCGTTGCGTTTTTCATGCACGAAACCCTACAATGGTATCAGAGCTACTTGTGAATAGCGTTTAATTCGTTTATATGTTTACTGTTTTATTGATAAAAGCATGTTTACAATCTACAAAGATAATTCACATCCATGTTCGAGGAACTCAACTTTGTTAAGAAAACATGAGAGATGCAACTCAACAAAGAGAATTGAGTTGCAACAAAAGATGCTTTCAATGATAAAAATAATGGAAGTACTAGACAAAATAATAAAAGACGTTTGTGAACCAATTTAAATGCAACAAGCATTATTGTTGATACATGTAATTTATTGGCACAAATATTAAACATAATAAAAATCAATCAAGAACTATATATAGTTTTTACATGATAAAATGTATAACTCGCTCTATGTGTAAATTATTTAAGTTTAGATTTAAGTGTTAATAAATTTTAAATAAATTCAATTTTGTGGAATCAAATCGACCTAAAAATTATGAAAAACAAAATGTTACTACAATTGCAAACCTGAGCGGGGAGTATTGCATTTTTCAAAGAATGTCTCTTGTATATTTTTTCCACTTAGGAAGTTCGAGATTTGTATGGTACTGATTTAACTATTCATTACAACCTTGGCTGTGTGTTTTTGACAAATACCATGAATTACAGACTCTAAACAACATTATAGAATCCATAAAGTTATAGACATCACGTAGGAGGTTTGGGAGACATGTATTTAGAAAATACCAACTTCATGTTATATATTCGAGTAGGACAAAATTATGTTCCATCCTAAAGTCATGCACAAGCTTACCATGTCTATTTCTGAAAACCAATTCAAGTATAGTGTTATTTTGGTATAAGAAAATAAAAGTTTGTAATTTTTTTAAAATATGAAAAGATTGTAATTGTGTTAAAAGTAATTCAAAGTAAATGAGGATAACATATAGTTAAAAACAAATAATTATGAAAATGAAGAGATTATAATTGTGTTAAAAGTAAGTCAAAGTAATTCAAATATTTTTTAAAGGCCCTTTAAAGTCACTCAGTTTGGAAGGGAAGTAGTCAATAGTTGTGGACAAGAATTTGCTCATGCCAACTTGTCAATTTGAGAAAGTATTGTTCAAGAGATCTTGTCAATGTCAGAAAGTATTCTACAAGAGAAAGGGTTTTGGGCTTTGTTAGGTCCTGATAAGTTTGTAGAAGGGGGTTGAATACAAACTATACCGTTTTATCGAATTTGTCCTTTGAATAATTTAACAATTAAGAACAAATTAATGCGGAATATAAATGAAACAATATTCAAGTTAAATATAAACTATATTAAACTTGAAGGGTGTTGCAAATACAGTACGGATTACAAAGTATTTATCTCAAACTAATTAATACAAATTTAGAATAAATTCGACATGAACTTTTCTAATATTTGTAATAAAAAGATCGAATGCTAAAAGCAATGTTCGAGATAAATTCTAGGGATAAAAATCCGCTAGTTAATCAAAGCAATACAAGTAATCAACTTCTAGTGGTTTGGATTTAACAATACAAACTAGAATTAATTGCTTGAGAAGAAATGAGATCAAATGGCTTCTTCGTTCTTGAGAGAAATGAATGTGTTTGACTTGATATTATGTTCTGTGTCTTTTCTCTTCAGCCATGTTTGATATATCATTCTTCATAGCCTTGTATGACCTGTTTAATTAAATCAAAATGACTTAATTAAACAATCAATACACTTCTATGACCTGAGAATAATGTTCGGTAGAACCATGCTTCATCAATAGAACCTGCAAAATGTGTCCGCTATGACCTAGCATACTTCTACCAACTTTCGGTATGACCTTAGAAAAGAACCCGTATGACCTGCTGAATGAGTCGGTATGACCTATCAAATGATTCAGTATGACCTGACATTATTCGGTATGACCTGACATTATTCGGTATGACCTTAAAATGATTCGGTATGACCTATTGTTATACCATTAAGTTAATTTCCTTTAATTAAATTAGTTAATTTAAATTCTGAATTAAATTAATTCTTTTCTAGAATTAATTTAATAAATAATTTAAACAACTAAATTAATTAATTTAATAAATTAATTAATTTTAAAAGAATTAATTTATTAATTAAATTGATTAATAATTTAATTAATTAAAAGAAGATAACTTAAAATCATTGCATTCCTTTATCTTCTGAAAACCACTGAATATAGATGATTTAATTCCATTGATTGATGTCGTCATTCGATGCACTGTCTGGTTCATGAATAACTGACTTCAATGATAATTCTTCATCTTTAAAACATTTAAAGCTGTGGCTTCTTTTCTTTAGCTCTGAATAAACTCTGTATCCTGTACTTCTTCTGTCACCAACTGGAAATCTCTGTCAGTGTAGTAAATCCACTTTCTTGAATACTTCACTGAGGCTTGAACAATAAATTGAACTTCTTTCAATGTAGAATAACTTCAAGTCTATAGATGACTTTAATTCTCCATTCTCTTGACATATAAAACTCTCTGAGATTCCTGTGACCTTTAATCTAATATTTACTTATTACATTCTAGTTTAAGTTGAGTAGAATCCTCGAATTATAAATAGGCTATTGCATATGCCTTTCAATCTCCCCCTATTTGTTTGTTAGAGAAAAACAACCAAATACCTAGAGGATCACTCAACTAAAACCAAGAAAAAGATAAGACCCTTAAGCCTAAGTAAATACTAGAAAGTTCTGGATCAAATATGGCATTTCCAGATTTCACCAGTAAAGATAAATACAAGACATAGATGTTCCTCTAGACTGAACATATGATAACATTGAACCTGTCTTGATTTACCTAAGCTCTATACATATAACATTTACAAAACAGAGCTAACTTTCCTTTACTCCCCTGAAACTCCTCCTTTTCCTTTTATATCTTTTTCAGCTCCCTCTTCCTAGATTCTCCAAATTTCTCCCCCTTAGTTGAGGAATTCTCTACAGATTTCACTTTATGAGTATCTGAAGCCAGTAGGAGTTGAGATAGTTGATGGAGTTGATCTTGGGAAGTAAATGTGTCTTCAAAATTTCCTTGAGTAGTCCCAACTGATTTTTGACAGAGGTGGAAGAAGAAGACCGTTCAACCACTTGTGCTTGAAAAATTTCTTTATCAGCCTGGGTTTTGAATAGATGTTCCTGTAGATCAGCTATGTGAGCTAACTACATTGCAGTGTATGTGTCTGTGTGTGCACTCACTTGAATTTCTCTTGTAAGTGTATCACTCATCTCACGTGCATGTGTTTCACTCAGCGTTTGACTCGCATCACTCAACATTAGCTGTCTGTTTGCTCCTTTTTGATCAGTACCTGCATTGAAACTCACCCTAGCCTCTTCAAAAGAGGTCAGTGGTGGTGCAATGGGAGTTCGCAAATCCCGATCCTCAATCATGTCTATCAAATCACTTGGATTTGAAATCTGAATTGCTTCAGTGATAGACTGACCAAGTTGCCTTCCACTTTCTCCAGATAAATCTGCGAGTGGAAAATCCCTTAGGGAGCCAGAGATGTTCCCTCTGGGAGGGGAGAAAATGATTCTATTTGATTTGGCAAAGAATCAAATTTTCCCTCAGATGCCTATGAAGGCACTTCTACCGTGACAATGGTAGGCACTGTAACCAGTTGCAGGTGCTCTGCTTTCACTGTGTCCTGAGTTTCATCTAATGGAATTGTCTTCTCCCATTGTGAGTAATGAGAGTGTGCTTGACTCAGTACAAAGTGCCATGGCCCTATGGCAAATTTCAATAGATTCATCCTGTTGAGAGAATGTCTCTAGAAACAGTTCATTGGCCATTTCAAAGTCCATATCCTATTGAGAGGATACAGATGGGCTGAGAGATACCTCAGTATATGTTGAATTTCTTTATAGGAGGATCACTCACTGTTTCAATCAAAATACTTCTTTGTTTAACATTTGATTCCTGTTTAGGCTGAGAGGTCAAGTAATTAAGTTGTAGACTCATTGTTTAGCTCTAAGACCTGGGATAGAGATTGTGGATCTACAATCCCTTGGTCAGCCCTAACAACCACTTGGGTGCAGCAACAGTAAAAGAAGTGAATTGACAGATAGAAAGTAATACCTGAATTGGATTTGGCACTGAATTTCCAGCTAAGCAAGAGCTAGATCAGAAATAATATATACAATATATCTACAAAAACAACTAAGACAAATAGAAAATAAAAGATAATAAATAATAAGCAATAAAAATACAATACAATAATATATATATACCTAAAAATGCAGAATATTATAGAAGTGCATAAACAATAATACAATACAATACAGGAAATTATGCACAAACATTAGAAAAATGCAGAATATTATAGAAGTGCATAAAAATAATATAAACTTACAGAAATATTTAAACAACAATATTTACAATCTGAAACTAACTTAAATGATTCTAAATAAATAAATTTTCAATAAAAATAAATTTCTCCACTTAAAAAATAAAATATTCAGAGCTATTTAAATTTACAAGCATGTAATATTAAATGAGAATTGGAAATAAATATCATTTAAATGACAAGAGAAAATGAATTTTTGAAAGAACAAACATGACAGAGATATTGTTAATCACTAAGACTGTTTAACATACCCAATTTACCAACTAACTTGATAAATGTGGATTCGTCAACAGATTTTGTGAATATATCTGCAGTCTGTTCTTCTGTGGGTACAAAGTGTAACTCCACAGTTCCATTCATGACATGCTCTCTGATAAAATGATACCTGATATCAATGTGCTTCGTTCTCGAGTGCTGCACGGGGTTGTTGGAGATTGCTATGGCACTTGTATTATCACACAAAATAGGAATTTTGTCTAATTCAAAACCATAGTCCTTTAATTGATTCCTTATCCATAAGATCTGAGCACAACAGCTTCCAGCAACAATATATTCAGCTTCTGCTGTTGAATTGGAAACTATTTGTTGTTTCTTGCTATACCAGGAAATCAACCTACCTCCTAGGAATTGACAACTCCCAGAGGTACTCTTTGTATCCACAACACTACCTGCATAATCAGAATCTGTATATCCAACAAGATTAAAACCAGAATCTTTAGGGTACCAGATACCTAGATTAGGTGTACCCTTAAGATATCTCAAGATTCTTTTCACATCAACGAGATGTAGATCTCTAGGGTCCGTTTGGAACCTTGCACACAAGCATGTAGCATACATAATATCTAGTCTACTAGCAGTAAGATAGAGTAAGGAGCCAATCATATCTCTGTAGCTTGTAACATCTACCTTGATAGAATTGTCAGAAGCTCCAAGTTTCATGGCTGTTGAAGATGGAGTCCTTGATGATGCTGAATCCTCCATGTGATACTTCTTGAGGAGTTCTTTGAGATACTTGGATTGACAAATAAATATACCATTTGACCTTTGACTTACTTGCAATCCAAGAAAGAACTTCAGCTCACCCATCATACTCATTTCAAACTTACTCTGCATTAGCTCAGCAAATCTCTTACAAAGATTATCATTAGTAGACCGAAATATGATGTCATCCACATAGACTTGGACTAATATCATATCACTTTTGTGTTTCTTTGAAAAAAGAGTTTTGTCTATGATACCTCTAACAAAACCATTTTCTAAAAGAAAACCAGAGAGAGTGTCATACCATTTTCTTGGGGCTTGTTTGAGACCATAGATAGCCTTGAAGAGAAAGTACACAAAATCCAGCAGCTCCTGATTTTCAAAGCCAGGGGGTTGTTCCACATACACTTCTTCATACAGCTCACCATTCAGGAATGCACTCTTAACATCCATTTGATAGACTTTAAAATTGGAATAAGCGGCAAATGCTAAGAACATCCTGATGGCCTCAAGTCTAGCCACTGGTGCATAGGTTTCATCATAATCAATGCCTTCAGCTTGAGAATACCCTTGTGCAACCAGTCTTGCCTTGTTCCTTGTAAAAATGCCATCCTCATCTAGCTTGTTCATGTATACCCATCTTGTACCAACTACTTTCTTGTTCTTTGGCCTGGGTACCAGCTTCCAGACTTGCTGTTGTTCAAACTGATTGAGTTCATCTTGCATAGCAATCACCCAATCTGGATCAGTCAGTGCTTCCTCAGTTTTCTTTGGCTCCATTTCAGATAGAAATGCTGAATAATGACATTCATTCTGAGTTGCACTTCTAGTTTTAACTCCAACATCTGGATCACCAATGATCAGCTCAAAAGGATGAGCTCTATTCCATACAGTCTGTCTTGGAAGATTTGATCTTGATGATTCGCCTTGAAATTCACTTTGATGTTGTGAGTAACTAGTTGATCCTTCATTTGCTCCCCCTGAGTTGTTGCTTGATTGCCTTGATGATTCTTCTCCAGTGTTGGTGGTATCTCCATTGTTACCAGTGTTTCCACCACCACCACCATGATCATTATCATCATTGTTATTATCATTACCAGCAATAACTTCAGGTGGGGCTCCATCATCTGATTCTGAGTCTGGCAAGTTATCAAACTTCAGCTTCTCAGATGAATCTTCTTTTTGGATATTAGGGAGCTTAGTGTCATCAAAAGTAACATTGACACTTTCCTTTACCGTGTGACTGCCCACCAAGTAGACCCTATAAGATCTTCTGGAAAACCAACAAAAATAGCTTCTTGTGCCTTAGCATCAAACTTGCCACGTTTAACATTGTCATCTATAAGCACAAAGCATTTTGTTCCAAATACATGAAAGTACTTGACAGTTGGTTTCTTGTTGTTCATGATCTCATAAGGAGTCTTCATTAAGTCCTTGTTGATTAAAGTTCGATTCTGAGTATAACAAGCTGTATTCGCTGCTTCAGCCCAAAAGTACGTTGGAAGTTTGGACTCACTTAACATAGTCCTAGCAGCTTCAATCAATGTACGATTCTTTCTTTCCACTACTCCATTTTGTTGAGGAGTTCTAGGGGCAGAATACTGTCTTGTTATTCCTTTATCAGCACAAAAGTCATTTAGGACTGCATTCTTGAATTCAGTACCATTATCTGACCTTATGGCTCTAACAGGGAATCTAGAATCCAGCTCAATCAACTTTATGTGGTCAATCACCAGGTGTGGGGTCTCATCCTTGGAATGTAGGAATAAAACCTATGTATATTTTGAAAAGTCATCAACAATCACAAGTGCATATTGTTTCTTTGACATGGACATCACATTAACTGGACCAAACAAATACATGTGCAGTAGATGAAGTGGTTCAGTTATTGATGATGTGTCAGTGCCCTTGTGAGAAGCTTTCTTTGACTTTCCTTTCTGACATGCCTCACACAGTCCTTCCTGTGTAAATTCCATCTGAGGCAAACCTCTAACCAATTCCCTCTTGACTAAAGAGTTCATGGTTTTGAAGTTAAGGTGAGACATCTTCTTGTGCCATAGCCAACTATCATCTGATGAAGCTTTAGCATAAAAACAATTAACTTCATCTTTTTCCCGAGTTCAGATCAGCTATGAACAAGTCACCTTTCCTTACTCCTTGAAGAGCAGGCTTTCCATTCTTTTTGTGAAGGATCTGACACTTCTCTCTTTCAAAGGAAACATCATATCCTCTGTCACAGAAATGACTGATGCTGAGAAGATTGAACTTCAGACCTTAAAGATACATCTTCAATGATAACATTTCCGTACTTCAAACAGCCATATCCTTTCGTAATACCTTTGCTGTTATCTCCAAAGGTAACTATTGGGCCAGCTTTCACAACCAAATCTGATAGCAGGGCTCTATCTCCGGTCATATGCCTTGAACAGCCACTGTCAAGAATCCACATAACACGGTTTACCTGTTTAACTCCCTGCAATATCAAATTGATTAGTCCTTCCTCGGAACCCACACTTGATTGGGTCCGGCATACTTAAAGAACTGGCCTTTGTCAGGCAAAACAACATTTTTAACTAAAACTACTTCAACCTCTTTCACAAAAGAGCGTTTCCATTTATAGCCAGCCTTAACACATTTCTGAGTAGGCTTAGGGATAAATGAATCCACTCTAGTCTTAGGAGGACTAGTAGTATTAGCTCTAACATGCTTCTTATTATTAACATGTTGACGTGGAGCAGTCTTATCTTTAGATACATGCTTTTTATTAAAATAGGCATACATAATATTGAAAGCACAAGACATGCAATTAATCACACCACATGCTTTATGAGAAGAATTAACAACAGGCATGTTAGTTCTACAGTTGTTTTGATCCAACTTATGGATATCTGATTTAGTCTTTTTAGTTGTAGCAACTTTGACTGGAATATCAGATATACACCTTTTGGACTGTTTAACTTCCAAAGCAGTATCTTCTTCACGAATCTCCTCAGCAATGATTATAGAGTATTCATTCAGAGGATCTGCCTCGGACTCCTTACAGAAAGGTGTTTCAATACCCTTAAGCACATATGGAACACCCCTTCCTTCAGTTTTGACTCTACAAGGGGAATTAATTCCAAGCAATCCAATGGCCTCATTATAATCATAACCTATACTGACATGATTACTAATAGCTTGTTTATTGAGAATCTCTTTAGCCGTCTTACAAGAGTTGTAATAGGCATTAGCTTTAGTCTTAAGCTCACTATTCTCTTTCTTGAGAATGGTTTCCAGTTGAATATAACATTTAACCCTATTCTCAAGAAATGCTATTTTCTCAGTAAGTTCATCCTGATTAACATGCACTAGTTTTAATTCTTTTATCTCATTTTCAAGATTTGTGTTTAAAAGAATTATACTATCATTTTCAGTGCGTGCACAATCTAAGGTGCCAGCAAGATGACGAATCATTTTAGTATCAGTAAATGTTACCTCTGACATGTATCTGGATGAAGTGCTTGCCTCATTAGCCACTAAAGCAAGGTTCCCAATCTCACCTGCTTCTTCATCACTATCAGTGTCATCCCAACTCTTACCTTTAGCAACATAGGCTTTCCCAATCTTGTTCTTCTTGCTAGAATCAAATGTGTTTCTAGTCACTTGATTTGGCTTTCTGCATTCAGTAGCAAAGTGACCCAACTCATTGCAATTGTAGCATCTGATTGTGCTCCTTTCCACAGTTCCAGTTTTGTAGCCACCCCTTGTGCTACTTGAAGAGGAAGATCCACCTCTCTGAAATCTGGGCCTGAACTTAAGATTGGGATTCCTCTTGAATCTAAACTTCCCAAACTTCCTGACTATCAAAGCCAAATCACCATCTTCCAGCTGATCAAGTTCCTCTAAAGAATAGAAGTCACCACCAGATTGATCAATGGATGTTAATCCATATTCATCATCAATAACATTCATGTTAGAACTGGAAGGTTGAACAGCCTTCACTTCCAGTTTCCGTGGGACTTCAGCAGCCAATGCAGTAGAAGTACTCACTATCCTCCCAGTTCCATATAACTCATCCTGTTGAATCTGCTCCAGCTCATAGGTCTTTAGAACACCATACAGTCTTTCCAAAGAAACCTCTGTAAGATCTCTTGCTTCTCTAATGGCAGATATTCTGTGCTCCAAATGACGTGGAAGTGTAAGTAGGAACTTCTTGTTAATTTCCTTGATAGTGTAGCGCTTCCCATTAAGATTCAGATCATTGATTAATTTGTTGTATCTCTCAAAAACCTCAGAGATACCTTCACCAGGGTTTGATCTGAAATGCTCATATTGAGAGGTGAGAATTTCCAGCTTATTCTCTCTAACTTCCTATGTCCCCTCATTGATTATCTCTATGGTTTCCCAAATGTGTTTGGCAGTATCACAGTTTAGGACATGATTATGCATGATAGGATCAAGATAATCAACAAGGATCAACTGTAGACAGGCATCCAAGGTAACATCCTCTTTTTCACCAGGAGTGAAATCCTTGGGATCCTTAGGGTACATCCAAGCAGCCCTAGTAACAATGTTATTCTCTATAAGTTCTCCCTCAATAATCATAGGGACTTTGGGACCACTCTTCAACACATCCAAGTATTTAGGATTAGCAACTTTAAGAAATAAGAGCATCTTCTTCTTCCACATAGGATAATGCTCCCTGCTGAACATGGGAATCTTTACTGTACCAACCTTCTGAGTTGTAGACATTTTTGAGATTTTTAAAGAATAATAAAAATTTCAGAGTTTAAGAAAAAATCTCAAAACAATTGGATCTTTGATTTGTATATCAATCAAAAGGCTCTGATGCCAATTGTTAGGTCCTGATAAGTTTGTAGAAGGGGGGTTGAATACAAACTATACCGTTTTATCGAATTTGTCGTTTGAATAATTTAACAATTAAGAACAAATTAATGCGGAATATAAATGAAACAATATTCAAGTTAAATATAAACTATATTAAACTTGAAGGGTGTTGCAAATACAGTATGGATTACAAAGTATTTATCTCAAACTAATTAATACAAATTTAGAATAAATTCGACATGAACTTTTCTAATATTTGTAATAAAAAGATCGAATGCTAAAAGCAATGTTCGAGATAAATTCTAGGGATAAAAATCCGCTAGTTAATCAAAGCAATACAAGTAATCAACTTCTAGTGGTTTGGATTTAACAATACAAACTAGAATTAATTGCTTGAGAACAAATGAGATCAAATGGCTTCTTCGTTCTTGAGAGAAATGAATGTGTTTGACTTGATATTATGTTCTGTGTCTTTTCTCTTCAGCCGTGTTTGATATATCATTCTTCATTGCCTTGTATGACCTGTTTAATTAAATCAAAATGACTTAATTAAACAATCAATACACTTGTATGACCTGAGAATAATGTTCGGTAGAACCATGCTTCATCAATAGAACCTGCAAAATGTGTCCGCTATGACCTAGCATACTTCTACCAACTTTCGGTATGACCTTAGAAAAGAACCCGTATGACCTGCTGAATGAGTCGGTATGACCTGAGAAATGACTCGGTATGACCTATCAAATGATTCGGTATGACCTATCAAATGATTCGGTATGACCTATCAAATGATTTGGTATGACCTATCAAATGATTCGGTATGACCTGACATTATCCGGTATGACCTATCAAATAATTCGGTATGACCTGACATTATTCGGTATGACCTTAAAATGATTCGGTATGACCTATTGTTATACCATTAAGTTAATTTCCTTTAATTAAATTAGTTAATTTAAATTCTGAATTAAATTAATTCTTTTCTAGAATTAATTTAATAAATAATTTAAACAACTAAATTAATTAATTTAATAAATTAATTAATTCTGAAAGAATTAATTTATTAATTAAATTGATTAATAATTTAATTAATTAAAAGAAGATAACTTAAAATCATTGCATTCCTTTATCTTCTGAAAACCACTAAATATAAATGATTTAATTCCACTGATTGATGTGGTCATTCGATGCACTGTCTGGTTTATGAATAATTGACTTCAATGATAATTTTTCATCTTTAAAACATTTAAAGCTGTGGCTTCTTTTCTTTAGCTCTGAATAAACTCTGTATCACCAACTGGAAATCTCTGTCACTGTAGTAAATCCACTTTCTTGAATACTTCACTGAGGCTTGAACAATAAATTGAACTTCTTTCAATGTAGAATAACTTCAAGTCTATGCATGACTTTAATTCTCCATTCTCTTGACATATAAAACTCTCTGAGATTCGTGTGACCTTTAATCTAATATTTACTTATTACATTCTAGTTTAAGTTGAGTAGAATCCTCGAATTACAAATAGGCTATTGCATATGCCTTTGTGGCTTTAATCAACCTTGGTTGTTAAAATCAACTGTTGTCAATAAAAATAAATGAAATTTAGGGAAAAACTAATGATTTCATATGCCAATAAAATAAATAAATACATCTAACTAGTTTTAAAGTTACCAAAAACATATATAGTAGACACCATCTTTACATGATGGAAAATATTTAAGATAGCAATATTGAGTAGAAAATTAATTTTTTATAACCTTTAACTTTATATAAACGTTCTTAATATTTTTTCACCAAAATTTATTTTGAGCAATGAAAAATTAAATTGTATAAATGTATATTTAATTGATAGAATATAATCCTCCTTGGTTAAAATTGTTTAAGTGTTTAACTAAAAGAACATGTATTAGACTTTTTAATCATTTGAATCGGTTGAAATTTTGGCTTAAACACGCCACATGATCATATATAAGATTGGAAAATCATTTGTTGGGCTTTTTATGAAATTTTCAACTTTTAAAGGGTATGAGCCCATTAACTTAATTTTCACGCATATATAAATAGAGGGGCTCGTTCAACCTTTACCTATATACTAACCTAAACCAAAACCCTCCTCTTGGCCTCCCTCTTCAAACTTCACTGGCAACATCCAACCAAAAACAGCTTCTCAGCCTCCTCCTTCAACCATCACCAGTTACCCAAAAAACCTCGTAACCCGGCCCGCATACATCTAGAGCGTTTCTAGAACTCTAGTTATATAACTGTTTTCACACACTACACATATTTATACACAAACCCATATTTCTCAAATCCCAGTGATTCACCCCCACATATATCACAATATAACTTGGATAAATCTTTGTAAGTGAAATTACTCCTTCCCACGTGATTGCTTTATTGGTTTGCTGATCGATAATGTGATGGTCAAGATGTAGTTGAATATAGTATAAACTTCTGGGAAAGTCTTTTAGGCCTCATTGAAGGTTACTCATTTTCTCCATATCTAGTAAATGTGTATTTGTTGCTTTGGCTGAGGTGATATTATCGAGGTGTCAATATTGGATGAGCTCATATACCGAACTTGTCAATATGGGGAAGTATGAGCACATCTCCTTTCCAATATTATATGTTGGATATTATCACCTAATCCAAAGGTAACAAAAACACATTTACTAGACAGTTAAAAAATGAATAGCCTCCAATGAGGTCTCAAATACTTTCAAAGAAGCTTTGACTATATTTTTACTACATGGTGAGCATTAGTTACTAATAAGTCTACCTGATAAAGCAATCTAGTGGGAATGGGTAATTTTATTTTTAAAGATTTCTCCAAATCATTAATTTTATCTTCAGTTGCAACCTTAGGTAGATTTGTCACAGCTTCCAAAGTTCACAACCAGACATTTGGTAACAATTATAATGAAAGGAAAGTTTTATTATTCTTTTTTTTTATTTGAACTTAAAATACCCTCGTGTACATATGGTCCGAACAAAAATGTTTTTCCTGTTTGTTTAGGATTAGTCGTGTGAGTGTAATTATTCACATTAAAACATCGAATATGTAGAATTAAAATTCATGATTGAATTTTTTTTCTATAATTATCTTATATATATTAGTACCACAAAGGCTCCACTAATCTATATAGATACTAAATTTTATGTTTTTGCAATGTTGATTGCAATGCCTAAAAGAAATATAGTGGTGGAAGAACCACATGAGCTACACAGAATAAAGATAAAATAATGTGACATGCAGAAGAAAATGCACTCATGTACATGTGGTCCGAACAAAAATGTTTTTTGTGTTTGTTATGTTATGTTTGTGTATGTAGTTAGTTTGATTTCCACATGTATATCTTATGTGGAAGAAGAATGGGGGACAAAACTCAATCTTTATTATCAATAAGAATAAATGAGCATAGGACTTATAGTGTGAGTGTAATTATTCAAATAAAAATACCCAATATGTAGAATTAAAATTCATAATTGAATTTTATTTCTGTAATTATCTTATAAATATTAGTACCACAAAGACTCCACCAATGTGTGTAGATACAAAATTTTATGTTTTTGCAATGTCTAAAAGAAACATAGTGGTGCAAACAACCACATGAGCTACACAGACTAAAGATAAAATAATGTGTGATATAGAAGAAAGACTTAGGGGGAACGGGAAGAGTAAGGACAATATTTGGGTCTTGATTTTGCTTGCCTACTAGCAAACTTGCTTTCATTGCCATTAAATTGGTAATATACTATAATGAGATATGTAAAACTAATCCCCAAGTGTTGATTTTAGTTACATGTAATTAGGATTTGTTACCCTGTTAAGATATCATGGCTTGGGTATATATCATCCATTGTTATTCTATGACCTAATTAAGAACTTCAATAATTCATTTTTTGTAATTATTTATTCAACTCGATCAAACTAGTTTTTGTACGTGATATTATGGCTTGGGTATATATCATCCATTTCTATTGTATGACCTAATTAAGAGTTTCAATAATTCATTTTTTGTAATTA
The DNA here is from genome assembly GCA_030848705.1 of Heracleum sosnowskyi. NCBI lineage: Eukaryota > Viridiplantae > Streptophyta > Magnoliopsida > Apiales > Apiaceae > Heracleum > Heracleum sosnowskyi. Next base: position 107,926,268 of record CM061240.1, on the reverse strand, counting down.
ATTATTCAACTCGATCAAACTAGTTTTTGTAGGTTAAGAATCTTATCAAGCAAGACATTTATCTTTTGGTATCTACCGTTGGTCCTAGCTCTACAAGTTAGAAGATGTTGAAAAATATTCAAAAGATGTCTAGTTGTGAACTTTTCGCAGACCGTGACAATTCTGCCTAAGGGTGCAACTCAAGATAAAATTAACAACTTGGATAAATCTTTGTAAGTGAAATTACTCCTTCGAAGATGTAGTTAACATCTTTATTGGTTTGCTTATCGGTAATGTGATGGTCAAGATGTAGTTGAATATTGTATAAACTTCTGGGAAAGTCTATTAGGCCTCATTGGAGGCTATTCATTTTCTCCATATCTAGTAAATGTGTATTTGTTGCTTTGGCTGAGGTGATATTATCCAGCTGTTAATAACGGAATTCGAGGACCTCAACAAAGAGGGATGCAACTCTACAGAGATAATTCACATCCATGTTCGAGGAAGTCAACACAGAGAGATGCAACTCGACAAAGAGCATTTATATCTTTGTTAATAAAAGAAGAGAGATGCAACTCAACAAAGAGAATTCAGTTGCAACAGAAGATGCTTTCAATGATAAAAATAATGGAAGTACTAGACAAAATAATAAAAGACGTTTGTAAACCAATTTAAATGCAACAAGCATTATTGTTGATACATGTAATTTATTGACACAAATATTAAACATAATAAAAATCAAACAAGAACTTTATATAGTTTTTACATGATAAAATGTATAACTCACTGTACGTGTACATTATTTAAGTTTAAATTTAAGTGTTAATAAATTTTAAATAAATTCAATTTTGTGGAATCAAATCGACCAAAAAATTATGAAAAACAAAATGTTACTACAATTGCAAACTTGCTCGGGGAGTATTCCATTTTTCAAAGAATGTCTCTAGTATATTTTTTCCACTTAGGAAGTTCGAGATTTGTATGCTAGGGATTTAACTATTCATTACTACCTTGGCTGTGTGTTTTTGACAAATACCATGAATTACAGACTCTAAAGAACATTATAGACTCCATGAAGTTATAAACATCCCCTGGGGAGGTTTGGGAGACATTTATTTAGAAAATACCAACTTCATGTTATATATTAGAGTAGGACAACATTATGTTCCATCCTAAAGTCATGCACAAGCTTACCATGTCTATTTCTCAAAAACAATTCAAGTATAGTGTTATTTTGGTATAAAAAAATAAAAGTTTGTAATTCTTTTAAAATATGAAAAGATTGTAATTGTGTTAAAAGTAATTCAAAGTAAATGAGGATAACATATAGTTAAAAACAAATAGTTACGAAAATGAAAAGATTATAATTGTGTTAAAAGTAAGTCAAAGTAATTCAAATATTTTTTAGAGGCTGTTTAAAGTCACTAAGTTTGAAAGGGAAGTAGAGTTGTGGACAAGAATTTGCTCATGCCAACTTGTCAATTTGAGAAAGTATTGTTCAAGAGAGCTTGTCAATGTCAGAAAGTATTCTACAAGAGAAAGAGTTTTGGGCTTTAATCAACCTTGGTTGTTAAAATCAACTCTTGTCAATAAAAATAAATGAAATTTAGGAAAATCTGATGATTTCATATGCCAATAAAATAAATAAATACATCTAACTAGTTTTAAAAGTTACCAAAAACATATATAGTGGACACCCTCTTTACATGATAGAAAATATTTAAGATAGCAATATTGAGTAGAAAATTAATTTTTTATAACCTTTAACTTTATATAAAGGTTCTTAATATTTTTCACCAAAATTTATTTTGAGCAATGAAAAATTAAATTGTATAAATGTATATTTAATTTATAGAATATAATCCTCCTTGGTTAAAATTGTTTAACTCTTTAACTAAAAGAACATGTAATAGACTTTTTAATCATTTGAATCTGTTGAAATTTTGGCTTAAACAGGCCACATGATCATATATAAGATTGGAAAATCATTTGTTGGGCTTTTTATGAAATTTGCAACTTTTAAAGGGTATGAGCCCATTAACTTAATTTCTAGGCATATATAAATAGAGGGGCTCGTTCAACCTTTACGTATATACTAACCCTAACCAAAACCCTCATCTCCGCCTCCCTCTTCAAACTTGGCAGCCTCCAACCAAAAACAGCATCTCAGCCTCCCTCCTTCAAACATCACCTACTAACAGTTACCCAAAAAACCTGGTAACCCGGCCGGCATACATGTAGAACATTTCTAGAATTCTAGTTATGTAACTGTTTTCACACACCACATATTTATACACAAACCGATATTTCTCAAATCTCAGTGATTCACCCCACATATATCACAATATAACTTGATAAATCTTTGTAAGTGAAATTACTCCTTCCCACATAATTGCTTTATTGGTTTGCTGATGGGTAATGTGATGGTCAAGATGTAGTTGAATATAGTATAAACTTTTGAGAAAGTCTATTAGACCTCATTGAAGGCTACTCATTTTCTCCATATCTAGTAAATGTGTATTTGTTGCTTTGGCTGAGGTGATATTATCGAGGTGTCAATATTGGATGAGCTCATGTACCGAACTTGTCAATATGGGGAAGTATGAGCACATCTCCTTTCCAATATTATATGTTGGATATTATCACCTAATCCAAAGGCAACAAAAACACATTTACTAGACAGTTAAGAAATGAATAGCCTCCAATGAGGTCTCAAATACTTTCAAAGAAGCTTTGACTATATTTTTACTACATGGTGAGCATTAGTTACTAATAAGTCTACCTGATAAAGCAATCTAGTGGGAATGGGTAATTTTATTTTTAAAGATTTCTCCAAATCATTAATTTTATCTTCAGTTGCAACCTTAGTTAGATTTGTCACAGCTTCCAAAGTTCACAACCAGACATTTGGTAACAATTATAATGAAAGGAAAGTTTTATTATTCTTTTTTTTTATTTGAACTTAAAATACCCTCGTGTACATATGGTCCGAACAAAAATGTTTTTTCTGTTTGTTTAGGATTAGTCGTGTGAGTGTAATTATTCACATTAAAACACCCAATATGTAGAATTAAAATTCATGATTGAATTTTTTTTCTATAATTATCTTATATATATTAGTACCACAAAGGCTCCACTAATCTATATAGATACTAAATTTTATGTTTTTGCAATGTTGATTGCAATGCCTAAAAGAAATATAGTGGTGGAAGAACCACATGAGCTACACAGAATAAAGATAAAATAATGTGACATGCAGAAGAAAATGCACTCATGTACATGTGGTCCGAACAAAAATGTTTTTTGTGTTTGTTATGTTATGTTTGTGTATGTAGTTAGTTTGATTTCCACATGTATATCTTATGTGGAAGAAGAATGGGGGACAAAACTCAATCTTTATTATCAATAAGAATAAATGAGCATAGGACTTATAGTGTGAGTGTAATTATTCAAATAAAAATACCCAATATGTAGAATTAAAATTCATAATTAAATTTTATTTCTGTAATTATCTTATAAATATTAGTACCACAAAGACTCCACCAATGTGTGTAGATACAAAATTTTATGTTTTTGCAATGTCTAAAAGAAACATAGTGGTGCAAACAACCACATGAGCTACACAGACTAAAGATAAAATAATGTGTGATATAGAAGAAAGACTTAGGGGGAATGAGAAGAGTAAGGACAATATTTGGGTCTTGATTTTGCTTGCCTACTAGCAAACTTGCTTTCATTGCCATTAAATTAGTAATATACTGTAATGAGATATGTAAAACTAATCCCCAAGTGTTGATTTTAGTTACATGTAATTAGGATTTGTTACCCTGTTAAGATATCATGGCTTGGGTATATATCATCCATTGTTATTCTATGACCTAATTAAGAACTTCAATAATTCATTTTTTGTAATTATTTATTCAACTCGATCAAACTAGTTTTTGTACGTGATATTATGGCTTGGGTATATATCATCCATTTCTATTGTATGACCTAATTAAGAGTTTCAATAATTCATTTTTTGTAATTAATTATTCAACTCGATCAAACTAGTTTTTGTAGGTTAGGAATCTTATCAAGCAAGACATTTATCTTTTGGTATCTACCGTTGGTCCTAGCTCTACAAGTTAGAAGATGTTGAAAAATATTCAAAAGATGTCTAGTTGTGAACTTTTCGCAGACCGTGACAATTCTGCCTAAGGGTGCAACTCAAGATAAAATTAACAACTTGGATAAATCTTTGTAAGTGAAATTACTCCTTCGAAGATGTAGTTAACATCTTTATTGGTTTGCTTATCGGTAATGTGATGGTCAAGATGTAGTTGAATATTGTATAAACTTGTGGGAAAGTCTATTAGGCCTCATTGGAGGCTATTCATTTTCTCCATATCTAGTAAATGTGTATTTGTTGCTTTGGCTGAGGTGATATTATCCAGCTGTTAATAACGGAATTCGAGGACCTCAACAAAGAGGGATGCAACTCTACAGAGATAATTCACATCCATGTTCGAGGAAGTCAACACAGAGAGATGCAACTCGACAAAGAGCATTTATATCTTTGTTAAGAAAAGAAGAGAGATGCAACTCAACAAAGAGAATTCAGTTGCAACAGAAGATGCTTTCAATGATAAAAATAATGGAAGTACTAGACAAAATAATAAAAGACGTTTGTAAACCAATTTAAATGCAACAAGCATTATTGTTGATACATGTAATTTATTGACACAAATATTAAACATAATAAAAATCAAACAAGAACTTTATATAGTTTTTACATGATAAAATGTATAACTCACTGTACGTGTACATTATTTAAGTTTAAATTTAAGTGTTAATAAATTTTAAATAAATTCAATTTTGTGGAATCAAATCGACCAAAAAATTATGAAAAACAAAATGTTACTACAATTGCAAACTTGCTCGGGGAGTATTCCATTTTTCAAAGAATGTCTCTAGTATATTTTTTCCACTTAGGAAGTTCGAGATTTGTATGCTAGGCATTTAACTATTCATTACTACCTTGGCTGTGTGTTTTTGACAAATACCATGAATTACAGACTCTAAACAACATTATAGACTCCATGAAGTTATAAACATCCCCTGGGGAGGTTTGGGAGACATTTATTTAGAAAATACCAACTTCATGTTATATATTAGAGTAGGACAACATTATGTTCCATCCTAAAGTCATGCACAAGCTTACCATGTCTATTTCTCAAAAACAATTCAAGTATAGTGTTATTTTGGTATAAAAAAATAAAAGTTTGTAATTCTTTTAAAATATGAAAAGATTGTAATTGTGTTAAAAGTAATTCAAAATAAATGAGGATAACATATAGTTAAAAACAAATAGTTACGAAAATGAAGAGATTATAATTGTGTTAAAAGTAAGTCAAAGTAATTCAAATATTTTTTTAGAGGCTGTTTAAAGTCACTAAGTTTGAAAGGGAAGTAGAGTTGTGGACAAGAATTTGCTCATGCCAACTTGTCAATTTGAGAAAGTATTGTTCAAGAGAGCTTGTCAATGTCACAAAGTATTCTACAAGAGAAAGGGTTTTGGGCTTTAATCAACCTTGGTTGTTAAAATCAACTCTTGTCAATAAAAATAAATGAAATTTAGGAAAAACTGATGATTTCATATGCCAATAAAATAAATAAATACATCTAACTAGTTTTAAAAGTTACCAAAAACATATATAGTGGACACCCTCTTTACATGATAGAAAATATTTAAGATAGCAATATTGAGTAGAAAATTAATTTTTTATAACCTTTAACTTTATATAAAGGTTCTTAATATTTTTCACCAAAATTTATTTTGAGCAATGAAAAATTAAATTGTATAAATGTATATTTAATTTATAGAATATAATCCTCCTTGGTTAAAATTGTTTAACTCTTTAACTAAAAGAACATGTAATAGACTTTTTAATCATTTGAATCGGTTGAAATTTTGGCTTAAACAGGCCACATGATCATATATAAGATTGGAAAATCATTTGTTGGGCTTTTTATGAAATTTGCAACTTTTAAAGGGTATGAGCCCATTAACTTAATTTCTAGGCATATATAAATAGAGGGGCTCGTTCAACCTTTACCTATATACTAACCCTAACCAAAACCCTCATCTCCGCCTCCCTCTTCAAACTTGGCAGCCTCCAACCAAAAACAGCATCTCAGCCTCCCTCCTTCAAACATCACCTACTAACAGTTACCCAAAAAACCTGGTAACCAGGCCGGCATACATGTAGAACATTTCTAGAATTCTAGTTATGTAACTGTTTTCACACACCACATATTTATACAAAAACCCATATTTCTCAAATCTCAGTGATTCACCCCACATATATCACAATATAACTTGATAAATCTTTGTAAGTGAAATTACTCCTTCCCACATAATTGCTTTATTGGTTTGCTGATGGGTAATGTGATGGTCAAGATGTAGTTGAATATAGTATAAACTTTTGAGAAAGTCTATTAGACCTCATTGAAGGCTACTCATTTTCTCCATATCTAGTAAATGTGTATTTGTTGCTTTGGCTGAGGTGATATTATCGAGGTGTCAATATTGGATGAGCTCATGTACCGAACTTGTCAATATCGGGAAGTATGAGCACATCTCCTTTCCAATATTATATGTTGGATATTATCACCTAATCCAAAGGCAACAAAAACACATTTACTAGACAGTTAAGAAATGAATAGCCTCGAATGAGGTTTCAAATACTTTGAGAGAAGCTTTGACTATATTTTTACTACATGGTGTGCATTAGTTACTAATAAGTCTACCTGATAAAGCAATCTAGTGGGAATGGGTAATTTTACTTTTAAAGATTTCTAGAAATCATTAATTTTATCTTCACTTGCAACCTTAGGTAGATTTGTCACAGCTTCCAAAGTTCACAACCACACATTTGGTAACAATTATAATGAAAGGAAAGTTTTATTATTCTTTTTTTTTATTTGAACATAAAATACGGTCGTGTACATATGGTCTGAAGAAAAATATTTTTTCTGTTTGTTTAGGATTAGCAGTGTGAGTGTAATTATTCACATTAAAACACCCAATATGTAGAATTAAAATTCATGATTGAATTTTATTTCTATAATTATCTTATATATATTCGTACCATAAAGACTCCATTAATCTCTATAGATACTAAATTTTATGTTTTTCCAATGTTGATTGCAATGCCTAAAAGAAATATAGTGGTGCAAGAACCAAATGAGCTACACAGAATAAAGATAAAATAATGTGCCATGTAGAAGAAAATGCACTCATGTACATGTGGTCCGAACAAAAATATTTTTTGTGTTTGTTATGTTATGTTTGTGTATGTAGTTAGTTTGATTTCCACATGTATATCTTATGTGGAAGAAGAATGGGGGACAAAACTCAATCTTTATTATCAATAAGAATAAATGAGCATAGGACTTATAGTGTGAGTGTAATTATTCAAATAAAAATACCCAATATGTAGAATTAAAATTCATAATTGAATTTTATTTCTGTAATTATCTTATAAATATTAGTACCACAAAGTCTCCACCAATATGTGTAGATACTAAATTTTATGTTGCAATTCCTAAAAGAAACATAGTGGTGCAAAGAACTACATGAGCTACACAGACTAAAGATAAAATAATGTGTCATATAGAAGAAAGACTTAGGGGAAGACGAACAGTAAGGACAATATTTGGGCCTTGATTTTGCTTGCCTACTAGCAAACTTGCTTTCATTGTCATTAAATTAGTAATGTACTGTAATGAGATATGTAAAACTAATCCCCAAGTGTTATTTTAGTTACATGTAATTAGGATTTGTTACGCTGTTAAGATATTATGGCTTGGGTATATATCATCCATTGTTATTCTATGACCTAATTAAGAGCTTCAATAATTCATTTTTTGTACTTATTTATTCAACTCGATCAAACTAGTTTTTGTACGTTAGGAATCTTATCAAGCAAGGCATTTATATTTTGGTATGTACCCTTGGTCCTAGCTCTACAAGTTAGAAGATGTTGAAAAATATTCAAAAGATGTCTAGTTGTGAACTTTTCGCAGACCGTGACAATTCTGCCTAAGGGTGCAACTCAAGATAAAATTAACAACTTGGATAAATCTTTGTAAGTGAAATTACTCCTTCTAAGATGTAGTTAACATCTTTATTGGTTTGCTTATCGGTAATTTGATGGTCAAGATGTAGTTGAATATAGTATAAACTTCTGGGAAAGTCTATTAGGCCTCATTGGAGGCTATTCATTTTCTCCATATCTACTAAATGTGTATTTGTTGCTTTGGCTGAGGTGATATTATCCAGCTGTTAATAATGGAATTCGAGGACCTCAACAAAGAGGGATGCAACTCTACAGAGATAATTCACATCCATGTTCGAGGAAGTCAACACAGAGAGATGCAACTCAACAAAGAGCATTTATATCTTTGTTAAGAAAAGAAGAGAGATGCAACTCAACAAAGAGAATTCAGTTGCAATAGAAGATGCTTTCAATGATAAAAATAATGGAAGTACTAGACAAAATAATAAAAGAAGTTTGTGAACCAATTTAAATGCAACAAACATTATTCTTGATACATGTAATTTATTGTCACAAATATTAAACATAATAAAAATCAAACAAGAACTATATATAGTTTTTACATGATAAAATGTATAACTCACTCTACGTGTACATTATTTAAGTTTAAATTTAAGTGTTACTAAATTTTAAATAAATTCAATTTTGTGGAATCAAATCGACCTAAAAATTATGAAAAACAAAATGTTACTACAATTGCAAACTTGCTAGGGGAGTATTCCATTTTTCAAAGAATGTCTCTAGTATATTTTTTCCACTTAGGAAGTTGGAGATTTGTATGCTACGGATTTAACTATTCATTACTACCTTGGCTGTGTGTTTTTGACAAATACCATGAATTACAGACTCTAAACAACATTATAGACTCCATGAAGTTATAAACATCCCCTAGGGAGGTTTGGGAGACATTTATTTAGAAAATACCAACTTCATGTTATATATTAGAGTAGGACAAAATTATGTTCCATCCTAAAGTCATGCACAAGCTTACCATGTCTATTTATGAAAACCAATTCAAGTATAGTGTTATTTTGGTATAAAAAAATAAAAGTTTGTAATTCTTTTAAAATATGAAAAGATTGTAATTGTGTTAAAAGTAATTCAAAGTAAATGAGGATAACATATAGTTAAAAACAAATAGTTATGAAAATGAAGAGATTATAATTGTGTTAAAAGTAAGTCAAAGTAATTCAAATATTTTTTAGAGGCCCTTTAAAGTCACTAAGTTTGGAAGGGAAGTAGAGTTGTGGACAAGAATTTGCTCATGCCAACTTGTCAATTTGAGAAAGTATTGTTCAAGAGAGCTTGTCAATGTCATAAAGTATTCTACAAGAGAAAGGGTTTTGGGCTTTAATCAACCTTGGTTGTTAAAATCAACTCTTGACAATAAAAATTAATGAAATTTAGGAAAAACGGATGATTTCATATGCCAATAAAATAAATAAATACATCTAACTAGTTTTAAAAGTTACCAAAAACATATATAGTGGACACCGTCTTTACATGATAGAAAATATTTAAGATAGCAATATTGAGTAGAAAATTAATTTTTTATAACCTTTAACTTTATATAAAGGTTCTTAATATTTTTCACAAAAATTTATTTTGAGCAATGAAAAATTAAATTGTAAAAATGTATATTTAATTTATAGAATATAATCCTCCTTGGTTAAAATTGTTTAACTCTTTAACTAAAAGAACATGTAATAGACTTTTTAATCATTTGAATCGGTTGAAATTTTGTTTTAAACAGGCCACATGATCATAGATAAGATTGGAAAATCATTTGTTGGGCTTTTTATGAAATTTGCAACTTTTAAAGGGTATGAGCCCATTAACTTAATTTAGAGGCATATATAAATAGAGGGGCTCGTTCAACCTTTACCTATATACTAACCCTAACCAAAACCCTCATCTCCGCCTCCCTCTTCAAACTTGGCAGCCTCCAACCAAAAACAGCATCTCAGCCTCCCTCCTTCAAACATCACCTACTAACAGTTACCCAAAAAACCTCGTAACCGGGCCGGCATACATCTAGAACATTTCTAGAATTCTAGTTATATAACTGTTTTCACACACTACACATATTTATACACAAACCCATATTTCTCAAATCTCAGTGATTCACCCCACATATATCACAATATAACTTGGATAAATCTTTGTAAGTGAAATTACTCCTTCCCACATAGTTGCTTTATTGGTTTGCTGATCGGTAATGTGATGGTCAAGATGTAGTTGAATATAGTATAAACTTGTGGGAAAGTCTATTAGGCCTCATTGAAGGCTACTCATTTTCTCGATATCTAGTAAATGTGTATTTGTTGCTTTGGCTGAGGTGATATTATTGTTAGGTCCAAAGTATCGTAGAAGGGGGGGTTGAATATGATACTCACAAATAATTCAATTTCGTTCGCGGATTAATCTTTCAGTTCTATAACGAAATGAAACACACCAAACCAAATCAAGTTTCGGGGAATATATCTTTTTATAAATATAAACCTCGAGGGGTGCTACAATTTCTAATCCGTAGATTAGCTTCAATGAGTTTAAGGTTACACAAATACAAAACAATGATCAAATTCTGAGCACTATTAATTCTCTGATAATTTCTCCGGCTCAGTTCTCTCTCTCAGTAATGTTTCTGTGTTGAATGCCTTAACTGAAGAAGACGCACTCTTCTCTCAGTATTAATTGTAGTCTTCAATTGAAAAACCATCGAACCAAACTTGAACAAACAATCTTGGCCGTTGGATCTTCATCAACCTGTCAGACAAAGAATACTTTTCACCTGCTCCACAATTTAAAAACCATCAAATGGTTTGAAAAACCATCGAATGAAACAAATCATTTTACCATTCGATAGTTTTGAAAACAAAACTATCGAATGCCAAATTGATTCATTTTGGTTTACTTTGAATCACTTTTCATTCCATTCGATAGTTTTCTAAATAGAAAAACTATCGAATCATTTTCTTGTCTTTTGACTTTTAATGATTACTCTGAGCTCCTGGGTGTTTAAGTAATAGACTGTATCAATTTCTTCTGAGACGATAAAACAACTTGATCTTCTTAGTGCCGTCACCTAGTGCAATTGGTCTGGTTCACAGATGAATAACACTTGATCAATTCTTCTTTTATGTCTTCACTTCAATGCTGCTGATACGTCCTTTGTCATTCTGGTTGCTTCATTTAAATCACTGGAATCCCGTGGTACTTAACCCTAAATCATTCACATACTTCTGTCGTCTTGAAAGTCTTGTTCCTTTTGCTGTCACTGAGGCCTGAACATTTTCATGAACTTCTTTCCGTGACCTGTTTACGGACTTCAAGAATACATAACGTATTTTGATTTTTTGAGTTTACCTTTTCTTCTTTGATTCTGGATTCCTGTGCTTCTGTTAATACTATTGTCTGTCTTGTCCTTTGTTGAGTTGTAGTTATCTCTTTTACATCTTATGTTACATTATGCTTTACAATCTCCCCCTATTTGATTGGATAGAGTTCGACAAGCAAATACTTCGAGGATAACTCAACTAACTAAGGAAACATGAAACTAATTAAAGTAAGACAGAGTAATAATATTAAATGCATTCTGGATCAGATACATATACATTTCCAGATTTCATAAATCAAAAAACAATTAAACTTTATACAATGAAGTTGCTCCTCTAGTCTGAGCTGATAGTTCTTTTGTTCTTTGCTTCAATCTTCAGTCCATTCCAATCTCACCTTCTTCAATCATTGGATCGGAGTTAGCAGCTTGATAATCAATCACTGATAGATAGTGCAATGGTTCTCCAGGTTTAAGGATTGCTCCTTGGATGTGTCTTCCAATATATTCAACCTCTTGACCCACTCCAGCCCATAACCATGCAATGTTAACATCTTTCTTGTTTAGCTTTGGCATGTTTGGCAGTCTGGTATGCACTTCCAATCCTCTTTCCGACCTTTTCCTATAGTAAGGAACATTCTCCATTAGAAATCTTCTAAGAGTGTCTGCTGCTTTGTCCTTCTCCGTTGATGAGAATCCAGTGGATCTAAGATACTTCTCAACTGAGATTAGATAGTTGCTTGGGTAGTCACTCAGTTTGTCCTCAGCCAAATAGCAGATTCTGAACAAGTCATTCGTCATGAATCTAACCATTGGAGGATCTTCAGTAATCTCTGGACCGACTTTCATCACGATCTCCTTAACATGCTCACGGAGCAGTCCATTTAGCCTTGTAGTTCTTTGGATCTTGATGAGTATAGCCTGCAATTCTGTATATGTCCTCTGTTCAAAAAACTTAGTGGAAATCACAAATGTAACTTTCTCCAGAAAACTGATTAATAAGCTCCAGGCACCATTTGCTTTAACCCCAGCATTCAGACAGATTATAGAGCTTCTCAGTGCTTTAAAGTAAGTCTGATCTTCAAGATTAGCACTTCTGATGTCCTGAATAATAACTTCCACCTCAGCATTGTCGTTGACTTCTAATCCGTCTTCAACTCCGCAAAAGGTTTTATAAGCCATTTCCCATTCAGTGCCATCTTTCTTTGCCAGATCTATCATCTTCTTCTTCCTCACTTCATTATACACTTTGAATCTCTTCAGTTTTTCACTCCTCAGAATTGCTTGCTGTTTCTCTTTCTCAGCTTGCCTGGCATCTATTGCAGCTCTCTGAGCTCTTATTGCTTCCAAGGCAGCTTCTTCTTCAGGTGATAGAGAATTTGCTTCTTCTTCCATAATATCCTCCCAGATTGGATGTTCAACGGGCTCTGGATAATATGGCTCATGCTTCTCTTGATTAGGTTGCTCATGCATGACCTCAAATTCCTCTTCACTCTCCTTCTCTTCTTCTACAAGTTCCTCTATCCAGTACTGTCTGATAGGAATAGCTTCAACTGTCTCCCAAACTCCCCATCCATCCTTAGGCTTCTCTTTCTCCCCTTCTCCAACTTTCTCCCCCTTAGTTGAGGAATCCTCGATAAAAGCATCATCAGCATAAAAGGTAGTAGAAGGATCAGGTTGCTGATTTGAAGGACCAGGTTGGCTAGTTTGTTGGTTCTTCAGCATAGTCCATATCGACTGTACTCCATCACTTTGATTTTCCATGAAATCTAGCAGATCCTTATTCATCTCTTGCATAGAAGCCAGCTTCAGGTCAATGTCATCCAATCTGGAGTTGGTAGTCTTCTCAATTTTGTCCAATCTCTGGTTCAGCTTAGACTCCACTCTAGAAAGGGTGTTCATTGCATCTTTTACCCTAGCTTGACCATCCCGGATAACCAGAACGTCTTCTTTCAAAGCTTCTTGTCCTTGTTGCAAAGCATCCACCTCATTCATGAAACCATCTTTAAGTTCCCTTACGTCCGTCCTCAACTCGATCAGTTCGTCCATAGCTTCCTTCTTTAAGGAGTCCACTGCCTACTCCGTACCTGTTATAGTGCCAGATGCACTGCCAATGACCCTGAATGTTCTTCTGGAATCAGCTGCAGCCAAGTCAACCTTCTCTTGAATAGACTTTAAAGAAGCATTGGCTTGACTAGAGGAGATCTCTTGGTCAAAGGAAGGTCGCAGTGGAACCTTGAATAATGGAGTTCCTTCTTTGTCATGAACTGTCATCTCCTTGAGGGAAGATTGAACTTGTAGCTCTCTTTTTGTCGGTAACAGTAAATCATCAATATTAGGTAGGGTTAGGGTGTCACTCCTCACATTTGTCTCTGGGTGTACACTCAACGTTTCTGTCGGTGTTTGAATCAATTTTCCTTTCCCACTCAGGCCAGGTGTAAGTGTTTTTGTTTCACTCAAATCCTTTGTGCTGATTGTACCTGTAGAAGAAAACACTGTAGCCGTCCTTAAGGAGGTCACCGGTGGTGCAATGGGGCTTCGCAAGTCCCCGTCCTTGGTTAAACCAAGTTGCTGATCATCCTTAGATGATATATCCTTTGTAGGATCTAGAGTTTGAATCTCTAGGGGGTTCGAAACAGGCTCTTTTAACAGCAGAGATCCCGAATCTTCCCCGATAGTCTGTGAAGACTTTACCTCAGTTGACTCCTCAATAGTAATTGATTCATTGTCAACGAGTTTCCGATCTGCACCTACGTCAGACCCTTTACCCGCAGGATCCAGATATGTTCCATCTGGGGAGGTAGACAATGACCATTTAGATTGTGCATTTAGGTCAAAGCCTTCTCTCGACGTCTGTGAAGACCCTTGGTTCTTAGAACCTTCAACCAGTGAACCTGACCGTAATATGGTCGGAACACCTGTTGCTTCCGTCAATTCTTCCTTACCTGATTGAGCTAATGGTTCAGATATAGCTTTCGTTAGCGTAGCCCAATCAGCATCAGAAAAATCAATAAAGGGCGCTTTGGAAGTTTGAAATAAAGTATCAACAGTTGCCTCGGTTTCTGTTCGTCTCCTTTTAGAGGAAGGCACAGCTGCTGTTGAAGGGTGTATCTCCTTATGTGGTGCTGCTAAGGCACTATCTCCCTCTACACTCACGGATGTCTGAATATTGGGTATAGGAGGAGAAGGAGGCTCGTTTATTGTTTCATTTGGCTCTTCCAAAGGCTCTTCGACCGTGGTTAAAGGTTGTGGGTTTGCAACCTCCTGGTCTGGAATGGCCACTGAGGGCTCTGGATCAACATCCATAGGCTGTGGTTCAGGAGCCAGTTCAGGTTCAGGAATGTTACCTTGATTTACCTGTTCCCTTGGGGGTAGAAGTGGTAGGGGCACCGTTCTTAGATATTCAGTGAGAACAGTGGGTACCCCTGGAAGATAGTTGTTCTTCCTTATCAGAGCGGTTATGGCATTGCTCTTCATCTTCATACACTCCATGGTCTCCTCTTCGGCGAATGTCTCACGCTCATCATCTGTTAAGATATCATTGAGAATTAGCTGTAGGAACCTAGGATAGAAACAAAGCACATCTTCATCTATGCCCGTTTTTTCATCTAGTGGTCCCATGCATATGATTACTTGATCAATCAGTAACCGTCCAATGTTAATATGCCTATTGTTGGCAATGGCAAACCCTATCTTTTGAAGGAATAAGGGAATATCGTGCAGATTTGTTAGCTTGGTAGTAAAAACATGGATTAGGGTATGAAAGAAAAAGTTCCATGCCTTTGGCAAGTAATGCTTCAGAAACTCTCCCACAAAGAAGTTAGGTTGTTGACTTCTAATGAGAGTGAAGAAAGCATGTATCTCCTCAGTCGTGGGATCCGGAACAAGGTTTTCTGTAGGAAAATGTAAGATTCGATTAAAATCATGTTCCGTCACCCTTATTGTTCTGCCCCCTCGCACAACAAAACTGAAGGACCGTACGTTATTCTCACTTGTATCCGTGGCGGTTGTGTAAAACACAGTCAATTGATCGATGCAAAGGACCACGGGAGTACTCACAGCATATGCCACTAATGAACGTGTGTTCAAAAACTCTGCCCATGCACGAAACTGAAGGTTCGTTATGGATTGCATGTTTTGAAACGAGACATGATTAGTTTTGGTAACAATAAATTCTCCGGCCATTTTAAAATTTCCAGAAAATTTAAATAAACCAAAACTATTTTCCTTTTAAATTTAATTAATTATTAGTAATTAATTAAACCTTAGAACAAAATAACCCTTTTTATCACTTTACAATTTCGAACAAACAAAAAAAACTCCCAAATCAAGAACCCTGGGTTTCAAAATCAAGAAAAGTAATTTTAATTAAAATTTGCTTCCAAAGAAACTTATTTCAATCAAAACAATACTAATCAAGAACAGTTTACTCAGTTAAGGTTCGAAGATGACTTTGGTTTCGATGGTTTTCTTTAACCACAACCACAAATAAATACTCAGATGTTACATAGTACATAGATGTCACTATTGAAGATGAAATCACTGTAAAAACTGAAATTACTGGGTATAATTCTTGGTTAAAATTGAAAAGTATCGAGTTTTGCTTTGTTCTCCTTTGACAATATATGTAAGTATCTGTATAACTCTTGGATCTGAGAAAATGACAAAGGAAAACGTCCAAGGGCCATTTAAATACTCACTGATTTTTCAGGGGTATTTTTGTCCTTTTTCATTCGATAGTTTTATAAAGAACTATCGATGGTTTTTCTGAGGGGGTAAAATGGTCAATTTTCTTCGATAGTTTTTTTGAAAAACTATCGAAGTATTTAGAATAAGAATGCAAACGGACCTTTTCAAAAACCATCGAGAGTTTTCTATCCTTTTAAAATAAAAACTATCGAACTGCTGTATGTTTGAGAAACTATCGAGAATTTTAATAATGATCTAATTAAATTCACTTCGATGGTTTTTCTTCTTATTTTCAAAATCTATCGAGAATTTAAATATAGAATAAATTAAATTCCTTCGATATATTTTAAAATGATACTCAAAAACTATCGAGAATCGTTTTCGATAGATTTTTTTTTCCTTTTCAAAAACTATCAAAAATTAAATTCGATAGATTTATCTATGTACTTGAAAAACTATCGAATTTCCTAAATTCGATATTTTTGCTTCTGTCTTCATTTTAAAACCTGTTCTTGTTTTAAAATTAGACTATTTTATTTTCTGTCAAGTTTTAATTCTAATAAATCATTTCAAATTTACCAAAATCAATTCTTAACAGAAAATTCACAATTTTCTTAGAATAAAATCAACTAAATATCATTAAATGATATTAATCAATTAAAATCCAATAAATTATGTTGCATTAATCTACAATGTTAAAAAACAAAGTAAATTAATTCAAATTAAATAGATGCTAGAATATTTAGAACAAATATTAGCACCTAAATAATTTTTAGAATTAATAACTAATTAAATGCCAGAAGATATATCATCCATAATTATGACATACAATTAGTACAAAAATCCTAACTACGAGAATTGCTCCAGAAAATAAATTCACGAGTCCTAAGGATATTGCAATTCTTAAACTCATGTATTCACCAGGACTCTCTAGTACAGTTACAGACTTCTAATCAAAATCAATTAGAAAGATTTAACATCCCAAGTTCACCAACCAGCTTATTGAAAGTGGATTCATCAAGCGGTTTAGTAAAGATGTCTGCAATTTGATCCTCTGTGGGTACAAAATGTAACTCCACAGTTCCATTCATGACATGCTCTCGGATAAAATGATACCTGATGTCGATGTGCTTCGTCCTCGAGTGTTGCACTGGGTTGTTTGAGATTGCTATGACACTTGTGTTGTCGCAAAAGATTGGAATCTTTGTCAACAAAAGTCCATAGTCACGGAGTTGGTTTCTCATCCACAAGATCTGAGCACAACAGCTACCAGCAGCAATGTATTCAGCCTCAGCTGTTGATGTGGAAACTGAATGCTGCTTCTTGCTATAGCAGGAAACTAACCTTCTTCCAAGAAACTGACAGCTTCCTGAAGTACGGGCATTTGACAAATCCAAGATTCTCCAAACACTTATTCAAACGAGCATACCAAGCCCGTGGTGCTTGATGTAATCCATATAATGCTTTCATGAGTTTATAAACTTTATACTCTTGGCCTCTTTTCACGAATCCTTCCGGTTGAACTACATAAACGTCCTCCAGTAAATCTCCGTTTAAGAACGCTGACTTGACGTCTAGATGATGTACCTGCCAACCGTTTTTGGCTGTGAGAGCAACTAGTAATCGCACGGTTTCAAGCCTGGTGACGGGTGCATAAACCTCCTCAAAGTCAATCCCATGTTGTTGCACATAGCCCTTTGCGACTAATCTCAACTTGTGTTTTATCACTCTCCCATCTGTGTCTTTCTTCAGCTTAAAAACCCACTTCAGTCCTATTGCTTTGTGTCCGACAGGTAGTTCAGTAAGTTGCCCTGTCTGATTCCTTTCGATGGCGTTTATTTCATCTTGCATTGCTTTTACCCACTCCATCTCCTTTACAGCTTGTTTATAGTTAGCAGGTTCCTCAACTCCCATTAGCAGCAATTCATCCATTAGTTCGACCTCCTCAGTTTCTTCATAGACATCATTGAGGAGTCGAAACTTTCGAGGTTCACTGTTTCCATCGTTTGATACTGACTCCTCCTCTGTCTCTGTAAGGACCAGGTGTATGTTGTACTAGTGAGTCTTCTGATTCTTCATCATATTGATCCACCGTAGGATACCCCTCAACTGTAAATGTGTTAACAACCTCCTCTACACTTTCATACTGTTTCTCCCAGGCCCAGCATTTATTTTCTTTGAAAACAACGTCACGACTTACTTGCAATGACTTTTGATTTCGATCGTATAAACGGTACGCCTTTGTTCCTGGTTCCCTGCCTAAATGAACTACAGCCCTACTGCGATCATCCAATTTTTTTGTGAGCACACTTGGTTCTTTCATGTATGACAGTCAACCAAAAATTTTGGTATACTCAAAATTTGGTTTCCTTCCTTTCCAGCCTTCATAAGGAGTTTTTCCTGCTCTCACACGGGTTGGCAATTTGTTGAGTATATCAACGGAGTGCCAAATAGCTTCTCCCCAAAATATTGAAGGTATTTTCATATCCTTTAGAAAGCTCCTTTCCATGGCAACAACTGTTCTATTTCATCGTTCCACCACCCCATTTTGCTGTGGGGTGTATGGTACCGTGTAATGTCTTTCAATTCCAGCAGCTTCACAATATCTTTTATAATCATTTGAGCAGAATTCACCTCCTCTGTCAGTTCTGAGAACTTTTATCTTCTGCTCGGACTTGTTTTCAACAAACTTCTTGAAGTACTCGAATTCTTCATCCTTGGACTTTAATTATTTTCGGCTGGTGTGGGTGGACTTAACGGGCCACATATGTCTCCATGAACCAGTTTAAGGACGCAGCTTGCAGTGAAACTTGTTTGACTAGGGAAAGGCTTTCTGGACTGCTTCGACATCAAACACCCCTCACAAGCTTCCTTTGGTTGCACAAATTTCGGAAGTCCATATGCCATATTATCATTAGACATAAGTGTCATAGCAGCAAAATTTACGTGGCCAAGGCGTGAGTGCCATAGCCACGACAATTCTTCTGTCTTTGATAACATACAACTGGATTTGACTTCATCAATCAGAATTTTGTAAAGCCTGTTATCTGTCCTTTTTACTTTCATCAATAAACCTCCCTTCGTATCGTAGACTTTCAAGTACTCACCGTGTAATATGACCTTGTTCCCTTCTTCTGACAATTGACCCAACGAAATAATGTTATTGCACAAAGAGGGAATGAAATATACCTCATGTAAAAGTCGTACTTCGCCACTTTTGCATTTCACCATAATTGAGCCCTTTCCTTTAATGGTCACCGTAAATCCATCGCCAAAACGAACTTGCCCAGTTATTCCTTCATCAAGTTCGTTGAACTTAGATTTCTGACCAGTCATGTGATTGCTTGCGCCATTATCAAGATACCATACATTTGAATCGTTTGTCTTCTCTTTACCATCTGGGACGAGCTTTGGGGATACTCGGTTTTCATTCAATAACAGTTTTTGTAGCATCCTTCTACTATTAACTCTGTTTTTACTTGTGCCATATCCTTACAATTCACCTATACCTATTGTTATAATAGGGACTATTCAAAAATACTGAAGATACCCTATTTTGTTGGATGACACTGGTCCTGATGCAAGCCAGCCTAGCATGGAAAGAATCTGCAAAAGGTTGACTAGAATGAAGCAAAAAGATACAAAATTTTGTAAAAAACCTCCGAAGAAGCTACACAAGTATATTCTCCTAATTTTATTATGCACATTTTCATCATCTTTTATCTATATGTGTTTTTGATCATGTGATTTTCCATATGTTCTTACTACGACAATGTAAATGTCTGCTAGGGTTAGACCATCTTGGAATGGTGGGAATAAATACCTTGGAGGTCATCAAATAGTGTATGACTTACAAAATCACACCTATGCATACATAGGAAATGGCAATTGACAGGTATACCCTGTTTTCATGCTTGCGCTTACATTTTCTTTCAAAAACAAAGTCCTTTAGATTATATGCATGAGTGCCACAAGAAGGAGTGGTATTTGAGGGTCTACATTCATTTACTTGAACCTTTGAATGGAGAGGAGTTTTGGGAGGAAACAAATGAGACACCTATATTACCACCGCTGCCAAGAATTGCTCATGGAAGGCCTAAGAAAAAAAGAGACAAAACTAATGACATTGTTGAAACAAGAGCTAGTGATCCTACTATGATGAAGAGGACTCGTACTTCTCTTAAATGTGGTTGGTGTAATGAATGGGGACACAACACTAGAACATGCAATTCAAAGGTATGACCATCTAAACTGTTTTGCTTTTTGTCATTCACATCTATTCAATTTTAATTGACTATAATTAATCTATTTTTAGAGAGTTGACCAAGAAAAGAAGTTAAAAGAAGAGGGAGTACAACCAGATGAAGGAACTTCTAAAGTGAGGACTTGCACTAAATGTAAGTAGGTGGGACACAATAAGGGAACCTGCAAAAATGAAAGTGTTGACACAAACAATGGGAAAAAACCAACACGTGACAAGAAGAATGGGAAGAAACCAAATGTCAAACCTCCAGTCCAATAACCAAATTTCAAGAGCAGTCTAGTTAAGCATGTTTTGAGATCCAGGCTACTGCAACTCATGGAGGTATCATAAGGCCCTTCAATCCACCAACTCAGAAAAAGGGACCAAATTGCATGAATGTTGAAGCAGTTGAGGGGCAGAAGTTCACATCTCTCAAGAATTTGCAAGCAACTAGGTCAATGATGATAGTACAATTGTATCTATGAAATGATTTAGTATATTTTTTCCACTAAGGAAGTTCGATATTTGTATGCTAGGAGTTTAACTATTCATTACTAACTTGGCACTAACTTGGCTCTGTTTTTGACAAATACCATGAATTACATACTCTAAACAACATTATAGACTCAATGAAGTTTTAAGCATCCCCTAAAATAGGGAGGTTTGGGAGACATGTATTTAGAAAATACCCAACTTCATGTTATAGATTAGTGTACGACAAAATTATGTTCCATCCTAAAGTCATGCACAAGCTTACCTTGTTTATTTCTGAAACCAATTCAAGTATAGTTTTATTTTTGTATAAAAAATAAAAGTTTGTAATTTTTTTAAAATATGAAAAGATTGTAATTGTGTTAAAAGTAATTCAAAGTAAATGAGGATAAAATATACTTAAAAACAAATAATTACGAAAACCAAAAGATTATAATTGTGTTAAAAGTAAGTCAAAGTAATTCAAATATTTTTTAGAGGCCCTTTAAAGTCACTAAGTTTGGAAGGGAAGTAGTCAAGAGTTGTGCACAAGAATTTGCTCATGCCAACTTGTCAATTTGAGAAAGTATTCTTCAAGATGATTTCATATGCCAATAAAATAAATAAATACATCTAATTAGTTTTAAAAGTTACCAAAAACATATACAGTGGACACCATCTTTACATGATGAAAAAAATTTAAGACAAGAATACTTAGTAGAAAATTAATTTTTTATAACGTTTAAGTTTATATAAGGGTTCTTGATATTTTCTCACCAAAACTTATTTTGAGCAATGAAAAAATAAATTGTATAAATTTATATTTAATTAATAGAATATAATCCACCTTGGTTAAAATTGTTTAATTTTTTAAATAAAAGAACATGTATTAGACTTTTTAAGCATTTGAATCCGTTGAAATTGTGGGTTAAACAAGCCACATATATATAAGATTGGAAAATCATTTGTTGGGCTTTTTAAGAAATTTGCAACTTTTAAAGGGTATGAGCCCATTAAGTTAATTTCCCCGCATATATAAATAGAGGGGCTGGTTCAACCTTTACCTATATACTAACCCTAACCAAAACCCTTATCTCCGCCTCCCTCTTCAAACTTGACTGGCCGCCTCCAACCAAAAATGGCATCTTAGCCTCCCTCGTTGAAACATCATCTACTAACACTAACCAAAATACCTCATAATACCTCATAATACCTCATAACCCAACCCGCATACATTTAGAGCATTTCTAGAACTCTGGTTATATATCTCTTTTCACACGCTACACATATTTATACACAAACCCATATTTCTCAAATCTCATTGATTCACCCCACATATATCACAATATAACTAGAACAACTGAGAAAGATTTGATGAATATAAGAACAACGGTCTTTCAAATCGACTAAATCCATTTTGTATACCTAAAGGTAAATTTTTATTTATCAATTTTCACATTCAAGTTTTTACATTGTAGCTGCCAACATACATTATCTTTCTTGGTACAATATATATAACAATGTTTTTTGTGTTTGTTATGTTATGTTGGTTTATGTAGTTAGTTTGATTTCCACATGTATATCTTATACGGGACAAAACTCCATCTTCATTATCAATAAGAATAAATGAGCATAGGATTTGCAGTGTGAGTGTAATTATTCACATTAAAACACCCAATATGTAGAATTAAAATTAATGATTGAATTTTATTTCTATAATTATCTTATAGTATGTACCACAAAGACTCCACCAATCTCTATAGATACTAAATTTTATGTTTTTGCAATGTTGATTGCAATGCCTAAAAGAAACATATTGGTGCAAGAACCACGTGAGTTACATAGGCTCGGGATAAAATAATGTGCCATGTAGAAAAAAGAATGAGGGGGAAGGGGAACCAGTACATACAATATTGGTGCGTTGATTTTTTTTTCCTACTAGCAAATTTGTTATCATTGCCTTTAAATTACTAATATACTATTATGAGATATGTAAAACTAATCCCCAAGTGTTGATTTTAGTTACATGTAATTAGGATTTGTTACCTTGTTAAGATATTATGGCTTGCGTATAAATCATCGATTGCAATTCTATGACCTAATTAAAAGCTTCAATAATTCATTTTTTTTGTAATTATTTATTGAACTCGATCAAACTAGTTTTTGTAGGTTACCAAGCTTATCAAGCAAGACCTTTATCTTTTGGTATGTACCCTTGGTCCAAGCTCTACGAGTTAGAAGATGTTGAAAAAGATTCAAAAGATGTCTAGTTGTGAACTTTTCGCACACTGTGACAATTTTTTCCTAAGGGTGCAACTCAAGTTAAAATTAACTACTTGGATAAATCTTTGTAAGTGAAATTAATCCTTGTTTATGGGTTTTCTTATCGGTAATGTGATGGTCAAGATGTAGTTAAATATAGTATAAACTTCTGGGAAAGTCTATTAGGCCTCATCGGAGGCTACTCATTTTCTCCCTATCTAGTAAATGTGTATTTGTTGCTTTGGGTGAGGTGATATTATCAATCTGTCAATATTGGATGAGCTCATGTACCGAACTTGTCAATATAGGGAAGTATGAGCACATCTCCTTTCCAATATTATATGTTTGATATTATCACCTAATCCAAAGGCAATAAAAACACATTTACTAGATAGTTAAAAAATGAATAGCCTCCAATGAGGTCTCAAATACTTTCAGAAAAACATTGACTATATTTTTACTACATCCTGAGCATTAGTTACTAATAATAAAATTTTATTAATTGCATTTGTTAAACAAAACAAGACGTATTAAACTTTTTAAAATAACTAAAAGTATTAAAATAGGTTTTAATATAAATAATAAAAGGTGTGCTCGTGATATTTTTGCAAAAAGAGAGGTTTTATTAAGGAAAAATCGAAAAAAGTAACATGTTTTAGTTGAAAAAGGTAATTGTACTGCATTTGTTAAAAATAAAAAATAAATAAGCATCTTAAAATTGGTAAACTTTTTAATAATTATAAGTATTAAAATAGGTTTTAAAATGAATAAATAAGTGGTTGCCCATTATATTTTTAGAAAATGAGGGATTTTAGTAAGGAAAAATAGAAAATGTAACATGTTTTAGATGAAAAATGTTATTGCCCGTGTTATTTTTAGAAAATGAGTGGATTTTGTTAAAAAATAGAAAAAGTAATTTATTTTAGCTGAAAAAGGTAATTGGTGATAAATAAATAATGTAATTATTTAATAATATTTAAGATTAATTAAGTATAATCAGGAATTACCAAAAATAAGGTACTAGGTATACCGAACAAACTTTAAATATTTTGTCTTTAATAATACTATCCCGTTATTTTTTAAAATTTATAATTATTTTTAATTTAATGATGATTAAGTCATCATCATTATTCAAGTGAAATTACTCATGAACATAATAAAAGAGAAAATTATGAATTTTTACATTAACAATTCTATTCAACTTACATTTTTTAACATTATATCTCAATGTTCTTTTTTATTTGTTTCAAAATCAACAATGCTGGTCCTTATTAGATTGTCCTTATTAGATTATGGGTACATGGACAAAAGCACACTACTCTTTTTTTAATATCTATAATTATATTAATTTGTATTTTCTTTAATTTTATATGTTATTACTTATTGGACTTTATTTATTAGATTTTAGAGGCTCAATAATTATGTACTGTATCTTTAGTTCCAAAAATCAGATTTGAACGTTTTGGCACACGAAACTCGCAAAATAATGTTTAATTTAATTTAGTGATGGTTTAACAATTATTTTCCAATTAAAAATACACTCAAACCGGAGAGAAAACAAAATTTTATAATATTTATTCATATTTGGTTTAAATTATCAAAATAATCTTTTTAGTAATTGAATATAGTATACCAAATACACTTTTTAATATTACATCCAACAGTTTTCATCTATATATTTTAAGATCTAACAAAATAATCTTTAATATAGTAATGGTTTAACGATTTTGTTTTACAGTTAAAACTACACCAAAACTAAAGATAGAAGAAACTGACAAATTTTTACTTTAAGAATTTTATTTAATTTAAAAAAATTTCATGTATTTGATATAAATTATGATGATACATTTTTAGTATTTTTAATGTAATTCAACCAACAACTGAATACACTTTTTCATATTCGATCCAACCTATCTCATCTATATTTTAAAATCTAACAATTGTTATTATTTTATTGTGTAATAGGAAATAAATATCATTATTAATGGAATTGATCTTTTTGCTAACTTATAATTACTTCTAATCCAATTCTAATACTAATACTTCCACTTTTGACTCATATGTTTTGTAGATAAGACTAAATGGCACTTTGCACCCTTATGTATATTCACTTTTTCACCTTGGTCCTAAATTATTAATTAGAACAGAGTGCATCCCTTAGCTATTAATTTTAATTCACTTTGCACCCTTTTGACTTACAAAGGTTAAAACTTTACAGTCAAGGGTAATGACAAAGGTTAATTAAGTAATTTGCTCATAAAATGAAAAGTAAAGTATAAACAAAATATAATCTCGTATATACGGACTCCCCGCCCTTGTCGTCAATTCATTTCCCCCCCTTTTTCAATTCTATTGAACCGTAAAAGACCTGGTGATTCAGTACCTTAAAAACTTAAACGACTAAATGCGCGGTCGATTAAGAGTAGTCGCCCATGGAAAAATGACTTGGGCTGAAGTTCCTTCAGAATAGTGAGCGAAGGTGTTGGAGAAAGATGAAGAAGTTCCGGTGGTTGACGAACCAGCCGGTTGGGATTGAAATGCCTAATTATGGGGGTACACTTATCTTTCTCTACTTTGTTTTCATCGTGCATGCATGAGTTTATACTTATTTTAATGTTTGTACTTAGTTAAAGGTTTGTTTGTACTTAGTTAAAGGTTTGTATGGTTTTGTGATGTGTATACAATGTTGTAGTGCTTTGTGGTCCCTATTGTGTTTATAAATGTCTCCGTTTAACAATTATGCTCTAGATTTACTGTCAATATGTTACTTGGTTTTTTCTTTAAATTTGTTACCTACTGTAAGTGTATTGAGGGGTATGTATATGTATGTTGCAGAATCCTCCAAATATTTTACAATTAAAGTGCATCATGGTGGGGATTTTGATGATGATCTTAATGGTTACCATGGTGGTGAAATTAGCTACTTTGACATGTGTGCACGATGGCATTTTAATATGTATGACATGGAATCGATGATGACAAAGTTAGGACTGGAGTTAGGGCAATTCTGTTTGTGATTTTGCATTCCGAATACTAAGATAGTTCAAGGATTAATTCCACTTATTAAGAGTGAAGACGTGGAAACATTATCTGACTTCATATGTTATTCTAGTTGTTTGAATTTGTATACCACTGATTCTATGATTGATTTTGGGAGTGATTTCAATGATTTTTCTTTCACTCAATTCGAAGAGGATGAAAGAATTGAAAGGATAGAACAGATTAGGGAAGAGCGTGAATATGGAGATGAAGGTGAAGAATTACCTAAGGAAGATGAAGGGGTAGAAGATGATAAACTTATTTTTGAAGGTGACAGTTGTAATGTGGATTCTAGTTATAGTGACGTAGACATACTTCCAAAGAAGAAGAAAAGAATCCATCCTCCAAATCCTCCTTATAGGACCAGAAAAAGAGGAAGATATTCAATGTTAAGGGTAAGTTACTTCGGTTTTTGTAGCATCCTTCTACTATTAACTCTGTTTTTACTTGTGCTATATCCTTACAATTCACCTATACCTATTGTTATAATACGGACTATTCAAAAATACTGAAGATACCTATTGTGTTGGATGACACTGGTCCTGATGCAAGCCAGCCTAGCATGGAAAGAATCTGCAAAAGGTTGACTAGAATGAAGCAAAAAGATACAAATTTTTGTAACAAACCTCCGAAGAAGCTACACAAGTATATTCTCCTAATTTTATTATGCACATTTTCATCATCTTTTATCTATATGTGTTTTTGATCATGTGATTTTCCATATGTTGGCAATGTAAATTTCTTCTAGGGTTAGACCATCTTGGAATGGTGGGAATAAATACCTTGGAGGTCATCAAATAGTGTATGACTTACAAAATCACACCTATACATACATAGGAAATGGGAATTGACAGGTATACCCTGTTTTCATGCTTGCGCTTACATTTTCTTTCAAAAACAAAGTCCTTTAGATTATATGCATGAGTGCCACAACAAGGAGTGGTATTTGAGGGTCTACATTCATTTACTTGAACCTTTGAATGGAGAGGAGTTTTGGGAGGAAACAAATGAGACACCTATATTACCACCGCTGCCAAGAATTGCTCATGGAAGGCCTAAGAAAAAAAGAGACAAAACTAATGACATTGTTGAAACAAGAGCTAGTGATCCTACTATGATGAAGAGGACTCGTACTTCTCTTAAATGTGGTTGGTGTAATGAATGGGGACACAACACTAGAACATGCAATTCAAAGGTATGACCATCTAAACTGTTTTGCTTTTGTCATTCACATCTATTCAATTTTAATTGACTATAATTAATCTATTTTTAGAGAGTTGACCAAGAAAAGAAGTTAAAAGAAGAGGGAGTACAACCAGATGAAGGAACTTCTAAAGTGAGGACTTGCACTAAATGTAAGTAGGTGGGACACAATAAGGGAACCTGCAAAAATGAAAGTGTTGACACAAACAATGGGAAAAAACCAACACGTGACAAGAAGAATGGGAAGAAACCAAATGTCAAACCTCCAGTCCAACAACCAAATTTCAAGAGCAGTCTAGTTAAGCATGTTTTGAGATCCAGGCTACTGCAACTCATGGAGGTATCATAAGGCCCTTCAATCCACCAACTCAGAAAAAGGGACCAAATTGCATGAATGTTGAAGCAGTTGAGGGGCAGAAGTTCACATCTCTCAAGAATTTGCAAGCAACTAGGTCAATGATGATACTACAATTGTATCTATGAAATGATTTAGTATATTTTTTCCACTAAGGAAGTTCGATATTTGTATGCTAGGAGTTTAACTATTCATTACTAACTTGGCACTAACTTGGCTGTGTTTTTGACAAATACCATGAATTACATACTCTAAACAACATTATAGACTCAATGAAGTTTTAAGCATCCCCTAAAATAGGGAGGTTTGGGAGACATGTATTTAGAAAATACCCAACTTCATGTTATAGATTAGTGTAGGACAAAATTATGTTCCATCCTAAAGTCATGCACAAGCTTACCTTGTTTATTTCTGAAACCAATTCAAGTATAGTTTTATTTTTGTATAAAAAATAAAAGTTTGTAATTTTTTTAAAATATGAAAAGATTGTAATTGTGTTAAAAGTAATTCAAAGTAAATGAGGATAAAATATACTTAAAAACAAATAATTACGAAAACCAAAAGATTATAATTGTGTTAAAAGTAAGTCAAAGTAATTCAAATATTTTTTAGAGGCCCTTTAAAGTCACTAAGTTTGGAAGGGAAGTAGTCAAGAGTTGTGCACAAGAATTTGCTCATGCCAACTTGTCAATTTGAGAAAGTATTCTTCAAGATGATTTCATATGCCAATAAAATAAATAAATACATCTAATTAGTTTTAAAAGTTACCAAAAACATATACAGTGGACACCATCTTTACATGATGAAAAAAATTTAAGACAAGAATACTTAGTAGAAAATTAATTTTTTATAACGTTTAAGTTTATATAAGGGTTCTTGATATTTTCTCACCAAAACTTATTTTGAGCAATGAAAAAATAAATTGTATAAATTTATATTTAATTAATAGAATATAATCCACCTTGGTTAAAATTGTTTAATTTTTTAAATAAAAGAACATGTATTAGACTTTTTAAGCATTTGAATCCGTTGAAATTGTGGGTTAAACAAGCCACATATATATATAAGATTGGAAAATCATTTGTTGGGCTTTTTAAGAAATTTGCAACTTTTAAAGGGTATGAGCCCATTAAGTTAATTTCCCCACATATATAAATAGAGGGGCTGGTTCAACCTTTACCTATATACTAACCCTAACCAAAACCCTTATCTCCGCCTCCCTCTTCAAACTTGACTGGCCGCCTCCAACCAAAAATCGCATCTTAGCCTCCCTCGTTGAAACATCATCTACTAACACTAACCAAAATACCTCATAATACCTCATAATACCTCATAACCCAACCCGCATACATTTAGAGCATTTCTAGAACTCTGGTTATATATCTCTTTTCACACGCTACACATATTTATACACAAACCCATATTTCTCAAATCTCATTGATTCACCCCACATATATCACAATATAACTAGAACAACTGAGAAAGATTTGATGAATATAAGAACAACGGTCTTTCAAATCGACTAAATCCATTTTGTATACCTAAAGGTAAATTTTTATTTATCAATTTTCACATTCAAGTTTTTACATTGTAGCTGCCAACATACATTATCTTTCTTGGTACAATATATATAACAATGTTTTTTGTGTTTGTTATGTTATGTTGGTTTATGTAGTTAGTTTGATTTCCACATGTATATCTTATACGGGACAAAACTCCATCTTCATTATCAATAAGAATAAATGAGCATAGGATTTGCAGTGTGAGTGTAATTATTCACATTAAAACACCCAATATGTAGAATTAAAATTAATGATTGAATTTTATTTCTATAATTATCTTATAGTATGTACCACAAAGACTCCACCAATCTCTATAGATACTAAATTTTATGTTTTTGCAATGTTGATTGCAATGCCTAAAAGAAACATATTGGTGCAAGAACCACGTGAGTTACATAGGCTCGGGATAAAATAATGTGCCATGTAGAAAAAAGAATGAGGGGGAAGGGAACAGTACAGACAATATTCGTGCGTTGATTTTGTTTTCGTACTAGCAAATTTGTTATCATTGCCTTTAAATTACTAATATACTGTAATTAGATATGTAAAACTAATCCCCAAGTGTTGATTTTAGTTACATGTAATTAGGATTTGTTACCTTGTTAAGATATTATGGCTTGCGTATAAATCATCGATTGCTATTCTATTACCTAATTAAAAGCTTCAATAATTCATTTTTTTGTAATTATTTATTCAACTCCATCAAACTAGTTCTTGTACGTTACGAAGCTTATCAAGCAAGGCGTTTATCTTTTGGTATGTACCCTTGGTCCAAGCTCTACGAGTGAGAAGATGTTGAAAAAGATTCAAAAGATGTCTAGTTGTGAACTTTTCGCACACTGTGACAATTCTTCCTAAGGGTGCAACTCAAGTTAAAATTAACAACTTTGATAAATCTTTGTAAGTGAAATTACTCCTTCCCGCATGATTGCTTTATCGGTTTACTTATCAGTAATGTGATGGTCAAGATGTAGTTAAATGTAGTATTAACTTCTGGGAAAGTCTATTAGGCCTCATTGGAGGCTACTCATTTTCTCCATATCTAGTAAATGTGTATTTGTTGCTTTCGGTGAGATGATGTTATCGAGCTGTCAATATTGGATGAGCTCATGTACCGAACTTGTCAATATGGGGAAGTATGAGCACATCTTCTTTCCCATATTATATGTTGGATATTATCACCTAATCCAAAGGCAACAAAAACACATTTACTAGATAGTTAAAAAATGAATAGCCTCGAATGAGGTCTCAAATACATTCAGAGAAGCTTTGACTATATTTTTACTACATCCTGAGCATTAGTTACTAATAAGTCTACGTGATAAAGTAATCTTGTGGGACGGGGTAATTTCACTTTGAAAGATTTCTCCAAATCATTAATTTTATCTTGAGTTGCAACCTTAGGCAGATTTGTCACAGCCTCCAAAGTTCACAACCAGACATTTGGTAAGAATTATAATGAAAGGAAAGCTTTATTATTCTTCTTTTTTTTCAACTTAAAATACCCTCATGACATATGGTCCGAAAAAAAATGTTGTTTGTGTTTGTTTAGGATTTGCAGCGTGAGTGTAATTATTCACATTAAATCACCCAATACGTAGAATTAAAATTCATGATTGAATTTTATTTCTATAATTATCTTATATATATTAGTACCACAAAGACTCCACCAATCTCTATAGATACTAAATTTTATGTTTTTGCAATGTTGATTGCAATGCCTAAAAGAAATATAGTGGTGCAAGAACCACGTGAGATACATAGGCTCGGGATAAAATAATGTGCCATATAGAAGAAATAATGAGGGGGAAGGGGAACAGTAGAGACAATATTCGTCGGTTGATTTTGTTTTCGTACTAGCAAATTTGTTATCATTGCCTTTATATTAGTAATATACTGTAATTAGATATGTAAAACTAATCCCCAAGGGTTGATTTTAGTTACATGTAATTAGGATTTGTTACCTTGTTAAGATATTATGGCTTGCGTATAAATCATCGATTGCTATTCTATTACCTAATTAAAAGCTTCAATAATTCATTTTTTTGTAATTATTTATTCAACTCCATCAAACTAGTTCTTGTACGTTACAAAGCTTATCAAGCAAGGCGTTTATCTTTTGGTATGTACCCTTGGTCCAAGCTCTACGAGTGAGAAGATGTTGAAAAAGATTCAAAAGATGTCTAGTTGTGAACTTTTCGCACACTGTGACAATTCTTCCTAAGGGTGCAACTCAAGTTAAAATTAACAACTTTGATAAATCTTTGTAAGTGAAATTACTCCTTCCCGCATGATTGCTTTATCGGTTTGCTTATCGGTAATGTGATGGTCAAGATGTAGTTAAATATAGTATTAACTTCTGGGAAAGTCTATTAGGCCTCATTGGAGGCTACTCATTTTCTCCATATCTAGTAAATGTGTATTTTTTGCT
This sequence comes from Heracleum sosnowskyi, assembly GCA_030848705.1. Taxonomy (NCBI): domain Eukaryota; kingdom Viridiplantae; phylum Streptophyta; class Magnoliopsida; order Apiales; family Apiaceae; genus Heracleum; species Heracleum sosnowskyi. Next base: position 107,894,598 of record CM061240.1, on the reverse strand, counting down.
TTGGGTGAGATGATGTTATCGAGCTGTCAATATTGGATGAGCTCATGTACCGAACTTGTCAATATGGGCAAGTATGAGCACATCTTCTTTCCCATATTATATGTTGGATATTATCACCTAATCCAAAGGCAACAAAAACACATTTACTAGATAGTTAAAAAATGAATAGCCTCGAATGAGGTCTCAAATACATTCAGAGAAGCTTTGACTATATTTTTACTACATCCTGAGCATTAGTTACTAATAAGTCTACCTGATAAAGTAATCTTGTGGGACGGGGTAATTTCACTTTGAAAGATTTCTCCAAATCATTAATTTTATCTTCAGTTGCAACCTTAGGCAGATTTGTCACAGCCTCCAAAGTTCACAACCAGACATTTGGTAAGAATTATAATGAAAGGAAAACTTTATTATTCTTCTTTTTTTTCAACTTAAAATACCCTCATGACATATGGTCCGAAAAAAAATGCTGTTTGTGTTTGTTTAGGATTTGCAGTGTGAGTGTAATTATTCACATTAAATCACCCAATACGTAGAATTAAAATTCATGATTGAATTTTATTTCTATAATTATCTTATATATATTAGTACCACAAAGACTCCACCAATCTCTATAGATACTAAATTTTATGTTTTTGCAATGTTGATTGCAATGCCTAAAAGAAATATAGTGGTGCAAGAACCACGTGAGATACATAGGCTCGGGATAAAATAATGTGCCATATAGAAGAAATAATGAGGGGGAAGGGGAACAGTAGAGACAATATTCGTCCGTTGATTTTGTTTTCGTACTAGCAAATTTGTTATCATTGCCTTTATATTAGTAATATACTGTAATTAGATATGTAAAACTAATCCCCAAGGGTTGATTTTAGTTACATGTAATTAGGATTTGTTACCTTGTTAAGATATTATGGCTTGCGTATAAATCATCGATTGCTATTCTATTACCTAATTAAAAGCTTCAATAATTCATTTTTTTGTAATTATTTATTCAACTCCATCAAACTAGTTCTTGTACGTTACAAAGCTTATCAAGCAAGGCGTTTATCTTTTGGTATGTACCCTTGGTCCAAGCTCTACGAGTGAGAAGATGTTGAAAAAGATTCAAAAGATGTCTAGTTGTGAACTTTTCGCACACTGTGACAATTCTTCCTAAGGGTGCAACTCAAGTTAAAATTAACAACTTTGATAAATCTTTGTAAGTGAAATTACTCCTTCCCGCATGATTGCTTTATCGGTTTGCTTATCGGTAATGTGATGGTCAAGATGTAGTTAAATATAGTATTAACTTCTGGGAAAGTCTATTAGGCCTCATTGGAGGCTACTCATTTTCTCCATATCTAGTAAATGTGTATTTGTTGCTTTGGGTGAGATGATGTTATCGAGCTGTCAATATTGGATGAGCTCATGTACCGAACTTGTCAATATGGGGAAGTATGAGCACATCTTCTTTCCCATATTATATGTTGGATATTATCACCTAATCCAAAGGCAACAAAAACACATTTACTAGATAGTTAAAAAATGAATAGCCTCGAATGAGGTCTCAAATACATTCAGAGAAGCTTTGACTATATTTTTACTACATCCTGAGCATTAGTTACTAATAAGTCTACCTGATAAAGTAATCTTGTGGGACGGGGTAATTTCACTTTGAAAGATTTCTCCAAATCATTAATTTTATCTTCAGTTGCAACCTTAGGCAGATTTGTCACAGCCTCCAAAGTTCACAACCAGACATTTGGTAAGAATTATAATGAAAGGAAAGCTTTATTATTCTTCTTTTTTTTCAACTTAAAATACCCTCATGACATATGGTCCGAAAAAAAATGCTGTTTGTGTTTGTTTAGGATTTGCAGTGTGAGTGTAATTATTCACATTAAATCACCCAATACGTAGAATTAAAATTCATGATTGAATTTTATTTCTATAATTATCTTATATATATTAGTACCACAAAGACTCCACCAATCTCTATAGATACTAAATTTTATGTTTTTGCAATGTTGATTGCAATGCCTAAAAGAAATATAGTGGTGCAAGAACCACGTGAGATACATAGGCTCGAGATAAAATAATGTGCCATATAGAAGAAATAATGAGGGGGAAGGGGAACAGTAGAGACAGTATTCGTCCGTTGATTTTGTTTTCGTACTAGCAAATTTGTTATCATTGCCTTTATATTAGTAATATACTGTAATTAGATATGTAAAACTAATCCCCAAGGGTTGATTTTAGTTACATGTAATTAGGATTTGTTACCTTGTTAAGATATTATGGCTTGCGTATAAATCATCGATTGCTATTCTATTACCTAATTAAAAGCTTCAATAATTCATTTTTTTGTAATTATTTATTCAACTCCATCAAACTAGTTCTTGTACGTTACAAAGCTTATCAAGCAAGGCGTTTATCTTTTGGTATGTACCCTTGGTCCAAGCTCTACGAGTGAGAAGATGTTGAAAAAGATTCAAAAGATGTCTAGTTGTGAACTTTTCGCACACTGTGACAATTCTTCCTAAGGGTGCAACTCAAGTTAAAATTAACAACTTTGATAAATCTTTGTAAGTGAAATTACTCCTTCCCGCATGATTGCTTTATCGGTTTGCTTATGGGTAATGTGATGGTCAAGATGTAGTTAAATATAGTATTAACTTCTGGGAAAGTCTATTAGGCCTCATTGGAGGCTACTCATTTTCTCCATATCTAGTAAATGTGTATTTGTTGCTTTGGGTGAGATGATGTTATCGAGCTGTCAATATTGGATGAGCTCATGTACCGAACTTGTCAATATGGGGAAGTATGAGCACATCTTCTTTCCAATATTATATGTTGGATATTATCACCTAATCCAAAGGCAACAAAAACACATTTACTAGATAGTTAAAAAATGAATAGCCTCGAATGAGGTCTCAAATACATTCAGAGAAGCTTTGACTATATTTTTACTACATCCTGAGCATTAGTTACTAATAAGTCTACCTGATAAAGTAATCTTGTGGGACGGGGTAATTTCACTTTGAAAGATTTCTCCAAATCATTAATTTTATCTTCAGTTGCAACCTTAGGTAGATTTGTAACAGCCTCCAAAGTTCACAACCAGACATTTGGTAAGAATTATAATGAAAGGAAAGCTTTATTATTCTTCTTTTTTTTCAACTTAGAATACCCTCATGACATATGGTCCGAAAAAAAATGTTGTTTGTGTTTGTTTAGGATTTGCAGTGTGAGTGTAATTATTCACATTAAAACACCCAATACGTAGAATTAAAATTCATGATTGAATTTTATTTTTATAATTATCTTATATATATTAGTACCACAAAGACTCCACCAATCTCTATAGATACTAAATTTTATGTTTTTGCAATGTTGATTGCAATGCCTAAAAGAAATATAGTGGTGCAAGAACTACGTGAGATACATAGGCTCGGGATAAACTAATGTGACATATAGAAGAAATAATGAGGGGGAAGGGGAACAGTGGAGACAATATTCGTCCGTTGATTTTGTTTTTGTACTAGCAAATTTGTTATCATTGCCTTTATATTAGTAATATACTGTAATGAGATATGTAAAACTAATCCCCAAGTGTTGATTTTAGTTACATGTAATTAGGATTTGTTACCTTGTTAGGATATTATGGCTTGTGTATAAATCATCAATTGATATTCTATGACCTAATTAAAAGATTCAATAATTCATTTTTTTGTAATTATTTATTCAACTCGATCAAACTAGTTTTTGTACATTACGAAGCTTATCAAGCAAGGCGTTTATCTTTTGGTATGTACCCTTGGTCCAAGCTCTACGAGTTAGAAGATGTTGAAAAAGATTCAAAAGATATCTAGTTGTGAACTTTTCGCACACTGTGACAATTCTTCCTAAGGGTGCAACTCAAGTTAAAATTAATAACTTTGATTAATCTTTGTAAGTGAAATTACTCCTTCCCACATGATTGCTTTATCGGTTTGCTTATCGGTAATGTGATGGTCAAGATGTAGTTAAATATAGCATAAACTTTTGGGAAAGTCTATGAGGCCTCATTCGAGGCTACTCATTTTCTCCATATCTAGTAAATGTGTATTTGTTGCTTTGGGTGAGGTGATATTATCGAGCTGTCAATATTGGATGAGTTCATGTACCGAACTTGTCAATATGGGGAAGTATGAGCACCTCCTTTCCAATATTATATGTTTGATTTTATCACCTAATCCAAACGCAACAAAAACAAATTTACTAGATAGTTAAAAAATGAATAGCCTCGAATGAGGTCTCAAATATTTTTACAGAAGCTTTGACTATATTTTTACTACATCCTGAGCATTAGTTACTAATAAGTCTACCTGAGGGGAAGGGGTAATTTCACTTTGAAAGATTTCTCCAAATCATTAATTTTATCTTCAGTTGCAACCTTAGGCAGATTTGTCACAGCCTCCAAAGTTCACTATTCATTTTTTTAAACTTAAAATACGCTCATGTACATATGGTCCGAACAAAAATGTTTTTTGTGTTTGTTTAGGATTTGCAGTGTGAGTGTAATTATTCCCATTAAAACACCCAATACGTAGAATTAAAATTCATGATTGAATTTTATTTCTATAATTATCTTATATATATTTGTACCACAAAGACTCCACCAATCTCTATAGATACTAAATTTTATGTTTTTGCAATGTTGATTGCAATGCCTAAAAGAAACATAGTGGTGCAAGAACCACGTGAGATACATAGGCTCGGGATAAAATAATGTGCCATACAGAAGAAATAATGAGGGGGAAGGGGAACCAGTACAAACAATATTCGTGCGTTGATTTTTTTTTCCTACTACCAAATTTGTTATCATTGCCTTTAAATTAGTAATATACTATAATGAGATATGTAAAACTAATCCCGAAGTGTTGATTTTAGTTACATGTAATTAGGATTTGTTACCTTGTTAAGATATTATGGCTTGGGTATAAATCATCGATTGCAATTCTATGACCTAATTAAAAGCTTCAATAATTCATTTTTTTGTAATTATTTATTGAACTCGATCAAACTAGTTTTTGTACGTTACGAAGCTTATCAAACAAGACCTTTATCTTTTGGTATGTACCCTTGGTCCAAGCTCTACGAGTTAGAAGATGTTGAAAAAGATTCAAAAGATGTCTAGTTGTGAACTTTTCGCACACTGTGACAATTTCTTCCAAAGGGTGCAACTCAAGTTAAAATTAACTACTTGGATAAATCTTTGTAAGTGAAATTAATCCTTCTTTATGGGTTTTCTTATCGGTAATGTGATGGTCAAGATGTAGTTAAATATAGTATAAACTTCTGGGAAAGTCTATTAGGCCTCATCGGAGGCTACTCATTTTCTCCCTATCTAGTAAATGTTTATTTGTTGCTTTGGGTGAGTTGATATTATCAAGCTGTCAATATTGGATGAGCTCATGTACCGAACTTGTCAATATAGGGAAGTATGAGCACATCTCCTTTCCAATATTATATGTTTGATATTATCACCTAATCCAAAGGCAATAAAAACACATTTACTAGATAGTTAAAAAATGAATAGCCTCCAATGAGGTCTCAAATACTTTCAGAAAAACATTGACTATATTTTTACTACATCCTCAGCATTAGTTACTAATAATAAAATTTTATTAATTGCATTTGTTAAACAAAACAAGACGTATTAAACTTTTTAAAATAACTAAAAGTATTAAAATAGGTTTTAATATAAATAATAAACGGTGTGCTCGTGATATTTTTGCAAAAAGAGAGGTTTTATTAAGGAAAAATCGAAAAAAGTAACATGTTTTAGTTGAAAAAGGTAATTGTACTGCATTTGTTAAAAATAAAAAATAAATAAGCATCTTAAAATTGGTAAACTTTTTAATAATTATAAGTATTAAAATAGGTTTTAAAATGAATAAATAAGTGGTTGCCCATTATATTTTTAGAAAATGAGGGATTTTAGTAAGGAAAAATAGAAAATGTAACATGTTTTAGATGAAAAATGTTATTGCCCGTGTTATTTTTAGAAAATGAGTGGATTTTGTTAAAAAATAGAAAAAGTAATTTATTTTAGCTGAAAAGGGTAATTGGTGATAAATAAATAATGTAATTATTTAATAATATTTAAGATTAATTAAGTATAATCAGGAATTACCAAAAATAAGGTACTAGGTATACCGAACAAACTTTAAATGTTTTGTCTTTAATATTTTTTAAAATTTATAATTATTTTTAATTTAATGATGATTAAGTCATCATCATTATTCAAGTGAAATTACTCATGAACAGAATAAAAGAGAAAATTATGAATTTTTACATTAACAATTCTATTCAACTTACATTTTTTAACATTATATCTCAATGTTCTTTTTTATTTGTTTCAAAATCAACAATGCTGGTCCTTATTAGATTGTCCTTATTAGATTATGGGTACATGGACAAAAGCACACTACTCTTTTTTTAATATCTATAATTATATTAATTTGTATTTTCTTTAATTTTATATGTTATTACTTATTGGACTTTATTTATTAGATTTTAGAGGCTCAATAATTATGTACTGTATCTTTAGTTCCAAAAATCAGATTTGAACGTTTTGGCACACGAAACTCACAAAATAATGTTTAATTTAATTTAGTGATGGTTTAACAATTATTTTCCAATTAAAAATACACTCAAACCGGAGAGAAAACAAAATTTTACAATATTTATTCATATTTGGTTTAAATTATCAAAATAATCTTTTTAGTAATTGAATATAGTATACCAAATACACTTTTTAATATTACATCCAACAGTTTTCATCTATAGAATTTTATTTAATTTAAAAAAATTTCATGTATTTGATATAAATTATGATAATACATTTTTAGTATTTTTAATGTAATTCAACCAACAACTGAATACACTTTTTCATATTCGATCCAACCTATCTCATCTATATTTTAAAATCTAACAATTGTTATTATTTTATTGTGTAATAGGAAATAAATATCATTATTAATGGAATTGATCTTTTTGCTAACTTATAATTACTTCTAATCCAATTCTAATACTAATACTTCCACTTTTGACTCATATGTTTTGTAGATAAGACTAAATGGCACTTTGCACCCCTTATGTATATTCACTTTTTCACCTTGGTCCTAAATTATTAATTAAAACAGAGTGCATCCCTTAGCTATTAATTTTAATTCACTTTGCACCCTTTTGACTTACAAAGGTTAAAACTTTACAGTCAAGGGTAATGACAAAGGTTAATTAAGTAATTTGCTCATAAAATGAAAAGTAAAGTATAAACAAAATATAATCTCGTATATACGGACTCCCCGCCGTTGTCGTCAATTCATTACCCCCCCCCCTTTTTCAATTCTATTGAACCGTAAAAGACCTGGTGATTCAGTACCTTAAAAACTTAAACGACTAAATGCGCGGTCGATTAAGAGTAATCGCCCATGGAAAAACGACTTGGGCTGAAGTTCCTTCAGAATAGTGAGCGAAGGTGTTGGAGAAAGATGAAGAAGTTCCGGTGGTTGACGAACCAGCCGGTTGGGATTGAAATGCCTAATTATGGGGGTACACTTATCTTTCTCTACTTTGTTTTCATCGTGCATGCATGAGTTTATACTTATTTTAATGTTTGTACTTAGTTAAAGGTTTGTTTGTACTTAGTTAAAGGTTTGTATGGTTTTGTGATGTGTATACAATGTTGTAGTGCTCTGTGGTCCCTATTGTGTTTATAACTGTCTCCGTTTAACAATTATGCTCTAGATTTACTGTCAATATGTTACTTGGTTTTTTCTTTAAATTTGTTACCTACTGTAAGTGTATTGAGGGGTATGTATATGTATGTTGCAGAATCCTCCAAATATTTTACAATTAAAGTGCATCATGGTGGGGATTTTGATGATGATCTTAATGGTTACCATGGTGGTGAAATTAGCTACTTTGACATGTGTGCACGATGGCATTTTAATATGTATGACATGGAATCGATGATGACAAAGTTAGGACTGGAGTTAGGGCAATTCTGTTTGTGATTTTGCATTCTGAATACTAAGATAGTTCAAGGATTAATTCCACTTATTAAGAGTGAAGACGTGGAAACATTATCTGACTTCGTATGTTATTCTAGTTGTTTGAATTTGTATACCACTGATTCTATGATTGATTTTGGGAGTGATTTCAATGATTTTTCTTTCACTCAATTCGAAGAGGATGAAAGAATTGAAAGGATAGAACAGATTAGGGAAGAGCGTGAATATGGAGATGAAGGTGAGGAATTACCTAAGGAAGATGAAGGGGTAGAAGATGATAAACTTATTTTTGAAGGTGACAGTTGTAATGTGGATTCTAGTTATAGTGACGTAGACATACTTCCAAAGAAGAAGAAAAGAATCCCTCCTCCAAATCCTCCTTATAGGACCAGAAAAAGAGGAAGATATTCAATGTTAAGGGTAAGTTACTTCGGTTTTTGTAGCATCCTTCTACTATTAACTCTGTTTTTACTTGTGCTATATCCTTACAATTCACCTATACCTATTGTTATAATAGGGACTATTCAAAAATACTGAAGATACCTATTGTGTTGGATGACACTGGTCCTGATGCAAGCCAGCCTAGCATGGAAAGAATCTGCAAAAGGTTGACTAGAATGAAGCAAAAAGATACAAATTTTTGTAACAAACCTCCGAAGAAGCTACACAAGTATATTCTCCTAATTTTATTATGCACATTTTCATCATCTTTTATCTATATGTGTTTTTGATCATGTGATTTTCCATATGTTGGCAATGTAAATTTCTGCTAGGGTTAGACCATCTTGGAATGGTGGGAATAAATACCTTGGAGGTCATCAAATAGTGTATGACTTACAAAATCACACCTATGCATACATAGGAAATGGCAATTGACAGGTATACCCTGTTTTCATGCTTGTGCTTACATTTTCTTTCAAAAACAAAGTCCTTTAGATTATATGCATGAGTGCCACAAGAAGGAGTGGTATTTGAGGGTCTACATTCATTTACTTGAACCTTTGAATGGAGAGGAGTTTTGGGAGGAAACAAATGAGACACCTATATTACCACCGCTGCCAAGAATTGCTCATGGAAGGCCTAAGAAAAAAAGAGACAAAACTAATGACATTGTTGAAACAAGAGCTAGTGATCCTACTATGATGAAGAGGACTCATACTTCTCTTAAATGTGGTTGGTGTAATGAATGGGGACACAACACTAGAACATGCAATTCAAAGGTATGACCATCTATATGTTGGATGTCTTAATCTAAATGTTTTATTTATTTATTATGCTTTGTTTTGAATAAGTCTTGGCTGTTGCATAGTTTATGGACATGACCAAGTAGTAGTAGAGTGTTAGCTGGAGTCTCAGGTCGTGGAGCTTTTACAGGAGGTTGTTCCTGGTTTTTAGGTAGTCACTATGTCTGCTTTCCTTATTTTAGTTGTAATTAGTTTCTTCAAGTTAATGTGAGAAGAACCAATAATTCCATTCAGCAAATCTGTCTAACATAGTATTTCAATATTAATCCATCATCTAGTATCAGAGCAAGGTGATTAATGGCAACCGAATCAAGCAAATCGAAGGATGGTACTTTTGGGTTAAGCTACCCAATGCTCACACGTTCAAACTACACAGCCTGGGCTCTGAAAATGACTGTCTTTATGCAGGCTTATGGCGTCTGGGAGGCTGTTGAACCCAAGGATACAAAGGCTATCGTAGACGATTAAATGGATAAGAGAGCACTGGCAATCATCTATCAAGGGATACCCGAAGACATGCTCCTGTCACTTGCAGCGAAGAAAACCTCGAAACAAGCTTGGGATGCTATCAAAACTTTATGTCTGGGAGCAGACAAGGTCAAAAAGGCGCGAGCCCAGACTCTAAAAGCTGAATTCGAAGCTCTCAGTATGAAGGAGGGAGATCAGTTAGACAATTTCTGCATGAGACTCAATAGCCTGGTAACAAATATTCGGGCTTTGGGAGAAAGCGTTGAGGAAACATATGTTGTTAAAAAATTGCTGAGGGCTGTGCCGACTAAGTTTCTACAGATAGCATCGGCTATCGAACAATTTGGGGACTTAGAGACCATGACAGTAGAGGAAGTGGTAGGTTCTTTAAAAGCACACGAGGAACGTCTGCGAGGACAAGAAGACAGCAATGGAGGACAACAACAATTGCTTCTCACTAAGGACGAATGGTCCAAGAGAGAGCACAGTGAAGGGAAGCTCCTTCTCACGAGAGAGGAATGGTTGAAAAGAAAGAACAAAGGAGAGAATGACAACCGTGGAAGAGACAATCGGGGAAGTCGTGATCGAAGCAGAGTAAGATGTTTCAATTGTCTTGGATACGGCCATTTTGCTGCCGAGTGCAGAAAACCCAGACGTGAGAAAGAAACAAAATTGGAGGCAAATCTCAGCCGGGTAAATGATGACGAACCTGCACTTTTAATGACAGAATATGAAGACAGTACAGCTAAATTGGTCTTGCTAAATCAAGGAGACAATGCAGAAGTGAAGGAAGAAAATATTTGGTACCTTGACAACGGAGCGAGTAATCACATGACAGGACGTCGGGAAAAATTTTCATCATTGGATGAAACAGTGGGAGGCCAAGTTAAGTTCGGAGATGGGTCACTTGTAAGCATAAAGGGGAAAGGATCTATCCCCATCACATGTAAGAATGGTGAAAAACGAGTACTCAATGAGGTATATTTTATCCCTACACTTCGTAGTAACATTATTAGTCTTGGACAATTGTCGGAGGAGGGGAATAAAGTTATACTTAGTGGAGAATTTTTATGGATTTATGATACATCTGATAAACTTCTTGTCAAAGTACAATGAGCTTCCAACAGGTTGTACAAAATTCATATTGAGGAGAACAAACCAATGTGTTTGTTAACAAGAAATGAAGAAGTGATGTGGCTTTGGCATCGTCGACTTGGACATACTAATTTCCAGGCAATGTCGTTGCTCTCCAAGCACAATATGGCATATGGTTTACCATTAATCAAGAATCCGAAAGGAGTTTGTAACGGCTGTCTTTTGTCTAAACAGTCCCGAAAACCTTTCCCAACGCAGTCACAATTCAACGCCAAGTCTACACTCGAGTTGGTACATACCGACCTTTGTGGCCCTTTATCACCCACGACGCCAGCCGGGAACAGGTATTTCATGTTGATAGTGGATGATTACAGTCGATTAATGTGGGTGTTCATGCTAAAGTCCAAGGATGAGTCACTGGCAATGTTCAAGAAGTTTAAAGCACAGGTTGAAAATACCGGGAAAGGCAAAATTCGAGTACTCCGAACCGATCGAGGAGGTGAGTTTTGCTCAAAAGCATTCACTCAATACTGTGAAGACGAAGGCATAACAAGACATTATACGGCCCCCTATTCCCCTCAGCAGAATGGGGTCATTGAAAGACGTAACCGAACTGTTGTTGCAATGGCCCGAAGCATGCTCAAGGAGAGACGAGTGCCAACTACAATGTGGGGCGAGGCTGTCAGACATGCCGTATATGTGCTGAACAAAATGCCCACTCGAGCACTATCAAACCTCACACCTTATGAGGCTTGGACAGGGAATAAACCCAACCTACATCATCTGCGTGTTTTTGGATGTATTGCCCATATGAAGGTACCCACTGCACAGCTGAAGAAACTGGATGATAGGAGCAAACATGTTGTCTATTTTGGGCGTGAACCTGGCACAAAAGCATACAGGCTGTTTGATCCACATTCAGGTTCAATTCTTGTCAATCGAGATGTCGTTTTTGAAGAAGAAAAAGGTTGACCATGGGAACTCACTGAGAAGCCAGAACAACTCGTGTTTGGTACACTCACAGTATCTGACATCACAGAAGAGGACACATCAAGTGAAAGAATCGAAGAAAACGAGCCAACAACTCCCATTAGCGACAGAACAGTTACTCAGGCCGTCACACCCTCAAACCTGACTTCCAGTCAGAATAGCGTTTCAAATAGAAGTGGTGAATCTACCACGTCTGATGAAAGCGAACCCAGAAAGTTTCGGTCAATGGATGCAGTTTATGAGGAGTCTGAATGTGTTGAGTTGCCAGAGGATGAATTATTTTTACTTGGAGTTGAGGAACCAGTAACGTACGAGCAAGCTTCAACAAAGCAGGTCTGGACAGATGCAATGCAGAGTGAGATTCAATCCATTGAACACAACAAGACTTGGGAACTCGTCGATCTACCCAAGGGACAGCGACCTATTGGCCTAAAATGGGTCTTCAAAGTTAAGAGAAATGCAAATGGGGAGATTATCAAACACAAAGCGAGGTTAGTCGCAAAGGGATATGTCCAGCGTTATGGTATAGACTTTGAAGAAGTATTTGCCCCTGTAACAAGGCTCGAAACTGTTCGTTTGATCTTGGCTCTTGCAGCGGAAAATGAGTGGGAAGTGCACCATCTAGACGTCAAGTCAGCTTTTCTCAATGGTGAGCTAAAGGAGGTTGTTTATGTGAAGCAACCAAAAGGCTTTGAGAAAAGGGGTCAGGAAAACAAGGTGTACAAGCTACTCAAGGCTCTCTATGGTTTACGACAAGCTCCACGTGCTTGGTACGCACGTTTAAACAAATGTTTGGTAGGACTTGGTTTCAAAAAGTGTCCATACGAGCACGCCGTGTATACACGAAGGGAAGGTACTGAGTCGTTGATTATTGGGGTCTATGTCGACGATTTGATTATAACGGGAACTAATGTGTCTGATATTGTTAAGTTCAAGAAACAAATGGCCAAGGAGTTTGAGATGAGCGATTTAGGTCAATTGTCTTATTACCTCGGACTCGAGGTTGAGCAAGGGCATGGTTACATTAAGTTGAAGCAACAATCCTATGCCAGAAAAATTCTGCAGAAAGCTGGTATGGAAGATTGTAACTCTGCAAAATACCCGATGGAACATAATCTTCAACTGCACAAGGATGAGACAGGAGAGGCCGTAGATTTAACAAAGTTCAAGAGTTGTGTAGGAGGACTGAGATATTTGGTCCATACGCGTCCTGATATAGCCTATGTCGTGGGCATTGTTAGCAGATTAATGGAACGACCAACGTCCATGCACCTCAATGCTGTGAAGAGAATTTTTCGATATGTTAAAGGAATGTTGAATTACGGATTGACATATGTTAAGGGGGAAGGAAACTATTTGCTCTCAGGTTATTCGGACAGTGATTTAGCTGGGAGTGTGGATGACCGGAAGAGTACAGGGGGTATGGCATTTTACTTGGATGAGAACTTAATCACATGGGTATCACAGAAACAGAGGTGTGTGGCACTCTCATCTTGTGAAGCAGAGTTTATGGCAGCTACGGCCGTAGCGTGTCAAGGAATATGGCTGAAGGGAGTTTTGGGACAGATTTCAAATATGAAAACGGGGCCAGTCACGCTATACATCGACAACAGGTCAGCATTGGATTTGGCAAAGAATCCAACTTTTCACGGGAGAAGTAAGCATATAGACTTGAGGTACCATTTCATACGTGATTGTGTGGAGAAAGGGATGATAATCATAAAGCATGTTCGTACGACTGAACAACGTGCAGACATCCTTACGAAAGCTTTGGCTGTTACTAAGTTTGAGAAGATGCGACGTTTACTGGGTGTCAAGGATCTCAGCATTTAGATTACGGGAGTGATATGTTGGATGTCTTAATCTAAATGTTTTATTTATTTATTATGCTTTGTTTTGAATAAGTCTTGGCTGTTGCATAGTTTATGGACATGACCAAGTAGTAGTAGAGTGTTAGCTGGAGTCTCAGGTCGTGGAGCTTTTACAGGAGGTTGTTCCTGGTTTTTAGGTAGTCACTATGTCTGCTTTCCTTATTTTAGTTGTAATTAGTTTCTTCAAGTTAATGTGAGAAGAACCAATAATTCCATTCAGCAAATCTGTCTAACATAGTATTTCAATATTAATCCATCACTAAACTGTTTTGCTTTTGTCATTCACATCTATTCAATTTTCATTGACTATAATTAATCTATTTTTAGAGAGTTGACCAAGAAAAGAAGTTAAAAGAAGAGGGAGTACAACCAGATGAAGGAACTTCTAAAGTGAGGACTTGCACTAAATGTAAGCAAGTGGGACACAATAAGGGAACCTGCAAAAATGAAAGTGTTGACACAAACAATGGGAAAAAACCAACACGTGACAAGAAGAATGGGAAGAAACCAAATGTCAAACCTCCAATCCAACAACCAAATTTCAAGAGCAGTCTAGTTAAGCATGTTTTGAGATCCAGGCTACTGCAACTCATGGAGGTATCATAAGGCCCTTCAATCCACCAACTCAGAAAAAGGGACCAAATTGCATGAATGTTGAAGGAGTTGAGGCGCAGAAGTTCACATCTCTCAAGAATTTGCAAGCAACTAGGTCAATGATGATACTACAATTGTATCTATGAAATGATTTAGTATATTTTTTCCACTAAGGAAGTTCGATATTTGTATGCTAGGGATTTAACTATTCATTACTAACTTGGCACTAACTTGGCTGTGTTTTTGACAAATACCATGAATTACATACTCTAAACAACATTATAGACTCAATGAAGTTTTAAGCATCCCCTAAAATAGGGAGGTTTGGGAGACATGTATTTAGAAAATACCCAACTGCATGTTATAGATTAGTGTAGGACAAAATTATGTTCCATCCTAAAGTCATGCACAAGCTTACCTTGTTTATTTTTGAAACCAATTCAAGTATAGTGTTATTTTTGTATAAAAAATAAAAGTTTGTAATTTTTTAAAAATATGAAAAGATTGTAATTGTGTTAAAAGTAATTCAAAGTAAATGAGGATAAAATATACTTAAAAACAAATAATTACGAAAACGAAAAGATTATAATTGTGTTAAAAGTAAGTCAAAGTAATTCAAATATTTTTTAGAGGCCCTTTAAAGTCACTAAGTTTGGAAGGGAAGTAGTCAAGAGTTGTGCACAAGAATTTGCTCATGCCAACTTGTCAATTTGAGAAAGTATTCTTCAAGATGATTTCATATGCCAATAAAATAAATAAATACATCTAATTAGTTTTAAAAGTTACCAAAAACATATACAGTGGACACCATCTTTACATGATGAAAAAAATTTAAGACAGCAATACTTAGTAGAAAATTAATTTTTTATAACGTTTAAGTTTATATAAGGGTTCTTGATATTTTCTCACCAAAACTTATTTTGAGCAATGAAAAAATAAATTGTATAAATTTATATTTAATTAATAGAATATAATCCACCTTGGTTAAAATTGTTTAATTTTTTAAATAAAAGAACATGTATTAGACTTTTTAAGCATTTGAATCCGTTGAAATTGTGGGTTAAACAAGCCACATATATATAAGATTGGAAAATCATTTGTTGGGCTTTTTAAGAAATTTGCAACTTTTAAAGGGTATGAGCCCATTAAGTTAATTTCCCCGCATATATAAATAGAGGGGCTCGTTCAACCTTTACCTATATACTAACCCTAACCAAAACCCTTATCTCCGCCTCCTTCTTCAAACTTGACTGGCCGCCTCCAACCAAAAATCGCATCTTAGCCTCCCTCGTTGAAACATCATCTACTAACACTAACCAAAATACCTCATAATACCTCATAACCCAACCCGCATACATCTAGAGCATTTCTAGAACTCTGGTTATATATCTCTTTTCACACGGTACACATATTTATACACAAACCCATATTTCTCAAATCTCAGTGATTCACCCCACATATATCACAATATAACTAGAACAACTGAGAAAGATTTGATGAATATAAGAACAACGGTCTTTCAAATCGACTAAATCCATTTTGTATACCTAAAGGTAAATTTTTATTTATCAATTTTCACATTCAAGTTTTTACATTGTAGCGGCCAACATACATTATCTTTCTTGGTACAATATATATAACAATGTTTTTTGTGTTTGTTATGTTATGTTGGTTTATGTAGTTAGTTTGATTTCCACATGTATATCTTATACGGGACAAAACTCCATCTTCATTATCAATAAGAATAAATGAGCATAGGATTTGCAGTGTGAGTGTAATTATTCACATTAAAACACCCAATATGTAGAATTAAAATTAATGATTGAATTTTATTTCTATAATTATCTTATATATATTAGTACCACAAAGACTCCACCAATCTCTATAGATACTAAATTTTATGTTTTTGCTATGTTGATTGCAATGCCTAAAAGAAACATAGTGGTGCAAGAACCACGTGAGTTACATAGGCTCGGGATAAAATAATGTGCCATGTAGAAGAAAGAATGAGGGGGAAGGGAACAGTACAGACAATATTCGTGCGTTGATTTTGTTTTCGTACTAGAAATTTTTTTATCATTGCCTTTAAATTAGTAATATACTGTAATTAGATATGTAAAACTAATCCCCAAGTGTTGATTTTAGTTACATGTAATTAGGATTTGTTACCTTGTTAAGATATTATGGCTTGCGTATAAATCATCGATTGCTATTCTATGACCTAATTAAAAGCTTCAATAATTCATTTTTTTGTAATTATTTATTCAACTCCATCAAACTAGTTCTTGTACGTTACGAAGCTTATCAAGCAAGGCGTTTATCTTTTGGTATGTACCCTTGGTCCAAGCTCTACGAGTTAGAAGATGTTGAAAAAGATTCAAACGATGTCTAGTTGTGAACTTTTCGCACACTGTGACAATTCTTCCTAAGGGTGCAACTCAAGTTAAAATTAACAACTTTGATAAATCTTTGTAAGTGAAATTACTCCTTCCCGCATGATTGCTTTATCGGTCTGCTTATCGGTAATGTGATGGTCAAGATGTAGTTAAATATAGTATTAACTTCTCGGAAAGTCTATTAGGCCTCATTGGAGGCTACTCATTTTCTCCATATCTAGTAAATGTGTATTTGTTGCTTTGGGTGAGGTGATGTTATCGAGCTGTCAATATTGGATGAGCTCATGTACCGAACTTGTCAATATGGGGAAGTATGAGCACATCTTCTTTCCAATATTATATGTTGGATATTATCACCTAATCCAAAGGCAACAAAAACACATTTACTAGATAGTTAAAAAATGAATAGCCTCGAATGAGGTCTCAAATACATTCAGAGAAGCTTTGACTATATTTTTACTACATCCTGAGCATTAGTTACTAATAAGTCTACCTGATAAAGTAATCTTGTGGGACGGGGTAATTTCACTTTGAAAGATTTCTCCAAATCATTAATTTTATCTTCAGTTGCAACCTTAGGCAGATTTGTCACAGCCTCCAAAGTTCACAACCAGACATTTGGTAAGAATTATAATGAAAGGAAAGCTTTATTATTCTAAAACTTCAAAAATTACAAGAAACACAAAACTAAAAATAGGATTTATAAAAAATTGAAGCTAAAAAAGATATATACCTAATTGAAATTGTGAAACAATTGAAGCTCCAAAAGTCCGTGTTTGAAAGCTCCAATTGAACCCATGTGTAGAAGCCCCAATTGTACCCTTGTGTTAAGCCCCAATTGAAACAAAATAAATTGATAGACTGCTAGGACCCGTGAATAAATTGGTAAAACCACATGTTTAAAGTAGAAGATAGTGAAGAAACCCAGATGTCTTGAAACTGAAGGCTGCGAAGAGAGAGCATCCTGAAGAGAGAGTGTTTTGGGATAAACCTAGTCCCCAAATGTGTTTTAATTGTTTTTAGATATTTAGTTTTTAGAAAAAATAAACCGGGCGGGATAATTTTGGTCAAAGATGTGACCCGCAAATATTTGGGCCTTGATTTTGCTTGCATACTAGCAAACTTGCTTTCACTGCCTTTAAATTAGTAATATACTATAATGAGATATGTAAAACTAATCCCCAAGTGTTGATTTTAGTTACATGTAATTAGGATTTGTTAACTTGTTAAGATATTATGGCTTGCGTATAAATTATCGATTGTTATTCTATGACCTAATTAAAAGCTTCAATAATTCATTTTTTTGTAATTATTTATTCAACTCGATCAAACTTGTTTTTGTACGTTAGGAAGCTTATCAAGCAAGACCTTTATTTTTTGGTATGTACCATTGGTCCTAGCTCTACGACTTAGAAGATGTTGAAAAAGATTCAAAAGATGTCTAGTTGTGAACTTTTCGCAGACGGTGACAATTCTGCCTAACGGTGCAACTCGAGATAAAATTAACAACTTGGATAAATCTTTGTAAGTGAAATTACTCCTTCCCACATGATTGCTTTATTGGTTTGCTTATCGTTAATGTGATGGTCAAGATGTAGCTGAATATAGTATAAACTTCTGGGAAAGTCTATTAGGCCTCATTCGAGGCTACTCATTTTCTCCGTATCTAGTAAATGTGTTTTTGTTGCTTTGGCTGAGGTGATATTTTTGAGCTGTCAATATTGGATGAGCTCATGTACCGAACTTGTCAATATGGGGAAGTATGAACACATCTCCTTTCTAATATTATATGTTGAATATTATAACCTAATCCAAAGGCAACAAAAACACATTTACTAGATAGTTAAAAAATGAATAGCCTCGAATGAGGTCTCAAATACTTTGAGAGAAGCTTTGACTATATTTTTACTACATCATGAGTATTAGTTATTAATAAGTCTACCTGATAAAGCAATCTTGTGGGAAGGGGTAATTGCACTTTTAAAGATTTCTCCAAATTATAATTATATCTTCAGTTGCAAATGAAAGGCATATGTTTAGGCCTATTTGTTTACATCGAGGATTCAACTCAACTTAAACAAGTTTGTAATAAGTAAGTAATAATTCAATTGTCACAGTCACAGGAATCTCAGACTAAGTGAAGTCTTCAAAGAAGTGGATTTATTAAAGTGACATAGGTTTTAGATTTCTGACAGCAAATGTAGAGGTTACAAAGATTGATCAACAGTCAAAAGCAGACAATGGACCACAACTTAAAGTCAAGATGAAGAACATACATTGAAGTTAATCATTTATGAACCAGACAGTGCATCAAATGACAACCTCAACAATGGATATTCTTCATCAAGTTCAAGTGGTTCAAGAATTGGTTTTTGTATTCTATGAGAATTTAAATTCTATTTTAAATTAGTTATTAATTTATTTATTAAATTAATTCATCAGAATTAATTTAGCAAATAAATTAAGTAATTAATTTTTTGAATAAATTAATTCATCAGAATTAATTTGTGAAATAAATTAATTATTAGAATTAATTTAGAATTAGAATTTGAATTAAATTAGAATTCATTAATTAAAATGAACTAGAATGACTACCCACGATAGTCATACCGGTAATCATACCGGCAATCATCGCGGTAGTCATCCCGGTTTGTTTTAGATAATTCTAATTTAATTATCCTAAATTATCATAGTCATGCTAATCCATTTTGGTAGTCATCCAAGGATTTTTAGATAGTCATTCCAGTATTAAATCATAGTCATTCCAGAAAGCAAAAGGCAACACACCTGCAGGTTTTGTCAAGTGGTTAATCAAAAAGGTGATTAACTTTATAAGAAGATTTGATCAAGACAGAAGATTGTTTTTATCAACATCACATTCATAAAAAAACTTTTGTGAAGAACTCTGCCGAATCATTTCTTCTGTGAATTAAATTCTAGAATCATAGTGTTAAATCTAAACCACTAGAATTCATTCACTTGTATTGCTTTGACTATCTAGAGGATTTTTATACCTAGAACGTATCTCAAATTATCAATTATTGTTATATCTTTTTATTACAAAAATAGATAAATTCATGTCGAATTTATTCTAGATTTGTTTTAATTAGTTTGAGATTCAATCTTGTAATGAGTACCTCATTTGTAACACCTTTCAAGTTTCATATAAGTTATATTTAACTTGAATTCTGTTTCATTTAATTCCGCCATAATTTGTTCTTAAATTGTTTGATTCTAAATAGAACAAATTCGATAAAACGGTATAGTTTGTATTCAACCCCCTTCTACAAACTTATCAGGACCTAACAATTGGCATCAGAGCCTTTTGATTAATATACAAATCAAAGATCCAATTGTTTTGAGATTTTTTTCTTAAACTCTGAATTTTTTATTATTCCTAAAAATCTCAAAAGATGTCTACTACACACAAAGTGGGTACAGTCAAAATCTCAATGTTCAGCAAGGAGCATTATCCTATGTGGAAGAAGAAAATGCTCCTATTTCTTAAAGTTGCTAATGTTAAATACATTGATGTGCTGAAGAATGGACCAAGACTCCCTATGATTATTGAGGGGGAGCTAATAGAGAATGATGTTGTTACTAGGGCTGCTAGGATGTACCCTAAGGATCCCAAGGACTAC
Source organism: Heracleum sosnowskyi (assembly GCA_030848705.1). Taxonomy (NCBI): domain Eukaryota; kingdom Viridiplantae; phylum Streptophyta; class Magnoliopsida; order Apiales; family Apiaceae; genus Heracleum; species Heracleum sosnowskyi. Next base: position 107,874,257 of record CM061240.1, on the reverse strand, counting down.
ACTCCTGATGAAAAAGAGGATGTTACCTTGGATGCCTGTCTACAGTTGATACTGGTTGATTGTCTTGATCCTGTCATGCATAATCAATGAAGGGACAGAGGAAGTTAGAGAGAATAATCTGGAAATTCTCACCTCTCAATATGAGCATTTCAGATCAAACCCTGGTGAAGGTATCACTGAGGTTTTTGAGAGATACAACAAATTAATCAATGATCTGAATCTCAATGGGAAGCACTACACTATCAAGGATATTAAAAAGAAGTTCCTACTGACACTTCCACCTCATTTGGAGCACAGAATATCTGCCATTAGAGAAGCAAGAGATCTTAGAGAGATTGGTTTGGAAAGACTGTATGGTGTTCTAAAGACCTATGAGCTAGAGCAGATTCAACAAAGGGAGCGGTATGGAACTGGGAAGATAGTTAGTACTTCTACTGCATTGTCTGCTGAAGTCCCACAGAAACTGGAAGTGAAGGTTGTTCAACCTTCCAGTTCTAACATGAATGTTATTGATGCTGAATATGGTTTAACATCCATAGATCAATCTGGTGGTGACTTATATTCTTTAGAGGAACTTGATCAGCTGGAGGATGGTGATTTGGCTTTGATAGTCAGAAAGTTTGGGAAGTTCAGATTCAAAAGGAATCCCAATCTTAAGTTCAGGCCCAGATTTTAGAGAGGTGGATCTTCCTCTTCAAGTAGCACAAGGGGTGGCTACAAAACTGGAACTGTGGAAAGGAGCACAATCAGATGCTACAATTGCAATGAGTTGGGTCACTTTGCTACTGAATGCAGAAAGCCAAAGCAAGTGACAAGAAACACATTTGATTCTAGCAAGAAGAACAAGATTGGGAAAGCCTATGTTGCTGAAGGAAAGAGTTGGGATGACACTGACAGTGATGAAGAAGCAGGTGAGATTGGGAACCTTGCTTTAGTGGCTAAAGAGGCAAGCACTGCATCTGCATACATGTCAGAGGTAAAGTTCACTGACACTGAAATGATTCGTCATCTTAGTGGTACTATTTCTTGTGCACGTACTGAAAATGATAGAATAATTCTTTTGAACACAGCTCTTGAAAAGGAGATAAAAGAATTAAAACTTGTGCATGTTAATCAGAATGAACTTACTGAGAAAATAGCATTTCTTGAGAATAGGGTTAAATGTTATATTCAACTGGAAACCATTCTCAAGGAAAAGAATAGTGAGCTGAAGACTAAAGCTAATGCTTACTTCAACTCTTGTAAGACGGATAAAGAAATTATCAATAAACAAAGTATTGGTCAGACCGTAGGAATAGGGTATGACTATAATGAGTCTATTGGTAAATTAAGCCTAAATACCCCTAATAGAGTCAGTCCTGAAGAAAGGGGTATTCCTGATGTGCTTAAAGGTATTGATAAACCTTTATTTAGAGAGTCCCAAACAGATCCTCTGAATGAATACTCTATCATCATTGCAGAGGAGATACTTGAAGAAGATCTTGCTTTTGAAGTTGAACAGTCCAACAAGTGTGTGTCTGACAAACCAGTCAAAGTTGTTTCTGCAACGAAGACTAAGTCAGACATTCATAAAGTGGATCAAAACAACTGTAAAACTAACATGCCTGCTGTTAATTCTTCTCATAAAGCATGTGGTGTGATAAATTGCATGTGTAACACCCCAGTCCCACATCGAGGAGATTTGGGACTTCTCTTCAGTTTATAAGACAAAGTACTACTACTAATTAGCACCAACAAAATCATGATATTTTGGAGGCCTGTGGTGGGCTAGTCGTTACCCAAGTTGGCTGTGTTTGGGCCAGTAGGCTTCGGCTTATTCGGACTCAGAATCAGGACTTGACCCGATTTTCGAAAAAGACTTGGGATTTGACCCGGGTTGTCACATATGGTATCAGAGCCGACTCTCGAAAGCTTGATTCGTCAAGTTGCCGAAGGTGGGGACACGAAGGTTGGTGGTATTATCCCACAATGGACAGAGGTCCGGAGGTGGGGACACGAAGCCAGCCGGTATTATCCCACAATGGCTAGGGAGGAACGATCTTGGAACCTATGGGATATCCGTTCAGGCCTGACGAGAACGTCAGGAGTTTAAGTGGGGGAATTTGTAACACCCCAGTCCCACATCGAGGAGATTTGGGACTTCTCTTCAGTTTATAAGACAAAGTACTACTACTAATTAGCACCAACAAAATCATGATATTTTGGAGGCCTGTGGTGGGCTAGTCGTTACCCAAGTTGGCTGCGTTTGGGCCAGTAGGCTTCGGCTTATTCGGACTCAGAATTAGGACTTGACCCGATTTTCGAAAAAGACTTGGGATTTGACCCGGGTTGTCACAGCATGTCTTGTGCTTTCAATGTTATGTATGCTTATTTTAATAGTAAGCATGTATCTAGTGATAAGACTGCTCCACGTCAACATGTTAATAATAAGAAGCATGTTAAAGCTACGACTACTAGTCCTCCTAAGACTAGAGTGGATTCATTTATCCCTAAGCCTACTCAGAAATGTGTTAAGGCTGGCTATAAATGGAAACGTTCTTTTGTGAAAGAGGTTGAAGTAGTTGTAGCTAAAAAGGTTGTTTTGCCTGACAAAGGCCAGTTCTTTAAGTATGCCGGACCCAATCAAGTTTGGGTTCCGAGGAAGGACTAATCAATTTGATATTGCAGGGAGTTAAACAGGTAAACCGTGTTATGTGGATTCTTGACAGTGGCTGTTCAAGGCATATGACCGGAGATAGAGCCCTGTTATCAGATTTGGTTGAGAAAGCTGGCCCAGTAGTTACCTTTGGAGATAACAGCAAGGGTAATACGAAAGGATATGGCTGTTTGAAGTTTGGAAATGTTATCATTGATGATGTATCATTTGTGGAAGGTCTGAGGTTCAATCTTCTCAGCATCAGTCATTTCTGTGACAGAGGATATGATGTTTCCTTTGAAAGAGAGAAGTGTTAGATCCTTCACAAGAAGAATGGAAATCCTGCTCTTCAAGGAGTAAGGAAAGGTGACTTGTTCATAGCTGATCTGCATTCCAGATCCAAAGATGGAGTTAATTGTTTTTATGCTAAAGCTTAATGAGATGAAAGTTGGCTATGGCACAAGAAGATGTCTCACCTTAACTTCAAAATCATGAACTCTTTAGTTAAGAGGGAATTGGTTAGAGGTTTTCCTCAGATGGAATTTACACAGGAAGGACTGTGTGAGGCATGTCAGAAAGGTAAGTCAAAGAAAGATTCTCACAAGGGCACTGACACATCATCAATAACTGAACCACTTCAGCTACTACACATCCATGAATTTGTTTGGTCCAGTTAATGTGATGTCCATGTCAAAGAAACAATATGCACTTGTGATTGTTGATGACTTTTCAAAATATACATGTGTTTTATTTCTACATTCCAAGGATGAGACCCTACACCTGGTGATTGACCATATAAAGTTGATTGAGCTGGATTCTAGATTCCCTGTTAGAGCCATAAGGTCAGATAATGGTACTGAATTCAAGAATGCAGTCCTAAATGACTTTTGTGCTGATAAAGGAATAATAAGACATTATTCTGCCCCTAGAACTCCTCAACAAAATGGAGTAGTGGAAAGAAAGAATCGTACATTGATTGAAGCTGCTAGGACTATGTTAAGTGAGTCTAAACTTCCAACGTACTTTTGGGCTGAAGCAGCAAATACAGCTTGTTATACTCAGAATCGAACTTTAATCAACAAGGACTTAATGAAGACTCCTTATGAGATCATGAACAACAAGAAACCAACTGTCAAGTACTTTCATGTATTTGGAGAAAAATGCTTTGTGCTTAAAGATGACAATGTTAAACGTGGCAAGTTTGAGGCCAAGGCACAAGAAGCTATTTTTGTTGGTTATTCTAGAAGATCTTACAGGGTCTACTTGGTTGGCAGTCACACAGTAAAGGAAAGTGTCAATGTTACTTTTGATGACACTAAGCTCCCCAGTATCCAAAAAGAAGATTCATCTGAGAAGCTGAAGTTTGATAACTTGCCAGACTCAGAATCAGATGATGTAGCTTCACCTGAAGTTATTGCTGGGAATGATAATAACAATGATGATAATGATCATGGTGGTGGTGGTGGAAACACTGGTAAAAATGGAGATACCAGCAACACTGGAGAAGAATCATCAAGACAATCAAGCAACAACTCAGGGGGAGAAAATGAAGGATCATCTAGTCACTCACAACATCAAATTGAATTACAAGGCGAATCATCAAGATCAAATCTTCCAAAACAGACTGTATGGAATAGAGCTCATCCTTTTGAGCTGATCATTGGTGATCCAGATGTTGGAGTTAAAACTAGAAGTGCAACTCAGAATGAAAGTCATTATTCAGCATTTCTATCTGAAATGGAGCCAAAGAAAACTGAGGAAGCACTGACTGATCCAGATTGGGTGATTGCTATGCAAGATGAACTCAATCAGTTTGAACAACAACAAGTCTGGAAACTGGTACCCAGACCAAAGAACAAGAAAGTAGTTGGTACAAGATGGGTATACAGGAACGAGCTGGATGAGGATGGCATTGTTACAAGGAACAAGGCAAGACTGGTTGCTCAAGGGTATTCACAAGCTGAAGGCATTGATTATAATGAAACCTATGCACCAGTGGCTAGACTTGAGGCCATCAGGATGTTCTTAGCATTTACAGCTTACTCCAATTTTAAAGTCTATCTAATGGATGTTAAGAGTGCATTCCTGAATGGTGAGCTAGATGAAGAAGTGTATGTGGAACAGCCCCCTGGCTTTGAAAATCAGGAGTTGCTGGACTTTGTGTACTTTCTCTTCAAGGCTATCTATGGTCTCAAACAAGCCCGAAGAAAATGGTATGACACTCTCTCTGGTTTTCTTTTAGAAAATGGTTTTGTTAGAGGTATCATAGACAAAACTCTTTTTTCAAAGAAACACAAAAGTGATATGATATTAGTCCAAGTCTATGTGGATGACATCATATTTGGGTCTACTAATGATGATCTCTGTAAGAGATTTGATAAGCTAATGCAGAGTAAGTTTGAAATGAGTATGATGGGTGAGCTGAAGTTCTTTCTTGGATTGAAAGTAAGTCAAAGGTCAAATGGTATATTTATTTGTCAATCCAAGTATCTCAAAGAACTCCTCAAGAAGTATCACATGGAGGATTCAGCATCAACAAGGACTCCATCTTCAACAACAATCAAACTTGGAGCTTCTGACAATTCTATCAAGCTAGATGTTACAAGCTACAGAGGTATGATTGGCTCCTTACTCTATCTTACTGCAAGTAGACCAGATATTATGTATGCTACATGCTTGTGTGCAAGGTTCCAAGCGGACCCTAGAGATTTACATCTTGTTGCTGTTAAAAGAATCTTGAGATATCTTAAGGGTACACCTAATTTAGGTATCTCGTACCCTAAAGATTCTGGTTTTAACCTTGTTGGATATACAGATTCTGATTATGCAGGTAGTTTTGTGGATAGAAAGAGTACCTGTGAGAGTTGTCAATTCCTAGGAGGTAGATTGATTTCCTGGTATAGCAAGAAACAGCAAACAGTTTCCAATTCAATAGCAGAAGCTGAATATATTGCTGCTGGAAGCTGTTGTGCTCAGATCCTATGGATAAGGAATCAATTGAAGTACTATGGATTTGCATTAGACAAAATTCCTATCTTATGTGATAATACAAGTGCCATAGCAATCTCCAACAACCCTGTGCAGCACTCGAGAACGAAGCACATTGATATCAGGTATCACTTTATCAGAGAGCATGTTATGAATGGAACTGTGGAGTTACACTTTGTACCCACAGAAGAACAGACTCCAGATATATTCACTAAATCTGTTGACGAATCCACATTTACCAGGTTAGTAGGTAAATTGGGTATGTTGAATAGTCTTAGTGATTGACAATGTCTCTGGGAGGTTTGTTCTTATCTAGATCATTTTCTCTTGTTGATATTAGATGTTGAATATTGCCAATTCTTGTTTATAATTGCATGCTTGTTGATTTAAATATTTCTGAATAATATATTTTTTCTAAAAATATTTTTCTCATATTTTTTAAGTGGAGAAATGTATTTTTATTGAAAATGTATTTATTTAGAATTATTTAGGTGTTTTCAGATTGTAAATATTGTTGTTTAAATATTTCTGCAAGTTTATATTATTTTTATGCAATTCTATATTATTTTTATGCATTTCTATAAGTTTTATGCATTTTTCTGTATTTATTTTAATTAATTCTGCTAGTTTTTGTTAACAGGTTTGTTTATTTTTTTTTGTACTAGCATGACTATCGGAATGACTATCTCACATAGTCATTCCATTAGTCATTATAGTTTAGTTTAGTTTTAATTCGTTTTAATTACTTTTTCAGCCTTTTATTTTAGTACTTTGATTTTTGTACTGGAATAAAATTTTAAGTCATCCCGGTATTCATTCTAATAATATGTATTTTTTTGATTATTTTCTCTGATTTTCTGTTAATATTTTAAGTCATTCTCAGCTTAATAGTGGAATGACTATCGTTATGACTACCCGGTAGTCATCCCGATAGTCATCCCGGGCTATTCTGAGGATTGCCTATAAATACTAAACTGTTAGTCATTTCTTCTCATTCCTCACAAAATCTTATTTTTACAAAGTTTCTTTTCTCTCTAGTTTGGTTCTTTATTCTCTAAAGTAAAGAACTACTGTCTATTTTTTAATTTTATTTACTTGGATCGACATAAATTGATTTAATTAATTTCTGATATAATTCTTATTTCTTGGAATTTATTCCCTAAATTAGAATTAATCTAAAATTAACTCTATTAATTTGTGTTAAAATGGCCCAGCAATTTGAGATTGTTCTTACTAATTACCATGGCTATTTTGATCCCCTGAAATGTTCAGTTGAACGTTTTAGGCCTTGGATCTCCTTTCTTAATCAACATTCTTGTGTTAATTATGCTATATGTTCAAATGTTGACTTGAAAGTTGATCCTTTATATTTACTTTGTTCTACTGCTGTTGTCTCTGATGATTTCTCAACTATCTCTTTCAATATTCACGACACATAGTACATTATTACCGAGGAAACATTTTGTAATGCCTTGCAGTTTCCTCGGGATAATTTTGACAGACTCCCCACTGAAGAAGAATTTATTAGGTTTTTCATCAGTATTCACTATCAAGGTCCCCTAAATATTGCTAAACTGATCAACGGGAATCTTGTGTGTGAATGAGATCTATTTTTTGATACTTTGGCTAAGGTCTTTGTGTTAGTGCTTGTGCCCTAGAGACAATACTATAATGTTCTTACAGAAGACATTTTGATTATTAATAAATATGTTCTATGGATTTTCTTTCAATTATTTATTATGTCTTTATTAACTGCGATATAAATATTAGAATAATAAATGTCCTTGGAATATAAGCTTGAATTCTATATCTCTAAGTATGTGACTTAGAAATGAGATTATATGAGTAGTGTTTATAATTCTAAAAGATCCCTAGTCGAGTATTATTATTTGAGGACAATAATAATGCATTAAGACTAGTATGTTTGTTGACTGATGACCACATCTCATTGGTCATAGGTATGGTGATACTAAAGTCAAAGACATAAGTGCATGTTAGCCGAACATGGCACTCGATAGACCCATCGTGTGAATTCTTCATGGTAAATGTTATCAAGTGTCATAAGCAATTCTCACAATGATAATGGTGTAATGATCCTTAAACTTGAAATCATTATATTTCTATATGAGAATTAATATACTTTGATTCTACTCAAAGTTACCTTTGACCGGGTAATGATAAAGGTGGACATTGGGTATATTATGAATCATATGAGAAATATGAATGATAGATATAAGATTTAACCCTCCTATTTTAGGAGTGATATTATTGGCCTCTTGATTGAGTGAGACTATGAAATGCATGGCCATGCTCAAATTGTGATTTGTTTAATAGTCTACTCATCGATCAAGTAAACTGGGATTAAATGTTGAAGATGATGACATAAACCATGCCTCGAGTTTAATCAATAATATAAGGTTAAAAGGATAATATTACATGGAACATTATTCATTAAAGATTTAATTGGATCACCAATTATTATTATTACTTGGGTAGCAATGATGTATTACTAGATTCTCCTCATTGTTTATGATTTTATTATGAGATATTAAAATTATTGCCAACGTAATAATAACCTAAAGGGTTACACATAAAGAACGTTTTAAACGGAGCATTAATTAAATTTCGAATTTAATTGAATTATTATTATTATTGAATTATTGGATTAATTAAGTAGGACTTAATTAAGTATATAATAATTCGAATATAATAAATAATACTACTAATAATCAGATTGGGTTTTGGAAGCCCAGTCAGATTAGGTATAGGCCCAGAATTCTCTCCATATATATATATATTTTATGATGTATTGTTTTAGGTTTAATTGAAAAAAACGTTTTTTAAAAAAACCCTAGCAGCTCTAAATCAAAGAGAGGCTAGAGAGAGAGAGAGTCCCGAGGGCAGTTCTTGGCTAGTACCAACTCCGGTGATCGTTGGACGATCGGGCGTTCGTGTGGACTGATTAGAGACGTGTATCACAAGGCGAGACACGTTGTGATCATATCAAAGGACCTCCATTAGTCAGCCGTTCGTAAAGCTTCAAAAGGTAAACGATTCTATTCATGAATTAAATATCGTTTTTCGCATGGATCCTGCGGAGGGTTTCGTTAATTTTTCTCTTTTACGCGTTTTTCCGTTGCGTTTTAATGCCCGAAACCCTTCAATGGCATCAGGGCTACTTGCGAAAAGTTTTTAATTCGTTTATATGTTTACTGTTTTGATGATAAAATCATTTTTGCGACTATCATGATTGATGCGTTGTTTTTATGAAAACATGAATATTGTATTGATGTATATACATAAATTGTATAATAATGATGATTGAGATGATCATATGATGATCATATAATCTGTATGTATACTGATATATACATGATATATTTTTGTTCTTGTTATGAGAATCGTATTCGATACGATTTCTGATTGGCTGCGCAGATTTGGTGAAATTTGCATACTGTGTCAGAATTTCGCCAAAAATACCTTTTCGGAAAGGGAAACGGGCGTCGGAACAATACTGACAAAGTCACTCGTTCATCTGTAACGCGTTTGAAGTCGTTTACTGTGTGTAAACAGCGAATTATTGTTTTCATAATTCTGATTTTAATTTTCTGATTTACACTTTATTTGATTTTTTGATTGGATCATGAAAAATATGATATGGTGTGATATATTGATGCAATGTGAGATGTTCTTAACTGTTAATTGAGCATGGTGTATGTTTATGGCCCTAAGACCCATAGGTTAGTGGTTTTTGATTATGGTTTTGGTTTTAAATACGACTTGCATGTCGTTCATTCTTGTAATGATTAAATATCGAATGTAACTCGAGTTTCTCTTGTAAGTTTATTAGATTAGCTTTTCATATTATGTAATTGATGATATGAAGACATGGAGACATGCCAAGGAGGCGATCAGAGGAGACATTACAAGGAAGCATGAAGACATGTGTAATTTATTATGTTGTATTTTATACCACCATAGATTGACCTTGATTTTTCCTTAGCTTGGAAAAATCGCATAGGATTGGGCCATAACCAAGCACGTTTACTTTACGCACTTTACATATATGATGCATGTGATGATGGTATGTATGCGTAGCTATATTGATGCATGTTTTAATTAGATTAAACATGTATGTATTAGATACATAACCCATGCCATGCCTGCTAAACAAGATAAAATCTTTAACGATCCAAGATTTTAAAATTGAACAAAACGAAAATGAGATTCCTGTGTTTATGAAACACGGAAATAAGTATGAATTTTCGATTTTTTGATATGGGTGATTTTGACAAAAATAAAAGCAGCGCTTGTAAGAAAGATGGATTTTAAGTGAGACCACTATGACTCCTCCGTTGGACTGGAAATCAAACCATTGATGAATTTTGAATTGAAGTACTTAGTTCAAGGAAAAATTGGGAATCTCTTGATGATGGGATCATGGTCGTTTTAATAATAAAATCCCTAAATTTAAAATATTAAGTCACTTAGATGCCTTCCAATGGGTAACACTCGTCAAGACCTAGATCGAGAAAGAGTGGGTTCGCCAAAGCGAAGCACTCCAATCTATCGTGGTAAGGCGTGATGAAGTAAATGTGATACTTAACTGTTAGACCATTGGGTTAGACTTAACTAAGTTACCACAATAGGATTGTGAACTTAGAGGCATGGAGTTTGGTATGATTTATTGGATAAATGTGGACAAATGTTGTTCTACCAGACTTTCCAAGAGTTATATATGATATAATTGACAAGAGTTGTCTACCTAAATAAATCATGTTTTGGGAGTAAAGCCAAAAAGCTGACCTTAAGCATGACGAAATATGGATCATGGCTCACTAGAAGGATTTAAAGTAATGCCTTCCGAATTAATAGTTAGGGCTATTGATTTGATAAAAATAGTGAGAGATATATATTGTGAATATATATGGATAATCACTTGAACATAATTTAATAAATCTGCAAATAACTTATTTTATGCATTTTAACATTGTAGATATCTAAATGGCAAACTCAAACAATTCTCTGTGCGATCAGTCCTTGAGAAGGAAAAGCTGACAGGAACCAACTTCCTTGATTGGCAAAGGAATTTGAGGATTGTCTTCAAGCAGGAATGAAAGCTTTATGTCCTTGATATTCATCACCCTGGACCTCTTGCTGCTGAAGCAACCGAGGCTCAACAAAATGCTTATCAGAAGCATCTTGATGATTCTACGGATGTCTGTTGTTTGATGCTAGCGACTATGAGTCCTGAGCTTCAGAAACAACATGAGCGTATGGACGCTTATGACATGATTGAGCACCTCAAAAGGATGTTTGAGGGTCAAGCTCGTCAAGAGAGGTTTGATGTAAGCAAAGCGTTGTATGCATGCAAACAGGGAGATCGTGACCCGGTTGGACCGAATGTTCTAAAGATGATAGGGTATATGGAAACCCTTAAGAATTTGGGTTTCCCGGTTTTACTGGAACACCAAGCAGATTTGATCTTGCAGTCTTTGAACAACAACTACACTCAATTTGTTATAAACTATATTATGAGTGAGATAGACAAAACACCTACCGAACTATTGGTATTATTGAGGACTGCTGAGACCAATAAGTCAAAGGCTAACCCTGCTCCCATAATGATGGTGAATAAAGGGAATGCCAAAGGAAAGGGGAAATGGAAATGCAAGAAGAAGATTGGATCTAAATCTGCTAATCTGAAGCCTGCTTTCAAAAAGGCTTTGAAGCCTACTGGAGGTGTTGCAAAAGGTGCTGCAATGGGTGATATATGTCACTTTTGCAAGAAGCCGGGTAATTGGAAGCGTAATTGTCAAGCTTATTTGGAAGATCTGAACCTGAAGGGAATGAAGTCTGTGAAGATTTCTGATTCAGGTATGTATGTTATAGAAGTCAATTTGTCTACTTCTACATCATGGGTATTGGATACTGGATGTGGTTCTCACATTTGTATAAATGTGCAGGAACTGCGAAGGAGTAGGACTTTGGCGAAAGGAGAAGTCGACCTACGCATTGGCAATGGAGCAAAGGTTGTTGTTTGGCTATAGGGACTTATAATTTATCGTTGCCCACTTGGCTTATTTTAGAACCTGAAAACTGTTTTTTACGTGCCTGCGATTTGCAGAAACATTATTTTTGTTTCTTGTTTGGACAAGAAAGGTTTTTCCTTTACAATTCAGAACAAAAGTTGTTCCTTTGGTTTGAATAATGTTACCTATGGGGTTGCACGTTTATTTAATGGTTTATATGTTCTTGATCTTGATATTCCTGTCTATAATGTAAATAATAAATGTATTAAGGCTAATGACTCAAATCAAACATACCTTTGGCATTGTCGTTTAGGCCATATAAATGAGAAACGCATTTCCAAGTTACATAAGGATGGATACTTGGATAAGTTTGATTTTGAATCATACGAAGAATGTGAACCTTGTCTCATTGGAAAAATGACTAAAGCTCCTTTTACTGGAATTGGTGAGAGGGCCACCGAACGATTAGAACTCATACATAGTGATGTATGTGGTCCAAGAACTCATTCATGTTCTTAGGAAAGACATTTTGATTATTAATAAATATGTTCTATGGATTTTCTTTCAATTATTTACTATGTCTTTATTAACTGCGATATAAATATTAGAATAATAAATGTCCTTGGAATATAAGCATGAATTCTATATCTCTAAGTATGTGACTTAGAAATGAGATTATATGAGTAGTGTTTATAATCCTAAAAGATCCCTAGTCGAGTATTATTATTTGAGGACAATAATAATGCATTAAGACTAGTATGTTTGTTGACTGATGACCACATCTCATTGGTCATAAGTATGGTGATACTATAGTCAAAGACATAAGTGCATGTTAGCAGAACATGGCACGGGATAGACCCACCGTGTGAATTCTTCATGGTAAATGTTATCAAGTGTCATAAGCAATTCTCACAATGATAATGGTTTAATGATCCTTAGACTTGAAATCATTATATTTCTATATGAGAATTAATATACTTTGATTCTACTCAAAGTTACCTTTGACTGGGTAATGATAAAGGTGGACATTGGGTATATTATGAATCATATGAGAAATATGAATGATAGATATAGGATTTAACCCTCCTATTTTAGGAGTGATATTATTGGCCTCTTGATTGAGTGAGACTATGAAATGCATGGCCTTGCTCAAATTGTGACTTGTTTAATAGTCTACTCATCTATCAAGTAAACTGGGATTAAATGTTGAAGAAGATGACATAAACCATGCCTCGAGTTTAATCTATAATATAAGGTTAAAAGAATTATATTACATGGAACATTATTCATTAAAGGTTTAATTGGATCACCAATTATTATTATTACTTGAGTAGCAATGATGTATTACTAGATGTCGCTCATTGTTTATACTTTTATTATGAGATATTAAAATTATTGTCAACGTAATAATAACCTAAAGGGTTACACATAAAGAACGTTTTAAACGGAGCATTAATTAAATTTCGAATTTAATTGAATTATTATTATTATTGAATTATTGGATTAATTAAGTAGGACTTGATTAATTATATAATAATTCGAATATAATAAATAATACTACTAATAATCAGATTGGGTTTTGGAAGCCCAATCAGATTAGGTATAGGCCGAGAATTCTCTCCATATAAATACATTATCATGTATTGTTTTAGGTTTAATTGAAAAAAACGTTTTTTTAAAAAACCCTAGCAGCTCTAAATCAAAGAGAGGCTAGAGAGAGAGAAAGAGTGTTCCGAGGGCAGTTCTTGGCTAGTAACAACTCCGGTGATCGGTGGACGATCAGGCGTTCGTGTGGACTGATTAGAGACGTATATCGCAAGGCGGGATACGTGGTGATCATAGCAAAGGACCTCCATCTGTCAACCAATCGTAAAGCTTCTTAAAAGGTAAACACTTATGTTCACGAGTAAATATCGTGTTTCGCATGGATCCTGCGGAGGGTTTCGTTATTTTTCTGTTTTACGCATTTTTCCGTTGCGTTTTTCATGCACGAAACCCTACTATGGTATCAGAGCTACTTGTGAATATCGTTTAATTCGTTTATATGTTTAATGTTTTATTGATAAAAGCATGTTTACAATCTACAAAGATAATTCACATCCATGTTCGAGGAACTCAACAGATTAACTCAACAAAGAGAATTTATATCTTTGTTAAGAAAACAGGAGAGATGCAACTCAACAAAGAGAATTGAGTTGCAACAAAAGATGCTTTCAATGATAAAAATAATTGAAGTACTAGACAAAATAATAAAAGACGTTTGTGAACCAATTTAAATGCAACAAGCGTTATTGTTGATACATGTAATTTATTGGCACAAATATTAAACATAATAAAAATCAAGCAAGAACTATATATAGTTTTTACATGATAAAATGTATAACTCACTCTATGTGTAAATTATTTAAGTTTAGATTTAAGTGTTAATAAATTTTAAATAAATTCAATTTTGTGGAATCAAATCGACCTAAAAATTATGAAAAACAAAATGTTACTACAATTGCAAACCTGAGCGGGAGTATTGCATTTTTCAAAGAATGTCTTTTTTTCCACTTAGGAACTTCGAGATTTGTATGCTACTGATTTAAATATTCATTACAACCTTGGCTGTGTTTTTGACAAATACCATGAATTACAGACTCTAAACAACATTATAGAATCCATGAAGTTATAAACATCCCCTAGGGAGGTTTGGGAGACATGTATTTAGAAAATACCAACTTCATGTTATATATTCGAGTAGGACAAAATTATGTTCCATCCTAAAGTCATGCACAAGCTTACCATGTCTAATTCTGAAAACCAATTCAAGTATAGTGTTATTTTGGTATAAAAAAATAAAAGTTTGTAATTTTTTTAAAATATGAAAAGATTGTAATTGTGTTAAAAGTAATTCAAAGTAAATGAGGATACCATATAGTTAAAAACAAATAATTACGAAAATGAAGAGATTATAATTGTGTTAAAAGTAAGTCAAAGTAATTCAAATATTTTTTAAAGGCCCTTTAAAGTCACTAAGTTTGGAAGGGAAGTAGTCAATAGTTGTGGACAAGAATTTTCTCATGCCAACTTGTCAATTTGAGAAAGTATTGTTCAAGAGAGCTTGTCAAAAGTAATTCAAAGGGTTTTGGGCTTTAATCAACCTTGATTGTTAAAATCAACTGTTGTCAATAAAAATAAATGAAATTTAGGGAAAAACTAATGATTTCATATGCCAATAAAATAAATAAATACATCTAACTAGTTTTAAAAGTTACCAAAAACATATATAGTAGACACCATCTTTACATGTTGGAAAATATTTAAGATAGCAATATTGAGTAGAAAATTAATTTTTTATAACCTTTAACTTTATATAAAGGTTCTTAATATTTTTTCACCAAAATTTATTTTGAGCAATGAAAAATTAAATTGTATAAATATATATTTAATTTATAGAATATAATCCTCCTTGGTTAAAATTGTTTAACTCTTTAACTAAAAGAACATGTATTAGACTTTTTAATCATTTGAATCCGTTGAAATTTTGGCTTAAACACGCCACATGATCATATATAAGATTGGAAAATCATTTGTTGGACTTTTTATGAAATTTTCAACTTTTAAAGGGTATGAGCCCATTAACTTAATTTTCACGCATATATAAATAGAGGGGCTTGTTCAACCTTTACCTATATACTAACCTAAACCAAAACCCTGGTCTTGGCCTCCCTCTTCAAACTTCACTGGCAACATCCAACCAAAAACAGCTTCTCAGCCTCCTCCTTCAAACATCACCAGTTACCCAAAAAACCTCGTAACCCTGCCCGCATACATCTAGAGCGTTTCTAGAACTCTAGTTATATAACTGTTTTCACACACTACACATATTTATACACAAACCCATATTTCTCAAATCCCAGTGATTCACCCCACATATATCACAATATAACTTGGATAAATCTTTGTAAGTGAAATTACTCCTTCCCATTGCTTTATTGGTTTGCTGATCGATAATGTGATGGTCAAGATGTAGTTGAATATAGTATAAACTTCTGGGAAAGTCTATTAGGCCTCATTGAAGTTTACTCATTTTCTCCATATCTAGTAAATGTGTATTTGTTGCTTTGGCTGAGGTGATATTATCGAGGTGTCAATACTGGATGAGCTCATGTACCGAACTTGTCAATATGGGGAAGTATGAGCACATCTCCTTTCCAATATTATATGTTGGATATTATCACCTAATCCAAAGGCAACAAAAACACATTTACTAGACAGTTAAAAAATGAATAGCCTCCAATGAGGTCTCAAATACTTTCAAAGAAGCTTTGACTATATTTTTACTACATGTGCATATAGGCATTCATTGATCTGCAAATAATTTAGTATTAGGTGCGACCAAAGTTTTTGACTAACATGCACTACTAGAAATATGCCAATAGACATCGGTTAAAAACCGATGTCTTTCTAAATTTCGACCGATGTCTTCGCATGCGATGTTAAAAGTCCGCACTTCAGACATCGGTTTTTAACTGATGTCTTCTTCACATTTAGACATCGTTTTCTAGACTAATTCTGATGTCATTGCCTCAAAATTTTCATAAATTTGTATTATTATCACTTGAAATATAGTAATACTATCAAGTTAGACCCACTTAAATATAGAACACACAAGTTAAAAAGAAACATAACCTCGATTTATAAACTAAAACTGATGTGCAAGACATGATTTAAAATCGGTTTAGTATCTACCTGATGTTAAAAGTCATATCAGACATCAGCCACCGATTGGAACTGATGTAATACCTCATAAAGAGACATCATGATCGTTATGAACCGATGTAATACCTCATAAAAAGACATCGGTTTTGTTCGTTTAGTCCCAGTCTCAGTTGTTGAAATAGATATCAGACATCAGCCTTAATTAAAACCGATGTAATATTGAATAGAAACACATCGGTTTTTTAGTAGTCACTATTGTTGAACATTCATTTTACATCGGTTGTTTATATGTAGCCGTTGTTAAAATTGCTTTTTTACATCAGATTTTAATTATTTACAATGTCATATGCCCTTTTTCACATCGGTGTTTTATATTGAAGTCGATGTGCAATTATTGTATTGGACATCGAATTTATGTTTTGATGGTGATGTCTTTGTTACTTTAGACATTGGTAATATTTGATGTCCAGGTCGGTTTTTTACATCGATTTTTAGTTGTATGTGATGTTAATTTGCACTGTCCTAAAAACTCAACATTGCAAACAAAGCTACTCTACATCGCAAACGCCGACACCAAAAAACTCAACAAAACATCACAAAACTACTCCTACAGCGCAACACTGCAGATACCAAAGAAAACATAACAAAAATATTCAAGGTTACATTAATATCCATAACCAGCTAGCTAACAATCCAAACCAAAAACATCCAACAGTCTAAACACATGGTACTCATCAATAATACCCAACTATCTAGCCCGTAGCCAGGAAACTAGTTCAACTGTCTAGTGCACCAACATACCAGTTAATTACTAAATATTCCTGTCGCAACAACCATCTACATTGTCAAAAGAAAACTACTAAAGGTAATTCCAGACCAAATGCATTACATTTTATCCTGGATAAACTTGATAACCTCCAAGCGCACCTCATCCAACTCGTGCACTTTATAAGTCTTCCGAGTCTTGGTCGCCCACTAAAAATTAACACGAAAAACAAAAATTAGCAGAACATCGTCGATCATACTATTTTTAAAACTACACATACCAATTATGTTACATTAACTTAATTGACCTATAAGCATCTTTTTTATTTTTAATCAGTCATTTGCCATAAATTAGACAATTTCATAAATTAATAGGTCGACATACCTTAGTAGCAAAAGAAATTTCTTTATCCAAAATGATTTCTTTCATGTACTGCATGACAACATAACCACATTCAACCCCACCGGGTTGTTTCGGAGATCCCTATTCCAATTATAATATCAGTTAGTTCTAAAAAAAATGAAACTTAATTAGACGGTAGGAATTTAAAATGCAAGATACTTACACTAAGATACTGTATATTAGGAGGTATGTTTCCTCTTCCAGTTTGAGCATTGTAAGATTTCAGTGCCCTGCAGAAGAGAAGGACATAGTGTCCATAATACTTTCCCATCAAGGAAGACAATAATTATATATACATCAAATTGTATTGGCCAGAATAGGAAAATATTACTCTGTTAAAGCTTTTTCCATTTTGTCGAAACGCGTTTGTTGAGGCAAAGGATTGAGAAAGAAAATATCACCATCCCATATGATAACCAAAATCCAATGCTGACTGTTTATTATAAATATACACAAGTCAGAATTTTCAAAATGTAGTTGTAAATATATTAATTAATTAGTAAAACAGTCTTAATTACAAACACTTACTCTTGATTATGTGGCACGAAGTAAATGCGATTTTGATTGCCCTCTTTCAACTTACTAGCAACATAATGTTGAAATTCATTGTTCAAGGTAAA
The DNA here is from genome assembly GCA_030848705.1 of Heracleum sosnowskyi. NCBI lineage: Eukaryota > Viridiplantae > Streptophyta > Magnoliopsida > Apiales > Apiaceae > Heracleum > Heracleum sosnowskyi. The sequence continues at coordinate 107,856,110 of CM061240.1, read as the reverse complement.
TGTAGCTCCAGGATCAAAAAAGCTATACAAGACCACATCATCATTCTTCTGATCCTGAATCATAGTTTGCAGGTGCCTACATGGGAGAAAACTTTATTGCTCATAGTATCCTTGTAATATATATATATATATATAAACAATGACAAGACCGAAATGAAAATTACTTACGCTATATAAGCAGATATTGCAGCTTGTCCAATCATGTCAAACTCCAACAATGCTTTTAAATTCTCAGGTAATATATAAATTATCTTTTCATTTCCAAACACGAAGGGATCACATGGAATCGGTACAGATTCTCCACTCTCTTTCATTGTTGTTGTCACATGATTATACAAAAACTTGTACTCACTTGGCACATTCTTATTTAGCTTCACTTTGTTAAATCCTTTACGCCTCTGCACCTCACTTTTTGGCTTCAACTGCCCCACATCCTTTTTCTTTTTCTACAATTAATTAAAAATAATAAGAGTAAACACGAATCCTTTCAATGTTTATGGAATATAAATCTAAAAAAAACATTGACATAATTATTAAAGTAAAATACCGTCAAATTTGGGAAGATGATCAAATGGCGCGGCCATGCTAAGTGCGAGCCAACAGCTTGGCGAACGATTTCAATTTCACCAGGTACTGGCACAGGGACAAAAGCATCTGGTTGGATGTGTCCGTCAACGGACACACGAACATGTCCAGCCTCTAGAGGCACTCCATGTACCGAAACATTCTTCTCATCTTCATCAAAAACCGTACCAAAAGCAACCTTGTTTTCTATGCTTTCCACTGCCAGCTCACATGATCGTGGACCCTTTTTATCAGTTGGAGGAGGGTCGTCAAAAGCAACACAGTCATCATTGACTATCAATTCTTTCGCACTTGGTGGTTTAACGTGTGCTTCTTCTTGAACAGGTAGGTAACTTGATTTTTCGGACATTGGAGAGTAAATATTGGACGCATTGAATAATGCCTTGAGTTCAGCCATCTCCCGCCTTGTTCTTTCCAACTCCTCGACCATTTGTTGATCACGGGCCAACAACTCCGCCTTTGTAATTCTACACTTTTTCTGCTTGGGCAAATTAAAGAACACTGTAGGGGTGACATAACCACCAACTCCTCGTACCCTGCCTGAATGCTCAGGAGTTTGCAACGCCGTAGTCAACACATCATCAGTTCCAGATGGTTTGAATTCACCATTGTCCTTCTTTTCGAGTAATTCGTCCTGTTAGTTAAATAAGAATATAATTTATTTTAGCACCTATTTTTTACACATATTATATGTTGTTAAATAAAATAATATTGGAGAATATCTTACAATTTTGGAGAAAATCTTGGCTTGATCTTCATCAATCTCTTGGTTCTTGTCCTTTGGCATACGAGCCTTCTTCCAAAAAATTGCACGATCATGTTTCTCTCCACGCTCCAAGTTCCCTTTCTTTATCTGTTCAAAATGAGGAAAAATATATAAAAATGATCAAAAACTGAAATTTGCATTGACATTATATAGGTCCTTACTTCTTCTTCTTGCAAACCAATGTACCCCTTCCTTGACAAGCGATGATGATATTTCCTCTTACGCACTCTTTGGCTCTGCAAAGTACGTAGTGACTGCAAAAAAAAAATCAATTTATATATCAATCATTCCATACCAAGGTAAACATAACAAAACTCACAACAAGGTAAAGTACAAAAAAAAAAATTATACCAGCCATTTATCGTCTGTCCTCTGTGCAACAAATCCCTTCCAAGCTTCATTACCCACAAAGTGATACTTCTTCGGAGGCTTCTTCAATTTCTTCTTTTTTTCCAATATATATGGAATCACATGTTTAGTAGTTAAATTAGTTTTGAATTGTCTCCACTTTTCTCCTGCAGACTTAAGCACCACACCCTCACTTTCCTCAGCAACTTTGAATGTAGCCTAAAAAATGACAAACATATAAACAAATCAATAATGGATATATAGTACTACTCCTTAAGAACAAGTTAGATGTGTCAAGTGTAATGCCCTTATATTATTAAAATATACCTGAACATCAAGCCACAACTTCTGTTTTAAATTAGGTTCTACATGTGGCCAAGCCGAAATATCAATTGGAATTATACTCCTCGCCAACATTCCTATATAGGACTGTAAGGTAGACCTATTAGTTCCAGTTGGAACTCCAAATTCATTGTATCGAATTTTATATTTCTTGCCCTGAGCCTTCTTCACCAGTACTTTGTGAAGAGCGGAAACACCACGAGCAGCTCCCACCCTCTTTTTTGTAGATCCAGAACTAGTTGTTGTTGCTTGTGCAGAGTCTGATCTTTCAGTTTGAGGTACTCTTGCATCCAACTGATCACAAGGTTCTGACTCTTTCACATCCGGCAACTTCTTTTTGGCATCTTCAGAGTTTTTGTTTACTTTTTTGGAATTTGGTTTTTTGTTCTGCTTCTTCACCATTTTTGTCCTTCAATCTGTATGATACAACATAAAACCATTAGACATTGGTATATAAATGAGACAGTCTATAACAATATTACAGATATACATGAATGATATGCATGAATTAAAAGTGCAGAATAAAAGTAAATTAAACTAAATGCAAGTAACATTGTTCATTTAGTCAAAATAATTACAACAAAAAATAAAAGGGGCTGATATTAAATATTCTGACTAACGAAACAACAAAAAGCTACATTATATGGATCATTTTTTAACCCAAATTCCCTCAACATTAGGCCTAACACTATATGAAACATCATCAGTACTGATATCACAGGCAGGGATATTAGAGCAGAAAGGGGGGTGTTCCATAATCGTGTCGCCCAAATCATCATCGTTGTACATCTCATGATAGTCTCGAGTGGTGGCAGTTAAAACAATCAACCATGCAGCATCAACTGGATCTTCAACATAAAAAACTTGCTTGACCTGGTCAACAGATACATATTTATCCTTCTTGTAGCCTTGTCGATTAAAGTCCACAAGTGTGAAGCCAAGATCATCCACCTTTATGCCTTTATCATTATCTGCCCATTTACACAAGAATAACGGGGCTCTGAAATCATGGTAATCCAACTCCCACACTTCTAAAATGATTCCATAAAATGTCATATCACTCTCAACTGGATTTAAATCCTTCGCACTCGACACTTGGACTGCCTTAGCCACTACAGATACCCCACTATTTTGAACAACGCGTGCATCATCTCGAGACTTTGTAAAGTATCGAACTCCATTAACCGAATAACCTTGATAAGTCAAAACATAAAATGATGGTTTTCCAGCGAGCCATCTTATCGTCTCAGAAACATGTTCGCCATTCTCCCTAATTTCATCATTAACCTACAAATATCATCATAAACACAACTAGTAGTAAATTTCAAAGTCTAAACTAATATTAGCCATTTATTGAACAAAAAAAATGATCTAACAATGAAACCTACTTTTTTTTCAAACCAATCAGCAAATAGTCGGTTATGCTCTCCCATGAGCCAATGAACACTTTTCTTTTTTCCTCGGTGAATTTCTTCTAAATACTCCTTATGCATTCTGACAAAATGCAAATTTATTAAAAAAACAGCCACGCATATACTTACCGGTAAAATGAGGAATTAGAATAGGAAAAATGAATTAACTCACATAATATATGGATACACTTCAGCATTGTTCTGAAGGACATGTAGATGCGCTTCATCTCGCTCTTTTTCTTCCACTGCCTTTATTATCGCAGCGGATAATGGACCCGAAAGGTTATCTTGCTCCTTCGGAAGACCGGCCGTTGTGCAACTCTGCCTAAGAAACTCCGTGCAAAATTCTACAGATTCCTCTTTAAAGTAACTTTCTACCATACAACCTTCCGGATAATAACGGTTTCGTACATAACCCTTCAACACTTTATTGAACCGTTCAAATGCATACATCCATCGATAAAATACCGGTCCACATAAACGCAATTCTTGAACCAAGTGGACTATGAGATGTATCATTATATCGAAAAATGATGCAGGAAATATTTTTTCTAGATCACACAAGGTTAGTATCACATCTGACTGTAATTTATCAAGTTTCGATACATCAACTACTTTGGTGCACAAAGCGTTAAAAAAGAAACACAGTCTTATGATGGTTACCCTAACATTTTTTGGAAGAACGGAACGAATTGTAATTGGAAGTAATTGTTGGAGGATAATGTGGCAGTCATGGGACTTTAGCCCGTAAATCTTCAAATCAGCCATGGAAACACAGTTTTTGATGTTTGATCCATGTCTACTAGGTAGTTTCATTTTTAAAAACGATGACAACATTTTCCTTTTTTCTGCCTTTGACAAAGTAAAAGGGGAAGGAGGCAAGTAGTTTTTCTTTTCTTCTTCTTGTGGAGCTAAATCAAGTCTAACACCCATGTCAACCATATCACGGCGAGATGCCTCACTATCTTTCGATTTAAATCGCATATTTAGTAACATCCCAAGTATATTATCGCACACGTTTTTCTCGATGTGCATAATATCGAGACAGTGGCGAACATGGTGAAACTTCCAATATTCCAACTGAAAAAAAATTGACTTTTTTTTCCATGGACATTCCACCTTCTTTGACCTCTTCACTTCCTTCCCAAAACTAAATTCAATTTGTTCCTGCTGCAATAACACATCTTCTCCAGATAGGGTTTGACGTGCGTGCCCAAACTCTTGTTCTCCATTAAAAGCTACCTTTTGCTTCCTGTACGGGTGGTTTCTAGCCAAATATCGACGATGACCTTGAAAGCACATTTTCCTACTATGACTTAGATATTTAGCTATGGTATCATCACCACATAACGGACATCTCATATAACCCTTGTTGACGCAGCCTGACATGTTTCCATATGCAGGGAAATCATTTATCGTCCATAATAAAACTGCTTTGAGAGTGAAAAAGGTTTTAGTATATGCGTCATATACATTTGGTTCACCTTCTTCCCAAAGCTTCTTCAAATCATCAATCAGCGGCTGCAAATAGATGTCGATATTGTTACCTGGTTCATGCGGACCAGGAACTAATATCGTTAACATCATGAACTTTCTCTTCATGCATAACCATGGTGGAAGATTGTAAGTTGCCAAGACTATTGGCCAGCAACTATATCGATTGGTTAACCCGTTATTATGTGGGTTTATACCATCACCTGACAAAGCTAAACGAATGTTTCTTGGTTCGCTACCGAAGGCAGACCACCTATAATCGACATTCCTCCAAGAAGGAGAATCAGTCGGATGCCGCATCTTGTCATCTTGTATTCGCTGGTTTGCATGCCAAGTCATTAGTTCAGCGGTAGAAGGAGATTTAAACATCCGTTTAAATCTTGGAATGATTGGAAAGTACCACATGACTTTGGCTGGAATATTAACCCTAACTTGACCATCCTTCCTCACCTTCCAGCGAGATAGATGACACTTGGGACACTCAGAAGCATCAGAATTGATACCTCTGTATAGTACACAGTCGTTCGGACATGAATGAATTTTTACATACTCAAGGCCTAAATCAGACAGAGTTTTCTTTGCTTCGTATGCATTAGCAGGTAACACGTTATCTTTTGGAAGGAGAGAACCAATTGAAGAAAGCAAATCAGTGAAGGCAGTATCGCTAATACCAAACCTAGATTTCCAATTATGTAATTTTAACATTGACTCCAACTTAGTGCACTCACTGCCTTTATATAACGGTTGTTCAGCATCAACTACACACCTTTTGAACTCGTATGAATCGTTATCGTAACCACCTGAGTTAAATACTGCTTCGCAAACATTAAAAGTTTCTGATGCAGCAAAGTGCTTTGGTGCTTCGTTCGAAGCAGGGCATGTACTACCTACAGATGACCTAGTAGTCCTAGGAGAATTTTCTTCATGCCAAATCCAATCTACATACCCCAGACTAAAACCGTTATCATAAATATGTCCCCTTATTATTTTTATCGAGAATTTTTTAAAATTTGCACATCGTGCACATGGGCAAGGAATTCTCATTGGATCTTTAGAATTTTCTTCAGCAAATATCAAGAATTGTTCAACCCCAATTTCGTACTCTAAAGAATCTCTATCTTTCAATATCCAAGACTTATCCATATATTTGTATGCCAAATATGAACCTACATGATTTCAATTTCAAACATAAATATTGAACTATAAAATAACTTACCAAGTCGCTAAATTTAACTATATATACTAAATTATAATCTAGAAAGCTAAACCAGCCTCAATTTCATCATATCATTACATAATAAAATCAAGAAAGATAAACTATCAGCAAATTCATTGTTACATAGTAAGCATACACTTAATAAGTCATCGTTACATACTAAACATACACTTAATAAGTAACATATATATATCTTACAAGAATTAGCATATTCTGTCTAAAATAGTGAAAGTTAAATTTCGAAATCTAAAAGTAATATAGATCATGTGTACCACTATGAAGAAATCATATCAAAGCTAAACATAAACAAACGAGAATTTCTTAGATCGAACTGCTAACCTCCTTTTTAAGTAAAATCTGCACGCACTATGGATTGCTTCAGTCAAGATCGTTGTGAGATTTGATCCGCAAAAACAAAATCCTCCAATTTAAGAACAGAACTACTTAAAAAATTAAAAATTTCCAAAGTTTTACATAAATAAAAGGTTGCCAGAACTACTAGACAAAAAAAGGTTATATACTAAGAATTATGTACCAGCATTAGCTTACACACACAAACACTCAAAACAAGTACAAAGTAAATTACCAGAACAGAGGCAATTAATTAAATAAACAAAATGAATCATAACCACTAAATACTTCCCTCAATTAATTAAAGAGAATCAACTAATTCACATTTTAACACACCAGTTGTCATTACCAGTTTAAAGGAAACAACTATAGATATAGTAACACAAGGGGAAAAGCAATTTGAACAGAGATTACAAGGAGAAAGTAAAAAAAAAGGGAAAGATTGAACAAGGGTACACATGCAAAGGAATTTATCAAACTAGTAACAAATTAAAGCCCTAATTAAAAACAAATCGCAAACAGTAGAGACAAATAAGAATATAGGGGGGAGAGAGAGAGATACCTAGTTGAAATTAGGTACAAATCGCAGCAGCTGAAATGGAAATTGAAATCGCAACAGCTTACAATTAGATGGTTCTTTCAATTAGGGTTTCAAATAGTGAGATGGTGAAATTAGGGTTATAATTAGGGTTATATATTTTAGCTGCAGAGATGGTGAGATGGAGAGAGAGACGAGAGAGACGAGAGTGAGTGTGAGTGTGAGAGAGACGAGAGTGAGAGAGAGGAGGGTGAGTGGGAAAAGTGGGAAATTGGGGGGGAATAGATATTTCACTAAGGGGGGGAAATATTTTGGTAACAAGAGGGGGAAATTTTTTTGGTAATAAGGGGGGAAGTGTGGCACGGGATTTTTTAATTTTATAAAAAGTGAGAATCCACAACGGTTGTCTTTTGAACCGATGTCTATAAATAGCTTTGACATCATTTAAAAATGAACCGATGTTGAAACAACCTTTAACATCAGTGGCATTTTCAACCGATGTTATAACACGGATGTCTATTAGCATATTTCTAGTAGTGATGTGCAGTAACATTGACACGGGTATTTCTATAAAGACCAAGATGCAACGTACAAAAATACTGAAGTCCTCTAAGTCATGTCTGACAAACATGTAAAACCCATAACATCAAGTAAAAATTTAATATGTGTCCACTTGAATTTAACTAAAATATCAGAATGGTATGGAAAATACCTCATTCTGCCTATGGAAAATAAAGCTCAAACCATAAACCATACAGATAATTACTATTCCAACTCTCCAATTCAAGCTTCAGCACTGCTGGTCTTTCCTTCGTCACCTGCACATCACTAAAAAGCAACAAGTATAAATATAATAGTTACGTTATTAAGATGAACTGTTCAAACTAGAAAGCATGGGTAATTTGAGAATGTTGTATTGGAAAGGTAAGGATATATTTTCTTAATAAAATAGCAAAGCCAACTGTACTAATAAAAGTACACAAGGCACTCGAGAACTGAGGGCATGTGATCAGAAACTTAATCCAATGTAATAATCATGAAATAAATGCCACAAGCACAAAATGACGATCACCGAGTGACATTAATAAGGAACTATAAATTCTCTAATAGGCAGAGTATATATCATGACCAAGAAGAACCCTACACAACGTCACAAAGAACTAAGATGATTGAATGCACGTGAAATGATGAAACCAAGACAACGCACCTTTCCTTCAGTAGCGTCAGAATGATGCTGAGGAAAAACCACTCTCAAGTCATTGTACAGATAAATTTTCCTCTCTTCATTATCTATATTACTTCGTGGCTGCGATAGGAAATCAGATTTGTTTTTCTCAACGGATCTTGAACATTTTTTAGGAGAAGGGCACAAAAACCGGAAATGAAGAGCATACCAGAGTGCACCTACACTGCTAGGATTCCCATTGATCTTTGAACAAACATGTGCAGATTTCTGATCAAGTACATGACACTGATCCAACCAATGAAAACCCTTGCCAGCATTCCTCTGGTATATATCTGTATTGCTGCTGGTCCCAAATCCTTCATTGACTTTGACAGCTTCATCAGATTGATGCCTCTCTGAGACTTGCATATTTTCATTCTTTATGCCACAATTTTTCCGATGCTCTTTTCCCTGTGTAGATATAGGGCTAGAAGTGGCCAGAGTCACCTTTTGACGCAAGAATGTCTGATTCAATTCAAATTAAGAAAGATAAATAAGAACTAAAATGCAAAACTGAGAATTTATCTTATAACAGTACAAAATTACAAATTCTGAATTTCTACCAGAAAAGTTAAGTATGAGAATTGAAACAAGATCCTAATCCAAAAATTAAATATGATCTAAGATAAAATGGCCAACACTGTCCTTTGAGAATTAGTTCATTTCTTCTCAGTAAATTCAGATAGTATGTGAATGTACAATGTCAACACAGAAGTAAAAGATACATATGTGTTTTGTCTATAGAGCTACAATTGATGCCTGTTTGTCTGAATGGTAGTACCAGCAAGTAAATGTGTGTACAAAAGAAAATCCATAAGATACAATATCTCATTTTAAGAATTAATAAATTTTAATATGTATCTTAACAAGTTTGAAACATTATTAACAAGTAAATTTTATCAAGCATAACCTCATCTTCTTCTTCTTCCATTCCACTTTCGGGTGCAACCTCATCTGGTTTGGTTTGCTGATAGGAATTCTTAGTGTCCATGGGATACCCTAGAACTCTAAACAAAAGTCATATGAGATATCACTATATGCACTTCAATTATAGGATGTCATATATATAGATAATCCTGGTCAAGGACAAATTACAACAATTAAACACCATTACTACTTTAAGAAAGGACAGAAAAACTTACCCTTGTAATCTTAATCAGCAACAAACTGTTATTCATCAAGTTGCTTCAATTCTTCTCCAAGTTCATCAATTATCTCCTCCTGAACATCACCTTGTCAAATATAAATACAAATACAAAAATAATAAAGTTCAACAATTCTGTATTTATATTTATTATATCTGTATAACAAATATAAATACATATATACAAATGGGTAGAGAACACTAGCCTCTAATTTACTTTTCCTTTACTACCCCCTAATTTGATTATTTTGTGATTTTTTTTCTCATCTGATATGTATATATAGATAAATATGTGTATATATTGTTGGGTTTAATCTCAACATTTGTTTATTTATTTATTTACTTGAATTAGTCAAGTGTTTTATTTATGCAGTTGGAGTTTATTTAGGAACGTGAAATAAGTTAGAAGTGGTAGAAATATTGTAGGAGTGTTTCATGGGCTTGTGGGCTTGAGGTCCTATTATATAGCTCTTCAGTTTGTTTATGCATGTATATATTGTACACTTTGGATTGAATAAAAAACACGACAACTTATTTGTCAAGCAGTACTCTTCTACTCTTAAAACAAACAGTTATATATATATATATATATTTACTACACTTGGTATCAGAGCTTAAAGATCTTGACAACAGTCAGACACGTCGACAATGGAGGCAAACAAGGGAAAAGGTGGTTCCATAGGTTTGAGCTATCCAATGCTGGCAAAGAGTAATTACACAGCATGGGCACTCAAAATGAAAGTATTCATGCAGGCTCAGGGAGTCTGGAACGCAGTGGAGCTAGTGGATCCTAAGGCCGTAGTGGAGGATAAATCAGACAAGGTGGCCATGGCCATGATTTATCAAGGAATACCCGAAGACCTAAGGCCGTAGTGGAGGATAAATCAGACAAGGTGGCCATGGCCATGATTTATCAAGGAATACCCGAAGAAATGCTGTTGGCACTCGCGGAAAAGAAGACAGCAAAGGACGTATGGGAGGCAATCAAGACTTTGTGTCAAGGAGCCGATCGAGTAAAGAAAGCCAAAATTCAGACATTAAAATCAGAATTTGAGGCTCTGAGCATTGGAGAGCATGAGCAGGTTGATGATTTCTATGTAAAGCTGAATGCTCTTGTAACGAACATAAGAGCTCTGGGAGAGGACTTAGATGAGTCATATGTTGTGAAAAAATTATTAAGGGCCGTACCCTCCAAATTCCTTCACATTGCATCCACAATAGAACAATTTGGTGATGTGGACACAATGTCCGTAGAGGAAACAGTGGGTTCGCTGAAAGCCCACGAGGAACGTGTGAAAGGAAAATCTGATTCAAGTGAAGGCCAGTTGATGCTCACGGAGGAAGAATGGGTCAAGAGAGAAGAAACAAGCAACAAACTTCTTTTTACGCGAGAGGAATGGCTGAAGCATAACAGTGAGAAGTCCACGGGATTCAGACGAAATGGTCGAGATAAAGGAAAGCTGAGATGTTATAATTGTAACATCTATGGTCATATAGCAGTTGAGTGTCGAAGACCAAGGAGAAACAAGGAACAACGACAAGAGGCTAATCTCACGATGACTGAAGATGACGAACCTGCGCTTTTGTTGGCAAAGTACGAAGATGAGAAAACAGGTTTAACAGTAACGGGAAATGAAACCATCCTATCGTTGCTGTCAAAAGGTGGAGGTGCAGGGAATGAAAACACTGTGTGGTATCTTGACAACGGGGCATCCAATCACATGACTGGGTTTAAGGAGAAATTCTCAGAACTGAATGAAAATGTAACCGGGCAAGTCCGTTTCGGGGATGGATCGACTGTCAAGATACAGGGAAAGGGAACTATCATGATGTTGTGCAAAAATGGAGAATCGAGGCCCCTGCACGAGGTATATTACATTCCCAACTTAAATACTAATATCATTTCTTTGGGGCAAATGTCAGAAAATGGAAATAAAGTAGAGATGCAAGGAGATTTTCTGAGAGTGTTCGACAGCCAGGAGCGACTGCTCATGAAAGTTCAACGATCTCAGAACAGATTGTATAAACTGGTAATCGAAACCCAAAACCAGAAATGCTTGTTGGTTAAAGCGGGTGAAATAGCAAAACTTTGGCACAGTCGCCTCGGTCACATCAACTATCAAGCTTTAAGCCTAATGAGACAACACGATATGGTGATGGGAATGCCGAGAATCACTCAGCCAAGTGAAATATGTGGTGGTTGTCTTCTCTCAAAGCAAGACAGGAGGCCCTTCCCAGCCAAGGCCAAATACAGTACCAAAGCAGTCCTCGAGCTAGTGCATGGTGACCTGTGTGGTCCCATTGTCCCTGCAACGAAATCAGGCTTCAGGTATTTTTTCCTATTAGTATTTTTTCCTATTAGTGGATGATTATAGTAGATACATGTGGGTTCATTTCTTGAAGGGCAAAGACGAGGCACTAAAGGAATTCAAATCTTTTCGAGCATTGGTCGAGAAAGGAACAAACAGAAAGGTGAAAGTGCTAAGAACGGATAGAGGAGGAGAGTTCACGTCAACTGAGTTCAAGGAATATTGTGAAAATGCAGGAATTGAAAGACAGTTCACCACTCCACACTACGCCATAGATGGCTGGATGCAATACTTTTAAATTGCAACGCCCACTTTGTGTTACAATTGATACACTATTTTTTAACTACTGCAATACTTCGGAGACAGTGTTACATTACACATAAACGTTCTGTTGCAATAGAACCGACTCTGTTGCAAAAGACTCCTTGTGTTACTCTATCGACATAGTGTTGCATTTGATTTCAATTAATAATTAATTTTTAATCAAAAAATAATATTAAAAAGGTGGGGCCCACAGAAAAAAGTGGGCCCCACAAGTGGGTCCCACTATTTTTTCTATTTTTTATTTAAAAATTAATTAATAATTAATTTTTAATCAAAAAATAAAATTAAAAAAGGTGGGGCCCACAGAAAAAAGTGGGACCCACAAGTGGGACGCACTAATTTTTTTATTTTTTATTTAAAAATTATTTTTAATTAATTGTTAATTAATTTTTAATCAAAAAATAATATTAAAAAAGGTGGGGCCCACAGAAAAAAGTGGGGCCCACAAGTGGGTCCCACTAATTTTTTTATTTTTTATTTAAAAATTAATTAATAATTACTTTTTAATTAATTGTTAATTAATTTTTAATAAAAAAATAATATTAAAAAAGGTGAGGCCCACAGAAAAAAGTGGGACCCACTAATTTTTCTATTTTTTATTTAAAAATTAATTAATAATTAATAATTAATTAATTTTTAATTAATTTTTAATCAAAAAATAATATTAAAAAAGGTGGGGCCCACAGAATAAAGTGGGACCCACTAATTTTTCAATTTTTTATTTAAAAATTAACTAATAATTAATTTTTAATCAAAAAAAAATATTTAAAAAGGTGGGGCCCACAGAAAAAAGTGGGCCCCACAAGTGGGACCCACTAATTTTTCTATTTTTTATTTAAAAATTATTTTTAATTAATTTTTAATCAAAAAATAATATTAAAAAAGGTGGGGCCCTAAACCCTAAACCCTAAACCCTAAACCCGAACCCTAAACCCGTATAAATTTTTAATTGATTTCTTCGACGATCCAACCGTACGGATGTTAAAGGATACTCATTTTAGTGTTGGAAAAAATAATCAAAAAATATAAAAGTCTGGTTATGCCGCATCTTTCCAGAAACGTTGGAAGAGTATTGCTTTCAAAAACGGGACATGTGTCAGATTCACTGAATTATTTTTTCAATTGATTTCTTCGACGATCCAACCGTATGGATGTTAAAAGATACTCATTCTAGTGTTGGGAAAAAATAATCAAAAAATATAAAAGTCTGGTTATGCCGCATCTTTCCAGAAACGTTGGAAGAGTATTGCTTTCAAGAACGGGACATGTGTCAGATTCACTGAATTATTTTTTCAATTGATTTCTTCGACGATCCAACCGTATGGATGTTAAAAGATACTCATTCTAGTGTTGGGAAAAAATAATCAAAAAATATAAAAGTCTGGTTATGCCGCATCTTTCCAGAAACGTTGGAAGAGTATTGCTTTCAAGAACGGGACATGTGTCAGATTCACTGAATTATTTTTTCAATTGATTTCTTCGACGATCCAACCGTACAAATGTTAAAAGATACTCATTCTAGTGTTGGAAAAAAATAATCAAAAAATATAAAAGTCCGGTTATGCCGCATCTTTCCAGAAACGTTGGAAGAGTATTGCTTTCAAGAACGGGACATGTGTCAGATTCACTGAATTATTTTTTCAATTGATTCCTTCGACGATCCAACCGTACGGATGTTAAAAGATACTTATTCTAGTGTTGGGAAAAAATAATCAAAAAATATAAAAGTCTGGTTATGCCGCATATTTCCAAAAACGTTGGAACAGTATTGCTTTCAAGAAGGGGACATGTGTCAGATTCACTGAATAATTTTTTCAATTGATTTCTTCGACAATCCAACCGTACGGATGTTAATTGGTACTCATTCTAGTGTTGGGAAAAAATAATCAAAAAATATAAAAGTCCGGTTATGCCGCATATTTCCAAAAACGTTGGAATAGTATTGCTTTCAGGAACGGGACATGTGTTAGATTCACTGAATAATTTTTTCAATTGATTTCTTCGATGATCCAAACGTACGGATGTTAATAGGTACTCATTCTAGTGTTGGGAAAAAATAATCAAAAAATATAAAAGTCCGGTTATGCCGCATCTTTCCAGAAATGTTGGAATAGTATTGCTTCCTGGAATGGGATACGTGTCAGATTCACTGAATAAATTTTTTAATTGATTTCTTCGATGATCCAACCATACAGATGTTAATCGGAAATCATTTATAGTATATTAATTTTTTTTTAAATTATATTATATAATTACATATAATATTTACTTAATTTTAAATTAAAAAAATTAAAAAAATACTTGTACATGACAAAAAATACAAGGCGGCAGTTTTCCCCCCAAAATGAATTGTTAGAAGCAGTTTCTCCCTTAAACAAAAAAAAAAGCGCCGCCCTCACTCTCTCAGACTCTCTCTCTCTCTCTCTGGTTCTACTCACACACTCCACCCACACACTGAACTCTCAAAACTCACCTCGATTAATTGGTAAATACATACATATTTTCATTAATTCATTGATTTTGCCAATTCTTACTCTTCTATTTTAATTTTCAATTAGGGCTTTTTTTTAGGGATTCAATTAGGCTTCATTTGAGGGTTTCAATTAGGGTTTCGAGGGTATATGACTTGAGGGAGGTTTGAAGAAGCAGAGAAGGAATTGAAAGGTATGGTTCTCTTACATTTTAACATCTTAACATCTCAGAGGGTGAGGCTGGTGATTATTATGTGAAGCCATTTTCCTCTCCATCCTCCTGATTAATTTTGGTGTGTTTCTATCCTTTCATTCTCCATAACTTTCCTGGTTGGTTTAATTTGTTTTCTAATTCTGCTTCTCACCGCAATGCCATAACCTTGATTAGCTTCTGCATGTATATATTAATTCCACTTATTGTGTACAACTAGTTTAGTTAATAATTTTACTGAGTCAGCTTCTATGTACGGTTTTATATATATATCGAGATGAATTATGAAAAGACTGCTTATCATAAACTCTTTATGATTTCATTGACATACAAATGTTTGTCATTCACCTATTATTGCTGATACCTATATAGTTATTTTGTTTTTTCTATGTCTATAGTTAATGTTAATACCTGTATAGTTGTATTCAACTATTATGTCTATAGTAGTCTGTACGTTTGGTTAGTTGTGGACGGTAGTATTTAGTGTCTTTAAACTTGTTCTCATATGAGAAAATACATACAAGCTTGATGAAAACTCTCCTTGAAGCAGATTGATGAAACGCCACTGGATGGAAAAGTTTTTGACCGTGAAGGCCTGGAGGAACTAATGTTCTGTTTCTGCAGTTCTCATGCTCTAGAGAAGGAGTACTCTTCCAAAGTTTTATAGTATATCTTGTTAGCAGCAAAGTTTCTGTTTTAGATAATATAATACATAATGTATCATTAGTTGTTTCCATTTGGGATTCTGAATATACTAATTATAAAGGTATAGCAAACACAGAAAGAAAGATGTTTTATATTATTATATTCTTTCTAAATAAGAGTACATGTACATTTATATTAGTTCATACTATGTTTGTTCCTCTATTTAAGGAACCAGTACATCAACTAACACATATGGTAAAACTGAATTCGGCACTTGTGTTGGAGCGATTAACAAACGTCAATACCTGATTCTTTTTACCATCACGAATACTGTTATTTTCTTGCTGGAAGTTCCAAAATATTGATGTTTTGTTACTAGTTTTCAGCTAATTTAGTGTGTGAAGAAATCAATATATTTATGTTTATGTACGTTTTAAACCACATATATCTATAAGTTTCCCTCTGCGCTAAACAGTTTCATCTTTATTTGATAGATCATGTGATTTTAAGAGCTCAACAGAACTATAGGCTGCAGTGCTGGAGCCTACAGGACACCCGTCTGCAGTGTTTGTGGAACATACTACTCAACAAATAATGGTTCAGTACTAATGCTACTTTGATCATAAACACTTTTTTAGGATTTAGATACAGATTTTCCATATCATTGACTCTTCTTCAATGAGCATATAAAGGTGATCATCTCGCAACCAGAATTTACGTTCAAGAATTCCTTCAGGAGTTTCTGATTCAGCTGGACACGGGAGTGATTCATCAACATTTCCCAGTAAGTCGGAACCAAATAGAAGATTAGAGAACTGAGATCTCCATGATGCATAGTTTGTCACTAACACTATTGCTATGCAGAATTATGTCTTGTACGATGAAGATATTGGGGGACAGAAATCCGGTAAAGAAAGAGAGCTCAGGTATGTACTGCGTTTGATATATTTTGAGCTTCTTACTAAGGAATAATTGGCATTTGGTTCTTCCCTTTGTTAATCTTGAATTTCCAGGACTATGCTAGTTCCATTGTTTGACCTATTTAGAATTTGTAGTCTCTTTAACATATTGATTTCATATTATATGATTTGCATGCAAATTGTTATTTTTTCTATGCAGATGCACAACAAATTTAATCTTTTCAAATAGCAATTGGAACTAAATTATGATTCGTTTGGATCTTAAACTTAAATCATAAGAAAATAGAAATACATTTCTTCTCAGACACACAAAATCAATAATCAATTAATAATCTCAAATAAACAAAGAGAAATGAGATTCTGGAATCTGTTTGGACAAAACCCAGGATACTGAAAGGTTCTGTAAACAGATGAGAATAAGATTATATACACATGCACAAACGTACGTGTGTGTATAATTGTAAGATATTGACAGATATAAATACAAGGGCAGATAAGCAGGTTGTGATATCCGCAAAATGAACTTTTAAATACTACCTGGCCATGTCTGATTCTTGACTAGTGTCAACATCTCTTAAACCTCCAACAATTTATTCTCATCATTTCCAACTGTTGCAAGTTGTATAAGGGCTGCAATTATTTTGAACATTATATAGAAGTGGGCATCAGTAAGCCATCAAATTATTCCAGTTTAAGTGTTTATGCTAGTGTTGATATTTAAGAGGGTCAATTGTATGCTATTTTTTCTAATAATGTTCATATCAATTTTATAATTGTATCTGAAACATAGCTATTTCTATATTTTGTATTGTACTTCAGTGGCCAGCTTGAAGCTTGTGCTATTTATTGATAATCAAAAGTAACCTGCGCACAAGTCAAATTTCATTAGGTTGCAGAACAGGCTCCTTGGTAAACCTCTAACTCTCTCAACTGCCTAGTTTCAATTGTATGCATAATTTTTTTTATATTGAATTTTTGTTGTAAAATTGTGCCAGATTACCAGTTAACTTGTTTATTTGTATACTTACATCACTATTCCCAGTTAACTTGTTTATTTGTATACTTACATCACTATTCCCAATTAACTTGTTTATTTGTATACTTACATCACTATTCCTCGTCAAAATCAGGTTGCTGGCTAGTTAGCTTTGTTTCTGAATATTATGCCTCAGCGGAAGTACAAAAGGTAGAAGGATATACACAGAAGTACAGAAGGCACAAGGATACTAATATGTAGTGCTTGAACAAGTTCATGATATTGAAGACAAATATTGAGAGTGAAAATTTGTAAATGTTGATCTCAACTTGAAAATTATGGACAGGGCAGATATTGCGGATATCACAATCTGCTTAGCATGGACAGGGTTTTAAAACTTTGGTTATCTTGTCGTAATTTTTATTTTGTACTCTATCTTTTGTTTCTTGGTACTTTGTGATAATTATGGTGGATGATATTATGGTGGAGTGGTGTAGTTGTGGGGTGAATGATGAGAGGAGTTAGATTATATTTTGGTGTTGGATGACTGGTGGAGTTGGATTATATTTTGGTTAGGATTTGGATGACTGGTGGAGTTGTATTACTTTGCACTTTGAATTGGTTGGTTTATTTTGTAAAGGGGTCTGATTATGTACCAACCATGTCTTGTAAATTTTTGAATTTAAGTGTTGCAGTTGCTATTATTATTAATGTTGCAATATTTCATTTTCTGTTGCCCTACTAGATAGAATTAGTGTTACATTAGCTATTCATAACAATATCTAGTGTTACATTAGCTAAAGATTTAGTGTTGCAATTGAATGTGGGGTCCACTAGTGACGCGACACTAAAGTGGGACCTACTGGTGACGTGGCACAGTGGGACCCACGGTGATGTGGCAATATTGTGGGCCCCACAAGTGACGTGGCACCTGATGACATGGCAATTTTGTGGGCCCCACAGGTGACGTGGCAATTCTGTGGGCCCCACATGTGACGTGGCACCAGGTGACGTGGCAGTTCTGTGGGCCCCACAAGTGACGTGGCACCTGGTGACGTGGCATTTTGTTGTGGGCCCCACAAGTGACGTGGCATACACCTGACACCTGGTTAGGCTGAGGTAACACGGTTCTTGTGTTGCATTTGTTTGATTTAGTGTTACTCTATGGGCCTAATGTAATACTTTATCCTGTGTTACCATTGAGAAGGAAAGTGTTGCATTTTATGTCAAAGGTAACATTGGCGGATGAAATGGTAAAAGTGCGTTACCTTAGGCCTGATGCAACATAAATCGTGTCTAAGGTAACATTAGGTGTGTGTTGCATCCGGCCATCTATGGCGTAGTGCCATACACGCCTCAGCAAAACGACATCGTAGAACGGAGAAATCGCACTGTGACAGAAATGACGAGGAGCTGTTTAAAAGACATGCAACTCCCAGCAGAATTATGGGGAGAAGCAGTAAGGAATACAGTCGACATTTTAAACAGGGTGCCTACACGATCGTTGACAAAACAGACGCCATACGAGGTTTGGAATGGCAGAAAACCTGATGTTAGCTATGTGCGTGTCTTTGGGTGTCTTGCACACATGAAAACTCAAGGGAATCATATCAAGAAGCTAGAAGATCGAAGCAAACGAATGATAAACCTCAGACGAGAACCTGGTACAAAGGGATATCGTCTATACGACCCTGATTCTGGACGTGTGTATGTCAGCCGTGATGTGGTGTTCGAAGAGACTAAGACGTGGCCCTGGAAGGAAGAGCATGAAAATAGAGGATGCTCAGTTCAGTTCCCTACCCTGGAGATATGCAGACCTGGAGAAAATCTTGTTGAAAACAACGACACGGGAACCACACCACTCCACTCACTTCCAAATACGCCAGTTCAATCTCCAACTGCGGCAAGACTTGATCGGGAATCTTATGACGACAGTACAGAACCAAGAAAAATTAGGAGGATTGACGAAATTTATAATGAAACAGACATGGTCGAGGAAGTGGACGAGGAGCTACATCTCATGGGAATCGAAGAACCTGTCAATTTCAAAGAAGCTGTGCAAAATCGGGAATGGAAAAAAGCCATGCAACAGGAGATGGAATCCATCGAAGACAACAACACCTGGAAATTGACTGAATTGCCACCTGGAAAGAAAGTGATAGGTCTCAAATGGATCTACAAACTAAAGAAGGATGCCAATGGGAACATCATTAAGCACAAGGCTCGCTTAGTTACTAAAGGGTATGTACAGGAACACGGTGTTGATTTTGACGAAGTGTATGCTCCAGTCACTCGACTGGAAACCGTGAGACTTCTGTTGGCATTAGCAGCAAAACGCAACTGGGAAGTGCACCACTTAGACGTAAAAACAGCCTTCTTGAATGGTGAGATTAAAGAAGATGTTTATGTACGACAGCCTGAAGGGTTCGAAAAGTTCGGGCAAGAGAAGATGGTGTACAAGCTTTTGAAAGCTCTGTACGGATTAAGACAAGCACCGCGTGCCTGGTACGAAAAACTCAACTCATGCTTAATAAATCTTGGTTTTACTAGATGTCCTTATGAACATGCAGTTTACACTAAGAAAGATGGGGGTGAAAGCATGATTGTTGCTGTGTACGTAGATGATTTACTCATCACAGGTTCGAGTGCACACTTGATTGCAGAATTCAAAAACCAGATGAATTCAAATTTCAAGATGAGCGACCTGGGTAAATTGAGCTACTATCTAGGGATAGAGGTTGAACAGGGCGTTGGATTCATTAAGCTCAAACAGGCTGGATATGCTCAGAAAATACTTGAAAAGGCTGGTATGGGGGAGTGCAACCAGACAAAGTACCCAATGGATCCTAAGGAACAGCTCACTCGAGACACAGGAGGGAAGGAGGTTGATGCAACTCGTTTCAAGAGCATGGTGGGAGGCTTACGATACCTGGTCCATACTCGGCCAGATATTGATTTTTCTGTTGGAATTGTGAGCCGGTATATGGAGCAGCCAACAAAGGTACATTTGGATGCTGTAAAGAGGATTATGAGATATGTCAAGGGGACAATACACTATGGCCTGGTGTACTCTGCAACAAGTGCCAACAATGTACTTACGGGGTTTTCTGACAGCGACTTGGCCGGACAAATGGAGGATAGACGAAGCACTACAGGGGTGGTGTTCTATTTAAATGACAACATGATAACTTGGGTCTCTCAGAAACAGAAATGCGTAGCTCTCTCTTCATGTGAGGCCGAATTCATGGCCGCCACAGCCGCTGCTTGCCAAGGCATTTGGCTTCGTAACATTTTAAGCCGACTAACAGATGAAGTTATTGGGCCAGTCACATTGTACTTGGACAATCGGTCGGCTATTGATCTCGCTAAGAATCCAATGTTCCACGGGAGAAGCAAACACATTGACATTCGTTATCATTTCATCAGAGAATGTGTTGAGAGAGGAGAGGTGGTGTTAAAACATGTTTCCAGTGGAGAACAACGTGCAGATATCATGACCAAAGCATTGGCTACAGTGAAATTCGAGAAGATGCGGAGCTTGCTTGGAGTTACGGAATTACGTAGTCAAAGTTGAGCTTAAGGGGGTGAATGTTGGGTTTAATCTCAACATTTGTTTATTTATTTATTTACTTGAATTAGTCAAGTGTTTTATTTATGCAGTTGGAGTTTATTTAGGAACGTGAAATAAGTTAGAAGTGGTAGAAATATTGTAGGAGTGTTTCATGGGCTTGTGGGCTTGAGGTCCTATTATATAGCTCTTCAGTTTGTTTATGCATGTATATATTGTACTCTTTGGATTGAATAAAAAACACGACAACTTATTTGTCAAGCAGTATTCTTCTACTCTTAAAATAAACAGTTATATATATATATATATATTTACTACATATATGCAGTACAAGAAATTTGAAACATAGGTAGGGAGGAGAGAGGGATGTTGTTGAGAAATTAAGGTCACTTGTTGATTATTAGGAGATGTACTAATTGAAATGGCATAATTGAACCTGGAAGGAGATCGGCAAGATAAAGATTGGCTTGAATTAGGGCTTGCAGCTTCCGGACATAGATGAAGATTATGTTGATCCGAAGCTCGCAGATCTGACTCGCAACTTCTCCAATTAGAAAATCAATTGCAGATAGAGTAGAGTGTTTGTCTATCGAGAGAGAGAGAGTATGGGAGTAAAGAAGCACCGCACAAATAAGCTAAGTATATTGCACTTCTGAGGGAAAGTAATTTATGAATTATTTGGCTATGGGGGGAAATTTTCCGCCCAAATTGTGTGTGCGTGTTTGTGTTTAAGATGCTGAAATTGAAAGGGGGAAACTAATAAGTATCATCGAGGGGGAAATGAATTATTAAATAAAAACCATTGTCGGATCCTTTTATAAAATCGAATAAACAAAACATACGTGCGGATTGGTCAAATTAGTGGTTGACTATTAAAATCTCAAACCAAATAAATTTATTTTTTTCTAAATTTTTGTAATATCATTAAAATACATAGATCTTGATATCCATACGGTTGGATCGTCGATAAATATTTTTAAAAAATTAAAACATCAATCCGGGATGAAACACTAGTTAGAAGTACTAGTCAAATCACTAGTTGACCATCAAGTTCTCAAACAAAATAAATTTATTTTTTTCAAATTTTTTTGAAATATCATTGAAATACGTAGATCTTGATATCCATATGGTTGGATCGTCGACAAATATATTTAAAAAAATCGAAACATCAATTCAGGATGAAACAGTAGTTAGAAGTACTAGTCAAATCACTGAGTGACTGTTAAGATCTCTAACCAAATAAGTTTATTTTTTTCTAAAATTCTTGTAATATCATTAAAATACATATATTTTGATATCCATACGGTTGGACCGTTGATAAATATTTTCAAAGCAATCAAAACATCAATCTGGGACGAAATAGTAATTAGAAATACTAGTGAAATCACTAGTGAAAAATCAACGCTTTTGATATAGACAACGGATTTAGCTAAAAAAACGTTGTAAAGTATTTATTCACACAAGGATTTTGAAAAAAAAACCATTGTCTATATCATACAACGGTTTAACAACATAAACAATTATTACAAAGATTATACAACAACGGTCGGATCAAAACAAAAACATTTGTGTATATTATACAACGGTTTTTAAAACAAAAACATTGTTAAGTCTTACAACTTACAACATTTTGTTAAACAAAAACCATTGTCGGATACTTTTTATAAAATCGAATAAACAAAACATACGTGTAGATTGGTCAAATTAGTAGTTGACTATTAAAATCTCAAACCAAATAAATTTATTTTTTTCTAATTTTTTTGTAATATCATTAAAATACATAGATTTTGATATCCATACGGTTGGATCGTCGATAAATAGTTTTTAAAAAATTGAAACATCAATTCGGGATGAAACACTAGTTAGAAGTACTAGTTAAATCACTAGTTGGCCGTTAAGATCTCAAACCAAATAAATTTATTTTTCTCTGAAATTATTGTAATATCATTAAAATACATATATCTTGATATCTGTATGGTTGTATCGTCGTTAAATATTTTTAAAAAAATCGAAACATCAATCCGGGATGAAAAACTAGTTAGAAGTACTCGTCAAATCACTAGTTGACCATCAAGATCTCAAACAAAATATTTTTTTTTTAATTTTTTTTTTGTAATATCATTAAAATACATAGATCTTGATATCCATACGGTTGGATCGACCATAAATATTTTTAAAAAATCGAAACATCAATCTGGGACGAAACACTAGTTAGAAATACTAGTGAAATCACTAGTTGACCGTTAAGATCTCAAACTCTCAAACCAAATAATTTTATTTTTTTCTAAATTTTTTGTAATATCAATGAAATACATAGATCTAAAATCGAGACATCAATCTGGGACGAAACATTAGTTAGAAGTACAAGTCAAAATCACTAGTTGACCATTAAGATCTCAAACCAAATAAATCTATTTTTTTCTAAAATTGTTGTAAAATACATATATCTATGATATCTTGATTTATTTTCTAAAATTGTTGTAAAATTCATATATCAAGATATCAATCCGGGACGAAATACTAGTTAGAAGTACTAGTCAAATCACTAGTTGGCCGTTAAAATTTCAAGCCAATTAAATTTATTTTTTCTCATTTTTTTGTAATATCACTAAAATACAAAGATTTTGACATCCATGGAACTTGGATCGTTGACAATACTTTTTATATTCTGAGAAATTACAATTTTTAAGAAATTTTTAGATTTTATATAAGCAAAATGAATTGTGGAAAATTAAAATTTTCAGAAATTTTTTTCTTCCCGGGCTCAAAACAAGGAGTCAACCCTTTTCTTTTCACTTCCCTCTTCTTTTCTCACGGCTGATTTTCTCTGTTTCTTTCTCTCTCACGTTGCTCTCTGCCTACTATCTTTTCAGAGCCAACCCTTCATCTTCAAGCTTGCCACTGCCTACCATCTCTTTAGCCAATCCTTCATCTTCGAGCTTGCTATATTTGTATGTATGCCTATATTTATTTTTGTACATAATTGTGTTTTGGTTAGTTACATGATTTTTCATGTTTTTTTGAATGTGTACATGATAATTTTATATTAACACATGTTTCGGTTGATTACATGATCTTTTCATGTTTCTTTGTATGTGAATATAATAAATTTATATTAAGATTATAACTCATATAGTTATATGATTTTAGATAGAATCATGTTTGATTACAAGGTGTTTGATTATATGGGTGAACCACCAAATTTTAAATGGTGATTAATTGACTTGAAGATGTTTAATTGAATAGATTCTATAATTTTGTATATAAGGTGTTTGATTAAATGGATGAACCATCAAAGTTTCTTGTGGTATAAAATCTGCACGGACTCGTGTCTTGCAAACTGTGGATAAAATGATGTTTGATTATATGGGTGAACCGCCAAATTTTAATTGGTGACTGATTGCAAGGTGTATACAAGGTGTTTGATTAAATGGATGAACCATCAAAGTTTAATAACTTATATTTATGTGTACAAGTTGTTTGATTAAATGGATGCATAACATGTTTACAAGTATATGTCAAAACTCAGTTCAGGTGATTGTATGTTTTAACCCTTTACATAATACAAGATGCAATTTAGCTGATGCTCTTTTACATTCCCAAAAGCGAAATTGGTTCCTGAATAACCAATCACAATCCATTGAAGATTCCCATGAAAATAAAATAGATATCATGTTTACATAATATTACACATATATATGCTTCCCTCGCTCTTCTATGTGCTCACTTACTATGTCATTAGTAGTGTGATCTATTATTTTAAAAGATAATTTTCTTTCTGTTGATGAAATATTTCAGCCCAAAGCAGAGGCATTTCCAGTTGGGATAGGGAATGAGGATACTCCGCCATATACATTAACCTTCACAGTAAGGGATGAAGAGGGTTCCCTGCGGTGTGGTTTATTTGGTGCAATTAGAAATATGAACTTAGGAGCCATTGGACTTTAAGAGATTTCTGGCTTTGATTGCTTGCTTATTTGTTAGTTGGTAGTGGTAGTTTGTTAGTGATGATAGCATTGCAAATGCATTTTAATATGTTTTAGCTTGGATACATTTGCGTACTTTGACTTCTATAAGGTCCTGAAACACATTATGACTTTAGTTCATTTTTGTTCATGCTTGGTTTGATGTTTGGTTTGCTAGTTATAGATATGCCACTATTTTGGCAGGTTTGCTTTCTTTCTGTTAATTTTTTTTTCCAATATAGTCAGTTAGACAACAGTTTTAGTAACAAAAGTCATGTCTAAAAGATAAACATACAACATAAGAAAAACAGTTGTATGATTGGTGACATTCAGACAACACTACAGAACAACCTTGTCTGAAACGCTATTACATGAAACAAAGAAAAAACACTTGTGTGATTTTAACAACGGTTAATCGCAACATTGTCTCAAACATCTTTATTATCAATAAGAATAAATGAGCATATGACTTATAGTGTGAGTGTAATTATTCAAATAAAAATACCCAATATGTAGAATTAAAATTCATAATTGAATTTTATTTCTGTAATTATCTTATAAATATTAGTACCACAAAGACTCCACCAATCTGTGTAGATACTAAATTTTATGTTTTTTCAATGCCTAAAAGAAACATAGTGGTGCAAAGAACCACATGAGCTACACAGACTAAAGATAAAATAATGTGTCATATAGAAGAAAGACTTAGGGGGAAGGGGAACAGTAACAGTAAGGACAATATTTGGGCCTTGATTTTGCTTGCCTACTAGCAAACTTGCTTTCATTGCCATTAAATTAGTAATATACTGTAATGAGATATGTAAAACTAATCCCCAAGTGTTGATTTTAGTTACATGTAATTAGGATTTGTTACCCTGTTAAGAAATCATGGCTTGGGTATATATCATCCATTGTTATTCAATGACCTAATTAAGAGCTTCAATAATTCATTTTTTGTAATTATTTATTCAAGTCGATCAAACTAGTTTTTGTACGTGATATTATGGCTTGGGTATATATCATCCATTGCTATTCTATGACCTAATTAAGAGCTTCAATAATTCATTTTTTGTAATTATTTATTCAACTCGATCAAACTAGTTTTTGTACGTTAGGAATCTTGTCAAGCAAGACATTTATCTTTTGGTATCTACCATTGGTCCTAGCTCTACAAGTTAGAAGATGTTGAAAAATATTCAAAAGATGTCTAGTTGTGAACTTTTCGCAGACCGTGACAATTCTGCCTAAGGGTGCAACTCAAGATAAAATTAACAACTTGGATTAATCTTTTTAAGTGAAATTACTCATTCGAAGATGTAGTTAACATATTTATTGGTTTGCTTCTCGGTAATGTGATGGTCAAGATGTAGTTGAATGTTGTATAAACTTCTGGGAAAGTCTATTAGGCCTCATTGGAGGCTATTCATTTTCTCCATATCTAGTAAATGTGTATTTGTTGCTTTGGCTGAGGTGATATTATCCAGCTGTTAATAATGGAATTCGAGGACCTCAACAAAGAGGGATGCAACTCTACAGAGATAATTCACATCCATGTTCGAGGAAGTCAACACAGAGAGATGCAACTCAACAAAGAGCATTTATATCTTTGTTAAGAAAAGAAGAGAGATGCAACTCAACAAAGAAAATAATAAAAGACGTTTGTGAACGAATTTAAATGCAACAAGCATTATTGTTGATACATGTAATTTATTGTCACAAATATTAAACATAATAAAAATCAAACAAGAACTATATATAGTTTTTACATGATAAAATGTATAACTCACTCTAAGTGTCCATTATTTAAGTTTAAATTTAAGTGTTAATAAATTTTAAATAAATTCAATTTTGTGGAATCAAATCGACCTAAAAATTATGAAAAACAAAATGTTACTACAATTGCAAACTTGCTCGGGGAGTATTCCATTTTTCAAAGAATGTCTCTAGTATATTTTTTCCACTTAGGAAGTTCGAGATTTGTATGCTACCGATTTAACTATTCATTTCTACCTTGGCTGTGTGTTTTTGACAAATACCATGAATTACAGACTCTAAACAACATTATAGACTCCATGAAGTTATAAACATCCCCCAGGAGGTTTGGGAGACATTTATTTAGAAAATACCAACTTCATGTTATATATTAGAGTAGGACAAAATTATGTTCCATCCTAAAGTCATGCACAAGCTTACCATGTCTATTTCTGAAAACCAATTCAAGTATAGTGTTATTATGGTATAAAAAAATAAAAGTTTGTAATTCTTTTAAAATATGAAAAGATTGTAATTGTGTTAAAAGTAATTCAAAGTAAATGAGGATAACATATAGTTAAAAACAAATAGTTACGAAAATGAAGAGATTATAATTGTGTTAAAAGTAAGTCAAAGTAATTCAAGTATTTTTTAGAGGCCCTTTAAAGTCAGTAAGTTTGGAAGGGAAGTAGAGTTGTGGACAAGAATTTGCTCATGCCAACTTGTCAATTTGAGAAAGTATTGTTCAAGAGAGCTTGTCAATGTCAGAAAGTATTCTACAAGAGAAAGGGTTTTGGGCTTTAATCAACCTTGGTTGTTAAAATCAACTCTTGTCAATAAAAATAAATGAAATTTAGGAAAAACTGATGATTTCATATGCCAATAAAATAAATAAATACATCTAACTAGTTTTAAAAGTTACCAAAAACATATATAGTGGACACCGTCTTTACATGATAGAAAATATTTATGATAGCAATATTGAGTAGAAAATTAATTTTTTATAACCTTTAACTTTATATAAAGGTTCTTCATGTTTTTCACCAAAATTTATTTTGAGCAATGAAAAATTAAATTGTATAAATGTATATTTAATTTATAGAATATAATCCTCCTTGGTAAAATTGTTTAACTCTTTAACTTAAAGAACATGTAATAGACTTTTTAATCATTTGAATCCGTTAAAATTTTGGCTTAAACAGGCCACATGATCATATATAAGATTGGAAAATCATTTGTTGGGCTTTTTATGAAATTTGCAACTTTTAAAGGGTATGAGCCCATTAACTTAATTTCGAGGCATATATAAATAGAGGGGCTCGTTCAACCTTTACCTATATACTAACCCTAACCAAAACCCTCATCTCCGCCTCCCTCTTCAAACTTGGCAGCCTCCAACCAAAAAGAGCATCTCAGCCTCCTTCCTTCAAACATCACCTACTAACAGTTACCCAAAAAACCTCGTAACTGGGCCGGCATACATCTAGAACATTTCTAGAATTCTAGTTATATAACTGTTTTCACACACTACACATATTTATACACAAACCCATATTTCTCAAATCTCAGTGATTCACCCCACATATATCACAATATAACTTGGATAAATCTTTGTAAGTGAAATTACTCCTTCCCACATAATTGCTTTATTGGTTTGCTCATCGGTAATGTGATGGTCAAGATGTAGTTGAATATAGTATAAACTTCTGGGAAAGTCTATTAGGCCTCATTGAAGGTTACTCATTTTCTCCATATTTAGTAAATGTGTATTTGTTGCTTTGGCTGAGGTGATATTATCGAGGTGTCAATATTGGATGAGCTCATGTACCGAACTTGTCAATATGGGGAAGTATGAGCACATCTCCTTTCCAATATTATATGTTGGATATTATCACCTAATCCAAAGGCAACAAAAACACATTTACTAGACAGTTAAGAAATGAATAGCCTCGAATGAGGTCTCAAATACTTTCAGAGAAGCTTTGACTATATTTTTACTACATGGTGAGCATTAGTTACTAATAAGTCTACCTCATAAAGCAATCTAGTGGAATGGGTAATTTTACTTTTAAAGATTTCTCCAAATCATTAATTTTATCTTCAGTTGCAACCTTTGGTAGATTTTTCACAGCTTCCAAAGTTCACAACCAGACATTTGGTAACAATTATAATGAAAGGAAAGTTTTATTATTCTTTTTTTTTTATTTGAACATAAAATACTGTCGTGTACATATGGTCCCAACAAAAATGTTTTTTCTGTTTGTTTAGGATTAGCAGCGTGAGTGTAATTATTCACATTAAAACACCCAATATGTAGAATTAAAATTCATGATTGAATTTTATTTCTATAATTATCTTATATATATTAGTACCACAAAGACTCCACTAATCTCTATAGATACTAAATTTTATGTTTTTGCAATGTTGATTGCAATGCCTAAAAGAAATATAGTGGTGCAAGAACCAAATGAGCTACACAGAATAAAGATAAAATAATGTGCCATGTAGAAGAAAATGCACTCATGTACATGTGGTCCGAACAAAAATATTTTTTGTGTTTGTTATGTTATGTTTCTGTATGTAGTTAGTTTGATTTCCACATGTATATCTTACGTGGAAGAAAAATGGGGGACAAAACTCAATCTTTATTATCAATAAGACTAAATGAGCATATGACTTGTGTGAGTGTAATTATTCAAATTAAAATACCCAATATGTAGAATTAAAATTCATAATTGAATTTTATTTATGTAATTATCTTATAAATATTAGTACCACAAAGACTCCACCAATTTGTGTAGATACTAAATTTTATGTTGCAATGCCTAAAAGAAACATAGTGGTGCAAAGAACCACATGAGCTACACAGACTAAAGATAAAATAATGTGTCATATAGAAGAAAGACTTAGGGGGAAGATGAACAGTTGGACAATATTTGGGCCTTGATTTTGCTTGCCTACTAGCAAACTTGCTTTCATTGCCATTAAATTAGTAATGTACCGTAATGAGATATGTAAAACTAATCCCCAAGTGTTGATTTTAGTTACATGTAATTAGAATTTGTTACCCTGTTAATATATTATGGCTTGGGTATATATCATCCATTGTTATTCTATGACCTAATTAAGAGCTTCAATAATTCATTTTTTGTAATTATTTATTCAACTCCATCAAACTAGTTTTTGTACGTGATATTATGTCTTGGGTATATATCATCCATTGCTATTCTACAACCTAATTAAGAGCTTCAATAATTCATTTTTTAATTATTTATTCAACTCGATCAAACTAGTTTTTGTACGTTAGGAATCTTATCAAGCAAGGCATTTATCTTTTGGTATGTACCCTTGGTCCTAGCTCTACAAGTTAGAAGATGTTGAAAAATATTCAAAAGATGTCTAGTTGTCAACTTTTCGCAGACCGTGACAATTGTGCCTAAGGGTGCAACTCAAGATAAAATTAACAACTTGGATAAATCTTTGTAAGTGAAATTACTCCTTCTAAGATGTAGTTAACATCTTTATTGGTTTGATTATCGGTAATTTGATGGTCAAGATGTAGTTGAAACATCATGGAAACAAA
The DNA here is from genome assembly GCA_030848705.1 of Heracleum sosnowskyi. Taxonomy (NCBI): domain Eukaryota; kingdom Viridiplantae; phylum Streptophyta; class Magnoliopsida; order Apiales; family Apiaceae; genus Heracleum; species Heracleum sosnowskyi. Next base: position 107,825,965 of record CM061240.1, on the reverse strand, counting down.
TTTGCTAGTAGGCAAAAGAATGTAAGCCTATCTTGTTAACAATGGTTGGCGTTGGACCTAAGTACATATTTATTTCACATAGCAGATTGTTTTATCTTTAGCCTACCTAGCCTCATGCATTTTCTCACAGTACTTGCACCACCATTTTACTTTTAGGCATCCCAATCAACATTACAGAAATTTTAAATTTAATAGCTACAATTGAGTCTGTGGTATCAATCTGTCAACTAGATAAATATAAATATAAATATAAAATTCAATCATGACTTTCTAAGTGTAAGCATTGGGTGTTTTAACCACAATAATTTGAGAAGAGGATCTTAGTAGCACCTAGAGTCCTATATTCTCATGTTCATTTATTCTTAATGATGATAAATATTGAAGTGTGTCCCATGTACTTCTCGATAAGATATACAGGTGGAAACAATTACATAAATGGCAAATACTAAAGTTGGATAATAGTTAAAACATTTAAATTTAAAATATCATAAAAAGAAAAGGAGTACGTTTTTCAAGCGGGTCTTCAGAGAATATAGATTAAGCTGGTATAGTATAGTATTTACAAGAAATAGAATCATCAAAGGTCCAGTCTTGAAAGTGATGGGTCACACATTTGATGTTTGTTGTTTGTTTTGGTCCCAATTTGGTAAATTAGAGTCTATAATGCCATTCAGAGTCAACAATTTTATCTATTCCAAAAATGCTTGATTTTATATGCCATAAAAATAAAATTAATACCTTTTAAAATTTGCTTAAAACATATTTAGTGTATAATGACCATAATTTTTACATGATTAAATGTTTCCCACTAAATACTATTCTAGATGGGGTTGAATATAACATTGTATTTCTTTTTAGAAATATTATTCAATAATCAAACATAATATGAAAATCAGGACAGTTTTATTATACATAGTATAAAATTGTTACAATACTATCTCTCAAGATATTTTTTGAACTTTCACAGGTGCTAGGTTACAAGAATGAACAAGTCCAACACATACCTGTAAACCTACATAAGTGTAAACCTGTAACTGATTAAAATGTTAAATTGAAACTATTCTTCATTATCTTCTATTGATTCCCTTAACTGATAACTTGGAGGACCTCAACAAAGAGAACAAAGAGAGATGCAACTCAACAAAGAGAATTCATATCCTTGTTGGAGCAACTCAACAAAGAGTGATGCAACTCAACAAAGAGAATCTATATCCTTGTTAACCAAAGAACTGAGATGCAACTCAATAAAGAGAATTCAGTGCAACAGAAGATTCTTTCAATGATAAGAATAATAGAATTGGAGGACCTCAACAAAGAGAGATGCAACTCTACAAAGATAATTCACACCCATGTTCGAGGAACTCAACAAAAAGATAATTCACATACATGTTCAAGGAACTGAGAGATGCAACTGAACAAAGAGAATTTATATCTTTGTTAAGACAAGAAGAGAGATGCAACTCAACAAAGAGAAGTCAGTTGCAACAGAAGATGCTTTCAATGATAAAAATAATGGAAGTACTAGGTTAATTTTTTTTAATTTTTTTTAATTTTTTTTTTGTTTTATTGATATCCCCTGCTTCACATATTACCACCAATAGAGGCACAACCACCAAAAATCAACCAATGAAACAAAAAATAAAATCATAACTAAATTCTGACTGAAAATTTCATTGAAAAAAATTAGAAGAAACGATACATTATTTTGCAAATACTAACAAAAAATCTTTCTAGTACTGCGTGATCCTTACAATATGAAACATGTTATCTTAAAAATCGTCCAACACAAAAATTTAAGTGAAAAACTCCTTGTAGCTAGTACTTGAACTTTTTGCACATCTTTGAACATGTGGTACTTTCCCTTGGATATACTCCCTCCATGAACTAACCATTTTGCAATCCATGGCAAACACACCTACAACATAATAAGTATTGCAATTGTAGGTTAAATTCCAATGTGAAAAGCTCTGCAATTGACAAAAAATTTTTATTTTCGAGTATAATTCATATAAATCTGTTGTACTATTTACTAACCAACTTCCTTCTAGATCGTCTTATTTATAATACCATAGACTTACAAATAGTGGAAGAGTCAAATAATACAACATTCAAATAATTGTAAGAGCATAGCATTTAAAAGTGACTATCATATATACCTGATCATAAGCATTCTAGAGTAAAAAATTTGGCCCAAAGCTCCCGAATCTCGTTGATTTCCTTTTTCGTATTGCTTCTTGAACCGAGACCCTTCCAAATATAAAAGATAACATATTTGAAAAAATTCATGAATTCGATATTTCTAAAACAATAGTTTAGTTGTTTCTCATACCACTTTCCAATTCACGTTAGGATTCTTTTGAGAAAGCATGACTATGTCATGCATGTACCTGATAACATAAAAACCACACTCCGTACCTCCTTCTTCCTGAGGGCACTACATATAAACCAACAAGATTTATTGAATACAACTAAACAAATGAGCAAAAAATTTAAATGTAAAAACAAGCACGTTATACCTGAAACTCGGTATGATGCCAAAGAAATTCTTTTCTATTATTCCTCAGTCCCCCTTCAGGTACATATAATTTAAATGCCCTATGAAATAAGTATACTCCTTTAAGTGATTGAAGACACCTTTCAGTTTTGCATTCATCATTTCATTCATCTTTTCCTCGAACTCCTTAATTCTGAACTTTCTTGGTGATTTCTTGTGTAATTTTAGCCAAGTCATCCACCGAGACGACCCCATTATGTTTGTTCTTCCCTGATCCAAATACATCTTTAATTTTTGTAGATCCACCAACCCCTCTTACATGTCCTCCATGCTCCTTACGGCCAAGTGCACGCGACAATATGTCATCATGGCCTTGTAGAGTCCATGACCCATCAGAAACTTGATTCTGCAACTCTCCCTGTTCATAATGTCCATTAGAATGTAAAAATTTAAAGCCTAAATTAATTTATGTAATTTTAACTTAAGAATAAAGGAGTAATTTACCATTTTCTCAAACACCTCTTTTGTCTTCTCATTAGGGAAGTAGTAACCTCCACCCTCATGAGCTTTTGTACGTGCTCTTACCCAATCATAACTACGTCCGCTGCGCTCACTTGATAAAATTGATGGATTAACAGATTCAGAATCATTCAAAGAAGTGATTGGGTCATCAACACACCACTTGGCCCTTTGTCCCACATATCCAGCAGGCCCAAGATAATGTACATGTTCGTTTTGTTTCTGACTTTCTTTCGCTTTTTCACTTAGTTCCTATTTATTAAAAAAAAGCTGTTAGTTAACAATGGTCCAACATAAACTCCTCAATTTAAATTTAAATTACATAAGATCTCACGTAATTGATTTTTTACCTTAAACTCCTCAGTTTCACGTCTTTTTTTGAATATTTCCCACATCTCCTCGGTGATAAAATGATATTTTTCACATGGACTCTCCTCTTTGCGCAAATAATTCTTAGTCAACTTATCCTTGAAATCCCTCGATTGTTTTCCTGCTCTTTCTAACACATTCTTTTTATGTGAATCATCCAGTTTCTAGCGATTCTAAAAATGGCGAAAAGGACATATAACTAAATAACTGTAAAAAAGAAAAGCAACAAAAAATATATGATCTATTCCGAAAAATACACGAAGCAGAACAATATTACTTTCGCCAGTACTTTGTAATCAAGAATAGTCTACGTAGATATCTATAGTCCTCTACGTAGATCTGGTAGATAGAGGTTGCTGCGGAACAGGAGAACTGGAGGTGTCAGTGTTATGTAACAAATTTAGCTCAACATGTCCTGATCATACTAAGTTTCTCTTCTGGGACAGTTATCATCCTATGGAAACTGGATATAAGCTCATGGTTGATAAGATTCTAGGCAAATATCTCAGGAGATTCTTTTGAGGCCATATATGAAACTCAAAATAGGATAGGTTTGGAGGGAAAATAGCTGCTGCTGCTATACTCATGTTTATAAAAACTCAAATCATTTATATTGTAATGAGAAATTGCAAACCTTTTGATGTTAGAAAAATTCTTTTTAGAAGCATAACGGAAGCTGTAATAGAATTTCTTTTTTGGTTACTCAAAATTATGATTAAGAAATTTGTAGTCGAATCAAATGACTACTAAGATTTACATTCCTTTTCTCGGTTGAAAATTAGTTAAGGTTAATAGATTGCACATTTGCACTTAATAGAGTTTGCAATTTAAGGAATACATGCATGCATGCGTGAAGAATAGAGATAAAAATGGAATTATTTGTTTTAGACAACTGGTACAAGAAGTCTAAAACACCATATAGGCTTAGTTGTTTTTACACAAACTAACAAGGTAAAGGGATATTCAGAAAAGAGGATGACATAAACCATGCCTCGAGTTTAATCTATAATATAAGGTTAAAAGGATTATATTACATGGAACATTATTCACTAAAGGTTTAATTGGATCATCAATTCTTATTATTACTTGGGTAGCAATGATGTATTACTAGATACCGCTCATTGTTTATAATTTTATTATGAGATATTAAAATAATTGCCAACGTAATAATAACCTAAAGGGTCACACACAAACAACGTTTTAAACGGAGCTTTAATTAAATTTCGAATTTAATTGAATTATTATTATGTTGAATTATTGGATTAATTAAGTAGGACTTGATTAATTATATAGTAATTCGAATATGATAAATTACTACTAATAATCATATTGGGTTTTGGAAGCCCAATCAGATTAGGTATAGGCTCATAATTCTCTCTTCATATAAATACATTAAGATGTATTGTTTTAGTGATAAATACACATAATTCATTTTTGTGAAAATCCTAGCAGCTCTACATCTGAGAGAGGCTAGAGAGAGAGAGTTCCGAGGGCAGTTCTTGGCTAGTACCAACTCCGGTGCTCGTTGGACGATCGGGCGTTCGTGTGGACTGATTAGAGACGTATATCGCAAGGCGGGATATGTGGTGATCATAGCAAAGGACCTCCATCTGTCAACCAATCGTAAAGCTTCTTAAAAGGTAAACACTTATGTTCACGAGTAAATATCGTGTTTCGCATGGATCCTGCGGAGGGTTTCGTTATTTTTATGTTTTACGTATTTTTCCGTTGCGTTTTTCATGCACGAAACCCTACCATGGTATCAGAGCTACTTGTGAATAGCGTTTAATTCGTTTATATGTTTACTGTTTTATTGATAAAAGCATGTTTACAATCTACAAAGATAATTCACATCCATGTTCGAGGAACTCAACAGATTAACTCAACAAAGAGAATTTATATCTTTGTTAAGAAAACAGGAGAGATGCAACTCAACAAAGAGAATTGAGTTGCAACAAAAGATTCTTTCAATGATAAAAATAATGGAAGTACTAGACAAAATAATAAAAGACGTTTGTGAACCAATTTAAATGCAACAAGCATTATTGTTGATACATGTAATTTATTGGCACAAATATTAAACATAATAAAAATCAAGCAAGAACTATATATAGTTTTTACATGATAAAATGCATAACTCGCTCCATGTGTAAATTATTTAAGTTTAGATTTAAGTGTTAATAAATTTTAAATAAATTCAATTTTGTGGAATCAAATCGACCTAAAAATTATGAAAAACAAAATGTTACTACAATTGCAAACCTGAGCGGGGAGTATTGCATTTTTCAAAGAATGTCTCTTGTATATTTTTTCCACTTAGGAAGTTCGAGATTTGTATGCTACTGATTTAACTATTCATTACAACCTTGGCTGTGTGTTTTTGACAAATACCATGAATTACAGACTCTAAACAACATTATAGAATCCATGAAGTTATAGACATCCCCTAGGAGGTTTGGGAGACATGTATTTAGAAAATACCAACTTCATGTTATATATTCGAGTAGGACAAAATTATGTTCCATCCTAAAGTCATGCACAAGCTTACCATGTCTATTTCTGAAAACCAATTCAAGTATAGTGTTATTTTGGTATAAGAAAATAAAAGTTTGTAATTTTTTTAAAATATGAAAAGATTGTAATTGTGTTAAAAGTAATTCAAAGTAAATGAGGATAACATATAGTTAAAAACAAATAATTACGAAAATGAAGAGATTATAATTGTGTTAAAAGTAAGTCAAAGTAATTCAAATATTTTTTAAAGGCCCTTTAAAGTCACTAAGTTTGGAAGGGAAGTAGTCAATAGTTGGGGACAAGAATTTGCTCATGCCAACTTGTCAATTTGAGAAAGTATTGTTCAAGAGATCTTGTCAATGTCAGAAAGTATTCTACAAGAGAAAGGGTTTTGGGCTTTGTTAGGTCCTGATAAGTTTGTAGAAGAGGGTTTAATACAAACTATACCGTTTTATCGAATTTGTCCTTTGAATAATTTAACAATTAAGAACAAATTAATGCGGAATATAAATGAAACAATATTCAAGTTAAATATAAACTATATTAAACTTGAAGGGTGTTGCAAATACAGTACGGATTACAAAGTATTTATCTCAAACTAATTAATACAAATTTAGAATAAATTCGACATGAACTTTTCTAATATTTGTAATAAAAAGATCGAATGCTAAAAGCAATGTTCGAGATAAATCCTAGGGATAAAAATCCGCTAGTTAATCAAAGCAATACAAGTAATCAACTTCTAGTGGTTTGGATTTAACAATACAAACTAGAATTAATTGCTTGAGAAGAAATGAGATCAAATGGCTTCTTCGTTCTTGAGAGAAATGAATGTGTTTGACTTGATATTATGTTCTATGTCTTTTCTCTTCAGCCATGTTTGATATATCATTCTTCATAGCCTTGTATGACCTGTTTAATTAAATCAAAATGACTTAATTAAACAATCAATACACTTCTATGACCTGAGAATAATGTTCGGTAGAACCATGCTTCATCAATAGAACCTGCAAAATGTGTCCGGTATGACCTAGCATACTACTACCAACTTTCGGTATGACCTTAGAAAAGAACCTGTATGACCTGCTGAATGAGTCGGTATGACCTGAGAAATGACTCGGTATGACCTATCAAATGATTCGGTATGACCTATCAAATGATTCGGTATGACCTGACATTATTCGGTATGACCTATCAAATGATTCAGTATGACCTGACATTATTCGGTATGACCTGGCATTATTCGGTATGACCATAAAATGATTCGGTATGACCTATTGTTATACCATTAAGTTAATTTCCTTTAATTAATTTAAATTCTGAATTAAATTAATTCTTTTCTAGAATTAATTTAATAAATAATTTAAACAACTGAATTAATTAATTTAATAAATTAAATAATTTTAAAAGAATTAATTTATTAATTAAATTGATTAATAATTTAATTAATTAAAAGAAGATAACTTAAAATCATTGCATTCCTTTATCTTCTGAAAACCACTGAATATAGATGATTTAATTTCATTGATTGATGTCGTCATTCGATGCACTGTCTGGTTCATGAATAACTGACTTCAATGATAATTCTTCATCTTTAAAACATTTAAAGCTGTGGCTTCTTTTCTTTAGCTCTGAATAAACTCTGTATCCTGTACTTCTTCTGTCACCAACTGGAAATCTCTGTCACTGTAGTAAATCCACTTTCTTGAATACTTCACTGAGGCTTGAACAATAAATTGAACTTCTTTCAATGTAGAATAACTTCAAGTCTATAGATGACTTTAATTCTCCATTCTCTTGACATATAAAACTCTCTGAGATTCCTGTGACCTTTAATCTAATATTTACTTATTACATTCTAGTTTAAGTTGAGTAGAATCCTCGAATTACAAATAGGCTATTGCATATGCCTTTCAATCTCCCCCTATTTGTTTGTTAGAGAAAAACAACCAAATACCTAGAGGATCACTCAACTAAAACCAAGAAAAAGATAAGACCCTTAAGCCTAAGTAAATACTAGAATGTTCTGGATCAAATATGGCATTTCCAGATTTCACCAGTAAAGATAAATACAAGACATAGATGTTCCTCTAGACTGAACATATGATAACATTGAACCTGTCTTGATTTACCTAAGCTCTATACATATAACATTTACAAAACAGAGCTAACTTTCCTTTACTCCCCTGAAACTCCTCCTTTTCCTTTTATATCTTTTTCAGCTCCCTCTTCCTAGATTCTCCAAATTTCTCCCCCTTAGTTGAGGAATTCCCTACAGATTTCACTTTATGAGTATCTGAAGCCAGTAGGAGTTGAGATAGTTGATGGAGTTGATCTTGGGAAGTAAATGTGTCTTCAAAATTTCCTTGAGTAGTCCTAACTGATTTTTGACAGAGCTGGAAGAAGAAGACCGTTCAACCACTTGTGCTTGAAAAATTTCTTTATCAGCCTGGGTTTTGAATAGATGTTCCTGTAGATCAGCTATGTGAGCTAACTACATTGCAGTGTATGTGTCTGTGTGTGCACTCACTTGAATTTCTCTTGTAAGTGTATCACTCATCTCACGTGCATGTGTTTCACTCAGCGTTTGACTCGCATCACTAAACATTAGCTGTCTGTTTGCTCCTTTTTGATCAGTACCTGCATTGAAACTCACCCTAGCCTCTTCAAAAGAGGTCAGTGGTGGTGCAATGGGAGTTCGCAAATCCCGATCCTCAATCATGTCTATCAAATCACTTGGATTTGAAATCTGAATTGCTTCAGTGATAGACTGACCAAGTTGCCTTCCACTTTCTCCAGATAAATCTGCGAGTGGAAAATCCCTTAGGGAGCCAGAGATGTTCCCTCTGGGAGGGGAGAAAATGATTCTATTTGATTTGGCAAAGAATCAAATTTTCCCTCAGATGCCTATGAAGGCACTTCTACCGTGACAATGGTAGGCACTGTAACCAGTTGCAGGTGCTCTGCTTTCACCGTGTCCTGAGTTTCATCTAATGGAATTGTCTTCTCCCATTGTGAGTAATGAGAGTGTGCTTGACTCAGTACAAAGTGCCATGGCCCTATGGCAAATTTCAATAGATTCATCATGTTGAGAGAATGTCTCTAGAAACAGTTCATTGGCCATTTCAAAGTCCATATCCTATTAAGAGGATACAGATGGGCTGAGAGATACCTCAGTATATGTTGAATTTCTTTATAGGAGGCAGAGCTGTGGGATCACTCACTGTTTCAATCAAAATACTTCTTTGTTTAACATTTGATTCCTGTTTAGGCTGAGAGGTCAAGTAATTAAGTTGTAGACTCATTGTTTAGCTCTAAGACCTGGGATAGAGATTGTGGATCTACAATCCCTTGGTCAGCCCTAACAACCACTTGGGTTCAGCAACAGTAAAAGAAGTGAATTGAGAGATAGAAAGTAATACCTGAATTGGATTTGGCACTGAATTTCCAGCTAAGCAAGAGCTAGATCAGAAATAATATATACAATATATTTACAAAAACAACTAAGACAAATAGAAAATAAATGATAATAAATAATAAGCAATAAAAATACAATACAATAATATATATATACCTAAAAATGCAGAATATTATAGAAGTGCATAAACAATAATACAATACAATACAGGAAATTATGCACAAACATTAGAAAAATGCAGAATATTATAGAAGTGCATAAAAATAATATAAACTTACAGAAATATTTAAACAACAATATTTACAATCTGAAACTAACTTAAATGATTCTAAATAAATAAATTTTCAATAAAAATAAATTTCTCCACTTAAAAAAAATAAGAGAAAAATATTTTTAAATAAAATAAAATATTCAGAGCTATTTAAATTTACAAGCATGTAATATTAAATGAGAATTGGAAATAAATATCATTTAAATGACAAGAGAAAATGAATTTTTGAAAGAACAAACATGACAGAGATATTGTTAATCACTAAGACTGTTTAACATACCCAATTTACCAACTAACTTGATAAATGTGGATTCGTCAACAGATTTAGTGAATATATCTGCAGTCTGTTCTTCTGTGGGTACAAAGTGTAACTCCACAGTTCCATTCATGACATGCTCTCTGATAAAATGATACCTGATATCAATGTGCTTCGTTCTCGAGTGCTGCACGGGGTTGTTGGAGATTGCTATGGCACTTGTATTATCACACAAAATAGGAATTTTGTCTAATGCAAAACCATAGTCCTTTAATTGATTCCTTATCCATAAGATCTGAGCACAACAGCTTCCAGCAGCAATATATTCAGCTTCTGCTGTTGAATTGGAAACTGTTTGTTGTTTCTTGCTATACCAGGAAATCAACCTACCTCCTAGGAATTGACAACTCCCAGAGGTACTCTTTGTATCCACAACACTACCTGCATAATCAGAATTTGTATATCCAACAAGATTAAAACCAGAATCTTTAGGGTACCAGATACCTAGATTAGGTGTACCCTTAAGATATCTCAAGATTCTTTTTACATCAACGAGATGTAGATCTCTAGGGTCCGCTTGGAACCTTGCACACAAGCATGTAGCATACATAATATCTAGTCTACTAGCAGTAAGATAGAGTAAGGAGCCAATCATATCTCTGTAGCTTGTAACATCTACCTTGATAGAATTGTCAGAAGCTCCAAGTTTCATGGCTGTTGAAGATGGAGTCCTTGATGATGCTGAATCCTCCATGTGATACTTCTTGAGGAGTTCTTTGAGATACTTGGATTGACAAATAAATATACCATTTGACCTTTGACTTACTTGCAATCCAAGAAAGAACTTCAGCTCACCCATCATACTCATTTCAAACTTACTCTGCATTAGCTCAGCAAAATCTCTTACAGAGATTATCATTAGTAGACCGAAATATGATGTCATCCACATAGACTTGGACTAATATCATATCACTTTTGTGTTTCTTTGAAAAAAGAGTTTTGTCTATGATACCTCTAACAAAACCATTTTCTAAAAGAAAACCAGAGAGAGTGTCATACCATTTTCTTGGGGCTTGTTTGAGACCATAGATAGCCTTGAAGAGAAAGTACACAAAATCCAGCAGCTCCTGATTTTCAAAGCCAGGGGGTTGTTCCACATACACTTCTTCATACAGCTCACCATTCAGGAATGCACTCTTAACATCCATTTGATAGACTTTAAAATTGGATTAAGCGGCAAATGCTAAGAACATCCTGATGGCCTCAAGTCTAGCCACTGGTGCATAGGTTTCATCATAATCAATGCCTTCAGCTTGAGAATACCCTTGTGCAACCAGTCTTGCCTTGTTCTTTGTAACAATGCCATCCTCATCTAGCTTGTTCATGTATACCCATCTTGTACCAACTACTTTCTTGTTCTTTGGCCTGGGTACCAGCTTCCAGACTTGCTGTTGTTCAAACTGATTGAGTTCATCTTGCATAGCAATCACCCAATCTGGATCAGTTAGTGCTTCCTCAGTTTTCTTTGGCTCCATTTCAGATAGAAATACTGAATAATGACATTCATTCTGAGTTACACTTCTAGTTTTAACTCCAACATCTGGATCACCAATGATCAGCTCAAAAGGATGAGCTCTATTCCATACAGTCTGTCTTGGAAGATTTGATCTTGATGATTCGCCTTGAAATTCACTTTGATGTTGTGAGTAACTAGTTGATCCTTCATTTGCTCCCCCTGAGTTGTTGCTTGATTGCCTTGATGATTCTTTTCCAGTGTTGGTGGTATCTCCATTGTTACCAGTGTTTCCACCACCACCACCATGATCATTATCATCATTGTTATTATCATTACCAGCAATAACTTCAGGTGGGGCTCCATCATCTGATTCTGAGTCTGGCAAGTTATCAAACTTCAGCTTCTCAGATGAATCTTCTTTTTGGATATTAGGGAGCTTAGTGTCATCAAAAGTAACATCGACACTTTCCTTTACCGTGTGACTGCCCACCAAGTAGACCCTGTAAGATCTTCTGGAATAACCAACAAAAATAGCTTCTTGTGCCTTAGCATCAAACTTGCCACGTATAACATTGTCATCTATAAGCACAAAGCATTTTGTTCCAAATACATGAAAGTACTTGACAGTTGGTTTCTTGTTGTTCATGATCTCATAAGGAGTCTTCATTAAGTCCTTGTTGATTAAAGTTCGATTCTGAGTATAACAAGTTGTATTCGCTGCTTCAGCCCAAAAGTACGTTGGAAGTTTGGACTCACTTAACATAGTCCTAGCAGCTTCAATCAATGTACGATTCTTTCTTTCCACTACTCCATTTTGTTGAGGAGTTCTAGGGGCAGAATACTGTCTTGTTATTCCTTTATCAGCACAAAAGTCATTTAGGACTGCATTCTTGAATTCAGTACCATTATCTGACCTTATGGCTCTAACAGGGAATCTAGAATCCAGCTCAATCAACTTTATGTGGTCAATCACCAGGTGTGGGGTCTCATCCTTGGAATGTAGGAATAAAACCCATGTATATTTTGAAAAGTCATCAACAATCACAAGTGCATATTGTTTCTTTGACATGGACATCACATTAACTGGACCAAACAAATCCATGTGCAGTAGATGAAGTGGTTCAGTTATTGATGATGTGTCAGTGCCCTTGTGAGAAGCTTTCTTTGACTTTCCTTTCTGACATGCCTCACACAGTCCTTCCTGTGTAAATTCCATCTGAGGCAAACCTCTAACCAATTCCCTCTTGACTAAAGAGTTCATGGTTTTGAAGTTAAGGTGAGACATCTTCTTGTGCCATAGCCAACTATCATCTGATGAAGCTTTAGCATAAAAACAATTAACTTCATCTTTTTCCCGAGTTCAGATCAGCTATGAACAAGTCACCTTTCCTTACTCCTTGAAGAGCAGACTTTCCATTCTTTTTGTGAAGGATCTGACACTTCTCTCTTTCAAAGGAAACATCATATCCTCTGTCACAGAAATGACTGATGCTGAGAAGATTGAACTTCAGACCTTAAAGATACATCTTCAATGATAACATTTCTGTACTTCAAACAGCCATATCCTTTCGTAATACCTTTGCTGTTATCTCCAAAGGTAACTACTGGGCCAGCTTTCACAACCAAATCTGATAGCAGGGCTCTATCTCCGGTCATATGCCTTGAACAGCCACTGTCAAGAATCCACATAACACGGTTTACCTGTTTAACTCCCTGCAATATCAAATTGATTAGTCCTTCCTCGGAACCCACACTTGACTGGGTCCGGCATACTTAAAGAACTGGCCTTTGTCAGGCAAAACAACATTTTTAACTAAAACTACTTCAACCTCTTTCACAAAAGAGCGTTTCCATTTATTAGGAGGACTAGTAGTATTAGCTCTAGTCTTAGGAGGACTAGTAGTATTAGCTCTAACATGCTTCTTATTATTAACATGTTGACGTGGAGCAGTCTTATCTTTAGATACATGCTTTTTATTAAAATAGGCATACATAATATTGAAAGCATAAGACATGCAATTAATCACACCACATGCTTTATGAGAAGAATTAACAACATGCATGTTAGTTCTACAGTTGTTTTGATCCAACTTATGGATATTTGATTTAGTCTTTTTAGTTGTAGCAACTTTGACTGGAATATCAGATATACACTTTTTGGACTGTTTAACTTCCAAAGCAGTATCTTCTTCACGAATCTCCTCAGCAATGATTATAGAGTATTCATTCAGAGGATCTGCCTCGGACTCCTTACAGAAAGGTGTTTCAATACCCTTAAGCACATATGGAACACCCCTTCCTTCAGTTTTGACTCTACAAGGGGAATTAATTCCAAGCAATCCAATGGCCTCATTATAATCATAACCTATACTGACATGATTACCAATAGCTTGTTTATTGAGAATCTCTTTAGCCGTCTTACAAGAGTTGTAATAGGCATTAGCTTCAGTCTTAAGCTCACTATTCTCTTTCTTGAGAATGGTTTCCAGTTGAATATAACATTTAACCCTATTCTCAAGAAATGCTATTTTCTCAGTAAGTTCATCCTGATTAACATGCACTAGTTTTAATTCTTTTATCTCATTTTCAAGATTTGTGTTTAAAAGAATTATACTATCATTTTCAGTGCGTGCACAATCTAAGGTGCCAGCAAGATGACGAATCATTTTAGTATCAGTAAATGTTACCTCTGACATGTATCTGGATGAAGTGCTTGCCTCATTAGCCACTAAAGCAAGGTTCCCAATCTCACCTGCTTCTTCATCACTATCAGTGTCATCCCAACTCTTACCTTCAGCAACATAGGCTTTCCCAATCTTGTTCTTCTTGCTAGAATCAAATGTGTTTCTAGTCACTTGCTTTGGCTTTCTGCATTCAGTAGCAAAGTGACCCAACTCATTGCAATTGTAGCATCTGATTGTGCTCCTTTCCACAGTTCCAGTTTTGTAGCCACCCCTTGTGCTACTTGAAGAGGAAGATCCACCTCTCTGAAATCTGGGCCTGAACTTAAGATTGGGATTCCTCTTGAATCTAAACTTCCCAAACTTCCTGACTATCAAAGCCAAATCACCATCTTCCAGCTGATCAAGTTCCTCTAAAGAATAGAAGTCACCACCAGATTGATCAATGGATGTTAATCCATATTCATCATCAATAACATTCATGTTAGAACTGGAAGGTTGAACAGCCTTCACTTCCAGTTTCCGTGGGACTTCAGCAGCCAATGCAGTAGAAGTACTCACTATCCTCCCAGTTCCATATAACTCATCCTGTTGAATCTGCTCCAGCTCATAGGTCTTCAGAACACCATACAATCTTTCTAAAGAAACCTTTGTAAGATCTCTTGCTTCTCTAATGGCAGATATTCTGTGCTCCAAATGACGTGGAAGTGTAAGTAGGAACTTCTTGTTAATTTCCTTGATAGTGTAGCGCTTCCCATTAAGATTCAGATCATTGATTAATTTGTTGTATCTCTCAAAAACCTCAGAGATACCTTCACCAGGGTTTGATCTGAAATGCTCATATTGAGAGGTGAGAATTTCCAGCTTATTCTCTCTAACTTCCTCTGTCCCCTCATTGATTATCTCTATGGTTTCCCAAATGTGTTTGGCAGTATCACAGTTTAGGACATGATTATGCATGATAGGATCAAGACAATCAACAAGGATCAACTGTAGACAGGCATCCAAGGTAACATCCTCTTTTTCACCAGGAGTGAAATCCTTGGGATCCTTAGGGTACATCCTAGCAGCCCTAGTAACAATGTTATTCTCTATAAGTTCTCCCTCAATAATCATAGGGACTTTGGGACCACTCTTCAACACATCCAAGTATTTAGGATTAGCAACTTTATGAAATAAGAGCATCTTCTTCTTCCACATAGGATAATGCTCCCTGCTGAACATGGGAATCTTTACTGTACCAACCTTCTGAGTTGTAGACATTTTTGAGATTTTTAAAGAATAATAAAAATTTCAGAGTTTAAGAAAAAATCTCAAAACAATTGGATCTTTGATTTGTATATCAATCAAAAGGCTCTGATGCCAATTGTTAGGTACTGATAAGTTTGTAGAAGGGGGGTTGAATACAAACTATACCGTTTTATCGAATTTGTCGTTTGAATAATTTAACAATTAAGAACAAATTAATGCGGAATATAAATGAAACAATATTCAAGTTAAATATAAACTATATTAAACTTGAAGGGTGTTGCAAATACAGTACGGATTACAAAGTATTTATCACAAACTAATTAATACAAATTTAGAATAAATTCGACATGAACTTTTCTAATATTTGTAATAAAAAGATCGAATGCTAAAAGCAATGTTCGAGATAAATTCTAGGGATAAAAATCCGCTAGTTAATCAAAGCAATACAAGTAATCAACTTCTAGTGGTTTGGATTTAACAATACAAACTAGAATTAATTGCTTGAGAAGAAATGAGATCAAATGGCTTCTTCGTTCTTGAGAGAAATGAATGTGTTTGACTTGATATTATGTTCTGTGTCTTTTCTCTTCAGCCGTGTTTGATATATCATTCTTCATTGCCTTGTATGACCTGTTTAATTAAATCAAAATGACTTAATTAAACAATCAATACACTTGTATGACCTGAGAATAATGTTCGGTAGAACCATGCTTCATCAATAGAACCTGCAAAATGTGTCTGGTATGACCTAGCATACTTCTACCAACTTTTGGTATGACATTAGAAAAGAACCTGTATGACATGCTGAATGAGTCGGTATGACCTAAGAAATGACTCAGTATGACCTATCAAATGATTTGGTATGACCTATCAAATGATTCGGTATGACCTGACATTATTCGGTATGACCTATCAAATGATTCGGTATGACCTGACATTATTCGGTATGACCTTAAAATGATTGGGTATGACCTATTGTTATACCATTAAGTTAATTTCCTTTAATTAAATTAGTTAATTTAAATTCTGAATTAAATTAATTCTTTTCTAGAATTAATTTAATAAATAATTTAAACAACTAAATTAATTAATTTAATAAATTAATTAATTCTGAAAGAATTAATTTATTAATTAAATTGATTAATAATTTAATTAATTAAAAGAAGATAACTTAAAATCATTGCATTCCTTTATCTTTTGAAAACCACTGAATATAGATGATTTAATTCCACTGATTGATGTAGTCATTCGATGCACTGTCTGGTTCATGAATAACTGACTTCAATGATAATTCTTCATCTTTAAAACATTTAAAGCTGTGGCTTCTTTTCTTTAGCTCTGAATAAACTCTGTATCCTGTACTTCTTGTGTCACCAACTGGAAATCTCTGTCACTGTAGTAAATCCACTTTCTTGAATACTTCACTGAGGCTTGAACAATAAATTGAACTTCTTTCAATGTAGAATAACTTCAAGTCTATAGATGACTTTAATTTTCCATTCTCTTGACATATAAAACTCTCTGAGATTCCTGTGACCTTTAATCTAATATTTACTTATTACATTCTAGTTTAAGTTGAGTAGAATCCTCGAATTACAAATAGGCTATTGCATATGCCTTTCGGGCTTTAATCAACCTTGGTTGTTAAAATCAACTGTTGTCAATAAAAATAAATGAAATTTAGGGAAAAACTAATGATTTCATATGCCAATAAAATAAATAAATACATCTAACTAGTTTTAAAAGTTACCAAAAACATATATAGTAGACACCATCTTTACATGATGGAAAATATTTAAGATAGCAATATTGAGTAGAAAATTAATTTTTTATAACCTTTAACTTTATATAAAGGTTCTTAATTTTTTTTCACCAAAATTTATTTTGAGCAATGAAAAATTAAATTGTATAAATGTATATTTAATTTATAGAATATAATCCTCCTTGGTTAAAACTGTTTAACTCTTTAACTAAAAGAACATGTATTAGACTTTTTAATCATTTGAATCGGTTGAAATTTTGGCTTAAACACGCCACATGATCATATATAAGATTGGAAAATCACTTGTTGGGCTTTTTATGAAATTTTCAACTTTTAAAGGGTATGAGCCCATTAACTTAATTTTCACGCATATATAAATAGAGGGGCTGGTTCAACCTTTACCTATATACTAACCTAAACCAAAACCCTCCTCTTGGCCTCCCTCTTCAAACTTCACTGGCAACATCCAACCAAAAACAGCTTCTCAGCTCCTCCTTCAACCATCACCAGTTACCCAAAAAACCTCGTAACCCGGCCCGCATACATCTAGAGCGTTTCTAGAACTCTAGTTATATAACTGTTTTCACACACTACACATATTTATACACAAACCCATATTTCTCAAATCCCAGTGATTCACCCCACATATATCACAATATAACTTGGATAAATCTTTGTAAGTGAAATTACTCCTTCCCACGTGATTGCTTTATTGGTTTGCTGATCGATAATGTGATGGTCAAGATGTAGTTGAATATAGTATAAACTTCTGGGAAAGTCTTTTAGGCCTCATTGAAGGGCAAAGACGAGGCACTAAAGGAATTCAAATCTTTTCGAGCATTGGTCGAGAAAGGAACAAACAGAAAGGTGAAAGTGCTAAGAACGGATAGAGGAGGAGAGTTCACGTCAACTGAGTTCAAGGAATATTGTGAAAATGCAGGAATTGAAAGACAGTTCACCACTCCACACTACGCCATAGATGGCTGGATGCAATACTTTTAAATTGCAACGCCCACTTTGTGTTACAATTGATACACTATTTTTTAACTACTGCAATACTTCGGAGACAGTGTTACATTACACATAAACGTTCTGTTGCAATAGAACCGACTCTGTTGCAAAAGACTCCTTGTGTTACTCTATCGACATAGTGTTGCATTTGATTTCAATTAATAATTAATTTTTAATCAAAAAATAATATTAAAAAGGTGGGGCCCACAGAAAAAAGTGGGCCCCACAAGTGGGTCCCACTATTTTTTCTATTTTTTATTTAAAAATTAATTAATAATTAATTTTTAATCAAAAAATAAAATTAAAAAAGGTGGGGCCCACAGAAAAAAGTGGGACCCACAAGTGGGACGCACTAATTTTTTTATTTTTTATTTAAAAATTATTTTTAATTAATTGTTAATTAATTTTTAATCAAAAAATAATATTAAAAAAGGTGGGGCCCACAGAAAAAAGTGGGGCCCACAAGTGGGTCCCACTAATTTTTTTATTTTTTATTTCAAAATTAATTAATAATTACTTTTTAATTAATTGTTAATTAATTTTTAATAAAAAAATAATATTAAAAAAGGTGAGGCCCACAGAAAAAAGTGGGACCCACTAATTTTTCTATTTTTTATTTAAAAATTAATTAATAATTAATAATTAATTAATTTTTAATTAATTTTTAATCAAAAAATAATATTAAAAAAGGTGGGGCCCACAGAATAAAGTGGGACCCACTAATTTTTCAATTTTTTATTTAAAAATTAACTAATAATTAATTTTTAATCAAAAAAAAATATTTAAAAAGGTGGGGCCCACAGAAAAAAGTGGGCCCCACAAGTGGGACCCACTAATTTTTCTATTTTTTATTTAAAAATTATTTTTAATTAATTTTTAATCAAAAAATAATATTAAAAAAGGTGGGGCCCTAAACCCTAAACCCTAAACCCTAAACCCGAACCCTAAACCCGTATAAATTTTTAATTGATTTCTTCGACGATCCAACCGTACGGATGTTAAAGGATACTCATTTTAGTGTTGGGAAAAAATAATCAAAAAATATAAAAGTCTGGTTATGCCGCATCTTTCCAGAAACGTTGGAAGAGTATTGCTTTCAAAAACGGGACATGTGTCAGATTCACTGAATTATTTTTTCAATTGATTTCTTCGACGATCCAACCGTATGGATGTTAAAAGATACTCATTCTAGTGTTGGGAAAAAATAATCAAAAAATATAAAAGTCTGGTTATGCCGCATCTTTCCAGAAACGTTGGAAGAGTATTGCTTTCAAGAACGGGACATGTGTCAGATTCACTGAATTATTTTTTCAATTGATTTCTTCGACGATCCAACCGTATGGATGTTAAAAGATACTCATTCTAGTGTTGGGAAAAAATAATCAAAAAATATAAAAGTCTGGTTATGCCGCATCTTTCCAGAAACGTTGGAAGAGTATTGCTTTCAAGAACGGGACATGTGTCAGATTCACTGAATTATTTTTTCAATTGATTTCTTCGACGATCCAACCGTACAAATGTTAAAAGATACTCATTCTAGTGTTGGAAAAAAATAATCAAAAAATATAAAAGTCCGGTTATGCCGCATCTTTCCAGAAACGTTGGAAGAGTATTGCTTTCAAGAACGGGACATGTGTCAGATTCACTGAATTATTTTTTCAATTGATTCCTTCGACGATCCAACCGTACGGATGTTAAAAGATACTTATTCTAGTGTTGGGAAAAAATAATCAAAAAATATAAAAGTCTGGTTATGCCGCATATTTCCAAAAACGTTGGAACAGTATTGCTTTCAAGAAGGGGACATGTGTCAGATTCACTGAATAATTTTTTCAATTGATTTCTTCGACAATCCAACCGTACGGATGTTAATTGGTACTCATTCTAGTGTTGGGAAAAAATAATCAAAAAATATAAAAGTCCGGTTATGCCGCATATTTCCAAAAACGTTGGAATAGTATTGCTTTCAGGAACGGGACATGTGTTAGATTCACTGAATAATTTTTTCAATTGATTTCTTCGATGATCCAAACGTACGGATGTTAATAGGTACTCATTCTAGTGTTGGGAAAAAATAATCAAAAAATATAAAAGTCCGGTTATGCCGCATCTTTCCAGAAATGTTGGAATAGTATTGCTTCCTGGAATGGGATACGTGTCAGATTCACTGAATAAATTTTTTAATTGATTTCTTCGATGATCCAACCATACAGATGTTAATCGGAAATCATTTATAGTATATTAATTTTTTTTAAATTATATTATATAATTACATATAATATTTACTTAATTTTAAATTAAAAAAATTAAAAAAATACTTGTACATGACAAAAAATACAAGGCGGCAGTTTTCCCCCCAAAATGAATTGTTAGAAGCAGTTTCTCCCTTAAACAAAAAAAAAAGCGCCGCCCTCACTCTCTCAGACTCTCTCTCTCTCTCTCTGGTTCTACTCACACACTCCACCCACACACTGAACTCTCAAAACTCACCTCGATTAATTGGTAAATACATACATATTTTCATTAATTCATTGATTTTGCCAATTCTTACTCTTCTATTTTAATTTTCAATTAGGGCTTTTTTTTAGGGATTCAATTAGGCTTCATTTGAGGGTTTCAATTAGGGTTTCGAGGGTATATGACTTGAGGGAGGTTTGAAGAAGCAGAGAAGGAATTGAAAGGTATGGTTCTCTTACATTTTAACATCTTAACATCTCAGAGGGTGAGGCTGGTGATTATTATGTGAAGCCATTTTCCTCTCCATCCTCCTGATTAATTTTGGTGTGTTTCTATCCTTTCATTCTCCATAACTTTCCTGGTTGGTTTAATTTGTTTTCTAATTCTGCTTCTCACCGCAATGCCATAACCTTGATTAGCTTCTGCATGTATATATTAATTCCACTTATTGTGTACAACTAGTTTAGTTAATAATTTTACTGAGTCAGCTTCTATGTACGGTTTTATATATATATCGAGATGAATTATGAAAAGACTGCTTATCATAAACTCTTTATGATTTCATTGACATACAAATGTTTGTCATTCACCTATTATTGCTGATACCTATATAGTTATTTTGTTTTTTCTATGTCTATAGTTAATGTTAATACCTGTATAGTTGTATTCAACTATTATGTCTATAGTAGTCTGTACGTTTGGTTAGTTGTGGACGGTAGTATTTAGTGTCTTTAAACTTGTTCTCATATGAGAAAATACATACAAGCTTGATGAAAACTCTCCTTGAAGCAGATTGATGAAACGCCACTGGATGGAAAAGTTTTTGACCGTGAAGGCCTGGAG
Organism: Heracleum sosnowskyi; assembly: GCA_030848705.1. Taxonomy (NCBI): domain Eukaryota; kingdom Viridiplantae; phylum Streptophyta; class Magnoliopsida; order Apiales; family Apiaceae; genus Heracleum; species Heracleum sosnowskyi. The sequence goes on along the minus strand of CM061240.1, from coordinate 107,804,603 downwards.
GAACTAATGTTCTGTTTCTGCAGTTCTCATGCTCTAGAGAAGGAGTACTCTTCCAAAGTTTTATAGTATATCTTGTTAGCAGCAAAGTTTCTGTTTTAGATAATATAATACATAATGTATCATTAGTTGTTTCCATTTGGGATTCTGAATATACTAATTATAAAGGTATAGCAAACACAGAAAGAAAGATGTTTTATATTATTATATTCTTTCTAAATAAGAGTACATGTACATTTATATTAGTTCATACTATGTTTGTTCCTCTATTTAAGGAACCAGTACATCAACTAACACATATGGTAAAACTGAATTCGGCACTTGTGTTGGAGCGATTAACAAACGTCAATACCTGATTCTTTTTACCATCACGAATACTGTTATTTTCTTGCTGGAAGTTCCAAAATATTGATGTTTTGTTACTAGTTTTCAGCTAATTTAGTGTGTGAAGAAATCAATATATTTATGTTTATGTACGTTTTAAACCACATATATCTATAAGTTTCCCTCTGCGCTAAACAGTTTCATCTTTATTTGATAGATCATGTGATTTTAAGAGCTCAACAGAACTATAGGCTGCAGTGCTGGAGCCTACAGGACACCCGTCTGCAGTGTTTGTGGAACATACTACTCAACAAATAATGGTTCAGTACTAATGCTACTTTGATCATAAACACTTTTTTAGGATTTAGATACAGATTTTCCATATCATTGACTCTTCTTCAATGAGCATATAAAGGTGATCATCTCGCAACCAGAATTTACGTTCAAGAATTCCTTCAGGAGTTTCTGATTCAGCTGGACACGGGAGTGATTCATCAACATTTCCCAGTAAGTCGGAACCAAATAGAAGATTAGAGAACTGAGATCTCCATGATGCATAGTTTGTCACTAACACTATTGCTATGCAGAATTATGTCTTGTACGATGAAGATATTGGGGGACAGAAATCCGGTAAAGAAAGAGAGCTCAGGTATGTACTGCGTTTGATATATTTTGAGCTTCTTACTAAGGAATAATTGGCATTTGGTTCTTCCCTTTGTTAATCTTGAATTTCCAGGACTATGCTAGTTCCATTGTTTGACCTATTTAGAATTTGTAGTCTCTTTAACATATTGATTTCATATTATATGATTTGCATGCAAATTGTTATTTTTTCTATGCAGATGCACAACAAATTTAATCTTTTCAAATAGCAATTGGAACTAAATTATGATTCGTTTGGATCTTAAACTTAAATCATAAGAAAATAGAAATACATTTCTTCTCAGACACACAAAATCAATAATCAATTAATAATCTCAAATAAACAAAGAGAAATGAGATTCTGGAATCTGTTTGGACAAAACCCAGGATACTGAAAGGTTCTGTAAACAGATGAGAATAAGATTATATACACATGCACAAACGTACGTGTGTGTATAATTGTAAGATATTGACAGATATAAATACAAGGGCAGATAAGCAGGTTGTGATATCCGCAAAATGAACTTTTAAATACTACCTGGCCATGTCTGATTCTTGACTAGTGTCAACATCTCTTAAACCTCCAACAATTTATTCTCATCATTTCCAACTGTTGCAAGTTGTATAAGGGCTGCAATTATTTTGAACATTATATAGAAGTGGGCATCAGTAAGCCATCAAATTATTCCAGTTTAAGTGTTTATGCTAGTGTTGATATTTAAGAGGGTCAATTGTATGCTATTTTTTCTAATAATGTTCATATCAATTTTATAATTGTATCTGAAACATAGCTATTTCTATATTTTGTATTGTACTTCAGTGGCCAGCTTGAAGCTTGTGCTATTTATTGATAATCAAAAGTAACCTGCGCACAAGTCAAATTTCATTAGGTTGCAGAACACGCTCCTTGGTAAACCTCTAACTCTCTCAACTGCCTAGTTTCAATTGTATGCATAATTTTTTTTATATTGAATTTTTGTTGTAAAATTGTGCCAGATTACCAGTTAACTTGTTTATTTGTATACTTACATCACTATTCCCAGTTAACTTGTTTATTTGTATACTTACATCACTATTCCCAATTAACTTGTTTATTTGTATACTTACATCACTATTCCTCGTCAAAATCAGGTTGCTGGCTAGTTAGCTTTGTTTCTGAATATTATGCCTCAGCGGAAGTACAAAAGGTAGAAGGATATACACAGAAGTACAGAAGGCACAAGGATACTAATATGTAGTGCTTGAACAAGTTCATGATATTGAAGACAAATATTGAGAGTGAAAATTTGTAAATGTTGATCTCAACTTGAAAATTATGGACAGGGCAGATATTGCGGATATCACAATCTGCTTAGCATGGACAGGGTTTTAAAACTTTGGTTATCTTGTCGTAATTTTTATTTTGTACTCTATCTTTTGTTTCTTGGTACTTTGTGATAATTATGGTGGATGATATTATGGTGGAGTGGTGTAGTTGTGGGGTGAATGATGAGAGGAGTTAGATTATATTTTGGTGTTGGATGACTGGTGGAGTTGGATTATATTTTGGTTAGGATTTGGATGACTGGTGGAGTTGTATTACTTTGCACTTTGAATTGGTTGGTTTATTTTGTAAAGGGGTCTGATTATGTACCAACCATGTCTTGTAAATTTTTGAATTTAAGTGTTGCAGTTGCTATTATTATTAATGTTGCAATATTTCATTTTCTGTTGCCCTACTAGATAGAATTAGTGTTACATTAGCTATTCATAACAATATCTAGTGTTACATTAGCTAAAGATTTAGTGTTGCAATTGAATGTGGGGTCCACTAGTGACGCGACACTAAAGTGGGACCTACTGGTGACGTGGCACAGTGGGACCCACGGTGATGTGGCAATATTGTGGGCCCCACAAGTGACGTGGCACCTGATGACATGGCAATTTTGTGGGCCCCACAGGTGACGTGGCAATTCTGTGGGCCCCACATGTGACGTGGCACCAGGTGACGTGGCAGTTCTGTGGGCCCCACAAGTGACGTGGCACCTGGTGACGTGGCATTTTGTTGTGGGCCCCACAAGTGACGTGGCATACACCTGACACCTGGTTAGGCTGAGGTAACACGGTTCTTGTGTTGCATTTGTTTGATTTAGTGTTACTCTATGGGCCTAATGTAATACTTTATCCTGTGTTACCATTGAGAAGGAAAGTGTTGCATTTTATGTCAAAGGTAACATTGGCGGATGAAATGGTAAAAGTGCGTTACCTTAGGCCTGATGCAACATAAATCGTGTCTAAGGTAACATTAGGTGTGTGTTGCATCCGGCCATCTATGGCGTAGTGCCATACACGCCTCAGCAAAACGACATCGTAGAACGGAGAAATCGCACTGTGACAGAAATGACGAGGAGCTGTTTAAAAGACATGCAACTCCCAGCAGAATTATGGGGAGAAGCAGTAAGGAATACAGTCGACATTTTAAACAGGGTGCCTACACGATCGTTGACAAAACAGACGCCATACGAGGTTTGGAATGGCAGAAAACCTGATGTTAGCTATGTGCGTGTCTTTGGGTGTCTTGCACACATGAAAACTCAAGGGAATCATATCAAGAAGCTAGAAGATCGAAGCAAACGAATGATAAACCTCAGACGAGAACCTGGTACAAAGGGATATCGTCTATACGACCCTGATTCTGGACGTGTGTATGTCAGCCGTGATGTGGTGTTCGAAGAGACTAAGACGTGGCCCTGGAAGGAAGAGCATGAAAATAGAGGATGCTCAGTTCAGTTCCCTACCCTGGAGATATGCAGACCTGGAGAAAATCTTGTTGAAAACAACGACACGGGAACCACACCACTCCACTCACTTCCAAATACGCCAGTTCAATCTCCAACTGCGGCAAGACTTGATCGGGAATCTTATGACGACAGTACAGAACCAAGAAAAATCAGGAGGATTGACGAAATTTATAATGAAACAGACATGGTCGAGGAAGTGGACGAGGAGCTACATCTCATGGGAATCGAAGAACCTGTCAATTTCAAAGAAGCTGTGCAAAATCGGGAATGGAAAAAAGCCATGCAACAGGAGATGGAATCCATCGAAGACAACAACACCTGGAAATTGACTGAATTGCCACCTGGAAAGAAAGTGATAGGTCTCAAATGGATCTACAAACTAAAGAAGGATGCCAATGGGAACATCATTAAGCACAAGGCTCGCTTAGTTACTAAAGGGTATGTACAGGAACACGGTGTTGATTTTGACGAAGTGTATGCTCCAGTCACTCGACTGGAAACCGTGAGACTTCTGTTGGCATTAGCAGCAAAACGCAACTGGGAAGTGCACCACTTAGACGTAAAAACAGCCTTCTTGAATGGTGAGATTAAAGAAGATGTTTATGTACGACAGCCTGAAGGGTTCGAAAAGTTCGGGCAAGAGAAGATGGTGTACAAGCTTTTGAAAGCTCTGTACGGATTAAGACAAGCACCGCGTGCCTGGTACGAAAAACTCAACTCATGCTTAATAAATCTTGGTTTTACTAGATGTCCTTATGAACATGCAGTTTACACTAAGAAAGATGGGGGTGAAAGCATGATTGTTGCTGTGTACGTAGATGATTTACTCATCACAGGTTCGAGTGCACACTTGATTGCAGAATTCAAAAACCAGATGAATTCAAATTTCAAGATGAGCGACCTGGGTAAATTGAGCTACTATCTAGGGATAGAGGTTGAACAGGGCGTTGGATTCATTAAGCTCAAACAGGCTGGATATGCTCAGAAAATACTTGAAAAGGCTGGTATGGGGGAGTGCAACCAGACAAAGTACCCAATGGATCCTAAGGAACAGCTCACTCGAGACACAGGAGGGAAGGAGGTTGATGCAACTCGTTTCAAGAGCATGGTGGGAGGCTTACGATACCTGGTCCATACTCGGCCAGATATTGATTTTTCTGTTGGAATTGTGAGCCGGTATATGGAGCAGCCAACAAAGGTACATTTGGATGCTGTAAAGAGGATTATGAGATATGTCAAGGGGACAATACACTATGGCCTGGTGTACTCTGCAACAAGTGCCAACAATGTACTTACGGGGTTTTCTGACAGCGACTTGGCCGGACAAATGGAGGATAGACGAAGCACTACAGGGGTGGTGTTCTATTTAAATGACAACATGATAACTTGGGTCTCTCAGAAACAGAAATGCGTAGCTCTCTCTTCATGTGAGGCCGAATTCATGGCCGCCACAGCCGCTGCTTGCCAAGGCATTTGGCTTCGTAACATTTTAAGCCGACTAACAGATGAAGTTATTGGGCCAGTCACATTGTACTTGGACAATCGGTCGGCTATTGATCTCGCTAAGAATCCAATGTTCCACGGGAGAAGCAAACACATTGACATTCGTTATCATTTCATCAGAGAATGTGTTGAGAGAGGAGAGGTGGTGTTAAAACATGTTTCCAGTGGAGAACAACGTGCAGATATCATGACCAAAGCATTGGCTACAGTGAAATTCGAGAAGATGCGGAGCTTGCTTGGAGTTACGGAATTACGTAGTCAAAGTTGAGCTTAAGGGGGTGAATGTTGGGTTTAATCTCAACATTTGTTTATTTATTTATTTACTTGAATTAGTCAAGTGTTTTATTTATGCAGTTGGAGTTTATTTAGGAACGTGAAATAAGTTAGAAGTGGTAGAAATATTGTAGGAGTGTTTCATGGGCTTGTGGGCTTGAGGTCCTATTATATAGCTCTTCAGTTTGTTTATGCATGTATATATTGTACTCTTTGGATTGAATAAAAAACACGACAACTTATTTGTCAAGCAGTATTCTTCTACTCTTAAAATAAACAGTTATATATATATATATATATTTACTACATATATGCAGTACAAGAAATTTGAAACATAGGTAGGGAGGAGAGAGGGATGTTGTTGAGAAATTAAGGTCACTTGTTGATTATTAGGAGATGTACTAATTGAAATGGCATAATTGAACCTGGAAGGAGATCGGCAAGATAAAGATTGGCTTGAATTAGGGCTTGCAGCTTCCGGACATAGATGAAGATTATGTTGATCCGAAGCTCGCAGATCTGACTCGCAACTTCTCCAATTAGAAAATCAATTGCAGATAGAGTAGAGTGTTTGTCTATCGAGAGAGAGAGAGTATGGGAGTAAAGAAGCACCGCACAAATAAGCTAAGTATATTGCACTTCTGAGGGAAAGTAATTTATGAATTATTTGGCTATGGGGGGAAATTTTCCGCCCAAATTGTGTGTGCGTGTTTGTGTTTAAGATGCTGAAATTGAAAGGGGGAAACTAATAAGTATCATCGAGGGGGAAATGAATTATTAAATAAAAACCATTGTCGGATCCTTTTATAAAATCGAATAAACAAAACATACGTGCGGATTGGTCAAATTAGTGGTTGACTATTAAAATCTCAAACCAAATAAATTTATTTTTTTCTAAATTTTTGTAATATCATTAAAATACATAGATCTTGATATCCATACGGTTGGATCGTCGATAAATATTTTTAAAAAATTAAAACATCAATCCGGGATGAAACACTAGTTAGAAGTACTAGTCAAATCACTAGTTGACCATCAAGTTCTTAAACAAAATAAATTTATTTTTTTCAAATTTTTTTGAAATATCATTGAAATACGTAGATCTTGATATCCATATGGTTGGATCGTCGACAAATATATTTAAAAAAATCGAAACATCAATTCAGGATGAAACAGTAGTTAGAAGTACTAGTCAAATCACTGAGTGACTGTTAAGATCTCTAACCAAATAAGTTTATTTTTTTCTAAAATTCTTGTAATATCATTAAAATACATATATTTTGATATCCATACGGTTGGACCGTTGATAAATATTTTCAAAGCAATCAAAACATCAATCTGGGACGAAATAGTAATTAGAAATACTAGTGAAATCACTAGTGAAAAATCAACGCTTTTGATATAGACAACGGATTTAGCTAAAAAAACGTTGTAAAGTATTTATTCACACAAGGATTTTGAAAAAAAAACCATTGTCTATATCATACAACGGTTTAACAACATAAACAATTATTACAAAGATTATACAACAACGGTCGGATCAAAACAAAAACATTTGTGTATATTATACAACGGTTTTTAAAACAAAAACATTGTTAAGTCTTACAACTTACAACATTTTGTTAAACAAAAACCATTGTCGGATACTTTTTATAAAATCGAATAAACAAAACATACGTGTAGATTGGTCAAATTAGTAGTTGACTATTAAAATCTCAAACCAAATAAATTTATTTTTTTCTAATTTTTTTGTAATATCATTAAAATACATAGATTTTGATATCCATACGGTTGGATCGTCGATAAATAGTTTTTAAAAAATTGAAACATCAATTCGGGATGAAACACTAGTTAGAAGTACTAGTTAAATCACTAGTTGGCCGTTAAGATCTCAAACCAAATAAATTTATTTTTCTCTGAAATTATTGTAATATCATTAAAATACATATATCTTGATATCTGTATGGTTGTATCGTCGTTAAATATTTTTAAAAAAATCGAAACATCAATCCGGGATGAAAAACTAGTTAGAAGTACTCGTCAAATCACTAGTTGACCATCAAGATCTCAAACAAAATATTTTTTTTTTAATTTTTTTTTTGTAATATCATTAAAATACATAGATCTTGATATCCATACGGTTGGATCGACCATAAATATTTTTAAAAAATCGAAACATCAATCTGGGACGAAACACTAGTTAGAAATACTAGTGAAATCACTAGTTGACCGTTAAGATCTCAAACTCTCAAACCAAATAATTTTATTTTTTTCTAAATTTTTTGTAATATCAATGAAATACATAGATCTAAAATCGAGACATCAATCTGGGACGAAACATTAGTTAGAAGTACAAGTCAAAATCACTAGTTGACCATTAAGATCTCAAACCAAATAAATCTATTTTTTTCTAAAATTGTTGTAAAATACATATATCTATGATATCTTGATTTATTTTCTAAAATTGTTGTAAAATTCATATATCAAGATATCAATCCGGGACGAAATACTAGTTAGAAGTACTAGTCAAATCACTAGTTGGCCGTTAAAATTTCAAGCCAATTAAATTTATTTTTTCTCATTTTTTTGTAATATCACTAAAATACAAAGATTTTGACATCCATGGAACTTGGATCGTTGACAATACTTTTTATATTCTGAGAAATTACAATTTTTAAGAAATTTTTAGATTTTATATAAGCAAAATGAATTGTGGAAAATTAAAATTTTCAGAAATTTTTTTCTTCCCGGGCTCAAAACAAGGAGTCAACCCTTTTCTTTTCACTTCCCTCTTCTTTTCTCACGGCTGATTTTCTCTGTTTCTTTCTCTCTCACGTTGCTCTCTGCCTACTATCTTTTCAGAGCCAACCCTTCATCTTCAAGCTTGCCACTGCCTACCATCTCTTTAGCCAATCCTTCATCTTCGAGCTTGCTATATTTGTATGTATGCCTATATTTATTTTTGTACATAATTGTGTTTTGGTTAGTTACATGATTTTTCATGTTTTTTTGAATGTGTACATGATAATTTTATATTAACACATGTTTCGGTTGATTACATGATCTTTTCATGTTTCTTTGTATGTGAATATAATAAATTTATATTAAGATTATAACTCATATAGTTATATGATTTTAGATAGAATCATGTTTGATTACAAGGTGTTTGATTATATGGGTGAACCACCAAATTTTAAATGGTGATTAATTGACTTGAAGATGTTTAATTGAATAGATTCTATAATTTTGTATATAAGGTGTTTGATTAAATGGATGAACCATCAAAGTTTCTTGTGGTATAAAATCTGCACGGACTCGTGTCTTGCAAACTGTGGATAAAATGATGTTTGATTATATGGGTGAACCGCCAAATTTTAATTGGTGACTGATTGCAAGGTGTATACAAGGTGTTTGATTAAATGGATGAACCATCAAAGTTTAATAACTTATATTTATGTGTACAAGTTGTTTGATTAAATGGATGCATAACATGTTTACAAGTATATGTCAAAACTCAGTTCAGGTGATTGTATGTTTTAACCCTTTACATAATACAAGATGCAATTTAGCTGATGCTCTTTTACATTCCCAAAAGCGAAATTGGTTCCTGAATAACCAATCACAATCCATTGAAGATTCCCATGAAAATAAAATAGATATCATGTTTACATAATATTACACATATATATGCTTCCCTCGCTCTTCTATGTGCTCACTTACTATGTCATTAGTAGTGTGATCTATTATTTTAAAAGATAATTTTCTTTCTGTTGATGAAATATTTCAGCCCAAAGCAGAGGCATTTCCAGTTGGGATAGGGAATGAGGATACTCCGCCATATACATTAACCTTCACAGTAAGGGATGAAGAGGGTTCCCTGCGGTGTGGTTTATTTGGTGCAATTAGAAATATGAACTTAGGAGCCATTGGACTTTAAGAGATTTCTGGCTTTGATTGCTTGCTTATTTGTTAGTTGGTAGTGGTAGTTTGTTAGTGATGATAGCATTGCAAATGCATTTTAATATGTTTTAGCTTGGATACATTTGCGTACTTTGACTTCTATAAGGTCCTGAAACACATTATGACTTTAGTTCATTTTTGTTCATGCTTGGTTTGATGTTTGGTTTGCTAGTTATAGATATGCCACTATTTTGGCAGGTTTGCTTTCTTTCTGTTAATTTTTTTTTCCAATATAGTCAGTTAGACAACAGTTTTAGTAACAAAAGTCATGTCTAAAAGATAAACATACAACATAAGAAAAACAGTTGTATGATTGGTGACATTCAGACAACACTACAGAACAACCTTGTCTGAAACGCTATTACATGAAACAAAGAAAAAACACTTGTGTGATTTTAACAACGGTTAATCGCAACATTGTCTCAAACATCTTTATTATCAATAAGAATAAATGAGCATATGACTTATAGTGTGAGTGTAATTATTCAAATAAAAATACCCAATATGTAGAATTAAAATTCATAATTGAATTTTATTTCTGTAATTATCTTATAAATATTAGTACCACAAAGACTCCACCAATCTGTGTAGATACTAAATTTTATGTTTTTTCAATGCCTAAAAGAAACATAGTGGTGCAAAGAACCACATGAGCTACACAGACTAAAGATAAAATAATGTGTCATATAGAAGAAAGACTTAGGGGGAAGGGGAACAGTAACAGTAAGGACAATATTTGGGCCTTGATTTTGCTTGCCTACTAGCAAACTTGCTTTCATTGCCATTAAATTAGTAATATACTGTAATGAGATATGTAAAACTAATCCCCAAGTGTTGATTTTAGTTACATGTAATTAGGATTTGTTACCCTGTTAAGAAATCATGGCTTGGGTATATATCATCCATTGTTATTCAATGACCTAATTAAGAGCTTCAATAATTCATTTTTTGTAATTATTTATTCAAGTCGATCAAACTAGTTTTTGTACGTGATATTATGGCTTGGGTATATATCATCCATTGCTATTCTATGACCTAATTAAGAGCTTCAATAATTCATTTTTTGTAATTATTTATTCAACTCGATCAAACTAGTTTTTGTACGTTAGGAATCTTGTCAAGCAAGACATTTATCTTTTGGTATCTACCATTGGTCCTAGCTCTACAAGTTAGAAGATGTTGAAAAATATTCAAAAGATGTCTAGTTGTGAACTTTTCGCAGACCGTGACAATTCTGCCTAAGGGTGCAACTCAAGATAAAATTAACAACTTGGATTAATCTTTTTAAGTGAAATTACTCATTCGAAGATGTAGTTAACATATTTATTGGTTTGCTTCTCGGTAATGTGATGGTCAAGATGTAGTTGAATGTTGTATAAACTTCTGGGAAAGTCTATTAGGCCTCATTGGAGGCTATTCATTTTCTCCATATCTAGTAAATGTGTATTTGTTGCTTTGGCTGAGGTGATATTATCCAGCTGTTAATAATGGAATTCGAGGACCTCAACAAAGAGGGATGCAACTCTACAGAGATAATTCACATCCATGTTCGAGGAAGTCAACACAGAGAGATGCAACTCAACAAAGAGCATTTATATCTTTGTTAAGAAAAGAAGAGAGATGCAACTCAACAAAGAAAATAATAAAAGACGTTTGTGAACGAATTTAAATGCAACAAGCATTATTGTTGATACATGTAATTTATTGTCACAAATATTAAACATAATAAAAATCAAACAAGAACTATATATAGTTTTTACATGATAAAATGTATAACTCACTCTAAGTGTCCATTATTTAAGTTTAAATTTAAGTGTTAATAAATTTTAAATAAATTCAATTTTGTGGAATCAAATCGACCTAAAAATTATGAAAAACAAAATGTTACTACAATTGCAAACTTGCTCGGGGAGTATTCCATTTTTCAAAGAATGTCTCTAGTATATTTTTTCCACTTAGGAAGTTCGAGATTTGTATGCTACCGATTTAACTATTCATTTCTACCTTGGCTGTGTGTTTTTGACAAATACCATGAATTACAGACTCTAAACAACATTATAGACTCCATGAAGTTATAAACATCCCCCAGGAGGTTTGGGAGACATTTATTTAGAAAATACCAACTTCATGTTATATATTAGAGTAGGACAAAATTATGTTCCATCCTAAAGTCATGCACAAGCTTACCATGTCTATTTCTGAAAACCAATTCAAGTATAGTGTTATTATGGTATAAAAAAATAAAAGTTTGTAATTCTTTTAAAATATGAAAAGATTGTAATTGTGTTAAAAGTAATTCAAAGTAAATGAGGATAACATATAGTTAAAAACAAATAGTTACGAAAATGAAGAGATTATAATTGTGTTAAAAGTAAGTCAAAGTAATTCAAGTATTTTTTAGAGGCCCTTTAAAGTCAGTAAGTTTGGAAGGGAAGTAGAGTTGTGGACAAGAATTTGCTCATGCCAACTTGTCAATTTGAGAAAGTATTGTTCAAGAGAGCTTGTCAATGTCAGAAAGTATTCTACAAGAGAAAGGGTTTTGGGCTTTAATCAACCTTGGTTGTTAAAATCAACTCTTGTCAATAAAAATAAATGAAATTTAGGAAAAACTGATGATTTCATATGCCAATAAAATAAATAAATACATCTAACTAGTTTTAAAAGTTACCAAAAACATATATAGTGGACACCGTCTTTACATGATAGAAAATATTTATGATAGCAATATTGAGTAGAAAATTAATTTTTTATAACCTTTAACTTTATATAAAGGTTCTTCATGTTTTTCACCAAAATTTATTTTGAGCAATGAAAAATTAAATTGTATAAATGTATATTTAATTTATAGAATATAATCCTCCTTGGTAAAATTGTTTAACTCTTTAACTTAAAGAACATGTAATAGACTTTTTAATCATTTGAATCCGTTAAAATTTTGGCTTAAACAGGCCACATGATCATATATAAGATTGGAAAATCATTTGTTGGGCTTTTTATGAAATTTGCAACTTTTAAAGGGTATGAGCCCATTAACTTAATTTCGAGGCATATATAAATAGAGGGGCTCGTTCAACCTTTACCTATATACTAACCCTAACCAAAACCCTCATCTCCGCCTCCCTCTTCAAACTTGGCAGCCTCCAACCAAAAAGAGCATCTCAGCCTCCTTCCTTCAAACATCACCTACTAACAGTTACCCAAAAAACCTCGTAACTGGGCCGGCATACATCTAGAACATTTCTAGAATTCTAGTTATATAACTGTTTTCACACACTACACATATTTATACACAAACCCATATTTCTCAAATCTCAGTGATTCACCCCACATATATCACAATATAACTTGGATAAATCTTTGTAAGTGAAATTACTCCTTCCCACATAATTGCTTTATTGGTTTGCTCATCGGTAATGTGATGGTCAAGATGTAGTTGAATATAGTATAAACTTCTGGGAAAGTCTATTAGGCCTCATTGAAGGTTACTCATTTTCTCCATATTTAGTAAATGTGTATTTGTTGCTTTGGCTGAGGTGATATTATCGAGGTGTCAATATTGGATGAGCTCATGTACCGAACTTGTCAATATGGGGAAGTATGAGCACATCTCCTTTCCAATATTATATGTTGGATATTATCACCTAATCCAAAGGCAACAAAAACACATTTACTAGACAGTTAAGAAATGAATAGCCTCGAATGAGGTCTCAAATACTTTCAGAGAAGCTTTGACTATATTTTTACTACATGGTGAGCATTAGTTACTAATAAGTCTACCTCATAAAGCAATCTAGTGGAATGGGTAATTTTACTTTTAAAGATTTCTCCAAATCATTAATTTTATCTTCAGTTGCAACCTTTGGTAGATTTTTCACAGCTTCCAAAGTTCACAACCAGACATTTGGTAACAATTATAATGAAAGGAAAGTTTTATTATTCTTTTTTTTTTATTTGAACATAAAATACTGTCGTGTACATATGGTCCCAACAAAAATGTTTTTTCTGTTTGTTTAGGATTAGCAGCGTGAGTGTAATTATTCACATTAAAACACCCAATATGTAGAATTAAAATTCATGATTGAATTTTATTTCTATAATTATCTTATATATATTAGTACCACAAAGACTCCACTAATCTCTATAGATACTAAATTTTATGTTTTTGCAATGTTGATTGCAATGCCTAAAAGAAATATAGTGGTGCAAGAACCAAATGAGCTACACAGAATAAAGATAAAATAATGTGCCATGTAGAAGAAAATGCACTCATGTACATGTGGTCCGAACAAAAATATTTTTTGTGTTTGTTATGTTATGTTTCTGTATGTAGTTAGTTTGATTTCCACATGTATATCTTACGTGGAAGAAAAATGGGGGACAAAACTCAATCTTTATTATCAATAAGACTAAATGAGCATATGACTTGTGTGAGTGTAATTATTCAAATTAAAATACCCAATATGTAGAATTAAAATTCATAATTGAATTTTATTTATGTAATTATCTTATAAATATTAGTACCACAAAGACTCCACCAATTTGTGTAGATACTAAATTTTATGTTGCAATGCCTAAAAGAAACATAGTGGTGCAAAGAACCACATGAGCTACACAGACTAAAGATAAAATAATGTGTCATATAGAAGAAAGACTTAGGGGGAAGATGAACAGTTGGACAATATTTGGGCCTTGATTTTGCTTGCCTACTAGCAAACTTGCTTTCATTGCCATTAAATTAGTAATGTACCGTAATGAGATATGTAAAACTAATCCCCAAGTGTTGATTTTAGTTACATGTAATTAGAATTTGTTACCCTGTTAATATATTATGGCTTGGGTATATATCATCCATTGTTATTCTATGACCTAATTAAGAGCTTCAATAATTCATTTTTTGTAATTATTTATTCAACTCCATCAAACTAGTTTTTGTACGTGATATTATGTCTTGGGTATATATCATCCATTGCTATTCTACAACCTAATTAAGAGCTTCAATAATTCATTTTTTAATTATTTATTCAACTCGATCAAACTAGTTTTTGTACGTTAGGAATCTTATCAAGCAAGGCATTTATCTTTTGGTATGTACCCTTGGTCCTAGCTCTACAAGTTAGAAGATGTTGAAAAATATTCAAAAGATGTCTAGTTGTCAACTTTTCGCAGACCGTGACAATTGTGCCTAAGGGTGCAACTCAAGATAAAATTAACAACTTGGATAAATCTTTGTAAGTGAAATTACTCCTTCTAAGATGTAGTTAACATCTTTATTGGTTTGATTATCGGTAATTTGATGGTCAAGATGTAGTTGAAACATCATGGAAACAAATTTGCTAGTAGGCAAAAGAATGTAAGCCTATCTTGTTAACAATGGTTGGCGTTGGACCTAAGTACATATTTATTTCACATAGCAGATTGTTTTATCTTTAGCCTACCTAGCCTCATGCATTTTCTCACAGTACTTGCACCACCATTTTACTTTTAGGCATCCCAATCAACATTACAGAAATTTTAAATTTAATAGCTACAATTGAGTCTGTGGTATCAATCTGTCAACTAGATAAATATAAATATAAATATAAAATTCAATCATGACTTTCTAAGTGTAAGCATTGGGTGTTTTAACCACAATAATTTGAGAAGAGGATCTTAGTAGCACCTAGAGTCCTATATTCTCATGTTCATTTATTCTTAATGATGATAAATATTGAAGTGTGTCCCATGTACTTCTCGATAAGATATACAGGTGGAAACAATTACATAAATGGCAAATACTAAAGTTGGATAATAGTTAAAACATTTAAATTTAAAATATCATAAAAAGAAAAGGAGTACGTTTTTCAAGCGGGTCTTCAGAGAATATAGATTAAGCTGGTATAGTATAGTATTTACAAGAAATAGAATCATCAAAGGTCCAGTCTTGAAAGTGATGGGTCACACATTTGATGTTTGTTGTTTGTTTTGGTCCCAATTTGGTAAATTAGAGTCTATAATGCCATTCAGAGTCAACAATTTTATCTATTCCAAAAATGCTTGATTTTATATGCCATAAAAATAAAATTAATACCTTTTAAAATTTGCTTAAAACATATTTAGTGTATAATGACCATAATTTTTACATGATTAAATGTTTCCCACTAAATACTATTCTAGATGGGGTTGAATATAACATTGTATTTCTTTTTAGAAATATTATTCAATAATCAAACATAATATGAAAATCAGGACAGTTTTATTATACATAGTATAAAATTGTTACAATACTATCTCTCAAGATATTTTTTGAACTTTCACAGGTGCTAGGTTACAAGAATGAACAAGTCCAACACATACCTGTAAACCTACATAAGTGTAATTAAAATGTTAAATTGAAACTATTCTTCATTATCTTCTATTGATTCCCTTAACTGATAACTTCGAGGACCTCAACAAAGAGAACAAAGAGAGATGCAACTCAACAAAGAGAATTCATATCCTTGTTGGAGCAACTCAACAAAGAGTGATGCAACTCAACAAAGAGAATCTATATCCTTGTTAACCAAAGAACTGAGATGCAACTCAATAAAGAGAATTCAGTGCAACAGAAGATTCTTTCAATGATAAGAATAATAGAATTGGAGGACCTCAACAAAGAGAGATGCAACTCTACAAAGATAATTCACACCCATGTTCGAGGAACTCAACAAAAAGATAATTCACATACATGTTCAAGGAACTGAGAGATGCAACTGAACAAAGAGAATTTATATCTTTGTTAAGACAAGAAGAGAGATGCAACTCAACAAAGAGAAGTCAGTTGCAACAGAAGATGCTTTCAATGATAAAAATAATGGAAGTACTAGGTTAATTTTTTTTAATTTTTTTTAATTTTTTTTTTGTTTTATTGATATCCCCTGCTTCACATATTACCACCAATAGAGGCACAACCACCAAAAATCAACCAATGAAACAAAAAATAAAATCATAACTAAATTCTGACTGAAAATTTCATTGAAAAAAATTAGAAGAAACGATACATTATTTTGCAAATACTAACAAAAAATCTTTCTAGTACTGCGTGATCCTTACAATATGAAACATGTTATCTTAAAAATCGTCCAACACAAAAATTTAAGTGAAAAACTCCTTGTAGCTAGTACTTGAACTTTTTGCACATCTTTGAACATGTGGTACTTTCCCTTGGATATACTCCCTCCATGAACTAACCATTTTGCAATCCATGGCAAACACACCTACAACATAATAAGTATTGCAATTGTAGGTTAAATTCCAATGTGAAAAGCTCTGCAATTGACAAAAAAATTTTATTTTCGAGTATAATTCATATAAATCTGTTGTACTATTTACTAACCAACTTCCTTCTAGATCGTCTTATTTATAATACCATAGACTTACAAATAGTGGAAGAGTCAAATAATACAACATTCAAATAATTGTAAGAGCATAGCATTTAAAAGTGACTATCATATATACCTGATCATAAGCATTCTAGAGTAAAAAATTTGGCCCAAAGCTCCCGAATCTCGTTGATTTCCTTTTTCGTATTGCTTCTTGAACCGAGACCCTTCCAAATATAAAAGATAACATATTTGAAAAAATTCATGAATTCGATATTTCTAAAACAATAGTTTAGTTGTTTCTCATACCACTTTCCAATTCACGTTAGGATTCTTTTGAGAAAGCATGACTATGTCATGCATGTACCTGATAACATAAAAACCACACTCCGTACCTCCTTCTTCCTGAGGGCACTACATATAAACCAACAAGATTTATTGAATACAACTAAACAAATGAGCAAAAAATTTAAATGTAAAAACAAGCACGTTATACCTGAAACTCGGTATGATGCCAAAGAAATTCTTTTCTATTATTCCTCAGTCCCCCTTCAGGTACATATAATTTAAATGCCCTATGAAATAAGTATACTCCTTTAAGTGATTGAAGACACCTTTCAGTTTTGCATTCATCATTTCATTCATCTTTTCCTCGAACTCCTTAATTCTGAACTTTCTTGGTGATTTCTTGTGTAATTTTAGCCAAGTCATCCACCGAGACGACCCCATTATGTTTGTTCTTCCCTGATCCAAATACATCTTTAATTTTTGTAGATCCACCAACCCCTCTTACATGTCCTCCATGCTCCTTACGGCCAAGTGCACGCGACAATATGTCATCATGGCCTTGTAGAGTCCATGACCCATCAGAAACTTGATTCTGCAACTCTCCCTGTTCATAATGTCCATTAGAATGTAAAAATTTAAAGCCTAAATTAATTTATGTAATTTTAACTTAAGAATAAAGGAGTAATTTACCATTTTCTCAAACACCTCTTTTGTCTTCTCATTAGGGAAGTAGTAACCTCCACCCTCATGAGCTTTTGTACGTGCTCTTACCCAATCATAACTACGTCCGCTGCGCTCACTTGATAAAATTGATGGATTAACAGATTCAGAATCATTCAAAGAAGTGATTGGGTCATCAACACACCACTTGGCCCTTTGTCCCACATATCCAGCAGGCCCAAGATAATGTACATGTTCGTTTTGTTTCTGACTTTCTTTCGCTTTTTCACTTAGTTCCTATTTATTAAAAAAAAGCTGTTAGTTAACAATGGTCCAACATAAACTCCTCAATTTAAATTTAAATTACATAAGATCTCACGTAATTGATTTTTTACCTTAAACTCCTCAGTTTCACGTCTTTTTTTGAATATTTCCCACATCTCCTCGGTGATAAAATGATATTTTTCACATGGACTCTCCTCTTTGCGCAAATAATTCTTAGTCAACTTATCCTTGAAATCCCTCGATTGTTTTCCTGCTCTTTCTAACACATTCTTTTTATGTGAATCATCCAGTTTCTAGCGATTCTAAAAATGGCGAAAAGGACATATAACTAAATAACTGTAAAAAAGAAAAGCAACAAAAAATATATGATCTATTCCGAAAAATACACGAAGCAGAACAATATTACTTTCGCCAGTACTTTGTAATCAAGAATAGTCTACGTAGATATCTATAGTCCTCTACGTAGATCTGGTAGATAGAGGTTGCTGCGGAACAGGAGAACTGGAGGTGTCAGTGTTATGTAACAAATTTAGCTCAACATGTCCTGATCATACTAAGTTTCTCTTCTGGGACAGTTATCATCCTATGGAAACTGGATATAAGCTCATGGTTGATAAGATTCTAGGCAAATATCTCAGGAGAT
This sequence comes from Heracleum sosnowskyi, assembly GCA_030848705.1. Classification (NCBI taxonomy): domain Eukaryota; kingdom Viridiplantae; phylum Streptophyta; class Magnoliopsida; order Apiales; family Apiaceae; genus Heracleum; species Heracleum sosnowskyi. The sequence continues at coordinate 107,785,911 of CM061240.1, read as the reverse complement.
TCTTTTGAGGCCATATATGAAACTCAAAATAGGATAGGTTTGGAGGGAAAATAGCTGCTGCTGCTATACTCATGTTTATAAAAACTCAAATCATTTATATTGTAATGAGAAATTGCAAACCTTTTGATGTTAGAAAAATTCTTTTTAGAAGCATAACGGAAGCTGTAATAGAATTTCTTTTTTGGTTACTCAAAATTATGATTAAGAAATTTGTAGTCGAATCAAATGACTACTAAGATTTACATTCCTTTTCTCGGTTGAAAATTAGTTAAGGTTAATAGATTGCACATTTGCACTTAATAGAGTTTGCAATTTAAGGAATACATGCATGCATGCGTGAAGAATAGAGATAAAAATGGAATTATTTGTTTTAGACAACTGGTACAAGAAGTCTAAAACACCATATAGGCTTAGTTGTTTTTACACAAACTAACAAGGTAAAGGGATATTCAGAAAAGAGGATGACATAAACCATGCCTCGAGTTTAATCTATAATATAAGGTTAAAAGGATTATATTACATGGAACATTATTCACTAAAGGTTTAATTGGATCATCAATTCTTATTATTACTTGGGTAGCAATGATGTATTACTAGATACCGCTCATTGTTTATAATTGTATTATGAGATATTAAAATAATTGCCAACGTAATAATAACCTAAAGGGTCACACACAAACAATGTTTTAAACGGAGCTTTAATTAAATTTCGAATTTAATTGAATTATTATTATGTTGAATTATTGGATTAATTAAGTAGGACTTGATTAATTATAAAGTAATTCGAATATGATAAATTACTACTAATAATCATATTGGGTTTTGGAAGCCCAATCAGATTAGGTATAGGCTCATAATTCTCTCTTCATATAAATACATTAAGATGTATTGTTTTAGTGATAAATACACATAATTCATTTTTGTGAAAATCCTAGCAGCTCTACATCTGAGAGAGGCTAGAGAGAGAGAGTTCCGAGGGCAGTTCTTGGCTAGTACCAACTCCGGTGCTCGTTGGACGATCGGGCGTTCGTGTGGACTGATTAGAGACGTATATCGCAAGGCGGGATATGTGGTGATCATAGCAAAGGACCTCCATCTGTCAACCAATCGTAAAGCTTCTTAAAAGGTAAACACTTATGTTCACGAGTAAATATCGTGTTTCGCATGGATCCTGCGGAGGGTTTCGTTATTTTTATGTTTTACGTATTTTTCCGTTGCGTTTTTCATGCACGAAACCCTACCATGGTATCAGAGCTACTTGTGAATAGCGTTTAATTCGTTTATATGTTTACTGTTTTATTGATAAAAGCATGTTTACAATCTACAAAGATAATTCACATCCATGTTCGAGGAACTCAACAGATTAACTCAACAAAGAGAATTTATATCTTTGTTAAGAAAACAGGAGAGATGCAACTCAACAAAGAGAATTGAGTTGCAACAAAAGATGCTTTCAATGATAAAAATAATGGAAGTACTAGACAAAATAATAAAAGACGTTTGTGAACCAATTTAAATGCAACAAGCATTATTGTTGATACATGTAATTTATTGGCACAAATATTAAACATAATAAAAATCAAGCAAGAACTATATATAGTTTTTACATGATAAAATGCATAACTCGCTCCATGTGTAAATTATTTAAGTTTAGATTTAAGTGTTAATAAATTTTAAATAAATTCAATTTTGTGGAATCAAATCGACCTAAAAATTATGAAAAACAAAATGTTACTACAATTGCAAACCTGAGCGGGGAGTATTGCATTTTTCAAAGAATGTCTCTTGTATATTTTTTCCACTTAGGAAGTTCGAGATTTGTATGCTACTGATTTAACTATTCATTACAACCTTGGCTGTGTGTTTTTGACAAATACCATGAATTACAGACTCTAAACAACATTATAGAATCCATGAAGTTATAGACATCCCCTAGGAGGTTTGGGAGACATGTATTTAGAAAATACCAACTTCATGTTATATATTCGAGTAGGACAAAATTATGTTCCATCCTAAAGTCATGCACAAGCTTACCATGTCTATTTCTGAAAACCAATTCAAGTATAGTGTTATTTTGGTATAAGAAAATAAAAGTTTGTAATTTTTTTAAAATATGAAAAGATTGTAATTGTGTTAAAAGTAATTCAAAGTAAATGAGGATAACATATAGTTAAAAACAAATAATTACGAAAATGAAGAGATTATAATTGTGTTAAAAGTAAGTCAAAGTAATTCAAATATTTTTTAAAGGCCCTTTAAAGTCACTAAGTTTGGAAGGGAAGTAGTCAATAGTTGGGGACAAGAATTTGCTCATGCCAACTTGTCAATTTGAGAAAGTATTGTTCAAGAGATCTTGTCAATGTCAGAAAGTATTCTACAAGAGAAAGGGTTTTGGGCTTTGTTAGGTCCTGATAAGTTTGTAGAAGAGGGTTTAATACAAACTATACCGTTTTATCGAATTTGTCCTTTGAATAATTTAACAATTAAGAACAAATTAATGCGGAATATAAATGAAACAATATTCAAGTTAAATATAAACTATATTAAACTTGAAGGGTGTTGCAAATACAGTACGGATTACAAAGTATTTATCTCAAACTAATTAATACAAATTTAGAATAAATTCGACATGAACTTTTCTAATATTTGTAATAAAAAGATCGAATGCTAAAAGCAATGTTCGAGATAAATCCTAGGGATAAAAATCCGCTAGTTAATCAAAGCAATACAAGTAATCAACTTCTAGTGGTTTGGATTTAACAATACAAACTAGAATTAATTGCTTGAGAAGAAATGAGATCAAATGGCTTCTTCGTTCTTGAGAGAAATGAATGTGTTTGACTTGATATTATGTTCTATGTCTTTTCTCTTCAGCCATGTTTGATATATCATTCTTCATAGCCTTGTATGACCTGTTTAATTAAATCAAAATGACTTAATTAAACAATCAATACACTTCTATGACCTGAGAATAATGTTCGGTAGAACCATGCTTCATCAATAGAACCTGCAAAATGTGTCCGGTATGACCTAGCATACTACTACCAACTTTCGGTATGACCTTAGAAAAGAACCTGTATGACCTGCTGAATGAGTCGGTATGACCTGAGAAATGACTCGGTATGACCTATCAAATGATTCGGTATGACCTATCAAATGATTCGGTATGACCTGACATTATTCGGTATGACCTATCAAATGATTCAGTATGACCTGACATTATTCGGTATGACCTGGCATTATTCGGTATGACCATAAAATGATTCGATATGACCTATTGTTATACCATTAAGTTAATTTCCTTTAATTAATTTAAATTCTGAATTAAATTAATTCTTTTCTAGAATTAATTTAATAAATAATTTAAACAACTGAATTAATTAATTTAATAAATTAAATAATTTTAAAAGAATTAATTTATTAATTAAATTGATTAATAATTTAATTAATTAAAAGAAGATAACTTAAAATCATTGCATTCCTTTATCTTCTGAAAACCACTGAATATAGATGATTTAATTTCATTGATTGATGTCGTCATTCGATGCACTGTCTGGTTCATGAATAACTGACTTCAATGATAATTCTTCATCTTTAAAACATTTAAAGCTGTGGCTTCTTTTCTTTAGCTCTGAATAAACTCTGTATCCTGTACTTCTTCTGTCACCAACTGGAAATCTCTGTCACTGTAGTAAATCCACTTTCTTGAATACTTCACTGAGGCTTGAACAATAAATTGAACTTCTTTCAATGTAGAATAACTTCAAGTCTATAGATGACTTTAATTCTCCATTCTCTTGACATATAAAACTCTCTGAGATTCCTGTGACCTTTAATCTAATATTTACTTATTACATTCTAGTTTAAGTTGAGTAGAATCCTCGAATTACAAATAGGCTATTGCATATGCCTTTCAATCTCCCCCTATTTGTTTGTTAGAGAAAAACAACCAAATACCTAGAGGATCACTCAACTAAAACCAAGAAAAAGATAAGACCCTTAAGCCTAAGTAAATACTAGAATGTTCTGGATCAAATATGGCATTTCCAGATTTCACCAGTAAAGATAAATACAAGACATAGATGTTCCTCTAGACTGAACATATGATAACATTGAACCTGTCTTGATTTACCTAAGCTCTATACATATAACATTTACAAAACAGAGCTAACTTTCCTTTACTCCCCTGAAACTCCTCCTTTTCCTTTTATATCTTTTTCAGCTCCCTCTTCCTAGATTCTCCAAATTTCTCCCCCTTAGTTGAGGAATTCCCTACAGATTTCACTTTATGAGTATCTGAAGCCAGTAGGAGTTGAGATAGTTGATGGAGTTGATCTTGGGAAGTAAATGTGTCTTCAAAATTTCCTTGAGTAGTCCTAACTGATTTTTGACAGAGGTGGAAGAAGAAGACCGTTCAACCACTTGTGCTTGAAAAATTTCTTTATCAGCCTGGGTTTTGAATAGATGTTCCTGTAGATCAGCTATGTGAGCTAACTACATTGCAGTGTATGTGTCTGTGTGTGCACTCACTTGAATTTCTCTTGTAAGTGTATCACTCATCTCACGTGCATGTGTTTCACTCAGCGTTTGACTCGCATCACTAAACATTAGCTGTCTGTTTGCTCCTTTTTGATCAGTACCTGCATTGAAACTCACCCTAGCCTCTTCAAAAGAGGTCAGTGGTGGTGCAATGGGAGTTCGCAAATCCCGATCCTCAATCATGTCTATCAAATCACTTGGATTTGAAATCTGAATTGCTTCAGTGATAGACTGACCAAGTTGCCTTCCACTTTCTCCAGATAAATCTGCGAGTGGAAAATCCCTTAGGGAGCCAGAGATGTTCCCTCTGGGAGGGGAGAAAATGATTCTATTTGATTTGGCAAAGAATCAAATTTTCCCTCAGATGCCTATGAAGGCACTTCTACCGTGACAATGGTAGGCACTGTAACCAGTTGCAGGTGCTCTGCTTTCACCGTGTCCTGAGTTTCATCTAATGGAATTGTCTTCTCCCATTGTGAGTAATGAGAGTGTGCTTGACTCAGTACAAAGTGCCATGGCCCTATGGCAAATTTCAATAGATTCATCATGTTGAGAGAATGTCTCTAGAAACAGTTCATTGGCCATTTCAAAGTCCATATCCTATTAAGAGGATACAGATGGGCTGAGAGATACCTCAGTATATGTTGAATTTCTTTATAGGAGGCAGAGCTGTGGGATCACTCACTGTTTCAATCAAAATACTTCTTTGTTTAACATTTGATTCCTGTTTAGGCTGAGAGGTCAAGTAATTAAGTTGTAGACTCATTGTTTAGCTCTAAGACCTGGGATAGAGATTGTGGATCTACAATCCCTTGGTCAGCCCTAACAACCACTTGGGTTCAGCAACAGTAAAAGAAGTGAATTGAGAGATAGAAAGTAATACCTGAATTGGATTTGGCACTGAATTTCCAGCTAAGCAAGAGCTAGATCAGAAATAATATATACAATATATTTACAAAAACAACTAAGACAAATAGAAAATAAATGATAATAAATAATAAGCAATAAAAATACAATACAATAATATATATATACCTAAAAATGCAGAATATTATAGAAGTGCATAAACAATAATACAATACAATACAGGAAATTATGCACAAACATTAGAAAAATGCAGAATATTATAGAAGTGCATAAAAATAATATAAACTTACAGAAATATTTAAACAACAATATTTACAATCTGAAACTAACTTAAATGATTCTAAATAAATAAATTTTCAATAAAAATAAATTTCTCCACTTAAAAAAAATAAGAGAAAAATATTTTTAAATAAAATAAAATATTCAGAGCTATTTAAATTTACAAGCATGTAATATTAAATGAGAATTGGAAATAAATATCATTTAAATGACAAGAGAAAATGAATTTTTGAAAGAACAAACATGACAGAGATATTGTTAATCACTAAGACTGTTTAACATACCCAATTTACCAACTAACTTGATAAATGTGGATTCGTCAACAGATTTAGTGAATATATCTGCAGTCTGTTCTTCTGTGGGTACAAAGTGTAACTCCACAGTTCCATTCATGACATGCTCTCTGATAAAATGATACCTGATATCAATGTGCTTCGTTCTCGAGTGCTGCACGGGGTTGTTGGAGATTGCTATGGCACTTGTATTATCACACAAAATAGGAATTTTGTCTAATGCAAAACCATAGTCCTTTAATTGATTCCTTATCCATAAGATCTGAGCACAACAGCTTCCAGCAGCAATATATTCAGCTTCTGCTGTTGAATTGGAAACTGTTTGTTGTTTCTTGCTATACCAGGAAATCAACCTACCTCCTAGGAATTGACAACTCCCAGAGGTACTCTTTGTATCCACAACACTACCTGCATAATCAGAATTTGTATATCCAACAAGATTAAAACCAGAATCTTTAGGGTACCAGATACCTAGATTAGGTGTACCCTTAAGATATCTCAAGATTCTTTTTACATCAACGAGATGTAGATCTCTAGGGTCCGCTTGGAACCTTGCACACAAGCATGTAGCATACATAATATCTAGTCTACTAGCAGTAAGATAGAGTAAGGAGCCAATCATATCTCTGTAGCTTGTAACATCTACCTTGATAGAATTGTCAGAAGCTCCAAGTTTCATGGCTGTTGAAGATGGAGTCCTTGATGATGCTGAATCCTCCATGTGATACTTCTTGAGGAGTTCTTTGAGATACTTGGATTGACAAATAAATATACCATTTGACCTTTGACTTACTTGCAATCCAAGAAAGAACTTCAGCTCACCCATCATACTCATTTCAAACTTACTCTGCATTAGCTCAGCAAAATCTCTTACAGAGATTATCATTAGTAGACCGAAATATGATGTCATCCACATAGACTTGGACTAATATCATATCACTTTTGTGTTTCTTTGAAAAAAAAGTTTTGTCTATGATACCTCTAACAAAACCATTTTCTAAAAGAAAACCAGAGAGAGTGTCATACCATTTTCTTGGGGCTTGTTTGAGACCATAGATAGCCTTGAAGAGAAAGTACACAAAATCCAGCAGCTCCTGATTTTCAAAGCCAGGGGGTTGTTCCACATACACTTCTTCATACAGCTCACCATTCAGGAATGCACTCTTAACATCCATTTGATAGACTTTAAAATTGGATTAAGCGGCAAATGCTAAGAACATCCTGATGGCCTCAAGTCTAGCCACTGGTGCATAGGTTTCATCATAATCAATGCCTTCAGCTTGAGAATACCCTTGTGCAACCAGTCTTGCCTTGTTCTTTGTAACAATGCCATCCTCATCTAGCTTGTTCATGTATACCCATCTTGTACCAACTACTTTCTTGTTCTTTGGCCTGGGTACCAGCTTCCAGACTTGCTGTTGTTCAAACTGATTGAGTTCATCTTGCATAGCAATCACCCAATCTGGATCAGTTAGTGCTTCCTCAGTTTTCTTTGGCTCCATTTCAGATAGAAATACTGAATAATGACATTCATTCTGAGTTACACTTCTAGTTTTAACTCCAACATCTGGATCACCAATGATCAGCTCAAAAGGATGAGCTCTATTCCATACAGTCTGTCTTGGAAGATTTGATCTTGATGATTCGCCTTGAAATTCACTTTGATGTTGTGAGTAACTAGTTGATCCTTCATTTGCTCCCCCTGAGTTGTTGCTTGATTGCCTTGATGATTCTTTTCCAGTGTTGGTGGTATCTCCATTGTTACCACTGTTTCCACCACCACCACCATGATCATTATCATCATTGTTATTATCATTACCAGCAATAACTTCAGGTGGGGCTCCATCATCTGATTCTGAGTCTGGCAAGTTATCAAACTTCAGCTTCTCAGATGAATCTTCTTTTTGGATATTAGGGAGCTTAGTGTCATCAAAAGTAACATCGACACTTTCCTTTACCGTGTGACTGCCCACCAAGTAGACCCTGTAAGATCTTCTGGAATAACCAACAAAAATAGCTTCTTGTGCCTTAGCATCAAACTTGCCACGTATAACATTGTCATCTATAAGCACAAAGCATTTTGTTCCAAATACATGAAAGTACTTGACAGTTGGTTTCTTGTTGTTCATGATCTCATAAGGAGTCTTCATTAAGTCCTTGTTGATTAAAGTTCGATTCTGAGTATAACAAGTTGTATTCGCTGCTTCAGCCCAAAAGTACGTTGGAAGTTTGGACTCACTTAACATAGTCCTAGCAGCTTCAATCAATGTACGATTCTTTCTTTCCACTACTCCATTTTGTTGAGGAGTTCTAGGGGCAGAATACTGTCTTGTTATTCCTTTATCAGCACAAAAGTCATTTAGGACTGCATTCTTGAATTCAGTACCATTATCTGACCTTATGGCTCTAACAGGGAATCTAGAATCCAGCTCAATCAACTTTATGTGGTCAATCACCAGGTGTGGGGTCTCATCCTTGGAATGTAGGAATAAAACCCATGTATATTTTGAAAAGTCATCAACAATCACAAGTGCATATTGTTTCTTTGACATGGACATCACATTAACTGGACCAAACAAATCCATGTGCAGTAGATGAAGTGGTTCAGTTATTGATGATGTGTCAGTGCCCTTGTGAGAAGCTTTCTTTGACTTTCCTTTCTGACATGCCTCACACAGTCCTTCCTGTGTAAATTCCATCTGAGGCAAACCTCTAACCAATTCCCTCTTGACTAAAGAGTTCATGGTTTTGAAGTTAAGGTGAGACATCTTCTTGTGCCATAGCCAACTATCATCTGATGAAGCTTTAGCATAAAAACAATTAACTTCATCTTTTTCCCGAGTTCAGATCAGCTATGAACAAGTCACCTTTCCTTACTCCTTGAAGAGCAGACTTTCCATTCTTTTTGTGAAGGATCTGACACTTCTCTCTTTCAAAGGAAACATCATATCCTCTGTCACAGAAATGACTGATGCTGAGAAGATTGAACTTCAGACCTTAAAGATACATCTTCAATGATAACATTTCTGTACTTCAAACAGCCATATCCTTTCGTAATACCTTTGCTGTTATCTCCAAAGGTAACTACTGGGCCAGCTTTCACAACCAAATCTGATAGCAGGGCTCTATCTCCGGTCATATGCCTTGAACAGCCACTGTCAAGAATCCACATAACACGGTTTACCTGTTTAACTCCCTGCAATATCAAATTGATTAGTCCTTCCTCGGAACCCACACTTGACTGGGTCCGGCATACTTAAAGAACTGGCCTTTGTCAGGCAAAACAACATTTTTAACTAAAACTACTTCAACCTCTTTCACAAAAGAGCGTTTCCATTTATTAGGAGGACTAGTAGTATTAGCTCTAGTCTTAGGAGGACTAGTAGTATTAGCTCTAACATGCTTCTTATTATTAACATGTTGACGTGGAGCAGTCTTATCTTTAGATACATGCTTTTTATTAAAATAGGCATACATAATATTGAAAGCATAAGACATGCAATTAATCACACCACATGCTTTATGAGAAGAATTAACAACATGCATGTTAGTTCTACAGTTGTTTTGATCCAACTTATGGATATTTGATTTAGTCTTTTTAGTTGTAGCAACTTTGACTGGAATATCAGATATACACTTTTTGGACTGTTTAACTTCCAAAGCAGTATCTTCTTCACGAATCTCCTCAGCAATGATTATAGAGTATTCATTCAGAGGATCTGCCTCGGACTCCTTACAGAAAGGTGTTTCAATACCCTTAAGCACATATGGAACACCCCTTCCTTCAGTTTTGACTCTACAAGGGGAATTAATTCCAAGCAATCCAATGGCCTCATTATAATCATAACCTATACTGACATGATTACCAATAGCTTGTTTATTGAGAATCTCTTTAGCCGTCTTACAAGAGTTGTAATAGGCATTAGCTTCAGTCTTAAGCTCACCATTCTCTTTCTTGAGAATGGTTTCCAGTTGAATATAACATTTAACCCTATTCTCAAGAAATGCTATTTTCTCAGTAAGTTCATCCTGATTAACATGCACTAGTTTTAATTCTTTTATCTCATTTTCAAGATTTGTGTTTAAAAGAATTATACTATCATTTTCAGTGCGTGCACAATCTAAGGTGCCAGCAAGATGACGAATCATTTTAGTATCAGTAAATGTTACCTCTGACATGTATCTGGATGAAGTGCTTGCCTCATTAGCCACTAAAGCAAGGTTCCCAATCTCACCTGCTTCTTCATCACTATCAGTGTCATCCCAACTCTTACCTTCAGCAACATAGGCTTTCCCAATCTTGTTCTTCTTGCTAGAATCAAATGTGTTTCTAGTCACTTGCTTTGGCTTTCTGCATTCAGTAGCAAAGTGACCCAACTCATTGCAATTGTAGCATCTGATTGTGCTCCTTTCCACAGTTCCAGTTTTGTAGCCACCCCTTGTGCTACTTGAAGAGGAAGATCCACCTCTCTGAAATCTGGGCCTGAACTTAAGATTGGGATTCCTCTTGAATCTAAACTTCCCAAACTTCCTGACTATCAAAGCCAAATCACCATCTTCCAGCTGATCAAGTTCCTCTAAAGAATAGAAGTCACCACCAGATTGATCAATGGATGTTAATCCATATTCATCATCAATAACATTCATGTTAGAACTGGAAGGTTGAACAGCCTTCACTTCCAGTTTCCGTGGGACTTCAGCAGCCAATGCAGTAGAAGTACTCACTATCCTCCCAGTTCCATATAACTCATCCTGTTGAATCTGCTCCAGCTCATAGGTCTTCAGAACACCATACAATCTTTCTAAAGAAACCTTTGTAAGATCTCTTGCTTCTCTAATGGCAGATATTCTGTGCTCCAAATGACGTGGAAGTGTAAGTAGGAACTTCTTGTTAATTTCCTTGATAGTGTAGCGCTTCCCATTAAGATTCAGATCATTGATTAATTTGTTGTATCTCTCAAAAACCTCAGAGATACCTTCACCAGGGTTTGATCTGAAATGCTCATATTGAGAGGTGAGAATTTCCAGCTTATTCTCTCTAACTTCCTCTGTCCCCTCATTGATTATCTCTATGGTTTCCCAAATGTGTTTGGCAGTATCACAGTTTAGGACATGATTATGCATGATAGGATCAAGACAATCAACAAGGATCAACTGTAGACAGGCATCCAAGGTAACATCCTCTTTTTCACCAGGAGTGAAATCCTTGGGATCCTTAGGGTACATCCTAGCAGCCCTAGTAACAATGTTATTCTCTATAAGTTCTCCCTCAATAATCATAGGGACTTTGGGACCACTCTTCAACACATCCAAGTATTTAGGATTAGCAACTTTATGAAATAAGAGCATCTTCTTCTTCCACATATGATAATGCTCCCTGCTGAACATGGGAATCTTTACTGTACCAACCTTCTGAGTTGTAGACATTTTTGAGATTTTTAAAGAATAATAAAAATTTCAGAGTTTAAGAAAAAATCTCAAAACAATTGGATCTTTGATTTGTATATCAATCAAAAGGCTCTGATGCCAATTGTTAGGTACTGATAAGTTTGTAGAAGGGGGGTTGAATACAAACTATACCGTTTTATCGAATTTGTCGTTTGAATAATTTAACAATTAAGAACAAATTAATGCGGAATATAAATGAAACAATATTCAAGTTAAATATAAACTATATTAAACTTGAAGGGTGTTGCAAATACAGTACGGATTACAAAGTATTTATCACAAACTAATTAATACAAATTTAGAATAAATTCGACATGAACTTTTCTAATATTTGTAATAAAAAGATCGAATGCTAAAAGCAATGTTCGAGATAAATTCTAGGGATAAAAATCCGCTAGTTAATCAAAGCAATACAAGTAATCAACTTCTAGTGGTTTGGATTTAACAATACAAACTAGAATTAATTGCTTGAGAAGAAATGAGATCAAATGGCTTCTTCGTTCTTGAGAGAAATGAATGTGTTTGACTTGATATTATGTTCTGTGTCTTTTCTCTTCAACCGTGTTTGATATATCATTCTTCATTGCCTTGTATGACCTGTTTAATTAAATCAAAATGACTTAATTAAACAATCAATACACTTGTATGACCTGAGAATAATGTTCGGTAGAACCATGCTTCATCAATAGAACCTGCAAAATGTGTCTGGTATGACCTAGCATACTTCTACCAACTTTTGGTATGACATTAGAAAAGAACCTGTATGACATGCTGAATGAGTCGGTATGACCTAAGAAATGACTCAGTATGACCTATCAAATGATTTGGTATGACCTATCAAATGATTCGGTATGACCTGACATTATTCGGTATGACCTATCAAATGATTCGGTATGACCTGACATTATTGGGTATGACCTTAAAATGATTGGGTATGACCTATTGTTATACCATTAAGTTAATTTCCTTTAATTAAATTAGTTAATTTAAATTCTGAATTAAATTAATTCTTTTCTAGAATTAATTTAATAAATAATTTAAACAACTAAATTAATTAATTTAATAAATTAATTAATTCTGAAAGAATTAATTTATTAATTAAATTGATTAATAATTTAATTAATTAAAAGAAGATAACTTAAAATCATTGCATTCCTTTATCTTTTGAAAACCACTGAATATAGATGATTTAATTCCACTGATTGATGTAGTCATTCGATGCACTGTCTGGTTCATGAATAACTGACTTCAATGATAATTCTTCATCTTTAAAACATTTAAAGCTGTGGCTTCTTTTCTTTAGCTCTGAATAAACTCTGTATCCTGTACTTCTTGTGTCACCAACTGGAAATCTCTGTCACTGTAGTAAATCCACTTTCTTGAATACTTCACTGAGGCTTGAACAATAAATTGAACTTCTTTCAATGTAGAATAACTTCAAGTCTATAGATGACTTTAATTTTCCATTCTCTTGACATATAAAACTCTCTGAGATTCCTGTGACCTTTAATCTAATATTTACTTATTACATTCTAGTTTAAGTTGAGTAGAATCCTCGAATTACAAATAGGCTATTGCATATGCCTTTCGGGCTTTAATCAACCTTGGTTGTTAAAATCAACTGTTGTCAATAAAAATAAATGAAATTTAGGGAAAAACTAATGATTTCATATGCCAATAAAATAAATAAATACATCTAACTAGTTTTAAAAGTTACCAAAAACATATATAGTAGACACCATCTTTACATGATGGAAAATATTTAAGATAGCAATATTGAGTAGAAAATTAATTTTTTATAACCTTTAACTTTATATAAAGGTTCTTAATTTTTTTTCACCAAAATTTATTTTGAGCAATGAAAAATTAAATTGTATAAATGTATATTTAATTTATAGAATATAATCCTCCTTGGTTAAAACTGTTTAACTCTTTAACTAAAAGAACATGTATTAGACTTTTTAATCATTTGAATCGGTTGAAATTTTGGCTTAAACACGCCACATGATCATATATAAGATTGGAAAATCACTTGTTGGGCTTTTTATGAAATTTTCAACTTTTAAAGGGTATGAGCCCATTAACTTAATTTTCACGCATATATAAATAGAGGGGCTGGTTCAACCTTTACCTATATACTAACCTAAACCAAAACCCTCCTCTTGGCCTCCCTCTTCAAACTTCACTGGCAACATCCAACCAAAAACAGCTTCTCAGCTCCTCCTTCAACCATCACCAGTTACCCAAAAAACCTCGTAACCCGGCCCGCATACATCTAGAGCGTTTCTAGAACTCTAGTTATATAACTGTTTTCACACACTACACATATTTATACACAAACCCATATTTCTCAAATCCCAGTGATTCACCCCACATATATCACAATATAACTTGGATAAATCTTTGTAAGTGAAATTACTCCTTCCCACGTGATTGCTTTATTGGTTTGCTGATCGATAATGTGATGGTCAAGATGTAGTTGAATATAGTATAAACTTCTGGGAAAGTCTTTTAGGCCTCATTGAAGGTTACTCATTTTCTCCATATCTAGTAAATGTGTATTTGTTGCTTTGGCTGAGGTGATATTATCGAGGTGTCAATATTGGATGAGCTCATATACCGAACTTGTCAATATGGGGAAGTATGAGCACATCTCCTTTCCAATATTATATGTTGGATATTATCACCTAATCCAAAGGTAACAAAAACACATTTACTAGACAGTTAAAAAATGAATAGCCTCCAATGAGGTCTCAAATACTTTCAAAGAAGCTTTGACTATATTTTTACTACATGGTGAGCATTAGTTACTAATAAGTCTACCTGATAAAGCAATCTAGTGGGAATGGGTAATTTTATTTTTAAAGATTTCTCCAAATCATTAATTTTATCTTCAGTTGCAACCTTAGGTAGATTTGTCACAGCTTCCAAAGTTCACAACCAGACATTTGGTAACAATTATAATGAAAGGAAAGTTTTATTATTCTTTTTTTTTATTTGAACTTAAAATACCCTCGTGTACATATGGTCCGAAGAAAAATGTTTTTTCTGTTTGTTTAGGATTAGTAGTGTGAGTGTAATTATTCACATTAAAACACCCAATATGTAGAATTAAAATTCATGATTGAATTTTTTTTCTATAATTATCTTATATATATTAGTACCACAAAGACTCCACTAATCTATATAGATACTAAATTTTATGTTTTTGCAATGTTGATTGCAATGCCTAAAAGAAATATAGTGGTGGAAGAACCACATGAGCTACACAGAATAAAGATAAAATAATGTGACATGCACAAGAAAATGCACTCATGTACATGTGGTCCGAACAAAAATGTTTTTTGTGTTTCTTATGTTATGTTTGTGTATGTAGTTAGTTTGATTTCCACATGTATATCTTATGTGGAAGAAGAATGGGGGACAAAACTCAATCTTTATTATCAATAAGAATAAATGAGCATAGGACTTATAGTGTGAGTGTAATTATTCAAATAAAAATACCCAATATGTAGAATTAAAATTCATAATTGAATTTTATTTCTGTAATTATCTTATAAATATTAGTACCACAAAGACTCCACCAATGTGTGTAGATACAAAATTTTATGTTTTTGCAATGTCTAAAAGAAACATAGTGGTGCAAACAACCACATGAGCTACACAGACTAAAGATAAAATAATGTGTGATATAGAAGAAAGACTTAGGGGGAAGGGGAAGAGTAAGGACAATATTTGGGTCTTGATTTTGCTTGCCTACTAGCAAACTTGCTTTCATTGCCATTAAATTAGTAATATACTGTAATGAGATATGTAAAACTAATCCCCAAGTGTTGATTTTAGTTACATGTAATTAGGATTTGTTACCCTGTTAAGATATCATGGCTTGGGTATATATCATCCATTGTTATTCTATGACCTAATTAAGAACTTCAATAATTCATTTTTTGTAATTATTTATTCAACTCGATCAAACTAGTTTTTGTACGTGATATTATGGCTTGGGTATATATCATCCATTTCTATTGTATGACCTAATTAAGAGTTTCAATAATTCATTTTTTGTAATTAATTATTCAACTCGATCAAACTAGTTTTTGTAGGTTAAGAATCTTATCAAGCAAGACATTTATCTTTTGGTATCTACCGTTGGTCCTAGCTCTACAAGTTAGAAGATGTTGAAAAATATTCAAAAGATGTCTAGTTGTGAACTTTTCGCAGACCGTGACAATTGTGCCTAAGGGTGCAACTCAAGATAAAATTAACAACTTGGATAAATCTTTGTAAGTGAAATTACTCCTTCGAAGATGTAGTTAACATCTTTATTGGTTTGCTTATCGGTAATGTGATGGTCAAGATGTAGTTGAATATAGTATAAACTTATGGGAAAGTCTATTAGGCCTCATTGGAGGCTATTCATTTTCTCGATATCTAGTAAATGTGTATTTGTTGCTTTGGCTGAGGTGATATTATCCAGCTGTTAATAACGGAATTCGAGGACCTCAACAAAGAGGGATGCAACTCTACAGAGATAATTCACATCCATGTTCGAGGAAGTCAACACAGAGAGATGCAACTCGACAAAGAGCATTTATATCTTTGTTAAGAAAAGAAGAGAGATGCAACTCAACAAAGAGAATTCAGTTGCAACAGAAGATGCTTTCAATGATAAAAATAATGGAAGTACTAGACAAAATAATAAAAGACGTTTGTAAACCAATTTAAATGCAACAAGCATTATTGTTGATACATGTAATTTATTGACACAAATATTAAACATAATAAAAATCAAACAAGAACTTTATATAGTTTTTACATGATAAAATGTATAACTCACTGTACGTGTACATTATTTAAGTTTAAATTTAAGTGTTAATAAATTTTAAATAAATTCAATTTTGTGGAATCAAATCGACCAAAAAATTATGAAAAACAAAATGTTACTACAATTGCAAACTTGCTCGGGGAGTATTCCATTTTTCAAAGAATGTCTCTAGTATATTTTTTCCACTTAGGAAGTTCGAGATTTGTATGCTACGGATTTAACTATTCATTACTACCTTGGCTGTGTGTTTTTGACAAATACCATGAATTACAGACTCTAAACAACATTCTAGACTCCATGAAGTTATAAACATCCCCTGGAGAGGTTTGGGAGACATTTATTTAGAAAATACCAACTTCATGTTATATATTAGAGTAGGACAACATTATGTTCCATCCTAAAGTCATGCACAAGCTTACCATGTCTATTTCTGAAAAACAATTCAAGTATAGTGTTATTTTGGTATAAAAAAATAAAAGTTTGTAATTCTTTTAAAATATGAAAAGATTGTAATTGTGTTAAAAGTAATTCAAAGTAAATGAGGATAACATATAGTTAAAAACAAATAGTTACGAAAATGAAGAGATTATAATTGTGTTAAAAGTAAGTCAAAGTAATTCAAATATTTTTTAGAGGCGGTTTAAAGTCACTAAGTTTGAAAGGGAAGTAGAGTTGTGGACAAGAATTTGCTCATGCCAACTTGTCAATTTGAGAAAGTATTGTTCAAGAGAGCTTGTCAATGTCAGAAAGTATTCTACAAGAGAAAGGGTTTTGGGCTTTAATCAACCTTGGTTGTTAAAATCAACTCTTGTCAATAAAAATAAATGAAATTTAGGAAAAACTGATGATTTCATATGCCAATAAAATAAATAAATACATCTAACTAGTTTTAAAAGTTACCAAAAACATATATAGTGGACACCCTCTTTAGATAGAAAATATTTAAGATAGCAATATTGAGTAGAAAATTAATTTTTTATAACCTTTAACTTTATATAAAGGTTCTTAATATTTTTCACCAAAATTTATTTTGAGCAATGAAAAATTAAATTGTATAAATGTATATTTAATTTATAGAATATAATCCTCCTTGGTTAAAATTGTTTAACTCTTTAACTAAAAGAACATGTAATAGACTTTTTAATCATTTGAATCGGTTGAAATTTTGGCTTAAACAGGCCACATGATCATATATAAGATAGGAAAATCATTTGTTGGGCTTTTTATGAAATTTGCAACTTTTAAAGGGTATGAGCCCATTAACTTAATTTCTAGGCATATATAAATAGAGAGGCTCGTTCAACCTTTACCTATATACTAACCCTAACCAAAACCCTCATCTCCGCCTCCCTCTTCAAACTTGGCAGCCTCCAACCAAAAACAGCATCTCAGCCTCCCTCCTTCAAACATCACCTACTAACAGTTACCCAAAAAACCTGGTAACCCGGCCGGCATACATGTAGAACATTTCTAGAATTCTAGTTATGTAACTGTTTTCACACACCACATATTTATACACAAACCCATATTTCTCAAATCTCAGTGATTCACCCCATATATATCACAATATAACTTGATAAATCTTTGTAAGTGAAATTACTCCTTCCCACATAATTGCTTTATTGGTTTGCTGATGGGTAATGTGATGGTCAAGATGTAGTTGAATATAGTATAAACTTTTGAGAAAGTCTATTAGACCTCATTGAAGGCTACTCATTTTCTCCATATCTAGTAAATGTGTATTTGTTGCTTTGGCTGAGGTGATATTATCGAGGTGTCAATATTGGATGAGCTCATGTACCGAACTTGTCAATATGGGGAAGTATGAGCACATCTCCTTTCCAATATTATATGTTGGATATTATCACCTAATCCAAAGGCAACAAAAACACATTTACTAGACAATTAAGAAATGAATAGCCTCGAATGAGGTTTCAAATACTTTGAGAGAAGCTTTGACTATATTTTTACTACATGGTGTGCATTAGTTACTAATAAGTCTACCTGATAAAGCAATCTAGTGGGAATGGGTAATTTTACTTTTAAAGATTTCTCGAAATCATTAATTTTATCTTCACTTGCAACCTTAGGTAGATTTGTCACAGCTTCCAAAGTTCACAACCACACATTTGGTAACAATTATAATGAAAGGAAAGTTTTATTATTCTTTTTTTTATTTGAACATAAAATACCGTCGTGTACATATGGTCCGAAGAAAAATGTTTTTTCTGTTTGTTTAGGATTAGAAGTGTGAGTGTAATTATTCACATTAAAACACCCAATATGTAGAATTAAAATTCATGATTGAATTTTATTTCTATAATTATCTTATATATATTAGTACCATAAAGACTCCACTAATCTCTATAGATACTAAATTTTATGTTTTTGCAATGTTGATTGCAATGCCTAAAAGAAATATAGTGGTGCAAGAACCAAATGAGCTACACAGAATAAAGATAAAATAATGTGCCATGTAGAAGAAAATGCACTCATATACATGTGGTCCGAACAAAAATATTTTTTGTGTTTGTTATGTTATGTTTGTGTATGTAGTTAGTTTGATTTCCACATGTATATCTTATGTGGAAGAAGAATGGGGGACAAAACTCAATCTTTATTATCAATAAGAATAAATGAGCATAGGACTTATAGTGTGAGTGTAATTATTCAAATAAAAATACCCAATATGTAGAATTAAAATTCATAATTGAATTTTATTTCTGTAATTATCTTATAAATATTAGTACCACAAAGACTCCACCAATATGTGTAGATACTAAATTTTATGTTGCAATTCCTAAAAGAAACATAGTGGTGCAAAGAACTACATGAGCTACACAGACTAAAGATAAAATAATGTGTCATATAGAAGAAAGACTTAGGGGAAGACGAACACTAAGGACAATATTTGGGCCTTGATTTTGCTTGCCTACTAGCAAACTTGCTTTCATTGTCATTAAATTAGTAATGTACTGTAATGAGATATGTAAAACTAATCCCCAAGTGTTATTTTAGTTACATGTAATTAGGATTTGTTACCCTGTTAAGATATTATGGCTTGGGTATATATCATCCATTGTTATTCTATGACCTAATTAAGAGCTTCAATAATTCATTTTTTGTAATTATTTATTCAACTCGATCAAACTAGTTTTTGTACGTTAGGAATCTTATCAAGCAAGGCATTTATCTTTTGGTATGTACCCTTGGTCCTAGCTCTACAAGTTAGAAGATGTTGAAAAATATTCAAAAGATGTCTAGTTGTGAACTTTTCGCAGACCGTGACAATTCTGCCTAAGGGTGCAACTCAAGATAAAATTAACAACTTGGATAAATCTTTGTAAGTGAAATTACTCCTTCTAAGATGTAGTTAACATCTTTATTGGTTTGCTTATCGGTAATTTGATGGTCAAGATGTAGTTGAATATAGTATAAACTTCTGGGAAAGTCTATTAGGCCTCATTGGAGGCTATTCATTTTCTCCATATCTACTAAATGTGTATTTGTTGCTTTGGCTGAGGTGATATTATCGAGCTGTCTACAGAGATAATTCACATCCATGTTCGAGGAAGTCAACACAGAGAGATGCAACTCAACAAAGAGCATTTATATCTTTGTTAAGAAAAGAAGAGAGATGCAACTCAACAAAGAGAATTCAATTGCAATAGAAGATGCTTTCAATGATAAAAATAATGGAAGTACTAGACAAAATAATAAAAGACGTTTGTGAACCAATTTAAATGCAACAAGCATTATTGTTGATACATGTAATTTATTGTCACAAATATTAAACATAATAAAAATCAAACAAGAACTATATATAGTTTTTACATGATAAAATGTATAACTCACTCTACGTGTACATTATATAAGTTTAAATTTAAGTGTTACTAAATTTTAAATAAATTCAATTTTGTGGAATCAAATCGACCTAAAAATTATGAAAAACAAAATGTTACTACAATTGCAAACTTGCTAGGGGAGTATTCCATTTTTCAAAGAATGTCTCTAGTATATTTTTTCCACTTAGGAAGTTCGAGATTTGTATGCTACGGATTTAACTATTCATTACTACCTTGGCTATGTGTTTTTGACAAATACCATGAATTACAGACTCTAAACAACATTATAGACTCCATGAAGTTATAAACATCCCCTAGGGAGGTTTGGGAGACATTTATTTAGAAAATACCAACTTCATGTTATATATTAGAGTAGGACAAAATTATGTTCCATCCTAAAGTCATGAACAAGCTTACGATGTCTATTTTTGAAAACCAATTCAAGTATAGTGTTATTTTTGTATAAAAAAATAAAAGTTTGTAATTCTTTTAAAATATGAAAAGATTGTAATTGTGTTAAAAGTAATTCAAAGTAAATGAGGATAACATATAGTTAAAAACAAATAGTTACGAAAATGAAGAGATTATAATTGTGTTAAAAGTAAGTCAAAGTAATTCAAATATTTTTTAGAGGCCCTTTAAAGTCACTAAGTTTGGAAGGGAAGTAGAGTTGTGGACAAGAATTTGCTCATGCCAACTTGTCAATTTGAGAAAGTATTGTTCAAGAGAGCTTGTCAATGTCAGAAAGTATTCTACAAGAGAAAGGGTTTTGGGCTTTAATCAACCTTGGTTGTTAAAATCAACTCTTGTCAATAAAAATTAATGAAATTTAGGAAAAACGGATGATTTCATATGCCAATAAAATAAATAAATACATCTAACTAGTTTTAAAAGTTACCAAAAACATATATAGTGGACACCGTCTTTACATGATAGAAAATATTTAAGATAGCAATATTGAGTAGAAAATTAATTTTTTATAACCTTTAACTTTATATAAAGGTTCTTAATATTTTTCACAAAAATTTATTTTGAGCAATGAAAAATTAAATTGTAAAAATGTATATTTAATTTATAGAATATAATCCTCCTTGGTTAAAATTGTTTAACTCTTTAACTAAAAGAACATGTAATAGACTTCTTAATCATTTGAATCCGTTGAAATTTTGTTTTAAATAGGCCACATGATCATATATAAGATTGGAAAATCATTTGTTGGGCTTTTTATGAAATTTGCAACTTTTAAAGGGTATGAGCCCATTAACTTAATTTCGAGGCATATATAAATAGAGGGGCTCGTTCAACCTTTACCTATATACTAACCCTAACCAAAACCCTCATCTCCGCCTCCCTCTTCAAACTTGGCAGCCTCCAACCAAAAACAGCATCTCAGCCTCCCTCCTTCAAACATCACCTACTAACAGTTACCCAAAAAACCTGGTAACCGGGCCGGCATACATCTTGAACATTTCTAGAATTCTAGTTATATAACTGTTTTCACACACTGCACATATTTATACACAAACCCATATTTCTCAAATCTCAGTGATTCACCCCACATATATCACAATATAACTTGGATAAATCTTTGTAAGTGAAATTACTCCTTCCCACATAGTTGCTTTATTGGTTTGCTGATCGGTAATGTGATGGTCAAGATGTAGTTGAATATAGTATAAACTTGTGGGAAAGTCTATTAGGCCTCATTGAAGGCTACTCATTTTCTCGATATCTAGTAAATGTGTATTTGTTGCTTTGGCTGAGGTGATATTATTGTTAGGTCCAAAGTATCGTAGAAGGGGGGGTTGAATACGATACTCACAAATAATTCAATTTCGTTCGCGGATTAATCTTTCAGTTCTATAACGAAATGAAACACACCAAACCAAATCAAGTTTCAGGGAATATATCTTTTTATAAATATAAACCTCGAGGGGTGCTACAATTTCTAATCCGTAGATTAGCTTCAATGTGTTTAAGGTTACACAAATACAAAACAATGATCAAATTCTGAGCACTATTAATTCTCTGATAATTTCTTCGGCTCAGTTCTCTCTCTCAGTAATGTTTCTGTGTTGAATGCCTTAACTGAAGAAGACGCACTCTTCTCTCAGTATTAATTGTAGTCTTCAATTGAAAAACCATCGAACCAAACTTGAACAAACAATCTTGGCCGTTGGATCTTCATCAACCTGTCAGACAAAGAATACTTTTCACCTGCTCCACAATTTAAAAACCATCGAATGGTTTGAAAAACCATCGAATGAAACAAATCATTTTACCATTCGATAGTTTTTAAAACAAAACTATCGAATGCCAAATTGATTCATTTTGGTTTACTTTGAATCACTTTTCATTCCATTCGATAGTTTTCTAAATAGAAAAACTATCGAATCATTTTCTTGTCTTTTGACTTTTAATGATTACTCTGAGCTCCTGGGTGTTTAAGTAATAGACTGTATCAATTTCTTCTGAGACGATAAAACAACTTGATCTTCTTAGTGCCGTCACCTAGTGCAACTGGTCTGGTTCACAAATGAATAACACTTGATCAATTCTTCTTTTATGTCTTCACTTCAATGCTGCTGATACGTCCTTTGTCATTCTGGTTGCTTCATTTAAATCACTGGAATCCCGTGGTACTTAACCCTAAATCATTCACATACTTCTGTCGTCTTGAAAGTCTTGTTCCTTTTGCTGTCACTGAGGCCTGGACATTTTCATGAACTTCTTTCCGTGACCTGTTTACGGACTTCAAGAATACATAACGTATTTTGATTTTTTGAGTTTACCTTTTCTTCTTTGATTCTGGATTCCTGTGCTTCTGTTAATACTATTGTCTGTCTTGTCCTTTGTTGAGTTGTAGTTATCTCTTTTACATCTTATGTTACATTATGCTTTACAATCTCCCCCTATTTGATTGGATAGAGTTCGACAAGCAAATACTTCGAGGATAACTCAACTAACTAAGGAAACATGAACCTAATTAAAGTAAGACAGCGTAATAATATTAAATGCATTCTGGATCAGATACATATACATTTCCAGATTTCATAAATCAAAAAACAATTAAACTTTATACAATGAAGTTGCTCCTCTAGTCTGAGCTGATAGTTCTTTTGTTCTTTGCTTCAATCTTCAGTCCATTCCAATCTCACCTTCTTCAATCATTGGATCGGAGTTAGCAGCTTGATAATCAATCACTGATAGATAGTGCAATGGTTCTCCAGGTTTAAGGATTGCTCCTTGGATGTGTCTTCCAATATATTCAACCTCTTGACCCACTCCAGCCCATAACCATGCAATGTTAACATCTTTCTTGTTTAGCTTTGGCATGTTTGGCAGTCTGGTATGCACTTCCAATCCTCTTTCCACCCTTTTCCTATAGTAAGGAACATTCTCCATTAGAAATCTTCTAAGAGTGTCTGCTGCTTTGTCCTTCTCCGTTGATGAGAATCCAGTGGATCTAAGATACTTCTCAACTGAGATTAGATAGTTGCTTGGGTAGTCACTCAGTTTGTCCTCAGCCAAATAGCAGATTCTGAACAAGTCATTCGTCATGAATCTAACCATTGGAGGATCTTCAGTAATCTCTGGACCGACTTTCATCACGATCTCCTTAACATGCTCACAGAGCAGTCCATTTAGCCTTGTAGTTCTTTGGATCTTGATGAGTATAGCCTACAATTCTGTATATGTCCTCTGTTCAAAAAACTTAGGGGAAATCACAAATGTACCTTTCTCCAGAAAACTGATTAATAAGCTCCAGGCACCATTTGCTTTAACCCCAGCATTCAGACAGATTATAGAGCTTCTCAGTGTTTTAAAGTAAGTCTGATCTTCAAGATTAGCACTTCTGATGTCCTGAATAATAACTTCCACCTCAGCATTGACGTTGACTTCTAATCCGTCTTCAACTCTGCAAAAGGTTTTATAAGCCATTTCCCATTCAGTACTATCTTTCTTTGCCAGATCTATCATCTTCTTCTTCCTCACTTCATTATACACTTTGAATCTCTTCAGTTTTTCACTCCTCAGAATTGCTTGCTGTTTCTCTTTCTCAGCTTGCCTGGCATCTATTGCAGCTCTCTGAGCTCTTATTGCTTCCAAGGCAGCTTCTTCTTCAGGTGATAGAGAATTTGCTTCTTCTTCCATAATATCCTCCCAGATTGGATGTTCAACGGGCTCTGGATAATATGGCTCATGCTCCTCTTGATTAGGTTGCTCATGCATGACCTCAAATTCCTCTTCACTCTCCTTCTCTTCTTCTACAAGTTCCTCTATCCAGTACTGTCTGATAGGAATAGCTTCAACTGTCTCCCAAACTCCCCATCCATCCTTAGGCTTCTCTTTCTCCCCTTCTCCAACTTTCTCCCCCTTAGTTGAGGAATCCTCGATAAAAGCATCCTCAGCATAAAAGGTAGTAGAAGGATCAGGTTGCTGATTTGAAGGACCAGGTTGGCTAGTTTGTTGGTTCTTCAGCATAGTCCATATCGACTGTACTCCATCACTTTGATTTTCCATGAAATCTAGCAGATCCTTATTCATCTCTTGCGTAGAAGCCAGCTTCAGGTCAATGTCATCCAATCTGGAGTTGGTAGTCTTCTCAATTTTGTCCAATCTCTGGTTCAGCTTAGACTCCACTCTAGAAAGGGTGTTCATTGCATCTTTTACCCTAGCTTGACCATCCCGGATAACCAGAACGTCTTCTTTCAAAGCTTCTTGTCCTTGTTGCAAAGCATCCACCTCATTCATGAAACCATCTTTAAGTTCCCTTACGTCCGTCCTCAACTCGATCAGTTCGTCCATAGCTTCCTTCTTTAAGGAGTCCACTGCCTGCTTCGTACCTGTTATAGTGCCAGATGCACTGCCAATGACCCTGAATGTTCTTCTGGAATCAGCTGCAGCCAAGTCAACCTTCTCTTGAATAGACTTTAAAGAAGCATTGGCTTGACTAGAGGAGATCTCTTGGTCAAAGGAAGGTCGCAGTGGAACCTTGAATAATGGAGTTCCTTCTTTTTCATGAACTGTCATCTCCTTGAGGGAAGATTGAACTTGTAGCTCTCTTTTTGTCGGTAACAGCAAATCATCAATATTAGGTAGGGTTAGGGTGTCACTCCTCACATTTGGCTCTGGGTGTACACTCAACGTTTCTGTCGGTGTTTGAATCAATTTTCCTTTCCCACTCAGGCCAGGTGTAAGTGTTTTTATTTCACTCAAATCCTTTGTGCTGATTGTACCTGTAGAAGAAAACACCGTAGCCGTCATTAAGGAGGTCATCGGTGGTGAAATGGGGCTTGCAAGTCCCCGTCCTTGGTTAAACCAAGTTGCTGATCATCCTTAGATGATATATCCTTTGTAGGATCTAGAGTTTGAATCTCTAGGGGGTTCGAAACAGGCTCTTTTAACAGCAGAGATCCCGAATCTTCCCCGATAGTCTGTGAAGACTTTACCTCAGTTGACTCCTCAATAGTAATTGATTCATTGTCAACGAGTTGCCGATCTGCACCTACGTCAGACCCTTTACCCGCAGGATCCAGATATGTTCCATCTGGGGAGGTAGACAATGACCCTTTAGATTGTGCATTTAGGTCAAAGCCTTCTCTCGACGTCTGTGAAGACCCTTGGTTCTGAGAACCTTCAACCAGTGAACCTGACCGTAATATGGTCGGAACACTAGTTGCTTCCGTCAATTCTTCCTTACCTGATTGAGCTAATGGTTCAGATATAGCTTTCGTTAGCGTAGCCCAATTAGCATCAGAAAAATCAATAAAGGGCGCTTTGGAAGTTTGAAATAAAGTATCAACAGTTGCCTCGGTTTCTGTTCGTCTCCTTTTAGAGGAAGGCACAGCTGCTGTTGAAGGGTGTATCTCCTTATGTGGTGCTGCTAAGGCACTATCTCCCTCTACACTCATGGATGTCTGAATATTGGGTATAGGAGGAGAAGGAGGCTCGTTTATTGTTTCATTTGGCTCTTCCAAAGGCTCTTCGACCATGGTTAAAGGTTGTGGGTTTGCAACCTCCTGGTCTGGAATGGCCACTGAGGGCTCTGGATCAACATCCATAGGCTGTGGTTCAGGAGCCAGTTCAGGTTCAGGAATGTTACCTTGATTTACCTGTTCCCTTGGGGGTAGAAGTGGTAGGGGCACCGTTCTTAGATATTCAGTGAGAACAGTGGGTACCCCTGGAAGATAGTTGTTCTTCCTTATCAGAGCGGTTATGGCATTGCTCTTCATCTTCATACACTCCATGGTCTCCTCTTCGGCGAATGTCTCACGCTCATCATCTGTTAAGATATCATTGAGAATTAGCTGTAGGAACCTAGGATAGAAACAAAGCACATCTTCATCTATGCCCGTTTTTTCATCCAGTGGTCCCATGCATATGATTACTTGATCAATCAGTAACCATCCAATGGCAAACCCTATCTTTTGAAGGAATAAGGGAATACCGTGCAGATTTGTTAGCTTGGCAGTAAAAACATGGATTAGGGTATGAAAGAAAAAGTTCCATGCCTTTGGCAAGTAATGCTTCAAAAACTCTCCCACAGAGAAGTTAGGTTGTCGACTTCTAATGAGAGTGAAGAAAGCATGTATCTCCTCAGTCGTGGGATCCGGAACAAGGTTTTCTGTAGGAAAATGTAAGATTCGATTAAAATCATGTTCCGTCACCCTTATTGTTCTGCCCCCTGGCACAACAAAACTGAAGGACCGTACGTTATTCTCACTTGTATCCGTGGCGGTTGTGTAAAACGCAGTCAATTGATCGATGCAAAGGACCACGGGAGTACTCACAGCATATGCCACTAATGAACGTGTGTTCAAAAACTCTGCCCATGCACGAAACTGAAGGTTCGTTATGGATTGCAAGTTTTGAAACGAGACATGATTAGTTTTGGTAACAATAAATTCTCCAGCCATTTTAAAATTTGAAGAAAATTTAAATAAACCAAAACTATTTTCCTTTTAAATTTAATTAATTATTAGTAATTAATTAAACCTTAGAACAAAATAACCCTTTTTATCACTTTACAATTTCGAACAAACAAAAAAAACTCCCAAATCAAGAACCCTAGGTTTCAAAATCAAGAAAAGTAATTTTAATTAAAATTTGCTTCCAAAGAAACTTATTTCAATCAAAACAATACTAATCAAGAACAGTTTACTCAGTTAAGGTTCGAAGATGACTTTGGTTTCGATGGTTTTCTTTAACCACAACCACAAATAAATACTCAGATGTTACACAGTACAGAGATGTCACTATTGAAGATGAAATCACTGTAAAAACTGAAATTACTGGGTATAATTCTTGGTTAAAATTGAAAAGTATCGAGTTTTGCTTTGTTCTCCTTTGACAATATATGTAAGTATCTGTATAACTCTTGGATCTGAGAAAATGACAAAGGAAAACGTCCAAGGGCCATTTAAATACTCACTGATTTTTCAGGGGTATTTTTGTCCTTTTTCATTCGATAGTTTTATAAAGAACTATCGATGGTTTTTCTGAGGGGGTAAAATGGTCAATTTTCTTCGATAGTTTTTTTGAAAAACTATCGAAGTATTTAGAATAAGAATGCAAACGGACCTTTTCAAAAACCATCGAGAGTTTTCTATCCTTTTAAAATAAAAACTATCGAACTGCTGTATGTTTGAGAAACTATCGAGAATTTTAATAATGATCTAATTAAATTCACTTCGATGGTTTTTCTTCTTATTTTCAAAATCTATCGAGAATTTAAATATAGAATAAATTAAATTCCTTCGATATATTTTAAAATGATACTCAAAAACTATCGAGAATCGTTTTCGATAGATTTTCTTTTCCTTTTCAAAAACTATCGAAAATTAAATTCGATAGATTTATCTATGTACTTGAAAAACTATCGAATTTCCTAAATTCGATATTTTTGCTTCTGTCTTCATTTTAAAACCTGTTCTTGTTTTAAAATTAGACTGTTTTATTTTCTGTCAAGTTTTAATTCTAATAAATCATTTCAAATTTACCAAAATCAATTCTTAACAGAAAATTCACAATTTTCTTAGAATAAAATCAACTAAATATCATTAAATGATATTAATCAATTAAAATCCAATAAATTATGTTGCATTAATCTACAATGTTAAAAAAACAAAGTAAATTAATTCAAATTAAATAGATGCTAGAATATTTAGAACAAATATTAGCACCTAAATAATTTTTAGAATTAATAACTAATTAAATGCCAGAAGATATATCATCCATAATTATGACATACAATTAGTACAAAAATCCTAACTACGACAATTGCTCCAGAAAATAAATTCACGAGTCCTAAGGATATTGCAATTCTTAAACTCATGTATTCACCAGGACTCTCTAGTACAGTTACAGACTTCTAATCAAAATCAATTAGAAAGATTTAACATCCCAAGTTCACCAACCAGCTTATTGAAAGTGGATTCATCAAGCGGTTTAGTAAAGATGTCTGCAATTTGATCCTCTGTGGGTACAAAATGTAACTCCACAGTTCCATTCATGACATGCTCTCGGATAAAATGATACCTGATGTCGATGTGCTTCGTCCTCGAGTGTTGCACTGGGTTGTTTGAGATTGCTATGGCACTTGTGTTGTCGCAAAAGATTGGAATCTTTGTCAACAAAAGTCCATAGTCACGGAGTTGGTTTCTCATCCACAAGATCTGAGCACAACAGCTACCAGCAGCAATGTATTTAGCCTCAGCTGTTGATGTGGAAACTGAATGCTGCTTCTTGCTATACCAGGAAACTAACCTTCTTCCAAGAAACTGACAGCTTCCTGAAGTACGGGCATTTGACAAATCCAAGATTCTCCAAACACTTATTCAAACAAGCATACCAAGCCCGTGGTGCTTGATGTAATCCATATAATGCTTTCATGAGTTTATAAACTTTATACTCTTGGCCTCTTTTCACGAATCCTTCCGGTTGAACTACATAAACATCCTCCAGTAAATCTCCGTTTAAGAACGCTGACTTGACGTCTAGATGATGTACCTGCCAACTGTTTTTGGCTGCGAGAGCAAGTAGTAATCGCACGGTTTCAAGCCTGGTGACAGGTGCATAAACCTCCTCAAAGTCAATCCCATGTTGTTGCACATAGCCCTTTGCGACTAATCTCAACTTGTGTTTTATCACTCTCCCATCTGTGTCTTTCTTCAGCTTAAAAAACCACTTCAGTCCTATTGCTTTGTGTCCGACAGGTAGTTCAGTAAGTTGCCCTGTCTGATTCCTTTCGATGGCATTTATTTCATCTTGCATTGCTTTTACCCACTCCATCTCCTTTACAGCTTGTTTATAGTTAGCAGGTTCCTCAACTCCCATTAGCAGCAATTCATCCATTAGTTCGACCTCCTCAGTTTCTTCATAGACATCATTGAGGAGTCGAAACTTTCGAGGTTCACTGTTTCCATCGTTTGATACTGACTCCTCCTCTGTCTCTGTAAGGATCTGAGTCGTTCCTGAAGACACTCTTGGGGAAGCTCCTGATAACCCAGTACCATTAGACCGATTGGATTGACCAGGTGTATGTTGTACTGGTGAGTCTTCTGATTCTTCATCATATTGATCCACCGTAGGATACCCCTCAACTGTAAATGTGTTAACAACCTCCTCTACACTTTCATACTGTTTCTCCCAGGCCCAACATTTATTTTCTTTGAAAACAACGTCACGACTTACTTGCAATGACTTTTGATTTCGATCGTATAAACGGTACGCCTTTGTTCCTGGTTCCCTGCCTAAATGAACTATAGCCCTACTGCGATCATCCAATTTTTTTGTGAGCACACTTGGTTCTTTCATGTATGACAGACAACCAAAAATTTTGGTATACTCAAAATTTGGTTTCCTTCCTTTCCAGCCTTCATAAGGAGTTTTTCCTGCTCTCACACGGGTTGGCAATTTGTTGAGTATATCAACGGAGTGCCTAATAGCTTCTCCCCAAAATATTGAAGGTATTTTCATATCCTTTAGAAAGCTCCTTTCCATGGCAACAACTGTTCTATTTCGTCGTTCCACCACCCCATTTTGCTGTGGGGTGTATGGTGCCGTGTAATGTCTTTCAATTCCAGCAGCTTCACAATATATTTTATAATCATTTGAGAAGAATTCACCTCCTCTGTCAGTTCTGAGAACTTTTATCTTCTGCTCGGACTTGTTTTCAACAAACTTCTTGAAATACTCGAATTCTTCATCCTTGGACTTTAACATGTACACCCACATGAATCGACTGCAATCATCAACAAACAGAAGGAAATAATTATTTCCGGCTGGTGTGGGTGGACTTAACGGGCCACATATGTCTCCATGAACCAGTTTAAGGACGCAGCTTGCAGTGAAACTTGTTTGACTAGGGAAAGGCTTTCTGGACTGCTTCGACATCAAACACCCCTCACAAGCTTCCTTTGGTTGCACAAATTTCGGAAGTCCATATGCCATATTATCATTAGACATAAGTGTCATAGCAGCAAAATTTACGTGGCCAAGGCGTGAGTGCCATAGCCACGACAATTCTTCTGTCTTTGATAACATACAACTGGATTTGACTTCATCAATCAGAATTTTGTAAAGCCTGTTATCTGTCCTTTTTACTTTCATCAATAAACCTCCCTTCGTATCGTAGACTTTCAAGTACTCACCGTGTAATATGACCTTGTTCCCTTCTTCTGACAATTGACCCAACGAAATAATGTTATTGCACAAAGAGGGAATGAAATATACCTCATGTAAAAGTCGTACTTCGCCACTTTTGCATTTCACCATAATTGACCCCTTTCCTTTAATGGTCACCGTAAATCCATCGCCAAAACGAACTTGCCCAGTTATTCCTTCATCAAGTTCGTTGAACTTAGATTTCTGACCAGTCATGTGATTGCTTGCGCCATTATCAAGATACCATACATTTGAATCGTTTGCCTTCTCTTTACCATCTGGGACGAGCTTTGGGGATACTCGGTTTTCATTCAATAACAGTTTTGTGCTTTCTTTCTTATCCTGTTCCACCAACAGCAAGGCAGGCTCCACATCGTCTAATTTTTCCATATTGACTTCTTGAGTTTGCTCCTTTGTCCGTCGAGGTTTCCTGCAATCTGCAGCATAATGGCCCAGAATGTTGCAATTATAACACCTTATTTGACTTTTGTCTCGTCCTCCTTGACCCCTTGAGTTTGACGATCCAGTTACACCTCCTTTATTTCTCCGTTTCAGCCACTCTTCCCTGGTGAGTAGCAATTTTCCCTCATTGCAGTCCATTTTCAACCACTCATCTTCTGTCAGCATAAGCTGTCCTCCAACATTATCTCTCTGTCCTTTCATTCTCTCTTCATGGGCTTTGAGTGAGCCTATAGTTTCTTCCACCGACATTGTTTCCAAATCCCCAAATTGTTCAATTGTCGAAGCAATTTGGAGAAATTTCCGTGGAACCGCGTGAAGTAACTTCTTCACCATGTATCATTCTGCTATATTTTCTCCTAGAGCCCGAATAGTCGATACAATCCCATTCATCTTCATATAGAATTCATCAATCTGATCAGACTCGTTCATGTTTAAGGCCTCAAACTCAGCTTTCAGAGTTTGGATTCTTGCCTTTTTTACTTTGTCCGCACCTAGACACATAGTCTTAATTGCTTCCCAAGCTTCTTTAGCCGTTTTCTTCTCAGCGATAGATAATAACATATCCTCAGGTATGCCTTGGTATATCATGGCCAATGCAACGTTGTCAGATTTCTCTTCAATCGCTGCCTTTTCATCACTAGGTTCCACAGCAGTCCATACTCCATGAGCTTGCATGAACACCCGCATCTTCAAAGCCCAAGAAGTGTAATTGCTTTTGGCTAACATTCGATAAGTTAAACCAATAGAACCTCCTTTGATTTTCCTTACCTCCATAGTCGTTGTCCTTTGGTGTGATCTCTGATACCAGATATACAAACTATCACAGATATGTAAACTTAGAGTAATTTGAGACAAGCTCGGTTTTCTGATTTTAATGAAACTTCAGTACACACACTACAAGAAAAGAAAGACGTCCAGTACATATATTTGGACGTGTACACAGCAAACAAAACAAACAGAGTGCTGAAGAAAAACCAGGAACAACCTCCTAGTGTAACTCCACTTCTACGCACGTACTGTTGACACTCCTAAACACACGCTCGACTACTCTGACCTAGTCATGCAGCTTATTCAAAACAAATACATTAATCTTGATTTAAATAAAACAAATATGAATAAGTTTAGATTAATATCCAACATATATTAATGAGACCCATAGATCCAAACAGTAAAAGTAGATTCCTTGACATTCAGAAAATCATAATCTAGTTTTATAGGAATCCCAACACAATAATCCTTCCAAACAAGAGCTGATGAATGAAAATAATTCAACATGAGGGTTCACAGAAATCATACCATTAACATTAGAGATAGATCTAGAAAAGTTCTGATCTGAATCCTGTGAATCTAGAATTAAAGGAACCTCATCAATCTGCTCCATTTTCTCAGGAACTTCTTTCGTTATCATGTCTTGAACCGAGCGATCAGTTGTAGCTTCCGGGGAGCCTTTTAGGTTTTGTTTATCACCAACATCAACTTTAATCGCATTCATAGATTTCATTTGCAAGGATATTTTGTGTACGATTATCTTATGTATTAAAAGATATATAATAGCACATAAATCGAGCAAAGATTTTATCAGAGAATATAGTGTATGTGATAATATGTGTTTATTAGAAGGCATATCAACAGATTTACTAGAAAATGTACCCATTGAATCGCAAGAGAGAAGAATTGAAGGGGATGGGGGGGGGGGGATTGAGAGGGGGATGTGCGGAAGAGTAAAGGTGGAGAAAGAAGAGAGGAAGGGTTGAGCAACTCTCATTTCCTTAAGCTGAACAACTTGATACTTACTAATGTTGAACTTATATACTTAGAAAAAGAATCACTAACAAAATCATCAGTCAATATTAACAGAGTTATTATAGAGAACTCGGAAATTGATTTTGCATAGCTACTGACGGATCTGTGATTACACCAAACAATACTTAGAAAAATAAGTAGGGTTTATAAGATGAAGGGTTGAGGATGCAACTGGTTATCTTTTCTAATATTTATATGTTTGATAACGTATAAAATGCGGCCCTATATATAATAAGAAAACCAACCCCAATTAACACTAATATATATAGATGTTTTAGTGGCGAGATCAAGAGAAAGAGAGAGATTAGGGCTCATACTTTATGCAAATGAAAGTTTATATGGTGCTCACAAAGTGGAAGACATGGCCACAACTCTATCTGAACTCTCCACTCCCAACAAACTGTACACATTTGATGGTCAAAATGTCTGGCTGGCACGATATTTTATTGCTTATTCTTTAAGAGAAAAATATTTACTATTTGTGTTTATATTTATAATAGCAGCAAACATATATCTTACACACTCGGGCAAATAAAACTTTTGGTTGCAAACACCCATGTACTCTATATACGGACAAATTTTGGGCCTATGTATGCTTGATCTACGGTGAGTTCACGTGACTTAAAATGCTTAAAATAATATATTTAGATAATATTCAAGTTCTCAACTTGACCCATATGAGCTGCATTTTACATATTAATATAACAGTTTCTACCTATTCGTCCAATAAAATTTCTTTTAATCCTTAATTCTTCATCTAACAAAACTGGAAATCCATCAATATTCTAGGAACTGGTTTAATATATTTAAGCATTTTGACACAAAGGAGAATCTATACAAATACTAAAACAAACACCTACTCATATGGGTTAAAATAAGCCCTAAAATTATTATTAATATTACATTAATTAGACCTAGTTGGTCCGTAAATGAAGCTCATTAATGACGCCCGAAACTGAATTTAAATATTAATTTCGTAATTAATATTTGGGCTGAATATACAACCTGTACTAGGAGACGTCCAGTACATGATTGTTTCAATACAAATCCATTTTAGACATTGATTCCAACATGGAAACAACCTCTACGAGGAAATATTCGAGATCAATACTTATCCTACGATAAAGGAAAGACTTGTCCTCCAAAGACATCAATACTTATCCACGGTCAAGGAGGAGACTTGGCCCTCAAGTTTCCTAACCCTATTCGAAAACAAAGGCTTCTGACGCCTATATAAAGGGTCTGATCCCTCATCTCATAACTACGTTTTCTTGGCTTGATTCTCAATTACGAATTTAGATACGTAGGCATCTTGTGAGGACCAATTTATTCAGGAAACACAAGAGCAGCCATTAAAGCTTGAAACTCATCAACCCTATCATTAAATTCACGAAACCCTAGCCACAATTCAAAGACCTATTTTTATTCCACAACATTTGGCGCCATCTGTGGAACGATAACATCAACCATGGAGAATACACGGATAACAACTCTAGAGACACAAATCTCTGAGGGGTTGCCCTTAACTTCTGAAGCAGTGACCCATGGTTCGGGATCTCAACCTTCTCATACCATGGGAGAAGAAGGGGCGAATATCCCCCTCACCACTAATCAAGGACCAGAGATCCCAATATCAGTTCAAGGGACGAATCCCCTAGAGATGGTGGTTCATGGATCTCACCCTCGTACTCAAGAGACTACTCTCTAGATACCAATCACAACCTCTCCGCTGCTTTTGAACCCCAGGTGGCCTTCAACTCTACACCACTGATCTACCTCAATACACGAATTAGACTCTTGGTATGCCAACTTATGGCATGACCGATCTCGACCTGCTGTTGGGAGCAGTGGTCTCAATCCACAATACCATGAGGCATATGTGCCTTTTTATATCCAAGGGTTGGGACCTCAAAATCAATAAACTCGAACTTAACAAACCCCCTTGACTCGAGACTACTTTGGTCCCTATACTAAGGACGAAAATTATACTTCTGATGATGGAAGGGAGGTAGCCCCACGAAAAAGACGTTCTTCCCAAACAACCTAGGAACAATTACAAACCACTAAGGAGAAGATCGTAGCACATTAAACTAAGGCTGCAAGACTCGAGAAGGTGTTGGCAGAGGAGGAGGCTGCTAGAACACAAAACCAATCAACTAGGAGTGAGAAGAACCAAGAGGGCTGAAGCCCCAAAGGGTGACTCTACTGTGTTGTTGCCCTTCGGAGATCCTGATGATCCTACACCGACCTCTACTCATGATATCATGAAGGTTCGTATATCCAAAAAATTCAAGATGTCAACCATCAAAGCGTATGATGGAATGGGAGATCCCTCAAATCATGTGAGAACTTTCTTCAACGCACTGTTGTTACAGCCTACCAATGATGCAGTCAAGTGTAGGGCGTTTCCCCAAACCCTTGCGGGCATGGCTCAACGTTGGTATAGTCGTTTTCCTCCCAATTCAATTGGATCCTTTAAGGAGTTGAGAAAGGCATTTATCAACCAGTTTGTTAGTGGGAGAGTGCATGAGAAGAGTTTTGCATCTCTCATGAGTATTCAACAAGGTAAGAGTGAATCCTTGAGGGATTACATAAATCGATTCACCAGAGAACCTCTGAAAGTCCCAATTCCGGAGGACAAAGTTGTCATGATAGCTCTACAACAAGGAACCACTGATGATCACTTCAAGAGATCGCTAGCAAACCATCCGTCCGAAAGCATGTTGAAGCTACAAGATAGGTCTGTAAAGTTTATCAAGGCTGAGGAAAGCATGAGGAAGTATGAACCCACTGTTGGGGGAAACAGAAACGGAAAGAAGAGAAAAGAAGTTCAGGAGTATGATGTAAGGGACAAATATCCCAAAACAAATAAGGATACTGATTCTCCACCAAAGAAGGGTAATCACGGACAAAAATTCATAGAGAATGGAAGGTTAAATACTCATAAGGATCGAGAAAGATAAGGATCTCTGATGGCCGAAGCCACTAAGAACTGGCATGGAGAAGAGAAATAAGAATCAATTATTTCAGTTTCATAAGGAAGTTGGTCATGACACCGATGATTGCAGACAACAGAAAGATGAGATTAGGTTTTTAATCCGAAGAGGAAAACTTGAAAAGTTCACTAAGGATGGGAATCGATGGAATCAATGAGGAAGTTATGATAAGAGGGACTATGATAGAAGGGACAACGATCAAGATCATAATCCTAAACACCAAGGTCCTATTATCAACTTGACCTTTGGCGGACCAACTACTGATGGGTCCTCCTAAAACTCGAGAAAATCTTATGCCATAGAGGTAATGACTGTTGTAGGAGAAGCACCGAAATGTGCCAAGATAGAAGTAGCTATTAGCTTTGATGATTCTGATCTTGAGGGAGTGAAGTTCTCTCATGATGACCCACTGGTCATCATACCTGTGATAGAAAACTCTGAAACCGAAAGGGTTCTAATAGATAATGGAGCTTTCATGGACATCTTGTTCCATGATGCTTTCATCAAGATATGATACACTAACTCGCAACTGACTCCTTCGAACATGCCCATATATGGGTTCAACAAGGTTTAATCTAAAGTAGAAGGAACCATTCAGCTCCCTATGAACATAGGACAAGACTCGCGTTAAGGCCTGATGGAGTCGGGGGCAACTTCTCCCAATAGAAGATATGGATTCAAGAGATGATGAAGAAAGAAGGGGAAAACCATCTGAGGATTTAATTCTTATTCCTCTAGTTCCGGGTGAATCAGAGAAAGTTACTTATATTATGACATTGTTACCTGAGCCCTTGAAGGGGCATTTAACGTCTTTTCTCTAAGAAAATGAAGATGTTTTTGCTTGGACAACAGCTAATATGCCAGGGATTGATCCCCAATTGATAACCCACAAGTTGGATGTGGATCCAGAAAGAAAGACGGTAAAACAAAAGAAGAGGAATTTTTCCCCCGAAAGACAAAAGGACATAAATCAGGAGGTAGATAAGCTCTTGGAGGCAGGATTTATAGAGGAGATTCAATTCCCTGAATGGTTGGCGAACCCGGTTATGGTCAAGAAATCAAATGGAAAGTGGAGGATGTGTAGACTTCACGGATTTGAATGATGCTTGCCCCAAGGATTATTTTCCCCTACCAAGAATAGACACTGATAGATGCCACTGCAGGGCATGAGATGTTGAGCTTCATGGATGGCTTCAGCGGTTATAATCAAATCAAGATGTATAAGGACGACATCCCCAAGGTATCATTCATAACTAACTTTGGTGTTTATTGTTACTTGGGTATGGCATTTGGACTTAAGAATGCAGGTGCTACGTATCAAAGATTAGTTAACTAAATATTTGAACACCTCATTGGAAAACTATGGAAGTTTATGTGGATGACATGTTAATCAAGAGTCTCGATAAGGCCGATCACATGAAGTGCTGAGACACCATAAAATGATGTTGAATCCCGCCAAGTGCGCCTTTGGCGTTGGATCAGGAAAGTTCTTGGGTCTAATGGTCTCAAAATGAGGAATTGAGGCAAACCCCGATAAGATCAAAGTTATCCTCAACATGGAACTACCACGCTCCGTCAAGGAGGTTCAGAAACTCACCGGGAGAGTGGCAGCATTGGGAAGATTCATCTTCAAGTCTGGAGGGAAGTGTTTGCCCTTCTTTAAAACCTTGAAAAAAGTGAAGGATTTTGAATGGACAACAAAAACCCAAGAAGCCTTTGAGGCCTTGAAAAAATACATGACTGAAGCACCATTGTTGGAAAAATCAAAACCCGGAGAAACACTCTATCTATACTTGGTTGTTTTAAACACTGCCTTGGGAGCTATTTTGGTTAAAGATGAATTGAAGGTTCAGAAACCCATTTTCTATGTGAGCAAGATTTTGCATGGAGCAAAAGTAAACTACTCACCTATAGAAAAGTTTGCGTTGGCTCAGATCATGGCTTCAAGAAAGCTACGCCCCTACTTCCAAGCACACAAGATTGAAGTCCTTACTGATCAACCATTAAGAAACATCCTACACAGCCCAAAGGCCAGTGGAAGGTTGATCAAGTGGGCGATTGAGTTAGGAGAATTTGACATAAAATACAAGCCTCAAACGACCATTATATTAAAGCACAAGCACTTGCTAACTTCATGGTTAAACGTACCATTGACAACCAAGAAGTCCGGGGGCAGGAGATAGTACCCTTGGAGGGCAAAGAGGCTGAGAAACAAGATGAAAAGATGGTATTATAAGAGTATTGGGTGCTCTATTTTGATGGGGCATCAAAAAAAATCAAGTGGAGCGGGTTTGGTACAACAAAGTCCCGACGGATTCCTCATTGAGTGTGCACTAAAGTTGTATTTTCCAACGACAAACAATGAAGCTGAATATGATGCCCTGATAGCCGGTTTAGGCTTGGTTGGGGCCTTGAGAGTCAAGACTCTCTAAGTATGTGTTAATCCTAATCAGGGATTATAACAATAATGATTAAAAAAAATTCAAATCCACGTTTGGAATCAAGAATTCAAATTCACGATTAAAACCAATGACACAAGTCCACGATTGGAAACAAGATTCGAGTTCGCAACGAAGAATGAAAAAAAAACAAGGAACCAAGAGAATAAAATATATGAATTATAATATATATATATATATATAATTTTTTTTATAGATTATTATCTTGAAAAAAAAATTAGAAAGGGGCCCACCCGACCGGACCCAGTCGACAAGCCACGACGGCAGCCGACCAGGCCCTGCCGACCACATTGAGTGGAAGGATTATGCCGAGTAGGCTCTGCCAAGTAGGCTCTGCCGACCAGGGGGACAAAAGTGGCAAAAGTGCTGTTAGGCACCCGAAGTTTCGGCCATTTGCAAAATGGTCCCTGATGCATAATCTTTCAAAAAAAATTGAATATTTAATTGGACAACTACGACAAGGAGCTAAAGTGGCTTCACAAAATTTCAATTAAGCACCCAAGGTTTCAGGGATTTTACAAAATATTTGTCCCCCAAGTCAAAATATTCTAAAAACTGTTAATAAGTTGCAAAATATTATTTAAAAATTTCAAAAAATTTCAAAAAAATTTGACATGAAGTGGGCGATTGAGTTAGGAAAGTTTGACATCTCGTCAAAGGACCATTTTATACCGCACACATTGTCGTTTTGGTAGAAGCATTTCCCACCGCTCGTTTGCGGTAGGAAATGGGTCGTACATTCAGCACAACAAGGAACGTGTGGCCTGAAATGTCAGGTGGACATTTCATGAAGTGCCACGTGGACATTTCATGAAGTGTCACATGGACATTTCATACCACCGAATCACATTTTCTACCACCTTGCGTTTTTTAAATTAAATTTTATTAGATTTAGGGGTTCAAATACGGTATATCAAACCTTTTCCTTTTTTTTTGATGATCCAACCGTATGAATGTGAACATCTTGAATTATCATGTACGGAAACAATTATAATTTTTCAACTTTATTTTCAATGATTATAATGAAAAAACATGTTTAAAAATAAATAATTATCACAAAAATAAATAAAAACCACTTAAATTTCATAAATATATTTTCAAATGTCATTATACATACCAACCAATCTACTCGACTAAAAAATTTTGATAAAAGAAAGTGTTAAAAAATAATTCTTTACAAAGTTGAAAAGTAGATGTTTAAGGTTGAGGGATGGAAATTTAGGGGTTAAATTAGGGTTACAACAATCTTTTTTGAAATTGTTATGTATAGGAAAAATTCTAATTCTTCAACTTCATTTGTATTGATTTTATAATGAGAATATTTAATAATTTAGAGTAACGATATGCTTAAATCAATTCTAGAAAATCTCTTGCACAAGTAACATCTTTTATGTAAAGGTTGGGGTGTGTAATTTGGTTGTCGAGGTCCAAGTTTCGATTCTTTGAGTAATCAACCTTCTCTTTTTTGCTAACAAGGCCCAAAATTCTCAAGTAAAAGAATTTGACAAAAAAAAAGTTTTAAAATAACAACTCTTTACAAAGTTGAAATTTAGGGTTAGATTAGGTTACATGAATTTATTTATTCTAATTATCATAATTAAATTATCATGTTTGAAAAATTTAGAATTTTTCAACTTCATTTGCAGCGATGTATGAATGCAAATCATAGTCTAAGCATATAGAGTATTGATTGTGTTATATATACTTTAGATAATATTTTATATAATAAACAACTTGGTGTAGGGGCATGAGAGTGTCCTTTTTTGTGGAGGTTAAAGGTCCGATACTTGTGAAATACAACATTTTTTGAACAAAACTCAAAACCTAGCACAAATTGGTAGGAAATAGGTCACATTTTTTATGAAAATTTGAAAAGTAACGGCCTTTCCGAAATTTGAAAAAATGTCGCCCACACTAAAAATTCTAAATTTTCGCCAAAACTCAAAACCTAGCGCATATTCGTAGGAAATCACTACAAGAAAAATCGATTCACACAAGTGAATATGTCCGTTGTCTATTGCCCCTAAAAACCGATGATATTGAGATGAAAATGTTGTGTAAAATGATTGACATGCCAGTCACAGATTAACAAAGTGTTCTATAATCACTAGAAATAACAACAATTTACTACTAAAAAATGTGTTGTATTAGGTGATGAACACAACATACGAGTGAATATAAAGTATTGTATAACAACTAGAAACAACAATAGGTCACTGGAGAACGCATTGTTGGGTAACATGAGTATCAAGAAAATTTTTTATGTTGCGCGTTGTATGATGTAAATGAACGGGACAGTTAACTTGGTACTTTAGATTTGTGAGAAGGTTTATCTACAACGGTTTTCTTCTAGGGCAGTCTTCTTTATGATACCTTTGCACGATGGTTTCTTCTGTTGTTGAACTGCTCGGAACACAACTGGTTTTAAATTTAAGCCATTGTCATATTTTTTACACAACACTTTTATAAAGCTTGGATGTTGTAAGATATGATTTATAACAACGCTTCTTATAAATGCCTTGATCGTCTAAAAATTGGCTAGACAATGGTTTTATTGTTGGGTTTGTGGAGTCTAACAGGTTTCAGAATTGGTTTCTGATTTGAGTTAGAATTTCCAAATATGAATTCTAATTAGAGTTAGTAATTTCAGAATTTCAGAATTAGACTCTGATTAGTTTAGGCCCAGTTTTTTCTCTTATAAATAGTCTCATGTAATTGTAAAACACCAACACATCAGAACACAACAGAACACAACATAGTTGTGAGAGATCAATACAAAATTAGTGCGGCTTGTGGAGTAGGAATTTCCCAACCACGTAAATTTTTGTCTTGTGTGATTGTCGTTTATTTTCTTGTTCTTGTTTATTCGCTTTGGGTTTTGCTTTCGTTGTTGTATACTGAACAACTAGTATCAAGAGCCTAGGTTTTCAGGCGAGTGGGAGTGATGGCAGAAGAAGGGAAAGTAAAGATCGAAAAATTTGATGGCAAAGATTTTGGATATTGGAAGATGCAAATTGAAGATTATTTGTATCAGAAAAAACTGCACCAACCGCTAGAAGAGAAGAAGCCAGATAAGATGGATGAGACTGAATGGAAGCTATTGGATAGGCAGGCTCTGGGTGTTGTCAGATTGACTTTGGCGAAGAACATTGCTTACAATATCGTCAAGGAAACGACAACTCATGGATTGATCAAGGCGTTAACAAATATGTATGAGAAACCATCTGCTTCAAATAAGGTGTATTTGTGTCGTTTGTTGTTTGCCGCGAGATTGAATGAAGGTGATTGTGTTGCTGATCATGTGAACGAATTTAATTTTATCCTATCAAGATTGGCATCAGTGGATATTAAATTCGATGATTAAGTACAAGCCTTGTTGTTGGTATCCTCGTTACCTGACAGTTGGTCAGGATTTGTCACTGCTATTAGTAATTCATCTGGGAGCGGTAAGATGACTTTTAATGGAGTTCGAGATTCGATTCTTGGAGAAGATATTTGTAGGAGAAACTCATGAGAGTCGTCAGGTTCCTTATTGAGTACAGAGAGTAGAGGCAGAAAGTCCGAGAGGGGGCAGAATCAGGGGCGTAGCAGATCGAAGTCACAGAAAAGGGGACAATCCAAAGATCGCAAGGAGATTGTTTGTTGGAATTGTCAGAAGAAGGGTCAATTCAGAAATCAGTGTACGGCTCCGGCAGCTCCTAAAGGAAAAAAGAAAGAGGATAATTCAGCTAATGTAGTTGAAGAAGTGGTGAGCAACGATGCTTTGATTTGTTGTGTTGAATGTTCGGTTGAATCATGGGTTATGGATTCTGGTGCATCATTCCATGCGACCCCTTGCAAGGATTTGATGTTAAATTTCAGACTTGGAAATTTTGGAAAAGTCCGTCTTGCTGATGATGAGACTTTGGATATTGCTGGCATGGGAGATATTAATCTCAAGACCTCTTTGGGGACTAGTTGGACGTTGAAAGATGTAAGGTACATTCCTGGACTTAAGAAGATGTTGATATCCGTGGGTCAGTTAGATAAGGAAAGGTATCAAATTTCTTTTGGAAACGGATAGTGGAAGGTTATAAAGGGAAATCTAGTTGTTGCTCGCGGAGAGAAGAAGGGGACTTTGTACATAGTTGAACAATCTAGCTATGAAGCAAATGCAGTTGCTGATGAGATTGGGTCTTCAACTTTGTGGCACCAAAGACTTGGTCATATGAGTGAAAAGGGTATGAAGCTGTTAACTTCGAAGGGGAAGATTCCAGAGCTGAAGAATTTGGAAGTTGGGTTCTGTGAGCCATGTGTTCTTGGAAAGCAGAAACGAGTTACTTTTGCAAAATCAGGGGGGACCCCGAAGGCTAAGAAGTTAGAGCTAGTTCATACAGATGT
Organism: Heracleum sosnowskyi; assembly: GCA_030848705.1. Classification (NCBI taxonomy): domain Eukaryota; kingdom Viridiplantae; phylum Streptophyta; class Magnoliopsida; order Apiales; family Apiaceae; genus Heracleum; species Heracleum sosnowskyi. Next base: position 107,743,047 of record CM061240.1, on the reverse strand, counting down.
ATATGGTCCCACAACAGTTGCATCGTTGGGAGGATCTCGCTACTATGTCACTTTCATTGATGATTCCACTAGAAAGGTATGGATTTATTTTTTGAAGAAAAAATCAGATGTGTTTGATACTTTCAAGAAGTGGAAGACTGATGTTGAAAACCAGACCAGTTTTAAGGTTAAGAGTTTGATGTCAGATAATGGTGGTGAGTATAGTAGTGATGAGTTTAAAAGCAACTGCGCAGAGTACGGGATTAGAATGATTAAAACTATTCCAGAGACACCACAGCATAATGGTGTTGCAGAGCGCATGAATAGAACCTTGAATGAGAGGGCCAAGAGTATGAGGTTACATGCAGGGTTGCCAAAGACTTTTTGGGCAGATACAGTTAGCACAGCAGCGTATCTCATAATCAGAGGACCTTCAGTTCCTTTGGGGTTCAAGATTCCTGAAGAAGAGTGGCAGAAAAAAGAGGTAAATCTTTCACACTTGCGAGTTTTTGGCTGTGTTTCTTATGTGCGTGTTAAAGATTCAGACAGAGACAAGCTTGATCCGAAAGCAAAGAAGTGCATCTTCATTGGTTATGGCTCAGATGATATGGGTTACCGTTTCTGGGATGAACTAACGAAGAAGGTCGTTAGAAGTAGAGATGTTACTTTTAATGAAAATACGGTGTACAAGGATAAGCTTGTAGTCGATTCTGAGTTTACAAAGGAACAGCCTGAAAAAGAGAAAGCAGTGCTTGAAAATATTACTGAAGAAGATCTTGCAGGAAATAGTGGGAGTTCTGGGAATGCTGATGAGACAAGTTCAGTTACTCCACAGGTTGAGGTAAGAAGATCTAGCAGAACTGTGAGGCAGCCACAAAGATTTTCTCCTTCAGCATATTACATGTTATTGACCGAGGACGGAGAGCCTCAGTGTTATTCAGAGGCAGTTCAGGTGGATGATTCAGTTAAGTGGAAATCAGCCATGGAAGAAGAGATGAATTCTCTTGAGAAGAATGAGACTTGGTCTTTAACAGAATTACCAGTAGGAAAGAAGGCTTTACAAAATAAGTGGGTGTTCAGGATCAAAGAAGAACCCGATGGCAGCAAAAGGTACAAGGCAAGGTTAGTAGCCAAGGGATATCAACAGAAAAAGGGTATTGACTATACTGATATATTTTCTCCGGTTGTTAAGATGACTACAGTTAGACTTGTGCTAAGCATTGTGGTTGCAGAGGAGTTACATCTAGAGCAACTAGATGTTAAGACCGCGTTCTTACATGGTGATCTTGAGGAAGACATCTACATGGTTCAGCCAGAGGGATTTTAGGTAGCTGGGAAAGAAAACTTGGTTTGCAAGCTTATAAAATGCTTGTATGGTTTGAAGAAAGCACCAAGACAATGGTATTTGAAGTTTGACAACTTTATGATGAAGAATGGGTACACGAGTAGTACTATGGATCATTGTTGTTACTTTAAACAGTTTGATTCATCGTATATCATATTGTTGTTGTATGTTGATGACATGTTGATAGCAGGATCAAACATGAGGGAAATCAACACGCTAAAGAGACAGATGTCTGAAGAGTTTGAGATGAAGGATATGGGTGCAGCAAAACAGATACTTGGTATGAGCATCATAAGGGATAGATCTGAAGGTACTTTGAAATTATCTCAAGAGATGTATATTGAGAAATGATTACAGAAATTCAGTGTCCAGGATGCGAAGACCAGAAGTACACTGTTGGTAACTCACTTTAATCTCACGAAGAAGCAGTCACCTAAAACGGATGAAGGCAAGAAAGATATGGCTAAAGTTCCGTATGCATCTGCAGTTGGCAGTTTGATGTATGCTATGGTGTGTACAAGGCCATATATTGCTCATGCAGTGGGAGTTGTTAGCAGGTTCATGTCTAATCCAGGAAAAGAGCATTGAGAAGCAGTCAAGTGGTTGTTACGCTACTTGAAAGGCACATCCAAGTTTGCATTATGTTTCAGTAAGAAAGATGTTATCTTGGAAGGGTTCTCTGATGCAGATTTGGGTGGATGCTTGGATACAAGAAAAAGTACTGCGGGATATATTTTCACTTTGGGTGGCACAACAGTTAGTTGGATGTCTCGACTTCAAAAGAGTGTTGCTCTTTCAACAACAGAAGCTGAATATATGGCTATCTCTGAAGCTGGCAAGGAGATGATTTGGTTGAAGAATTTTCTTGAAGAGTTGGGCAAAAAACAGGCGGACAGTGCTTTGTATAGCGACAGTCAGAGTGCCATTCATCTTGCGAAGAATCCTGTGTTTCATGCTAGGACAAATCATATTCAGCTGAGATATCACTTTACGAGGGAGTTGATTAGCAATGACACTTTGCCCTTGAAGAAAATCCTTGGTTCAAAGAATCCTGCAGATATGTTGACTAAGGTGGTTACCAATGAAAAGTTGAAGGTTTGCATAGCTTCAACTGGCCTTCAGAATTGATTGATGAGAAGGCGCTGCACTAGTTAGAGTTATTGATCGAAGTATTGGGTGTTACTAGATTTACAAGAGTGAAGAGAATATGAGGTCAGACTCCAAGTGGGAGATTGTTGGGTTTGTGAAGTCTAACAGGTTTCAGAAATGATTTCTGATTTGAGTTAGAATTTCTAGATCTGAATTCTAATTAGAGTTTGTAATTTCAGAATTTCAGAATTTCAGAATTAGACTCTGATTAGTTTAGGCCCAGTTTTTTCTCTTATAAATAGTCTGATGTAATTGTAAAACACCAACACAACAGAACACAACATAGTTGTGAGAGATCAATACAAAATTAGTGCGGCTTGTGGAGTAGGAATTTCCGAATCACGTAAATCTTTGTCTTGTGTGATTGTCGTTTATTTTCTCGTTCTTGTTTATTCGCTTTGGGTTTTGCTTTCGTTGTTGTATACTCAACATTTATATACCCAAAAAAGAACAGCTATGGACAATGCTAGGCGCACGCCAAAAAAATACAAAACTAATATATATCATTACAATCAATATTCGCTATTACAACAAACAAAAATTCACTATTACAACCAATATTCATCAATCAACTAAAATTCAATGAGCTAATACCATCTTACGGACAGAACCTACATTTAACACTACAACTAACTTAATAAATACTAAATAGAACACATGGAAGTAAATACCTCCGAGCATCTTTCATCATTCTATTGAACAAACACAAAGGTTCTTCACAGGATGAACATATTTCAGTGCGGATTTTGAACTCCACAAGGACACGGTATTTCTTCTGATATGCAATTGAATTTAGTCATAAATATTAAAAACAGAAGGACTACAACAAAATGCAAAAAAAGAGCCAATTTACCATATTAGAATAGCACCTGAAAGGTAGGAGATTACTCTAAGATCTCTTAACTAAAACATTGGAAAAAAAGCACCAGGAGTAAGTATTCACATCAAGAAAATTAATTTGAAGTGGGGAAGATGAATATAAAGCGGACTTTCCCTCTTGGGATTTGGGGATTTCCTTGTCGTGCAGCTGGTGCTAAGTATTGTTCGTGCTTATGGGAGTTGGGAGTGTCATATAAGCAAAACATTTTTTCATTATGGATGAGAATAGAAAGTACATGGATATAATCTAATAAATTTATTAAATTCAATGTCGTGTTTGCAAGATCACACTAACAAGATGTTGACATTATTTAAATATATAACCCTATCAACGGAAGTACAAAAGAATGCACAAATAGAGTATATGAGAATAACATTGACCCATTGATCACACATCATGCCATTGTCGCAGGTAAATTCTTATTATACATGTTATAGCTTGATTAATTGATTACACAAGTCGTTAATCATCTTTAGCCAGAGGAGTGAAATATACAACATGATTTGCTATGCTATATGTTTTAACTAAAATACATGTCATGTTTTGAGCTACCAGAATTGGGGATTATCTTTTTCGGATTCAAGATCAGCCTATGGTGAGGTCTGACAGAGAGGCTGTAAATGTTGGGTATAATTACTAACTACACAGCAACAATAGGGCAGTTATATATATTTTGTATTAACAGGAACAAGCAAAAATACCAAATAACGAAACAAACACAAAGGTCGAAACAAAAGTATAATCAGAGACTGAAAATAACAAGACAAGAAAGAACACTTATCTCTCAGAAGCTTTAGCAAATACTGATAGATAAATAAAACAGCTGAGTCGCCAAGCCTTCGAGAAGTCTTGACTGTTCTTGAAGAGATTATTGCCCCACTTACGTTGTGTTGGGTTGCAGCAATATCACTCCCAGGATAAAACAACACAGATCAATCCACTCACAGATATGGCAATGATCAACAGCGACCTGCACCTCACTTCACCCAAGAACTATGTATTCTGTATGTGTTGAGAGAAAACAGAGAAGATGATCGTTGCTAGGGTTTTCAGAGTTACGTCTATGTCTCACCCTTGTCAAACGTTATATTTTGTATCTATATAAAATACAAAATAAAACGTAAACCGACAAAATATTATAACTGAAGATATGACATTTAATACTAAATATTCTGATTTAATTACCATAACAGTTGTCATCAGGATTTAATAACAGTTACAGCTCAGTCAGGATTTCCTGGTCCATCAGGATTTGATCATCATCAGTACTCCAAGCCATCAGGACTTGCTGTCCGTCAGGATTGGCATCAGTACTTGATCGACCATCAGGATTTTGTCAAGACTGGACCATCATCAGGATTTAACTCCATCAGGATCCAAATACTGACGCAGGCCATCAGGATCAGTAGTCATCAGGATTTCACTCGAAGTATTGACCAGGCCATCAGGATTTGATCCAAGAACTGGTCCATCAGGATTTAATATAAATCCTGACCCAGTTCATATAGCTGTTACAAATAAATACTGATACTGTTAAATTAAATCAATAAATAATATTAAATAAACAGGTAATAAAATTCCTCGCCCAGGTCGCCTCGCGTACGCGAGACGCCGAGACATTCGCCCAAATCGCCCTTCGACCCGACCCGACTCGAGTCGTGACGTGGCGTGGCGGGGCGAGGCGAGGCGGGAGGCGGCGGCGCGCGTGTGTGTGTGTGCGCGTGAGGCACATATTAACACCATGCACACCCACATGCCTTAGTAGTTGTACACTACTCTTGCACATGTTCCTATATAAACCCACCAACCTCTCATTACCAATTCTATGTGGGATACAAGTTATTTCAATATAACCAACCCACATAACCCATTTCAAGCAACCTATTTCAACTCAATTTATTTATGGATTACACTAAGAAAATGTCTTAGATCCAAACATGAAAGTTTAAGTCCTCATTATAAGGAACAACCTCCACTTGTTAGTTTCCGGAAATTCCATCAAGAACATATATAAAATATGCCTCAAACTTTCCATTTTCTAACAATCCCCCACAAATCCATACAGAAATGCTTACATATCGGTCCTTATCATGACTTGTTTTTTCAGAGTCGGTACCCTTCCGGGTTTGAACCCTCCTAAGTCCTCTACTTCGATGGCTACCGGATCTAGATGGAATGTTTCACCTTGAATCTTTATCCGTTTGGTGTAACCACACTCCATAGACGACGACAAATCAAAGGCTATGGTGCTGATCTACGGCTTTGAGACATTAATGGTCCTGTCTCGATCCTGTTCGTCGAATGCTTCAAGGAATAACCCTTTCCTCTAATTGCGACCACACAATTACATTCGCTTAGCTGGGCATCTCCAGAGATGTACTGCGATCATCTCGTCAAATGACTTGACCCCATTCAGAGTTCAAAATAACTCTTGCTATACTGGCAGTAACAGTACCTTTTTAGGTTTACAGGGGATAGACTCAGATACGTGCGTATCAAGGTATATAGTAAAGGTACTACCAACTCACCCTCACAGCTTGTTATTACCACATTGAATACACTTCAAGGGATCTCCTCTCAGGTGTATTGGGTTCCCGCTGCTGATGAATCATGATGGGCTATTAGTCCCATCCCCAACCTAGACTTTAGGACTACTGCATGCTCAAGTCCTTTAGTCAAAGGATCAGCTATATTATCCTGAGTTCCAATGAACTCTATAGCAATAATCCTCTCAGACACTAGACCCCTTATAGACTTAAGTCTAACTTGGATGTGTCTCTTTGTTTTAGCATTATACTTTTCACTACTGATCTTGTCGATAGTTGTACGGCTATCACAATGAACAGCAATGGCTGGAAGCGGTCTGCTTACTACAGGTAACACTGACATAAGTCCATGCAACCATTCAGCCTCCGTCCCCGTGGCATCTAGTGCACACAACTCAGCCTCAAAAGTAGACCGAGTAATCAAAGTCTGTCTAGTAGACTTCCAGGATATTGCTCCACCTGCTAGGGTAAACAAATATCCAGTCACTCCATTGGTACCAGATTTCTTAGCTATCCAACTTGCATCACTATATCCCTCGAGTACTCCAGGGAATTTTCGATAATGCAAACCAAGGGAAATCGTTCCCTTAAGATATCTAAGAACTCTATCTAGTGCCTCCCAATGAGTCTTGTTCGGACAGCTTGTATATCTAGCTAACTTAGACACAGAATAGGAAATATCTGGTCTAGTCACATTAGCAAGATATTGTAAACTCCCAATAATCTGAGAATACCTTAACTGAGACACAGGTATACCTGAACTATTCTTGACTAGGGCAACTTTAGGATCGTACGGTGTACTAGCGATTCTACAATTTGAATAACCATACTTCTCAAGTATAGATTTCTCTATATAATGAGATTGTGACAAAGTTATTCCATCAGTTGACTGTGTCAACTTGACCCCAAGAATCACACTAGCCTCACCCATATCCTTCATTTCAAAGTGCCTTCTCAAGAAACTTTTTGTCTTGTTAATAATCTCAATATTGGTTCCAAACAATAATATATCATCCACATATAGGCACACGATAATACATTCATTTCCTTTACCCATATAGTAGACACACTTGTCACTTTCATTAACTACAAATTCTGATTCTAAAACAGTATCATCAAACTTTTTATGCCAGTCTCTAGGAGCTTGTTTTAAGCCATATATAGACTTGATCAACTTACATACTTTCCTCTCGTTACCCGAAGCAACAAATCCCTCAGGCTGATCCATATAAATCTCTTCTTCAAGATCACCATGAAGAAAAGCTGTCTTTACATCCATTTGATGAATGATAAGACCATGTACGGAAGCCAATGCTATAAGCATTCGGATTGTTGTCATCCTTGCAACAGGAGAGTATGTGTCAAAGTAATCAATGCCTTCCTTTTGCCTAAAACCCTTAGCTACCAGCCGAGCTTTATACTTATCTATTGAGCCATCAGGATTCATCTTCCTTTTGAAGATCCATTTACATCCTATAGTAGTACACCCAGGAGGAAGGTCAACCAACTCCCATGTTCCGTTAGAAACAATAGAGTCAATCTCACTTTTTACAGCACCTTTCCAGTGCCTTGACTCCGAAGAATCCATGGCCTGTCTGAAAGTTAAAGGTTCATCCTCGACATTGTAAGTGACAAAATCACTTCCAAAGTCCTTGACTACCTTTGCACGCTTACTCCTTCTAGGTTCATCTACTTCGTCAGGAGTAGAACTACTATCAGGATCTGCCCCCACATTTGTCATCTTTTCCACATGATCAGGAATAGAACTCGATGTGTGAGTAGGATCATCATTAGAAATATCTTGAGATATACCAGTCTTCATAGGGAACACATTCTCAAAGAATGTTGCATCACGAAATTCAACTATAGTATTAGCCACTATACCGTCTATGTCAGATTTTAATACTAAAAATCTCATAGCTGTAGTGGTTTCAATATAGCCCAGAAAGATGCAATCAACAGTTTTCGGACCTAGTTTCTTTCTTTTGTGTTCAGGGACAAGCACCTTTGCAAGGCACCCCCACACACGAAGATACTTTAAACTTGTCTTTCTACTTTTCCATAATTCATAAGGTGTCTTGTCCATATGTTTCAGAGGAACTCTATTCAGAATATGGCAAGCCGTATTCAAAGCTTCTCCCCACATGTACTTAGGCAACCCAGAATTAATAAGCATGCTGTTAATCATATCTTTAAAAGTTCTGTTCTTTCGTTCAGCCACCCCATTAGACTCAGGTGTGTATGGTGGAGTCACCTCATGAACTATACCATTGCTTGCGCAAAATTCATTAAACGAGGTACTAGTAAACTCACCACCTCTATCAGATCTCAAACGTTTAAGTACTTTACCAGTTTGTGTTTCAGCTTCAGTTTTGAACATAATGAATTTTTCTAGTGCTTCATCCTTATGTCTAAGTAAATAAACATAACAATATCTACTACAATCATCTATAAAGGTAATAAAATATCGTTTATTATCCTTAGTCAACATGCCACCAAATTCACATATGTCAGTGTGTACTAAATCCAATACTCCTGAATCCCTAACAACATTATGAAAGGGTTTCCTAGTTTGTTTAGCAGTCACACATACTTGACATTTAGATTTCTTTTCAATAGCATATTTTGGAATCAACTCTAAGTTCATCATATTCTTTAGAGCACCAAAATTTAAATGACCAAGTCTAGCATGCCATAAATCAGATGATTTAACACAATTAACAGAAGGTGCAACACTATCATTAATAAAACTGCCCAAAACAGGTTCAACATTTATTAAAAATAAACCATCAGACAAATAACCTTTGCCAAAGAATGTACCAGTATGTGTAATAACTACTTTATTACATTTCAAAGAAAGTTCAAAACCATTTTTAACTAAACAACTTCCACTTATAATATTTCTACGAATATCAGGAACATGGTGCACTCTAGTGAGGGATAGAACACGCCCAGAAGTAAACTTCAGGTCCACGTTTCCTATTCCAAGAACTTGAGCAGCACTAGCATTCCCCATCGTCACTGTCACTCCATGACTCTGTTGATAAGATACAAATAAACTAATATCAGTACAAATATGTACATTAGCTCCAGTATCAATCAACCATTCATGTGACAGATAAGTGGAAAGAAGTACAGGGTCATAGGTAACATACCCGTCATTGGTTCCAGAGGCAACAGCCTCACCAACAACCATGTTAACCTTAGGCCCATCAGTGGTTGCAAGCACAGTATTAGCTTGTGCTCCCACAACAGCTTTCTTAGCTTTCTTTGCAGGACAGTCCTTGCTCCAATGACCAACCTGTCCACAAGACCAACATGGGTTGTTTGTCTTTGGTTTCTTAGCCTTGTTCTTGTCATTTTTAGGTTTAGTGTTATCCTTCTTAGTGACAGCCTTTCTTTTCTGTCCAACAGTCACTACATTAACCTTTGAACCCCCATGTTCAGCAGGCATCACATGTCCCTGTTTGGACTTGTGTTGTTCCTGCACAGAGATGTCCAACATCAGGTTTGTCCAAGTGATCTCTCCTTTCTGTCTTTTCAGGGAGAGAGCAAACTCTTCCCAAGACTTAGGGAGCTTTTCAATCACAGCCATAACCTGAAACTTTTCAGGAAGGTCCATTCCGGACTCCTTCAAAGCATGCACCAACATCTCAAATTCATGTGCCTGCTCGGTCATGGATTTTGTATCCACCAGTTTAAAATCAAGAAACCTAGCCACAGAATACTTTTCCAACCCTTGCGAGTCAGTATTGTGTGTCTGGTCCAGCTTCTCCCATAAGAGCTTAGCAGTGAAAGAATCAGATGAATAAACATCAAATAGAGTGTTCGCCAAAGCTGCCAGTATAGCAGCCCTAGCCACCCCATCTTTTTCCTCCCACATAGCATAGGCCTTAACAGTTTCAGCCTTTTCCTGATCAATAACTGGTTTCTCATACTGCACCACCGGCCATAGACCCTTTACCGTAAGCCACAGTTTCATCTTTTTCTGCCAACGAGAAAAACCAACACCCCCACCGAATTTATCAGGCATTCCTGACAAATCAATAGGCTGTGGGAAACGGTACGTGGTCCAATCTATGGTAGGTACAGTAACACCAGAACCAGAAGTATTAGCACCATCAGGAGTTACAGTTTCGATAACCATCTTGTTAATTAACAATATATAACACAGAATTAATCTCTTCAAGATTGTTGGGTATAATTACTAACTACACAGCAACAATAGGGCAGTTATGTATATTTTGTATTAACAGGAACAGGCAAAAATACCAAATAACGAAACAAACACAAAGGTCGAAACAAAAGTATAATCAGAGACTGAAAATAACAAGACAAGAAAGAACACTTATCTCTCAGAAGCTTTAGCAAATACTGATAGATAAATAAAACAGCTGAGTTGCCAAGCCTTCGAGAAGTCTTGACTGTTCTTGAAGAGATTATTGCCCCACTTACGTTGTGTTGGGTTGCAGCAATATCACTCCCAGGATAAAACAACACAGATCAATCCACTCACAGATATGGCAATGATCAACAGCGACCTGCACCTCACTTCACCCAAGAACTATGTATTCTGTATGTGTTGAGAGAAAACAGAGAAGATGATCGTTGCTAGGGTTTTCAGAGTTACGTCTATGTCTCACCCTTGTCAAACGTTATATTTTGTATCTATATAAAATACAAAATAAAACGTAAACCGACAAAATATTATAACTGAAGATATGACATTTAATATTAAATATTCTGATTTAATTACCATAACAGTTGTCATCAGGATTTAATAACAGTTACAGCTCAGTCAGGATTTCCTGGTCCATCAGGATTTGATCATCATCAGTACTCCAAGCCATCAGGACTTGCTGTCCGTCAGGATTGGCATCAGTACTTGATCGACCATCAGGATTTTGTCAAGACTGGACCATCATCAGGATTTAACTCCATCAGGATCCAAATACTGACGCAGGCCATCAGGATCAGTAGTCATCAGGATTTCACTCCAAGTATTGACCAGGCCATCAGGATTTGATCCAAGAACTGGTCCATCAGGATTTAATATAAATCCTGACCCAGTTCATATAGCTGTTACAAATAAATACTGATACTGTTAAATTAAATCAATAAATAATATTAAATAAACAGGTAATAAAATTCCTCGCCCAGGTCGCCTCGCGTACGCGAGACGCCGAGACATTCGCCCAAATCGCCCTTCGACCCGACCCGACCCGACCCGACTCGAGTCGTGACGTGGCGTGGCGGGGCGAGGCGGGCGGCGGCGGCGCGCGTGTGTGTGTGCGCGTGAGGCACATATTAACACCATGCACACCCACATGCCTTATTAGTTGTACACTACTCTTGCACATGTTCCTATATAAACCCACCAACCTCTCATTACCAATTCTATGTGGGATACAAGTTATTTCAATATAACCAACCCACATAACCTATTTCAAGCAACCTATTTCAACTCAATTTATTTATGGATTACACTAAGAAAATGTCTTAGATCCAAACATGAAAGTTTAAGTCCTCATTATAAGGAACAACCTCCACTTGTTAGTTTCCGGAAATTCCATCAAGAACATATATAAAATATGCCTCAAACTTTCCATTTTCTAACAGTAAATATGTGACAAAGCTAGTGAATCAGTCTGAATGCACAATTTCACTAAGTACGGATATATGTCAATGGAGTTTTGAAGCAGTGAACTCTATTGAGCAAAGAAGCCTTGAGGATCTTTTTCACCTATCTCTTTTTCCTAAACATTCAACTCACACTAATGGTTACTTATTACTTATTGGATCTGTGTTTGGAATATCACTGTAGATTCTTGCTAAGCATATGAGGTTCATTAAAAACAAAACGTGAGAATCTGGAACAAACCCAAGGTATACTGCCGATAATTAATTTGATTCTTATTCCTTAAATAACTCTCATAATATTATCATCTCTTATTTCCGGAATTTCTTATTTGTCAAATTTATGCAACTTTTGACATGTTCCTAACATTACCAGATACCAATAAGCTATTATGCTCCTACTAGTAAGAGGTCGTGAAACCAAATTGGTATCTATCCATGTGTGCATATGTTGCTCTTAACAAAATAACAACAGGGCACATTGTTTAACCTGTGTTAAAATTCTTGTAAACTAGTGTTTCCTAACATATGTGTGAAACTTACTTGTACAAATAGGAATTGTGCTACTGTATAACAAAATATGTGAAATATGTCTATCAATAATATTATTATTATTAACATTTATTTCAGTGTTCTTATTTAACAAATTTTCTACTAAATACCGAAATAAGAGATTCATACGATAAGATTCTATGAAATGTGTGACACTTATGTATTAAGGGCAACTAATAAAGTTTTTTTTTAAAAAAATAAACCTTTTGATAAACACAACGGTTTAGTATATTATACAAAGGTATAATTGGACCTTGTCACGTCTTACAACTAACAACACTTTGTTAAATAAATAAAAATCAAAATATGTGAAATATGTCTATCAATAATATTATTATTATTAACATTTATTTAAGTGTTCTTATTTAACAAATTTTATACTAAATACCGAAATAAGAAATTCATACGATAAGATTCTATGAAATGTGTGACACTTATGTATTAAGGGCAACTAATAAAGTTTAAAAAAAAAAAAAAGGCTTTTGATAGACACAACGGTTTAGTATATTATACAAAGGTATAATTGGACCTTGTCACGTCTTACAACTAACAACACTTTGTTAAATAAATAAAAATCATTGTCTTATATTTTTACAAAATTGAATAAATAAAACATACATAGTCGCGACTCGTATATATAAAAATTAATATAAAACAACTTATTCACGAATTTGTAATAAAATTATATCATATTTATATGTTAGAAATTTGAATATGAAAACATTGTTCTTAATAATATTTGGTATGTCACGGTTCAGTATAGTTATTAAATAATGTTCATTTAAATTTGGAATTAGTAATGTTACAATTATTAACTTTTTTCAAGCTAATCTTTACTTATAAACAAACATCAAGAATTAGAAATTATACAATATGTCAACATCTACATATACAACATGTATAACAGAAATCATATATTATTATTATTATTATTATTATTATTATTATTATTATTATTATTTATGTGTTGTAAATGAGACAACAGTTTTTAAACCTAAAACCAAAGTCTAACAAGTAAACATACAACAGGTAAATACATACAGTTGTATGTTAGGTTATATTCACACAACACTGTTCCTTTAGTGTTGTTTAAACACCTTTTAAAACCGTTTTCTCAATGGTTAAACAAAAACCCACTTTAAAAAACTGTTGTCTAAACGGACTTTGTATATAACCACCACTTTTTAATTTCTTAGACAATGGTTCAAAAACCGTTGTAATATAGTGGATTAGACAATATTTTTTCTCTGTTGAAAAACATGTCGTCTCTTAATTTTAGTAAATACTTTTTCGGCCGTCCGTTGTCTAAAAGTGTAGTCTTGTTCAATTTTTCTTCTAGTGAATAGGTGACCTTTTTACAAAAAATTCAAAACTAACGTCATTCCAAAATTTCAAAAAATGGCGCCCAAACTAAAAAATCAAAATCAAAATTTTAGCTTAACTCAATCCAACTTTCTAGAATACAATCTAGGAGTTAAAGAGTTTAGTTTACTTATTCAACATCTTATGTGGTATCTTCTTATATGTTTCCATACAATAAGTATTCTTCTAAGGGCGACAATGTTTTACAAACATTAGACTCAACACATTGATTCACATCAGGTAAATCTCCGCAACGATAACAATAATATACATAATACGATATCTGATCAAAATATTAACACAACCGAAGTTTAAATAATCAGCTAATTACTAGCACCATCTATTCTGAAGTATGGAAGACTCCATTGTATTCTCTTGCTCAAGTACTGGAGTTCTAATAGCTTCTTGTTTGCCTATATCCAAAGTTCCTAAGAAAAATATAAAAGTACTTTTTATTAACAATTTAATAGTGATAGTAGAAATTCCACAACTGAAAATTACAGATAGAGAAGTTGAAGAGTAAATTTGCTCACTTGAATTGATAGAGGTTGATCAGTATCACTATCTTCATCGATTATCATACCATCATACCATGCGCATGATAAATTTCATGCGAGTCTGCATGTTTGGGAATAACTGCATAATGGAAAGTAGACAAGACAACAAGAAAAGAAAATAATACAAGAACTTATTTTAAGGTGTCTCATAAAATTGTGCATAATTGAACTTACAAATTAACCTATCAACAGTCATTAAATTTCTTCAACATTCATGATTCATCCACTGCTATTCTTGTCAATTTATATGAAAATACTTCTCTTAAAACATATAAAACGAAGTTCTGGACAAGACCGGTAAAAAATTTATAATATAATACGTTATGTAGGTATTTATATATGAAACAAGTTAATCATTGATTATTCTCAAATGTTTAACCACCACAAAACAAATCCAAAAAGCATGTAAAAGCATATTTTTAACATTCATGATTCATCCACTACTATTCTTAAATGATGAAACTAATTGTTAATGGTTAATTTGATTGCCACAAAATAAACTAGAAAATAAAGGACTAATAGTAGTTAAGATTTTTTTGTCAACCGCTTTTCTCAGTTTTCCATACCCATTTGGCAAAGAATTCTTAGTTTGCTTAACTATTTCATCTGCCTGGTCCTCAAGGAGAGGGGTGTTTGCTGTTTTGCTCATCACGATTTTGTGCCTAGGAACTCCATTTCTCCGTTTCCGTACATGGAAACATGTGGAGCCACCATAAGATCATTACCAAAGGGTGAAAATCACCAATTATCGTATTTCATCAACATTTGTGTAGTCATTAAAAAGTCATTCTCTGCACTTGATTTGGCTTCATCCCCTACAAAGGAATCTTTCATATCCATGTTAGCTCCCGTGCTTCCCTCACCATTGTTTGAACCATTGTTTACTTCACGGTTTTATCTTAGAACCATTGTTTACTTGAGTTGATCCGTGAATGTTCTGAGAATAAAGATCAAGGCATCAACAATAGTAGCACATATACACTATTACAAAAGATACTTAAACTTGAATCATCGTGTAGGATTATTTGTAATCTAACCCAATTATACAATAAAAAATATAAAAAAATATTATCTTCCAGAAGTAAGACCCTATCACCATGCTCAACATGGGGTTAAAATTACTTAGGTAACTAAATTTTTTTTTTCTTAAAGAGGGCCCTTAATCAGGTCGCAATACTTATATAATGTCTTAAACATGGATGAAACTTTAAAACCCGATTCAGGAAAGAAATGAAGATTCTTCCTAGTTGAGCACGAACCTTAAATGGCAACTATCAGCAACCTCTTTTGCTATAATTTTTCTTGGTACCCCAAGGTACCTATGTTGACTTGTAGACGTTTTACCCCTACAAAATAAGATGTGCTCGCTACTACAATTTTATATGCATTGAATTTCCAAAATTCATATGTTTTTAAAATGTTAGTAGGATTAGACAAATGACTCTTGAAATAGAGATATATTCCTTCCCCCGTTACGAGAGAGATGAAGGATTAAACCCTTCAATGATAAAACTTGGTGGATGGGTGTTCAACAGCAAATAGAATGAAAAATAACAGTGTTAAAGGAAATTTTCATTTCAGGTAAAATTTTTGGTGTAATTCTATGTTAAAATTTGTTCGGAGTACCAAGTAGTTAGCTCAAATATGAAGAATAGTAATCATTTACATGACAAAATCAATACTCACATCAACATGTATTTCCTCATCCCTTTGTTTCTTCTGATCTTTCTTTTGAGGGATCTCAGGATATTTAGCAGATATTGTACCTTTTACTTTTTCAGCATACATATAAACCTCTCCTGCAAGACACATTCATTGTCAACAATCTCTTCAACATGAACCCCCACTATTATATATCCTTTTTTATGTATCTTCAACCTCTTGTCTTCTATTTAAGGTTGTACGAATGTTGTGGATGGTTACAATTATGTTATCTAGCGATATATTTGTACCTGTGGAGGTACAACCATTTATGAGACTGTAGTTCTTCAGCTATTGTCATAGCTCCAGTCTGTTTGAATTTGCAGACTGCCTAGTCAGCATCATAAGTATTTTGTTAACCTGCAAGATTACAATTCAATATTCTAACACTTGAAATAGTCTAAACTCTAAACCCAAAAGGCAAAAGAGTACGAAACAATAACTTGGTTACTACTACAATTAAAATGATATTTAGTTTTAATTTTTTAGATTGCAGAGTGGGTGTGGGTGAGTTTCAGTTAAATTTGTTACGAAAAATGTCAAGCATTTATTGTGCTGCACAGGAACATAAGAGGCTGTCCCTCTTTCTTGAGTTTTCCCCACCCCACCCCACCCCACCCCCTCCCCTTCTTCCTCGTGGTATATAAATATGTTAAGGCAGGAACAGGCCCCACCCCACCCCATTCTTCGTCGTGGTATATAAATATGTTAAGGGAGGCTAAACAGATCAAAGAAACCTCAATATTCAACCAACAACCATATGTGCTAACCACTACATTAGAAATTGAACTTGAGAACTTATTACTAATTCTATTTCTAGAATTATTAATGTTAAGTAAACAGCTCATCTAACAACACTCCCCTCAGTTGTATATTAATGTTAAGTAAACAGCTCATCTGACAACACTCCCCTCGGTGGTTTATGATTGATCAAATAGACACCAAATTTCACTAAAATTTCAAGGTGTTGGAGTTGGTTTACCAATATGGTCCAGTCAAATTTTCAATTATTAGGTGGCGATCTCGTCCTATTTTTGGGCCCATCAAAGTGCAATATCAATATTTTCAATAAGAATCCAGAATATTGGTGAATAAGAGGGACTCGAACTTGAGATCTACAAGAGCTCTCATACCAAGTTAAATTCAAGGTGTTGGAGTTGGGCGTATGGGAATTACATCATATCATTAACACTTCAATCTTTGAGCATAAAAAAAGGTGCACTATTAAGAGTAAATAGCAGTTTGCACCCCTTTACTTTGGGCGTTTTTTCGATTTGGTCCTGAATAATGTTCCGTAGCAGAATGCACCCCTATATTTAATTGTCTCTTCGATTTGCACCCCTTTGACCAAATTCCGTCCATATTGACTGTCACCGTTAATTAGAACAGGGGTAAAATTGGAAAATAAGTTTTAGTAAGTATAAATAGTTTTTTTAATTTCGTTATTTTCTTAATCCTCATTTCTTTTCTTCACCAGCGCATGTCATCTCTCTGCTCCGACTCTTCTTGCACCGCCTTTTTTTTTCCTTAAGATTTCTTTCGATTCTGCAGTTTAATTTCACAGGTTTATCCACGAAATCGAGACTCTCTCAAGCCTCTACAAGAGCATACTATTTTTGTAGGGTTTTGAGAAGATCAAAATTTGGGGATTTTTAAGTTAGGGTTTTGATTCATGACTTTTTGATGTTTAATTGATACAATTAGCTTGATATGAATTGAGGAATGTTCTGTGGCCAAATCGAGACAGTACCACCAGTTTTGGGGACTGATTGTGATTGGGCCGTCACCGGCGATGAACTCCGGTGAGCCGGTGATCCCCAAGTTTCGGGTTTGTTACAAATTGGGTGATATAAAGTATTACTATGTGCTTGTGATTTGACGATTGTAATTGTATGCTAATAGTTATGAGAATACGTGGAGTTGTGCTTCGTTTTTGTTGAGAATCGAGCTTAACCTTATATATATAACTCTATTTTATAAGTATCACTGTGTTAGAATTGTTAGGGGTTGGCTTTGATTTTTTTTGTGATAATTTAAATTGATTCTTGTTAATTTCAAATTGGGGATTATATATGTGCTTATCGGGTTTTGTAGTTATAATCGGAGTTCTTTTTGTTCTTGAGCTGTTCTTGTGTGTCTTTGGTTCGATTTAATTGTTGTTGTGTTATTTGGTTATGGGAAGATAGTATGTTGGTATGCAATTGTTTGTGTATTATCGAGTCAATTGCCGTCGAGTTTTTCGCAGCAACACTGCCTCTGTTGGGAGCCATGTTTCGAACAGTTTAAGCTCATTCTTAAGCTGTGATTTTCTGAAACTGAGCTGGCATGATTAAGCCACCGTTTGATCCATTTGAGTTTTCGGGGTTTAGTCGGTGTGGTCTTTGGGTGAAGAATCCGAGTGATCTTATAAAATCACTTTCCACATATCCCGAGTTCTTGAAGAATAATGCTAGCGAAACAAACAAGGTGGTGGATTATAAAGACCGGCAAATAATGTTGAGCAGGCGATTTCGAGCATTGAAATTATGGTTTGTATTAAGGAGCTATGGAGTTGGTCAGCTGAGGGAGTTTATAAGAGGGCATGTAGGCATGGCCAAGTAATTTGAAGGGCTAGTGGCCATGGACAACAGGTTCGAAGTTGTGGCGCCTATGGTCTGTTTTAGGATTAAGCCATCTGCCATGGTCGGGAAAAATGACGAAAAAGAAGTAAATGAAATCAACCGGAAGCTGTTGGAGTCGGTGAATGATTCTGGTAGAATATATGTGGCTAATTACCCAAATAACCCTGGCTGTTAAGGTTAACAGTCAAAATTAACGGAATTTGGTCAAAGGGGTGCAAATTGAAACGACAATTAAACATAGGGGTGCATTCTGCTATAGAACATTATTCAGGACCAAATCGAAAAAACGCCCAAAGTAAAGGGGTGCAAACTGCTATTTACTCGCACTATTAATAAGCACTATATATTTAGGTACTCGGAAAAACACCAATACAAATGCACATTAGTTAGGCAAACCTTCTACCACTCATTCTCCCATTTTCCATTAACCCATATTAAGCCTCAGATCCAAAAGCATAACTAACAATTTGTAACTAAGAAGTGGGAGGGAGGGAGGGAGGGATGGGGTTGTTTGAACTTGAATACATATTAATATATATACAGAGAGAGAGTTGTCCCAAAATATGAGTGTTCAGTTTGTGCAAGAGGCACATGTCCTCTTTACTCTTGATGATATGTTGTCCCAAAATTTCTCAGGCAATTAAAATGAACGTCTAAAGCCACAAAATAAAAATATTTTTATATAAAAAATCACATAGAAGCTTACATACAGAAACTAAGACCTTGGTCTTACAAGTTTATAATTTGCCACATCATAAACCTTGGTTGTTAGTTAAAAAATTAGAATATATATATTAAGGTTGAAAATCACTAAAAAAAATTAAATTAAAAAAAAATGGAAATACTTTGAGACTCTATTAATAATAACTTTAAAATTCTTTGAAAAAGATATCCCAATACAAAACACAAACAAGCATATTTTCTAGTCACAAGAGTAACTTTCAAAAGAGTGAGACTTCATTTCAGTTTTCCTTCCATGTAATACTTATAAAAAAAATACTTACCAAGTACTGATGTATCATGACTAATCCCTTTGCATTACCTGTTCAATATGAATTGACACCATAAATTTGGTATTAGTTAGGGTAAATTATGTGGTAAAAGGAAACCTGCTTATGCCCGTATAAGGAAAGTGAATTATAAAAGTGTTCAATTACCTTTAGGTGTACAAAATGAATTGTCGTCTTCTTCAATTTCAGCTTCCTGAATTTCCATTCTAGATACTCTGTGCAAGATTGATAAGTTGGACTTGAAATATAGTTGTTGTGTTGAGGGTTTTTCTACACATAGAAATTAGATGTAAGGAGAATTATGTGATTGGACAATTGGGGTATTATGTAAATCTGTATAGATATTAAATTAGAAATGTCTGTGAGAACAAGGAGGCTAGGGTTTGCAACTGAAAATGTAGTTTTTATGTATAAGGGTAGAGAAGAAGTAAAACCTAAATAGTGGATCCTATTTTAATTAGCTCTAGTTTGCCTAAAAAGCCCATGGCTTAAACAAGCCCAATCCAATTATGTGGTAAATAATTCAATGCTAAACACCATGTGTCTTATTTGTATTTTCATTTTAAATTTTTTTACTCAAGTATATCAAATACCGATTAATATCCAAATAAGTAAATATACTATTAAAAATTTATGTATAAACTATATTTATGTACTATATTTTATCATAAATATTCAAATTAATCCAATAAAATTACTTTTCGATAATTCTTTTCATCTAACAAAATTGGAAATCAATCAATATTCTAAGTACAAGTTTAAAATATTTTACATTTTTTCTCAAAAGCTATAGAAACAAGTTTAATATATTTAACATTTAAAAAGTTTAAAATATAAAACTATTTTAATATATTTATTTTATTTGATTCCAATCATCATCATATTTTCTCTTTTTTAAAATATAGGGTTTATGTATACTTTCTTGCTTTCAAATCAACCAAAAAAACAAGTTACTGATCCTTTCAACCATAGCAATTTGGCGTTCACCTACACTTTGAGCAGGTATGATGGTTCTTCATGGGCCTGCACTTTAAAGGCTGCTTCCAGGTTCTTCCGGGCCTTGCTCGCATACCATCACTTTGAGATGGTGGTTGTTCTGTGACTGGGCTTGCATTAGTTGTTGGTCCAGCCCATAGAGAGGATCTTTAAGCTATCTCACCTACAGCTCTATCAGCTTCAATATTCTGAGCTAGATATTGTTTTTGGATGAGTCAATCTATGACTTTTTAACTCACTTTGAGATCTAGGTTATTTCAGCTGATTAATTCCCCCAGCTCTAGCTTTCTTCTACCTTTTTAAAATCATCTCTCTTTCTTTTTCTCACTCTCGATTGATTTACTGGTTGCAATATCTTTGACAATTTTAGCAAATTTAATTCTCCCCAGACATGTCAATGTGTCTCACACCGGGAGTTGGTGGAGCACTTGAATTAGAGACTACCATAGTGGCTTTAGGAGATACATGCTCTCCATCCTTATTACTTCTTGGGTTCAGTTTTAGGAGCCTATCGGTAACTAAAGGTTCATTTTTAAGAGCAGCTTTAAAGGTATCATTACAAAAGGCAATTGGTTTACTTAGGCCAAAAGCAACATAACAAATCCCTTCAATACTCCAATAAAGACAAGCTACTAAATTCAACCCAAATTCTTGTTTTTTCTCTAGGGTTAGGGACATGTATATGCTCAAAACATGAACACATTTCCTATGATTTCTAAAGGACCATTCTTAATAGCATTAGCCATACAACTACAATTACAGAACTTAAAAACCAAGTAGCCTCGATGATGCTGGAATATATTAATGAGACCCATAGATCCAAACAATAAGAGTAGATTCCTTGACATTCAGAAAATCATAATCTAGTTTTCTAGGAATCCCAACACAATAATCCTTCCAAACAAGAGCTGATGAATGAAAAAATTTAACATGAGGGTTCACAGAAATCATACCATTAACATTAGAGACAGATCTAGAAAAGTTCTGATCTGAATCCTGTGAATCTAGAAGCAAAGGAACCTCATCGATCTGCTCCATTTTCTCAGGAACTTACTTCGTGATCATGTCTTGAACCGAGCGATCAGTTGTAACTTCCGGGGAGCGTTTTAGTTTTTGTTTATCACCAACATCAACTTTAATCGCATTCATAGATTTCATTTGCAAGGATCTTTTGTGTACAATCATCTTATGTATTAAAAGATATGTAATAACACATAAACCGAGGAAAGATTTGGTCGGAGAATATAGTGTATGTGATAATATGTGTGTATTAGAAGGCATATCAACAGATTTACTAGATAATGTACCCATTGAATCGCAAGAGAGAAGAATTGAACGGGAGAGAGGGGGATGTGTGGAAGAGTAAAGGTGGAGAGAGAAGAGAGGAAGGGTTGAGCAACTCTCATTTCATTAAGATGAACAGCTTAATACTTACTAATGTTGAACAGATATACTTAGAAATAAAATCACTAACAAAATCATCAGTCAATATTCACACAGTTATTATAGAGAACTCGGAAATTGATTTTGCATAGCTGCTGAGGGGTCTCTGATTACACCAAACAATACTTAGAAAAATAAGTAGGGTTTATAAGATGAAGGGTAGAGGATGCAACTAGTTATCTTCTCTAATAATCATAAAATACTGTTATATGTTTGATAACGTATAAAATGCGGTCCTATAATAAGAAAACCAACCCCACTTAACACTAATATATATAGATAGTTTAGTGGCGAGATCAAGAGAAAGAGAGAGATTACGGCTCATACTTTATGCAAATGAAAGTTTATATGGTGCTCACAGAGTGGAAGACATGGCCACAACTCTTTCTGAGGTCTCCACTACCAACAAACTGTACACATTTAATGGTCAGAATATCCCACTGACATGATATTTTATTGGTTATTCTTTAAGAGAAAAACATTTACTATTTGTGCTTATATTTATAATAGTAGCAGCTATATATATCTTACACACTCGGACAAATAAAACTTTTGGTTGCAAAAACCTATGTACTACAGACAAATTTTGGGCCTATGTATGCTTGATCTAGGGTGAGTTCACCGGACTTAAAATGCTTGAAATAATATATTTAGATAATATTCAAGTTCTCAACTTGACCCATATGAGCTGTATTTTAGATAATAATATAATAGTTTATACCTATTCATCCAATAAAATTGCTTTTCCCTAATTCTTCATCTAACAAAACTAAAAATCCATCAATATTCTAGGAACTGGTTTAATATATTTAAGCATTTTGACATAAAGGAGAATCTATACAAATACTAAAACAAACACCTACTGATATGGGTTAAAATAAGCCCTAAAAATATTATTAATATTACAGTAATTAGACCTAGTTGGTCCGTAAATGAAGCTCATTAATGAGACCCGAAACCCTATTTTAATATTAATTTCGTAATTAATATTTGGGCTGAATATACAACATGTACATGCATGTTTCAATACAAATCCGTTTTAGACATTGATTCCAACATGGAAACAACCTCTACGAGGAAATATTCGAGATCAGTCCTTATCCTATGATAAAGGAAAGACTTATCCTCCAAAGACATCAATACTTATCCACGGTCAAGGAGGAGGCTTGGCCCCCAAGTTTCATAACCCTATTCCAAAACAAAGGCTTTTGACGCCTATATAAAGGGTCTGATCCTTCATCTCAACAAGGTAAGAGTGAATTCCTGAGGGATTACATAAATCGATTCACCAGAGAAGCTCTGAAATTCCCAAATCTGGAGGACAAAGTTTCCATGATAGCTCTACAACAAGGAACCACTGATGATCACTTCAAGAGATCCCTAGCAAACCATCCGTCCGAAAGCATGTTGAAGCTACAAGATAGGTCTGGAAAGTTTATCAGGGCTGAGGAAAGCATGAGGAAGTATGAACCCACTGTTGGGGGAAATGAAAACGGAAAGAAGAGAAAAGAAGCTCAAAAGTATGATGCAAGGGAAAAATATCCCAGAACAAGTAAGGATACTGATTCTCCACCAAAGAAGGGTAATCTCGGACAAAAATTCATAGAGTATGCAAGGTTAAATACTCCTAGAAGTCAAATCCTGATGGACATCGAGAAAGAAAAGGATCTCTGATGGTCGAAGCCACTAAGAACTGACATGGAGAAGAGAAATAAGAATCAATTATGGCAGTTTCATAAGGAAGTTGGTCATGACACCGATGATTGCAGACAACGGAAAGATGAGATTAGGTTATTAATCCGAAGAGGAAAACTTGAAAAGTTCACTAAGAATGGGAATTGAGGGAATCAACGAGGAAGTTATGATAAGAGGGACTATGATAGAAGGGACAACGATCACGATCATAATCGTAAATCCTAAGGTCCTGTTATCAACATGACCTTTGGAGGACCAACTGCTGATGGGTCCTCCTAAAACTCGAGAAAAGCTTATGCCAGAGAGGTAATGACTGTTGTAGGAGAACCACTGAAACGTGCCAAGACAGAAGTAGCTATTAGCTTTGATGATTCTAATCTTGAGGGAGTGAAGTTCCCCATGATGACCCACTGGTCATCATTCCTATGATAGACAACTCTGAAACCAAAAGGGTTCTAGTAGATAATGGAGCTTTCATGGACATCGTGTTCCATGATGCTTTAATCAAGACATGATACACTGACTCACAACTAACTCCTTCGAACATGCCCATATATGGGTTCAACGAGGTTTAATCTAAAGTAGAAGGAACCATTCAGCTCCCTATGAACATAGGACAAGACTCGAAAACAACAACTCAAATGCTGAACTTTTTGGTGATAAAGGCAACCTAGACTTACAATGCGATCCTTAGAAGGACAGACCTTCATGCATTCAAGGCTGTTGCCTTAACTTACCATTTGAAGAGCAAGTTCCCTATGAGGAACGGGGTTGGTGAAGAATGAGGAGATCAAAAGAAGGCTAAAAGCTGCTATGTAGTCGCGTTAAGGCCTGATGGAATCGGGGGGCATGTTCTCCCAATAGAAGATATGGATTCAAGCGTTGATGAAGAAAGAAGGGGAAAACCAGCTAATGATTTAATTCCTATTCCTCTATGTAATATCCCCCAATTTTGTACTTATAAAAAAAAAACCATTGATGAATAGTATTTTTTGTCGTTTAGAAAGTTTTCAGACCACCCTATGTACGACTCGGTATAATGAACTTTCGAAGTCGTATAAGTGATCTAGTATGTAAATGAGTGAATGCAGAAGCTGTCAGAATCAGAAGAAGAGCATTTTCTGTTTTGTCCGAAATTTCACCTATTACTGATGGATTAATCATTATTTAAATATATTGGAGGATTTTATATTATCAATTCCATGGATATGGATTTAGTAAAGGTATTAAGATATCAAGAACGTTTACGGTAAACTACTTCGATAGAACACTTAAAAAATCTCCGCGAGCGTTCAACAAGTTTAAGCGGTAACAGAACAAGACGACACAAATGAGAGTATGTAAATCCCATTTATATTCCAAGATTCACGCTCGAACCATTTTAATTAAGTATTCGATTGTTAAGACGAATAGTGAATAGTTACTATTCACTACGAGAATCGCGTAGAGTTTTATTCGCTCTTTTTAGGAAATATTTTTGAATCGTTTCAAGAGGAACAAAAACAAGGATGAATAGTAACATTGATGAATAGTACTCCAAGGTGAATAGTAAAATTTTATAGTCTCCGATTGATCCTATATTTCAGCGGAAGTTCAGGAATAATAAACGGTTACTAATCGCGTAGTCAGAAATCGCAAAAGAAAACTAGAATCGAAAATCCGCTTGAAGGAGCAACTTTGGAAGTATTATAACTTAGGAAATAAAGAAGAAGATATGTATTAAAAGAAAAAGAATGGGTGGAAGAATTGTGTGAAAGAAGCTTTGTAACTTAGCAAACATGAGGGACTAGTTTGCAGTGACTAACTTGCAAATTTGGTAAACTAAACACATCACCTTTAACCACACATCTACCAAAATTTTCTCAAAAAATATCACCAGCCTCCAACCCCATTTCTTGATGAAAAAACGAATGAAAGAAGAAGAAGAAGATGGAACGCTTGCTTGCTTGTTTCTCGTGTTCTACCACTCGAATCGAAGCCCTTTCCAAGCCCTTCGCATCTAGGGTAACATCTCTCTCACCCATGAACTCTAGATATCTCTTTTATTAAGTTAAAGAAGATGATGAATAGTATTTTGTTGAGTTGTATGGTCATAATTGAAAGATGGAAGCATGAATGTATTGTTAAGGTCATGAGTAAGTGGATTATGTAGTTTGTTTAGTTGTTGGATGAGTTGTGGATGGATTTGAAATGTGATACCAACTGGTTTGGCTCGGTTTAAGATTGATAATGGATGTTAAGTGTTGTAATTGATGTGTATGATGATTGGTGGTGAATTGTAATGAGATTTGAATCTCGGAAATGTTATGTTTGAGCCGACGTAATGCCCGATTTTTGGTAACGCTAAAAACTGCCTAGAATCCGAAACTCTAACTGCCTCTTTTGGTTCAATGATGAACATGAGTGTGTAGAGGTTTGTTTCTAGTTTACGTGAGCTCAAGAATCATGTCATTACGATTTACTGTTTAGGAGAAACATGCGTTTTAGTGTAAGGCGTTCGTAAAACCAAACCGCGCCACTTAGTCAACTTTGAGGCTATGATCGAACCACTTAGAGGTCATAATAAAATATGAAACTTTGTGATAACATGCTAGGTACGTTTAGGAAGACCCTCGAAAAGATTTCGTGTTAAAAGGATTAAATTTCAATTTTATAAAAATGCGTGAGCGAGCATGCTCGAGTAGAAGTTCTTAAGGAGTTAACTTGAAAATGGACTTTGTACTTGAGTTAGTATATACTTAGTATGGTGAAAGCATTTAAGTTATTAATCTTGAACCTTGTGTTGATTCTAGATTTCTGGACCAACCTGAGACTTACTGCTACTTCGGGATTTCCAGGCAAGTTTACTAACCATTACTCTATTGTTCAAAGTTGGTATATTTTCAAATGTATAACACTAGGTTATTCAAATGTTTATGTATACTCTTTATTCCAATTATCGTGCAAGTTTCTCAAAACCCGAAGCTCTAGTATTCGGCTATATTTTTTAAACTGTTTTGTTGTGATACAACTGCTACAAATGCACGAACTGTTTTACTTATCGTATAAGCTTTCAAATGTTGAGCGGTTGTTCATATGCTATTTATCGATATAGATATAAACTGGAGTACATGAGGCTCTACGATGTAGAGCGTACTATATTCTACTTATCAAAATGTTTGATTCCTGTTGATGCAAGTTTTCAAAACTTATATCTTACTGTTGTTGTTGTGATAAGTGATTTCTGACATATATTGCAAGTAATATAATATTATTGTGGTACTTAAATCTTTTGAATTATGATTGGTTTATAAGCTATATGTTATGATAGTTATAAGCCGAGTTTTTGTAAAGGGTCTTAGAGTAGAGCATGTGAATCGTATTTTTAAACTTAGACCGGGAGTCGGTATACTTTCTTTAAACTGTTAAGGTTTATTTTCTGATAAGTATATTGAATATATATATTCAATTATTTCATTATTCAAGAAATATTATTTTAATATTCCCTTAGATTTGATTATCAAATATTTATTGAGATTTTGATTATTATTTAATCAATTATTAATTGATGAATATTATTTGAATATTTATTATTGTTTTAATTAATTTAAAGGTGATGTATACTGTTTAAAAAGTCATCATTGACCTTCAATGATTATGAAGAATATTTCTGACCTTTATAATATTTATTTTAATTAAAGTAGGGATTCCCAAATATTATTTTAATTTAAATCTATCTAAAGAGATGATTTAAATATTCGCTGACCACTCAAATGGGACGGGAATACCCTTAAAGATTTCCAAATAGTTTGACTCCCGGGTCGTAATCTTTTAAAGAGAAATCTTATCAAATCCTAAGTGGGACGACAGTGGTCAACCCCTTCCGTTAACTTACTCCTCTATTATCCCAGGAGTAAGTAGGCGAGAAATGTTTTCAAAAGAGAGACAAGTACTAAGTACTTGAGGAAAATAGGATTAACTTCCGTTTTTCGTGACGATGATTTTCATCTGGGGACAGGAATTTATTGTCATACTGGGTGATGAAATAGTCCCTAAACAGTATGACCCTATGCTCGGCAATGAAATAGGTGCCCATATAGCATAAAGGGCCCGAATGCGGTCAGGGTGATAACCAGTGGGGAGTCGTCCTTCTACTAGTAGAAAAGGTGTTTAATGCGGTAGAGCGACTGATCAGAGCTTATCGTAGGTGTTTCCTGTATAGCCCCCATCTTCCAATTGGAATTGTGTCTGCAACATTGTAACAAAAGCCTAGGAGCTCAGTTACCGATAATGTTGGCAGTATGTTGAGAAATATCCAAAACTGGTATTTTCAATAAGCTACCTGATTTAGCTTAATTTAAAAGTTATACTTTGAACCTTTGCCTATGTTGTGCTAGCAAAGGATTTCTAAACTTTATAGAAATGTTTAAAGTTATTTTTATCCGCTGCAGATTATATATTTTGGCGGGAAGTGTTTAGACTTATGATATAGTATCTCGAACTATATGTTATTTTCAGATATTGTGGAATCTTACTATTCCTCGTACAGTATTTTGAACTGTATGGTATTTTAACTCAATTGTTATACTTAATGGTTTTGGTTGTTAAACCAACAAAGGTTATTGGATTTCAGACTTTATAGTTGTGAAACTATTTATTTTATTATGGGATACTTGCTAAGCAATCTTTCGCTCATTCTTGCTTTACTTTATATTAAACTTTCAGTGAAGAGAGAACCTAGTCAGTTATTCCGTACTACAAGAAAAGGGAAGTGGAAGATTCAACCTTGAGGTAGTCCAATTCAGAATGGTTAATGCAGAAGTAAGTGGCATGGGTTCAGCTGCTATTAGTAAGATCCTGGATAGTACATTTGGTTGTAATAACTAATGATACTGATGTGACTCGTTTCTGAAGCTATAACTGGTGTGTGTAAGAGATTGGGGTCTTTTGGTGTTGTATTATTGGATTGTTGAGCTGGTACATGTATTATTGTTGGAATTGAGGGCGTGACAACCCGGATCTCCGACCCCGGATCTGGGGGTGTTACACTCTAGTTCCGGGTGAACTAGAAAAAGTTACTTATATTATGACATTGTTGCCCGAGCCCTTGAAGGGCCAATTAACGTAATTTCTCCAAGAAAATGGAGATGTTTTTGCTTGGACAACAGCTAATATGCCAGGGACTGATCCCCAATTGATAACCCACAAGTTGAATGTGGATCCAGAAAGAAAGACGGTAAAATAAAAGAAGAGGAATTTTGGCCCCGAAAGACAAGAGGCCATAAATCAGGAGGTAGATAAGCTCTTGGAGGCAGGATTTATAGAAGAGATTCAATTCCCTCAATGGTTGGCGAACCCGGTTATGATCAAGAAATCCAATGGAAAGTGAAGGATGTGTAGACTTCACGGATTTGAATGATGCTTGCTCCAAGGATTATTTTCCCCTACCAAGAATATACACACTGATAGATGCCACTGCAGGGCATGAGATGTTGAGCTTCATGGATGGCTTCAATAGTTATAATCAAATTAAGATGCATAAGGACGACATCCCTAAGGTATCATTCATCACTGACTTTGGTGTTTATTGTTACTTAGGTATGGCGTTTGGACTTAAGAATGCAGGTGCTACGAATCAAAGATTAGTGAACTTAATATTTGAACACCTCATTGGAAAACTATGGAAGTTTATGTGGATGACATGTTAGTCAAGAGTCTCGATAAGGCCGATCACATGAAGTGCTGAGACACCATAAGATGATGTTGAATCCCGACAAGTGCGCCTTTGGCGTTGGATCAGGAAAGTTCTTGGGTCTAATGGTCTCAAAATGATGAATTGAGGCAAACCCCGATAAGATCAAAGCTATCCTCAACATGGAACCACCACGCTCCGTCAAGGAGGTTCAGAAACTCACCGGGAAAGTGGCAGCATTGGGAAGATTCATCTTCAAGTCTGGAGAGAAGTGCTTGCCCTTCTTTAAAGCCTTGAAAAAGTGAAGGATTTTGAATGGACATCAAAAAGCCAAGAAGCCTTTGAGGCCTTGAAAAAATACATGACTGAAGCACCATTGTTGGCAAAATCAAAACCCGGAGAAACACTCTATCTATTGATGATGTGTCAGTGCCCTTCTGAGATGCTTTCTTTGACTTTCCTTTCTGACAAGCCTCACACAGTCCTTCCTGTGTAAATTCCATTTGAAGCAGACCTCTCACCAATTCCCTCTTGACTAGGGAGTTCATTGTTTTGAAGTTCAGATGAGACATCTGTTAGTATTAGTGCTCTAGAGACAATACTTTTATGTTTTAAAGAAAACATTTTATTATTATAAATTATGTTTTATTGATTATTATTATTAGTTTATTATGTCTTTATTTACTGCGTTATAAATGTTAGCATAATAAATGTCCTTGGAATTATGATATGTTCGATATCTTTAAGTATGAGACTTAAAAATGAGATTATATGAATAGTATCTTTATTCCTAAATATCCCTAGTCGAGTGTTATTATTTAAGGACAATAATAATGCACAGAGACTAGTATGTTTGTTGACTGATGACCACATCTCATTGGTCATAGGTATGGTGATACTAAAGTCAAAACATAGGTGCATGTAAGAATACATGACACTGGATTGACCCGCCGTGAGATTACACATGTTAATAGTGTCATAAGTAATTCTCACTGTGATAATGGTGTAATGATCCTTAGACCTGAAATCATTATATTTTTTTACGAGAATTAATATACTTTGATTACATTAAAAGTTAACTTTGACCGGGTGATGATAAAAGTGGACATTGGGTACATTATGAATCGTATGAGAAATATGAATGATCTAGATGGGATTTAACCCTCCTAATTTTAGGAGCGATATTATTGGCCTCTTGTTTGAGTCAGACTAAGAAATGCACGGCCGTGCTCAAATGTTGATTTGATTTATTAGTCTACTCATCGATCCAGAAAACTAAGATTAAATTATGAAGAGGATGACACATTACATGCCTCGAGTTTAATCTATAATATTAAGGTTAAAGGGATTATATTACATGAAACATTATTCACGAAAGGCTTAATTGAATCACCGATTTAATTATTATTACTTGGGTGACAATGATGTATTACTAGATGCCGCTCATTGTTTACCAACGTAATAATAACCTACAGGGTCACACACAAAGAACGCTTGAAGGAGAAATAATTTAAATTATGAATTTAAATTTAATAAGTAATTTATTCTATTTATAATATTAATTAAGTATGACTTGATTAATTATTTAAATATAAAATGGAATTACTTAAACTAATTCTGAAATTAGTTATTAATTAATTAAGTGCGACTTAATTAAATAATAAATTGGAATTTCGGATTAGTATTTTATTATAATTGGATTATAATTAGAAAACTTATTTTCCTCTCTATATAAAATCTCAAAGAGGGCTGATTTTAATTATGAAAAAACATTTTTATATTAAAACCCTAGCCTCTTATGAGAGCAAGAAAAGAGAGAGAGAAAAAAGCAGTTTTCGGGTGCTAGTACACATCAATCCTTCAAGAAAAGCGTTCGTGTGGATACCGTAGAGTGTAGATCGCGAGAGCGGGATACATGGTGATTGAACAAGCTTTGGATCTCCATTAATCTTCCATTAATGAACTTTTAAAGCTTCTTAAGGTATTTGTTCTTAATCTCCGAATTAAATCTTTTGTTTTCGCATGGATCCTGCGGAGGGGTTTCGAATTTTGATTTATTTTTACGTTTTCCGTTGCGTTTATATGCCCGAAACCCTTCAATGGCATGATATGATATGGTAAACAGCGATTTAATGTTTTCAGAATTCTGATTTTGATTTTTTGATTTACACTTTATTTGATTTCTATGATTGGATCATGAGAAATATGATATGGTATGATATGTTAATGAAATATGAGATGTTCTTAATTGTTATATGAGCATGGTGATTGGTTATGGCCTAAAGACCCATAGGATAATGGTTTTGTTTTATGGTTTGGTTTCTAAATACGACTTGCATGTCGTTATTCCTTGTAATGTTTAAATCTCGAATGTAACTCGAGTTCTACTTGTAAGTTCAGTAGGATAGGTTGTTTTATTTATGTAATGTATATGAAGACATCCAAGATGGAGAACCAAAGAAGCATTACAAGGAGGCAAGCAAGGAGACAGGTTAAAGCTTGAAGACTTGTAACATTGTATTGTATTTTGATACCACCATAGATTGACCTTGATCTTTCCATTAGCTTGGAAAGATCACTTAGGTTGGGCCATAACCAAACACGTTTACTTTACGCACTTTACATATATGATGCATGTGATGTAGATATGTATGCGTAGATAATGATGCATGCTTTAATTAGATTAAACATGTATGGATTATATACGTCACCCATGCCATGTTTGCTAAACAAGATAAAATCTGTAACGATTCAAGATTTTAAAATTGAACAAAAACGAACATGAGATTCCTGTGTTTATGAAACGCGGAAATAAGTATGAATTTCAAATTTTGATATGGGGAGATTTTGACAAAAATACAAGCAGCGCTTGTAAGAAAGACGAGTTTTAAGTGAGACCACTGTGACTCCTCCGACGGACTGGAAATCAAACCATTGATGAATTTTGATTTGAAGTACTTAGTTCAAGGAAAAATTGGGAATCTCTTGATGATGGGATCATGGTCGTTTTAATAATAACAAATCCCTAAAGTTAAAATATTAAGTCAATTAGATGCCTTCCAATGGGCAACACTCGTCAAGACCTAGATCGAGAAAGAGTGGGTTCGCCAAAGCAAAGCACTCCAATCTATCGTGGTAAGACGCGATGAAGTAAATGTGATACTTAACTGTTAGACCATTGGGTTAGACTTAACTAAGTTACCACAATAGGATTGTGAACTTAGAGGCATGGAGCTTGGTATGATTTATTAGATAAATGTGAACAAATGTTATTCTACCAAACTTTCCAAGAGTTATATATGATATAATTGACAAGAGTTGTCTACCTAAATAAATCATGTTTTGGGAGTAAAGCCAAAGCTGACCTTAAGCATGACGAAATATGGATCTTGGCTCACTAGAAGGATTTAGAGTAATGCCTTCCGAATTAATAGTTAGGGCTATTTATTTGATAAAAATAGTGGGAGGTATATAATGATATACCATAATCACTTAAACATAATAATTAATAAATTTGAAACCAAGATTAATTTTATGCACTTTAATATTGTAGTTATCAAATGACAAATAACACAAACAACTTCTCTATGCGATCAGTCCTTGAGAAGGACAAGCTGACAGGAACAAATTTCCTCGACTGATATAGGAGCTTGAGGATCGTCCTCAGGCACCACGATGTTAGTCAAATTCTTCCCTTACCTTTTATCTGAGAATGTAACATGTGCCGAACATAATGCTTATTGGAAGCAAATTGATGATTCGATTGCTGATGTTTCATGTCTCATGCTTGCAACTATGAGTGTTGAGCTTAAGAAACAATATGAGCATATGAATGCTTATGAGATATTTGAGCACCTTAAAAGATGTTTGAGGAAAAGGCTTGTCAAAAGGGATTTGACAATAGCAAGACACCATACACCTACAAGTAGGGAAAGTGAGATTCGGTTGGTCCAAATGTTCTAAAGATGATAGGGTATAATGAGTACCTTGATTATTATTATTTTGGGTTTCAAGATTGGTCTAGAGACTCGGAATGATTGTGCTATTAGAGGAAGAAGAACTACCTCTCTGGAACCTTGGTTTAAATTTGAGATTTGGATTCCTTCTAAATCTGATGTTTCCAAATTTCCTCACTATCATAGCCATTGACTCATCTTCCAATTGCTCAAGCTCTTCCATGGAATATAAGTCTCCATCAGATTGACTAGTTGATGTAAAGCCATATTCAGCCACAGTTACATCCTTGTCTGAACTGGAGGGTTGAGCAACCTTCACCTCCAATTTCTGAGTAACTTCTGCTACAAGTGCAGTAGACGTACTGACCAATTTTCCCGTTCAATAGATTTCCTTTTGTTGAATTTGCTCCAATTCATAGGTTTTCCGTACTCCATAGAGTCTTTCAAGTGAAATCTCACCTAAGTCTCTTGCTTCTCGTATGGTTGAAATCCCGTGTTCCAAATGAATTGGAAGTGTTAAAAGGAATTTCTTTTTTATCTCCCTGATGGTATAATGTTTTCCTTGAAAGTTCAGGTCATTGATCAATTTATTACATCTCTCAAAAACTTCAGATATTCGTTCCCCTGGATTGGACCTGAAGTGTTCATAAGAAGAGGTAAGGATTTCCATCTTGTTCTCCCTTACTTCCTCTGTCCCTTCATTAATGATTTCTATTGTTTCCCAGATATGCTTAGCATCTTTACAATTTAACACATGATTATGCATAACTGGATCCATACAGTCCACTAGGATTAACTACAGGCAAGCATCCAAGGAAGCATCTTCCTTTTCATCAACTCTATAATCTTTAGGCTCTTTGGGATACATCCTTGCAGCTTGAACAACCACATTATTCTCAATGCGTTCTTCATCAACAACCATTGGAATAGTTGGTCCTTTCTTCAAAACACCTAGGTACTTAGGATTTGCCACCTAAAGGAACAGAAGCATCTTATTCTTCCACATTGGATAATGTTCCTTGCAGAACTTGGGGATTTTAACTGTACCAACTTTTTGTGTAAGCATTTTGAGATTTTTTGTAGAAGAATAAAAATATGAAGGTTCTAGAAAAAAATCACGAAAATTGGATCTTTAATTAGTGTATCAATCAAAAGGCTCTTATGCTAATTGTTAGGTCCCGATAAGTTTGTAGAAGTGGGGTTGAATACAAACTATACTATTTTATCGAATTTGTTCATTTTAAGAATAAACAATTGATGAACAAATTATGGAGGAATTAAATGAAACAAAATTCAAGTTAAATATAAATTATATTAAACTTGAAAGGTGTTACAAATATTGTACAAATTACAAAGATTGAATCTCAAACTAATTAAAGCAAATCTAGAATAAATTCGACATAAATTTATCTATTTTTGTAATAAAAAGATAGAACGATAAATAGTAGTTCGAGAAAAGTTCTAGGGATCACTAGTACAGAATTGACCTACAGCGTCGCACTTTTAGCGTCGGTTCTAGAAGCAAGCGACACCTTTACATGTTTTATGCGTCGGTTGTTAGCATAATCGACGCCTATTGTCAGTTTTCCTTGATCTAAGGCATCGGTTGTCCACATTAACCGACGCTTATAACACTTTTATGCGTCGGTTCTACAAATGCTGACGTAATAGAGGATTTTTAGCATTGGTCGTTGTAACACCGACGCATTAAGTGCACTTTTTAGTGTCGCTGTTATGGAACCGACGCTATAGAGTGAATTTTTAGTGTCGGCCTTTGGGGAACCGACGCTGTAGAGTGCATTTTTGGTGTCGGTCTAGTGAAACCGACGCTATAGACTATGTTTTTTGTTTTATAAAAAATGATAAATTAATTCATATTTCTAATAGAGTAATGTATTTCCCATATCTACAAACCATCTACAAACCCATATCTATATTTCCCTCTCCTAACCAATTGTGTTGGGTTTGTTTTGTTGCATTTTGTTGACTCAATTATATATGTAATAAAAAATTGGCATGAGGTTTTTGGACTTTGAGTCATCTATTTCGTAATTCTTTGGAGAGCCCCTTCATGTTTTGAATATTTAGGCTAAATATGATTTGTTAGTCAAAAATGTTAATTTTGAGTTTTATTTATTGTACACATCAAATTTTGTACATAAATAATATAATTTTTTTTTGAAATAATATAATTTTTTTTTGAAATAATATAATTTTTTTAAAATAATATTTCAATATTTTCATTACAGAATAAAATAATATAAAATATTTTCAATTTTTTTAAAAAGGATGTATAAGTTTGTTGTTTTGAAATTATTAAAAATATGAACAAGTAAAAAAGTTATTATATAAGTTCAATAATGATAAATTAATAATAAAATAACCAAACGCATAAATTATCTAATTTTAAAAGAAAACAAAAAACAGGGATTTTTGACTTGAAGTTCAAAAATGTCTTTGTGTAAAAAACAACTTAAAGCCATAAGTTGGTAAAAATGTACTTTTTTGAATAACTTATTTTATTTTTGTAATTTTATTTAATAAAAAATTATATTATCATTAAAATGTGCTATTTATTAAATTTATTTTTATTTTAATAATCCATAAATTAATCATAATACAAAATTACTCAAATAAATAATTTTTAATTTTTACTTATTATTTATTATTTAAAAATTTTAAATCATAAACAATAATTTTAATTCTCCAAGAGCCTGTTTATAAAAGCAGGGATCCCCAATTTCACCCTCACTGATCATCACGAGAGCCCTAATTTTCAATGTCACTACATCTCCATCTCCGTCTCCGTCTTCGTTCTTTTGTTCCTCATATTAAATTGAGTTTGGCCGATTAGATGGTGCAAATCAATTTGTTAGAGCCCTAATTAAAAGCATCTTCATACTTCATCTTCGTTCGATTCCACGTACTCTCTCCTGTGATATCTTCATTTAAATGCATTTTTCACATATTCATTCGGCCTCCTTCATCCTTAAGGGAAGATTAATTGAAGCACTAGGTAATCTCTCTCTTGTGTAGATACATGCGAAATTTTAATAACATTCCATATTGTATATGGTATTGATTCATTAGGAACTGAATACATGTAAGGGTGTTAAGTACTTAATCATACTAGGGGTTTTCACCCCCACGATCTCTTCAATTTGTTGCAGTATATACTAGGGGTTTTCAATTAGCTACGGACTAAAAAGAGAAAGGAGTTCAAATTTTTTTAGTTAGATTTATATAGAGTTTCTTAATGTTTGAATGACAATTGTATGAATACTGGCCTTCAAATTGAATTGAGTTCTTGAGGTAAAAAGTTTGAGAATTCTCGTTAATTTTTTTAGCTTGTGTTTGATGGTCGTAAACACATTATTAGTTGATCCTCTAACAAAGTAGTGGTCTTGTATTTGAACTATGAATCTGGAAATTGTGGTGCTAAAAGAACACATGTAGGAAAAAAAATTACTTGATTTGAATTAGTGTGTAAAGAGTTAAGTTTTTTGATTGACGTAACGCGAAGTAGTCCAACTTAAGAAAACTGATTTTTATGATATAGGAGAGGTAGAGGCAGATGCAGAGGGACAACGACTGTGTCGTGCTTTACGTTTTCGATGATGTCGTGCACATTTTCGTCCAAATACAACTTTCTGCTTGTCATATTCATCTCTATGTCCTCCTAATTACAGATTGGCGAAGAGCTTGGAGATACATTTGATTATGTGGCTCCATCTTTTCCTCCAAGGTTCGATTTGTGTTTCTTTTACATGTAAACTTCTTTTTGTTTTCCTATATATATATGCTAACTGGTTGAAGTCCTTGTTGATCGTTTCTTTTCTTAAATTTTCAAGAAGTTTGTAGCAAAGTGGTTTAAGTCCTGGTTTAGATTTTCAAGATGGGTTGTCAAGTCAATATCACATTTTATCTCTAAAAAAGATGTATGTTGTAAATTAAACAGAGAGAGAGATACAAAACAGATGTTGGTGTTTGTTTGATGTTTTGAAAGTATATTAACACTTGAATTTATTTATATTAAGATGTTTCCTTGTTCGGAATTCTGAACTTCGAAATTCTTCTGAAATGAACTTTATTGAAACACACAAATATATTTATATTGCTAGTTATAAGTATCTTAACTGAATAAAAAATAGGTTGATTACATATATTATTATATGCAATAATAAGAATATAACAATGGAAACATAAAATTGTAATGCAAATTGTCAGTTTCGCTGCCTTTATCTGTTTTTAGGTTGTGTGTTATGAAAGTGTTGGTCCGTTGTCTTTCACCACCTTCTAGTCTTCAAGTGGCAATTTATTGCTTTTTGCTCTCGTCTATTTTTTAAAATTAGGACGGAGAAATAAAGTACTTGACTTTTTTGTTTCACTGACAATAGCACGTTCTTTTTACCGTAATTTCACCCAGTTTTTATGCGAGCATTCACAGTTTTACAGTTCCAACTAGTTGTGGTTTCTTAATTAGCCTGACAATGTTATTTCATTCTTCTTTCTACAGATTCAAGGACAGTGATGGCTGTTCTCGGTAAGAAGTTCTCTCTTGATTATGTTGTGAAATTTTGATGTATCTGATCTACTGGCATGGAATTTCTTATTCAATTTCAAATCTCCTGATGATACTATTTTAATCATTTTTAACATACAGTGGTGTTCAGTTTGGCCGTCTAACTGGTTGATATTCAATTTTAATTCTTTTAATGTGGAAAAAAATATCAACTTAATATGATATTCTAGTAGTGGGTGCAAACTATCAATCTATACTGGCATCAAGATTCAAGTGAAGTAGTACAAGTATAGTGCGACTACTGTTTCAGAACTGAGCTAAATAGTGTACTTGTTCTTCTTTGCACCCACGTATTTTCAACTTTAATTGTTGATATTATGCCGTATGCAAGCCCTGCTGAGTTAGTTGATGATGTAACTGGTGGGTTGAAGTTTTTGTAGTGATAGCTTCACTGTTAAGGATGTTATTTATCCCAGGGTGGAAGCTTTAGCAGCAGCAGCATCAATTTTACTTCCCCGGCCTCTAAATAGTGGAACTACTTTAAGGTATCTCAATTATGGGTGATTGTTCCAATTTTCTTTTCCTAGTTGAGAATTACCTCACTCCTCTTTTTGACAAGTTCAGTTTTGACAACTTACTATTTTACAAAGGAACTACTGCCTTACTGCCTGTTTCTTTTTACTTACTTTTCATGATGGACGTTTATTAGTGTTTATTTTTCATATATCTCATTCTGAGTTGTGAGAGAGATATCTCACCTCTCTCTTTATCTCATTGATAATCTCTTTGAACTGCAAAATAATACAAAATAGTTATACTATTTTGACTTTTGTAAATTCATTTTTTTTTTGCATTTAGAAGTTATAGTTCTTTTTTTTTTTTTGCATTTAGAAGTTATAGTTCAAGATACACGTGAATGTTAAATGCTTCAGTATTTCTATAAATTAAGTAGCATGATATATAAGGTTTTTGATTCCTCCGTACTCATTGTTGCAGTGTCATTCCCCTAACCAACACCAAGAAAAGAGCCAAGCAAAGCAGGTGGCAGTCTGAATTCAAGGAAAATGTCAAAATCGGAAGCAAAATTGAAGAACTTGATTTTGTAATATGAAACTATAGAAATTCTTCTATTAGTATTTTGAACATTAATGTACCGTTTATTCAAGTGTATGCTAGCAAAAATCCTTTAAATTTATTTCAATCAAGTTTGTGTTATATTTTTATTTTTTGTAGTTCATGTTTGTTGACAGGATCAAATATATATATAAATCAGGTTAAAATATTGAATAAAAATGACCAGAATTTTTTGAATTTTTTTAAAACTTTAGGCGTCGGTTACAAGGGTAAGCGACGCTAAAGACCAGCACCTAAGGCAACCGACGCTATTTGTCAACACTTATAGCGTCGGCATTCCATACTACGCCCATTAACCGACGCTTTAGGCCTTTTTTGACCGACGCTGAAAGTCATTTTTGTACTAGTGTTTGTCAGTATTTATAGCGTCGGCATTCCATTTAACCGACGCTAGAATCAATACTTATAGCGTCGGTTGTCTAGACAACCGACGCTATTGTAGGTAACTATAGCGTCGGTTATTGTGCATTTTGCGTTGGTTGTTTAACCGACGGTAATGAATTTTAAGTGACGTTGTTTTGACCGATGCTATAGGTATATTACCTATAGCGTCCCCTACATAAACTACGCCTTTTAACCGACGCTATAGCTCTTTTTGACCAATGTTATAGGCCCATTCTGTACTAGTGGATAAAGATCCGCTAGATAGTCAAAGTAGAACAAGTAAATGATTTCTAGTGGCTTGGATATAACACTTCAAACTAGAATTGATTTACTGATCAAAAGAAATGTCTGCGGCAGTTCTTGAGCTATTGGACATAAACTTTTCTTTGTTAAAATGATATGTTCAGTCCTTCACTTTCTGTATTGATCTTCTTTTTATATTAATCAAACTCTAATCACTTGCAGGTGCATAGGATTAAAGTGCAGAAAGACTATCCTAATAGACTTAGAAAGACTATCAATAATCATTAAAAATACTATAAAATAGACTTAGGGGCCATTTGTTAAATCTGAACAATATTTTCTGAAAGAGTAAAATTCTGAATGATTGATTAATCTGAATGCTGAACAAATGATGTTATTTGTTAAATTAATATTTCTGAATTTCTAAATGATATAATTTAGATTCTTTTTAAACTTAATTGATCAAAATTTAATTAAATCACTGACTTAGAAGTTATCATAATTAAAATATAATAAAATTTTAACTAATAAACTAGTATAAGTCTACACTATATTATTAAACTTGAAACATTTAAATTATTGTAGTCGATCAGTACGATATCTTTAATAAAAAAATTTAATTTTTTTGAAGGGGCTTATTATTTAAAATTTATAGTAAAGAATTATACTATTTTATAAGTTCATTCTAATTAAAACTTATATAAAAGTTTAGTTTTTTTTGTAGGGTACAAGTATTTAGTTTAAACGCATCTTTATTGTTTACTTATTTTAATAGATATAATAATTTTTAAATCTATTCTACTTGAATAATTTATTACGATAAAGGTAGAAACCTAAAGGTGTACTAAAATTAATTGTTAAGGCAGGGGAAAATTATAGAAGACAAAGATTAGTACATGGATGGTTTAGTTAGATTTTTGAGAGTCAACCGTCCACATGATTTTCGAGTCGTGCAGATCAATAAAAATTTACCCAAACAGTCTAAACAATAAAATTAGTACTCATTCAGTTCATCCTGACTCATTCACCCATTAACAAATGGGCCCTTAGAAAGACTATGAATAACCGTTAAAAGACTATGTGACAAACTATCATTATCTAGCAAGACTTTCAGAAAGACTATCTTTGAACTACAAAGACTATCGGTATGACTATCGAGGATAGTCTTACTAGTTCAAATTTAGTCTTTCCAGAATTAGTTTTAATTCTAATTTAATTAACTTCTTAAAAGAATTAATTTATTAACTAAATTAATTAAATGATATAGTTAATTAAAGGAGAATAAAATCCAATTACTTGAAAGTAGAAATTGTTCTGTGAACCACTTAAAATAATGAAGAAACTCCACTGACTGACGTTGACACTCATGTACTATCTGGTTCATGAGTGACTAACTTCAATGACTGTTCTTCATCTTTGACTTTAAGTTGTGTTTCTCTTTTCTTTAAAACCCTTTCATAAAACACTATAACCTGTACCCTTGTTGTCACACTCCCAAAATTGTTTGTCTTTATAAAAAATCAACTTCCTTGAATACTTCACTGAGGCTTGATCAAATAAATGAGCTTCTTTCAATGTAGAATAACTTCAAGTCTGTAGATGACT
Organism: Heracleum sosnowskyi; assembly: GCA_030848705.1. Lineage (NCBI taxonomy): Eukaryota > Viridiplantae > Streptophyta > Magnoliopsida > Apiales > Apiaceae > Heracleum > Heracleum sosnowskyi. The sequence goes on along the minus strand of CM061240.1, from coordinate 107,702,059 downwards.
TTTAATCTCATTCTTTTGACTGATATGATCATCTGAGATTCCTGTGACAATTGAATTATTATTTACTTATTACAATCTTGTTTAAGTTGAGTTGTATCCTCGATGTTTACAAATAGGCCTATACATATGCCTTTCAGGGGGCAGGACCCTTGCTCATAAAATCACTCGTCTAGGCTTCTATTGGCCCAACATGTTGGTTGATGCGAAAGAATATGTAAAAAAATATGAACGATGCCAAAAACATTCGCCTGTTGTGAGAAAACCTCCTGGGATGTTGACATCCGTTAACTCACCTATTCCGTTTTCCATGTGGGGAATGGATATACTTGGTCTGTTTCCAGTAGCAAGTGCGCAAAGAAAATTCTTGATAGTGGAAATTGACTACTTCACCAAGTGGATTGAGGCTAAACCTTTAGCCAAGATACCCACCAGACAAGTGATGCAATTTCCATGGAAAAGTGTGATGTGCAGATATGGAATTCCACGGATCCTAGTTACGGATAATGGAAAATAGTTTGAAAATGAAGACTTCAAAAATTATTGTGAGGAGAATGACATTGAGCTAAGTTTTACTTTCGTTGTTCATCCTCAAGTAAATGGACAGGCCGAGGTGGCCAATCGAATTATCCTTGATGGACTTAAGAAGAGAGTTGAACGCTCAAGGAACACTTGGGTGGACGAGTTGCTCCCCATACTTGGGCATACCGTACCATTTGTAAGGTTACTACTGGAGCAACTCTATTCCTATTATCTTATGGAGCAGAAGCGGTGGTGCCGGTGGAAATCACCCACACCTCTCCAAGAATAGAATCCTTTGAGCCAGAATCAAATGAAGAAGGCATGAGGTTGGCTCTTGATCTGATTGATGAGGTCAGATATGAAGCAAATGCCAAGATTGTGGAACATCATAAGCGATCATCTTTCTACTACAACCTAAGGGTTAAAGAAAGGTTCTTCCATCAAGGAGATTTAGTTCCCAGAAAGATTGAAGCATCTGGTGTTGGATAGAAAGGAAAATTAGCCCCAAATTGGGAAGGGTCGTATCGAGTCAAAAATGTGTTTGGGCGAGGCTCGTATAAGCTCGAAACCCTCGAAGGGAATGAAGTGCCAAGAACTTGGCATGCTTCAAACTTGAAGGTTTATTGTGTTTCGTGAAATCTTGAATGGATCCACTATTAGGACAAGAAGAAATAAGGTCGAGAAAACCATTTTGAGCTTTTAAGCTCTTAGTAGAAAGTAGAATATTATGTAAGGGCTTTGCCCCATTTCATCATTTATAAAGGAATTTCCTTTTAAAGTTATTTATGTTCTATGTTTGTTTATCTATACCAAGCTACGATAATCAAGAAGCCAAGTATCGAAAAGATACTTAAAAATATTTGTTCTTAAAGATTACAAAAGTAGTTGATCATATTAGATGCAATCAGAAGGCCAAGGCAGCTTTGTCTATTAAGTTGCAACGAAGAAAATTACTTATTCCCAACGTTCTAAACTATTTACAAACCTTTGATATACCGAGTTCCTAAATATTAAAAAGGCATTCTTGGTTCCTGCAATTCTTGTAGACTAAAAATTAAATAAAAAGTTACTAGAATATTTTTGTATAGAGTTGTAACACCCTCTTCATTGTACATATTCAACCTTTTAAAACCCACTATGAAGCCATCTTTTGGCAGCTATCCGCATGGAGAAACATTGACTTGGGACGAATATTTTGCGCAAAGAGTATCAATAACAAAATTGAGACTTTTAGTAAAAAAGGGCTTTACCTACCGGATAATTCCTAACGCAACATTTCCTACCAGCCATTACCTACCGAGGTTCTCGTCAAAGGACCATTTTATACCGCACACATTGTCGTTTTGGTAGAAGCATTTCCCACCACTCGTTTGCGGTAGGAAATGGGTGGTACATTCAGCACAACAAGGAACGTGTGGCCTGAAGTGTCAGGTGGACATTTCATGAGTGTCACGTGGACATTTCATACCACTGAATCACATTTTCTACCACCTTGCATTTTTTAAATTAAATTTTATTAGATTTAGGGGTTCAAATACGGTATATCAAACATTTTTCTTTTTTTTGATGATCCAACGGTATGAATGTGAACATCTTGAATTATCATGTACTGAAACAATTATAATTTTTCAACTTTATTTTCAATGATTATAATGAAAAAACATGTTTAAAAATAAATAATTATCACAAAAATAAATAAAAACCACTTAAATTTCATAAATATATTTTCAAATGTCATTATACATACCAACCAACACTACACCAAAAATGACCTATTGCAACCTCAAAAAAGTGTATTGTTAGACCCCAAAAATGTTACAGTAGATATTTATGTAACGTTTTGGCCAAAATTCGGCGTTACATTTGCTGGCGTTGCCTATGGCCTCTATTGCAACATTATGTGTACTTGTTGCAACATTTTTTGAAATATTACAATAGCAATTTTTTGTAACACTTTTGTCTGTTTTAGTATCATTTTTAAGGTGTTACAATAGACTAATGCAACACTTGTTTGCAACATTTATTAAGTTAAAATGTTACAAAGTCAGTTTATTGTAACATTTTAATGCAACATTTTGATGCATTTTGCATTACTTTTTGGTTTTTTTGCAACAATTATCTGTAACATTTTGACTAGTTGTTCATGATCCTTATGTAATAAAAATGATTGCAACAACTATCCCATTTTAAAAAAGTGATTGCTTTTCTACTTGCTTACATAAAACTGGATGAAAGGGAAACACAAACAGAAAAATTCATAAAATCTATAACTACGTTTGAATAAAGTTAACTACAACCATTCGAAACATGATGCAATAATACCATTAACACCACTCCTGCAACTAACCACTCTCAAAACTTCTAAATGTTAAACACCTGAACCATAACCACCACTGAGGGTGTACAATACACAAGGGACGGACATAAGTTCTGCATCAAGCAGCAGCTCCATCGAGAAGCATCTGATCGAAATGCTAAACACCTGACATACCAGGAAGAGAATCAGAAAATAAGAAAAAGATCTAGGAGACGACAGGGCAGATAAGCGATGCATAGAAAGTCTTAATCAGGTTAAAATTATCTTAGAAATATTACCATGTCCTTTGCCTACTCTTCTCAGCTGAGCAACGTATTCAAACATCTTCTTGATTGCTTTCACCTTAATTAAAACAAGAAAACGTAAAATTTTCATCAGTTTAACGCCATCAGCCATAGTGCTAAAGCTGGACAAAGAGAGGCACTTGGGAGGATCTGGTAACACACCTGCTCGGTCAGAAACTCTCTTTCAACAAAATCAGCCAGTTGGACATCATTGTTTCGACTTGCTACCTATTGTCACAAGTTAGAGCATAGTAATGAAATACACCAAAGTAATGAAATACACCAGACATTTCACAGTCACCGCCACCAGACTTGAGTGCTGGATGTCACTAACAAATACTTTAACTGAATGTCACCAAAAAAAAAGACCTATCTAATGTCAATAAAACACAGGCTGAAAAAATGAAAGTGTGTGGTCTTTTTTACCTCATGCAAGTGTAGAAGTTTTTCATTCGTCATTTTCTCCAGACAACGCAAGTTCCATCGCTGTATAGTTCAAGTGCTCAAGTTTAGATCAATTGCTTTGAATTCAACATCATATGTGCACTAGATATAACACTTCTAAAAGTTGTAGGCAGACATAGGTTACAAAGGTACCAAAGCCGCATGGTCGAGTTTGCATTAACCACATTGACACTTAGTTATTGACTTATTTCAATGGTACTTATTCACTCAACCAGGTAATAAGATAAAGTTTTAAAATCTATGCATATATTATATTCAAAACACAACAAAAGCACTCATAACAGATACTATAATTTAAACATGATTTAAGTATGCATTACATTAACGCAAAAGATAACGTCCTGGTATAATCATCTGACGTATAGGAAAAGGCTGCTCCAACTTCATCCTCTGGAGGTTGTAATACATTGTGGAAAAAAATGTTGACAGAGTCAAAATAAAACTGGGGACGAGGTGAATTGTGATCACCATCAAATTTGATGATGTTCTTGTCTCCCTGGCCAAATCAGGTGTTCAGCACAAGTTCCAGCAGAAAAACAAGTGGAAACTCTCTCAATTGAAGTAAATCAAAATGATTACATATTTACAGCGATGCAGTCAAGTAGGAATTACAAAAGATATATTCATCAGGGAAGATGACATAGCGCCCCTTTGGGTTAACTTAAGAAAGTTACTTATAACTTAAAGTGAAAAGTGGTATTTTTAACTTTAAGTTTGATATATCTGTTTGGCTAATGTTACTTAAAGTGAATTAATTTAATAGACTAAAAAATAAAATATATATTTTTAAACAAAATAAAAGTATAAAGCACAATTACATGCAAATTATAAAATATGAGCTAAAAGGTCATTTAAATATAAAGAGTTTGATAAAGTAAAACCAATATGACACCTAATTTAAAGTACACTTTTAGTTTTAGACATGCAATATGACAAATAAGGGGAAAGGTGCCAGTAAAACATAACTGCGAACAAATAATACCAATAAAGGTATTTATAAATGTTTACCACATATGCATTAAATATGCGATCAGAATGGTGTGGTTGTATGAAATCGTCATCAATGGCATGTCCAAATAAAACTGGAACAAAGGAAGACTTTGCAACCTACAAGAAGAAACTTATGCCGTCAGTCAAAACAATATACCAATATCAATTTTAGGTACTCAGGCAAGAATGAATGTGAGACTACAAATCAGCTCATCCTGCTTAAGGATTCAAGTTAATTAAGAAGCATTTATATAACAATAGATGAAAACCTTGATAGTGTTCAGTTCCTCTATGTCGAATTTTGCCTTCTTCAGAATTGATCTTCGCATGTACTGGATAGCAAACTTGATCTATTTGGGAAAAGAATAAGAACAAAAAGAACATTACAATACTATAGATTTTGGGAGAAATTACTAAAGTTTATTACCAATGAAGTTCTCCAAAAGAGAACTCAAAAGGATCATCAACACTGACCCTTGTTTTCAGCGTCTCCAATAAAACAAACAACAAACTCAAAAAACAAGTAAACCTAAACTGCATTTGAACGCATATTTGGAAGTCCCTGAGCTCCAAAAAAAATGACAATAATTATCGATTCAACAAAGATCGATTACTGAGCAGAATAAAAATATCCGCATATCAATACCCGTGGGAAAGATTTAGAGGATTTGCATTTGGACCACCATGAGGAACTGTTGTTTGTGGTGCTTGTGGCTGTGATGGAGGGTTTACAGCTTGACCACCAGCAGGTGCTTGTGCCACAACAAGAGCTACAGCTTGACCACCAACAGGTGCTTGTGCCACAATAGGAGCTACAGCTTGCTCAGGAATGCCCTAAAATTGTTAATTCATAAATAGAAAAAATGAGTGGTACTATAAACAGCAAGACAGAATGTCTATAATTATAGTTTATCAAAGTAAACAGAAAGTAGTAAACAAATATCAGTAGTTAGCCCTATTTGGGAGGAGTTTTCCACGTTTATCAAGACGAGCTCAACTTACTCGTGTTGATCTATGTAATTTAGTACTAACTGAACTATTTATCTAGGGTAAGATCAGTCTGATTTCTCTTGTCATTTAGTATTGTCTTAACATAGTCACTCTATTCATTGCATACGCATATCAAAAATAGTAAAAACAGTAAGATGAAAACTGCCGGGATAAAAAAAAAGCAAAGATCCACAGCTAACATTAGTTAAACCTTTAAGGAGGAATCAAGCTTCCCAGCCAGAGCAAGCAAAAATGTAGCCTTCCCAGAACTCGGAATTCCAAAATAGCGAACATCAAAACTAGTCCACATAAAAAGTTCTCACAAATTAAACACAAAATATAAGTAAACAGAAACTAGAAATTCTCAAATATCACAATAATAATTAAAAACCCGTTAAAACTTCCTAATTAACACAAAATTCCTACTAATTTAATACTAATACCACAAACAAAAACTTCACATATAAAAAAATCATGAACATAAATAATCGAAGATTTTCACATTTATACGTATATATACACATGTATAATCCAATATAAATGAAAAAGATGGATACCTTACATCTAATTGAATCTGTAATTGAATCTTTACCCTAGCTGAAGCTCCAATCAGTTTTGGGGTTTTTGGTTCTCTAATCAGTTTTAGGGATTTGAGAGAGGTGTGGGAGATGAGAGAGAGAAATCAGAGGTCGATAGAGAAAGAGATATACCAGAGGTTGAGAGAGAGAGAGATGTTGAAATATAATTCAAAGTTCAACGTGGTATTTGATATTAGTATTTTCATATTTCAGGGTTTGTTTGAGTCAAATAAGTTGTGGTTACTGCTCCTACAATTAAGCTAGTTAGTGGGTGTTGTGGGTTTATCCAGTAATCTGTTAGTTGCTAGAATTTCTCTATTCCTGTTATGATGTAGCCTATATAATTAGGCACGTATTATTTGTTTTTAATGCATTGCAGTTCATGAATAATAAGACTATTACTTAGGTCTTTATTCTCTCTGGTATTCTATTGTAAGTTTTCCCAACAAATTTGGTATCAGAGCTAAGGTTAGTAATCAAAGTATATACACGAGAGTTGAGCGTACACCCTCCGATTCATTCCAATGGCAGGTAACGGGAGCAGTTTGAGTGCAGCACAACCACTCATTCCAGTTTTCAAAGGAGAGGGCTATGAGTTCTGGAGCATACGAATGAAGACTCTACTTAAGTCTCAGGAACTTTGGGACACAGTAGAGAGTGGGTACAAAGCGACGGATGAAGAACACAAATTGAAGGAGAACAAGAAAAAGGATTCTAAGGCGTTAGTCATCATTCAGCAAGCAGTGCATGACAGTGTTTTCTCGCGCATTGCAGCGGCGGGTACATCAAAGGAGGCCTGGTCAATCTTGCAGAAAGAATTTCAGGGTGACTCTAAAGTGAAGGTGGTGCGGCTACAATCTCTTCGACGAGATTTCGAGAACTTAAATATGAAGAATAATGATTCAGTCGCTGATTTTTTGTCAAGAGCAATGGCAATAGTCAGTCAAATGCGTTCTTTTGGGGAAACAATAACGGATCAGACCGTTGTTGAGAAGGTACTTCGCAGCTTAACTCCTAAGTTCGATCATGTTGTAGCAGCCATTGAAGAATCTAAGGATCTCGCAGTCTTTAGTTTTGATCAGCTAATGGGATCTCTTCAAGCACATGAGTCAAGAATTAATAGATCACTTGGAAAGAATGATGAAATGGCATTTCAAGTGAAAGTCTCGGGAAAACCAAGTGAAACTAATCGTTCAACTGAAAATGGTCAAGGCCGAGGTGTTTTTCGTGGGGGCTTTCGTGGTGGTTTTCGTGGACGTGGACGTGGAAGCTATCGAGGAAGAGGCAGATATGATAGAGATAGGCAGTCCAGTGAGCAGAAAGATAACAAGAAAGGCATTCAGTGTTATAACTGCAAGGGATATGGTCATATGAAGGCTGATTGCTGGTACAGGGACCAACATGCAAATTATGCAGCAGAAAATGATGAAGAGGGTAAGCTTTTTATGGCTCTTGTAAGTACTAATCCAAAAGCATGTGATGTATGGTTTGTAGATAGTGGTTGTTCAAACCACATGTCAGGAGATCGGTCTATATTCAAAGACCTCGATGAGTCACACAAGCTAAAGGTGCAACTTGGAAATGGAAAAGACTTGCAAGTTGAAGGGAAAGGTACCGTGGGTCTCGAAACTGGTCATGGTAAAGTTAAAAATATTCATGATGTTCAGTTTGTACCAAATTTAGGATACAATTTACTCAGTGTCGGACAATTAATGGCTGGTGGGCATTCTGTGTTGTTTGACAATGATACTTGCATCATTAAAAATAAGTTAACAGGGCAAGTGGTGGCAAAAGTTTTGATGGCACAGAACAATACATTTCCGTTGGAACTTTCAAGCAACGAAAGCATGGCTCTTGTCACGGATGGAGCAGACAACTCTAAGTTATGGCACTTGCGTTACGGGCATCTTAATATCAAAGGTTTACAATTGTTGAACAACAGAGGTATGGTTTTCGGATTACCCAAAATTAATTCTATTACTCTATGTGAAGGTTGCATTTATGGCAAACAATGTAAGAAACCATTTCCTGTTGGTAAAGCTTGGAGGGCTTCAAAATGTTTAGAATTGATTCATGCTGACTTATGTGGGCCTATGCAAACTAAATCATTTGGTGGGAGTCGTTATTTTTTACTCTTTACTGATGATTATAGTCGTATGAGCTGGGTTTATTTTTTGGAGTGTAAATCAGAAACATTTGAGAAGTTTAGGCATTTTAAAGCAATGGTGGAAAAACGAAGTGGAGCCTGTATCAAAATTCTTCGGACAGATCGTGGGGGAGAATTTATGTCCAGAGAATTCAGTTCATTTTGTGCAGAAAATGGCATCCAAAGGGAGTTAACAGCACCTTATACTCCGGAGCAAAATGGTGTTGCTGAGCGAAAGAATCGGACCGTTGTAGAGATGGCCAGGAGTATGATGAAAGCAAAGGGGCTCTCGAACCAATTCTGGGCAGAAGCAGTTGCAACGTCCGTTTATTTACTAAATCTCTCCCCAACAAGGGCAGTCATGAATCAAACACCGTATGAAGCTTGGAAAGGCAGGAAACCAACTGTAAGTCACTTAAGAGTTTTCGGTTGTGTTGCTTATGCTTTGGTGAATTCACAAGTACGTCAAAAGCTTGATGAAAAATCAGAAAAATGCATATTTGTTGGTTAATGTATCGCATCCAAAGCATATAGATTATATAACCCCTTGAATGGAAAAATCTTGATCAAAAGAGATGTAGTTTTCGCTGAAAATGCAAGTTGGGATTTTTGTGAAAGTGATGGAAAGGTGCAGGAGGTTCAAATGCCCATGCATCATGTTTCGTTGTCTGATGAAGGGACAAAAGATACTGAAGAATCAGTTTTTGAAACCTCAAGAGGAAGTGTATCGCCAAGTAGAGACTCTACGTTCTCTCCAAAACAAACTTCAGATGAGATGGAACCAAGGAAGTTTAGGCCACTGGTGGACATATATGAGGCATGCCAATTTGCTCTTGCTGTTTCAGACCCTTTAACCTATGGAGAAGCATCTGCAAAAGAAGAGTGGAAAAAGGCAATGATGGAAGAAATGTCATCAATTGAGAAGAACAGAACGTGGGAGTTGGTGGATTTGCCGGAAGGGAAGCATGCAATTGGTTTAAAGTGGGTCTTTAAAACAAAGTTTAATGCTGATGGAAGTATACAGAAACATAAAGCACGGCTCGTGGCAAAAGGATATGCACAACAACAAGGTGTTGATTTCGAGGAAACTTTCTCGCCAGTAGCTCGGTTTGAGACTGTGAGGATTGTTCTTGCACTAGCTGCACAACTACAGTGGCCAGTTTATCAACTCGATGTCAAGTCAGCATTTCTCAACGGTGATTTAAAAGAAGAAGTGTTTGTTACTCAGCCAGAAGGGTTTGTTATCAAAGGCAGTGAAACCAAAGTATACAGGTTGATTAAGGCGTTGTACGGACTAAGGCAGGCCTCTCGAGCATGGTACACCAAGATTGATAATTATTTTGTTAAAAATAATTATCGAAGGAGTAACAACGAGCCCACTCTGTATGTGAAGAATGAAGGTACTGATTTCATCATTGTATGTGTATATGTTGATGATATCATATATACTAGTTCTTCAAGTAAAATGTTGGATGAGTTCAAGTTGCAAATGAAGAGCAAATTTGAAATGTCAGAGATGGGGTTGCTACACTATTTTCTTGGTCTTGAAGTGCAGCAAAGTATTGATGGGATTTTTATCTCACAAAGAAAATATGCTAAAGATCTTCTTAGCAAGTTTGGTATGCTTAACTCTAACATCGCTGATACACCAATGAATTTTAATGAAAAATTGCAGCAAGATGATGAATGCAGGTGCTACGAATCAAAGATTAGTGAACTTAATATTTGAACACCTCATTGGAAAACTATGGAAGTTTATGTGGATGACATGTTAGTCAAGAGTCTCGATAAGGCCGATCACATGAAGTGCTGAGACACCATAAAATGATGTTGAATCCCGACAAGTGCGCCTTTGGCGTTGGATCAGGAAAGTTCTTGGGTCTAATGGTCTCAAAATGATGAATTGAGGCAAACCCCGATAAGATCAAAGCTATCCTCAACATGGAACCACCACGCTCCGTCAAGGAGGTTCAGAAACTCACCGGGAAAGTGGCAGCATTGGGAAGATTCATCTTCAAGTCTGGAGAGAAGTGCTTGCCCTTCTTTAAAGCCTTGAAAAAGTGAAGGATTTTGAATGGACATCAAAAAGCCAAGAAGCCTTTGAGGCCTTGAAAAAATACATGACTGAAGCACCATTGTTGGCAAAATCAAAACCCGGAGAAACACTCTATCTATTGATGATGTGTCAGTGCCCTTCTGAGATGCTTTCTTTGACTTTCCTTTCTGACAAGCCTCACACAGTCCTTCCTGTGTAAATTCCATTTGAAGCAGACCTCTCACCAATTCCCTCTTGACTAGGGAGTTCATTGTTTTGAAGTTCAGATGAGACATCTGTTAGTATTAGTGCTCTAGAGACAATACTTTTATGTTTTAAAGAAAACATTTTATTATTATAAATTATGTTTTATTGATTATTATTATTAGTTTATTATGTCTTTATTTACTGCGTTATAAATGTTAGCATAATAAATGTCCTTGGAATTATGATATGTTCGATATCTTTAAGTATGAGACTTAAAAATGAGATTATATGAATAGTATCTTTATTCCTAAATATCCCTAGTCGAGTGTTATTATTTAAGGACAATAATAATGCACAAAGACTAGTATGTTTGTTGACTGATGACCACATCTCATTGGTCATAGGTATGGTGATACTAAAGTCAAAACATAGGTGCATGTAAGAATACATGACACTGGATTGACCCGCCGTGAGATTACACATGTTAATAGTGTCATAAGTAATTCTCAGTGTGATAATGGTGTAATGATCCTTAGACCTGAAATCATTATATTTTTTTACGAGAATTAATATACTTTGATTACATTAAAAGTTAACTTTGACCGGGTGATGATAAAAGTGGACATTGGGTACATTATGAATCGTATGAGAAATATGAATGATCTAGATGGGATTTAACCCTCCTAATTTTAGGAGCGATATTATTGGCCTCTTGTTTGAGTCAGACTAAGAAATGCACGGCCGTGCTCAAATGTTGATTTGATTTATTAGTCTACTCATCGATCCAGAAAACTAAGATTAAATTATGAAGAGGATGACACATTACATGCCTCGAGTTTAATCTATAATATTAAGGTTAAAGGGATTATATTACATGAAACATTATTCACGAAAGGCTTAATTGAATCACCGATTTAATTATTATTACTTGGGTGACAATGATGTATTACTAGATGCCGCTCATTGTTTACCAACGTAATAATAACCTACAGGGTCACACACAAAGAACGCTTGAAGGAGAAATAATTTAAATTATGAATTTAAATTTAATAAGTAATTTATTCTATTTATAATATTAATTAAGTATGACTTGATTAATTATTTAAATATAAAATGGAATTACTTAAACTAATTTTGAAATTAGTTATTAATTAATTAAGTGCGACTTAATTAAATAATAAATTGGAATTTCGGATTAGTATTTTATTATAATTGGATTATAATTAGAAAACTTATTTTCCTCTCTATATAAAATCTCAAAGAGGGCTGATTTTAATTATGAAAAAACATTTTTATATTAAAACCCTAGCCTCTTATGAGAGCAAGAAAAGAGAGAGAGAAAAAAGCAGTTTTCGGGTGCTAGTACACATCAATCCTTCAAGAAAAGCGTTCGTGTGGATACCGTAGAGTGTAGATCGCGAGAGCGGGATACATGGTGATTGAACAAGCTTTGGATCTCCATTAATCTTCCATTAATGAACTTTTAAAGCTTCTTAAGGTATTTGTTCTTAATCTCCGAATTAAATCTTTTGTTTTCGCATGGATCCTGCGGAGGGGTTTCGAATTTTGATTTATTTTTACGTTTTCCGTTGCGTTTATATGCTCGAAACCCTTCAATGGCATGATATGATATGGTAAACAGCGATTTAATGTTTTCAGAATTCTGATTTTGATTTTTTGATTTACACTTTATTTGATTTCTATGATTGGATCATGAGAAATATGATATGGTATGATATGTTAATGAAATATGAGATGTTCTTAATTGTTATATGAGCATGGTGATTGGTTATGGCCTAAAGACCCATAGGATAATGGTTTTGTTTTATGGTTTGGTTTCTAAATACGACTTGCATGTCGTTATTCCTTGTAATGTTTAAATCTCGAATGTAACTCGAGTTCTACTTGTAAGTTCAGTAGGATAGGTTGTTTTATTTATGTAATGTATATGAAGACATCCAAGATGGAGAACCAAAGAAGCATTACAAGGAGGCAAGCAAGGAGACAGGTTAAAGCTTGAAGACTTGTAACATTGTATTGTATTTTGATACCACCATAGATTGACCTTGATCTTTCCATTAGCTTGGAAAGATCACTTAGGTTGGGCCATAACCAAACACGTTTACTTTACGCACTTTACATATATGATGCATGTGATGTAGATATGTATGCGTAGATAATGATGCATGCTTTAATTAGATTAAACATGTATGGATTATATACGTCACCCATGCCATGTTTGCTAAACAAGATAAAATCTGTAACGATTCAAGATTTTAAAATTGAACAAAAACGAACATGAGATTCCTGTGTTTATGAAACGCAGAAATAAGTATGAATTTCAAATTTTGATATGGGGAGATTTTGTCAAAAATACAAGCAGCGCTTGTAAGAAAGACGGGTTTTAAGTGAGACCACTGTGACTCCTCCGACGGACTGGAAATCAAACCATTGATGAATTTTGATTTGAAGTACTTAGTTCAAGGAAAAATTGGGAATCTCTTGATGATGGGATCATGGTCGTTTTAATAATAACAAATCCCTAAAGTTAAAATATTAAGTCAATTAGATGCCTTCCAATGGGCAACACTCGTCAAGACCTAGATCGAGAAAGAGTGGGTTCGCCAAAGCAAAGCACTCCAATCTATCGTGGTAAGACGCGATGAAGTAAATGTGATACTTAACTGTTAGACCATTGGGTTAGACTTAACTAAGTTACCACAATAGGATTGTGAACTTAGAGGCATGGAGCTTGGTATGATTTATTAGATAAATGTGAACAAATGTTATTCTACCAAACTTTCCAAGAGTTATATATGATATAATTGACAAGAGTTGTCTACCTAAATAAATCATGTTTTGGGAGTAAAGCCAAAGCTGACCTTAAGCATGACGAAATATGGATCTTGGCTCACTAGAAGGATTTAGAGTAATGCCTTCCGAATTAATAGTTAGGGCTATTTATTTGATAAAAATAGTGGGAGGTATATAATGATATACCATAATCACTTAAACATAATAATTAATAAATTTGCAACCAAGATTAATTTTATGCACTTTAATATTGTAGTTATCAAATGACAAATAACACAAACAACTTCTCTATGCGATCAGTCCTTGAGAAGGACAAGCTGACAGGAACAAATTTCCTCGACTGATATAGGAGCTTGAGGATCGTCCTCAGGCACCACGATGTTAGTCAAATTCTTCCCTTACCTTTTATCTGAGAATGTAACATGTGCCGAACATAATGCTTATTGGAAGCAAATTGATGATTCGATTGCTGATGTTTCATGTCTCATGCTTGCAACTATGAGTGTTGAGCTTAAGAAACAATATGAGCATATGAATGCTTATGAGATATTTGAGCACCTTAAAAGATGTTTGAGGAAAAGGCTTGTCAAAAGGGATTTGACAATAGCAAGACACCATACACCTACAAGTAGGGAAAGTGAGATTCGGTTGGTCCAAATGTTCTAAAGATGATAGGGTATAATGAGTACCTTGATTATTATTATTTTGGGTTTCAAGATTGGTCTAGAGACTCGGAATGATTGTGCTATTAGAGGAAGAAGAACTACCTCTCTGGAACCTTGGTTTAAATTTGAGATTTGGATTCCTTCTAAATCTGATGTTTCCAAATTTCCTCACTATCATAGCCATTGACTCATCTTCCAATTGCTCAAGCTCTTCCATGGAATATAAGTCTCCATCAGATTGACTAGTTGATGTAAAGCCATATTCAGCCACAGTTACATCCTTGTCTGAACTGGAGGGTTGAGCAACCTTCACCTCCAATTTCTGAGTAACTTCTGCTACAAGTGCAGTAGACGTACTGACCAATTTTCCCGTTCAATAGATTTCCTTTTGTTGAATTTGCTCCAATTCATAGGTTTTCCGTACTCCATAGAGTCTTTCAAGTGAAATCTCACCTAAGTCTCTTGCTTCTCGTATGGTTGAAATCCCGTGTTCCAAATGAATTGGAAGTGTTAAAAGGAATTTCTTTTTGATCTCCCTGATGGTATAATGTTTTCCTTGAAAGTTCAGGTCATTGATCAATTTATTACATCTCTCAAAAACTTCAGATATTCGTTCCCCTGGATTGGACCTGAAGTGTTCATAAGAAGAGGTAAGGATTTCCATCTTGTTCTCCCTTACTTCCTCTGTCCCTTCATTAATGATTTCTATTGTTTCCCAGATATGCTTAGCATCTTTACAATTTAACACATGATTATGCATAACTGGATCCATACAGTCCACTAGGATTAACTACAGGCAAGCATCCAAGGAAGCATCTTCCTTTTCATCAACTCTATAATCTTTAGGCTCTTTGGGATACATCCTTGCAGCTTGAACAACCACATTATTCTCAATGCGTTCTTCATCAACAACCATTGGAATAGTTGGTCCTTTCTTCAAAACACCTAGGTACTTAGGATTTGCCACCTAAAGGAACAGAAGCATCTTATTCTTCCACATTGGATAATGTTCCTTGCAGAACTTGGGGATTTTAACTGTACCAACTTTTTGTGTAAGCATTTTGAGATTTGTTGTAGAAGAATAAAAATATGAAGGTTCTAGAAAAAAATCACGAAAATTGGATCTTTAATTAGTGTATCAATCAAAAGGCTCTTATGCTAATTGTTAGGTCCCGATAAGTTTGTAGAAGTGGGGTTGAATACAAACTATACTATTTTATCGAATTTGTTCATTTTAAGAATAAACAATTGATGAACAAATTATGGAGGAATTAAATGAAACAAAATTCAAGTTAAATATAAATTATATTAAACTTGAAAGGTGTTACAAATATTGTACAAATTACAAAGATTGAATCTCAAACTAATTAAAGCAAATCTAGAATAAATTCGACATGAATTTATCTATTTTTGTAATAAAAAGATAGAACGATAAATAGTAGTTCGAGAAAAGTTCTAGGGATCACTAGTACAGAATTGACCTACAGCGTCGCACTTTTAGCGTCGGTTCTAGAAGCAAGCGACACCTTTACATGTTTTATGCGTCGGTTGTTAGCATAATCGACGCCTATTGTCAGTTTTCCTTGATCTAAGGCATCGGTTGTCCACATTAACCGACGCTTATAACACTTTTATGCGTCGGTTCTACAAATGCTGACGTAATAGAGGATTTTTAGCATTGGTCGTTGTAACACCGACGCATTAAGTGCACTTTTTAGTGTCGCTGTTATGGAACCGACGCTATAGAGTGAATTTTTAGTGTCGGCCTTTGGGGAACCGACGCTGTAGAGTGCATTTTTGGTGTCGGTCTAGTGAAACCGACGCTATAGACTATGTTTTTTGTTTTATAAAAAATGATAAATTAATTCATATTTCTAATAGAGTAATGTATTTCCCATATCTACAAACCATCTACAAACCCATATCTATATTTCCCTCTCCTAACCAATTGTGCTGGGTTTGTTTTGTTGCATTTTGTTGACTCAATTATATATGTAGTAAAAAATTGGCATGAGGTTTTTGGACTTTGAGTCATCTATTTCGTAATTCTTTGTGAGAGCCCCTTCATGTTTTGAATATTTAGGCTAAATATGATTTGTTAGTCAAAAATGTTAATTTTGAGTTTTATTTATTGTACACATCAAATTTTGTACATAAATAATATAATTTTTTTTTGAAATAATATAATTTTTTTTTGAAATAATATAATTTTTTTTTGAAATAATATAATTTTTTTAAAATAATATTTCAATATTTTCATTACAGAATAAAATAATATAAAATATTTTCAATTTTTTTAAAAAGGATGTATAAGTTTGTTGTTTTGAAATTATTAAAAATATGAACAAGTAAAAAAGTTATTATATAAGTTCAATAATGATAAATTAATAATAAAATAACCAAACGCATAAATTATCTAATTTTAAAAGAAAACAAAAAACAGGGATTTTTGACTTGAAGTTCAAAAATGTCTTTGTGTAAAAAACAACTTAAAGCCATAAGTTGGTAAAAATGTACTTTTTTGAATAACTTATTTTATTTTTGTAATTTTATTTAATAAAAAATTATATTATCATTAAAATGTGCTATTTATTAAATTTATTTTTATTTTAATAATCCATAAATTAATCATAATACAAAATTACTCAAATAAATAATTTTTAATTTTTACTTATTATTTATTATTTAAAAATTTTAAATCATAAACAATAATTTTAATTCTCCAAGAGCCTGTTTATAAAAGCAGGGATCCCCAATTTCACCCTCACTGATCATCACGAGAGCCCTAATTTTCAATGTCACTACATCTCCATCTCCGTCTCTGTCTTCGTTCTTTTGTTCCTCATATTAAATTGAGTTTGGCCGATTAGAGCCCTAATTAAATCAATTTGTTAGAGCCCTAATTAAAAGCATCTTCATACTTCATCTTCGTTCGATTCCACGTACTCTCTCCTGTGATATCTTCATTTAAATGCATTTTTCACATATTCATTCCGCCTCCTTCATCCTTAAGGGAAGATTAATTGAAGCACTAGGTAATCTCTCTCTTGTGTAGATACATGCGAAATTTTAATAACATTCCATATTGTATATGGTATTGATTCATTAGGAACTGAATACATGTAAGGGTGTTAAGTACTTAATCATACTAGGGGTTTTCACCCCCACGATCTCTTCAATTTGTTGCAGTATATACTAGGGGTTTTCAATTAGCTACGGACTAAAAAGAGAAAGGAGTTCAAATTTTTTTAGTTAGATTTATATAGAGTTTCTTAATGTTTGAATGACAATTGTATGAATACTGGCCTTCAAATTGAATTGAGTTCTTGAGGTAAAAAGTTTGAGAATTCTCGTTAATTTTTTTAGCTTGTGTTTGATGGTCGTAAACACATTATTAGTTGATCCTCTAACAAAGTAGTGGTCTTGTATTTGAACTATGAATCTGGAAATTGTGGTGCTAAAAGAACACATGTAGGAAAAAAAATTACTTGATTTGAATTAGTGTGTAAAGAGTTAAGTTTTTTGATTGACGTAACGCGAAGTAGTCCAACTTAAGAAAACTGATTTTTATGATATAGGAGAGGTAGAGGCAGATGCAGAGGGACAACGACCGTGTCGTGCTTTACGTTTTCGATGATGTCGTGCACATTTTCGTCCAAATACAACTTTCTGCTTGTCATATTCATCTCTATGTCCTCCTAATTACAGATTGGCGAAGAGCTTGGAGATACATTTGATTATGTGGCTCCATCTTTTCCTCCAAGGTTCGATTTGTGTTTCTTTTACATGTAAACTTCTTTTTGTTTTCCTATATATATATGCTAACTGGTTGAAGTCCTTGTTGATCGTTTCTTTTCTTAAATTTTCAAGAAGTTTGTAGCAAAGTGGTTTAAGTCCTGGTTTAGATTTTCAAGATGGGTTGTCAAGTCAATATCACATTTTATCTCTAAAAAAGATGTATGTTGTAAATTAAACAGAGAGAGAGATACAAAACAGATGTTGGTGTTTGTTTGATGGTTTGAAAGTATATTAACACTTGAATTTATTTATATTAAGATGTTTCCTTGTTCGGAATTCTGAACTTCGAAATTCTTCTGAAATGAACTTTATTGAAACACACAAATATATTTATATTGCTAGTTATAAGTATCTTAACTGAATAAAAAATAGGTTGATTACATATATTATTATATGCAATAATAAGAATATAACAATGGAAACATAAAATTGTAATGCAAATTGTCAGTTTCGCTGCCTTTATCTGTTTTTAGGTTGTGTGTTATGAAAGTGTTGGTCCGTTGTCTTTCACCACCTTCTAGTCTTCAAGTGGCAATTTATTGCTTTTTGCTCTCGTCTATTTTTTAAAATTAGGACGGAGAAATAAAGTACTTGACTTTTTTGTTTCACTGACAATAGCACGTTCTTTTTACCGTAATTTCACCCAGTTTTTATGCGAGCATTCACAGTTTTACAGTTCCAACTAGTTGTGGTTTCTTAATTAGCCTGACAATGTTATTTCATTCTTCTTTCTACAGATTCAAGGACAGTGATGGCTGTTCTCGGTAAGAAGTTCTCTCTTGATTATGTTGTGAAATTTTGATGTATCTGATCTACTGGCATGGAATTTCTTATTCAATTTCAAATCTCCTGATGATACTATTTTAATCATTTTTAACATACAGTGGTGTTCAGTTTGGCCGTCTAACTGGTTGATATTCAATTTTAATTCTTTTAATGTGGAAAAAAATATCAACTTAATATGATATTCTAGTAGTGGGTGAAAACTATCAATCTATACTGGCATCAAGATTCAAGTGAAGTAGTACAAGTATAGTGCGACTACTGTTTCAGAACTGAGCTAAATAGTGTACTTGTTCTTCTTTGCACCCACGTATTTTCAACTTTAATTGTTGATATTATGCCGTATGCAAGCCCTGCTGAGTTAGTTGATGATGTAACTGGTGGGTTGAAGTTTTTGTAGTGATAGCTTCACTGTTAAGGATGTTATTTATCCCAGGGTGGAAGCTTTAGCAGCATCAATTTTACTTCCCCGGCCTCTAAATAGTGGAACTACTTTAAGGTATCTCAATTATGGGTGATTGTTCCAATTTTCTTTTCCTAGTTGAGAATTACCTCACTCCTCTTTTTGACAAGTTCAGTTTTGACAACTTACTATTTTACAAAGGAACTACTGCCTTACTGCCTGTTTCTTTTTACTTACTTTTCATGATGGACGTTTATTAGTGTTTATTTTTCATATATCTCATTCTGAGTTGTGAGAGAGATATCTCACCTCTCTCTTTATCTCATTGATAATCTCTTTGAACTGCAAAATAATACAAAATAGTTATACTATTTTGACTTTTGTAAATTCATTTTTTTTTTGCATTTAGAAGTTATAGTTCTTTTTTTTTTTTTGCATTTAGAAGTTATAGTTCAAGATACACGTGAATGTTAAATGCTTCAGTATTTCTATAAATTAAGTAGCATGATATATAAGGTTTTTGATTCCTCCGTACTCATTGTTGCAGTGTCATTCCCCTAACCAACACCAAGAAAAGAGCCAAGCAAAGCAGGTGGCAGTCTGAATTCAAGGAAAATGTCAAAATCGGAAGCAAAATTGAAGAACTTGATTTTGTAATATGAAACTATAGAAATTCTTCTATTAGTATTTTGAACATTAATGTACCGTTTATTCAAGTGTATGCTAGCAAAAATCCTTTAAATTTATTTCAATCAAGTTTGTGTTATATTTTTATTTTTTGTAGTTCATGTTTGTTGACAGGATCAAATATATATATAAATCAGGTTAAAATATTGAATAAAAATGACCAGAATTTTTTGAATTTTTTTAAAACTTTAGGCGTCGGTTACAAGGGTAAGCGACGCTAAAGACCAGCACCTAAGGCAACCGACGCTATTTGTCAACACTTATAGCGTCGACATTCCATACTACGCCCATTAACTGACGCTTTAGGCCTTTTTTGACCGACGCTGAAAGTCATTTTTGTACTAGTGTTTGTCAGTACTTATAGCGTCGGCATTCCATTTAACCGACGCTAGAATCAATACTTATAGCGTCGGTTGTCTAGACAACCGACGCTATTGTAGGTAACTATAGCGTCGGTTATTGTGCATTTTGCGTTGGTTGTTTAACCGACGGTAATGAATTTTAAGTGACGTTGTTTTGACCGATGCTATAGGTATATTACCTATAGCGTCCCCTACATAAACTACGCCTTTTAACCGACGCTATAGCTCTTTTTGACCAATGTTATAGGCCCATTCTGTACTAGTGGATAAAGATCCGCTAGATAGTCAAAGTAGAACAAGTAAATGATTTCTAGTGGCTTGGATATAACACTTCAAACTAGAATTGATTTACTGATCAAAAGAAATGTCTGCGGCAGTTCTTGAGCTATTGGACATAAACTTTTCTTTGTTAAAATGATATGTTCAGTCCTTCACTTTCTGTATTGATCTTCTTTTTATATTAATCAAACTCTAATCACTTGCAGGTGCATAGGATTAAAGTGCAGAAAGACTATCCTAATAGACTTAGACTTAGAAAGACTATCAATAATCATTAAAAATACTATAAAATAGACTTAGGGGCCATTTGTTAAATCTGAACAATATTTTCTGAAAGAGTAAAATTCTGAATGATTGATTAATCTGAATGCTGAACAAATGATGTTATTTGTTAAATTAATATTTCTGAATTTCTAAATGATATAATTTAGATTCTTTTTAAACTTAATTGATCAAAATTTAATTAAATCACTGACTTAGAAGTTATCATAATTAAAATATAATAAAATTTTAACTAATAAACTAGTATAAGTCTACACTATATTATTAAACTTGAAACATTTAAATTATTGTAGTCGATCAGTACGATATCTTTAATAAAAAATTTAATTTTTTTGAAGGGGCTTATTATTTAAAATTTATAGTAAAGAATTATACTATTTTATAAGTTCATTCTAATTAAAACTTATATAAAAGTTTAGTTTTTTTTGTAGGGTACAAGTATTTAGTTTAAACGCATCTTTATTGTTTACTTATTTTAATAGATATAATAATTTTTAAATCTATTCTACTTGAATAATTTATTACGATAAAGGTAGAAACCTAAAGGTGTACTAAAATTAATTGTTAAGGCAGGGGAAAATTATAGAAGACAAAGATTAGTACATGGATGGTTTAGTTAGATTTTTGAGAGTCAACCGTCCACATGATTTTCGAGTCGTGCAGATCAATAAAAATTTACCCAAACAGTCTAAACAATAAAATTAGTACTCATTCAGTTCATCCTGACTCATTCACCCATTAACAAATGGGCCCTTAGAAAGACTATGAATAACCGTTAAAAGACTATGTGACAAACTATCATTATCTAGCAAGACTTTCAGAAAGACTATCTTTGAACTACAAAGACTATCGGTATGACTATCGAGGATAGTCTTACTAGTTCAAATTTAGTCTTTCCAGAATTAGTTTTAATTCTAATTTAATTAACTTCTTAAAAGAATTAATTTATTAACTAAATTAATTAAATGATATAGTTAATTAAAGGAGAATAAAATCCAATTACTTGAAAGTAGAAATTGTTCTGTGAACCACTTAAAATAATGAAGAAACTCCACTGACTGACGTTGACACTCATGTACTATCTGGTTCATGAGTGACTAACTTCAATGACTGTTCTTCATCTTTGACTTTAAGTTGTGTTTCTCTTTTCTTTAAAACCCTTTCATAAAACACTATAACCTGTACCCTTGTTGTCACACTCCCAAAATTGTTTGTCTTTATAAAAAATCAACTTCCTTGAATACTTCACTGAGGCTTGATCAAATAAATGAGCTTCTTTCAATGTAGAATAACTTCAAGTCTGTAGATGACTTTTAATCTCATTCTTTTGACTGATATGATCATCTGAGATTCCTGTGACAATTGAATTATTATTTACTTATTACAATCTTGTTTAAGTTGAGTTGTATCCTCGATGTTTACAAATAGGCCTATACATATGCCTTTCAGGGGGCATGACCCTTGCTCATAAAATCACTCGTCTAGGCTTCTATTGGCCCAACATGTTGGTTGATGCGAAAGAATATGTAAAAAAATATGAACGATGCCAAAAACATTCGCCTGTTGTGAGAAAACCTCCTGGGATGTTGACATCCGTTAACTCACCTATTCCGTTTTCCATGTGGGGAATGGATATACTTGGTCGCTTTCCAGTAGCAAGTGCGCAAAGAAAATTCTTGATAGTGGAAATTGACTACTTCACCAAGTGGATTGAGGCTAAACCTTTAGCCAAGATACCCACCAGACAAGTGATGCAATTTCCATGGAAAAGTGTGATGTGCAGATATGGAATTCCACGGATCCTAGTTACGGATAATGGAAAATAGTTTGAAAATGAAGACTTCAAAAATTATTGTGAGGAGAATGACATTGAGCTAAGTTTTACTTTCGTTGTTCATCCTCAAGTAAATGGACAGGCCGAGGTGGCCAATCGAATTATCCTTGATGGACTTAAGAAGAGAGTTGAACGCTCAAGGAACACTTGGGTGGACGAGTTGCTCCCCATACTTGGGCATACCGTACCATTTGTAAGGTTACTACTGGAGCAACTCTATTCCTATTATCTTATGGAGCAGAAGCGGTGGTGCCGGTGGAAATCACCCACACCTCTCCAAGAATAGAATCCTTTGAGCCAGAATCAAATGAAGAAGGCATGAGGTTGGCTCTTGATCTGATTGATGAGGTCAGATATGAAGCAAATGCCAAGATTGTGGAACATCATAAGCGATCATCTTTCTACTACAACCTAAGGGTTAAAGAAAGGTTCTTCCATCAAGGAGATTTAGTTCCCAGAAAGATTGAAGCATCTGGTGTTGGATAGAAAGGAAAATTAGCCCCAAATTGGGAAGGGTCGTATCGAGTCAAAAATGTGTTTGGGCGAGGCTCGTATAAGCTCGAAACCCTCGAAGGGAATGAAGTGCCAAGAACTTGGCATGCTTCAAACTTGAAGGTTTATTGTGTTTCGTGAAATCTTGAATGGATCCACTATTAGGACAAGAAGAAATAAGGTCGAGAAAACCATTTTGAGCTTTTAAGCTCTTAGTAGAAAGTAGAATATTATGTAAGGGCTTTGCCCCATTTCATCATTTATAAAGGAATTTCCTTTTAAAGTTATTTATGTTCTATGTTTGTTTATCTATACCAAGCTACGATAATCAAGAAGCCAAGTATCGAAAAGATACTTAAAAATATTTGTTCTTAAAGATTACAAAAGTAGTTGATCATATTAGATGCAATCAGAAGGCCAAGGCATCTTTGTCTATTAAGTTGCAACGAAGAAAATTACTTATTCCCAACGTTCTAAACTATTTACAAACCTTTGATATACCGAGTTCCTAAATATTAAAAAGGCATTCTTGGTTCCTGCAATTCTTGTAGACTAAAAATTAAATAAAAAGTTACTAGAATATTTTTGTATAGAGTTGTAACACCCTCTTCATTGTACATATTCAACCTTTTAAAACCCACTATGAAGCCATCTTTTGGCAGCTATCCGCATGGAGAAACATTGACTTGGGACGAATATTTTGCGCAAAGAGTATCAATAACAAAATTGAGACTTTTAGTAAAAAAGGGCTTTACCTACCGGATAATTCCTAACGCAACATTTCCTACCAGCCATTACCTACCGAGGTTCTCGTCAAAGGACCATTTTATACCGCACACATTGTCGTTTTGGTAGAAGCATTTCCCACCACTCGTTTGCGGTAGGAAATGGGTGGTACATTCAGCACAACAAGGAACGTGTGGCCTGAAGTGTCAGGTGGACATTTCATGAGTGTCACGTGGACATTTCATACCACCGAATCACATTTTCTACCACCTTGCATTTTTTAAATTAAATTTTATTAGATTTAGGGGTTCAAATACGGTATATCAAACATTTTTCTTTTTTTTGATGATCCAACGGTATGAATGTGAACATCTTGAATTATCATGTACTGAAACAATTATAATTTTTCAACTTTATTTTCAATGATTATAATGAAAAAACATGTTTAAAAATAAATAATTATCACAAAAATAAATAAAAACCACTTAAATTTCATAAATATATTTTCAAATGTCATTATACATACCAACCAACACTACACCAAAAATGACCTATTGCAACCTCAAAAAAGTGTATTGTTAGACCCCAAAAATGTTACAGTAGATATTTATGTAACGTTTTGGCCAAAATTCGGCGTTACATTTGCTGGCGTTGCCTATGGCCTCTATTGCAACATTATGTGTACTTGTTGCAACATTTTTTGAAATATTACAATAGCAATTTTTTGTAACACTTTTGTCTGTTTTAGTATCATTTTTAAGGTGTTACAATAGACTAATGCAACACTTGTTTGCAACATTTATTAAGTTAAAATGTTACAAAGTCAGTTTATTGTAACATTTTAATGCAACATTTTGATGCATTTTGCATTACTTTTTGGTTTTTTTGCAACAATTATCTGTAACATTTTGACTAGTTGTTCATGATCCTTATGTAATAAAAATGATTGCAACAACTATCCCATTTTAAAAAAGTGATTGCTTTTCTACTTGCTTACATAAAACTGGATGAAAGGGAAACACAAACAGAAAAATTCATAAAATCTATAACTACGTTTGAATAAAGTTAACTACAACCATTCGAAACATGATGCAATAATACCATTAACACCACTCCTGCAACTAACCACTCTCAAAACTTCTAAATGTTAAACACCTGAACCATAACCACCACTGAGGGTGTACAATACACAAGGGACGGACATAAGTTCTGCATCAAGCAGCAGCTCCATCGAGAAGCATCTGATCGAAATGCTAAACACCTGACATACCAGGAAGAGAATCAGAAAATAAGAAAAAGATCTAGGAGACGACAGGGCAGATAAGCGATGCATAGAAAGTCTTAATCAGGTTAAAATTATCTTAGAAATATTACCATGTCCTTTGCCTACTCTTCTCAGCTGAGCAACGTATTCAAACATCTTCTTGATTGCTTTCACCTTAATTAAAACAAGAAAACGTAAAATTTTCATCAGTTTAACGCCATCAGCCATAGTGCTAAAGCTGGACAAAGAGAGGCACTTGGGAGGATCTGGTAACACACCTGCTCGGTCAGAAACTCGCTTTCAACAAAATCAGCCAGTTGGACATCATTGTTTCGACTTGCTACCTATTGTCACAAGTTAGAGCATAGTAATGAAATACACCAAAGTAATGAAATACACCAGACATTTCACAGTCACCGCCACCAGACTTGAGTGCTGGATGTCACTAACAAATACTTTAACTGAATGTCACAAAAAAAAAAGACCTATCTAATGTCAATAAAACACAGGCTGAAAAAATGAAAGTGTGTGGTCTTTTTTACCTCATGCAAGTGTAGAAGTTTTTCATTCGTCATTTTCTCCAGACAACGCAAGTTCCATCGCTGTATAGTTCAAGTGCTCAAGTTTAGATCAATTGCTTTGAATTCAACATCATATGTGCACTAGATATAACACTTCTAAAAGTTGTAGGCAGACATAGGTTACAAAGGTACCAAAGCCGCATGGTCGAGTTTGCATTAACCACATTGACACTTAGTTATTGACTTATTTCAATGGTACTTATTCACTCAACCAGGTAATAAGATAAAGTTTTAAAATCTATGCATATATTATATTCAAAACACAACAAAAGCACTCATAACAGATACTATAATTTAAACATGATTTAAGTATGCATTACATTAACGCAAAAGATAACGTCCTGGTATAATCATCTGACGTATAGGAAAAGGCTGCTCCAACTTCATCCTCTGGAGGTTGTAATACATTGTGGAAAAAAATGTTGACAGAGTCAAAATAAAACTGGGGACGAGGTGAATTGTGATCACCATCAAATTTGATGATGTTCTTGTCTCCCTGGCCAAATCAGGTGTTCAGCACAAGTTCCAGCAGAAAAACAAGTGGAAACTCTCTCAATTGAAGTAAATCAAAATGATTACATATTTACAGCGATGCAGTCAAGTAGGAATTACAAAAGATATATTCATCAGGGAAGATGACATAGCGCCCCTTTGGGTTAACTTAAGAAAGTTACTTATAACTTAAAGTGAAAAGTGGTATTTTTAACTTTAAGTTTGATATATCTGTTTGGCTAATGTTACTTAAAGTGAATTAATTTAATAGACTAAAAAATAAAAATATATATTTTTAAACAAAATAAAAGTATAAAGCACAATTACATGCAAAATATAAAATATGAGCTAAAAGGTCATTTAAATATAAAGAGTTTGATAAAGTAAAACCAATATGACACCTAATTTAAAGTACACTTTTAGTTTTAGACATGCAATATGACAAATAAGGGGAAAGGTGCCAGTAAAACATAACTGCGAACAAATAATACCAATAAAGGTATTTATAAATGTTTACCACATATGCATTAAATATGCGATCAGAATGGTGTGGTTGTATGAAATCGTCATCAATGGCATGTCCAAATAAAACTGGAACAAAGGAAGACTTTGCAACCTACAAGAAGAAACTTATGCCGTCAGTCAAAACAATATACCAATATCAATTTTAGGTACTCAGGCAAGAATGAATGTGAGACTACAAATCAGCTCATCCTGCTTAAGGATTCAAGTTAATTAAGAAGCATTTATATAACAATAGATGAAAACCTTGATAGTGTTCAGTTCCTCTATGTCGAATTTTGCCTTCTTCAGAATTGATCTTCGCATGTACTGGATAGCAAACTTGATCTATTTGGGAAAAGAATAAGAACAAAAAGAACATTACAATACTATAGATTTTGGGAGAAATTACTAAAGTTTATTACCAATGAAGTTCTCCAAAAGAGAACTCAAAAGGATCATCAACACTGACCCTTGTTTTCAGCGTCTCCAATAAAACAAACAACAAACTCAAAAAACAAGTAAACCTAAACTGCATTTGAACGCATATTTGGAAGTCCCTGAGCTCCAAAAAAAATGACAATAATTATCGATTCAACAAAGATCGATTACTGAGCAGAATAAAAATATCCGCATATCAATACCCGTGGGAAAGATTTAGAGGATTTGCATTTGGACCACCATGAGGAACTGTTGTTTGTGGTGCTTGTGGCTGTGATGGAGGGTTTACAGCTTGACCACCAGCAGGTGCTTGTGCCACAACAAGAGCTACAGCTTGACCACCAACAGGTGCTTGTGCCACAATAGGAGCTACAGCTTGCTCAGGAATGCCCTAAAATTGTTAATTCATAAATAGAAAAAATGAGTGGTACTATAAACAGCAAGACAGAATGTCTATAATTATAGTTTATCAAAGTAAACAGAAAGTAGTAAACAAATATCAGTAGTTAGCCCTATTTGGGAGGAGTTTTCCACGTTTATCAAGACGAGCTCAACTTACTCGTGTTGATCTATGTAATTTAGTACTAACTGAACTATTTATCTAGGGTAAGATCAGTCTGATTTCTCTTGTCATTTAGTATTGTCTTAACATAGTCACTCTATTCATTGCATACGCATATCAAAAATAGTAAAAACAGTAAGATGAAAACTGCCGGGATAAAAAAAAAGCAAAGATCCACAGCTAACATTAGTTAAACCTTTAAGGAGGAATCAAGCTTCCCAGCCAGAGCAAGCAAAAATGTAGCCTTCCCAGAACTCGGAATTCCAAAATAGCGAACATCAAAACTAGTCCACATAAAAAGTTCTCACAAATTAAACACAAAATATAAGTAAACAGAAACTAGAAATTCTCAAATATCACAATAATAATTAAAAACCCGTTAAAACTTCCTAATTAACACAAAATTCCTACTAATTTAATACTAATACCACAAACAAAAACTTCACATATAAAAAAATCATGAACATAAATAATCGAAGATTTTCACATTTATACGTATATATACACATGTATAATCCAATATAAATGAAAAAGATGGATACCTTACATCTAATTGAATCTGTAATTGAATCTTTACCCTAGCTGAAGCTCCAATCAGTTTTGGGGTTTTTGGTTCTCTAATCAGTTTTAGGGATTTGAGAGAGGTGTGGGAGATGAGAGAGAGAAATCAGAGGTCGATAGAGAAAGAGATATACCAGAGGTTGAGAGAGAGAGAGATGTTGAAATATAATTCAAAGTTCAACGTGGTATTTGATATTAGTATTTTCATATTTCAGGGTTTGTTTGAGTCAAATAAGTTGTGGTTACTGCTCCTACAATTAAGCTAGTTAGTGGGTGTTGTGGGTTTATCCAGTAATCTGTTAGTTGCTAGAATTTCTCTATTCCTGTTATGATGTAGCCTATATAATTAGGCACGTATTATTTGCTTTTAATGCATTGCAGTTCATGAATAATAAGACTATTACTTAGGTCTTTATTCTCTCTGGTATTCTATTGTAAGTTTTCCCAACAAATTTGGTATCAGAGCTAAGGTTAGTAATCAAAGTATATACACGAGAGTTGAGCGTACACCCTCCGATTCATTCCAATGGCAGGTAACGGGAGCAGTTTGAGTGCAGCACAACCACTCATTCCAGTTTTCAAAGGAGAGGGCTATGAGTTCTGGAGCATACGAATGAAGACTCTACTTAAGTCTCAGGAACTTTGGGACACAGTAGAGAGTGGGTACAAAGCGACGGATGAAGAACACAAATTGAAGGAGAACAAGAAAAAGGATTCTAAGGCGTTAGTCATCATTCAGCAAGTAGTGCATGACAGTGTTTTCTCGCGCATTGCAGCAGCGGGTACATCAAAGGAGGCCTGGTCAATCTTGCAGAAAGAATTTCAGGGTGACTCTAAAGTGAAGGTGGTGCGGCTACAATCTCTTCGACGAGATTTCGAGAACTTAAATATGAAGAATAATGATTCAGTCGCTGATTTTTTGTCAAGAGCAATGGCAATAGTCAGTCAAATGCGTTCTTTTGGGGAAACAATAACGGATCAGACCGTTGTTGAGAAGGTACTTCGCAGCTTAACTCCTAAGTTCGATCATGTTGTAGCAGCCATTGAAGAATCTAAGGATCTCGCAGTCTTTAGTTTTGATCAGCTAATGGGATCTCTTCAAGCACATGAGTCAAGAATTAATAGATCACTTGGAAAGAATGATGAAATGGCATTTCAAGTGAAAGTCTCGGGAAAACCAAGTGAAACTAATCGTTCAACTGAAAACGGTCAAGGCCGAGGTGTTTTTCGTGGGGGCTTTCGTGGTGGTTTTCGTGGACGTGGACGTAGAAGCTATCGAGGAAGAGGCAGATATGATAGAGATAGGCAGTCCAGTGAGCAGAAAGATAACAAGAAAGGCATTCAGTGTTATAACTGCAAGGGATATGGTCATATGAAGGCTGATTGCTGGTACAGGGACCAACATGCAAATTATGCAGCAGAAAATGATGAAGAGGGTAAGCTTTTTATGGCTCTTGTAAGTACTAATCCAAAAGCATGTGATGTATGGTTTGTAGATAGTGGTTGTTCAAACCACATGTCAGGAGATCGGTCTATATTCAAAGACCTCGATGAGTCACACAAGCTAAAGGTGCAACTTGGAAATGGAAAAGACTTGCAAGTTGAAGGGAAAGGTACCGTGGGTCTCGAAACTGGTCATGGTAAAGTTAAAAATATTCATGATGTTCAGTTTGTACCAAATTTAGGATACAATTTACTCAGTGTCGGACAATTAATGGCTGGTGGGCATTCTGTGTTGTTTGACAATGATACTTGCATCATTAAAAATAAGTTAACAGGGCAAGTGGTGGCAAAAGTTTTGATGGCACAGAACAATACATTTCCGTTGGAACTTTCAAGCAACGAAAGCATGGCTCTTGTCACGGATGGAGCAGACAACTCTAAGTTATGGCACTTGCGTTACGGGCATCTTAATATCAAAGGTTTACAATTGTTGAACAACAGAGGTATGGTTTTCGGATTACCCAAAATTAATTCTATTACTCTATGTGAAGGTTGCATTTATGGCAAACAATGTAAGAAACCATTTCCTGTTGGTAAAGCTTGGAGGGCTTCAAAATGTTTAGAATTGATTCATGCTGACTTATGTGGGCCTATGCAAACTAAATCATTTGGTGGGAGTCGTTATTTTTTACTCTTTACTGATGATTATAGTCGTATGAGCTGGGTTTATTTTTTGGAGTGTAAATCAGAAACATTTGAGAAGTTTAGGCATTTTAAAGCAATGGTGGAAAAACGAAGTGGAGCCTGTATCAAAATTCTTCGGACAGATCGTGGGGGAGAATTTATGTCCAGAGAATTCAGTTCATTTTGTGCAGAAAATGGCATCCAAAGGGAGTTAACAGCACCTTATACTCCGGAGCAAAATGGTGTTGCTGAGCGAAAGAATCGGACCGTTGTAGAGATGGCCAGGAGTATGATGAAAGCAAAGGGGCTCTCGAACCAATTCTGGGCAGAAGCAGTTGCAACGTCCGTTTATTTACTAAATCTCTCCCCAACAAGGGCAGTCATGAATCAAACACCGTATGAAGCTTGGAAAGGCAGGAAACCAACTGTAAGTCACTTAAGAGTTTTCGGTTGTGTTGCTTATGCTTTGGTGAATTCACAAGTACGTCAAAAGCTTGATGAAAAATCAGAAAAATGCATATTTGTTGGTTACTGTATCGCATCCAAAGCATATAGATTATATAACCCCTTGAATGGAAAAATCTTGATCAAAAGAGATGTAGTTTTCGCTGAAAATGCAAGTTGGGATTTTTGTGAAAGTGATGGAAAGGTGCAGGAGGTTCAAATGCCCATGCATCATGTTTCGTTGTCTGATGAAGGGACAAAAGATACTGAAGAATCAGTTTTTGAAACCTCAAGAGGAAGTGTATCGCCAAGTAGAGACTCTACGTTCTCTCCAAAACAAACTTCAGATGAGATGGAACCAAGGAAGT
The DNA here is from genome assembly GCA_030848705.1 of Heracleum sosnowskyi. Lineage (NCBI taxonomy): Eukaryota > Viridiplantae > Streptophyta > Magnoliopsida > Apiales > Apiaceae > Heracleum > Heracleum sosnowskyi. Next base: position 107,671,062 of record CM061240.1, on the reverse strand, counting down.
TTAGGCCACTGGTGGACATATATGAGGCATGCCAATTTGCTCTTGCTGTTTCAGACCCTTTAACCTATGGAGAAGCATCTGCAAAAGAAGAGTGGAAAAAGGCAATGATGGAAGAAATGTCATCAATTGAGAAGAACAGAACGTGGGAGTTGGTGGATTTGCCGGAAGGGAAGCATGCAATTGGTTTAAAGTGGGTCTTTAAAACAAAGTTTAATGCTGATGGAAGTATACAGAAACATAAAGCACGGCTCGTGGCAAAAGGATATGCACAACAACAAGGTGTTGATTTCGAGGAAACTTTCTCGCCAGTAGCTCGGTTTGAGACTGTGAGGATTGTTCTTGCACTAGCTGCACAACTACAGTGGCCAGTTTATCAACTCGATGTCAAGTCAGCATTTCTCAACGGTGATTTAAAAGAAGAAGTGTTTGTTACTCAGCCAGAAGGGTTTGTTATCAAAGGCAGTGAAACCAAAGTATACAGGTTGATTAAGGCGTTGTACGGACTAAGGCAGGCCTCTCGAGCATGGTACACCAAGATTGATAATTATTTTGTTAAAAATAATTATCGAAGGAGTAACAACGAGCCCACTCTGTATGTGAAGAATGAAGGTACTGATTTCATCATTGTATGTGTATATGTTGATGATATCATATATACTAGTTCTTCAAGTAAAATGTTGGATGAGTTCAAGTTGCAAATGAAGAGCAAATTTGAAATGTCAGAGATGGGGTTGCTACACTATTTTCTTGGTCTTGAAGTGCAGCAAAGTATTGATGGGATTTTTATCTCACAAAGAAAATATGCTAAAGATCTTCTTAGCAAGTTTGGTATGCTTAACTCTAACATCGCTGATACACCAATGAATTTTAATGAAAAATTGCAGCAAGATGATGGAGCAGAGATGGCTGATCCTAAAAAATTCAGAAGTTTAGTTGGTGGTTTAATTTATTTAACTCACACTCGTCCGGATATTGGATATTCTGTTGGTTTGATTTCCAGGTTTATGCAACAGCCTTCAAAAATCCATTTTGGTGCAGCAAAGAGAGTTTTGCGTTATATTGCAGGAACTATGGGTTATGGAATTATGTATTCAAGAGTCTCAAATTTAAGGCTATGCGGATTTACAGATAGCGACTGGGCAAGTTCATTGGATGATAGGAAAAGTGTCTCAGCAAGTGTGTTTACTCTGGGATCAGGGGTTATTACTTGGAGTTCAAAGAAGTAGCCAATGACAACCTTGTCATCGACCGAAGCTGAGTATGTTGCTGCTACATCAGCAGCTTGTCAAGCTATCTGGCTTAGAAGATTGCTGGCAGAGATTAATCAGGAGCAAGAAGGTGCAACTGAGATATTCTGTGACAATGTAGCTGCAATTTCCATGTCAAAGAATCCAGCCTTCCATAGCAGAACAAAACACATCGACATTCGCCACCATTTTATTCGTGATTTGGTAGCGGAGGAAAAGATCACATTGGAGTACTGTAGCACACATGAGCAGATGGCTGATATACTAACAAAGTCTTTGTCCAAGGAGAAGTTCTGCTACTTCAGAAGGATGATGGGTGTTCGAAACTTTGAATTAAGGGAAGGTGTTGAAATATAATTCAAAGTTCAACGTGGTATTTGATATTAGTATTTTCATATTTCAGGGTTTGTTTGAGTCAAATAAGTTGTGGTTACTGCTCCTACAATTAAGCTAGTTAGTGGGTGTTGTGGGTTTATCCAGTAATCTGTTAGTTGCTAGAATTTCTCTATTCCTGTTATGATGTAGCCTATATAATTAGGCACGTATTATTTGTTTTTAATGCATTGCAGTTCATGAATAATAAGACTATTACTTAGGTCTTTATTCTCTCTGGTATTCTATTGTAAGTTTTCCCAACAAGAGAGGCGTGAGAGGGATTGTGTTTTTGTGTAATTAAATTTTATTTTGTGAGGGATTGTGTTTTTGGGCTCTGGTACGAAATATTTCGGTGCCAATTTCTAGCCCGCCCAGCCAAAGGTTTAAATTCCGGCCTTTAAATTTTGGTCAATTTAATTAAAAACGTAATAGGTATTGTAACGCTTTTTTAAAAGTATTGCAATTGTCAAAATGATACTTCCGCTTGTAACACTTTTCAATTTTATATAACGTTTTTTAAAAGTGTTACAATAGATTAGCAAGTCATTTGTTTATAGCAACACTTTATGCAACACAAACCTAGTTTGTGGTTGCAATAGGTCAAATATGGTGTAGTGCAATCTACTAGACTCAAAAAGTTTGATAAAAGAAAGTGTTAAAAAATAATTCTTTACAAAGTTGAAAAGCATATGTTTAAGGTTGAGGGATAGAAATTTGGGGATTAAATTAGGGTTACAACAATCTTTTAAAAAAAAAATATTTTAGGGTGATCCAACCATACACATGTGAAGATCATTTTCAAATTGTTATGTATATGAAAAATTCTAATTCTTCAACTTCATTTGAATTGATTTTATAATGAGAATATTTAATAATTCTGAGTAAGGATATGCTTAAATCAATTCTAGAAAATCTCTTGCACAAATAACATCTTTTATGTAATGGTTGGGGTGTGTAATTTGGTTGTGGAGGTCCAAGTTTCAATTCTTTGAGTAATTAACCTTTTCTTTTTTGCTAAGAAGGCCCAAAATTTCACGAAAAATTCAAAAATGGCGCCCAAACATATTTCCTGCCGCAATTCATAAATATTTTTCAAATGTCATTTTACCTACTAACCAACCTACTCAACTAAAAGAATTTGACAAAAAAAAAGTTTTAAAATAACAACTCTTTACAAAGTTGAAATTTAGGGTTTGATTAGGTTACATCAATTTATTTATTCTAATTATCATAATTAAATTATCATGTATGCAAAATTTAGAATTTTTCAACTTCATTCGCACCGATGAATGAAAATCATATTCTAACCATATAGAGTATTGATTATGTTATATGTACTTTAGATAATATTTTATATAATAAACAACTTGGTGTGGGGGTATGAGAGTGTCCTTTTTTGTGGAGGTTAAAGGTACTATACTTGTGAAATACAACATTTTTTGAACAAAACTGAAAACCTAGCGAAAATTGGTAGGAAATAGGTCACATTTTTATGAAAAATTGAAAAGTAACGGCCTTTCCGAAATTTGAAAAAATGGCGCCCAAACTAAAAATTATAAATTTTTGCCAAAACTCAAAACCTACCGCATATTGGTAGGAAATCACTACAAGAAAAATCTATTCACACAAGTGAATATGTCCGTTGTCTATTGCCCCTAAACCGATGACTATTGACATGCAAATACCTAAAGAGGTCCCTTAATCAGGTATGGCTGAAACTTTAAAACCCCATGACTCTTGTAATAGAGATATATCACTTCCTCCTTACTACAGAGATGAAGGATTAAACCCTTCAATAACAAAACTTGGTGGATCGGTGTTCAACAGTAAATAGAATGAAAAATAACAGTATTAACGGAATTTTTCATTTCAGGTAAATTATTGGTGTAGTTCTATGTTAAAATTTGTTCGGAGTACCAAGTAGTTAGCTCGAATATGAAGAATAGTAATCATTTACATGATAAAATCAATACTCACATCAACAACATGTATTTCCTGATCCCTTTATTTCTTCTGATCTTTCTTTTCAGGGATCCGAGGATTTTTAACAAATATTGTACCTTTTACTTTTTCAGCAGATATATAAACTTCTCGTGCAAGCAAGACACATTCATTGTCAACAATTTCTTCAACATGAAACCCCACTATTATACATCCTTTTTTCTCTATCTTCAACCTCTTGTCTTCTATTTAAGGTTGTACGAATGTTGTGGATAGTTACAATTATGTTATCTAGTGATATATCATAGCTCCAGTTTGTTTGAATTTGCAGACTGCCTAGTGAGCATCTTAGGTATTTTGTTAACCTGCCTGCAGATTACAATTCAATATTCTCACACTTAAAATAGTCTAAACTCTAAACCCAAAAGGCAAAAGAGTAGGAAACCACAACTTGGTAACTACTATAATTAAAATGATATTTAGTTTTAATTTTTTAGATTACAGAGTGGGTGTGGGTGACTTTTAGTTAAATTTGTTACGGAAAATGTCAAGCATTTATTGTGCTGCACACGACATAAAAGGTAGTCACTGTTGCTTGCATTTTCACCAACTTCCCCCACCCCTCCCCATTCTTCCTTCTCGTATATAAATATGTTAAGGCAGGAATAGGCCCAACCCACCCCATTCTTCCTCATGGTATATAAATATGTTAAGGGAGGAATAGGCCAATCAAAGAAACCTCAATATTCAACCAACAACCATATGTGCTAACCACTACATTAGAAATTGAACTTGAGAACTTATTACTAATTCTATTTCAAGAATTACTAATGTTAAGTAAACATTTCATCTAACAACACTCCCGTCAGTCATTTATGATTGATCAAATAGACACCAGATTTCACTAAAATTTCAAGGTGTTAGAGTTTGTTTACCAAGATGGTCTAGTCCAATTTTCAATTATTAAGTGGCGATCTCGTCCCATTTTTGGGCCCATCAAAACGAAATATCAATATTTTCAATAAGAATCCAGAATATTGGTGGATAAGAGGGATTCGAACTTTAGATCTACCAGAGCTCTCATACCATGTTAAATTCAAGGTGTTGGAGTTGGACGTATGGGGATTATATCATATCATTAACACTTCAATCTTTGAGGCATAAACAAAGGTGCACTATTAATAAGCACTATATATTTAGGTACTCGGAAAAACACCAATACAAATGCACATTAATTAGGTAAACCTTGTATCGCTCATTCTCCCATTTTCCATTAACCCATATTAAGCTTCAGATCCAAAGGCATAACTAACAATTTGTCACTAAGAAGTGGGAGGGAGGGATGGGGTTGTTTGAACTTTAATACATATTAATATATATATATATAGAGAGAGTTGTCCCAAAATATGAGTGTTCAGTTTGTGCTAGAGGTACATGTCCTCTTTACTCTTGATGATATATGTTGGAATTTAATCTAAACGGCTAAGTTAGTTTATATTTATATTCTCAAAAATCTGGTATCAGAGCTTCGACCTTATCAGTTTATGCCAAAATATATGCCCAAGGCGACGACGATGGAGACAAACAAGAGCAAAGAAAATTCTGTTGGTCTGAGTTATCCAATGCTAACCAAAGTTAACTACACAGCATGGTCCTTGAAAATGAAGGTATTTATGCAAGCTCATGGTGTGTGGGAGGCTATCGATCCTAAAGATCCTAAGGCAGATGTTGAAGAAAGAACAGACGAGTTGGCACTGGCAGCAATTTACCAAGGGATTCCAGAGGAAATATTATTGTCATTCTCCGAGAAGAAAGCGGCAAAGGAAGCATGGGAAGAAATTAAGATGGTATGTTTGGGTTCAGATAAGGTGAAGAAGACAAGGGCTCAAACACTAAAAGGAGAATTTGAATCACTAAGCATGAAAGAGACAGAACAGCTTGATGATTTTTATACGAAACTATACGGGTTGGTTACTAATATTCGAACCCTGAGAGAGAAAGTGGAAGAGGCATATGTGGTGAAAAAGCTACTACGAGCAGTTCCTACGAAGTTTCTCCAGATTGCATCTACTATTGAGCACTTTGGAAACATTGAAACAATGTCTGTAGAGGAAGTAGTTGGTTCTTTCAAGGCACACGAAGAAAGACTTCGTGGTCAATCGGAATCCAATGAGGGAAATCTGTTACTCACGGAGGAGGAATAGAGAAAAAGGGAACATAACAAAGACGGACAACTTTTACTCACCCGCGAAGAGTGGTTGAAAAAGACTAGTAAGGAAGGGACTCGAGGAAATGATGAAAATCGTCTGAACATAAAGGGGAGTGGTTGCAGGAAGAAGTCTACGTGAGTCAACCAAAGGGCTTTGAGAAGGAAGGGGAGGAACATAAAGTGTATAAGCTCTCAAAGGCCCTCTATGGTCTACGACAAGCTCCAAGGGCTTGGTAGGCTCGTCTGAACAAGTGTCAAACAGAGCTCGGTTTTACAAAATGCCCATTCGAGCATGCTGTTTACATGAAGCATGAAGAAAATGAAGCTCTAATTGTTGGAGTATATGTTGATGATATGTTAGTAACAGGCCCGAGTGTTGCAAATATACTGAAGTTCAAAGAACAGATGAACAAAGAGTTCGAGATGAGCAATTTGGGCAAATTGGCGTATTATATTGGGATTGAAGTTGATCTGAGAAACGACTACATAGAACTCAAGCAGACTGCATATGCAAAGAAAGTGCTCGAAAAGGCTGGTATGTCAGATTACAATCATGTGAGAACTTTCTCCAACGCATTATTGTTACAGCCTACCAATGATGCAGTCAGGTGTAGGGCGTTTCCCCAAACCCTTGTGGGCATGGTTCAACGTTGGTATAGTCTTCTTTCTCCCAATTCAATTGGATACTTTAAGGAGTTGAGCAAGGCGTTTATCAACCAGTTTGTTAGTGGGAGAGTGCATGAGAAGAGTTTTGCATCTCTCATGAGTATTCAACAAGGTAAGAGTGAATCATTGAGGTATTACATAAATTGATTCACCAGAGAAGCTCTGAAAGTCCTAGATCTGGAGGACAAAGTAGTCATGATAGCTCTGCAACAAGGAACCTCTGATGACCACTTCAAGAGATTCTTAGCAAAGCATCCGCCCAAAAGCATGTTGAAGCTACAAGATAGGTCTGGAAAGTATATCAAGGCTGAGGAAAGAATGGGGAAGTATGAACACACTATTGGGGGAAAAGGAAACTAAAAGAAGAGAAAAGAAGCTCAAGAGTATGATGCAAGGGACAAGTATCCCAGAACAAGTAAGGATTCTGATTCTCCACCAAGGAAGGGTAATCCCGGACAAAAATTCATGGAGTATGCAAGGTTAAATACTCCTAGAAGCCAAATCCTGATGGACATCGAGAAAGATAAGGATCTCTAATGGTCGAAGCCACTAAGAACTGACATGGAGAAGAGAAACAAGAATCAATTATGTTGGTTTCATAAGGAAGTTGGTCATGACACTGATGATTGTAGACAACTGAAAGATGAGATTATGTTCTTAATTCGGAGAGGAAAACTTGAAAAGTTCACTAAGGATGGGAATCAAGGGAATCAACGAGGAAGTTATGAGAAGAATGACTATGATAGAAGGGACAACGATCAAGATCATAATCCTAAACCCTGAGGTCCTATTATCAACTTGATCTTTGGAGGACCAACTACTGTTGGGTCCTCCTGAAACTCAAGAAAACCTTATGCCAAAGAGGTAATGACTATTGTAGGAGTAGCACCGAAATGTGCCAAGACGGAAGTAGCTATTAGCTTTGATGATTCTGATATTGAGGGAGTGAAGTTCCCCCATGACGACCCGCTGGTCATCATACCTATGATAGACAACTCTGAAACCAAAAGGGTTCTAGTAGATAATGGAGCTTCCGTGGACATCTTGTTCCTTGATGCTTTCATCAAGATGTGATACACTGACTCGCAACTGACTCCTTCGAACATGCCCATATATGGGTTCAACGATGTTTAATCTAAAGTAGAAGAAACCATTCAGCTCCCTATGACCATAGGACAAGACTCGAAAACAGCAACTCAAATGTTGAACTTTTTGGTGATAAAGGCAACCTCGACTTACAATGCGATCCTTGGAAGGATAGGCCTTCATGCATTCAAGGCTGTTGCCTCAACTTACCATTTGAAGATCAAGTTCCCTACGAGGAACGGGGTTGGTGAAGAACGAGGAGATCAAAAGATAGCTAAAAGCTGCTATATAGCCGCGTTAAGGCCTGATGGAGTCGGGGGCAAGTTCTCCCAATAGAAGATATGGATTCAAGGGATGATGAAGAAAGAAGGGGAAAACCAACTGAGGATTTAATGCTTATTTCTCTAGTTCCGGGTGAACCAGAGAAAGTTACTTATATTGTGGCATTATTGTCCGAGCCCTTGAAGGGCCAATTAACGTCTTTTCTCCAAGAAAACGAAGATGTTTTTTCTTGGACAACAGCTGATATGCCAGGGATTGATCCCCAATTGATAACCCACAAGTTGAATGTGGATCCTGAAAGAAAGACGGTAAAACAAAAGAAGAGGAATTTTGCCCCCGAAAGACAAGAGGCCGTAAAGCAAGAGGTAGATAAGCTCTTAGAGGCAGGATTTATAGAGGAGATTCAATTCCCTGAATGGTTGGCGAACCCGGTTATGGTCAAGAAAGCCAATGGAAAATGGAGGATGTGTGTAGACTTCACGGATTTGAATGATGCTAGCCCCAAGGATTGTTTTCCCCTACCAAGGATAGACACACTGATAGATGCCACTGCAGGGCATGAGATGTTGAGCTTCATGGATGGCTTCAGTGGTTATAATAAAATCAAGATGCATAAGGACGACATCTCTAAGGTATCATTCATCACTGACTTTGGTGTTTATTGTTATTTGGTTATGGCGTTTGGACATAAGAATGCAGGTTCTACATATAAAAGATTATTGAACAAAATATTTGAACACCTCATTGGAAAAACTATGGAAGTTTATCTGGATAACATGTCAGTCAAGAGTCTCTATAAGCCCGATCACATAAAACACCTCTGAGAGGCATTTGAAGTGTTGAGACACCATAAGATGATGTTGAATCCCGACAAGTGCGCCTTTGGCATTGGATCAAGAAAGTTCTTCGGTCTAATGGTCTCAAAACGAGAAATTGAGGTAAACCCCGACAAGATCAAAGCTATCCTCGACATGGAACCACCACGCTCTGTCAAGGAGGTTCAGAAACTTACCGGGTGAGTGGCAGCATTGGGAAGATTCATCTTTAAGTCTGGAGAGAAGTGTTTGCCCTTCTTTAAAGCCTTGAAAAAAGTGAAGGATTTTGAATGGACAGCAGAATGCCAAGAATCCTTTGAGGCCTTGAAAAAATACATGACTGAAGCACCATTGTTGGCAAAACCAAAACCCGGGGAAACAATCTATCTATACTTGGTTGTTTCAAACACCGCCTTGGGAGCTATTTTGGTTAAAGATGAGTTGAAGGTTCAGAAACCCATCTATTATGTGAGCAAGATTTTGCATTGAGTAGAAGTAACTACTCACTTATAGAAAAGTTTGTGTTGGCTTTGATCATGGCTTCAGGAAAGCTATGCCCGTACTTCCAGGTGCACAAGATTGACGTCCTCACTGATCAGCCATTAGGAAATATCCTAAACAACCCAAAAGTTAGTGGGAGGTTGATCAAGTAGGCGATTGAGTTAGGAGAGTTTGACATCAAGTACAAGCCTCAAACATCCATTAAAGCACAAGCACTTGCTGACTTCATGGTTGAATGTACCATCGATAACCAAGAAGTCGAGGGGTAGGAGATAGTAGCCTTGAAGGGCAAGGAGATTGAGAAACAGGATGAAGAGATGGTATTCAAAGAACATTAGGTGCTCTATTTTGATGGGGAATCAAAAACAAAATAAAGTAGAGTAGGTTTGGTGCTACAAAGTCTTGACAGATTCCTCATTGAGTATGCACTAAAGTTGGATTTTCCAACGAGAAATAATAAAGGTGAATATGAATCCCTGATAGCCGGCTGAGGCTTGGCTGGGGCCTTGACAATCAAGACTCTCAAAGTATGTGAAGATTCAAGGCTGGTAGTCTCCCAAGTGAATGGATAATTCGAGGCCAAAGCCGAAACCATGGCCAGATATTTAAAGCTTGTGAAATCCATCTTGACTCAGTTTCATGAATGATATGTGGAGCACATTCCTAGGAAGGAAAACATGAAGGTTGATGCCTTGTATAAGTTTGTTTCTTCTGAAATATAAAATTAGGTTGGAAGCATGTACTTCCACGTCTTGAAGACCCCAAGCATCAATGGGAAACTGATAACACCTATTGACATTGGTGGCTGTTGGATAGACCCATTAAAGCTCATCTGGAGACCGGTTGGTTAACGAATAATTCCTTGGCATCACGAAAGTTGACAGTAAGAGCGTTGAGGTACGCCTTGATTGAAGGGATCTTATATAAAAAGTCTTTTGTCATCCCCTACTTAAAGTGTCTGAGACCCGAAAAGGTAGAGTCAGCCCTGAAAGAAGTTCATGAGGGGATTTGTGGGCAACATTTGGGGGGAGGACCTTTGCTCATAAAATCACCCGACTAGGCTTGTATTGGCCCAACATGCTGGTTGATGTGAAAGAATATGTGAAAAAATGTGAACGATGCCAAAAACATTGCCTTGTTGGGAGAAAACCTCCTGATCGTTAACATCCATTAACTCACCTATCATGTTTTCCATGTGGGGAATGAACATACTTGGACCGTTTCCAGTAGCAAGTGCGCAAAGGAAGTTCTTGATAGTGGTAATTGACTACTTCACTAAGTGGATTGAGGCTAAACCTTTAGCCAAGATAACCACCAAACGAGTGATTCAATTTCTATGGGAAAGTGTGATGTGCAGATATGGAATTCCACGGATCCTTGTTACGGATAATGGAAAATAGTTTGACAATGAAGACTTCAGAAATTATTGTGAGGAGAATGACATTGAGCTACGTTTTACTTTCGTTGCTCATCCTCAAGCAAATGGACAGGCCGAGGTGGCCAATCGAATTATTCTTGATAGACTTAATCAAATGAGCCAGAATCAAATGAAGAAGACATAAGGTTGGCTCTTGACCTGATTGATGAGGTCGGAGATGAAGAAAATGCCAAGATCGTGGAACATCAGAAGCGAACGTCTTTCTACTACAACCTAAGGGTTAAAGAAAGGTTCTTCCGTCAAGGAGATTTGGTTCTCAGAAAGATTGAAGCATCCTGTGTTGGACAGAAAGGAAAATTAGCCCCAAATTGGGAAGGGTCATATCGAGTCAAGAATGTGTTTGGGCGAGGCTCGTATAAGCTCGAAACCCTTGAAGGGAATGAAGTGCCAAGAACTTGGCACGCTTCAACCTTGAAGGTTTATTATGTTTAGTGAATCTTGAATGGATCCATTATTAGGACAAGTATAAATAAGGTCGACGAAGCCAAGAACTTGGCACGCTTCAAACTTGCAGATTTTTTATATTTAGTGAATCTTGAATGGATCCACTATTAGGACAACTATAAATAAGGTCGACGAAACCATTCTGGCTTTTAAGCTCTTAGTAGGAAGTAGAATATTATGTAAGGGCTTTGCCCCATTTCATCATTTATAAAGGAATTTCTTGCAAAGTTATTTATGTTCAATGTTTGTTTATCTATACCAAGCTACGATAATCAAGAGGTCAAGTATCAAAAAGATAAGACAACAAGATATAACATAAATATCATGCATGGATAGAAGATCCCGAAGGATCAAAGAGTTAAAGTACAAACGTCAAATAAAGTCTTAAGTCCATAAAAGGACCCCGAATGAAAGTTATGCAGATAAAATGCCACACACGATAATAAAAGCCGTGCAAGGCCACAAATAGTCGAACAACGACTAATCCGAACTCCTACCAGCATCATCATCATGAGCATGTTGGCGCTCAATAATCACCTCGCCAGTTTCTTCTTCGAACTCTTTTTCTGATGATTCTTCTGACGACTCTTCGGAGGAAGAAGGAGAACTGAGCTCATTAGGAACTCTTTTGTCCGGGAGAGCACAACGAACCTTCCCCTTTCTGGGGGATGTCGAGTTAATAGCACGGTTTACTCCCTTGGAGCCAGAACCAGAAGCCTGATGAGTTCCCCTAGAACCCGAGTCAGAAGTCTGAGGTACCAATGCCTTAGAACCAGAACCAGAGGCATGGTTGACAACCGTCTTCCAATGACTAGGAAAGTGACCAGGATCAATCATCCTCGGATGAGCTTCACCAACAGAAGTGATGGCCTTCTCCCAACCTGAATGAAGGAACTCGGGAAGAAGCTGATCGTCATGTTTATCCATGAATTAAAGGAACGGTTCTGAGTTCAGACAGTTGCTGATAACGTTGCTCTCATCCCTCTTCTCCTTATGTTCCAAGGCAAGGAACATACCTCTACAGTTAGAGGCATCTTCCTCAGTAGCATAAGCTCTAGCTTCTCATTCCTTCAAATCTCTCTCAACCTTGGACTTGGCCCTTGCCGTGACCCTTTGCTTCTCCTTGAAGGCCTTGCCTTGGAAAATGAGAGCTTGAAAGTACGCATTATCCTATGGGTACATGAAATAAGTTAGAGATGTTGGTTTCAAATATGAGGACCAATTCAAAGAACATAGTTAGATCTAGACTTTTATGAGGACAAGACTGAGGAAAGATATTGTATACATAACCATTGTTTGCCTCAAAGAACATAGTTAGATCTAGACTTTTATAAAATTATAATGGTAATTTTTCTTAATAACTTTTGTATATTTAACCTTAATTGAAATTATGAAATAACATTAAGATTCTGACAATATCATTTCATTTATAATGATTGTTTGGTTTCTTTCAATTAATGAGATTGATCTTGTAAACAATTGTGTTAAACCCACTCAAAAAGCAAAGAAAAACATTGTAGGTATCAGTGCACATTGCGATTTGGTAAACTAAATCGTTGTCTTTAGGAATTTACGGCAATATTTTCTATTAACAAACCGTATGCTATTGAAGAATGATTCCAACAAAGGTTTGTTCACCAATGTTGGATACAAAATCTAACAAGAGATAGACACCAGTGTTGGTTATAGAATTTAGAAATAGTTTAAAACCGTGGTTATAGACGTGCAATAACAAATAACAGTTGTTGAAGGAAGTATCTAATAATAATTCTAAGCCATGATTGTGGACCTAAAAAGAACAGTAGTTGGAGGGTGGATCTAACAATGGTTTAAAGCCGTACTGCACAAACCCAAACTAATAGTTGTTGGAGAGAGTATCTAACAACATAAGGTTGTAATGGAGTTTAATCTTGATCTATGCAGGTAACCGAAGCATAATTTGAGTTATTACAAAAGGTGGTTGGATCTAACAAAGTGGGGAGTCGAGATATTGAAATCATAGAAAAGCTTCTCTCTTAAATATAAACATATTTTGAGTTTTGTTCCTCTTCAAGTACTTATAAAGGACAAAGCTAGCCTATAGGAACTCATTTGGTTAAGTTCTATAAAAAGCAATATCGCCTTCCCAGAAGAGAAGCTTGCAAATTGTCAGGAATTCATAGATAGACTTGTAATATGTTTCTCAAGGAGATTCTTGACCACAATATTCACTCATAAATAAAAAGGATCCTATTATCTACATTAATCGAGCGATGATCCAAATATGTCGCATATCATACGATCTTCGTGTTCCCAAAAAGTAGTGAAATATCAAACTGAGAGTAGTGCCCCAAAAAGTAATGATTCTTTTTATGGTGTAGTGATTATGCAATTCACAAGCTCAAACACTCACGGTAATAGTCATGAGGGTGGTCATCCTATATGGTCAAGAGAGGCTCTATCAAGCCAGCAAACTCTGTAGTTTAAGACAACCGCTGAAGAGACCCATCAAAGTAAACATGAGCTAAGAGCTCAATATTCAAAAGATAATAAGAAAATAAATTGAACTACAATCTTCAATCATTCTTTCACTACAAAGACATCATACCCTCGACATTCAACACTTGTATTGGTTCCTCTGGCATTGTTGTTTGTTCCCTAAAAGCCCCAGATAGAATTGTCTATGAGACTATAGTTCTAGCTTCAGCGTTGGTCTCCAGAATGATAATCTTGAAGAGCGTGTCCAACAACATCCACTCTGGGATCAAAGTCGCCTGCATCCTAAGTGTTGGTAACGATCTTCTAATTAGTCTCTACCTCCCTCATACCGTTAAGATACTGCATTAAAATCTCTTTACGAGCATGCATTAGCATCTAATGTATGTCTTTTATACCAGTCGGTACCAGAGAGTTCTCCAATCCTTTTTTTAAATATTAGTCCCCATAGCATCAATCTCACATCGGAGCTTCACCCTTTCCATCATGGAGGACGTAATCCATAAGCACTTGTTAGGAGAGCTCATCCTCACTATCCTCATGGGATGAGTCATTACGATAGCCATAACCCCTCACATTAAACACTTTCTAAGCTAGGATTCTTAAGTAATCCATCCTCAGCAGGAACAAATGGATTCCACATACAATCACAAATTTCAACACAATGCTTAAAAGACATGCATAAGGAACAATACTTAAGTTTATAGTTAACAAACACCATGTCCATCCTATCATATGGGTGAGCATGTAAAGCAACCATGACTTAACTTGGTCTGGGAGCAAGAGTTCTCATTTTCACCAACACCCTAGCGGTAACTAAAGGTTCATTTTTAAGAGCAGCTTTAAAGGTATCATTAGAAAAGGCAATTGGTTTACCTAGGCCAAGAGCAACATAACAAATCCCTTCAATACTCCAATAAAGGCAATCTACTAAATTAAACCCAAATTCTTGTTTTTTCTATAGGGTCAAGGACAGGTATATGCTCAAACCATGAACAGATTCCCATTGATTTCTAAAGAACCATTCTTAATAGCATTAGCCATACAACTACAATTACGGAACTTAAAAACCAAGTAGCCTCGATGATGCTGGAATATATTAATTAGACCCATAGATCCAAACAATAAGAGTAGATTCCTTCACATTAAGAAAATCATGATCTAATTTTCTAGGAATCCCAACTCAATAATCCTTCCAAACAAGTGTTGATGAATGAAGAAATTCAACATAAGGGTTCACAGAAATCATACCATTAACATTAAAGACAGATCTATAAAAGTTCTGATCTGAATCCTGTGAATCGATGAGAAGCAAATGAACCTCGTCAATCTGCTCCATTTTCTTAGGAACTTCCTTCGTCATCATGTCTTGAACCGACCCATGAGTTTTAGCTTTCGGGGAGCCTTTTAGTTTTTGTTTATCACCGACATCAACTTTAATCGCATACATAGATCTCATTTGCAAGGATCTTTTGTGTAAGATCATCTTATGTATTAAAAGATTTATAATAGCACATAAACCGAGGGGATATTTGGTCGGAGAAGATAACATGTATGATAATATGTGTGTATTAGAAGGCATAGCAACAGAGTTACTAGATAATGTACCCATTGAATAGCAAGAGAGAAGAATTGAAGGGGATGGGGGAGATGGAGATGGGGATGCGTGGAAGAGTAAAGGTGGAGAGAGAAGAGAGAGAATGGTTGAGCGACTCTCATTTCATTAAGCCGGACAACTTTATACTTACTAATGTTGAACAAATATACTTAGAAACAAAATCACTAACAAAATCATCAGTCAATATTGAGAGAGTTTTTAGAGAGAACTCCGAAATTGATGAAGAGGGCTTTGTGATTACACCAAACAATTCTTAGAAAACTAAATACGGTTTATAAGATGAAGGGATGAGGATGCAACCGATTATCTTATCTAATAATCATAGAATACTGCTACTTGTTTGATAACATATAAAATGCCGCCCTACAATAAGAAAACCAGCCCGTGTTAAAACTAATATATATATATAGATGGTTAAGTGGAGAGATCAACAGAATGAGAGAGAGTAGGGCTCATACTTTATGAAAATGAAAGTTTATATGATTCTCACAAAGTGGAAGACATGGCCGCAACGTGGCCCATGATCTTTCTGAACTCTCCGCTACCAACAAACTGTACACATTTGATGGTCATAATGTCTAGCGGCCGACATGATATTTTATTGGTTACTCTTTAAGAGAAAGACATTTACTATTTGTGTTTATATTTATAATAGTAACAACTATATATCTTACACACTCGGGCAAATAAAACTTTTGGTTGCAAACACCTCTCTACTCTACATACGGACAAATTTCGGGCCTATGTATGCCTCATCTAGGGTGAGTTCACGAAAATGCTTGAAATAATATATTTAGATAATATTCAAGTTCTCAATTTGACCCATATTAGCTGCATTTTACATAATAATATAATAGTTTATTCAGATTCATCCAATAAAATTGTTTTTCCATAATTCTTCATCTAACAAAAGTGGAAATCCATCTGTACTATCCCGTAATTTTTTAAATAATTATAATAAAGAATAATAGAATAAAAAGGGATTAAAATTTGAAAAGGAATAGAATTTAAAATTAAATAAGATTAATGAGCCTAACATATAAATCATATTAGAATACGGATAAACTTGTAGATTTAAAATTAGGGTTGTGTAACGCTATATAAACATTATGTTCTTTTTCCTCGTCTTTCTTGCCAAAATTCGTAGGGTTTTATAATAAAAAATGAGTAGTCTTGTAAAATTTGTAGTAAAACTTTCGTAAGTCGAAATTCGTTGAATCTGGACTTTTCGAGAAGGTCATTTCTTCATTCTCTACAACTTCCGTCCTTTGAGTTTTTCAAGAAGATATTGTTTAGAGGGTCAAAAAGAGTAAAAACAGTTATGGTCAGAATTGGATACATGATCTAGGACGCGTTGAGATAAGTTTTTGATTGATTTATCTAGTATTTTCGAAACTATGTGTTGTGTGGGTATTGATTATATAAACTTGGGATTAGTGATGATATATTTTGAAGTGATATGTATTATTTGATATGTGTTATGTGTAAGCAATAGTCTTGAGATTCTGATTTGTGTCATGATTTGTAAAAAT
The DNA here is from genome assembly GCA_030848705.1 of Heracleum sosnowskyi. NCBI lineage: Eukaryota > Viridiplantae > Streptophyta > Magnoliopsida > Apiales > Apiaceae > Heracleum > Heracleum sosnowskyi. The sequence goes on along the minus strand of CM061240.1, from coordinate 107,654,433 downwards.
ATCGAATAAGAATAAGGACCGAGTCACCGGGTTGTAGTGACAGTTTCTGAAAATTTAGGACCGTTATCACTGGGTTGTAGTGGTGGAGGCATGAATTGTGGATTTCAGGTTATTGTTGTTATGTGATGTCGTATTGTACCGAACAAGAATAACAATATGAATGTGTATCGAAAGATATATGGTTCGTGTATCATATCGTATTCAATATCGTATTATATTATTTGTATACATGTTATTTGTCCGACTAGTTGGATCAATTCGTTACTGCTATAATATAGCTCATTACTTCAGGTTCAGTGTAATTCAAGTGATCATCTTTAGGTGCTTGTCGAATATATATTTTTGTAATAGAATTTTTGTCAGCTTTGTCTTTGTCATTGTCATTGTATAGTTTATTTTTGATATTTAGTGTAAGATTAATAGTCCTTAAGTGATAATTTGTACAAATACTAAAACAAACACCTACTAATTGAATTAATTGCCACATCTCACCATGTTATTAAATAGTCAAGTTAGAAATATATTTTAATCTATTTTTTCTTTAATGTGCGGAAAAGAGAAAGATTTTTATAGGGTGCCACTTTTTTTAGACACTCTTTGAGCAAATTTTTTCCCTTCTAAGTTAGAAATATAAGTATATAAATCTACCTTCCAAATGACCATTTATTTATAATTATTTAAAATTTCAATCATCACCATATTTTCTCCTTTTTATTATATATGGTTAATTATATACTTATTTGCTTCCAAATTAAGGAAATAAAACAAGTTATTGTTTGCAAATTTTGAACATGCATTCATTTAAATCAAATATGTAAAACAATTTAAAGAAGTAAATATATATAAATTAGGGCTTACCGTATAAAAGTCAAATATATATTACAAAAAACTTGCATCATAAACAACATTATCAAATGAGATCAATATTTGGTTTAATCTAGACTAAACATATTTTGGAAAAATAATTAGCAAAAAGTAAAAAGAATTTGTTTTACCCTGTCATAAGCACCTGTATTCAAATGCTCATTATATATCTTGCTTAACATAAAAAAATCTGTTTCGAGGCATTCTTTTTTAATATAGTGAATAAACACAAGTCAATAAATTAGAAATATAATCAAATTTTGTTTATAATAAACAATTTATAAATTAAAATAATATTATAAATTATAAGTTGATTTATAATAAGTATCTACATTTATTTTAAACACATATATGATGAAAGTAATGCAAAACACTAAGTTATAGTTGATAAATTAAAACATGATAAAATATAAACAATAAAAAAGTTAATTTAAAATAAAAAATGAGCAAAGTCACTAAAATTGAACTTTCCATCAAAATAAGAAGTTAAAGGTGCAACTTGAAGTTTTCTTTTGTAGCCCTTTTGAGGATACAAAAGATAAGTATGGAACTACATATCATCAACATGAGGTTGTTATGGACTTTGTTAATCTCTGCAGGCAACCCAGGCACTTGAGTTATTTCAAAAGGAGGTTGCATCTAACAAAGTGGGGAGTTGAGATATTGAAACCATAGCAAAGCTTTTGTCTGACATATAAGACAAGCATATTTGAATTTTTGTTCCTCTGCAAGTCGAGATAAAGGACAAAGCTGCCCCGAAGGAGGAGCTCGGTAGGTTAATTTTTAAGAAAAGCAATATCCCATCGCCGGAAGAGAAGCTTGAAAATGTTCAGGAATTCATAGATAGACTTGTAATGTGTTTCTCAACTGGTGAGGAGATTCTTGACTGCAAGATTCAATAGACCACATATCATAAGATCCTCGTGCTCCCTCTATTCACGCAAAGTAGTGGAAGATGAAACTGAGAATAGAGCCCCAAAAAGTAATGATCCTATTTGTGGTATATAGTGATGATGCAATTCACATGCTCAACGTCATTCACGGTAAGAGACATGAGGGTAGTCATCGTATATCCTCAAGAACAGTAGCCGAAGAGAATGTACAGAGTATTAAAGCATCGGATACTGTAGTGAGTTGAAAGCAGTGAAAGAACGATTAGCTAATATGATATGTACTGATTTCACATGATTTTACTATAAGATAACACAAGTATAACAAAATAATCTATGATCACATTATATTATTATGGTAATTCAAAATCCAAGCAAATAAGATAACATAAGTAAAATAATCTATGATCACATTATATAACTGTGGTACTTCAAAATTCAGGCAAATAATGTTCTTTAAAACTGTTTGAAGTTTGGAGTGCTAATTGGAGGCAGTAATCCCTCAATTTGACAAAAACACAACCCATGTATAGTAGTAAATAGTTAATTATCCAGCATACAAATCTTGAGGTTGGTATCTTATAAAAAGTAATGCAACTTAATTCATTTCTATTATTATAAAATTAGGTAAAGAATGAAAAAAGAAAGTAGAAAAAAAAATTGGCAAATAATATTGTATGACAAGAACAGTTAATGGTGGAGGCAATAAAAAAAGATAATGTACAATCATTTTCAAATCAAAAGGTTTAGAATGTAATATCATGATAACCTTGCCAACCTGCTCATGACTATTGGGATCATGAGACCGGCAAGTGTGCAATTATTTTTCTTGCCTATACAGTTATATTGAACACCTCTACTTAGCAACTAATAAATTATCACGACACCATTTTCAAAATCATTCATGAAATCATGAGTCGAAAAAAATAGAAAATGTTAGAGTTGAAACATGAAATGTGTTGATCTAAAGAATAAGAATTAAATACTGTAAAAGAATTGAGAATACTTTTAGACTGTATTAAGAATATTGGCATTTTTAACAAATTCTTTGGAAAAGATCTCAGAATACAACAAATAATAATATAGAAACAAGAAAATTTTCTAGTCTACTTTTTCCACCTATAAGATTGACTTGCAAATGAAAAAAAAGTTCAATTTAGTTTTGTTTCTGACGTAATACTCACCAAATAATGATGTATCATGACTAATCCCTTTGTATTACCTGTTGAATATCAATTGATACAAAAGATTTGGTATTAGTTGGGGTAAATTATCACTTGAAAAGGAAAGGTGCTTATGCCCATATAGGGAATGTGAAAATCTATGAAAGTGCTCAATTACCTTTAGGTTTACAAAATAAATGGTCGTCTTCTTCATTCTCAGCTTCCTCGATTTTCATTCTAGTTTCTCTCTGCAAGATTTATAAGTTAGATATGAAATTTCGTTGATGTGCTAAGGGCTGTTCTTCGCCTACGTTGGTGGAGAATGAGGCTGAGAACGAGGGAGGCGGAGGGGCGAGTGTTTGCGAGTGGAAAGTAGGTTTTATATATAAGGGTAGAGAAAACCTAAATACTGGATCCTATTTCTGTTAGTTCTAGTTTGCCTAAAAAGCCCACCCCTGCTAACAAGCCCAATCCATTTATCTATATAATCTTAATTCATGAACACAAAGAAACTGGAAAATTACATTTTCTATCATTTCCAATTTTAAATTAACATTATCCATCATGTCCATTTTTGTCCAAAATTTTACAGTTGGGTCGCTCCATTTACAATCGAATCTGATCCATCTCTAAATTCATTAACACATCAGTACAAATCAAATTAACCCGAATACAGATGGGTAATACTCATGTATGTTTACATCAGCTGCATTTGGTTACTCTTTGATTGTAGGCTTTGACACGTAAAAATTTGTTGTGGATCAATCAGTTACTCCTAATTTCAAATTCAAGTTTATGCATCATCTTCTTTGTACACAATTTTCTTATCTTTAGTCATCGCCAGATCATGGACAAAACAGGTTGCTATATTCTTCATCTATGTTTGCTTACGTTTTTCGGACTAAATCTTATTGTATGTATTGTTTTATTGTCTATCAGGTTGCCAGATCATTTGATGGTGATCAGTTTATTTTAGGTATGATCGGTTTAAATTCGCTGGAAAGTGACGAACAGGTTTGGTTTTCTGCTTTCTCAATGATGATCAGTTTGTGTTTGATTTTTCTCGATCATCTACTCTAATTCTCAGTTTCTGTTACATCTGTGTGAAAAACAGTTGATTTTGGTCATGATTATAGCCTTGACATTACTCTCACATTTTGTCCACGATTGTAGATATGACAGTTGATTTCATCCTTCAAATGATTAGTTTAATAAATTCACTGGAAAGTGACGAACAGGTTTGGTTTTCTGCTTTCTCAATGATGATCAGTTTGAATTTTCTCGATCATCTACTCTAATTCTCAGTTTGTGTTACATTTTAAATCAAAAAAGTTGATTTTGGTCATGATTATAGCCTTGACATTGCTCTCACATTTTGCCCATGATTGTATAGATGACAGTTGATTTCATCCTTCAAATTCCCATCGGTTATGCCGCTTTATTATAGTCTCTGATTGTCTTCTTCGTTTCTTGGTTATGGACAAAACTGGTCGAAAATGCCTTCCTTTGGGTCTGGTTTCTCCTTCTTCTGTACCAAGCGGTGAGTACAAGATGTTGAAGTATTACTCTTTGTACAAACCTTGAGTTTTTTTTTGACGTTATATATGCAGGACAGAGAAGACGCTCTCCGCCAACATTAACCAGTGGCAGTCATCGAAATGTTTCAAACAACACAAATTGTTCCAATAATGAAAATAAGGATCCCAATTCTCAACCGTCACATATCAGTCAAACTGGTAATTGTAAATGTTTGTTGAGTGCATGTTTTTAATACTTTTCTGATATGTATTTGGGATTTTGTTTGCATCGGAATGTTCTTCGTGTTTTTCATAATGCATACTATTATTTTGTTCTTATTATAGGTTCTACTAATAATTTTGGGTTTTACTCAAAATCACAAATTAATCCAAACAAACATGTAGCTTCTTCTCAATTATCAGGTGATACCATTTGTTTAATAGATGAATCGTATACATTGTTAATCTGTGAATTATTGACATCTAATATACGTTACTTATTGTATGTCAATAGGTACTTCCAACGTAATTGAAAATAGCCAGGGTTATCTTACTCCATCTTAGAGGAGGCTATCTTTTGTCAACCTGAATGGTAATTTATACAGTCATTCTGTTTCATTGTCCAGAACCTCATATCCGGATTGCATATTTTTAGATTGTTCTGTATTTTATTGTAGGGAATCATGATCCTTTTATTTCACATACAACCTCACAGATTTCACAAAAGAAGCACGGTGTTGCTTCAAATTCTTCACGTTATACCATCTATGTATTTAATTTAAATTTGATTGCTAAGTTTCGCATTGAAGCATCAAACCTCGCATTGAAGCATCCAACCATAATTTAATTATCAATCAAATTACAGGATGTGCCAACATAAGTGGGAATGGACATGGTTATGTTACACCCTCCCAAAGGAGGCTACACAGTGTCAATCTGTCTGGTACAAATAAATTCACATATGTGTAAATTTAAATAAGATGTTTGTAAGTTTTGACTGATAAAGAATATAGTTTACATGTATAACTACTTCAGGTATAGTTTCGCGTGCTATATAGCGGAAACCAACAACTACCACGAATGTGACTCCTTTTCAGTTACATGCGTCTAGAATATCTCCTACAAAGAATTTGTCTAACAAAATACCTAATCCATCCATGACGGATTACTGCAATTTTAGAGGATCTAGATTTAAGGATATTAGAATGGTGAATTTGTTGAATCGTCATTCAATGGATAGAACTCATTGTATTACGTCAAGTTCCAATGCTGGGAATGGCTCTCTTTCAGACATCACTGTTCTTACTTCGGAATTAGAACAACTTGGTGTACGTAGACCAGGTTAATCAAGCTTCTTTACTGGACAAAAAGATGTGTATTATTTTATTATATATTTTCTACTTCAATCATCCATTTTACAGGTTGGTTCCCACCGCAAAAGGGAACCGGTGTCAAAAACTTGATTGAATCATTTAATGCTGTCGGTTGTTCTAATTATTCCTCAAATCCAAAAAACGCAGGTATTTCCCACGGCATTTCTTAATGTATATTATTAATGTCATTTATTCAAACAGATTTTATATTATTCTTTCTTATGTGAAAATATAATTTCACAATCTACGTGCTAAAGTCTATAGACAAAATACACACTATGCGACTTCTTCCTCTGTTAGTTATAATCAGCGTAAGAAGCAAGCCAAACACATGGAAAAGGAAACCAACTCTGATACAGACAACTCTAAGATCTTTCATGGTATTGCAATCTAATACCCCTCAATATTTTAAATTTTGGATTACTATTTGTTTATCTAATTTTATATGTGCCCTCAACAGAGAATATTGAAGGAGATGGCAAAAAGATGCAAACAGGTGTACTTAGTCTTTGTACAATTAAAGATTATTATCCATATTTGTTGCATTATTATATGATTCATTGACTACTAAACCCTAATTTACTTATTCGAATATATTTTGTTTCGTTATGTATTTATGATACATATGACATTGATTTTGATAGTGAAACATAAGGTAATTTCACAAATCAACCAGTTTTTGTATTACATAAATTAATGCAATGTATAAATAATACATAAATCCATATATTGTAGAAGGTCGGGGACAGTATGTTCTAGATGAAGACGATGATCCATAAATTAGTCATACCGGTTTACGATTAATATTTAATAATATTAAGACTATAAATATGTAATCTTTGTTTACGATTGTGTTTTTATTTTTCCAACGTATTTCATATTTTTTTATTACAATAATTTTTTAAATATGCAGATCTCTGGAACGGTTACAGGCCTCCAACAAAGGTTTGTCGTCAATGTAAATCAGTAATGTGGAATGAAGAGCACAATAATAAATGGTCAAAAAATAGTCAACCGACATTCTCATTATGTTGTAGAGATGGTCAGGTGGTTCTCGATGAAGAGAAACAACCTCCTCCTTATTTGGCTTCATTGTTAGCGGGTGGAGAAAAGACATCACATTTTCTCAAAAAACATACGAACATACAACTCTATGTTCCAATTTACCTCTATCGGTGATAAAATTGATTAGAAAATAAACAATAGAAAAGGTCCTTATTGTTTCAAGCTGAATGGACAGAATTTATCATCTCATTGGGACCCTCAAACAAAATGAAGGAGAGACTCCAAAATTTTGTCAGCTCTACATATATTACACAGAAAACGAGGTCCAAAATCGCATGAATGCCAGTAATGGTAGTGATCAGCTCGATCCAGAGATTATTCAATGTTTGCTTGAAATGCTTGACGAGTACAACAAATGTACAAGAGGATTTTGTATGGCAAGGGATCGCTTAAATCTTGATGAACCAGATGAATTTAAACTGAAGTTGCTCCATTCCAGACCAGCATCTGGAAGAACAAATCACATGATGGAATCCAATGATGTTGCTGCCTTGATTGTTGGTGATTGTTCACCTTTTAAGGATATTGTAGTGCAGACAAAACAAATGTACTTGAAGCGAGTATTTGAAACGTGTTCTCAATTCATGGCACTTCAATATCCACTGTTGTTTCCGTATGGCGATGAAGGTTTTCATCCAGAAATTCCTCTACAATGTAAATCACAAAAGGTCCCTGCACCTATGTCTTCCGATAAATGTCCAGATGATAGTAAGTCAAGAACAACTATTTCAATGAAAGAGTATTATGTCTACAAACTAATGATACGACCTGATCAAGGTTTTCTTTGTTTCTCCGCAATGATACTCCTTTTTTGCTACCTATGAATTATCCTTAATTTTATTTTAATTTTATACATATAGGAATGACAATGCACCTAGGTGACAGGCTTTGGCAAAAATTTGTTTTTGATGCTTTTGTTGTTGTAGAGCAATATAGACTTGACTGGATAAAGACACATCAACATATCATTCGCTCTGATTTGTATAGGTCCATTCGTGATCGTATACACAGGGGTGATACAGATTCATCCAATGTTGGTCAGAATGTTATTCTCCCTGCTACTTTTACAGGCTCACGGTGATATATGAATCAGTATTTTAAGGATTCGCTTGCTATTTGTCGTAGCATTGGACACCCTTCTTTGTTTTTAACGATGACATGCAACACGCAATGGCCAGAGATTCAAGAGATGCTTAAGCACAAACCTGGAGTCGATGTCAATAATGTTCTAGATATTATTGCACGAGTTTTCAAGTTGAAGCTTGATCAACTCATTGATTTAATAAAGAAGAAAAAATACTTTGGCAGATGCATTGGAAGTAAGAATTAATCCACAATCTCATAAATTTACACATTTTTTTTCTGGATTAATGTTTTTTGACAAATGATAATCCTCTTACATTTTTTCTTACATTTAAAAAATAGGTATGCATGTGATTGAGTTCCAAAAGTGAGGCCTTCCCCATACACATATGTTTATTTGGCTCCATCTGAATGATAGACCAAAACGAATAGATCAAATCGATGATCTGATATCGGCTGAAATACCAGACGAGAAGGCTGATCCCATTGGATATCATATTTTTAAAAAATTCATGATCCACAGACCATGCGGTAATGACAATATGGGATCTTCGTGTATGGTTAAAGGAAAATGTATTCGGCATTTCCCAAAAAGGTATAAATGTAATTCGAATTGTACGTGATTTTTACATTCAACAATGTAATGTTTTATATTACTTATTATATTTCATGAATTATGCATGTTCAATCCAACAACCTTTTTTGATGATTGTGGGTTTCCACAGTATCGCAGACGAAGACAAAATAACATTGTGACAAGGAAAGGTGTTGATTTGGACAATCAATTTGTTGTACCGTATAACAAAGATTTACTTATTCGGTTTCATTGCCACATAAATTTGGAAGTTTGCAATAGCAGCAGGTCTTTGAAATATTTATTCAAATATTGTTTGAAGGGACATGATAAGGCAACTATGATCTTGAAGAAAAAAGATAATAGTGTTAGTGGTTCTGCCAATACAGTGAAGAAAAAAAATAATGAAATTAAACAGTATTTGGATGGAAGGTACGTATACGCGGTGGAGGCAGCTTGGAGGCTTTTCGGTTTTGACATACATCACCTATTTCCTACGGTTGAGAGGTTACCAGTACATTGCCCAGGTGAAAAAAATGTGACATTCAACACTAGGGAAAATTTGCAAAATATTGTCGATAAGGCGAGTTCCAAAAATAGCAAGTTAGAAGGGTGGTTTATAACCAATAAAACATTAGTAGGTGCAAAAGAATACGTCTATATGGAATTTCCTCAGTAATTTACATGGAAAGCTGATCAAGAAAAATGGAAGGAGATGGAGAAAGGGACTGTTGTAGGCAAAATTATCGATATTCACACCTCTACAGGAGAAACTTTTTTCTTGAGAATGCTCTTAATGCAGGTAAAAGGTGCAACTTCCTTTGAGGACCTTCGTACGGTGAATGGTAAGGTCTACAAAACTTTCAAAGAGGCATGTGATGCATTTGGTTTACTAAAAGATGATAGATAGTGGCATGTAGCTTTACAAGAGAATGCTCTTAGTGCAATGCCACGCCAATTGCGGGAATTATTTTTTCACATACTGATGAACAATACAGTTGCGGATCCTTTAAAACTATGGACAGAAAACTGGAAGAGTATGCAATGAGATTCAAAATTGGTCTTTAGCAGGTACATTCTAATAACCTAAATGTTTACGCACAAATATCATTTACAATGTTGTGTTTACATTATTTAACTAAATATGATCTTATTTGCAGAAACTGAGAAGCTACTTAATGATGTTGGAAAAAGTTTAAAAGACTACAGTACTTTGTCGTTTCCTGATCCATTATATCTTGGAAATACAGAAAATTGTCTTATAGCTGAGGAAACCGGATATGATGAGGAAATGAAACTGGAGCATGCACGGCTCTTTTCAAATCTCAATGAAGATCAACTTCATGCTTATAATTTAATATGTGAGAGTATAGATCAGGGTAAGGGTGGATTGTACTTTGTTTACGACAGTGGTGGTTGTGGAAAAACTTTCCTATGGAAGACCCTTTGTTGTCGTCTTCGGAGTCAAGGACAAATTGTTCTGCCTGTTGCTTCGTCCGGTATTGCTGCACCTCTACTTCCTGGAGGTAGAACTGCTCATTCTCGATTTCACATTCCTTTGAAACTAGACCACATTTCAATTGCTGGTATTAAACATGGGACTGAGATTGCTGAATTAATGCAACACACAAATTTAATCATTTGGGATGAGGCTCCCATGCAGCATCGCCATGCATTTGAGAGTGTTGATCGATAGAGACATTATGTCTGCAGTTGACCCATCGAGGTCTAAACAACCTTTTGGTGGTATCACTGTTGTTTTTGGAGGAGATTTTTGTCAGATTTTACCTGTTATTCCAAAAGGATCAAGAGCTCAAATTGTGTCTGCATCTTTGAATCATTCAAAGCTATGGCATCAATGCCAGGTTTTCTTATTAAGACAAAACATGTGTTTATCAGGAGGGAAATCAGCTGAAGATTTAAGACAAATTGAAGAGTTTAGCAGGTGGGTGCTTGATGTAGGTAATGGTGAACTTCCTAATATAGGACCCGACGATGCAACATCTGATTATCAGGTATTGATTCCAGAAAAATTCTTGATTAAATCATACGGTGTAGCAATCAAAGACATTGTTGATGTTGTCTATCCAGATTTTCAAAGTAACATGTCATCTGATACATATCTAAGGCAGAGGTCTATTCTTACCCCAACGAATACGGTCGTTGGGGATATTAATGATTATATTCTTGATCTTATTCCTGGAGATTCACATACATATTACAGCCAAGACTCTCTTACAGAAGATTTCAGTGCAGGGAATGATTTTCAATCTACATTTCCAGTTGAATATATTAATTCAATAAATATGCCATGTCTTCCCAAACATGAACTGAAATTAAAAGTCGGCTATGTGGTGATGCTTATGAGGAATCTTAATCATATAATGGGATTATGTAATGGAACCAGGATGATTGTTAAGAAATGTTTGAAAAATAGCATCATCTGTCAGACTCTTTGCGGATCAGAAGCAGGTACAATGCACATAATTTCCGAGAATTGAGATGATGCCTACAGATACTAAATGACCATTTGATTTCAAAAGAGTGTAGTTTCCTCTCCAATTGTGTTTTGCGATGACGATTAACAAAAGCCAAGGACAGTCGCTGGACACCGTTGGACTCTACCTTCCAAGGCTAGTTTTTTACACACGGTCAATTCTATGTTGATGTATCACGAGTTACATCTGCTGTCGGTCTTCATATATTGATCTATGGTGATGATGGACGTTCAACGAATTCAACAGCTAACGTTGTGTACGAAGAGGTCTTCTACAATCTTCCAAGTCTTGAAGACTAAATCTTTTTGTTTAGTTGTATTAGAATCAAAGTTTGAACATTTATGCTACAATGTAAAATAAACAGATAAATGGAGGTCGATTTTATGACTTTAAATGCAATTACTGCTACATTTATATCATTTCATTTTTTTAAAGTCATGTAAAATTTTAAAATTAATGTTATAAAATAGGAAGACCTCTTTCTCTTTATATGTTTTCAATTGACCTAATTTGTAGCATTTTGTTACAACATTTCCTTTGAATTCAGATACATAATATAAGAATATAAATTTGCACTTAAAATTTAAATCTATTGATTTGTGATGTTAATATGAGAGGAAATCAAAGAATTTTAACTAATTACATGATATCATCATTAGGATCAATATTAAAAGTCAAATAAAGCTATCATTTGGAGAAAATCATGAACTCCTTATGTCTAGGATAACCATGACAAACAACCAAAATGAATCAAAGATTTTAGACCTTAAACGAATCATTAAGGTTACTATATTATCCTGTCAATCAGTCTCTCTCATTTTGTCTATTGGTTCCATAAAAAAATACACTTATACATTCTGAAGAATGGCAAATTTAGACATAGGTATTTGAACTCTTCTTCTCAACTATTTTTTGTCTACATAATATATTGTTAAACGTATGAATATGAACATTCTGCATAAATTGTTGTTACAGGTATGAACGTCCACCATCATCTTGCAACTTTGGGTGTAACAAGGACTGACTGGATTTTGATGGTTCGTGTGACAAGAATGTGGCCATCTATATCCAAGGGACTGTAGTTATGCAGAACATGATCGTCCTAGATTGTGAGGTAAAGATCATTTATTTTATTTTGTAGTTGATTCCCTGATATTTTGTTTAGGCAACAATGAGTTTAACCATCGCAATTACATTTACAGAATAGACATATGCATGTAATGGTTACTCCTCAACTGTGGAATCAAGTTGGAAATCTTTTGAATGAAGGAGGTTTATACGAGATTGTCAATGTCCATGTTAGGGCTGCAACTGGTGTATTAAGACGTGTTAACTCCGTTAACTGCATTCATTTTATGAACACAACTACGGTCGAACAGTTGCTTGATGATTATTTCATTATTCCAATGCACAAGTTTGAATTAGTACCTCTGCCAATTATTGAAGAGATGGTAAATACTACCCGTGAATCCTTTGAAGCTCTCTATTCCACAGGTACTCTCTATATGTTTGTCTAATTTTCTAGCATTTATTATTTATGTCACCACATATTTTGAATTCTGCATATGTTTAATGTGTACCTACTCTAGATGTTATCGGAATCATGGAACATGTACAACCTGTGCACACATATGAAACACCTTATGGTCCAAGTCAAGTGGTGCATTTCACAATAACAGATGGAAGGTTGTAACTTTAAAATATATTCATTTTATAAAGAGTTTATCTGTAAGAGGATCAGTAAGATCCATAACAAATTTTGTGTTTTTATCTATTAACACGAAGTCGTACAATGTTTCGTTTTATGGTCCGTTAGGATGCAAATACTCAGCAAGTCTATGATGTAAATTTCGATCAGCCGATGGTCTTGATCTTGGCAAGTACAAGGATTTCAAATTTTAAAGGTAATATCTTCCCCAGCATCTTAATAATGTCTCTTTATTTCTCTTAACTAAATTCAATTATACAATTATGTGACTATGAAAACTAATTCCTTTTTTCAACATTTAGGCACAATCTCCATTTCAAATCTACCATCATCTAGGATATATGTCAATATTGATCATGAGGAAGTTTTCTTGATGAGGCAGAGGTATATTAGTTAGTACTTTTCTCAATTTTTACTAATCACAATTATTTTTAGTATTCACTTATTCATAATAATAATTTAATTTTAAGATTTCCATTATATTTATTGTTCTTGTAGGTATATTAATCAAGGTAATCGGGTTTCCCGTGCATGGTCCATGAAAGCTGTTCATCAAACTTTCTGAGAATTGAGGGATGCTGAGATGATTAGCCGATCGTGATTGTGGAATATTGCAATTTAATAAGTTTATTAGCATATTGTTTTCTCCACAATTTTTTATTATCTTGGGTAATAAACGTTTTGTATTGTTTCACTATTTTATTGTTCTTGCTCAAACATTTAGGTCTTTATTTTATGTACTTCAAATGTTTGGGTTTATCAAACTAATTATTTTCTTCAGCGATTATTTATATCTTACATCTTTTTTGTTGTTGATTACTGTATTTAATTCTAAAATTTATTTCACATGTTAAAAGTAATAAAATAAAATTACAATTACATTGAGTATTAAATGTGATTGAAGTTGGTTGTACATACAACAAATTTACGAACAATAATTAAAAAAATTTATTTATTGTCGATTAAAAATTTATTTCAAATATAAAAAAGGATCCCAATAAACTAATTTATTCTTTACTTTAAGTAAAAATGCATAGTTTTATTATAGATTTATTGATTATTCTATACAGACATAAATAAATTCGGATTGTTGATAGATATTTATTGGTTAAATTTTAGGGAATGAAACAAAATGGCCAAGAATTTGTACATAATGATGTGTCTAACAACTAGCAATTTTATATTTTTAATTTCTTGACTATTTTTTATGTACATAAACGAGGTTAATCTACTTTTTTTGAACGTGTTTTGGGTTCTATAGCATTATTCATAATTAAAATTCGATATCTATACTTGATTAATTTAATTTATTTGTCTCAACTTAAATCAAATCAGTCGTTTTAATAAAATTTATATTTTTAGTTTTTAAAGATCAATTTTGTCCTTGACTTCATTTAAATAACAATCACAAGATCATTAACCAAATCATACACTAAAATATATTTATCAACTTAAATTTTGTATTCATGTTTTAAGTTAAACTGATAAGGCTAAAAATAATATCAATTAAACCACCTCAATCATCACGTATAAGTTATAACTACTCAAAAAGATTGAATCATATAAACGTTATGTAACAACCACCCGAAGTACATAGAATATCAAGTTAAGTGTTACAAGAATGTGGCCATCAATATCTATTCAAGCTGCACACGGAAGAGAGAACCTTAAAGGATATAATTTTATTCGTACTCAGGCTACTACTATGGTTTAATGGTTTAATATATTTTTGTTGAATGATATTGTCTAGAATTCTCATGTCCAAACATTCATAAATGCTGATCAATGGAATTCTATGGCTCGCAATATTAATGAAGGGAGCATATATGTTATGTCAAACTTCTATACTAAGGAAGCAACAGGTTCCTTGAAGCCAGTTTCGTCAAAATTTTTGATTAATTTCTCTCCTTCAACCACTGTCTAGAAAATAAGAGAGGATGACTTTATGATATCATTGCACAAGTTTGAGTTTGTAGACCTTGGAGACTTATTCAGTATTGCAAGTAATTGTCCAAATGATGAATATCCTGAATATTCAACAAGTTAGACATCTTATACTTAAATTGGTAATGACAATTAAATTTATACTATCATATTTCATTATATTTTTGAATATCCTAAATATCTCCAGTAGTCACCTATAATATTTCTTGCAATGCATGTAATAGACATCATTGGAGTGGTTGAGGATTTTGAAATGTCAGTTCAATCAAGACAAAATTTGGCCAAAAGAACATTGTGAGGTTTAGAATCACTGATGGGAGGTGAAAATTTCAAAACATATTCTTATATTTTCATCCATACATGCATTGCTTATGTTTCTCATCAAATTTAGCTAAGTTACGTAAATTCTTTAGGAACTCACATAAGGTCACTATTTGGGGTGATCTTGTCGTCAAAGCTGAAAATGATTACAATAAAGCTGTTAAAACTCCAGTCATTGCAATTGTGACAAGCACGAGGCTAAAAACTTATAAGAGTAAGTTAATTATTTTTAAAATTATGACATATTATCAAATATTTTAGTATATTTATATTTATTTTTTTCATTCTTTGTTAAATTGTTTAGGTTCAGTTCAAATCAGTTCACTGCCATCATCAAAATTGTACTTAAACATGGACAGTGACTCAGTTGTTGCAATGCGCTATAGGTAATAATATTTAATGCTTCTTAGAAATCATATTCTACATATATTTTTGGATACGTCTATGATATAACCTTTGTTGTTTATTAAACCACTGAAGGTTGGAAGAAAAAGGTTACACTGTTAGTCAGCAAAGCACTGAAACACCACAGGAACCTGTTGTGCAGAAGGTTATAGAAACCCTGGATTTGAAAGAACTCAGTGAAAAGAATGAAATGCAGTTCATTAAGGTTTCTTACTAACTACCACAAAGTCATATTATTGGCCAAATATTATAATAAAGTTATTTGTTATAATAAAACAACTAATATAGCGTGTTTTCATGCAGAAACACTTCTTCTCCATTGTCAAGGTTCAAAATGTTGAAGAAGCAAATTGGTGGTATAACAGCTATACGTGTACCAATTGCACAAACAAAACTATTGCAGTTCCGGAGAAGAGGTATGTGATCGAAATATAATCACTTTCAATCACATTTTTCTGTTAAGACTGTATCCATGTTTTTCTGTTTTTAGGTATAGGATTGTCATCCTTGCACAAGATTCCAGTGAGGCTTATAACTTTATTCTAATGGATCATGCTACGAGGCGTTTGACTGGGATGACTGCAACTAAGATGCAATCTGAGATGCTAAAGGCTAGCTGATTAAACTTATCACATTTTTTTGGACAATATCGTACCATCTTTTAAAATGTTTATCCATAAAGAAACACTTGATAAAACTTATCTCTGTTTTGATCTAGCAGTCAGGAATTCCTGTCCATCCAAAGATTAAAGAGATTAATGGAAAAGAACTTAAGCTGAAGATACAACTTAACCAGGACAATATAAAATCAGACAGTGGTTTCTATTACGCAACTGATGCATTTGACTATGCAAGTCCAAATTCTTCAATGTCTCAAACAATGACTTATCCTGATGCTTCGATGTTTGCAGATGTTAGTATTTCTTTTTTTATATTAATCATATATTAATATTAATATTTTTGCATTGGGACATGTTTGTTGATTATCGTCTATCTTGTGAATTCAATGTGAGTTTTTTATATTTTGTTTATTTACAAAGTTCTTACAAGGCACATTGGGCTTTTTTGCTAATATTTTACTGTTTGTTATATGAAAAAGGTAATCCACGAAAAGCAGAAAGAGCGAAGTGAGCTGAATGAATACCCTCATTGCATATCTCGGAAGGGTTATGCTAACCTAGAACAAGAAATGGTTAGTGATCATTTTTTTCATTTATTATTTTTCTATAACACTGTATAATTATTGCTTAATTTTAATTTCTTGAACGTGTTTATTCATGCAGTCTCAAGATGATCCTGAAATGGAGATAGATTGATCTTCTACCTGGCTCCGTGCGCGGCAGGATAAAGATGGGAACTATAAGTCGGACAAAGTTAAAGAAATTGCTGAAGAAATTGTAAGTTATTCATTTTTTTTATAATTAAAGTTCCATATTTCCGAATTATTTTGTGGATTACTGACCTACTTCCATTTTTTGTTAATTTTCAGGTGAATATGAAAAAGAGAGTTAGTGATGGGGAGTTGACAGAGGATGGCACTGATGATGTCCTCACAAAGGTGCTCGGTAAACCTGAGCATCGAGGACGAGTCTGTGGCCAAGGGACTCATGTCAAGCAGTCTGTTTACTTTAATCTTTCGAAGCAGCGGAAGAAAAGGTCAATTGATGAGAGGATCCAAGATGGTATTCAGAGGTTTATGAAGGAAGAAACTAAAAGGATTGTTCGAGAGCGAGATGATTTTTGATTATCATCAATGATTGAAAAGGATTGCCATCGACTCCCCCACCAATGTTCTTGATTATGCAAGTGTTGATACAATGTGTAAAGTTCTTCATGGGAAGCACCTCTCCGAAGAGAATGCACGAGTCTCTATTACTCGTGTAATCAAAGGATCTGCTAATATTCCTTTCCCCATTCAAGATGAGATCACAATTGTGGAAGAGGCTGTGGTTACGTTTATTGAGTGGCCAAGACTCCTCATTCGAGAAGTGAAGATAAGCCCTGCTGCAGCAAAAGGAACTCAGAAGGTTAGTTTCTACGTTTATTTACTTAACGAATAAATTTTTATTACTAGTTTAGTTTTTGTTTTGAATTATATTTTTCTTTTTTTCTTTTTTCACGGAGGCAAGAAAATTGTGGCAAAGAAGTATAAGAAGGTTACAGATATAGTCTAGGAACCGGAGTTTGTGTTGGACATGAGTGCTGATTACCCTATGAATTTGAAGCGTTTGTGGCTCTGGGCAAAAGATGCCTTGAAGGATGGTCAAACAACCACTTTTGAGCTAGCTGAAGAAGCTTTTGGATCAACCAAAAAGCACGTTCTGTTTTTATCGGATGTCCATGCTTTATGTTCTGGAGGTGAAATATCAGGGTCCGTCATTTGCATGTTTATTAAGTAAGTGTCTAAGTTTAAAAATTATTCTATGACTGTCAATATTTTTTTTAATTTAGTTTATATTTGTGTCATTGATTGTTTACTTTTCATATAGTTTATTGGAGGTATATGTGAAAAAGCACAAGATGACAGACATGGTAGCATTTGTTGATCCTAGGATGATAGGCGCCATCGGTTGTGGTACTGCTGGAGAGAGGTCGTGTGCCTTATCTTTAAGATTCAAGAATGCTAAGCACGGACAAATTTTTCTGCTGCCTTATAATGCCGTGTGAGTACTTGTTTTTACATTTTTCACCATTTATACTATTAATAAGATATATGTTTTTTTGACTTGTGCTCTGGTTATTAATATCCCTCTTTAAATAAGTGTTGATTTTTTTAAATAAAAAACTGAGGTAAAATTTTAGGAATTAATTTTAGAAAATTATTACTTATTTGAGAGAACATTTTCTGTGATAATTAAATTAATAATTGTGTTTGTCGCAATTTAAACCATGGAGGTCCTTTTTAATTTAACAAGTTATGTATATTGTGACTAAAATCTTCAATGAAATTGTAAAAAATAAAGTGTTCTCATTGTTGGTATTCACAATTTACTAGGAACCATTGGGCGCTAACTGCTGTGAATCCCGACTCACAAGTAGTTTACCACATGGACCCGTTTGAAGCGTCGAATTGCAAATGAAGAATGGATTGAGGTGATTGATAAGTGAGTACCTCATCAGAACTTTGATTAATTATGAATCGCTTTTACAATTAAGGAAAATGTCTAGTAGTTTGATTTATGTTATATTGTCGTAGTGCCATCAAACTTTACAAAGACAGTGCCAAGAAGACGCTAAAGAAGAAAATAGTGTGGGAGAATCTAGTGGTAATATATCTTTTGTATATTCATCGGTTTCTCTGATTTCCGTTAGTTGTTTAGACATGTATAATTTTTTTTAATGTTCTTCAGGGTGTTCCTGTCCAATATGGGAGGAAGGACTGTGGTTTATTTGTGATGTGCTACATGAAAGATATATGTTTAGATAAGGAACTCAAATTTCCTGTGAAGGTAAAATTTGCAATTTGAAATAAATTGTTGATGTCCCTCTGTTCTATGATGAAGATATGTAACTTGTACTATTATTGTCCCTTTTTTCAGTGGCAATAGAGGTCCAATTTAGAGTATGGCATCGATCACCTCAATGAGATAAAGGTTGAATGGGCGAAGAATTTTATGAAGAATCATGCACGTTGAACTTTGTCCTATATATAAATGGGTATTTTGAAATGAACATATGTTTGGGAGTTCCAATGGTAGTTTAGCGTACATCTGCGCATATATTATAACTTTAAGTGAATTAGTTTATCTTTTGTGGATATGTTCATCCCAAAATATGTTGCTGCCATTGAAAACAGTCTTTTATGAATGTCCTATGTTTGTCGTTACCCTGACTTCTGGATGTATTGGTATCAATGGATTATTTTGATTGTGTTGGTATGGTTTGGTTAGAACTTACTTTGGTTGTAATGGATATTTCTTGTAATGCAATGGTTCCTTGGTTTAGTTGCTTGGTAATGGTTGTTGATCAAATATTTTTGACCTGTTTTGTGTGTAGATACAAAACCATTGTTTAATACACTTATAGACAATACCCAGGCTGCACAAAAGTATCATGTGGTTTTGACTAATACAATACTTTTATAACCAAACCATTGTAAAATAAAGCTCATACAACACAAAAATTAAAAAAAAATCAAATTGCAATAGCTTGTGTGTAGATATTTAGACAACACTTTACAAATGTAAAGACCATTGTGTCAAAACTTAAGTAACAAAAGAATGGTTACTAAAACGCTGTCTAGAAAACAAAAACACATTCATCACCACCAAAAAGACCATTGTTGAAAACAAATTTAAACAACAAGTTGTACTGAACAAACCGTTACGAATAAGAAATTCATACAACATACAAAACAATATGTCCATTGTCTAACTTCTTAAAT
The DNA here is from genome assembly GCA_030848705.1 of Heracleum sosnowskyi. Lineage (NCBI taxonomy): Eukaryota > Viridiplantae > Streptophyta > Magnoliopsida > Apiales > Apiaceae > Heracleum > Heracleum sosnowskyi. Next base: position 107,634,644 of record CM061240.1, on the reverse strand, counting down.
GCAACATAACACAATATTATTATATTGAGTGCAATGAACTCGGACAACAGACCTTAAACAAAAAACATTGTCTAGAAACAATAAACACAACAATTTTCGAACAAGAAGGCCATTGTTGAAATCTAAAGTAAACAACCATTTAAGAAGGAAAACTGTTGTACAACAAAAAATCAAAAAAAGTGTATTTTAGTTGAAAACTATTGTCTATTTAGCGAACAACAACAAAACTTTAATAAGAATGTCTTGTTGGAGATGAATCTTTACAACACTTTTCTAAAAAAATGTTACACAACAGTTTTGTAAGTAGTGTGTGTTGTTATAAGCCTGTCACACAACGATTTCGCACCGTTGTATGATATGCTTAAGAGACCGAGTCGCAATAGACAACAGGAAACATGGTGTTAAATAACGGACGTCAACCACTGTTGTGTGAAGGTGTTTTTCTTGTAGTGTTCTTGTTTTTTCTCTAGGGTTAAGGACAGGTATATGCTCAAACCATGCATGAACAGATTCCCATTGATTTCTAAAGGACCATTCTTAATAGCATTAGCCATACAACTGCAATTATCGAACTTAAAAATGAAGTAGCCTCAATGATGCAGGAATATATTAATGACACCCATAGATCCAAACAATAAGAGTAGATTCCTTGACATTAAGAAAATCATAATCTAGTTTTCTAGGAATCCCAACTCAATAATCCTTCCAAACAAGCGCTCATGAATGAAGAAATTCAACGTAAGGGTTCACATAAATCATACTATTAACATTAGAGACAAATCTAGAAAAGTTCTGATCTGAATCTTGTGAATCGAGAAGCAAATGAACCTCATCAAGCTGCTCCATTTTCTTAGGAACTTCCTTCGTCATCATGTCTTGAACCGAGCCATCAGTTGTAGCTTCCGGGGAGCCTTTTAGTTTTTGTTTATCACCAACATCAACTTTAATCGCATACATAGATCTCTTTTGCAAGGATCTTTTGTTTAAGATCATCTTATGTAGTAAAAGATTTATAATAGCACATAAACCGAGGGGATATTTGGTCTAAGAAGATAGAATGTATGATAATATGTGTGTATTAGAAGGCATAGCAACAGAGTTACTAGATAATGTATCCATTGAATAGCAAGGGAGAATAATTGAAGGGGATGGGGGAGATGAAGAGGGGATGTGTAGAAGAGTAAAGGTGGAGAGAGAATGGTTGAGCCACTCTCATTTCATTAAGCTGGACAACTTAATACTTACTAATGTTGTAGTCAATATTCACACAGTTAGAGAGAACTCCGAAATTGATGAAGAGGGCTTTGTGATTACACCAAACAATACTTAGAAAAATAAATACTGTTTATAATCATAGAATACTGCTATATGTTTGATAACATATAAAATGCCGCCCTACAATAAGAAAACCAGCCCTCGTTAAAACTAATATATATATATATATATATATATATATATATATATATATATATATGGTTAAGTGGAGAGATCAACATAAAGAGAGAGATTAGGGCTCATACTTTATGAAAATGAAAGTTTATATGGTTCTCACAAAGTGGAAGACATGGCTCTGAACACTCCACTATCAACAAACTGTACACATTTGATGGTCAGAATGTCTAGCGGTAGACATGATATTTTATTGATTACTCTTTAAGAGAAAGACATTTACTATTTGTGTTTATATTTATAATAGTAACAACTATATATCTTACACACTCGGGCAAAAAAAAAATTTGGTTGCAAACACCTCTGTGTTGGTAATATAAATTTGGTTTTATGTTTTGAATAAATCTTAGCTGACAACGTGTCTAAGAAGCAAAGAATTAGTCTTAGAGTTTGTTCCAGTATTTGTAGGATAGTAGGAGTGGTGGAGGTTTTGTAGGAGCTAGTTGCTAGTTTGTAGGAAACATTTGTTTTCTATTCTCTTTATATTTTGGTTGTATTTCTCTCCAGGAGTAAGAAGTTAATAAATAACTTTATTTTTCCATATACTCATATCTATTACATTTTGTGTGTGTTAGTATTCTCAGTTCAGATTTCACATTTGGTATCAGAGCTTAGGAAACTAAGGTGACCACAGCTGACAGAGAGATGGATCTGGGAAGGGGAAAGAGCCGTTCTTTTGGGTTAAGCTACCCAACGTTGACAAAGAGTAACTACATAGCATGGGCACTGAAGATAAAGGTGTTTATGCAGGCTCAGGGAGTGTGGATTGCTGTCGAGACAAGTGATGAAAAGGCAGTAGTGGAAGAGAAAATCGACAAGGTTGCTTTGGCCATGATCTACCAAGGTATACCTGAGGAAATGTTATTATCAATATCTGAGAAGAAAACGGCAAAAGAGGGCTGGGAAGCCATCAAAACCTTGTGTCAAGGAGCAGATCGTGTAAAGAAAGCCAAGATACAGACGCTCAAAGTAGAGTTTGAGTCGTTACGAATGGGAGACAGCGAGCAACTTTATGAGTTCTACATGAAACTGAATGGGCTGGTATCTACCATTCGAGCTTTGGGTGAAGAACTAAAAGAATCGTATGTCGTTAAAAAACTGCTTCGAGCAGTTCCGTCTAAATTTCTCTAAATTGCTTCAACAATAGAGCAGTTTGGAGATTTAGAGAACATGTTAGTTGAAGAAACAATCGGCTCTCTTCAAGCCCACGAAGAGAGAATGAAAGGCCAAAGTGAACCTGCTGGACAACAGTTACTGCTGTCAGGAGAGGAATGGATTAAGCAAGAAAAAGAAGAAGAGAAACTCTTGTACACTCGAGAGGAGTGGAGGAAACAAAAACAAAAGAATTCAGATGGGCAATCAAGTTTCACACGACGAAGTGGACGTGGCTACCAAAACAGGTCAGATGATGGGTCACGTCAAGGTGTTGGTCGTGACAGAAATGAAGTGAGGTGTTATAACTGCAACGTTTTGGGACATTATGCCTCAGAGTGTAAGAGACCAAGGCGAGAAAGGAACCAGAAATCAGAGGCAAACCTGGTACGAATCATGGATGATGAGCCTGCACTATTGATGGCTGAGTTAACTAAGACCAAAGCTAAGCTGTTTCTGTTGAATGAAGGGAAGGTTACGCCAAATTTGGAGATGAATTTGAAGGAGAAGAAACCATCACAGTTATGGTACTTGGATAACGGGGCTAGTAATCACATGACTGGGGATAAGTTTAAATTCTTAGACTTGGACGAAGGTGTCACAGGAGAGGTGAAGTTTGGTGATGGGTCAACTGTTTGCATCAAAGGTAAAGGATCAATCTCGTTTAAATGTAAAAATGGAGAAGACAGAGTGTTCAACAATATGTTCTACATCCCACACCTTTGCACCAATATTATCAGCCTTGGGCAGATGGCAGAAGAAGGAAATAAGGTGATGATGTGTGGAGAATACTTGTGGATATACGACAAGAATGAATCATTGTTGATGAAAGTCAAGAGGTCTGCAAATCGGTTATATAAGATATTGCTTGAGGAATCCCAGGCTGTTTGTCTACTTACAAAATCAGAGGATGATACTTGGTTATGGCATTCACGTCTGGGACATGTGAATTTTAATGCAATGAGTCTCATGAAAAAGAATGAAATGGTTGTGGGTTTACCAAAACTAATACAGCCTAAGGAAGCATGCAAGGGATGTCTAATGGCCAAGCAGATAAGGCAACCATTTCCAGTTCAGTCAAACTATGTGTCGAGCAAACCACTGGAATTGGTACATGGCGATTTATGTGGACCCATTTCACCACCAACACCATCTGGAAAGAGGTATTTTCTACTCTTAGTTGATGACTTTAGTCGTATGATGTGGGTTTATTTTTTATCAACTAAGGATGAAGCATTTAAGGAATTTAAGAAATTCAAAATACTTGTTGAGAATGGGTTCGAAGACAAGGTCAAGATACTGCGTACGGACAGAGGTGGAGAATTTTGTTCCTCAGAGTTTACAAAGTTCTGTGAAGAAGCTGGCATTGTTCGACATTACACAGCTCCATACTCCCCCAACAAAATGGGGTAGTGGAACGCAGGAATAGAACTGTCGTGGAAATGGCAAGAAGTCTTTTGAAAGAAAAACAAGTCACATCGGAGTTTTGGGGTGAAGCAATACGACACTCTGTGTATATGCTTAACAGATTGCCAACGCGTGCACTCTCAGATTGTACACCGTATGAGGCCTGGTTTGGTTCAAAACCTGATATTCGCCATATTAGGATTTTTGGCTGCTGTGCATTCATGAAGGTACCACATGTCTACACAAAAAAAATAGACGATCGTAACAAATATGTTGTCTATTTGGGAAGGGAACCTGGAACGAAAGCCCATCGCTTGTATGACCCAGAGGAGAAGAGGGTGTATATCAGCAGAGATGTGGTGTTTGTGGAGTCAAAGTCCTCGTCCTAGAATACGCTGACAGCTGGGGATATACATCTATTGCTACCAACAACGAAGGTGGGCAGTTCACGGTTGCAGATGGTTATGCACAGTCTACGGATGGAAGTGAAATGGAGGAGCCTATAACACGTGTTCAGTCACCTGCATCGCCACAGTCCGGTGAAGATAGTCCAGAAGGAACAGATCAAAGTAGTACACCAAAATGTTTCAGATCAATGAGAGACATTTATGAAACTTCTGAAGAAACAGAAATTGAAGAAGAATTATTGATTCTGGGTATTGAGGAACCAGCCACATATAGTCTTGCTGCTCAAGAAAAATCTTGGAAAGATGCTATGAAGGTCGAAATAGAGGCTATCGAAAGGAACAATACTTGGAAGTTGGTAGAGCTACCTCCTGGCCACAAACCGATCGGATTGAAATGGGTCTATAAGCTGAAAAAAAACACAGAAGGGGATATTGTGAAGTATAAGGCGAGACTTGTCGCTAAAGGATACGTACAGAAGCAAGGTGTCGATTTTGAGGAAGCATTTGCACCAGTCACACGCTTGGAGACTGTCAGGTTGTTGTTAGCACTAGCAGCGAATTATGGATGGGAAGTACACCACCTTGATGTTAAATCAGCATTTCTGAATGGGGATTTACAGGAAGACGTGTATGTAATGCAGCCAGAAGGGTTTGTGAAGCTGGGAAAAGAACAGCTGGTTTACAAGTTGGTGAAGGCGTTGTACGGACTCCGTCAAGCGCCACGGGCATGGTATGCTAAGTTAAATAAATGTTTAGAGAATTTGGGTTTCACTAAGTGTCCATATGAGCATGCAGTGTATATCAAACGAGAAGGATCAGAGATGTTGATAATTGGCGTGTACGTAGATGATTTATTGGTAACTGGCACGAGTGTATCACTCATCAACGATTTTAAGGAGCAGATGAACAAGAAGTTTGATATGAACAATTTGGGAAAGCTTTCGCACTACCTTGGCATAGAGGTTATGCAATTGAGAGACTATGTAGAGCTGAAGCAGACATCTTATGCGAAGAAAGTCTTAGAGAAGAGTGGCATGGGCGAATGCAAACGTACAAAATATCCTATGGAACCAACACTACAGATGCACAAGGATGAGTCAGGGAAGCATGTGGATCCAACTGCATACAAAAGTGTTGTGGGTGGTTTGCGATATTTGGTGCACACTCGGCCAGATATAGCGTATGCTGTTGGGATTGTGAGTCGCTACATGGAATGACCGACTGAGATGCATTGGAGTGCTATGAAAAGAATACTACGCTACTTAAAGGGGACGTTGAAATATGGTTTGATATATTCAAGAGGAAGCAGTAATAATATGTTGTCGGGATATTCTGACAGTGATTTGGCTGGAACAATTGATGATCGAAAGAGTACGGGAGGTATGGCATTTTATCTGAATGATAGTTTGATTACATGGGTGTCCCAGAAGCAGCGTTGTGTGGCGTTATCATCTTGTGAAGCTGAGTTCATGGCAGCTACCGCTGCTGCATGTCAAGGTATATGGCTGCGTAATCTACTGAGTAAACTGACTGAGGAAAATCTAGGTCTTGTGACTCTATATATTGATAACAAATCAGCAATTGATCTGGCTAAGAACCCGGTATTCCATGGGAGGAGTAAGCATATCGATATTCGCTACCATTTCATTCGGGAGTGTGTTGAACGAGGAGAAGTGGTGATCAAACACATTGGAACAGGCGAGCAGCGGGCTGATGTGCTAACAAAAGCTCTTGCCACAGTCAAGTTTGAAAGAATGCGTGTGTTGCTTGGTATCAGGAACTTGCAGAACCAAATTTAGATTAAGGGGGTATTTGTTGGTAATTTAAATTTGGTTTTATGTTTTGAATAAATCTTAGCTGACAACGTGTCTAAGCAGCAAAGAATTAGTCTTAGAGTTTGTTTCAGTATTTGTAGGATAGTAGGAGTGGTGGAGGTTTTCTAGGAGCTAGTTGCTAGTTTGTAGGAAACATTTGTTTTCTATTCTCTTTATATTTTGGTTGTATTTCTCTCCAGGAGTAAGAAGTTAATAAATAACTTTATTTTTCCATATACTCATATCTATTACATTTTGTGTGTGTTGGTATTCTCAGTTCAGATTTCACACTCTGTACTCTGTACTCTATATAGAGACAAATTTTGGGCCTATGTATTCCTCATCTAAGTTCACGAAAATGCTTGAAATAATATATTTAGATAATATTCATGTTCTCAATTTGACCCTCAGCTGCATTTTACATAATAATATAATAGTTTATTCACATTCATCCAATAAAATTGTTTATCCATAATTCTTCATCAAACAAAACTGGAAATTCATTTGTAATATCCCGTAATTTTTTGAATAATTATAATGAAGAATAATAATAGAATAAAAAGGGATTAAAATTTGAAAAGTAATAGAATTTAAAATTAAATCAGATTAATGGGTCTAACATATTATGAATCATATTTGAATACACATAAAATTGTAGATTTAAAATTAGGGTTGTGTAAGGCTATATAAACATTATGTTCTGTTTCCTCGTCTTTCTTACCAAAATTTGTATGGTTTTATACTCAAAAATCAACAGTCTTGTAAAATTTATAGTAAATTCATCATAAGTCGGGATTCATTGAATTTGGACTTTTCGGAAACGTCATTTCTTCATTCTTTACAACTTTCGTCCTTTGAGTTTTTCAAGAAGATATCGTTTAGAGGGTCAAAAAGAGTAAAAACGTTCTGGTCAGAATTGGATACATGATCTAGGATGCGTTGAGGTAAGTTTCTGATTGATTTATCTAGTATTTTCGAAACTATATATGTGTTGTGTGCGTTTTGATTATATAAACTTTGAATTAGTGATGATATATTTTGAATTGATATGTATTATTTGATATGTGTTATGTGTAAGCAATACTCTTGACATTCTGATTTGTGCCATGATTTGCGAAAATATCGAATAAAAATAATGACCGAGTCACTTGTACTGACAGTTTTCTAAAAATTTAGGACCGTTATCGCATTAATTGTGGATTTGAGGTTATTGTTGTTATGTGGTGTCGTATTCTATGTACCGAACAAGAATAAGAATATGAATGTGTATCGAAAGTTATATGGTTTGTGTATCATATGGTATTGAATATTGTATTATCTTATTTGTATACATGTTATTTGTCCACTAGTTGCATGGATTGCTTAGGGTTGTATAGGTGATTAGGTTAATTCAAGTTGATTGGATTCGAGAATCTTAGTTCACAATATATTGGTTTTTGCATCATGTTTAGCTGCCCTTCTAGAATATATATTTTTCTAATAGAACTTTTGTGCATGTTTGTCATTTTCATTGTATAGTTTATTTTTCATATTTAGTGTAAGATTAATAGTCTGTACAAATACTAAAACAAACACCTACTAATTGAATTAATTGCCACATCTCACCATGTTATTAAATAGTCAAGTTAGAAACATATTTTAATATAGTTTAATCTATTTCTTCTTTAATGTGCCGAAAAGAGGAAATTTTTATAGGGTGCCAATTTTTTTAGACACTCTTTGAGCAATTTTTTTCCCTTGTAAATTAGAAATATAAGTATATACAATCTACCTTCCAAATGACCATTTATTTATAATTATTTAAAATTTCAATCATCACCATATTTTCTCCTTTTTTATATATGGTTAATTGTATACTTATTTGTTTCCAAATTAAGGAAATAAAACAAGTTATTGTTTGCGAATTTTGAACATGCATTCATTTAAATCAAATATGTAAAACAATTTTAAAGAAGTAGATATATATATATATATAAATTACTGTAAGTCCTATTTTAGTATTTCGGACATAAAAGTCAAATATATATTACAAAAAACTTGCATCATAAACAATATTTTCAAATGAGATCAATATTTGGTTTAATCTAGACTAAACATATTTTGGAAAAATAATTAGCAAAAACTAAAAAGAATTTGTTTTACCTGTCAGAAGCACCTGTATTCAAATGCTCATTATCTTACTTAACATAAAAAAATCTGTTTTGAGGCATTCTTTTTTAATATAGTGAATAAACACAAGTCAATAAATTAGAAATATAATCAAATTTTTTTATAATAAACAATTTATAAATTAAAATAATATTATAAATTATAAGTTGATTTATAATAAGTATCTACTTTTATTTTAAACACATATATGATGAAAGTAATGCAAAACACTAAGTTATAGTTGATAAATTAAAACATGATAAAATATAAACAATAAAAAAGTTAATTTAAAATAAAACATGAGCAAAGTCACTAAAATTGAACTTTCCATCAAAATAAGAAGTTAAAGGTGCAACTTGAAGTTTTCTTTTGTAGCGCCCTTTTGAGGATACAAAAGATAAGTATGGAACTACATATCATCAACATGAGGTTGTTATGGACTTTGTTAATCTCTGCAGGCAACCCAGGCACTTGAGTTATTTGAAAAGGAGGTTGCATCTAACAAAGTGGGGAGTTGAGATATTGAAACCATAGCAAAGCTTTTGTCTGACATATAAGACAAGCATATTTGAATTTTTGTTCCTCTGCAAGTCGAGATAAAGGACAAAGTTGCCCCGAAGGAGGAGCTCGGTAGGTTAACTTTTAAGAAAAGTGTTGGCATAATTAATCTAAACTATAGGTGTTTTATTTGTTTAGTTGTGTTGCAGTTTGGCCTGAGACATAGGACTTTGGACTCGGTCATGCAGAGACTGGGTCATTCAGTATTTGTATAGGAGAAGTAGTGGAATAAGTGGCAGTAGCATTTTGTTTTTCTAGGAAAGTTGTTGCATCAGTTCCTAGTTTTTAGCTTTTCTTCCGTATGCTCTTTCTATATTAGATGTAATTCTTGGTTTTGAATAAAAGCTGTGAGTTTCCAGTATATTGAGATCTTTGTTTTCTCTTAGTTTTCATACAAACTGTCTTTCTGTTACAACACTGTGGTATCAGAGCTAGGCTACACCTGGTATATGTCCAGACTGAGAACAAATGGAAATCGAGAGAAACAAGGAGAGCAAGGGGGGTCTGAGTTATCCCATGTTGACAAAGGGGAACTACACTGTATGGGCTTTGAGGATGAAGGCATGTATGCAAGCTCATGGAATATGGGTGGCGGTGTCACCAAAGGACCCAAAGGACCCGGAAGTTGCTGTTGACGAGAGGAAATATAAAATGGCATTGGCCATTATCTATCAGGGAGATATTCTTTTATCGATCGCGGAGAAAGGAACTGCGAAGGAGGCCTGGGAAGCAGTGAAGGTGCTTTGTCAGGGAGCAGAACGGGTAAAGACAGCCAGAATTCAAACTCTCAGAGCAGAGTTTGAAGCGATGAATATGAAAGAAGGTGAATCTCTTGATGATTTTTGCCTAAAGTTAAGTGGATTAGTAACAAACATACGAACCTTGGGTGATAAGATGGAAGAGGCGTATGTTGTTAAGAAGGTATTGAGAGCAATGCCACAAAAGTTCTTGCAAATTACTTCTGCCATTGAGCAATTTGGTGATTTGGAGAAGATGAGCTTTGAGGAAGTAATAGGTTCGTTAAAGGCACATGAGGAAAGGCTACGTGGACAATCTGAAACAAGTAGGGGTACTAATCAATTGCTACTCACGGAGGAAGAATGGAGGAAGAAGGACAAGGAGGAGAGTAAATTGTTACTTACAAGGGAGGAATGGATTAAACGATCGAATAGAGGTGAAGGAAGTTCACAGAAATTCCGAGGAAATCGTGATAAGAGTAAGGTCAGGTGTTGGAATTGTCTTGGGTGCGGCCATTTCGCTGCAGAATGTAAGAAGCCAAAACGCGATAAGGAACAAAAAGAAGAAGTTAACATGGTGCAAGTGCCAGACGATGAACCAGCCCTTCTTCTGACAGAATGTGACGAAGGAGAAAAGAATGTGATGCTGATAAATGAAGACAAGGTGAGTCCGAAAATTAACAAAGGAGCTGATGAGGTAGTGTCAAACATGTGGTACTTAGATAATGGAGCTAGCAATCACACGACCGGACAAAAATCAAAATTTAAGGAATTGAATGAGGAGATAAAAGGGCAGGTGAAATTTGGTGATGGCTCATTGGTTCAGATAAAAGGAAGAGGTTCTATAGCAATACGGTGCAAGACTGGAGACGAAAGAATTCTCAATGATGTATACTACATACCAGCACTTTGTAGTAACATCATCAGCTTGGGACAAATGGCTGAGGAAGGGTACAAGATATCATTGAAAGGAGAGTTTCTGTGGGTTAGAGACACAAAGGACACTCTGTTTATGAAGGTAAAAAGGTCTATGAATTGATTGTATAAAATTATAATTGATACTGGAGATGCAGGTTGTTTACTCTCGGAAGAAACTCAGGGCCAAGAATGGCTATGGCATTCAAGACTTGGCCATGTAAACGCTAATGCAATGCAAGAGATGGAAACAAGACAGATGGTGCATGGGTTGCCAAAGTTACAACACTTGAAGGGGGTATGTACTGGGTGTTTAATGTTGAAGCAAATCAGAAAATCGTTTCCAAAACGAACCAATTATAGTGCAAGCAAAGCGTTAGAACTGGTGCATGGTGATTTCTGTGGGCCAATAACACCTTCAACAACAGCCGGAAATAGGTATGTATTTTTGTTGGTTGATGATTATAGCCGTGTGATGTGGACTTATTTGTTAAAGACAAAGAATGAGACATTTGAAGCATTCAAACGGTTTAAAGCCTTAGTCGAAGATGGAAAGGAGAAGAAAATCAAGACTTTCAGAACGGACCGAGGAGGTGAATTTTGTTCCAAGGAATTTTTGAACTATTGTGAAGAAAATGGAATAAATAGGCACTTCACGGCACCATATTCACCCCAACAAAATGGGGTGGTTGAACGACGTAACAGAACTATGATTGAGATGGCAAGAAGTTTACTCAAGGGAATGAAGATGCCAAATTATTTTTGGGGAGAGGCCATTCGACATGCTATTTATTTGTTAAATCGTTTACCTACTAGAGCAGTGTCAGGAATTACTCCATATGAAGCATGGTCGGGTGAAAAACCGTATATAGGACATATACGTGTGTTTGGATGTATAGCTCATATGCGTATTCCAAATGTTAATTTGCAGAAGTTGGATGACAGAAGCAAGATGGTAGTACACTTAGGCAAAGAGCCTGGAACCAAGGCGTATAGAGTTTATGATCCAGTTAACAAGAAGGTGCACGTAAGTAGGGATTTGATTTTTGAGGAGACAAAGTCGTGGGCTTGGGCTTGTGATTCTGGGAGTGAAAATTCTGACGGAGGAAATTTTGTATTGGTTGGGCTGGAGCCTGGTGAATCTCGAGAAAGTGAAATAGGAGGGGAAGATAACATATTGAGTGGTGATGAGGTTAACTCAGGAGAGTCAGGATACGACACAAATTCTGATGTATCAGTAGAGTCTTTATCTTCAACAAACTCACAAGTGTCAAATACGGAAACTGACTCGAGTAGTGCACCCCATAAATACAGGTCTCTCTCAGACATATATGCTGATGCTGAACACGTAGAACTGGATGATGATGAGTTGTTTTTCATAGCAGCAGACGAACCAGAAAATTATGCACAGGCGTCTAAGGACCGGCTGTGGAAACAAGCTATGGAGAATGAGATGGAGTCGGTCGAGCGGAATAAAACTTGGAGCTTGACAGCGCTGCCACCGGGACAAAGGGCAATAAACTTAAAGTGGGTGTTCAAGTTAAAGAAAGATACAGCGGGTAATATAGTGAAGCACAAGGCACAGATTGTTGCAAAAGGCTACGTACAGAAGAAAGGAATTGACTTCGAAGAGATTTTTGCTCCGGTGACTAGAATGGAAACAGTGCGATTACTACTTGCTCTTGCTGCCAAAAATTGTTGCGAGGTGCATCATCTTGATGTAAAGACGGCGTTTTTGAATGGGGAGATTGAGGAGGAGGTGTACGTGTCTCAACCGGAAGGGTTTGTTAAAAAGGGAGAAGAACATTTGGTGTATAAACTTCACAAAGCATTGTACGGACTTCGACAGGCACCTAGGGCCTGGTATTCGAAACTAAATAGATGCCTGGAGGAGCTGGGTTTCAGTAAATGTCCACATAAACACGCTGTTTATATCAAAAGAATTGAGGGGGAGACGTTGATAGTAGCTGTGTATGTCGACGATCTTTTGATAACTGGAACCAACAAGTCTGTTATTGAGGACTTTAAGATACAGATGAACCACAAATTCGACATGAGCAACTTGGGTCTATTGTCCCATTATTTGGGGATTGAGGTAAAGCAAAGCATAGGACACATGGAGTTGAGACAAACAGCATATGCGAAAAAAATTCTGGAGAAGGCAGGATTGGCGGAATGTAACCCAACGAGGTATCCTATGGATCCCAAGGAAGTCATCACTAAAGATGAAGGAGGAAAGGAGATAGATGTGACTTTTTATAGAAGCTTGATTGGTGGTCTGCGTTACCTGGTTCACACCAGGCCGGACATTGCATATTCCGTTGGTATAATTGGTAGGTTCATGGAAAGGCCTACTACAATGCATCTCAACGCTGCAAAGCGTGTACTTCGATATGTGCGGGGAACTCTGAACTATGGGCTTGTGTATACAAATAACAGCGGTAACAACATTCTGACAGGTTACACGGACAGTGATTTGGCTGGGGATTTGGTAGATCGTAAGAGCACTGGAGGTATGGCATTTTACTTAAATGAGAGTTTGATAACTTGGGTTTCGCAAAAACAAAAGTGTGTTGCTCTTAGTACGTGTGAAGCAGAATTTATGGCTGCAACGGCTGCAGCATGTCAAGCAATATGGTTGAGAAATTTACTGTCTAAAATCACAGGTAAGAGTATTGGTCCAGTGGTGTTATATATAGATAACAAGTCCGCCATTGATTTGGCCAAAAATCCGGTATTTCACGGAAGGAGCAAGCATATAGATATACGCTACCATTTCATTCGAGAGTGTGTCGAGAAGGGAGATATTCTGGTGAAGCATATTAGCTCAGAGAAGCAAAGAGCAGACGTGATGACGAAATCCCTTGCAGCATTCAAGTTCGAGAAAATGCGGGGCTTACTTGGTGTGAAGGATTTGTTTGGGCAAGTTTAGATTAAGGGGGAGTATTGTTGGCATAATTAATCTAAACTATAGGTGTTTTATTTGTTTAGTTGTGTTGCAGTTTGGCCTGAGACATAGGACTTTGGACTCGGTCATGCAGAGACTGGGTCATTCAGTATTTGTAGGAGAAGTAGTGGAATAAGTGGCAGTAGCATTTTGTTTTTCTAGGAAAGTTGTTGCATCAGTTCCTAGTTTTTAGCTTTTCTTCCGTATGCTCTTTCTATATTAGATGTAATTCTTGGTTTTGAATAAAAGCTGTGAGTTTCCAGTATATTGAGATCTTTGTTTTCTCTTAGTTTTCATACAAACTGTCTTTCTGTTACAACAAAAAGCAATATCCCATCGCCGGAAGAGAAGCTTGAAAATGTTCAGGAATTCATAGATAGACTTGTAATGTGTTTCTCAACTGGTGAGGAGATTCTTGACTGCAAGATTCAATAGACCACATATCATAAGATCCTCGTGCTCCCTCTATTCACGCAAAGTAGTGGAAGATGAAACTGAGAATAGAGTCCCAAAAAGTAATGATCCTATTTGTGGTATATAGTGATGATGCAATTCACATGCTCAACGTCATTCACGGTAAGAGTCATGAGGGTAGTCATCGTATATCCTCAAGAACAGTAGCCGAAGAGAATGTACAGAGTATCAAAGCATCGGATACTGTAGTGAGTTGAAAGCAGTGAAAGAACGATTAGCTAATATGATATGTACTGGTTTCACATGATTTTACTATAAGATAACACAAGTATAACAAAATAATCTATGATCACATTATATTATTATGGTAATTCAAAATCCAAGCAAATAAGATAACATAAGTAAAATAATCTATGATCACATTATATAACTGTGGTAATTCAAAATTCAGGCAAATAATGTTCTTTAAAACTGTTTGAAGTTTAGAGTGCTAATTGGAGGCAGTAATCCCTCAATTTGATAAAAACACAACCCATGTAGTAGTAAATAGTTAATTATCCAGCATAGAAATCTTGAGGTTGGTATCTTATAAAAAGTAATGCAACTTAATTCATTTCTATTATTATAAAATTAGGTAATGAATGAAAAAAGAAAGTAGAAAAAAAAATTGGCAAATAATATTGTATGACAAGAACAGTTAATGGTGGAGGCAATAAAAAAAGATAATGTACAATCATTTTCAAATCAAAAGGTTTAGAATGTAATATCATGATAACCTTGCCACCTGCTCATGACTATTGGGATCATGAGACCGGCAAGTGTGCAATTATTTTTCTTGCCTATACAGTTATATTGAACACCTCTAATTAGCAACTAATAAATTATCACGACACCATTTTCAAAATCATTCATGAAATCATGAGTTGAAAAAAATAGAAAATGTTAGAGTTGAAACATGAAATGTGTTGATCTAAAGAATAAGAATTAAATACTGTAAAAGAATTGAGAATACTTTTAGACTGTATTAAGAATATTGGCATTTTTAACAAATTCTTTGGAAAAGATCTTAGAATACAACAAATAATAATATAGAAACAAGAAAATTTTCTAGTCTACTTTTTCCACCTATAAGATTGACTTGCAAATGAAAAAAAAGTTCAATTTAGTTTTGTTTCTGACGTAATACTCACCAAATAATGATGTATCATGACTAATCCCTTTGTATTACCTGTTGAATATCAATTGATACAAAAGATTTGGTATTAGTTGGGGTAAATTATCACTTGAAAAGGAAAGGTGCTTATGCCCATATAGGGAATGTGAAAATCTATGAAAGTGCTCAATTACCTTTAGGTTTACAAAATAAATGGTCGTCTTCTTCATTCTCAGCTTCCTCGATTTTCATTCTAGTTTCTCTCTGCAAGATTTATAAGTTAGATATGAAATTTCGTTGATGTGCTAAGGGCTGTTCTTCGCCTACGTTGGTGGAGAATGAGGCTGAGAACGAGGGAGGCGGAGGGGCGAGTGTTTGCGAGTGGAAAGTAGGTTTTATATATAAGGGTAGAGCTAAATACTGGATCCTATTTGTGTTAGTTCTAGTTTGCCTAAAAAGCCCACCCCTGCTAACAAGCCCAATCCATTTATCTATATAATCTTAGTTCATGAACACAAAGAAACTGAAAAATTACATTTTCTATCATTTCCAATTTTAAATTAACATTACCCATCATGTCCATTTTTGTTCAAAATTTTACAGTTGGGTCGCTCCATTTACAATCGAATCTGATCCATCTCTAAATTCATTAACACATCAGTACAAATCAAATTAACCCGAATACAGATGGGTAATACCCATGTATGTTTAAATCAAATGATCAGTTTAAATTCGCTGGAAAGTGACGAACATGTTTGGTTTTCTGCTTTCTCAATGATGATCAGTTTAATTTTTCTCAATCATCTACTCTAATTCTCAGTTTGTGTTACATCTGTGTGAAAAATAGTTGATTTTGGTCATGATTATAGACTTGACATTACTCTCACATTTTGCCCACGATTGTATATATGACAGTTGATTTCATCCTTCAAATGATCAGTTTAAATTCACTGGAAAGTGACGAACAGGTTTGGTTTTCTGCTTTCTCAATGATGACCAGTTTGAATTTTCTCGATCATCTACTCTAATTCTCAGTTTGTGATACATTTTAAATCAAAAAAGTTGATTTTGGTCATGATTATAGCCTTGACATTGCTCTCACATTTTGCCCATGATTGTATAGATGATAGTTGATTTCACATTTTGCCCATGATTGTATAGATGATAGTTGATTTCATCCTTCAAATTCCCATCAGCTATGCCGCTTTATTATAGTCTCTGATTGTCTTCTTCGTTGCTTGGTTATGGACAAAACTGGTCGTAAACGCCTTCCTTTGGGTCTGGTTTCTCCTTCTTCTGTACCAAGCGGTGAGTACAAGATGTTAAAGTATTACTCTTTGTACAAACCTTGAGTTTTTTTTGACGTTATATATGCAGGACAGAGAAGACGCTCTCCACCAACATTAACCAGTGGCCGTCATCGAAATGTTTCAAACAACACAAATTGTTCCAATAATGAAAATAAGGATCCCAATTCTCAGCCATCACATATCAGTCAAACTGGTAATTGTAAATGTTTGTAGAGTGCATGTTTTTAATACTTTTCTTATATGTATTTGGGATTTTGTTTGCATCGGAGTGATCTTCGTGTTTTTCATAATGCATACTATTATTTTGATCTTATTATAGGTTCTACTAATAATTTTGGGTTTTACTCAAAATCACAAATTAATCCAGGATCTTATTATTTTACTCTTCCTTCTTACTGTTTACATTCATAAAAAATTATAATTTTTTTACTTATATTTCATCTGTATCAGAACAATGTTGTTGAATTATCTGATGGTAAGAATACTCCAGGATCAGCAAAATCTACTACCAAGAAGATTAAAACGGTATTCACATTTATCCTACTACAGCATCATTGTTTCAAGAATTATGTATATAAATTCTTAGATATTCGTACAAACTTATAAAGTTTTTATGTTATCTAACAGGAGAAGTAGCTCATATCGATGCTTTGGAAGTATTTTGATGGTCTTGATGCGTTTGAAGCGTCGACTACATCATGTCTTATTTGGAGTTGATTACTGTTATTTCTATTGCTTTGTTTTTATTGTTTCAAATTCGAGTGGTTTTTCAGTATTTGATCTTTTCTAAATATTTTGGATTCTAAATAGTTTGGATTTGTTTGAACTATGTTTTGGTTTGACAATAAAAGGTTCGGTCTGCTTGATTATATAAATATATAAATGTTTGGTTTGCTGGCTTATAAATTCCTTATGTTCACAAATGACTTTTAATTTATGAGGCGATTTGATTATATTTCTTTTTTTATCTCTCTCTTACAATTAAGTGTTTGTTTGAGACAATTATGTATGTTTGGAATTAAGTGTTTGCATGTAATAATTATGCTCAAATTTACAAGTTAAGTATCTAATAAACATGATAATTTTTTACAAAAATATAAATCTCTATTTAGAAGTCCAACAGTCTAGATTGCTTTGCAGGCGAGCTATTGTGACACCGCCAGATCCGGGGTCGGAGATCCGGGTTGTCACGCCCTCAATTCCAACAATAATACATGTACTAGCTCAACAATCCAATAATACAACACCAAAAGACCCCAATCTCTTACACACACCAGTTATAGCTTCAGAAACGAGTCACACAAGTAACATTAGTTATTACAACCAAATGTACTATTCAGGATCTAACTAATAGCAGTTGAACCCATGCAACTTACTTCTGCATTAACCATTCTGAATTGGACTACCTCAAGGTTGAATCTTCCATTTCCCTTCTCTTGTAGTACGGAATAACTGACTAGGTTCTCTCTTTACTGAAAGTTAATATAAAGTAAAGCAAGAATGAGCGAAAGAATGCTCAGCAAGTATCCCATAATAAAATAAATAGTTTCACAACTATAAAGTTTAAAATCCAATAATCTTTGTTGGTTTAACAACCAAAACCATTAAGTATAACAATTGAGTTAAAATACCATACAGTTCAAAATACTGTACAAGGAATAGTAAGATTCCACAATATCTAAAAATAACATATAGTTCGAGATACTATATCGGAAGTCTAAACATTTCCCGTCAAAATATATAATCTGCAGCGGATAACAATAACTTTAAACATTTTTGTAAAGTTTAGAAATCCTTTGCTAGCACA
The DNA here is from genome assembly GCA_030848705.1 of Heracleum sosnowskyi. Taxonomy (NCBI): domain Eukaryota; kingdom Viridiplantae; phylum Streptophyta; class Magnoliopsida; order Apiales; family Apiaceae; genus Heracleum; species Heracleum sosnowskyi. The sequence continues at coordinate 107,616,426 of CM061240.1, read as the reverse complement.
TCATAGACAAAGGTTCAAAGTATAAATTTTAAATCAAGCTAAATCAGGTAGCTTACTGAAAAATACCAGTTTTGAATATTTCTCAAAATACTGCCAACATTATCGGTAACTGAGCTCCTCGGCCTTTCTTACAATGTTGCATACACAATTCCAAACTGGAAGATGGGGGCTATATAGGAAACACCTACGATAAGCGCTGATCAGTCGCTCTACCGCATTAAACACATTTTCTACTAGTAGAAGGACGACTCCCCACTGGTTATCACCCTGACCGCATTCGGGCCCTTTAAGCTATAATGGCACATATTTCATTGCCAAGCATAGGGTCATACTGTTTAGGGACTATTTCATCACCCAGTATGACAATAAATTCCAGTCCCCAGATGAAAATCATCGTCACGGAAAACGGAAGTTAATCCTATTTTCCCCAAGTACTTTAGTACTTGTCTCTCTTTTGAAAACATTTCTGGCCTACTTACTCCTAGGATAATAGAGGAGTAAGTTACCGGAAGGGGTTGACCACTGTCGTCCCGCTTAGGATTTGATAAGATTTCTCTTTAAATCATCTCTTAAGATAGATTTAAATTAAAATAATATCTGGGAATCCCTACTTTAATTAAAATAAATATTATAAATGTCGGAAATATTCTTCATAATCATTGAAGGTCAAAGATGACTTTTTAAAAAATATACATCACTTTTAAATTAATTAAAAGAATAATAAATATTCAAATAATATTCATCAATTAATAATTGATTAAATAATAATCAGAAGCTCAATAAATATTTGATAATCAAATCTAAGTGAATAATTAAAATAATATTCCTTGAATAATGAAATAATTGAATATACCTATTCAATATACTTATCAGAAAATAAATCTTAATGGTCTAAAGAAAGTATACCGACTCCCGGTCTAAGTTTCAAAATACGATACACCTGCTCTACTCTAAGAGCTTTACAAAAACATGGCTTATAACTATCATAACATATAGCTTATAAACCAATCACAATTCAAAATATTTAAGTACCACAACAATATTATATTACTTGCAATATACATCAGAAAGCACTTATCACAACAACAGTAAGATATAAGTTTTGAAAATTTGCATCATCAGGAATCAAATATTTTGATAAGTGAAATATAGTATTAGAAAACTTGCCACAATACTCGTAACAAAAGAGTTGATATATAATTTGGAATACACAAGTATTGAACATTTGAAAATATACCTACTCTGAACAACAGAGTAAGGTTTAGTAAACTTGCCTGGAAATCCCAAAGTAGCAGTAAGTCTCAAGTTGGTCCAGTAATCTAGAATCAACACAAGGTTCAAGATTAATAACTTAATCGCTTTCACCATACTAAGTACTCCCGTTGTCCCTCTAGGTTCTTTACATTGAGGGACGGGGGCTCGACACGCATTTTAAGGCTCCTATTAAGTATAGTTATATATATTATTTTAATTTTTTTTTCTTTTGAATAAAAATTTAATATTTGAATTTTTATTCAAAAAAAGAAAATTTTAAAAATAAGTTGTGAAACTATACTTTATACGAGCCTTAAAATGCGTGCCAAGCAGTGAAAAAAACTGTAAAGAAATGAGGGGGACAGAGGGAGTATATACTAACTCAAGTACAAAGTCCATTTTCAAGTTAACTCCTTAAGATCCTCTACTCGAGCGTGCTCGCTCACGCATTTTTATAAAATTGAGATTTAATCCTTTTAACACGAAATCTTCTCAAGGGTCTTCCTAAACGTACCTAGCATGTTATCACAAAGTTTCACATTTTATTATGACCTCTAAGTGGTTCGATCATAGCCTCAAAGTTGACTAAGTGGTGCGGTTTGGTTTTACGAACGCCTTACACTAAAACGCATGTTTCACTTAAACCGTAAATCGTAATGACATGATTCTTGCACTCACGTAAACTAGAAACAAAGCTCTACACACTCATGTTCATCACTGAACCAAAAGAGACAGTTATGTTTTCGGATTCTAGGCAGTTTTTAGTGTTACTGAAAATCAGATATTACGTCGGCTTAAAACTTAACATTTCCGAGATTCAAATCTCATTCCAATTCACTACCAATCATCATACACATCAATTACAACACTTAACATCCATTATCAATCTTAAACCGAGCCAAACCTGTTGGTATCACATTCAAAATACATCCACAACTCATCCAACAACTAAACAAACTACATAATCCACTTACTCAAGACCTTAACAATACATTCAAGCTTCCATCTTTCAATTATAAACATAAAACTCAACAAAACACTATTCATCATCTTCTTTAACTTAATAAAAGAGATATCTAGAGTTCATGGGTGAGAGAGATGTTACCCTAGATGCGAAGAGCTTGGAAAGGGCTTTGATTCGAGTGGTAGAACACGAGAAACAAGCAAGCAAGCATTATGTCTTCTTCTTCTTCTTCCATTCATTTTTTTCATCACGAAATGCGGGTGGAGGCTGGTGATATTTTGTGAGAAAAGTGTGCTAGATGTGTGGTTAAAGGTGATGTGTTTAGTTTACCAAATTTGCAAGTTAGTCACAGCGAACTAGTCCCTCAAGTTTGCTAAGTTACAAAGCTTCTTTCACACAATTCTTTCACCCATTCTTTTTCTTTTAATACATATCTTCTTCTTTATTTCCTAAGTTATAATACATCCAAAGTTGCTCCTTCAAGAGGATTTTCGATTCTTGTTCTCTTTTGCGATTTCTGACTTCGCGATTAGTAACCGTTTATTATTCCTGAACTTCCGCTGAAATATAGGATCAGTCGGACACTATAAAATTTTACTATTCACCTTGGAGTACTATTCATCAATGTTACTATTCATCCTTGCTTTTGTTCCTCTTGAAACGATTCGAAAATATTTCCTAAAAAGAGCGAATAAAACTCTACGCGATTCTCGCAGTGAATAGTAACTATTCACTATTCGTCCTAACAATCGAATACTTAATTAAAATGGTTTGAGCGTGAATCTTGGAATATAAATGGGATTTATATACTCTCATTTGTGTCGCCTTGGTCTGTTATCGCTTTAATCTCGTTGAACGCTCGTAGGGGTTTCTTAAGTGTTCTATCGAAGTAGTTTACCGTTAACGTTCTTGATATCTTAATAACTTTGCTAAATCCATATCCATGGAATTGATAATATAAAATCCTCCAATATATTTAAATAATGATTAATCCATCAGTAATAGGTGAAATTTCGGAGAAAACAGAAAATGCTCTTCTTCTGATTCTGACAGCTTCTGCATTCACTCATTTACATACTAGATCACTAATACGACTTCGAAAGTTCACTATCCCGACTCGTACATAGGGTGGTCTGAAAATTTTCTAAACGACAAAAATTACTTTTCATCAGTGGTTTTTTTATAAGTACAAAATTTGGGGATATTACAGTCTCCCCTCCTTAAAAGGATTCCATCCCGGAATCTTAAGAAAATAGCTGAGGGTACTTCCCCAATACAACGTTCTCCAGTTCCCAGGTTGACTCTCCAACCCTCTGGTTCTGTCATAACACTTTTACTAGCTCTATAACTTTATTCCTCGACACTCACTTACTCCGGTCTATAATCACTACCAGGTGCTCTATATAAGATAATCCCGGTTGTATTCCTATGCGTTCATATTCTATCACATTCCTGGTCATCGGTGCTGAACTCTCGTATCATCGACACGCGAAATACATTGTGGACTTGCGAACTTCATTGATTCTAGTCATGGAGATACTTTCAGCAACACGAAGTCTTCCGCCTCGTACTCTTTATCTCTCCCAGCTTGATCGGCATATATGTGTTGTATGTCTTCAGCCGCTACCTATTGCTTTCGAATGGTGCATAGTCTCCTTCGTTTGTTGAACCAGCTCGGGTCCTGGTAACTCTCGTTTGTCGGCTTCTTCCTACCGTAGGGGAGATGGATACTTCTCTTCGTAACTAGCTTCATACAGGGTCTCCCCACGCTCGTACAATAATTATAGATACAAGAAATTTCTATCCGCGACAAGTGATCAATCTAACTACGTTTGTCTGATAGTTCTTTCGGTCGGTCCGTCGGTCTGCGGATCCTAAGCAGTGCTCATGTTCAATCTCGTTGTCACACATTCTTAAAAACTCTTCTCAATATCTGGAATTAAGCCTTGGGTCCCTATCTGACGCCATTGTTACTGAAACTCCATGTCGCACCACTATCTTGTCTATATCAATATTTATAAACCTTTCCGTTGATGAGGACAATCAAAGTAGACTTATTCAATCAATCAATTATAACCCAACTAACGTCATGGTTCGATTTGGTCCTTGGTAATCCTACCACAAAATCCATTACAATAACTTACATTCCCATCCTGGAATCTCTACGGCTGTTATAGTCCACTAAGTCTCTACTTTCATTCTCGGACATGTCTAGCATTTACTTAACAATCGATAATATCCTTCTTTATATCCGGCCACCAATAATATCTTCTTAATTCTCTATACATCTTAACTTCAAACTTCATCCTTTCAATTTCTCTTAGTAGCTGTCCCGAAGAATTTGCATCTCAATCTCTCTTTCCTATTTAAAATGTCGGCCACCATATTGGCCTTTCCTTAGTGATAGTGAGTTTCACACTCAAAGTCTTTGATCAGTTCCAACTATAATATCTACCTCACATCACTCGTTTCTATGTAAAGATATACTAAAGGCTATTGTGGATAGAAAAAAAATCCACATTTCTCCATAAAGTTAAAGTCTCCAAATTTTCAGTGCGAACATAATCGCGGCTAACTCCAAGTCAGGTGTAGGATATCTTATCTCATGCTGCTTAAGTTGCTTAGACACATAACTATAATTCGTAAAGTCCCCTCTATCCTTAGGTATTTCTAATAACGAGGTTGTTACTAACTTCTATGTCAATCCTTTAAACTCTATTCATTCAATCCATGGATACATCAAAATATCTTATATGAATACAATAATCAATTTGTCCAGAAACTTTATCTTTTAACTCCATAAAGGCTACTGACGTATTAGTCCGTCCAAACAACATCATCCGAAGATTCAAAATTCATAATGGTCATATTGGTGCAAAAGGCCATCTTTGGCACATCATCGTGGTTATTCTTAATTTGGTGAAACACTATCCTCAAATCTATCTTTGAAAAATAAATTACGTCCTTTAATTGGCCAAACGAATCATCTATCATTGGCAAGAAATATCTTATTCCTTATGGTTAGTCCATTCAGCTCTTGGTAACCTAGGTACAGTCTTATACTACCATTCTTCTCTTAGCAAACAAAACTGGTGTGCTCTAATGTGACGCAATGAGTCTTATTTCCTGTACTCGAGTAGCTAATTCCTTCATCTCAGCGGTGGCAATGGATATGGGTCTTAAATACTGACGCAATCCCTGGCAATAAATCAATGGCAAGTTCCATGCCTCGATCAGGTGGTAGTTCCTGGAGATCGTAAAAATACGTCCATGAATTCATTTAAATTGGGGTGCCCATTATATTTGGTATCTCCCTATTTGTATGGATTTGCATGTGCTCAATAAGTTTCACATTTTTGCCACAACAATCTCTTTGTTTGTACTAACATAATAAACTTCGTAGTTCACTTCCGTCCTTAAAGGACAACTCCCCCTTACTGGGAAATCCACACTTTACCTTCTTATCTCCTCAATCAATTTGTACATCGTATTTGATCAATCAGTTTATTCCCAAAATTTCATCGGATCCTCCCTCTTTGAAGGAAAAAATAAATCAACGTATATTGTTTCCTTAAAACCTCAATTTCACATTATGGGCAAACAAGGTTCACCAAGATAATTTCATAGTTTACTAATTATATTTCTATTTCTATTTCTATTTCTATTTCTATTTCTAGGGTTCCCTAGGATTTCCATATATGCGGCTCCCTCATTAGTCCTCAAACTCATATTCCTCTATAGTTCTTTCTTTCTCACTCATTAAGCTTCTATCATAGTCATTTCTTAATCAACATATCGCCATCAATCATTTCGAATACTCCGTCATTCTGAGTTTCCAACATACCGAACAGACCTTGAAAATTCTCGTAGTCTCGATTCATACTTTGTCGTACTCATCTACTTTTATTCTAGTTCTAAAACTTCAACACTATGTCTCTTTCCAAATAATAAGGAAAATACTTGCATGGTACCAAGAATATTTCAAGCAACATAATATTTTATAAAAACTTTGTAAGAATTCTCGTCGAGTGGGCGACCTTGATAGGTCTCAATCAATTATCCTTTGGAAATTTCATCATCACAATTCACTGCATCTAAAATGCGTTGTGAACTCACTTAAATAAATTCGACCGAAAGTTGAACTAAGTGAAACAATAACTAGTCCATTTCAAGAAACATTAACAACTAGCTGAACAAAATTTGCTAGTTTGATTAGTTTGGGACACAACATCTTGCTAGGATGATTAGCTAGATTTTCATCATATCATTAAAATTTCAACTAGTTAGAACAATTAACTAGTCACTCATAATGGCATATACAATTAGCCAGTTTCAATCTACTAGTACAAAATCTCGGCATCGTAGTCAAAGAAAGAAATTGAAAAGAAGAGTAAATAAGTTTGGGTCGAATAAAGTAATTATAAACTTTGAATAGAAAATAAGCTTTGAATAGAAAGTTCTTTGTATCGGAACAATCGATAACCTCCCATCAAATATTTCTCATCAGTGAAACGGTCCACCCAAAGGGGTCTCCGTACATATACTTTATCAAATTCTTCAATAGAATTGAATTCGGACTACCAATATCAAATTGATATCCTTTTTACGATTTCAACGATTGATTTACCAATCTCATCTTAAAATAGAATAAAAGAATCTACGAGGAATCTCTAAATAATAAATCCTCTATGTTTAAACAAATAGTTAGATATTTATGAACTCGACTGAGGAGTCCAAGTATGAAAGAAGAAATCGAATATCAAGATAATCGTTAAAGAATATTCATCAAATAATTAAGGAAACATTAATTGAACATTCCTTAGATAATTGAAAGATTAAAGAATAAAATATAGACCTAGAAGGATAGATGAATAATGGTTCCCTCTTCTGGTCGTCCTAGGGCACGAACAAAGCGCTCCGATGAGTAATGGTAACTTAACTCTGCGTATTTAAACCTCAAAGGTAATGAGAAGAGAAAAGAAAAGAAATAAAATGAATATAGCAACTGTTGGTTGCATCCCAAGTTTGAAGTAGGAAACTGGAAGGGCTACCTGAGATGAACTATTCAAGGTAACGCGGGCATAAACAATTTCAGATTGAGTAGTGCACCAGCAAGTACCGAAAAGTCAATGGTCATCATAATTTCTAACATCACCAGTACGAGGATGATCACCTCTCCTCACCTTCATAATATAGGATACTAACTAAATGGTCTCTCAAAATCATATCAAAGGTATTTAATAACTTGGGGGCCATAAACATATCTTTCATTCCCCTATAGTTATCCAATATTGGTGTCTTCCATGGTCGAATCGATATGTCCACCGAAGATGGAGGTCTACTTGTTTAATATATATGTAGTCTCTAATAAGAGTTGTATCGAAAGAATCCAATTCCAGACTCAAGGGCCTTCCTCTCGGTAGGTTCTGAGATCGTCGTAGTTCTTATTGCAACCATATGCACTTCATTAAAGTCATGCCATCAATTTTCCAATGTTCTTGGTCGCTGAGTTGAACCATCATGGCCTATCGTACGAAGCATACTCATGATGTTGTCTAGCGCACTCATCTTATGGTAACGTTCTCGTGATATATATATACACAATCTTCCTCGAGGGCCACAAAATCCTCCATGGTGTAGTAGACACTATCTCTGGTAGGGTCATCGTTCATGGGGAATTTGAAACCTCATAAACAATAAATGCCTTTAATTAATCTAGGTAACTAAGTAACCTTAATCGCGTAAAAAGTTTTAAACATCTTGGTTCTCACATATTGTTGCCCAGTAATAATCCTTGTAGGAATATATGGTCCATCACGAATCCTGTCCAAATAGTCAGGATCCATAGCCTCCAGGTACATCAGCATCTTTACCCTCCATGTTGGATATTCTGATTTCTTCAAGATGGGAATCTTCTGTTGGGTTTCGGGGCAACAAACGCAGCGAAAACAGTCGTAAAAACAATAATAATCTGAAACCCTAACCCTAGGATCCGTGTACAAGACATGGCTGATTATGGAGAAACGAAATCATACCTTAATCGAGCTTATAATATTCAGAAACTTGGAGGTCCTTGTTGTAACCACCACGCAGCCCTTGTTCAAGATCTGCGTCGCCAAAGTAGTCCACACGAACGCTTGATCGTCCAACGATCACGGAGTTGGTACTAGCCAAATAAAACCGCCCTCAAAACCTTCTCTCTCTGTTTCTAGCCTCTCTAATATGCAGAGCTTCTAGGGTTTTTCTGAAAAACGAATTTTCAACTTAACCTAAAACAATACATCATAATGTATTTATCTGAAAAGAGAATTTTGGGCCTTGCTTAATCTGATTGGGCTTCCAAAACCCAATCTGATTATTAGTATTATTAATTATTATATTCGAATTATTATATAATTAATCAAGTCCTACTTAATTAATCCAATAATTCAATAATAATAATAATAATTCAATTAAATTCGAAATTTAATTAATGCTCCGTTTAAAACGTTCTTTATGTGTAACCCTTTAGGTTATTATTACGTTGGCAATAATTTTAATATCTCATAATAAAATTATAAACAATGAGCGGCATCTAGTAATACATCATTGCTACCCAAGTAATAATAATAATTGGTGATCCAATTAAACCTTTCGTGACTAATGTTTCCGTGTAATATAATCCCTTTAACCAAATATTATAGATTAAACTCGAGGCATGTTATTAGTCATCCTCTTCAACATTTAATCCAGGTTTCCTTGATCAATGAGTAGACTATTAAAACAAATCAATATTTGAGCATGGTCATGCATTTTCATAGTCTCACTCACACTAGTACAAACTGGACCTATTGCGTCGCCACCTATAGCATCGGTTATTGACCTATTGCGTCGCACTTTTACCTATTGCGTCGGTTGTTTGCATTAACCGACGCTACAGGCCTATTGCCAGAAGCTTTAGCGTCGGTTGTTTGCATCAACCGACGCAATAGGTAGAGCCTATAGCGTCGCCCTTTTGAGGGGCGACGCTATAGGTATACCTATAGCGTCGCCCTTAAAATGCCGACGCTATAGGCTATATTTATAGCGTCGTCCCTTAAATGCCGACGCTATAGGTATGGCCTATAGCGTCGCCCTTTGAAATGCCGACGCTATAGGTGTAACTCAAAAATAACAATATAGCGTCGGTTGTTTGAATTAACCGCCGCTATAGGTGTAGCTTATAGTGTCGCCCTTGGAAATGCCGACGCTATAGGTATTAATTAAAAAAATAAATAAATATAAGAATAAAGACCAAAAAATTAATTAAAAATAGGAAAAATGACAATTTGTGAAAATAAATTCATACACACCAAAGTAGGCATACTCACTATTTGTGTGATGAATTCCATTTTTTTTTTATTTTTCCACATTTTTAACTAGTTTGTCAAATAAATCAAAAAAAATAAATAAAAATAGGAAAAATGACAATTTTTGAAAATAAATTCATACACACCAAAGTAGTCATACTCACTACTTGTGTGATGAATTTTAACATACTTTCACTAATTTTCCATTTTTTTATTTTTCCACATTTTTAACTAGTTTGCCAAATAAATCAAAAAATTAAATAAAAATAGGAAAAATTAAAATTTTTGAAAATAAATTCATACACACCAAAGTCGTCATACTCACTATTTGTGTGATGAATGTTACCTTATTTTCACTAATTTTCCATTTTTTTTAGTTTTTCCCATTTTTAACTAGTTTGTAAAATAAATCAAAAAAAAAATAAAAATATGAAAAATGACAATTTTTGAAAATAAATTCATACACACCAGAGTAGTCATACTCACTATTTGTGTGATGAATTCCATTTTTTTTTTTTCCACATTTTTAACTAGTTTGTCAAATAAATCAAAAAAAATAAATAAAAATAGGAAAAATGACAATTTTTGAAAATAAATTCATACACACCAAAGTAGTCATACTCACCATTTGTGTGATGAATATTTCCTTATTTTCACTAATTTTCCATTTTTTTTTATTTTTTCCCCATTTTTAACTAGTTTGTAAAAGAAATCAAAAAATTAAATAAAAATAAGAAAAATGCCAATTTTTGAAAATAAATTCAGACACACCAAAAATCACTTTATATTAAATAATATCTCTCCTAATAATAGGAGGGTTAAATCCTATATCTATCATTCATATTTCTCATATGACTCGTAATATACCTGATGTCCACTTTTATCATCACCCGGTCAAAGGTAACTTTTAATGTAATCAAAGTATATTAATCCTCGTATAGAAATATAATGATCTCAAGTCTAAGGATCATTACACCATTATCACTGTGAGCTATTCTAATGACTTTATTACCATGTATAATATCACTGTGGGTCAATCCGGTGCCATGTAGAATATTACATGCACCTATGTTCTTGACTTTAGTATCACTATACCTATGACCAATGAGATGTGGTCATTTAGTCAACGATCATACTAATCTTTATGCATCATAATTGTCCCAATTCATAATGCTTAATTAGGGATATTTTAGGAATATTAACACTATTCTTATAATCTCATTTTTAAGTCACATACTTAAAGATATAGAATACGTGTTCGTTATTCCAAGGACATTTATTACTCTAACATTAATATCGCAGTAAATAAAGACATAATAATTGTTGTTGAATAATCAATAGAACATAATTATTATTAAATAACAAAATAGTGTTTCCCGGAAGTACAATTGTATTGTCTCTAGGGCACTAATACTAACAATCTCCCACTTGCACTAGAGCCAATCGCCCATGTATCTAATACCCATGGAACTAGTGTGACAATCGTGCTTCTGTTGCGACAAAGCCTTAGTCAGTGGGTCCGCAACGGTATCATTAGTATGCACTTTACATATATGTATATCCCCTCTACTATTTATTTCTCTAATGAGGTGATATCTCCTAAGTATATGCTTTGCCTTGGAATGGGATCTTGGTTCCTTAGCCTGCGCAATGGCTCCATTATTATCGCAATATAGATCAATTGGGTTTGCGATCGATGGAACCACTCCAAGTCCCGTAATAAAATCCCGAATCCAAACAGCCTCTTTGGCTGCTTCACTGGCCGCAATATACTCAGCTTCCATTGTAGAATCGGCTACTGTTTCTTGCTTTGAACTCTTCCAGCTTACAGCACCTCCATTTAGGCAAAACACAAATCCAGACTGAGACACAGTGTCGTCCTTATCTGTCTGGAAACTAGCATCAGTGTAACCTCTTACAACTAGTTTCTCATCTCCTCCATATATCAAGAAAGAATCTTTAGTCCTCTTAAGGTACTTAAGAATGTTCTTGACAGCTGTCCAGTGACTTTCACCTGGATTAGACTGGTATCTACTCGTCATGCTCAAAGCATACGAGACATCGGGACGAGTACATATCATTGCATACATTATAGAACCAATTGCCGAAGCATATGGTACTTTATTCATACGGTCCTTCTCATCTGATGATTTAGGACAGTTTTCTTTTGAGATCGTTATCCCATGAGACATTGGGACATAGCCCCTTTTAGCCTCTTGCATCCCGAAACGATGTAATATCTTGTCAATGTATGTACTCTGACTTAAGCCGATCATTCTTCTGGGTCTATCTCTATAGATCCTGATCCCTAATATGTAGGATGCATCGCCTAAGTCTTTCATCGAGAAATTATTTCCCAACCAAGTCTTCACAGCCTGTAGAGAAGTAATGTCATTCCCTATTAGCAATATGTCATCTACATATAATACTAGGAATGCCACATGGCTCCCACTAACCTTCTTGTAAACACACGGTTCATCCTCATTTTGTATGAAACCAAACTCTTTGACTGTTCCATCTCCTCGAGGCCTGCTTCAACCCATAAATGGATCGTAGTAACTTACAGACCATCCTAGCAAATTTTGGATCGACAAAACCCTCAGGTTGTGTCATGTACACATCCTCTTCTAAGCTCCCATTTAAGAAAGCAGTCTTGACATCCATTTGCCAGATTTCATAGTCATAATAAGCTGCTATTGCAAGCAAAATCCTGATGGATTTGACCATATCCACCGGTGAGAAAGTTTCATCATAGTTAATACCATGAATTTGCTTGAAACCTTTCGCCACTAGTCTAGCTTTGTAGGTTTGTAAATTACCATCCATGTCAGTTTTCTTCTTGAAAACCCACTTGCACTCGATGGGTTTTACCCCTTTAGGTGGTTCTACCAAAGTCCATACTTTGTTTTCATACATGGAATCCATCTCAGATTTCATGGCCTCCAGCCATCTCTCAGAATCTGGACTATTCATAGCATCTTTGTAGGTAAGAGGCTCATCATTGTCTACAAGCATTACATCGCCATTTTGAGTCAGCAGAAATCCATAATATCTCTCTGGCTCATGACGAATCCTACTAGATCTACGAACGACCTGTGTTTCTTGAGCAATGTTGTCCTCAACATTTTCAGTCACATTCTGCTCATGTTCCAACTCTGGTTCAACATTAATCTGTGGTTCTCGATCCTCATCGAGATCTATTGTCCTCCCACTATTTTTCTTAGAAAGTAATTCTCTTTCAAGAAACATAGCTGTTCGAGCAACAAACACTTTGTTCTCTGAAGGATTATAGAAGTAATACCCTTTGGTTTCATTTAGATATCCCACAAAATTACATTTATCTGATTTTGGTCCTAGCTTGTCTGAGGTTAAACGTTTCACAAACGCTTCGCATCCCCAAATTTTCATAAATGACACGCTATGACGTTTTTCAGTCCATATCTCATATGGTGTCTTTTGAACCGTTTTTGAAGGAACTCGGTTTAGTGTTTGTGCAGCCGTCTCTAGGGCATAGCCCCAGAAACTAATTGGAACATCCGCTAGACTCATCATCGATCGCACCATGTCCAATAAGGTACGATTTCTCCTTTCAGATACACCGTTCCACTGTGGTGTACCAGGAGGTGTGAGTTGTGATACAATACCACACTCCTTTAAGAAATTCTTAAATTCTAAGCTTAGGTACTCACCTCCACGATCAGATCGTAGGGTTTTAATACTTCCGCCTATTTGCTTTTCCACTTCTGCCTTATACTCTTTGAATTTTTCAAATGATTCGGACTTGTTCTTCAAAAGATACACATATCCGTATCTACTAAAATCATCAGTAAAGGTTATGAAGTAGTAAAAACCACCTCTTGCCATCGTACGCATTGGACCACATACATCACTATGTATAAGCTCTAATCGTTCGGTGGCCCTTTCACCAATTCCGGTAAAAGGAGCTTTAGTCATTTTTCCAATGAGACAAGTTTCGCATTCTTCGTATGATTCAAAATCAAACTTATCCAAGTATCCATCCTTATATAACTTGGAAATGTGTTTCTCATTTATATGGCCTAAACGACAATGCCAAAGGTATGTTTGATTTGAGTCATTAGCCTTAATACGTTTATTATTTATATTATAGACAGGAGTATCTAGATCTAGAACATATAAACCATTAAATAAACGTGCAACCCCATAGGTAACATTATTCAAACCAAAGGAACAACTATTGTTCTGAATTGTAAAGGAAAAACCTTTCTTGTCCAAACAAGAAACAGAAATAATGTTTCTGCAAATCGCAGGCACGTAAAAACAGTTCTCAAGTTCTAAAATAAGCCCTGTGGGCAATGATAAATTATAAGTCCCTACAGCCAAAGCAGCAACCTTTGCTCCATTGCCAACGCGTAGGTCGACTTCTCCTTTTGCCAAAGTCCTACTCCTTCGAAGTTCCTGCACATTTATACAAATATGAGAACCACATCCAGTATCTAATACCCATGATGTAGAAGTAGACAAATTGACTTCTATAACATAAATACCTGAATCTGAAATCTTCACAGAATTCATTTTCTTCAAATCCTCCAAGTAAGCATGACAGTTTCTCTTCCAATCACCTGGTTTATTGCAATAGTGACAATCACCTTTTGCAGCACCTTTTGCAGCACCTTTTGCAGCACCTCCTGTAGGCTTTAAAGCCTTTTTAAAAGCAGGTTTTGGATTAGCAGATTTAGATCCAATCTTCTTCTTGCCTTTCCTTTTACCCTGTTCTTTGGCATTCCCTTTATTGACCATCATAATGGCGTTAGAGGATGCCTTCTGAATATTGGTCTCAGCAGTTTTCAACATTGCCAACAATTCGGTAGGTGTCTTGTCTATCTCATTCATGATGTAATTCATTACAAACTGAGCATAGCTGCCGTTCAAAGATTGCAAGATTAGATCTATCTGGATTTCCGTACCGATGGTGGAACCCAGAGTAGCATGGTACTCCATATATCCAATCATCTTTAGAACATGCGGTGCAATTGGATCACGATCACCCTGTTTGCATGCATACAAGGCTTTGCTTGTATCAAACCTCTCCTGACGAGCCTGTCCTTCAAACATACGTTTAAGGTGCTCAATCATCACATAAGCATCTATATGCTCATGTTGTTTCTGAAGCTCGGGACTCATAGTCGCAAGCATAAGACAGGTAACATCTGTGTCATCATCGATATGTTTCTGATAAACATTCTGTTGATCAACCGATGCACCTTCTGGCAGAGGTTCAGGGCGAGGAATATCAATGACATGGAGCTTTCGCTCTTGCCTGAGGACAATCCTCAAATTCCTTTGCCAGTCTAGGAAGTTTGTTCCTGTCAGCTTGTCCTTCTCAAGGACTGATCGTACAGAGAAGTTATTTGAGTTATGTGCCATTAAAAAATCTACAATGTTAAAAAAATGCATAAAATAAGTTAGTCTGCGGATTATATAGATAATGTTCAAGTGATTATTCATATATATATTCATAATATATATCACCCACTATTTTATCAAATTAATAGCCCTATCTATCAATTCGGAAAAGTTTCTTTAAACCTTTCTAGCGAGCCAAGATCCATATTTCATCATGCTTAAGGTCAGCTTTGGCTTTACTCCAAAAACACAATTATTTAGGTAGACAACTTTTGTCAATTATATCTTATATAACTCTTGGATAGTTTGGTAGAACAACAATTGTACGTATTTATCCAATAAATCTTACCAAACTCCATGCCTCTAAGTTCACAATCCTATTGTGATAACTTAGTTAAGTCTAACCCAATGGTCTAACAAATAAGTATCACATTTACTTCATCACGTCTTTACCACGATAGATAGGAGTGCTTCGCTTTGGCGAACCCACTATTATCGATCTAGGTCTTGACGAGTGTTGCCCATTGGAAGGCATCTAAGTGACTTAATATTTTAAATTTAGGGATTTTATTATTAAAACGACCATGATCCCATCATCAAGAGATTCCCAATTTTTCCTTGAACTAAGTACTTCAATTCAAAATTCATCAATGGTTTGATTTCCAGTCCAGCGGAGGAGTCACAATGGTCTCACTTAAAATCCACCTTTCTTACAAGCGCTGCTTGTATTTTTGTCAAAATCGCCCCATATCAAAAAATTGAAAATTCACACTTATTTCCGTGTTTCATAAACACAGGAATCTCATGTTCGTTTTGTTTAATTTTAAAAATCTTGAATCGTTACAGATTTTATCTTGTTTAGTAGGCATGACATGGGTGATGTATCTAGTACATACATTAATACATGATTAATCTAATTAAAGCATGCATCTCATTGTATCCTACACATGCAATCATACATCAATATGTAAAGTGCAGTATGTAAACGTGCTTGGTTATGGCCTTTATCCTATATGATCCTTTCAAGCTAATGAAAGGATCAAGGTCAATCTATGGTGGAAAAACATAAATACAATTACATGTCTTCATTCTCCTTGTTCCCTTGAATGCACCTCATCTTGGATCGTCCTTCAATCTTCAAGTATAATACATTGAACAATTGAATCCAACCTATACTAATGTACTTACATAATAAAACTCGATTTAAATTCGAGGTTAAACAATTACAAGAATGAAGAAAACGACATGCAAGTCGTATTTATAAAACCAAAACCATAAACCATTAAACTACGGGTCTTAAGGCCATAACCAGCACCATGCTCATATACACAATTACGAACACAAAAATAATACAGCGGGGGTCCGGGGGCGGCAGCCCCCGGGCGGGGGTCAGATAACATGCATAACATACAATTATCGCATATTTATCAATCATAACACTATATTAAGCATAACAGTATCATATATAAGCGACATAACATATTATAATCGATATATCTCATAACTGTATGAAGGCAGATTCATAAAACATGCATACATGCATCGAATACAATAAACACATAACCAAATCAGCCCCTTATACACGTAGCTCTGATACCATTGTTGGGTTTCGGGGCAACAAACGCAGCGAAAACAGTCGTAAAAACAATAATAATCTGAAACCCTAACCCTAGGATCCGTGTACAAGACATGGCTGATTATGGAGAAATGAAATCATACCTTAATCGAGCTTATAATATTCAGAAACTTGGAGGTCCTTGTTGTAACCACCACGCAGCCCTTGTTCAAGATCTGCGTCGCCAAAGTAGTCCACACGAACGCTTGATCGTCCAACGATCACGGAGTTGGTACTAGCCAAATAAAACCGCCCTCAAAACCTTCTCTCTCTCTGTTTCTAGCCTCTCTAATATGCAGAGCTGCTAGGGTTTTTCTGAAAAACGAATTTTCAACTTAACCTAAAACAATACATCATAATGTATTTATCTGAAAAGAGAATTTTGGGCCTTGCTTAATCTGATTGGGCTTCCAAAACCCAATCTGATTATTAGTATTATTAATTATTATATTCGAATTATTATATAATTAATCAAGTCCTACTTAATTAATCCAATAATTCAATAATAATAATAATAATTCAATTAAATTCGAAATTTAATTAATGCTCCGTTTAAAACGTTCTTTATGTGTAACCCTTTAGGTTATTATTACGTTGGCAATAATTTTAATATCTCATAATAAAATTATAAATAATGAGCGGCATCTAGTAATACATCATTGCTACCCAAGTAATAATAATAATTGGTGATCCAATTAAACCTTTCGTGACTAATGTTTCCGTGTAATATAATCCCTTTAACCAAATATTATAGATTAAACTCGAGGCATGTTATTAGTCATCCTCTTCAACATTTAATCTAGGTTTCCTTGATCAATGAGTAGACTATTAAAACAAATCAATATTTGAGCATGGCCATGCATTTTCATAGTATCACTCAATCAAGAGGCCAATAATATCTCTCCTAATAATAGGAGGGTTAAATCCTATATCTATCATTCATATTTCTCATACGACTCATAATATACCTGATGTCCACTTTTATCATCACCCGGTCAAAGGTAACTTTTAATGTAATCAAAGTATATTAATCCTCGTATAGAAATATAATGATCTCAAGTCTAAGGATCATTACACCATTATCACTGTGAGCTATTCTAATGACTTTATTACCATGTAGAATATCACTGTGGGTCAATCCGGTGCCATGTAGAATATTACATGCACCTATGTTCTTGACTTTAGTATCACTATACCTATGACCAATGAGATGTGGTCATTTAGTCAACGATCATACTAATCTTTATGCATCATAATTGTCCCAATTCATAATGCTTAATTAGGGATATTTTAGGAATATAAACACTATTCTTATAATCTCATTTTTAAGTCACATACTTAAAGATATAGAATACGTGTTCGTTATTCCAAGGACATTTATTACTCTAACATTAATATCGCAGTAAATAAAGACATAATAATTGTTGTTGAATAATCAATAGAACATAATTATTATTAAATAACAAAATAGTGTTTCCCGGAAGTACAATTGTATTGTCTCTAGGGCACTAATACTAACATCTTCATGCTTTCATACTTGGTTGTCGACGTCTTTAGATCGTATCTGATTCAGAATTAAATCAGTTTGCTCTGATACCAATTGTTGCCCAGTAATAATCTATTGTAGAAGGGGGGTTGAATACAATAGTATAAGATAATCGACTTCTTAATGTATATATCACAAATATGAAAGAAAGATAACAGCTTTATTAAATCTGATATAAAACTGTTACAAACTCTCTCAAGAAATTCTGATGTTCTTGAGAGCTGCTAGCTTACAAAAACTCTCTCAAGAAATTCTATGTTCTTGAGAGCTTCTAACTTACAAAAACTCGATTATGTTCACGTACATAAATCGAAACCTAAACTGTGTTTATATACTACACAGCTTCTCTATCAATGATAAGTCCTAATCTATTACAAAGATTGAAACCTATCCATAATTGATAGCTACATTCTACAAACCAGGAACCGATAGAATAAACTTCCATGTTTAACTAGACTCCAAATATAACTCGAAGTAGGAATCCTGATCAGCTTCCAGTCCTGATGATCAATCCTGATCCCAGTCCTGATATGTATCTTGATCCTGACGACCATGCAATCCTGATGATGTCAGCAATCCTGATCAGTTGAGTCTAGCTCCTGACGATCATTGAATTCTGATCTAACAATCTCCCCCAATCTCATACTTTGTGAAATAAAGTATAGATTCCTAAGTTTCAATGATGTCAAAAACATATATACAAAATGTACAGTATCTGCAGCAACAACTTATCTGTTTAAATTCTTTGATAGAACAGATTCATCTTCAAGAAGTTAGATAACAAATTTTCTTCTTTTTCTTCAAGAATTTGAATCAGTCTTTCCTTAAGATTTCTGAGTTCTTCATCTTCCTCATTAATCTGGTAAATAGCTGCTTTGAGATTCAATATGGAGCTTTTCTGAAGACTATGTTCTTCAAGCAAAAGATAAGCCATTTCCTTCCCATCAGGATTGAGAGTAAGTTGAGTCATGCCAAAAGTTACTTCTTTAACAGCAGTACCCCTTTGCATTTCCACATCCCTTTGATTTAAGTACATGGGAGTATAATTACCATTGAAATTACTGTTTCCATCCAGTCTTCTTCTTATTGTTGACAAAATCATGTCACTCCATTCCTTGCACATTTGATTCTTCGATCTCAAAAGATAATGAACATATTTCAGTTCCTGTGTAGTTTTCATCAGCAAATCTTGAATAGATAGAATCTTCACACTACCATCTTTCATGAAGTACAGAAGCTTTTCTTTCTTGTCAAAACCATCATGACAGTCTATAACTATATCAACAGCTAGTAAATTGTTCAGGTTTTCAGAAGTTAAAGTACCTCCAATTTCAGTTAAGGAGTAAGGATCAACATATGACATATTTAGATATTCAGCATCCCTGTGTCCAATACCTCCTCTTGAATTACTTGTCAATTGCTTCAGATTTAAAAATATCTTTAACCAGAGTGCTTTTGATCTAACCATCTCAGATAAATCAACAACACTTGAAGCGCTTGTAATAATTCCTCCAGACTGAAAATTGATAAGTGTATCACACCTTAGTGTACTAATATGTTTCCACTTCTTATCCTTTTCCTTTTCAAAGGCATAGCTTCTTTCCAGTGAAGATTCTTGTCTGCTTGGGTTCCTCCACACTCTTCTGTTTGAGAGTGTAAGCCTTTGTACATAGAGATTGAAATCTCTATTTGTTGATCTTGTAATTTCACTTATTCTGGCTTCTTCTTCTTCATCTACTTCCTTGTTGTGAGAATCAACCACAGTAGATAAAATTATCAGATCAATCTCTTGCATAATTTCAGAATCATCAGGATCTTGAATATTATCAGGAACAACATCAGGATTAGATTCTTCAATTTGATTTGTATTGCAGAGAGTTGATTTTCTTGATTTTCTTCTCAATTCAGGTTCTTCTTCAATATTTCCATCATCACCAAAAGTAGATCTGTCAGGAACTGCTAGAGTTTGAATAGGTTCAGGAATTTCTTCAATTCTTAACCCTCTAGACCTTGTCTATCTAGTTATTGTTTGAGTTGAAGAACCTCTTCTACTTCTTCTAGCTCCTCTCCTACCTCTGCTTCCTCTACCTCTAGCAGAAACAGGGTTATTAAAGCTTTCCATCATTTCTCTCTGTTGTCTTAAGAATTCTTCATGTGAGAGATCAGAATATTCTTCACTTGCTGTAGAGAGTGCTTTTCTTGCATATAATTGTTGAACTCTTTTATCAGTGTGATATAGAGTAACAATTCTGCCATCTTTTGTAGAAAACCTCTGGAATAAATTTGATGCATCTTCAGGATTATCAATAAAAATATCTTCATCACCTTCAGGAATTGTAGCAAGAGTATGTTCATGACCAGGTGTCAGGATTTGTTCTTCCGTCAGGATCTGAGATTGCACCAACGTTCTTACTGTCTTAACTCCAGAATCAGAAACATGAGTTGACTGCGTTGTTTGACTTTGTGAAGTTTGAATTGTAGACTTCATAACAGCAGCATCAGAGGTTTCTCCTTGTATCACTTTGTCACAACCATCATCTCCAGTATCATCATCATTATTCCTTAATACTAGATCAGGTGTGCATTTTGTCTGACTAACCTTCTCCCCCTTTTTGACATCAGAATTTGACAATAAATTCAAAATTAAGGAAAGAGAGGCTTGAATGTCAGTTACCTTAGTATCCAGAGAATCAATCCTTCTGTTGATAGAGGTTTGTTCAGAAATAACATATTTCACTTGGGATTCTACTACCCTTAGCTGAAAAGCAGTAGGCACCTTTGTAAAACTTTGAGAAATATCATTCCTCACCAACTCAGTTGAGTTCTTGATAGAATCAATCTCACTTTTTAGGCTTTTGGATAACAGAGTTGTAGCCTTCAGATGATTCTTCAAGTCTTGATTCTCTATAGATTTCACTGCATCATAGGCATGTTCCAAAGCAGAAGAATAACTTACAGATTCAGCAGATCTGTGCCATGAATTGTTCCATTCATTCTGTCTAAGTGCCTCAGCAGGATTAAAGGAAGGAATAGAAAAATCTTGTCTCTGATCTTTCCCAGTGGAAGCTTTGCCAGCCATATATGTACTTGATGAACCAAAATTAGTTCCAAGACTAATTTTGAGTGTTGTAGCAAGCTGTTCCTTCTCTTTTCGATTCTCATCATCATCATTATCATCAGAGTCATCATCATCAGTACTATGAGTATCATCAGGATCAGGAATAGCTATACCTTTCATTTTATCATGTGAATCTGTGATAGGATGATCCATTGGTCTTGAACGAAGTGGCTGTATCAGGATAGGTTCAACATCAGGAGCACCACTAGCGTCAGGATGAACACCGTCAGGATTTGATATGCTTGCATCAGTATTTGCTACCAATGGTTCTTGTGAAGCTTGAGGTTCAGAAGCTGCTTCAACACTTTGAGTCAAAGGTTCTTGTGTGCTTCCCTCATTGACAGTGTCCTCGACCAATCTTTGAACTTCATCTGCACCAGAAATCCCTTGAGCATTGTCAGGAAATTTCTCAGAAACTGTAGCTTGGCCTGCATCTTCACTTTGAGAAGATGGTTCTTGTGTAGCTGGAATGTTGATGTCTGCATTCTCCCTTTGAGAAAATGGTTCTTGTGGGACCATTCCACGAGCTAAGCCTTCACTCAAACTTTGATTGAGTGGTTCTTGTGTGGCTGGATCATCAGAAAGAGCTGTTGAACCACTTTGAGGTTCAGGTTCTTGTGGGCTTGATCCTTTTAGTTTCTTCTGTCTCTGATAGACTAACTCTTCTGCCTTCCTTAGCTTTTCCATTGGATGTTTTATCCCAAGATTGGAAGCAGCAGCACCATACTTCTCCCATGAAATATCAACATGTCTTTTTGTTGGAGAGTCCTGTGCTGGAGAGTCTAAAATATTAACCACTTGACTTGGTGCAGCATCAGGAATACTAACAACAGGATTTGCTTGAGTAGTAGAAACTGATTGTTCATTTAGAATTGAAGTGTCCTGTACATCTGTATCCTGCTTCTTTTCTAAAGGAATATGATACCTGCTTTTTGATAACTTCCTTTTCTTCTATGGTGTAGACAATGGAACCACAGCTGCAGTAGCATTATCAGCAACTTCCTTATTCACATTCATCACAGAGGATATAGGTAAGTCATCCTCTGAATCAGTCTCATCCCTGAGTACTAACTTTCTTTTAACAGAAACAGCCTCACCTCCCTTTGAAGCTTTCTTCACCAGGACCCCTTGTACACCCCCTTGTGACTTCCATTTAGTGAGTGGTGTAGAGGAAAAATCCTTTGAACCTGATTGCCTTCCTGACACATCAGTTCTAGCTGACTTCTTTACTTTTATAACTAAAGTCTTTTGAGAGACAATAGAGGTGGCAGTTGACTGTTTAGACTGTTTAGGATGAATGCTTGGGTTAGGAACAAGGTGTGATTGGCCTTGCCCCATAGCATTAGAAATTAAACCATAACGAGTAGGCATTTTCCTATGTAAGAAAAACCTAACCTCATCAGGAATAAAATCATTTCCTATGAAACCATTTGCCTTATCACTGTTGACTAAGGACTTAATATTATTCTCAGTAATTCTACAGATAGGTAGAATTACATCATTCTCAAAAACAACATTAGGACACAAGTGATTAAATATCAACTGTAAAAATCTAAGAAAACAGACAGAACCTAACTTATCTGATTTCCTATCACTTAAAGCTTTTAAGATAAACGACCCATAATCAAACACTGTAGAATGGATAAGAGAGTACCCAATTTTAAGAGATCCTGATGGAAGAACATCAAAATTTGATGTCTTGTTCAGGAAACAGCGGCTGATCGTATCAAAGAAAAAATTCCATTCCTTCTTAAGATTTGTCCTAAAGAGATTGCCATATCTCTTTACTTCACCATTGTAGCCCAACTTTGTAACAAACTCAAAAAGAGTAGAGTCCGAAACATTAGCAGGAATAGCATCACCAAGAACAGGTAAATGCAGGGCTTCCTCCACAATTGCAAGAGTCACATAGTGAGTAATTCCATTATGTTCAAAACTCATCAAGATGGTGTCAGAATACCCTTTGTCAAAAGTAACTGAGTTCCACACCTACATTACAGACTTAAAATCTGATTCCCTTTTGCATTCCATTACAGACTTTTCCTGTCTATTTTGCATCCTGCAAAATCAGCATCTGAATAACCACACAACCCAAAATCTGATTCCCTTGCATACCAAAGGCCAAGTGAAGAAGTGCCTTTGAGATATCTGAAAATTCTTTTGACTACAATCAGATGGGGTTCTCTAGGTTTTGCTTGAAATCTTGCACACAGACAGGTTTCAAACATGATATCTGGTCGACTTGCAGTGAGATACAATAAAGATCCAATCATTCCTCTGTAGTGAGTTACATCTACCTCAGCACCTTGATCAGGATCAAGTTTGGTAGCTGTAGCTATGGGAGTTGTAGCAGGAGAACTATCTTGCATGTTAAACCTTGTCAATAAATTTCTTGTATATTTAGACTGATTGATAAAAATCCCTTCATCAGTCTGTTTAACTTGAAGACCAAGAAAGTAACTCATTTCTCCCATCATGCTCATTTGATATCTTGACTGCATAAGCTTGGAAAACTTTTCACAAAGCTTATTGTTTGTTGACCCAAAAATGATATCATCAACATAAATCTGAACTAACAACAAGTCCTTACCATGATTCAAATAAAATAGAGTTTTATCAATAGCACCTCTTTTGAATCCACTTTCCAGTAAGAATAGAGCTAAAGTTTCATACCATGCTCTTGGAGCTTGCTTTAGTCCATAAAGTGCCTTATCCAATCTGTAGACATGATCTAGATATTTAGGATCAATGAAACCAGGAGGTTGCTCAACATAGACTTCTTCCTCCAGTTCTCCATTTAAGAAAGCACTTTTAACATCCATCTGGAAAATCTTGAATTTCTTATGTGCTGCATAAGCAAGAAATATCCTGATGGCTTCTAGTCTTGCAACAGGAGCAAAAATTTCATCATAATCAATTCCTTCTTGTTGAGAATACCCCTTTGCAACTAGTCTTGCTTTGTTTCTGATTATTACTCCATCAGAATCAGTCTTGTTCTTGAAAATCCACTTTGTACCAACAATTGATCTATTCTTTGGTCTTGGTACCAGTTTCCAGACTTCATTTCTTTCAAATTCATTAAGTTCCTCTTGCATTGCAGTAACCCAATCAGCATCTCTAAGTGCATCTTCAACTTTCTTTGGCTCCACCTTGGATAGAAAGTTATTGTATAGACATTCATTTTGAGTTCCACTTCTTGTTTGAACACCTGCATCAGGATCCCCAATGATCAAATCAGGAGTATGACTTGCAGTCCATTTCCTTGCTGGTGTTAAATTGTTTCTTGAAATAGATGCTCTCCCTGGATTGGTGTTATCTTGATTTGAAGAACTTTCTTGTCTTGAAGCTCCCCCTGAATTATTGCTATTTCCTCCTGATAAATTATCAGGATCATCACTTGAATCAGTATCTGAAGAATTCGGTCCTGATGATTGAGTTGACTCTGAACTTGTAGTAGAATGATGTTTCTCCCCCTCAATATTAGCACTACTAGAAGTATCACTATTGATTGCATCATCATTATTTGCACCATCAGCATCTGGTGTGTCATCAGGATTTGGTGACCCATCAGGATCTGATGTATTGGCAGGATCTGATTCACTTTCTTCAGGTTCCTTGGTAGCTTCATTTTCAAAAATCAATCTATCATGAGAGTCTTCATTGATTCCAGCTATCTTCTTGTCATCAAAAGATACATGTATTGACTCCATGACAGTCCTTGTCCTCAAATTAAAAACTCTGAAGGCTCTTGATGCAGGATAGCCTATGAAAATCCTTCATCAACCTTTGTTTCAAATTTCCCTAGTTGTTCAGGATGAGTTCTGAGAACAAAACATTTACAGTCAAACACATGCAGATGCTTCAGACTTGGTTTCTTCTCCTTGAGTGACTGATAAGGAGTAACACCATGTCTGTTTATTAATGTGAGATTTTGAGTGTAGCATGCTGTGTTGACTGCTTCTGCCCAGAAATATGTAGGTAATTTTTCTTCTTCCAACATAGTTCTGCCAGCTTCAATAAGAGTTCTATTTTTCCTTTCAACTACTCCATTTTGCTGAGGTGTGCCAGGAGCAGAGAATTGTTGAATGATTCATTTGTACTTGCAGAACTCTTCCATCTTTGAATTCTTAAATTCAGTACCATTATCACTTCTCAGTATCTTGACTTTGTACTTTGTGGTTGTCTCAATCATTCTCAAATGATCCAACAGAACTTCAGGAGTCTCATCTTTTCTATGCAGAAAATACACACAGGTGAATCTAGAATATTCATCAACAATTACAAGAGTGTACCTTTTCTTACTGATGGACATGATGTTGACTGGACCAAATAGATCAAGATGTAGCATGTGATATGGTTCTTCAATAGAGGATTCTGATTTACTCTGGAATAATGTCCTTCTTTGTTTTGCTTTCTGACATGCATCACAGAATCCATCAGGAGTATATAACACTTTTGGTAATCCTCTCACTAAATCTTTCTTAACCAACTCATTGATATTGCTGAAGTTGAGATGAGAAAGCTTCTTGTGCCAATTCCAACTTTCATCTACTGATGCTTTACTGATCAGACAGGTAGGGGAGTCATGAGTATTTGATTGAATGTTGGCTTCATATATGTTACCATGCCTGTAGCCAGTCAGGGCTATCTTGCTTGTTGCTTTACTGACTACTTCACAATGAGTGGAATAGAAGTTGACATGATAACCTCTGTCAGTGATTTGACTAATACTCAACAGGTTGTGTTTTAGTCCCTTCACTAGAGCTACTTTTTCAATGATGACATTTCCAATGATTATATTGCCATATCCCAATGTTTGTCCAATGTTGCCATCTCCATAAGACATAGTTGGGCCAACTTTTTCCTCATATTCTGATAACAGGGATTTGTTTCCAGTCATGTGCACAGAACATCCACTATCCATGACTAACACATTTTTCTTTTTACCCTGCAATCAGAATAGAAACACACTAGTTAGAACATTTAGGAACCCATACTTGTTGGGTTCCTTTTCCATGCAATTTATTAACTTTCACAGTAGAAGACTTTCTGACCATAGCAGTCCTGACAGGATTTACTTCATCAGGATTTGCTTTGTCAGTATCGGTATTAACAAAAGCATGCTTCACAATGACATTATCAACTCTATCAGACTTTGTACTATTATCAATCTTAGGTAGTGGATCATAAAAGTTATAGTACAAATCATGATAATCTTTACAAGTATAAATAGAATGCCATATACTACCACAATGAAAACAGGACTTCTGCGGTTTATAAAATACTGACCTATTCCTAACATCAGACTTAGAAATATCAGAATTCTTCTTCTTACTCTTCTTACAATCAATAGCAAGATGATTAGAGTTACCACAGTTAAAACAACACTTTCTAGGAGCATTTGGGATATATTTGTAACCATTCTCTTTATTGATCCCAACTTTACCATTCCTGTTTCTCTTAACAGTAGCTTCCTTTTTCTTATCTGTCACCTCACAGATTTTATCCTTAAGCTGTTTCTGAGACAATAGACCTACATTCTTAATGACTTTATTCATGACAGGTTTAGACTTCATAATTTTAATTCCTTGAGTAGAAGTAGATCCCTTTTCAAAAGTAGAAGTGGAATCCTTACCAAAAACAAAATTAACAAGAGTAATCTTAGATTTGGTTGTATCTATAACATGTCTATAGGTCTTTGGACTGACTGTCTCATCAATGACAATTTTCTCTTTCAATTTCTTATCCTCATCTGACTTATATCCTAGACACTCTTTCCAATTCTTAGAGGTATTAATCTCATGAAATTTCCTACTAGAGTCTGTCCAGGTTCTGATTTTCTCATTAGCATATTCAAGTTCCTTTTCAAGAGCAATACAATTGGATTTCATCTCTAAATACATGTGATTAGCATTATCACATTCTTTTTGTACTTTTTGCATACGAGAAAATTCAGCTTCTAATATATCATTCCTTTTTCTAAGTTCAGACATCTCAGATAAGATCCTAGAATTTTCAGCAGTTTGACTTCTAAATCTAATATGTAAAGACTTTAGAAAACGTCTTAACTCAGAAGCATTATCAGTATCAAAATCAAAGATAGTATTTAGTACCTAATCATCAGGAGCATCAGTTACATCAGCATTGGCCATTAGAGCATAGTTGACCACCTCAGTGTCAGATTCTGAGGAAGAGTCCATCCATTCCTTGCTTGATGTGATAAGTGCCTTTGTCTTCTTGCACTCAGAAGCAAAGTGACCCATACCATTGCACTTGTAGCATCTAACCTTTGACTTGTCAAATTTGCTACCCTTGTTGTCCTTTTTGATATACTTATCTCTGTTTGGATTGAAAGCCTTTTTTTGAAAGTTGCCTTGTCTTCTACTCTTCCTGAACTTCATCCTTCTGAAGTTTCTGACAATCATAGCAACCATCTCTTCCATGTCTAAGTCAGAAGAATCATCATCAGTATTGGCATCAGGATTGCCATCAGTATCTGATGAAGAGTCATCAGGATCTGACTTAGCTACTCTTGATTTACTTCTAGAGACCTCCATAGCTTTTCCTTTTGATTTAGCCTCTGCTTTCAAAGCAATTGATTTTGCCTTGCTGCTTTTCTTGTTCTTTCTCTGTTGAACTTCAAGATCATGAGTTCTTAGCATCCCATAGACTTCATCAAGAGACACAGTGTTAAGATCATACTGATGTCTAATGATCGAGGTCTGAGTGTCCCATTCTTCAGGTAAATCTCTTAGAAACTTGGTGTTTGAATCTTCAGTTTCATATTCCTTGTCAACTAAAGATAAGATGTTCAATAGTGTCAGAAATCTATCATATAGATCAGTTAGGCTCTCATCAGGTGTAATATCCGTGAATTTTATTATTTGATTAAATGATATATTTAATCTAAAATATTTATTTTGGAATATTGGAATATTATTATATGATATTTAGTGTGTAATTATGTGCTAAATGGTGAGTCGGAAGCCCCTTTCAAAAATTTCGTCATTTGGAATTTTCTTCAAATTTGAGCCGTTTTGATAATTCAAGAGCCCGTTGAAATTTCGTACATTCATTTTTAATTCTTCGTCTTTCGTATTCGAATCGTTATCGAAAGGGTTATGGGATTCTATTTAACCCTACCTATTTGATTCTGCAAATTAATTTCAATTTTTGATCCGAAAAAGGAAAAATCGTTCCGAACCCTAATTGCTTAAGGGGACGGATTTATCGTTCTATATCAATATTGAAGTTGTTATAGCCCTAGTATTCTTGAGCATTAGTTATATAATGATATATATCAATTTGGATAATCATCAACCTTTTTAACCCCTTACTTTTCGTAAAACGTGTTTTTGACCTAATTAGGGTTTTTAAACGATCTAACGAATCAATATCGATCCAAAAATGTTATTTGGGGTATTATTTTTCCAAAAATATAAAATGATCAATCAGACTTCATAACCCTAGCAATTCTTCAGAAATTACTCAAGAAATCCGAAATTCCCAAATAATTATTTTGTGTTCTTGATCTTCAATCAATTCGTTCTAAGGGTTATTGAAGTCCAAATCTGAAGTTCTTGTACTCAAATCAAAGCCCCAAAAATCTAGTTTCAGAATCTTCCAACCTCATCATCATCTGGTAAGTATTCGATTTTATATTGATTTTACAAGTTTCGAATTAAAATTAGGGTTCTTGATTCGATTTGGGGATTTTCATTCTGTTGATTCTCCGTTCAATTGGTTGCTTCTAACATGTTCCTAGGGTTCTAATTAGCAAGAATCCATGCTTTAATTTCATGTTTATGTTCGATTTAGTCGGGTTTGATTTTCGGGTTTTGACCCGATTTCTTCTTTCAATTCGTACGTTCTTGATATTGATCTGACATTGTTTTTGGTAAAGGGCTTTTATTGTATGAGTTATAAGCTTCATTTTGGTATATTAATCTTTGAGTTTCATGTAGGATTTAAGTAGATCGGGTTTCCGGCCGAGGTCGTCGCCGGCGAGTTCTTTAAATGAATTCTGGGCACGATTCCGGCATGGGACAGATGTGTGTGTATGTGGGTTGTGTTTGTCTTGCAAAAGCGAACAAAAGCCCTATAGTTTGGTTTTGTTTTGATCGGAAACGGCGAAGTCCGGCCACCGGACGCCGGCCGGATTCTGGAAAACCCAGATTCCGGCGGGTTGTTCTTGGTGACCCGGATTCGTTCTTCCCGACCCGTTTACCCGATTTTTCGACCCGGTTTCAATCTTCAAAACCCTAATTCATTTTCAGAAAACTGTTTTTGAATTTTATTTTTAAATTTAATTCGAAAATAGTTTAAAAACTTTAAAAATTCATATTTTTATTTTAAAAAAATATATTTTTATATCAGAAAAATTCTGATAAATTATATTTATTATTTTAAATCCGAAAATTGATTAAACTTAATTATTTTAATTATTTTTAATTAATAATTAATTTATTAATTAATTGGTTAATTCTTTTAATCAATTAATTCTTAAAAATTAATTATTAATTAGATTTAATTAATTAAAAATTCAGTTTAATTATTTTCAAGCCTATTTATTTATTTAAAAATAGTTTGAGTATTTAAAGAGTGTCAATTAATTTTATTAATTGATTTATTTTCATTTAAATGTTTATATTGGATTTAAAAATCCGATTTTTGATTTAAAAATTAGTAATGACTTATTAAAAATTCAAATGAGTTCCGTATGATGTTTTAAAAATGTTTATAAGTGCTATATGGTTCATATTAATTGTGTGTCGTGTTTTATAGTCTGTATATGCCCGTGCTAGGGCAAATATCTGAGTTTTAAATATCATAAATTATACCGGACGTCCGATACGTAACCGGTTACTTGTTTAAATGTGATTATTGATTGAATAAGTGTCGAGAGTAGAACGAACATAGTTAGACTTATTGTGATGAGTTGTTTAAATTATAGAATCGAGTTCCCGGAGCAAGGGAAAGGGGAAAGTAGAGTGAGCAGAGTCGATCCGACAGCAGCTTAGACCAGGCAAGTATCTGTGCCTTTACTTGTGATAAAATTATTATTGTCTTGATTACTTGACTACCATTATCCCCAGAACAATTCAAATTATCCATCTTTTAACCGCATTGGGACAACTGATTCCATTTCCTTAGAAATTCTTGATTCTTTGATTTGATCTGCATCGGAAACCCTTATTTCCAATTTACCTGATTATTGTTTACCACCTATTGTTGCTATTTATCATCCTTTGATTATCATTGACAACCTTTGATTGTTTGATTTCCATCTTGTAACTACTCCATGATCCTTTTTCGATCTTCGTTGATACTGAACAGTTGAAGCTCTTTTGCAATTACTATACATTCAGTTTATCTTATTGAGCATGTTATTGTTTATACCCTATTATAGAATTGGCATGTGTTTTTAAAAATGGACCAGTAATTGGTCGAAGTAACTTAAGGCCCAGATTGGCCTGGGATCCAGTAGAGGACTATGACATGAGCTAGTCCGGGGTTGATGCGTGGCTGGCCAGCAGCACAACCTTTGATTTGAATAAAATGTATAAGCCATATTCTAATTCTTTACTTCAATCATTATTGATACAAAGCATGTGTTAGCTAAATATTGTTGATTCTGATACCTTAAATTCATATCCTTACAACTGTGATAGAAATGATTCGTTGATGTTTGCTGAGCAATTTTGGCTCACTCTTGCTTGTTGTTTTCTAACCCTATTCCAGTGAAGCGAGAGTATGAGTTGGCATAGCGTGACCGATAGTTCACCAGCAGTCAGGAGAGCCCCTCGAGTCACTGTTATTGGCAGGGTAGTTGTTGTTTTGCTTTTCTAGATTTAATGTCTAGATTTGAACTTTAGTTGTGATGTAATAACTCTGATAAAACTGGTTTGTAATAATAAAAGGTTGTAGTAGCTTGTGTTCACTGCCATAATCTGGATGCGGTCTTGGTCAAGGGGTAATTGTGTCTTTATATATATTATGCATGTGTTAAATAGTGTTCCGTTGGTCGGATGACTCCTCAAATCTGTACCCCGGGTTTGGAGGGCGTCACAGTTGGTATCAGAGCAACAGGTTATGGCATTTGAAACAAGTTAGGACTTAGGGTCCAGGATAACATAGAGAGTTAGGAATTCACGTAAGGATATTAGGAGGTCAATTAGGGATATTACGCGTAGTAATTAAATGTGGTTATAATTGCAGCCCCCTAGTTCTAGTTCAGACTCAGACCCTTCCGAGGATACGATATCAGAGATACCTACACCCGTTGAGAGAGCAGGACCGTCTCGGCCAGTGCGATATCAGCCTAGGCATCAGGGCCCAGTAGTCAGGAGAGATCAGATACCTTGTCCTATTCCACTCCGGCAAGTAGCCCCAGCACCAGCGTCTCAGGCATCAGTTTGTGGGCCTTTGTATCAGTTAGGTGAGCCACCAGTTCCACACCATGTGTATCAGAGGGTGAGAAGAGAGAAGGATTTCCTTTATGGACAGGTTATGGAGATGGGTAGGATTCGTTCGATCGAGGCAGCCGCTGTCAGAGAGAGAGACAGACTTAGAGATCAGATGAGAGACATTCAGATGAGGTTTAGGGTTACGAGGACTTTGGTTGAGACTCGATTGCATGGATTAGCTTCTAGTCGAGAGGGAGAGACAGTAGCAGGGATGAGACAGATTTTGGATTATGCGATGAGTGAGATTGCAGAGGTTTCAGGACCCCCGTTATGGCCGGCAGGAGCAGGTGATCTGTGAGCAGGTA
Organism: Heracleum sosnowskyi; assembly: GCA_030848705.1. Taxonomy (NCBI): domain Eukaryota; kingdom Viridiplantae; phylum Streptophyta; class Magnoliopsida; order Apiales; family Apiaceae; genus Heracleum; species Heracleum sosnowskyi. Next base: position 107,584,445 of record CM061240.1, on the reverse strand, counting down.
TCGGTAGCAGACAGATGTGACATGGATGTATGGTTCTAGATAGTTAGTATATAGATGCATATAGTAGAATCAGCAGTGCACCGGGCTTATAGGAACGCCTCGGGTTGTTGTTGCATTTTTGTTGTTGTATTGCTGGTCGGCAGTTATGGTTCAGCCATGATATATTTTCTTTTGAAGCGTTCTACGCTTGTACTAACTCTATCTATATATATATGATAAACCTCTTTTATAGAACTGTATTTATTCCCCTGTCATTCATTTCCAGCATCATAACTGTTATTCTACTTATTGCAACGAGTGTATCCATACACCGTTGAGAAGATCTGTAAACCTTCGAGATATCAATTGTGATCCTTCCTTCTCTTATATGAACTGTTTGATTAAGCCAATTATTGTTTATTCATTAGCGATATGGCTCCTAGACGACAAACCCGTTCAACTGATACTTCTGACCAAGAAGGGCAACAAAATACACCTCCCACGGGCCGTGTGGACCCGATGGTAATCCAGTTGTTAAATACCCTTACTCAACAGACTGCCGCATTAGCACAGCAGCAACGTGCATTTCAGCAACAACTCTTAGAACAGCAGCAACAGCAACAGCAGCAACAGCACCAGCAAGCAGCACCGGCAGTTACGTTCAAATCTTTCCAGGCAGCAAAACCTCCAGAATTTAAAGGATCAGCAGACCCTGTAGAGGCTAAGGCATGGTTGAAAGAGATGGAAAAGGCTTTTGCCTTGATAGAGGTGACAGAGGATAAGAAGACAGAGTATGCAAGCTATTTTCTGAAGAATGAGGCTAGTTATTGGTGGGAAACGAGTAGGGCTATGGAGCCCGAGGGATTGATTACGTGGGCAAGATTCACAGAGTTGTTTTTGGAAAGATATTTTCCGGACTATATGAGAGATCAGATGGAATTGAAGTTTTTGGAATTAAAGCAGGGGAGCATGACAGTGCCCCAATATGAAACAAGGTTTACGGAGTTGTCAAGGTTTGTTCCAACCTATGTGGATACGGAAAAGAAGAAGGCCAAGAGGTTCCAGCAGGGACTGAGGTCTTGGATTCGTAGTAAGTTAGCTGTATTGGAGTTGGACACCTATGCAGCGGTGGTCCAAAAGGCAATGATTGCGGAGGCAGAGAGTGATTCTTACATGAGAGAGAAGGAGAACAAGAAAAGGAAAGCAGGGATACCCGATAAGGGACAGCAGCAGGGAAGTTTTCAAGGGCAAGCAAATAAGAAGCTGGGATTTCAGCACGGAAGGAATACAAGTTTCAGGAAACCAGACACCGGAAACGTGGGACAAGATAACCGTCTACTAACCGGCGGTCAGCAGGGACTTTCTAGACCCCCACTGCCAGAATGCAAGACATGCGGGAAGCGACATCTAGGGATATGCCATCGATTGACTATCACATGCTTTAAATGCAATCAGAAGGGACATTATTCCCGGGATTGCAAGATGGGCATCGTGTGTCATCGGTGTAAGAAACCCGGTCACATGATTAAGGACTGCAGAGCACCAGCAACCGTGAACAATATGATTCGGGCAATTGAAGCACCCCCAGTTGTTAACGTCCAGCCGTTAGCCAGGACCTACAATATGTCAATGGGAGAAGCAGTGAGAGATTCCGACGTGGTGGCAGGTACACTTCTAGTAAATTCTATTCCTGCACAAGTGTTAATAGATTCGGGAGCGACGAAGTCTTTTATTTCTGAAACGTTTGCTCGTAGATTGAATTGCGTAATGAAACCTTTAAATGGAGTGTTGACTATAGAGATAGCTAATCAGGATCGTATCGCGGTCAGTTCATATTATCCCCGTTGTGAGATAGAGATTTTGGGAAATCGTTTTTATGTTGACTTGTTACCTTTTAAGTTAGGTGAATTTGATGTGATATTAGGGATGGATTGGTTGACTGAGCATGATGCAAGTATTGATTGTAAGAATAAGAGGGTTACTTTGATTACCCTAGAAAAGAAAGAGATAATATTTAGAGGAGAGAAACAAAGAAAGAGGTTCCTGACAATGATTCAGGCTAAGAGGTTATTAAGGCAAGGTTGTGAGGCGTATCTAGCTTATGTAATAGATATAGATAAGGAAGTTTCTAAGTTAGAAGATATTCCAGTCGTAAATGAGTTTCCAGATGTTTTTCCGGAAGAATTACCAGGTTTACCTCCAGATAGAGAAATTGAATTTGCGATAGACTTAGTACCGGGCGCGGAGCCAGTATCGAAGGCCCCTTACAGGATGGCACCAGTGGAGATGAAGGAATTGGCTGATCAACTGCAAGATTTGCTAGAAAAAGGAATTATTAGACCCAGCGTTTCACCGTGGGGAGCACCAGTACTGTTTGTCAAGAAAAAGGATGGAAGCATGAGATTGTGTATAGACTATCGGGAGTTGAACAAGCTGACCATTAAGAACAAGTATCCGTTACCTCGAATAGATGATCTGTTTGACCAGCTGAAGGGAGCGGTACATTTTTCGAAGATCGACCTACGGTCAGGATATCACCAATTGAAGATTAGACCAGACGACATACCGAAGACAGCCTTTCGAACAAGGTATGGGCACTATGAATTTTTAGTAATGGCGTTTGGACTAACGAATGCACCCGCAGCTTTTATGGATCTAATGAACAGGATTTTCAAGAGATATTTGGACAAGTTTGTAGTGGTATTCATCGACGACATCTTGATATACTCAAGGACAGAAGAAGAGCATGCAGACCAGTTGCGAATTGTGTTAGAAACGTTGAGACAAGAAGGACTATACGCGAAGTTTTCCAAGTGTGAATTCTGGTTGAAAGAAGTTCATTTCTTAGGACACGTGGTGAGCAGCGAAGGCATCAAAGTGGACCCAGCAAAGATAGAGGCAGTGAAAGATTGGGAGAGACCCAGGACACCGACTGAAGTCAGAAGTTTCTTGGGATTAGCCGGATACTACCGGAGATTTGTGCAAGATTTTGCGAAGATAGCTACTCCAATGACCAAGCTGACAAGGAAAAGCGAGCGATTCATATGGAACGATAAATGCGAAGAAGGCTTCCAAGAGTTAAAGAAAAGACTAACTACGGCACCGGTATTGATGTTACCAGACGATCAAGGTCATTTCGTAATCTATAGTGATGCGTCGTACAAAGGATTAGGATGCGTACTTATGCAACATGACAAGGTGATTGCCTATGCGTCAAGACAGTTGAGACCCCACGAACAGAAGTACCCTACACACGATTTGGAGTTAGCAGCTATTGTGTTTGCTTTGAAGATATGGAGACACTACTTGTATGGAGAGAGATGTGAAATTTACACCGATCACAAAAGTTTGAAGTATATCTTTACTCAGAAAGAGCTGAACATGAGGCAACGAAGATGGTTAGAACTAATCAAGGACTACGACGTTTCTATCAACTATCATCCCGGCAAGGCAAATGTGGTAGCAGATGCATTGAGCAGAAAAGAGAGATTAAATACACTAATGATGACCAAAGAATTATACAAGGAATTTGAGAAATTGGAAATCGAAGTAATTAATCCGAAGGACGCTACGGAAATAATTTATACCATGACGTTTCAACCTGAATTGTTGGAGAAGATACGAAAGTGCCAAGAGCAAGTTATGAACGACGATGTGAATAAAATGACAGGTGAGGAAATATGTAGCCAACCGGACGACAAAGGGATCTTGAGATTTGCTTCTCGGATATGGATACCTAACGTAACGGAACTGAAAAGTGAGATTCTGCACGAAGCACATAACTCGAAGTATTCAATTCATCCAGGGAGTACGAAGATGTATCGAGATCTAAAGACGAACTTTTGGTGGCCAGATATGAAGAGAGAGATTGCGGAATGGGTAAGTAAATGCTTTACGTGTCAAAGAGTTAAGGCGGAACATCAGAGACCAAGTGGATTACTTCAACCATTGGAGATTCCCGAATGGAAGTGGGAACACATTGCGATGGACTTTGTAGTAGGATTGCCTAGAACCAAAGCTAACCATGATGCCATCTGGGTTGTCGTGGATCGATTGACGAAATCTGCGCATTTTCTTCCGATTAACGAGAGATTCTCGCTGGATAAGTTAGTTCATATGTACATAAAAGAAATCGTAGTACGACATGGAGTTCCAGTATCGATAGTGTCTGATAGAGACCCTCGATTCAATTCAAGATTTTGGAGGAGTTTTCAGGAGTGTTTGGGCACCGAGTTGAGAATGAGTACGGCTTATCATCCGCAGACGGACGGTCAGAGCGAAAGGACAATTCAGACTATTGAAGATATGCTTAGGACGTGTGCACTTGATTTTGAAGGCAGTTGGGACGATCATCTACCCTTGGTGGAATTTTCATATAATAATAGTTTTCACGCGAGCATCGGAATGCCACCGTACGAAGCTTTGTATGGACGAAAGTGTCGATCTCCAGTATATTGGGAAGAAGTTGGTGAACGGAAAATGATAGGACCAGAACTAGTACAACGAACAAAAGAAGTGGTTCAATTGATTCAGAGAAGATTGATAACAGCTCAAGACCGACAGAAGAAGTATGCGGATCTAGCCAGAAAGGATGTGGGATTCGAAGAAGGAGAGCAAGTGTTACTAAAGGTTTCACCATGGAAAGGATTAGTTAGATTTGGAAAGAAAGGGAAGTTGAGTCCGAGATATGTTGGGCCGTTTGAGATTTTGAAGAAAGTGGGCGAAGTAGCTTACGAGTTGGCATTGCCACCGCATATGCAGCACGTTCATAATGTATTTCATGTATCTATGCTTAAGAGGTATCGACCAGATTCGAATCATGTAATAGAGTATGAACCAATAGAGGTCCAGGCAGATTTATCGTATGTAGAACGACCAATCCAGATAGTGGATCGTAAGGAGAAAGTACTAAGGAATAAGACAGTAGTGTTAGTGAGAGTTTTGTGGAGGAACCCTAAAGTAGAAGAGTCTACCTGGGAGTTAGAGAGTGAGATGTTAGAGAAGTATCCCCAGTTGTTTCCTTGATCTGATTCTGAGGACAGAATCCTATTAAGGGGGGAAGGATGTAATATCCGTGAATTTTATTATTTGATTAAATGATATATTTAATCTAAAATATTTATTTTGGAATATTGGAATATTATTATATGATATTTAGTGTGTAATTATGTGCTAAATGGTGAGTCGGAAGCCCCTTTCAAAAATTTCGTCATTTGGAATTTTCTTCAAATTTGAGCCGTTTTGATAATTCAAGAGCCCGTTGAAATTTCGTACATTCATTTTTAATTCTTCGTCTTTCGTATTCGAATCGTTATCGAAAGGGTTATGGGATTCTATTTAACCCTACCTATTTGATTCTGCAAATTAATTTCAATTTTTGATCCGAAAAAGGAAAAATCGTTCCGAACCCTAATTGCTTAAGGGGACGGATTTATCGTTCTATATCAATATTGAAGTTGTTATAGCCCTAGTATTCTTGAGCATTAGTTATATAATGATATATATCAATTTGGATAATCATCAACCTTTTTAACCCCTTACTTTTCGTAAAACGTGTTTTTGACCTAATTAGGGTTTTTAAACGATCTAACGAATCAATATCGATCCAAAAATGTTATTTGGGGTATTATTTTTCCAAAAATATAAAATGATCAATCAGACTTCATAACCCTAGCAATTCTTCAGAAATTACTCAAGAAATCCGAAATTCCCAAATAATTATTTTGTGTTCTTGATCTTCAATCAATTCGTTCTAAGGGTTATTGAAGTCCAAATCTGAAGTTCTTGTACTCAAATCAAAGCCCCAAAAATCTAGTTTCAGAATCTTCCAACCTCATCATCATCTGGTAAGTATTCGATTTTATATTGATTTTACAAGTTTCGAATTAAAATTAGGGTTCTTGATTCGATTTGGGGATTTTCATTCTGTTGATTCTCCGTTCAATTGGTTGCTTCTAACATGTTCCTAGGGTTCTAATTAGCAAGAATCCATGCTTTAATTTCATGTTTATGTTCGATTTAGTCGGGTTTGATTTTCGGGTTTTGACCCGATTTCTTCTTTCAATTCGTACGTTCTTGATATTGATCTGACATTGTTTTTGGTAAAGGGCTTTTATTGTATGAGTTATAAGCTTCATTTTGGTATATTAATCTTTGAGTTTCATGTAGGATTTAAGTAGATCGGGTTTCCGGCCGAGGTCGTCGCCGGCGAGTTCTTTAAATGAATTCTGGGCACGATTCCGGCATGGGACAGATGTGTGTGTATGTGGGTTGTGTTTGTCTTGCAAAAGCGAACAAAAGCCCTATAGTTTGGTTTTGTTTTGATCGGAAACGGCGAAGTCCGGCCACCGGACGCCGGCCGGATTCTGGAAAACCCAGATTCCGGCGGGTTGTTCTTGGTGACCCGGATTCGTTCTTCCCGACCCGTTTACCCGATTTTTCGACCCGGTTTCAATCTTCAAAACCCTAATTCATTTTCAGAAAACTGTTTTTGAATTTTATTTTTAAATTTAATTCGAAAATAGTTTAAAAACTTTAAAAATTCATATTTTTATTTTAAAAAAATATATTTTTATATCAGAAAAATTCTGATAAATTATATTTATTATTTTAAATCCGAAAATTGATTAAACTTAATTATTTTAATTATTTTTAATTAATAATTAATTTATTAATTAATTGGTTAATTCTTTTAATCAATTAATTCTTAAAAATTAATTATTAATTAGATTTAATTAATTAAAAATTCAGTTTAATTATTTTCAAGCCTATTTATTTATTTAAAAATAGTTTGAGTATTTAAAGAGTGTCAATTAATTTTATTAATTGATTTATTTTCATTTAAATGTTTATATTGGATTTAAAAATCCGATTTTTGATTTAAAAATTAGTAATGACTTATTAAAAATTCAAATGAGTTCCGTATGATGTTTTAAAAATGTTTATAAGTGCTATATGGTTCATATTAATTGTGTGTCGTGTTTTATAGTCTGTATATGCCCGTGCTAGGGCAAATATCTGAGTTTTAAATATCATAAATTATACCGGACGTCCGATACGTAACCGGTTACTTGTTTAAATGTGATTATTGATTGAATAAGTGTCGAGAGTAGAACGAACATAGTTAGACTTATTGTGATGAGTTGTTTAAATTATAGAATCGAGTTCCCGGAGCAAGGGAAAGGGGAAAGTAGAGTGAGCAGAGTCGATCCGACAGCAGCTTAGACCAGGCAAGTATCTGTGCCTTTACTTGTGATAAAATTATTATTGTCTTGATTACTTGACTACCATTATCCCCAGAACAATTCAAATTATCCATCTTTTAACCGCATTGGGACAACTGATTCCATTTCCTTAGAAATTCTTGATTCTTTGATTTGATCTGCATCGGAAACCCTTATTTCCAATTTACCTGATTATTGTTTACCACCTATTGTTGCTATTTATCATCCTTTGATTATCATTGACAACCTTTGATTGTTTGATTTCCATCTTGTAACTACTCCATGATCCTTTTTCGATCTTCGTTGATACTGAACAGTTGAAGCTCTTTTGCAATTACTATACATTCAGTTTATCTTATTGAGCATGTTATTGTTTATACCCTATTATAGAATTGGCATGTGTTTTTAAAAATGGACCAGTAATTGGTCGAAGTAACTTAAGGCCCAGATTGGCCTGGGATCCAGTAGAGGACTATGACATGAGCTAGTCCGGGGTTGATGCGTGGCTGGCCAGCAGCACAACCTTTGATTTGAATAAAATGTATAAGCCATATTCTAATTCTTTACTTCAATCATTATTGATACAAAGCATGTGTTAGCTAAATATTGTTGATTCTGATACCTTAAATTCATATCCTTACAACTGTGATAGAAATGATTCGTTGATGTTTGCTGAGCAATTTTGGCTCACTCTTGCTTGTTGTTTTCTAACCCTATTCCAGTGAAGCGAGAGTATGAGTTGGCATAGCGTGACCGATAGTTCACCAGCAGTCAGGAGAGCCCCTCGAGTCACTGTTATTGGCAGGGTAGTTGTTGTTTTGCTTTTCTAGATTTAATGTCTAGATTTGAACTTTAGTTGTGATGTAATAACTCTGATAAAACTGGTTTGTAATAATAAAAGGTTGTAGTAGCTTGTGTTCACTGCCATAATCTGGATGCGGTCTTGGTCAAGGGGTAATTGTGTCTTTATATATATTATGCATGTGTTAAATAGTGTTCCGTTGGTCGGATGACTCCTCAAATCTGTACCCCGGGTTTGGAGGGCGTCACATCAGGTCTTGCATCAAATTGTTCATATTCTTGGATCAAAAGAGCCCTTCTGTTTTTCTTGACAGATGCAGATCCCTGGCACTGAGTTTCCAAAGTATCCCAGATTTCTTTTGAAGACTTGCACGCAATCACTCTATTTGACATGACAGCATCAAGACTACTATGCAAGATATTCTTTATCTTTGGTTCTCTGAGTACATGAGCTTTTTCTTCTGGAGTCCATTCACTTTTAGCCTTGACCACATAATGTTCAAGTACTGTATCTGTTCGTTCTACAATCCTTGTAAGAATATATGGTCCATCACGAATCCTGTCCAAATAGTCAGGATCCATAGCCTCCAGATACATCAGCATCTTTACCCTCCATGTTGGATATTCTGATTTCTTCAAGATGGGAATCTTCATGCTTTCATACTTGGTTGTCGACATCTTTAGATCGTATCTGATTCAGAATTAAATTAGTTTGCTCTGATACCAATTGTTGCCCAGTAATAATCTATTATAGAAGGGGGTTGAATACAATAGTATAAGATAATCGACTTCTTAATGTATATATCACAAATATGAAAGAAAGATAACAGCTTTATTAAATCTGATATAAAACTGTTACAAACTCTCTCAAGAAATTCTGATGTTCTTGAGAGCTGCTAGATTACAAAAACTCTCTCAAGAAATTCTATGTTCTTGAGAGCTTCTAACTTACAAAAACTCGATTATGTTCACGTACATAAATCGAAACCAAAACTGTGTTTATATACTACACAGCTTCTCTATCAATGATAAGTCCTAATCTATTACAAAGATTGAAACCTATCCATAATTGATAGCTACATTCTACAAACCAGGAACCAACAGAATAAACTTCCATGTTTAACTAGACTCCAAATATAACTCGAAGTAGGAATCCTGATCAACTTCCAGTCCTGATGATCAATCCTGATCCCAGTCCTGATATGTATCTTGATCCTGACGACCATGCAATCCTGATGATGTCAGCAATCCTGATCAGTTGAGTCTAGCTCCTGACGATCATTGAATTCTGATCTAACACATATGTCGGCTCCTTAAGGGCAACAATGAAGGACTACTAGTACAAGTTTTGCTCTAGTCAAGTCAACCAATAGTATGGGCTATACCGCCTCTATCAAAACTGCTCTTGAGACTCTACTCGGCGTCTTGTTTCAATATCCTCGATAAATCACATACAATTCTAAACTCTCTTCTCATCATCCTGATGACCTCTAAATATTCTATCGATCCTACTATAAGACCTCAAGTAAACATTCCAATCTTAAGTTCCTCAATGGTACTACATTCGGTACTCCAATAACGAACTCTATATGAGTCCTTACCTTAATCTCTTATTAAGTCATAACTCTTAACACTCTCGTCTCTGAGTACTATAACCTAAAGCTCTGATAACCATTTCTGTAACACCCCCAGATCCGGGGTCGGAGATCCGGGTTGTCACGCCCTCAATACCAACAATAATACATGTACTAGCTCAACAATCCAATAATACAACACCATAAGACCCCAATCTCTTACACACACCAGTTATAGCTTCAGAAACGAGTCACACAAGTAACATTAGTTATTACAACCAAATGTACTATCCAGGATCTCACTAATAGAAGCTGAACCCATGCAACTTACTTCTGCATTAACCATTCTGAATTGGACTACCTCAAGGTTGAATCTTCCACTTCCCTTCTCTTGTAGTACGGAATAACTGACTAGGTTCTCTCTTTACTGAAAGTTAATATAAAGTAAAGCAAGAATGAGCGAAAGAATGCTCAGCAAGTATCCCATAATAAAATAAATAGTTTCACAACTATAAATTCTGAAATCCAATAACCTTTGTTGGTTTAACAACCAAAACCATTAAGTATAACAATTGAGTTAAAATACCATACAGTTCAAAATACTATACAAGGAATAGTAAGATTCCACAATATTTAAAAATAACATATAGTTCGAGATACTATATCGGAAGTCTAAACACTTCCCATCAAAATATATAATCTGCAGCGGATAACAATAACTTTAAACATTTTTGTAAAGTTTAGAAATCCTTTGCTAGCACATCATAGACAAAGGTTCAAAGTATAAATTTTAAATCAAGCTAAATCAGGTAGCTTGCTGAAAAATACCAGTTTTGAATATTTTTCAAGATACTGCCAACATTATCGGTAACTGAGCTCCTCGGCCTTTGTTACAATGTTGCAGACACAATTCCAAACTGGAAGATGGGGGCTATACAGTAAACACCTACGATAAGCGTTGATCAGTCGCTCTACCGCATTAAACACCTTTTCTACTAGTAGAAGGACGACTCCCCACTGGTTATCACCCTGGCCGCATTCGGGCCCTTTATGCTACATGGGCACCTATTTCATTGCCGAGCATAGGGTCATACTTTTTAGGGACTATTTCATCACCTAGTATAACAATAAATTCTAGTCCCCAGATTAAAATCATCGTCACGGAAAACGGAAGTTAATCCTATTTTCCCCAAGTACTTAATTAGTACTTGTCTCTCTTTTGAAAACATTTCTGGCCTACTTACTCCTAGGATAATAGAGGAGTAAGTTACTGGAAGGGGTTGATCATTGTCGTCCCTCTTAGGATTTGATAAGATTTCTCTTTAAAAGATTACGACCCGGGAGTCAAACTATTTGGAAATCCTTAAGGGTATTCCCGTCCCATTTGAGTAGTCAGCGAATATTTAAATCATCTCTTAAGATAGATTTAAATTAAAATAATATTTGGGAATCCCTACTTTAATTAAAATAAATATTATAAATGTCAGAAATATTCTTCATAATCATTGAAGGTCAAAGATGACTTTTTAAACAATATACATCACTTTTAAATTAATTAAAAGAATAATAAATATTCAAATAATATTCATCAATTAATAATTGATTAAATAATAATCAAAATCTCAATAAATATTTGATAATCAAATCTAAGTGAATAATTAAAATAATATTCTTTGAATAATGAAATAATTGAATATATCTATTCAATATACTTATCAGAAAATAAATCTTAATGGTCTAAAGAAAGTATACCGACTCCGGGTCTAAGTTTCAAAATACGATACACCTGCTCTACTCTAAAAGCCTTTACAAAATCCCGGCTTATAACTATCATAACATATAGCTTATAAACCAATCACAATTCAAAATATTTAAGTACCACAACAATATTATATTACTTGCAATATACATCAGAAAACACTTATCACAACAACAACAGTAAGATATAAGTTTTGAAAACTTGCATCATCAGGAATCAAATATTTTGATAAGTGAAATATAGTATTAGAAAACTTGCCACAATACTCGCAACAAAAGAGTTGATACATAATTTGGAATACACAAGTATTGAACATTTGAAAATATACATACTCTGAACAATAGAGTAAGGTTTAGTAAACTTGCCTGGAAATCCCGAAGTAGTAGTAAGTCTCAAGTTGGTCCAGTAATCTAGAATCAACACAAGGTTCAAGATTAATAACTTAATCGCTTTCACCATACTAAGTATATACTAACTCAAGTACAAAGTCCATTTTCAAGTTAACTCCTTAAGATCCTCTACTCGAGCGTGCTCGCTCACAAATTTTTATAAAATTCATATTTAATCCTTTTAACACGAAATCTTCTCGAGGGTCTTCCTAAACGTACCTAGCATGTTATCACAAAGTTTCACATTTTATTATGACCTCTAAGTGGTTCGATCATAGCCTCAAAGTTGACTAAGTGGTGCGGTTTGGTTTTACGAACGCCTTACACTAAAACGCATGGTTCTCCTAAACCGTAAATCGTAATGACATGATTCTTACACTCACGTAAACTAGAAACAAAGCTCTACACACTCATGTTCATCACTGAACCAAAAGAGGCAGTTAGATTTTCGGATTCTAGGCAGCTTTTAGCGTTACCAAAAATCGGGCATTACGTCGACTTAAAACTTAACATTTTCGAGATTCAAATTTCATTCCAATTCACCACAAATCATCATACACATCAATTACAACACTTAACATCAATTACAACACTTAACATCCATTATCAATCTTAAACCGAGCCAAACCAGTTGGTATCACATTCAAAATACATCCACAACTCATCTAACAACTAAACAAACTACATAATCCACTTACTCATGACCTTAACAATACATTCATGTTTCCATCTTTCAATTATAAACATAAAACTCAACAAAACACTATTCATCATCTTCTTTAACGTAATAAAAGAGATATCTAGAGTTCATGGGTGAGAGAGATGTTACCCTAGATGCGAAGAGCTTGGAAAGGGCTTCGATTCGAGTGGTAGAACACGAGAAACAAGCAAGCAAGCATTCCGTCTTCTTCTTCTTCTTCCATTCGTTTTTTTCATCAAGAAATGGGGGTGGAGGCTGGTGATATTTTGTGAGAAAAGTGTGGTAGATGTGTGGTTAAAGGTGATGTGTTTAGTTTACCAAATTTGCAAGTTAGTCACTGCAAACTAGTCCCTCAAGTTTGCTAAGTTACAAAGCTTCTTTCACACAATTCTTTCTCTCATTCTTTTTCTTTTAATACATATCTTCTTCTTTATTTCCTAAGTTATAATACGTCCAAAGTTTCTCCTTCAAGCGGATTTTCGATTCTCGTTTTCGTTTGCGATTTCTGACTACGCGATTAGTAACCGTTTATTATTCCTGAACTTCCGCTGAAATATAGGATCAATCGGACACTATAAAATTTTACTATTCATCAATGTTACTATTCATCCTTGATTTTGTTCCTCTTGAAACGATTCGAAAATATTTCTTAAAAAGAGCGAATAAAACTCTACGCGATTCTCGTAGTGAATAGTAACTATTCACTATTCGTCCTAACAATCGAATACTTAATTAAAATGGTTCGAGCGTGAATCTTGGAATATAAATGGGATTTATATACTCTCATATTTGTCGCCTTGGTCTGTTATTGCTTTAATCTCGTTGAACGCTCGCAGGGGTTTCTTAAGTGTTCTATCGAAGTAGTTTACCGTAAACGTTCTTGATGTCTTAATAACTTTGCTAAATCCATCTCCATGGAATTGATAATATAAAATCCTCCAATATATTTAAATAATGATTAATCCATCAGTAATAGATGAAATTTCGAAGAAAACAGAAAATGCTCTTCTTCTGATTCTGACAGCTTCTGCATGCACTCATTTACATACTAGATCACTAATACGACTTCGAAAGTTCATTATCTCGACTCATACATAGGGTGGTCTAAAAATTTTCTAAACATCAAAAATTACTATTCATCAGTGGTTTTTTTTTACAAGTACAAAATTTGGGGATATTACAGCTGTGTAGGATAAGAAAAAAACCACATTCACTTCATCTCCTCCCATTCTCCATGATTTAGCTTTCTTCTTCTTGCTCTTCATTAATCACTTTCCAGTATAATTTTATTACTTACAAACTATTAATTATTATTTCACCATGTTTCAGAATCTTCGATCAGATATTCTTAGTTTGATCTTCTCCTTCGTTATATTTGATGTTGGTGACTTCACAAGTTTTGTTAAGTTGCTAATGGCTTGGCACACTGAGCTAACTATTCCTAGAATAAAAGATGTTCTTCAGAGGCTTGACTGGGATTCTTTATACCAGTTCCACAATCATCCAGTAGAGGTTACACGTGATCAGTTCCATGGTTTTATACAATTTGCTGTTAGACATAATGTAGATCAAGCAATGTATTACAATTCCGTTCATAGTCTTTTTTTGAATGTGAATGTGCCTCATCATCTTTGTGTATTATCCTCCTTATCATGTAACCATTTTCCTTCTTCTTTCTGCTTTATATTTTTTAAAGCAATAAATAAAACTTTTCACAGAGATGAGAATGTTGAGGAAATGTTTGAACTGCTTAATCAGACGCATTTGAGGTCTAGGTTACTAGAATTGATTAAATATCTCGAAGAAATGTATACTTTTTTATTTAAGAAAGATTATCTTTTTCCGATTTACAAGTTTTGCCCAAATGCAAGAAACAAGGAACCTATCTACCAACTTGAGGGACATCCTTTAGGAGAAGAGATATGGTACTCACTTTATGACAAAACTGTTGAAGAAAATTATAGAGATGAGGGTGAGATATATGGCAAGTTCTTGACGATGGCACATATGTGAAAGTCTGATTATGGATATTACAAAGTCCAAATTATATTGTTCAAGATTCTCCTTTCTGTTGTTGGAGATTAAGCATTGTGTTGATTTTATATATGGATGATTGTTTGTCCTAATGCACTTTTAACTAAACTGTTTTGAATGCATGTTATTTATGGTTGATCAATTTTGTAAATATGAGTAGCTTCTGTAGTCCGCATGGTTCATTTTGTTATATTTTGTATTTGAAAACAATCAAGTCATCCATCCAATATTTAGCATATGTGCGACATGTTGATCTCAGTATAATAATATTAAGTTTGTTATAAATTTCACATGTTTCACTTTGTAGTTTAGAACTAAGAATTAGGACAATTGTTTGATATGTAACAGTAGAACAACTTTTTGAACGGAGTACACAAATAGTACTAAGAACCTAAGACATTTACACAAACATCTTCCTAATATATAAGATTATAACTAACACATTAACCTACTGTTGAAATTCAAATAGATACTAATGCGTACAAAAAGTTTAAGAAAAGTAGCAACTTCTATATATTACGTGTGAATTCCAAAAGTTGACCGCTCAGTTTTGCCCTGTTTTCTTCCATTTCACCGGCCTTTGTTATCCAGTCATTGAACCTATATGTCCATTGTGCTTCAAATGTCTTGAATCATGTTAACATCTCTTCGAATTGTTCCCTAAACTGCTTCACATGGCCATTCAGAGAAGTTTTTGTATCATCCACAAACCTGCGTTCTCTTCCCAAATAGGCATTGTCAATTGGTGCCTCTTGCTGTGAAGATTGACCAACCGAACCTTCTCGATTTCCCATCAACACCTCTGTTATGTTCCTACATTTGAAACACATTATGCATATTGTTAGATAAAAGAAATTATATCAATATATTGCATCATGAATACATAGATATCTACATGTATTTTTCCTCAATTCCAAGTGTTCTTGCAAAAAGTGATGTCTGCCTATCCTCCATGCTCTTGAAAAACAAACCAAAATCTTCATTGGCTGATCGAATTTCTTCATTTAAATCTGCAGAACTAGTATTGAGGTTATTCAAGTCATTCACTGATAAGTAGATATTTATTATTAGTTTATGCCTATATTTTTAGTAATTTTTGCATGGAATTGGATTTTATTTAGTGTGTTTTAATGTTTTATTGTAGGAATCAAGAAAATAATGGATTGGAGCTGAAATTGGATTTTTGGGAGTTAATTCATTGAAAATTCAGATTTTTGGACAACTTTCTCATTCTTTGCTATTTTGGCTTTATCGGGAGTTCTACAAGTCGGTTTTGGGCCCGTAAGCAGTCATTGGAAAGCTCTGAAGAAGACCAATAATTCTTTGTTGGGCTTAATATTTGTCTCTTCTCTCAGCAGCCCAAAATAAGTCCATGAAGTCAGGCTACGAATTTCCTATTTAGAATTTTATTCTATTTAGGAATATTTCTTTTATTCCTAATAATTTATTAAAACACTTGTATGTATAAAATATTCATCAGTTAGATAGCTGTTAGACATAGATACATGTAATAGACCAAGGTATTTTAATAATATTACATTGCTTGAGTATCGTGTGCGGCGATAATATAGTACAGTTGGGATATATAGATGTATATATATATATATGTATGTACTCTAGTTGACGAGTCAACGCTATCTGTGTAAGTCAGTATGGATTTACGTGCTTGTATGATTTGAATGCGTAACTGTGTGAATTGAAATGTTTAAGTGAGTTATTTGTATCTTAGAGTCATTTTAAAAGCACTGTTGGACTTTTATCAAATCATCAGAGTATCTATAAATCATAAAAACCTTCTCTATAATGTCTATGTTATATTTGGAGACTTTTTAAAAATATAAGTTTATTTTAATTGGGCACCAATGATTTATTATGATTTTTTAAATCATGATTTTCCTTAAAGATGTATTAAACTGTAAAATCTCTAGTTAAATATCTATAAGTCACAAAAATATGATCTTCATATGTATGTGTTCCTAATTTTATATTCTTGGTTCTACAAATGAGAGTTTATTTATTTTCGGGCATTAAGGATTTTTAAATGATTTTATATAGCAACTTTCGAATTAAAGTGTACTTCTTGTAAAATTCATATCTCAATATATATAAGCCCTAAAAATATTTTAAAAATATGTGTGTGAACCTCATTAGGTGTATTTTGTTTTAAAATTTTAAAATTTCAGAATTTATACAAAACCTATTTATTTTGATTTAAATGGCTATTAAAATAGTGTTTAAGTGGAAAGTGGGGTATGAAAGGACAAGACTACCCTTGCAAGTAATAAAAGCCTTTTTTCTCTCTTTCTTCCTCATTCCACCAGCTCTTTTTTTTTCTCTCAACCCCGTGAGCTCCCTCCCCCTTTACTTTTCATTTCTTTGATTCTTTTAAGCAAATTTTATGAAATTTCTTGGGTGTTGAAGGTTGTTTAAGTGTTAAGTGTTGATGGGTTGAGCTTTTCCTTGAGTTTTGTTGGTTGCATGCAAGTATATATTCGGGTGTAAGTATATGTGTGTCATAGAGAACTCAAACCTTGCATGCAATAAGATTTAATAGCTTAATGAAGGTTGTTAATGGATGGGTTGCAAGAAATTCGAAGTTTGAAGGTGATTTGTGTCAGGGTGCCGATCCTATGGCTACCATCGAACCAAAACCCCATCGGAAATGATTCCAAAGATGATCCGGTGGGCTTGATGATGATGATGTTGATGTTATTATGCTTGATTGATAAAGTAGTAAGTGTATGTATGATTTAATTAAGTTGCATGTGATTTTTATTCAAGGATCTTAAGTTGTATAGCTTGTAAATGGTGTTCATAAAGTGGGTTATGCTTGAATGGATGTCCTTAGTTGATTTTGTTTGTTGACAATTATAGTGATCTGCTGCCTTGTATAAATTGTATAAAATCGAGTTTTAATCAGATGATGTTCGTTTATAAGTCATTAGAAAGTTATTGCAATTGTCTACAAGTTTCGTTTTAAATGTTTTCTGAAATTCCAATCCGAAGTTTGAGATTTCTGGACTTTAAAAATTCGACCAGAAGTGTTTAGTCATTATGAGCCCTGTTTTAAAAAATTCATAGTAAATCGATCGTACATTCAAATTTTCTGAGCCATATCATTCTGGAAATCGCTTTTCGAAACCTACAATTCTTATTTACATTTCATTTCCAGATTCTGTGATTTTAGTACAATAAACTTAGAAATACTAGTGTGCATATGTTCTGACTCTGTTCTAGCAGTCCATTTGTTTTATTGTTTCAGAATTCATTACTTATCCATTTTTAACGAACCGGGCAGAACTGGTCATTGGTAATATCAAGTGTATCGGTCGTGTGGTATTGTGTATGGTTCTATTAGGCTTAGGGTTAGTAAGGTAAGGTATACTTGTTGTCTAATAAGTGGAATAGTTGAGTTGGTTTATAAATATTTAAGTTTAATTATGTTTGTTTGGTGGTTAGTCGGATGTATCCTCGACTGGTTAGACTATAAATAGAGGAAGTGCTGCCGAAATTTCTATAACTACAAACCTTTCTAAAAACCTTAACGGCGCCTTTCTCAATTTAAGTCTTTGGTTATCAATCAGAGTACTATAGCACATTAAATGTGTTGTGTGCTAATTGCTTATGTGTAAAGGTGTAATTATATATGTATATACATAGGTATAGGATTTACGGCAAGGCAAGAGAGACTAACGCGAAGTATTACCTTTCGATTATAGGTCCGAGCAGAAGCAGACCAGGAAAGGAAATAGCAGTTAAGTCAGTAAGGAACACCAAGAGTCGGAAGTGAAGTAGCCTGTTAAGGCAGGTGATCACTTTAACCCCCTTATTGGTTGATAATTATAAGTATAATGCACTGCTATCATACCATGTCATTGCCATGTCATAATACCTTTGTTAAACCCTTGGAAACAAATTCGAATTCTCAAGTTTCATATTGCTATTGCTCAAATCATTTGAAATATACCCTGAGATCATGTGAACCCTGATAACCCTGAGATTTCCATATTGCTATCATATTGTGTTCACACCCTACTGTAATACCTTTGATATACTCTTGAATCGGTTTCAAATGATAAATTTGTTATACCTTGCTTGATAAATTCCATAAGGATAATATCTTCGACCAATGTCTTGAATTCCTTTGAATAACCTTTTAAATATCCCCTCACACTGATTGTGAAAACTATACTTGGTTATAAACCAGATGGACAATTCCTTACTTGCTGATATAGATTCTGTCATCTTCCTGATCGATCATTTTAATATGATATAATACTTTGTGATCACTATCTCGACCCAGTTGAACAATTATACCTTAATACTTGGAAGAAATTGTATAGTTTAATTCCATCATGTTTTATAAGATAAAACCCCTTATGCTAGGCTGATCTTTTGTCAGTAAGTATAAGGAAGGCCATGCGGTTTGATACTGAAAGTGATTGAAAAATGTTTAAAATGGATTTTTGAAACTATGGGATAAAAACAAAAATGTTTTAGACCGTGACGCCGGTCTGTTAATTTTATGGCTTTACTGAGCCATGGCCAATGTCCATAAGGGCTAACTAGGGATCCCAAAATAAAGGAGGAATCACACGTAAGGGTGTGATATCCGGAGTTATTCGCGGGCTGATCACCCGGCTAGCTCGTAGCGATCGATTGAAATCCCAAAACTTTAATTGTAAATTTAAAAGTGCTGATTAATATCAAAAACTCTGATTATTGTATTTTCGAAACTATATTCGTTTAACTTATGCATATTAAAGTTGCCTCTTCAGAATTGAAATTCAGACTCCATTATTATTCCTGTTGGAAACCTCGTTTTAGATTCATGTGAAATCTGACAACTGTGTCACTGTCACACTTTGAGCCGTTTTATAGCTTGTTATTTTATATTCGCACTTGCTGAGCATTTGGCTCATTACCTTGCTTTCTAACCTTTTTCAGCTAGTCTAGAAGATGGTGCGAACTTACCGTACTGCCCGTAAGAGAACCGGTGGGACTGGTAGAGCATTACGAGATCAGTTGGTGAGACAGGTAGGGTGTTAGCAGCAGATTAGATCACTCTAGTTGTCAGGATGTAAACATTTGGAAGTGTAATAGCGGGTTGTAATAACGGTAGATATTGTTTTCATACTTGAACCTGTTGGAATCCTAGGTTGTGGGGTTGTGGTATTATATTTTGTGGATGTATCACCCGTCTTTATTATATAATTGTAATTATTATGTTAGTTTAGATTTGCGGGTGTTACAATACACATAGTTTTAGACAGAGAAGAAGAACAAAAACAAGAAGACACTTGGGAGAAAGCAAAAACTGGTTTGGAGATTGAAGATTGAAGTCATATTGTTAATAAGTTTATCTTTACTTCTCTTCTTTATTCCTTTATTGTGTTTTTCTTTAAGATGTTGAACTAATTGTTATTGTAGGGTTTTAATGGATTCTTGAGTTTTTATATAAGTGTTCTTTTCTATCTCTATTTTATGTTCATTATAGTTGATTATATTGATTTGAGTGTAATGCTTCTCAAAGAGTAATTAACTTTGAGATTGATTTATTAATTTGGGTGATGCTTGGAAGAGATAGCCTGAATTTAGAACCAATCAATATAACTTGAGATTAACATATTTGTTAATTTGTGTTTAGGATAGGAATATACCTAATCACCTCGAGTAGTCAAAAATGGGATCTCCTCATGGATTTAAATTCTACATAGGAATATGCACTACTAGAAAACTGTCAATAGACATCGCACATATAACATCGGTTTATGATGCCACCGATGTAAAAGAGCTTTATTAACATCAGTATAAAAATAACTGATGTCTTTGTATTGTTACAACATCAGATTATATGTTAACCGATGTCTAAACGTTATCTTTAAAAAAACATTCGCGCCCGCTAATACTTTCCCCCCTTTGCCTTTTTTTTCCCTCAACAAATTTCCCCCCTTAGCCAATTTTTCTTCCCCAAATTTCCCCCCCAATTTCCCCACCATCCCCCCCTTTTCCCTGCCCCTTTTCCCCAATTTTTACTAAAACAAAAATAAATCTTAGTAAAAAACAATTAAACAAAAAGCCTCACACACCTCTCTCGACCTCACCTCACTTATCTCGAATTCACACCCCTCTGAAGAACCCTAATCGAACTCCTCCACCATCTCTTTCAAATCGAAGCTCAAGTTAATCGAATCGGTATTGAACTCTCTCTCTCGCTCAAGTTAATCGAATCGGTATTGAACTCTCTCTCTCTCTCTCTCTCTCTCTCTCTCTCCCTCTCTCTCTCTATTAGGGTTCGATGGACGAGAACGAGGGCTTCAATTTGATCGATGTCTCATCGGAGAACGATTCTCTTATCGCCTCCGTTGCTGGTGATGTTTCCTCTTCTACCCTCCCTCCCCAATCTTCAGGTTTATCCCACTCATCTATTCACACATCTCTCCGTTATTCGAGTATTTCGCTAGTCGAGATCTTTTGTAGTCGGTCACATCTTGTTTAATTATCTTTTTATTATAACATTTTGCTTTGATGATTAAATTAACTGATTGATGTTATTATAAAGATTACATCTTTATCACTGATTCATTTAGTTGCTTACTTTCTTTGTTTCCGCTACATTATTCAGATCAAATTTTTATACTATAGGTATTGATGTAATGTAAAGTATTGATTTTTCGTAAATGTGTGATGCTTTTAATTATTTCACCTTTTTTCTTGGATTTATACCCAATGTCATTTTACCGAAAGTAGTGTTTGATTTGGAGGGTTTTTAATTTTATGAGTAATTCATATGTTCTTCTATCGACGCTTAAGTTCAGTTCCAATTGTCGCCTTCTAAATGTTTGTATTTTGAATTTGACATAACATCTGTATCCTATGTAGCTCATTCAGTTTCCAGTGTTTTTTTTGTAAATTATACTGCCTGTTTATTTATTTTAGCGTATTTCAGTTGTTTATGTACTTTCGTGCTTTTTGTGAACCTAATTTTTTTAGCCAACAGGAGATTTAGGTGCAGATGGAGTATATAGAGGATCTTGGTAATGGGTTAGGTGAACAATTGCAACAGCCATTTGAAATTGCAGAACCTGAAACCTTGAAGAAAACTGGAAAATATAATTTGCGGACGAGTTTGGCGTGGGACAGTGCCTTCCTCGAGAGTCCAGGTTTTATTCGAAATCAAAATCATGCTTTCCTGTATTCTCTTTTGCATTTCTATACTATACTAATAGTATTTTTATTTGAAGGCTTTGATGATATACTTATTTGATTGCTGTTTCTATAAAGATTACATCGTGATCACTAATTTTTTAGCCACCTTGGGTAGTACACTATTCGGATTAAATTGTGTACCACATGTTTTAAATTTCTTGAATAGATGATACTTTTTCTACCTTCTCTTTCTTATTTAACCCTTATTCTTGGATTCACACTCGATATAATTCTACAGATTGTGTGTTTGACTTGGAGGGTTCTTTTTTTTTATTTTGTGAGTAATTCATCTTTGTTCTGTTGAAGCTTACAGTTAAGTTATAATTGTGGTCTTCAGAATAGTTGTATTTTGGCATACCTTTTTTGCCTATGCATCTCATTTTGTTTTAAATGTATGAAGTTGGATCATGCCGAGTGTTATTATTTTAGCATGTTTCAGTTGTTTTTTTACTTTCAATGCTACTTGTGAACCTAAAATTTTGAGCAAACAGGAGATTTAGGTGCAAATGGAGTAGATGGAATGGATCTTAGTAATGGGTTAGATGAACAATTGCAACAGCCATTTGAAACAGCAGAACCTGTAAGCTTGAAGAAAACTGGCAGATATAATTTGCGTAAGAGTTTGGCGTGGGACAGTGCCTTCTTCGAGAGTCCAGGTTCAAATATAATTGAAATCATACAATTCCTATATTTTCTTGTAAATTTGATTTTATATGGTTGTGTGAGCTTTAGCTATAAGAGTTTCTCGACCAACTTAGGTTTTCTGGATGCTGAGGACATATCAACCATAATTGATGGAGCTGAGAAGGGTAAACTACATTTTTTACCTGGGATTGATGAAGATATAAGCAGATCTACCGAGTCAATCTCAACATTACTAAGTGAGAATTTGACACTAAAAAGCCTTGAGGCTGATTTGTTCGAGGACATTAGAGCTTCAATCCAGAAATCTAGTAAGGCATCTGGCACATCAAATGCAAAGCACAAGGTAGCAGCAAAGGAGACAGATAAAGCATCAAAGGAGACGGAGAAACCGCTTAGTTCATGTAAGTAACTGTCTATCAATATTATTTTTTGGCATGATTTTGTATAATTTTATGAAAAGTAACTTAGGGAAGTCTAATTTCATTTAGGGAAACTACTTATTTACTTAATAGCTCCACCTCAAGTCATCATGACATTTTGTTGATACCTCTGTTAGTCTGTTGGGTTCAGAGCTGATTTTTCCACAAATTACACAACAATTACCATCGCCATGATCAAATTCATGGCCTGCCTCTTATAAATTTTACAAGATCCAGAATCATTGATATCAATTTTGTATGTTTCTGTAATCTTTGTATTTTTTTTCTTTTTACCCCAGTGACATCCTCTGAAAATCACCTAGGATACATATAGGGATAAAAAACTAATAATGTTTAGTTTGCTTGAATCAAAGTTTAAAACTTCACTTTGAAAGGGTTCTTTTATTTTTTTTAAACTTGTGATTAGTAGACAGTTAATTGATAGAATTTATGTTGTGAACTTTGACATATATTGAAGTCAAAGCTCGCATTACTCACTCTTCCCGTATTCAACATAGGGGAAGAAAGCTGAGACACTTGGAGGGCAATCATAGTTCGTGGCAGTCTCTTCCAGTCAGTACAGCCATAGGTGACATTAAATTTTTCTTCTGGTCTTTCTTATTCTGAAGGGCTATAATAGCATAATACTAATCTGACTAATTCTTTCTGCTGGTTCAAGAGTTCTCTTCCACTGCTCCCGAGAATAGCTCAGAAGTATCAACTATTAGTTCTCCTCCTCTGATTAATCCAAAGTATTTGCGACCTCTTCGAACCAGAACTATGAGAATATCTTGAAGAAGTTTCTCTAGGAAGAGCAGAATCCCAATAGACACAAAGATCTGCAGTGTGGCAGAGCTTCAAGAAGCAACGGACTTCTTTAGCGAACAACCTAAACAATTTGGTTCCTTTTGTTCGATCAACCTAAACAATTTGGTTCCTTTTGTTGGTTTTCTAGCCTAGTCTAAGGTGGATGATATGTAGAATGTGGAAAGTGGATGATTTTTGTGTTGATATGTTATGCCAAATGGTATGCAAGGAACTGTGAGTTGAAATGTTATGGCCGATGTGCCTTATTTTTGTTGAATGTTTTTTGTTATTTTATGCGGCCATTATAGGTTTGTTCTTGGTTTTGGCAAGGTTTTATGGTATTGATTTGGTTGATATTGTTGTTCAATTATACATCAGTTAAAGGAACTGAAATAAATAAACTGGTGTAATTGAAACATAGTAACATCGTTTTTTCTTTTTTTTCATTGTAGAACTCATGTTAAAGATCATACACAAGAGTTGTCTTGTACTATTTTAGACATCAATTTTTGACTGATGTCATAAGTAGTCTTAGACATCAGTTAAAGAATGATGTCTATAGAGTCTTAGACAACAGTTTCAGACTGATGTCTATAGAGTCTTAGACATCAGTTGGTTGTCGAGAAACGATGTCAAAAGGTACTTTAGACATCGGCTTAAAACCGATGTCAAAGACATGGACCTTTCTCTACACCGACAAAGACATCGGTTGAAAAGTTGCCAGACATCGGTTTTTAGCCGATGTCTATTGACTGTTTTCTAGTAGTGATGGGAATTAATCTTATGAGTTAGAATCACTTGATATTCGGGAGATCCTTGTGATTATTTATGCACCCTAGACTAGCAATTAGAACTTGAAATTATAGATGACAATAGATGCTTGTTAGACTCAAGATGAAGTTAAAGGCCTAGATATCTTACTCTTGTTTTTACTCTTTTGTTGATTTGTATATTTTAGGAGTAGTTTATAACCTAATCTTGATCTTATGTCATTTAACTTGAATTGAGAGAAAGATACTGGTTGGTATTTAACAGCTTGAATTAGTCCTCGCGGGAACGAATTTTATATACTACTTGTTCGATACGTGCACTTGGGTTAGCGTTTGTAAAATCGATAACATTCACCAACAGTGACTTGATGTTGGAGTACCTTCTCCTCTTTTTTTCGATCTTGAACCTGAACTCATAATTTTAGAATCTTGTCTTTCTCCTTTTCGTTTAACTGACATTCCACATGATCTCCTTTGATATTTATAGACATTTTTCTAACTGGGAGATATATGTGTCAGTTATTAAACTGCCACTTTCAAATTAACCTCCCATAACTTTGAATGGTTGCAAATTTAAACTAACAAATTAACCTCCCATAACTCTGAATGGTTACACCTTTGTTGTCATCAAACATTGTAACTTTGATCTTATTTCCAAGTTACAACTTGAATAAATTCATTAGTGTTATTTTTACGAAACGAAATTTTATTTCTAAGATTTCATAAATCACTACTATACCACCATATCCAACACTAGGTGCATATAAAAACTTGAACACAAATTAAACAGATTACGTTAAAGTATCAAATCCACTAAAAAAGATCAACACAAAAAGTCGCATATCTATGGAACAACAAAAACATTAAAACTCCAACACAATGTCACCAATTAGTGACTAAAAATAAATCCACATAACCATCTGCACCACAAACTCATCAAAATTTTCATCAAATCTTTGATCCACTATAGAGGATACCATCAAGCATATGACTATTGAAGGCCTGAATAAGGCAGATTAATGTTGATGATCCGGACCTCGATTGTAAACAGCTGCATCATTGACAGTCTCATCATCAACGTCATCAAATGGTTCTGCATTGAAATCCAATTATACGTTCAATTACACTTAATTATATTCCAAAGAATATGTGGTCCAATTATTCAGAAGTAGAAAGATAATTACAACTACAGTAATAGTTATAAAGTATTAAATAAAATCTTACCAGTCTTAACCACTGTATCCTCAATTCTCATCTCCACTCCTGATTTGTTAAACAAAGAGATAGCAAACTCTCCATATCCGAAAAGTGTAAACATTAAGACATCTTCTTCCTTGAGGTTGGTATGTATAGCCAACATGACTAAATCATACAACTTTCTGTCCTCTAATGAGTACTGTCCATAATACATTTTCCCATGATGCAGAGCATAGAGAACGTATGGAGGAATAACATTCTTAAACCTCTTAGAAAATGGTCTCGGAATATCCTAAAATGGACAAAGTTATATCAAAATTTAAAACTAACTAATTTATATGTGTTCTTAATTTAAACAATTCAAACATATATTATTCCTCCAGGTTAACAAATTTGTACAACTTACAATTTGACCGTCATAGAGCAAAGATTCATTAGCAACTGAGATAAAGCTCCAACCTGCTCCAAGAATTGTATATGTATCATGTATAGTAGGTCAGTCGTTCTGAATAAGACATCATGAAACATATATATATGTTATAACATTCTGTTTTAGACTATAATCCTGAGAAAATTGGGATTACCTTGCTTACCTACAGGCTTCGATTCATGTTTCTTAGGTATACTGTATTGTACCTCTGATCCATGCTTATCAAAAATGACAAGTTTAAATTTACCAATTTCCTTATAATAGAAAACAAGAGTTGAACCACCCGTTTTCATGCATTCCTTAAAAAGTTTGCCAAGATTTGTGAATTCTTGGCTATTCTTTATATAATGAACACCAATAATTCTACCACTTTGAAGCCTCAACTCCACATTAAAAGGTATATCTTCGCCGAATGTAGAAACAAATTGGTCAGGTAATTTCTGATGCAAATTGAGTATATATTAATTAAGCAGGAAAACATTGCACAAAACTATTTATATAGTCAGGGAAATTTTGAATGTTACCACAGTGATGTGTAAAAATAATGTAAACTGCAAGCGCACAGTGTTTAGTTGTAGCAATCACAGATCGATCCAAAGAGACTATGAATTTTCGAAAACCCTAACAATTAACTTAGGCGAACTAGACAATAAGATTTGAGATGAGATTTGTTTAACCTAATTAACAATTAAAATCAAATAAGGAAAACCTAGGAATCCGAATCCATTAATCAATCACAATTAATACTAACTCGCCCTAAAATCAATTCTCCTTCCTTCACAAATAAGATATACTTCATCCGTCCCAGTACGAAGTTAACATTTGGAAGAGAAGACTCGGCACGCATTTTAAGGCTCCTTTAAAGTATAATTTCATTAATTATTTTAAATTTTTTTTTCTTCTGAATAAAAATTAAATGTTTGGATTTTTATTCAAAAAAGAAAAAAATTAAAAATAAATAATGGAACTATATTTTATAGGAGCCTTAAAATGCGTGTCGGCCCCTCCATCTCAAATGTTAACAAATGGATAGGATGGAGGGAGTATCAATTAATGAGACAAGCATATACTATAAAACTTGTTATCTAACAATAACCTATCAAAACTTCATGGAGCAAGCATAGGCTATGAAAAATAAATTCGGCAACAATAATATATCAAAATCACTTTGTCAATTGAACAATTAAGCACCAAGAAAAATTATGACAACCAATTAATAGGAACAAGAAGATATCAATAATAATTAAATTAACTTCATCTTCATCCTAGGGCAAGAGATTTAGCTAGACATAATTATAAAACAAGTAAAACAAATAATGTGTAATATATGGTATGTGTAAGGTGAATCAGGATATTAACTAATATTAATATTATAAATAAAACATGCATGCAAACGAATCAGGTGGTATAAGTTTAATAAACTAAACCTAGTAATCTAACTGGATCATGTGAATGAATTTGACAGGGGACAAAAACAATTGAATCAAAGCAATAACGAGACAGTCAAATAAAAAGCAGAGAACGAAACAAAGCGAAAACAGAGGAGAGAATTAACAAAGTACTGGCTTCTATAAAATTCTAGGTGTCTCAAATACAAGAGAGGAGCCCCATATATATAGGGAAAAATAATGGGTTTGGGCTCTTTGACTACAAATCGGATTCTAAAAATATTTCCTCAATTCCTTTTTCTTCTCCGATAAGTTTTCCAATTTTTCTCCAATTTCCTTTTGACTTCAAGTATTTCCATCTCCTTACCTTTTTCACCTTTTTTTGCTTGAAATATGATTTTATTTATTTTCCTACAAAACAAAAGAAAACAATTTATTAAATAATAAAATTACGAAAACAGACATAAAATAGGTATTAAAAATGTATTAAATTATGGACCTATCAAATGCCCCCATACCTATCTTTTGCTCGTCCTCGAGAAAAACTGATATATTATAAACTACTAACTAATAGATAATACCACTTCCGTAGGTGATCACGGTTGCATTTGGCATATGCAACAAGCCCTTTAAACCCCTAGGCAGCCCTAGTGGACGAGTCAGGTCTCGTGAGGGCCTATAGTGATTGTACCCACAAAATCCATCTTGCTCATGTAAAAGATCGCATGGCAATGCAATGCCACACATACAAGTACTCTCATGCTACATCAACTTAAGAATCAAAAATGACTTTGCAATGTCTTGTCGTGGAAGATGCAAGGATTCATATAGTCTACTCAAAGAACTATGCATAAGTGCTCAAAAGTCCATGTCAAGTGTAAGAATAAGTTGGTAACCATGCTAAACCCACAAGAGTACATCTTTGAGTCAAAACTTGAAATCTCAAATGTAGAAACAAGCAACAACTCACCTTTCACTTACAAAAGAATATTCACTCAAAAACAAGGGTGAGTGTATCACTCTATTCCAACAAAATCATAAGCATGCTTGATATTTGGTATCAATCTAACTTTAACACAACATACATCAATGATGATAATCAAAAGGTCTTTATTTGGGTTGTAACGGGGCTAGGGACAAGGTATGACAAGTAAGGTCAAATAAGGTGAAGTGTCAAAAGCTAGTAGGCACCATAATTAATCATACATAACCAAACATCCTCCCCACACGTGAATTTTCTATTTTTCTTCCAACAAAAGGCTTGATTAGTTGAATGAAGAAGGATCACAAAAACATAAGTATGCTCTCATACATTATATATTTTTTTTCTTTTTGCTTTTTTCATATATTTTGTTTTTCTCTTTTGTTTTTCTCTTTTTTCATCTTTTTTTTTTTGAATGCTAAGAGATAGATATAAGCAACCACAATCCTCCTTCAAAAATTTATTGAACAACGACTATCAAGTAAGCAATCAAACCAAATATTTCCTCAAAAGTAATTAACAAAAGTAAACCAATCTCACACACCTTATTACTCCCTCAAGTTCCTACTAGCCTTTGACAATTTGGGATCAAGTATAAGTAAGGTTGCATAAGAAAAAGGTCTAGGCACGTAATGTGGTGTGTCACCAAAAAAATAGGATTAAGCTCAAGGGGGTAATTAATTGATCATATATAAATGGTGTGGTAATTTGGAAAATATGGTTATTCCTAAATGTCTTTATCATCTTATCATCAAATAATGTCATGCGTTTCAAGAAAGGTCTCAAACAAATGCTAGCAATGCAAACAACATGTGGACACTCAAGCAAACGAATTTAAAATGCAAAAGATATGCATATAGGCTCAAAAACTCACTTGGTGGTGAAAACATAATCAATCCCAAGTAAACATCTATTCAATGCACCAACTTGTACTCAAAGCATGAAAACCAAATCATTTTGCACATATTCATGTCCTTCTAATTACTTGCAACAATCAATAAGTCTACTCGTTTCAACTTGCTAGTGTATGTGTGTGCACAAGAACTTAGCAAATCACTTCTCAATCAAAAGTATCAGAAACACAAGATTACTATAGCATGTAAGGGTGCATCAAGCCACAAGCAATCGTTTTACAAGGCTAGAATTCTACCATTTACAACTAAAGTTTTTTTTTGGGATTTTTTTCATTTTTCAATTTTTTTGGATTTTTTTGGATTTTTTTATAATACTACTAAACCCCTCCCTCATACCTAAATCATGCATTGTCCTCAATGTATGCAAATGAGAGAAAAATGACAAAGTAAAAGGACAAGAATACCTTATAAGGGCATGATGGAGGAATAGAATACCTATAACACAAAGACAAACATACACACACACATACACTCTCCCCCATACCTACACTTTACTATAGGGGATACATACAAAAATACTTATTAACCAATACCAGCACGAGGAAAAACTTCTTTCTTAACAGAATCATCAAACATGTGAAACTCACTAACAAATACAACATTATCCACTAGAGAAAGATGATCTTGAACCAGAATAAAACTCATACCACTAACATCATTCATAGACCAAGTAGACGCTTCTTTATGTTTTTTAAGCAGATTAATAACTTGAAATTTTTGGTCATGAACTATGTCACTAGAGATAAAAATATGATGAGTTTCATTATTAACTATCAAAGACTGATCAAGAGTGGAAAAAGATGGATTAAAATAAAGTGGGGGTGGCTCACCAACAGAAGACTTAACAAATTCATGAAGTTCTTTATTGCTCTCATACTCCAACAAAATATCTTTCTAAAAAAAAGACACAATTGCACTATCCTTAAATGTGACTGGAAAAGACTCAGAAGAAGGACCTAGAAACATTTACGTAGGAGTTTTGGGAAGAGGTTTAAGTTCTAATTCTGGTGGACTTGTCTCAACTGATTCATTAGCTTCATAAAGTGGCAAAGGAAAATGTTCTAACTCTCGATTGGAACTAGGAATGGTGGACTCTAACATTTCATTAATCTCATTTTTATGACCAGTGTCGTCCCAATCTTGACCAAAATAGTTTTGACAAAAGTTAAGAACATCATCAACATTCATGATTTCATTATAAACTAACTCATCAATCATGTTAATTTCTATAGGTTGGTCAAAAAGCTCATTGGGTTGAGATCAATTTGCATGTTTCCAAATGTGAGTTTCATTAATCCATTCCTATAGTTGATCAAAGCATTAGAGGTGGAAAGAAAAGGTCTTCCTAGAATGATGGGAATTTGATTTTTGAGATTTTGGACAGGTTCGGTTTCTAGAACAATGAAATCGACGGGGAAGACAAAATCACCAACCTTAATCAACACATCTTCCACCATACCCTTAGGAATTTTGACAGAACGGTCAGCTAAATGAAGAGTGATAGTAGTCTCTTTAAGTTCACCTAAACCCGGGTCTTGATAGACAGATTGTGACGCCCTCCAAACCCGGGGTACAGATTTGAGGAGTCATCCGACCAACGGAACACTATTTAACACATGCATAATATATAAAGACACAAATACCCCTTAACCAAGACCGCATCCAGATTATGGCAATGAACACAAGCTACTACAATCTTTTATTAATACAATACCAGTTTTATCAGAGTTATTACATCACAACTAAAGTTCAAATCTAGACATCTAATCTAGAAAAGCAAAACAACAACTACCCTGCCAATGACAATGACTCGAGGGGCTCTCCTGGCTGCTGGTGAACTATCGGTCACGCTATGCCGACTCATACTCTCGCTTCACTAGAATAGGGTTAGAAAACAACAAGCAAGAGTGAGCCAAAATTGCTCAGCAAACATCATATGAATCATTTCTATCACAGTAGTAAGGATATGAATTTATGATATCAGAATCAACAATATTTAGCTAACACATGCTTTGTATCAATAATAATTGAAGAAAAAGGATTAGAATTTGGCTTATACATTTTATTCAAATCAAAGGTTGTGCTGCTGGCCAGCCACGCATCAACCCCGGACTAGCTCACAGCATAGTCCTCTACTGGATCCTAGGCCAAACCGGGCCTTAAGTTATTCCGACCATAAATATGGCCCGACCAATTACTGGTCCATTTTAAAAACATGCCAAATCTATCATAGGGTATAAACAATAACATGCTCAATAAGATAAACTCAATGTATGGTAATTGCAAAAGAGCTTCAACTGCTCAGTATCAAATGAAGATCGAGAAAGAATCATGGAATAATTTCAATGGTACAGTGTACTCATTCAATAAGGAAATCAAGATTGGTAATCGATAATCAATGACCGTAATCAATAGTCAAGATGGAAGTCAAATAATCAATGGTTGTCAATAATAATCAAAGGATGATAATCAATAATAAATGGTGGTAAACAATAATCAAGTGAATTGGAAATAAGGGTTTCCGATGCAGATCAAATCAAAGAATCAAGAATCTCTAAGAAAATGGAATCAGTTGTCCAAATGCGGTTAAAAGATTGATAATTTGAATTGTTCTGGGGATAAAGGTATTCAAGTAATCAAGACAATAATAAATTTTATCACAAGTAAAGGCACAGATACTTGCCTGGTCTAAGCTGCTGTCGGATCGGCTCTGCTTACTCTACCTTTCCCTTTCCCTTGCTCCGGGAACTCGATTCTATAATTAAACAACTCATCACAGTAAGTCTACCTATTCTCGTTCTACTCTTGACACTTATTCAATCAATAATCACATTTAAACAAGTAACCGGTTACGTATCGGACGTCCGGTATGATTTATGATATTTAAAACTCAGATATTAGCCCTAGTACGGGCATATACGAACTATAAAACACATTACACAACTCATACGAACCATATAGCACTTATAATATTTTTAAAACATCAAACGAAACTTATTTGAATTTTAAATAAGTCATTACTAATTTTTAAATCAAAAATCGGATTTTTAAATCCAATATAAACATTTAAATGCAATTAAATCAATTAATAAAATTAATTGACACTTTTTAAATGCTCAAACTATTTTTAAATAAATAAATAGGCTTGAAAATTATTAAACTGAATTTTAAATTAATTAAATCTAATTAATAATTAATTTTTAAGAATTAATTGATTAAAAAATTAACCAATTAATTAATAAATAAATTATTAATTAAAAATAATTAAAATAACTAAGTTTAATCAATTTTCAGTTTTAAAATAATAAATATAATTTATCAGAATTTTTCTGATATTAAAATATATTTTTAAAATAAGAATATGAATTTTTAAAGTTTGTAAACTATTTTCGAATTAATTTTAAAAATAAAATTCAAAAACAGTTTTCAGAAATCGAATTAGGGTTTTGAAGATTGAAACCGGGTAAAAATAACGGGTAAACGGGTCGGGAAAAACGAATTCGGGTCGCCAAGAACAACCCACCGGATTCTGGGTTTTCCAGAATACGACCGGTGTCCGGCGGCCGGAATTCTTCGATTCCATCCAAACATAAACAAACTCAGAGGGCTTTTGTTCGCCTTCTCAATACAAACACAACCAACACACCATATCTACTGTCCCATGCCGGAATCGTGCCCAGAATTCGTTCAAAGAACTCGTCGGTGACGACTTCGGCCGGAAACCCGATCTACTTAATTTCTACATGAAACTCAAAGATTAATATACCAAAACGAAGCTTATAACTCATACAATCAAAGCCCCATATCATAACTAATGTCAGATCAATAGAAAGAACGAACGAAGTAAAAGAAAATTTCGGGTCGAAAACCCGAAAATCAAACCCATCAAAATTGAACTCGAACATGAAATTAAATCATGGATTCTTGCTATATAGAACCCTAGGAACAAGTTAGAAGCAACCAATTGAACGGAGAATCAACAGATTGAAAATCCCCAAATCGACCAAGAACCCTAATTTAAATTCGAATATTGAAAAATTCATATAAAATCGAAAACTTACCAGATGATGATGAGGTTGGAAGATTCTGAAACTAGAAGTCAAGAGCTTTGATTTGAGTACAAGAACTTCAGATTTGGATTTCAATAACACCTTGAACGAATGGATTAATCTTCAAGAACACGAAGAACATGGTTCGGGGATTTTTATTATTTCGAGAATTAGGGCTGCAGATTATGATAGGTTTAAGGTTCGATTCGTCTTTTTATATTTTTGGAAAAATAATACCCCAAACAACATTTTTGGATGGATATAGATCCACTGGTTCGTTGAAAAACCCTAATTAGGTTAAAAACACGTTTTACGAGAAGATAATTATTTACAAGGATTGATAATTATCCAAATCAATACATATCATTATATAACTAATGCTCAAGAATACTGGGGCTATAACAAATGTAATATTGCTATAAAACGATATATCCGTCCCCTTAAGCAATTAGGGTTCGGAACAATTTTTCCCTTTTTCAACAAAACGAATTATTCTTGCAGAATCAAATAGGTAGGAATGAAATGATACGAATATCTCTCCCGATATTGATTCGAATACGAAAGACGAAGAGATAATAATTAATGTACGAAATTCCAACGGGGCCCTTGAATTATCAAAACGGGGCTCAGATTTGAAGAAAATTCCAAATGACGAAATATTTGAAAGGGGCTTTCGACTCACCATTTAGCACATAATCACACAATAATTATCATTTAATAATATTCCAATACTCCACAATAAATATTTTTATATTAAATATATCATATAATCAAATAATCAAATTCACGGATATTACATCCTTCCCCCCTTAATAGGATTCTGTCCTCAGAATCAGATCAAGGAAACAACTGGGGATACTTCTCTAACATCTCACTCTTTAACTCCCAAGTAGACTCTTCTACTTTAGGATTCCTCCACAAAACTCTCACTAACGCTACTGTCTTATTCCTTAGTACTTTCTCCTTACGATCCAATATCTGAATCGGTCGTTCTATATAAGATAAATCTGCCTGGACCTCTATGGGTTCATACTCTATTACATGATTCAAATCTGGTCGATACCTCTTAAGCATAGATACATGAAATACATTATGAACGTGCTGCATATGCGGCGGCAATGCTAACTCGTAAGCTACCTTGCCCACTTTCTTCAAAATCTCAAAAGGTCCAACATATCTCGGAATCAACTTCCCTTTCTTTCCAAACCTAACTAATCCTTTCCACGGTGAAACCTTTAGTAACACTTGCTCTCCTTCTTCCAATCCCACATCCTTTCTGGCTAGATCCACATACTTTTTCTGTCGGTCCTGAGCTGTTATCAATCTTCTTTGAATCAATTGAATCACTTCCTTTGTTTGTTGCACTAGTTCTGGTCCTATCATCTTCCGTTCACCAACTTCTTCCCAATACACTGGAGATCGACACTTTCGTCCATACAAATCTTCGTAAGGTGGCATTCCGATGCTCGCGTGAAAACTATTATTATATGAAAATTCCACCAAGGGTAGATGATCGTCCCAACTGCCTTCAAAGTCAAGTGCACATGTCCTAAGCATATCTTCAATAGTCTGAATTGTTCTTTCGCTTTGACCGTCCGTCTGCGGGTGATAAGCCGTACTCATTCTTAACTCGGTGCCCAAACACTCTTGAAAACTCCTCCAATATCTTGAATTGAATCGAGGGTCTCGATCAGACACTATCGATACTGGAACTCCATGTCGTACTACGATTTCCTTTATGTAAATATGAACTAACTTATCTAGCGAGAATCTCTCGTTAATCGGAAGAAAATGCGCAGATTTCGTCAATCGATCCACAATAACCCAGATGGCATCATGGTTAGCCTTCGTTCTAGGTAATCCTACCACAAAGTCCATCGCAATGTGTTCCCACTTCCATTCAGGAATTTCCAATGGTTGAAGTAATCCACTTGGTCTCTGGTGTTCCGCCTTGACTCTTTGGCATGTAAAACATTTACTTACCCATTCAGCAATCTCCCTTTTCATATCTGGCCACCAAAAGTTCGTCTTAAGATCTCGATACATCTTCGTACTCCCTGGATGAATTGAATACTTCGAGTTATGCGCTTCGTGCAAAATTTCACTTTTCAGTTCCGCTACATTAGGTACCCATATCCGAGAAGCAAATCTCAAGATCCCTTTGTCGTCCGGTTGGCTACATATTTCCTCACCTGTCATCTTACTCACATCATCATTCATAACTTGCTCTTGGCACTTCCGTATCTTCTCCAACAATTCAAGTTGAAACGTCATGGTATAAATCACTTCCGTCGCATCCTTCGGAATACTTACTTCGATCTCTAACTTCTCAAATTCCTTGTATAATTCTTTGGCCATCGTCAGTGTATTTAATCTCTCTTTTCTGCTCAGTGCATCTGCTACCACATTTGCCTTGCCGGGATGATAGTTGATAGAAACGTCGTAGTCCTTGATTAGTTCTAACCATCTTCGTTGCCTCATGTTCAGCTCTTTCTGAGTAAAGATATACTTCAAACTCTTATGATCGGTGTAAATTTCACATCTCTCTCCATACAAGTAGTGTCTCCATATCTTCAAGGCAAACACAATCGCTGCTAACTCCAAATCATGTGTAGGATACTTCTGTTCGTGGGGCCTCAACTGTCTTGACGCATAAGCAATCACCTTGTCATGTTGCATAAGTACGCAACCCAATCCTTTGTACGACGCATCACTATAGATTACGAATTGACCTTGATCGTCTGGTAACATCAATACTGGTGTCGTAGTTAGTCTCCTCTTTAACTCTTGGAAGCTCTCTTCACACTTATCGTTCCATATGAATCGCTCGCTTTTCCTTGTCAGGTTGGTCATTGGAGTAGCTATCTTCACAAAATCTTGCACAAATCTCCGGTAATATCCGGCTAATCCCAAGAAACTTCTGACTTCAGTCGGTGTCCTTGGTCTCTCCCAATCTTTCACTGCATCTATCTTTGCTGGATCCACTTTGATGCCTTCGCTGCTCACCACGTGTTCTAAGAAATGAACTTCTCTCAACCAGAATTCACACTTGGAAAACTTCGCATATAGTCTTTCTTGTCTCAATGTTTCCAACACAATCCGCAAATGGTCTGCATGCTCTTCTTCTGTCTTTGAGTATATCAAGATGTCGTCGATGAACACCACTACAAACTTGTCCAAATATCTCTTGAAAATCCTGTTCATTAAGTCCATAAAAGCTGTGGGTGCATTAGTTAGTCCAAACGCCATTACTAAGAATTCATAGTGCCCATACCTTGTTCGAAAGGCCGTCTTCGGTATGTCGTCTGGTTTAATCTTCAGTTGGTGATATCCTGACCGTAGGTCAATCTTTGCAAAATGTACCACTCCTTTCAGCTGGTCAAACAGATCATCTATTCGAGGTAACGGATACTTGTTCTTAATGGTCAGCTTGTTCAATTCCCGATAGTCAATACACAATCTCATGCTTCCATCCTTTTTCTTGACAAATAATACTGGTGCTCCCCATGGCGAAACGATGGGTCTAATAATTCCTTTTTCTATCAAATCTTGCAGTTGAGTAGCCAATTCCTTCATCTCCACTGGTTCCATTCTGTAAGGGGCCTTAGATACTGGCTCCGCGCCTGGTATTAAGTCTATCACAAATTCAGTCTCTCTATCTGGAGGTAAACCTGGTAATTCTTCCGGAAAAACATCTGGAAACTCATTTACAACTGGAATATCTTCTAACTTATAAACTTTCTTTTCTATATCTATCACATACGCTAAATACGCCTCACAACCTTGCCTTAATAATCTCTTAGCCTGAATCATCGTCAGGAACCTCTTTCCTTGCCTCTCTCCTCTAAATATTATTTCTTTCTTTTCTAGGGTAATCAAAGTAACCCTCTTATTCTTACAGTCAATACTTGCATCATACTCAGTCAACCAATCCATCCCTAATATCACATCAAATTCACCTAACTTAAAAGGTAACAAGTCAACATAAAAACGATTTCCCAAAATCTCTATCTCACAACGAGGATAATATGAACTGACCGCTATACGATCCTGATTAGCTATCTCTATATTCAACACTCCACTTAAGGGTTTCATTACGCAATTCAATCTACGAGCAAACGTTTCAGAAATAAAAGACTTCGTCGCTCCCGAATCTATTAACACTTTAGCAGGAATAGAATTTACTAGAAGTGTACCTGCCACCACGTCGGAATCTCTCACTGCTTCTCTCATTGACATATTGTAGGTCCTGGCTAACGGCTGGACATTAACAACTAGGGGTGCTTCAATTGCCCGAATCATATTGTTCACGGGTGCTGGTGCTCTGCAGTCCTTAATCATGTGGCCTGGTTTCTTACACCGATGACACACAATGCCTATCTTGCAATCCCGGGAATAATGTCCCTTCTGATTGCATTTAAAGTATGTGACATTCAATCGATGGCATATCCCTGGATGTCGCTTCCCGCATGTCTTGCATTCTGGTAGTGGGGGTCTAGAAAGTCCCTGCTGACTGCCGGCTGGTAGACGGTTATCTTGTCCTACACTCCCGATATCTGGTTTCCTGAAACTTGTATTCCTTCCGGGCTGGAATCTCGGTTTCTTATTTGCTTGCCCTTGAAAACTTCCCTGTTTCTGTCCCTTATCGGGTATCCCTGCTTTCCTTTTCTAGTTCTCCCTCTCTTTCATGTAAGAATCACTCTCTGTCTCCGCAATCATTGCCTTTTGGACCACCGTTGCATAGGTGTCCAACTCCAATATAGCTAACTTACTACGAATCCAAGACCTCAGTCCCTGCTGGAACCTCTTGGCCTTCTTCTTCTCCGTATCCACATAGGTTGGAACAAACCTTGACAACTCCGTAAACCTTGTTTCATATTGGGGCACTGTCATACTTCCCTGCTTTAACTCCAAAAACTTTAACTCCATCTGATCTCTCATATAGTCCGGAAAATACCTTTCCAAAAACAACTCTGTAAATCTTGCCCACGTAATCAATCCCTCGGGCTCCATAGCCCTACTCGTTTCCCACCAATAATTGGCCTCATTCTTCAGAAAATAGCTTGCATACTCCGTCTTCTTATCCTCTGCCACCTCTATCAAGGCAAAAGCCTTTTCCATCTCTTTCAACCATGCCTTAGCCTCTGCAGGGTCTGCTGATCCTTTAAATTCTGGAGGTTTTGCTGCTTGGAAAGATTTGAACGTAACCGCCGGTGCTGCTTGCTGGTGATGTTGTTGATGCTGCTGATGCTGATGTTGTTGTTGTTGTTCTAAGAGCTGTTGCTGAAATGCTTGTTGCTGCTGTGCTAATGCGGCAGTCTATTGAGTAAGAGTATTTAACAACTGGATTACCATCGGGTCTATGTGGCCCGTGGGAGGTGTATTTTGTTGACCTTCTTGGTCGGAGGTATCAGATGAACGGGTTTGTCGTCTAGGAGGCATATCGGTAATGAATAAACAATAATTGGCTTAATCAAACAGTTCATATGATAGAAGGAAGGATCATAATTGATATCTCGAAGGTTTACAGATCTTCTCAACGGTGTATGAGTACACTCGTTGCAACAAGTAGAATAACATTTATGATGCTGGAAATGAATGACAAGGGAATAAATATAGTTCTATAAAAGAGGTTTATCATACATATATATAGATAGAGTTAGTACAAGCGTAGAATGCTTCAAAAGAAAATATATCATGGCTGAACCATAACTACCGACCAGCAATACAACAAAAATGCAACAACAACCTGAAGCGTTCCTATAAGCCCGGTGCACTGCTGATACTACAATATGCATCTATATACTAACTATCTAGAAACCATACATCCATGTCACACCTGTCTACCCCTAAACCTTCTCACAGATCACCTGCTCCTGTCTGCCATAACGGGGGTCCTGAAATCTCTACAATCTCACTCATCGCATAATCCAAAATCTGTCTCATCCCTGCTACTGTCTCTCCCTCTCGACTAGAAGCTAATCCGTGCAATCGAGTCTCAACCAAGGTCCTCGTAACCCTAAACCTCATCTGAATGTCCCTCATCTGATCTCTAAGTCTGTCCCTCTCTCGGATAGCGGCTGCCTCAATCGAACGAATCTTCCCCATCTCCATAACCTGTCCATAAAGGTACTCCCTCTCTCTATTCACCCTCTGATACACATGGTGTGGAACTGGTGGCTCACCTAACTGGTACAAAGGCCCATAAACTGATGCCTGAGACACTGGTGATGGGGCTACTTGTCGGAGTGGAATAGGACAAGGTACCTGATCACTCCTGACTACCGGATGCTGATGCCTAGGCTGGTATCGCATTGGCCGAGACGGTCATGCTCTCTCAACGGGTGTAGGTATCTCTGCTATCGTATCCTCGGAAGGGTCTGAGTCTGAACTAGAACTAGGGGGCTGCAATTATAACCACATTTAATTACTACGCATAATATCCCTAGTT
Organism: Heracleum sosnowskyi; assembly: GCA_030848705.1. Lineage (NCBI taxonomy): Eukaryota > Viridiplantae > Streptophyta > Magnoliopsida > Apiales > Apiaceae > Heracleum > Heracleum sosnowskyi. The sequence continues at coordinate 107,544,725 of CM061240.1, read as the reverse complement.
GACCTCGTAATATCCTTAAGTGAATTCCTAACTTTCTATGTTATCCTGGACCCTAAGTCCTGACTTGTTTCAAATGTCATAACATGTTGCTCTGATACCAACTGTGACGCCCTCCAAACCCGGGGTACAGATTTGAGGAGTCATCCGACCAACGGAACACTATTTAACAAATGCATAATATATAAAGACACAAATACCCCTTAACCAAGACCGCGTCCAGATTATGGAAATGAACACAAGCTACTACAATATTTTATTAATACAATACCAGTTTTATCAGAGTTATTACATCAGAACTAAAGTTCAAATCTAGACATCAAATCTAGAAAAGCAAAACAACAACTACCCTACCAATGACAATGACTCGAGGGGCTCTCCTGGCTGCTGGTGAACTATCGATCACGCTATGCCGACTCATACTCTCGCTTCACTAGAATAGGGTTAGAAAACAACAAGCAAGAGTGAGCCAAAATTGCTCAACAAACATCATATGAATCATTTCTATCACAGTTGTAAGGATATGAATTTATGATATCAGAATCAACAATATTTAGCTAACACATGCTTTGTATCAATAACAATTGAAGAAAAAGAATTAGAATTTCGCTTATACATTTTATTCAAATCAAAGGTTGTGCTGTTGGCCAGCCACGCATCAACCCCGGACTAGCTCACAGCATAGTCCTCTACTGGATCCTAGGCCAAATTGGGCCTTAAGTTATTCCGACCATAAATATGGCCCGATCAATTACTGGTCCATTTTAAAAACATGCCAAATCTATCATAGGGTATAAACAATAACATGCTCAATAAGATAAACTCAATGTATGGTAATTGCAAAAGAGCTTCAACTGCTCAGTATCAAATGAAGATCGAGAAAGAATCATGGAATAATTTCAATGGTACAGTGTACTCATTCAATAAGGAAATCAAGATTGGTAATCGATAATCAATGACTGTAATCAATAGTCAAGATGGAAGTCAAATAATCAATGGTTGTCAATAATAATCAAAGGATGATAATCAATAATAAATGGTGGTAAACAATAATCAAGTGAATTGGAAATAAGGGTTTCCGATGCAGATCAAATCAAAGAATCAAGAATCTCTAAGAAAATGGAATCAGTTGTCCAAATGCGGTTAAAAGATTGATAATTTGAATTGTTCTGGGGATAACGGTATTCAAGTAATCAAGACAATAATAAATTTTATCACAAGTAAAGGCACAGATACTTGCCTGGTCTAAGCTGCTGTCGGATCGACTCTACTCACTCTACCTTTCCCTTTCCCTTGCTCCGGGAACTCGATTCTATAATTAAACAACTCATCACAGTAAGTCTAACTATTCTCGTTCTACTCTCGACACTTATTCAATCAATAATCACATTTAAACAAGTAACCGGTTACGTATCGGACGTCCGGTATGATTTATGATATTTAAAGCTCAGATATTAGCCCTAGTACGGGCATATACGAACTATAAAACACATTACACAACTCATACGAACCATATAGCACTTATAATATTTTTAAAACATCAAACGAAACATATTTGAATTTTAAATAAGTCATTACTAATTTTTAAATCAAAAATCGGATTTTTAAATCCAATATAAACATTTAAATGCAATGAAATCAATTAATAAAATTAATTGACACTTTTTAAATGCTCAAACTATTTTTAAATAAATAAATAGGCTTGAAAATAATTAAACTGAATTTTAAATTAATTAAATCTAATAAATAATTAATTTTTAAGAATTAATTGATTAAAAGAATTAACCAATTAATTAATTAATTAATTATTAATTAAAAATAAATAAAATAATTAAGTTTAATCAATTTTCGGTTTTAAAATAATAAATATAATTTATCAGAATTTTTCTGATATTAAAATATATTTTTAAAATAAGAATATGAATTTTTAAAGTTTTTAAACTATTTTCGAATTAATTTTAAAAATAAAATTCAAAAACAGTTTTCAGAAATCGAATTAGGGTTTTGAAGATTGAAACCGGGTCAAAATAACGGGTAAACGGGTCGGGAAGAACGAATTCGGGTCGGGAAGAACGAATTCGGGTCGCCAAGAACAACCCACCGGATTCTGGGTTTTCCAGAATCCGACCGGTGTCCGGCGGCCGGAATTCTTCGATTCCGTCCAAACATAAACAAACTCAGAGGGCTTTTGTTCGCCTTCTCAATACAAACACAACCAACACACCATATCGACTGTCCCATGCCGGAATCGTGCCCAGAATTCGTTCAAAGAACTCGTCGGCGAGGACTTCGGCCGGAAACCCGATCTACTTAATTTCTACATGAAACTCAAAGATTAATATACCAAAACTAAGCTTATAACTCATACAATCAAAGTCCCATATCATAACTAATGTCAGATCAACAGAAAGAACGAACGAAGTAAAAGAAAATTTCGGGTCGAAAACCCGAAAATCAAACCCATCAAAATTGAACTCGAACATGAAATTAAATCATGGATTCTTCCTATTTAGAACCCTAGGAACAAGTTAGAAGGAACCAATTGAACGGAGAATCAACAGATTGAAAATCCCCAAATTGACCAAGAACCCTAATTTAAATTCGAATATTGAAAAATTCATATAAAATCGAAAACTTACCAGATGATGATGAGGTTGGAAGATTCTGAAACTAGAAGTCAAGAGCTTTGATTTGAGTACAAGAACTTCAGATTTGGATTTCAATAACACCTTGAACGAATGTGTTAGGTCCAAAGTATCGTAGAAGGGGGGGTTGAATACGATACTCACAAATAATTTAATTTCGTTCGCGGATTAATCTTTCAGTTCTATAACGAAATCAAACACACCAAACCAAATCAAGTTTCGGGGAATATATCTTTTTATAAATATAAACCTCGAGGGGTGCTACAATTTCTAATCCGTAGATTAGCGTCAATGAGTTTAAGGTAACATAAATACAAAACAATAATCAAGTTCTGAGCACTATTAATTTCTCTGATAATTTTCTCCGGCTCTTCTCTCTCTCAGTTATGTCTCTGTGTTAGAATCCTTAACTGAAGAAGACACACTCTTCTCTCAGTATTAATTGTAGACTTGATTTGAAAAACCATCGAACCATTTAGAATAGAATATTCTTGGCCGTTGGATCTTCATCAACCGTTCACAACAAGTTACTTTTCACCTGCTCCTTGAAATGCAAAACCATCGAATGGATTAAAAAACCATCGAATGGAATTACTTTATTTACCATTCGATAGTTTTTAATTCAAAACTATCGAATACTAAATAAAGTAAAAGTGGTTTGCCAATAATTACTTTAACCACCATTCGATAGTTTTCTCAATTGAAAAACTATCAAATACTTTTCCTTGTCTTTTGTCCTTTAGTGATTACTCCTGAGCTCCTGGGTGTTTAAGTTTTAGACAGTATCAATTCCTTCTGAGACGATAAAACAACTTGATCTTTTCAGTGCCGTCACCTAGTGCAACTGGTCTGGTTCACAGATGAATAACACTTGATCAATTCTTATCTTATGTCTTCAATACATTGCTGCTGATACGTCCCTTGTCGTTCTGGTTGCTTCATCACTGGAATCCCGTGCTACTGAACCCTAAATCATTCACATACTTCTATCGTCTTCAAAGTCTTGTTTCTTTTGTTGTCACTGAGGCTTGAACATTTTCATGAACTTCTTTCCGTGACCTGTTTACGGACTTCAAGAATACATAACGTATTTTGATTTTTTGTGTTTACCTTTTCTTCTTTGATTCTGGATTCCTGTGCTTCTGTTAATATTATTGTCTGTCTTGTCCTTTGTTGAGTTGTAGTTATCTCTTTTAGATCTTATGTTACATTATGCTTTACAATCTCCCCCTATTTGATTGGATAGAGTTCGACAAGCAAATACTTCGAGGATAACTCAACTAACTAAGGAAACATTAAACTACTTAAAGTAAGACAGCTTAATAATATCAATGCATTCTGGATCAGATATATATACATTTCCAGATTTCATAATTCCAAAAACAATTAAACTTTATACAATGAAGTTGCTCCTCTAGTCTGAGCTGATAGTTCTCTTGTTCTTTGCTTCATCATTCAGTCCATTCCAATCTCACCTTCTTCAATCATTGGATTGGAGTTAGCAGCTTGATAATCAATCACTGATGGATAGTGCAGTGGTTCTCCAGGTTTAAGGATTGCTCCTCGGATGTGTCTTCCAATATACTCAACCTCTTGACCCACTCCAGCCCACAACCATGCAATGTTAACATCTTTCTTGTTTGGCTTTGGCATGTTTGGCAGTCTGGTATGCACTTCCAATCCTCTTTCCACTCTTTTCCTATAATAAGGAACATTCTCCATTAGAAATCTTCTAAGAGTGTCTGCTGCTTTGTCCTTCTCCGTTGAAGAGAATCCAGTGGATCTAAGATACTTCTCAACTGAGATTAGATAGTTGCTTGGGTAGTCCCTCAGTTTGTCCTCAGCCAAATAGCAGATTCTGAACAAGTCATTCGTCATGAATCTAACCATTGGAGGATCTTCAGTAATCTCTGGACTGACTTTCATCACGATCTCCTTAACATGCTCTCGGAGCAGTTCATTTAGCCTTGTAGTTCTTTGGATCTTGATGAGTATAGCCTGCAATTCTGTATATGTCCTCTGTTGTAAAAACTTAGTGGAAATTACAAATGTACCTTTCTCCAGAAAACTGATCATTAAGCTCCAGGCACCATTTGCTTTAACCCCAGCATTCAGACAGATTATAGAGCTTCTCAGTGCTTTGAAGTAAGTCTGATCATCAAGATTAGCACTTCTGATGTCCTGAATAATGACTTCCACCTCCGCATTGTCGTTGACTTGTAATCCGTCTTCAACTCCACAAAAGGTTTTATAAGCCATTTCCCATTCAGTACCATCTTTCTTTGCCAGATCTATCATCTTCTTCTTCCTCACTTCATTATACACCTTCAACCTCTTTAGCTTTTCGCTTCTCAGAATTGCTTGCTGTTTTTCTTTCTCAGCTTGCCTGGCATCTATTGCAGCTCTCTGAGCTCTTATTGCTTCCAAGGTAGCTTCTTCTTCTGGTGACAGAGAATTTGATTCTTCTTCCATAATATCCTCATCCAAGATAGGATGTTCTATTGGTTCAGGATAATATGGTTCATGCTCCTCTTGAATAGGTTGCTCTTGCATGAATTCAAATTCCTCTCCACTCTTATCTTCCTCCACAAGTTCTTCTATCCAGTACTGCCTGATAGGAATAGCTTCAACTGTTTCCCAAACTCTCCATCCATCCTTAGTTTGCTCCTTCTCCCCTTCTCCAACTTTCTCCCCCTTAGTTGAGGAATCCTCGATAAAAGCATCCTCAGCATAAAAGACATTAGAAGGATCAGGTTGTTGATAGGAGGGACCAGGTTGTCCAGATTGTTGGTTTTTCAGCATACTCCATATAGACTGTACTCCATCGCCTTGATTCTCCAAGAAATCCATAAGCTGCTTATTAAAGTCATTTATAGAAGCTAACGACAGGTCAATGTTTTCCAATCTTGAGTTGGTAGTCTTTTCCATATGATCCAGCCTCCTGTTGAGTCTAGACTCCACTCTTGAAAGGTTGTCCATTGCATCCTTCACCCGCGCTTGACCATCCCGGATAACCAGAACGTCCTCTTTCAAAGCTTCATGTCCCTGGGACAGTGCAGTTACTTCATTCATGAATCCATCTTTAAGCTCCTTTACGTCCATCCTCAAATCGACCAGCTCTTCCATAGCTTCCTTCTTTAAGGAGTCAACTGCCTGCTTCGTACCTGTTATAGTGCCAGATGCACTGCCAATGACCCTGAATGTTCTTCTGGAATCAGCTGCAGCCAAGTCAACTTTCTCTTGAATAGACTTTAAAGAAACATTGTCTTGACTGGAGGTGATCCCTTGGTCAAAGGAAGGTCGCAGTGGAACCTTGAATAATGGATTTCCTTCTTTATCATGAACTGTCATCTCCTTGAGGGAAGATTGAACTTGTAGCTCTCTTTCTGTTGGTAACAGCAGATCATCAATATGAGTTAGGGTTTGGGTGTCACTCCTCACGTTTGGCTCTGGGTGTTCACTCACAGTTTCTGTTAGTGTTTCACTCATTTTTCCTTTCCCACTCAGGCCAGGTGTAAGTGTTTGTGTTTCACTCAAATCCATTGTGCTGGTTGTACCTGCAGAAGAAAACACCGTAGCCGTCCTTAAGGAGGTCACCGGTGGTGCAATGGGGCTTCGCAAGTCCCCGTCCTTGGTTAAACCAAGTTGTTGATCATCCTTAGATGATATATCCTTTGTAGGATCTAGAGTTTGAATCTCTAGGGGGTTAGAAACAGGCTCTTTTAACAGCAGAGATCCCGAATCTTCCCCGTGAGTCTGTAAAGACTTCACCTCAGTTGACTCCTCAATAGTAATTGATTCACTGTCAACGAGTTGCCGATCTGCACCAACGTCAGACCCTTTACCCGCAGGATCCAGATATGTTCCATCTGGGGAGGTAGACAATGACCTTTTAGATTGTGCATTTAGGTCAAAGCCTTCTCTCGACGTCTGTGAAGACCCTTGGTTCAGAGAACCTTCAACCAGTGAACCTGACCGTAATATGGTCGGAACACCAGTTGCTTCCGTCAATTCCTCCTTACTTGATTGAGCTATTGGTTCAGATATTGCTTTCGTTAGCGTAGCCCAATCAGCATCAGAAAAATCAGTAAAGGGCTCTTTGAATGAGAGAAATGAAGTATCAGCAGTTGCCTCAGTTTCTGTTCTTCTCCTTTTAGAGGAAGGCAGAGCTGCTGTTGAAGGGTGTATCTCCTTATGTGGTGCTTCTTTGGCACTATCTCCCTCTACACTCAGGGATGTTTCTTTACTGGGTATAGGAGGGGAAGGAGCATCATTTATGTTTTCATTTGGCTCGTTCAAAGGCTCTTCGACCGTGGTTAGAGGTTGTGGGTTTGCAACCTCCTGGTCTGGAATGGCCACTGAGGGCTCTGGATCAACATCCATTGGTTCAGGACCAAGTTCAGGTTCAGGTTGAGGAAAGTTACCTTCATTTACCTGTTCCCCTGGGGGTAGAAGAGGTAGGGGCACCGTTCTTAGATATTCAGTGAGAACAGTGGGTACCCCTGGAAGATAGTTGTTCTTCCTTATTAGAGCGGTTATGGCATTGCTCTTCATCTTCATACACTCCATTGTGTCTTCAGCTTCAAATGTCTCACGTTCATCATCTGTTAAGACATCATTGAGAATTAGCTGTAGGAACCTAGGATAGAAACAGAGCACATCTTCATTTATGCCTGTTCTCTCATCCAGTGGTCCCATGCACAGAATTACTTGATCAATCACTATCCGTCCTATGTTAATATGCCTGTTGTTCGCAATGGCAAACCCTATCTTTTGAAGGAATAAGGGAATGCCATGCAGATTTGTTAGCTTGGCAGTAAAAACATGTATCAGGGTATGAAAGAAAAAATTCCATGGCTTTGGCAGGTAATGCTTTAGGAACTCTCCCACCAAGAAGTTAGGTTGTTGACTTCTGATAAGAGTGAAGAAAGCATGTATTTCCTCAGTTGTGGGATCCGGAACAAGGTTTTCTGTTGGAAAATGTAGAATTCTATTGAAGTCATGTTCCGTCACCCTTATTGTTCTGCCCCCTGGCACAACAAAACTGAAGGACCGTATGTTATTCTCAGTTGTATCCGTGGCGGTTGTGTACAACGCAGTCAATTGATCAATGCAAAGGACCACGGGAGTACTTACAGCGTATGCCACTAACGAACGTGTATTCAAAAACTCTACCCATGCACGAATTTGAGGATTCGTTATGGATTGCAGATTTTGAAACGAGACATGATTAGTCTTGGTAACAACAAATTCTCCAGCCATTTTAAAATTTCCAGAAAATTCAAATAACCAAAACTATTTTTCCTTTTAAATTTAATTAATTATTACTAATTAATCAAACTCAACAAAATTACCCTAAAAACAAAATTACCCTTTTTCTCAAAGATACACAAATTCGAACACTTTTATCAGAAACCCTAATTTGTTAACTTTTAGAAAACAACCTTCTCTGTAATCACTAAAGAAATCAATTGACAACCAATTTCTTTATAGAATAGAAGAGTGTTAACAGAACTTAGGATTTAAAAAATCAACACACTTTCGATGGTTTCTTCTTCACAGGAGAGAGAAAACACAAAACAATTCACACTTTCACGGTTAAAAACAAGTAACTGTGAAAGAACAGTAAAATTTTGAGTTTTAATCGGTTAAAAACTGAAGAAAGTATCGATGGTGACGTTCTTGGATTGTGTATATAGCTTGTATGTATATAAACGAAAGCTTAAGTATTTTCAGATCTGTGAAAAAAGAAAAGAAGTTTACTAAGGCAACGTTATATACTATTGAAACTGCAAGGGCAAAACTGTCTTTACAGGTTTCGATAGTTTTTTTAAAATAGCTTTCGATGGTTTTCAGAAGGGGCAAAACTGTCAACTCACCTTCGATAGATTTTTGAAAACTATCGAAGATTTTTGAAATCAGAATTCTAAAAGTTTTCTTGAAAACTATCGAACTTATTTCCTTTGCAAAACCACAAAAACTATCGAGGGTTTTTTTAGAAAAACTATCGAGAATTTAAATATTTAAATTACATAAATTCACTTCGATACTTTTTCTATTAATTTTCAAAATCTATCGAGGATTTAAATATTGAATAAAGTAAATCCACTTCGATACATTTTAAATTAAACTCAAAAACTATCGAGAATTGTTTTCGATAGTTTTTCTTTTCCTTTTCAAAAACTATCGAAAATTAATTTCGATAGATTTATCTATGTACTTGAAAAACTATCGAATTTCCTAAATTCGATACTTTTTGCTTCTGTCTTCATTTTAAAACCTGTTCATGTTCTAAAAATCAGACTTTTTGTATCTCCTGTCAAATTTTAATTCTAATAAATTATTTCAAATTTACCAAAATCAATTCTTAACAGAAAATTCACAATTTTCTTAGAATAAAATCAATTAAATATCATTGAGTGATATTAACCAATTAACAACTAATCAATTGTGCTGCATTAATCTACAATGTTAAAAACAAAGTAAATTAATTCCAACTAAATAAATGCTTGAATATTTAGAACAAATATTAGCACTTAAATAATTTTTAGAATTAATAACTAATTAAATGCCAGAAGATATATCATCCATAATCGTGACATGAAATTAGTACAGTAATCCTAACTACGAGAATTGCTCCAGAAAATAAATTCACGAGTCCTAAGGATATAGCGATTCTTAAACTCATGTATTCACCAGGACTCTCTGCAGTTACTGACTTCTAATCAAAATCAATTAGAAAGATTTAACATCCCAAGTTCACCAACCAGCTTATTGAAAGTGGATTCATCAAGCGGTTTAGTAAAGATGTCTGCAATTTGATCCTCTGTGGGTACAAAGTGTAACTCCACAGTTCCATTCATGACATGCTCTCGGATAAAATGATACCTGATGTCGATGTGCTTCGTCCTCGAGTGTTGCACTGGGTTGTTTGAGATTGCTATGGCACTTGTGTTGTCGCAAAATATAGGAATCTTTGTCAACAGAAGTCCATAGTCACGGAGTTGGTTTCTCATCCACAATATCTGAGCACAACAGCTACCAGCAGCAATGTATTCAGCCTCAGCTGTTGATGTGGACACTGAATGCTGCTTCTTGCTATGCCAGGAAACCAATCTTCTTCCAAGAAACTGACAGCTTCCTGAAGTACTCTTCCGATCAATCTTACAACCTGCAAAATCAGAGTCTGTGTATCCAATAAGATCAAATCATGTATCTTTAGGGTACCAAATTCCAAGATTTGGGGTCCCCTTAAGATATCTAAATATTCTCTTAACAGCTATTAGATGAGATTCTTTAGGATCAGACTGAAATCTAGCACACAAGCATGTTGCAAACATTATATCTGGTCTACTTGCAGTGAGATAAAGTAATGAGCCTATCATACCTCTGTAGCCTGTGATGTCAACCTTCTTACCAGTTTCATCCTTATCAAGCTTAGTGGCAGTTGGCATAGGAGTCTTTGCTGTAGATGAGTCTTCCATTTGATACTTCTTAAGAAGATCCTTGATGTACTTGGACTGACAAATGAATATACCATCTTGTTTCTGGTATACTTGCAATCCAAGAAAGAATGACAATTCACCCATCATGCTCATTTCATAACGACTCTGCATTAACTTAGCAAATCTCTTGCATAGATCATCATTAGTAGAACCAAATATTATGTCATCAACATATACTTGCACCAATATCAAATCATTTTTATGCTTTTTGACAAAGAGAGTTTTGTCTACAACACCTCTTGTGAAATCATTTTCAAGTAAGAATTCAGAGAGAGTGTTATACCATGTCCTTGGAGCTTGTTTGAGTCCATAGAGAGCTTTGAATAGAAAGTACACAAAGTCTGCCAGTTTTGAATCCTCAAAACCTGGAGGTTGTTCCACATACACTTCTTCTTCTAACTCCCCGTTCAGAAAAGCACTCTTCACATCCATTTGATATACCTTGTAATTGGAATGTGCAGCAAATGCCAGAAACATTCTGATGGCCTCAAGTCTTGCTACTGGTGCATAGGTTTCATCATAATCTATACCCTCTTCTTGAGAGTAACCTTTAGCAACCAGTCTGGCTTTGTTTCTCGTTACAATGCCATCTTCGTCCAACTTATTTCTGAATACCCATCTTGTTCCAATAACAGATTTAACCTTAGGCCTGGGTACCAGCTTCCAAACTTTCTGCCTTTCAAACTGATTGAGTTCTTCTTGCATAGCAATTACCCAATCTGGATCATCTAGAGCATCTTCAACTTTCTTAGGTTCTGTTTCTGAAAGAAACCCAGAATAGTGACATTCATTTTGTGATGTTCTCCTAGTTCTCACTCCTGTGTCTGGATCACCAATGATCAAGTGAAAGGGATGATCTCTATTCCATACCATTTGTCTTGGCAGATGCGATCTTGATGATTCTCCTTGTTCTAGATGTTGTGGAGTGTGACTAGTTGATCCTTCTCCTGCTCCCCCTGAGTTGTTGACGGTTTGATCTGTTGATTCTGAAGACTGACTAGTGGATCCTGTATGTTGAGGATTTCCACTTTGGTCACCACTTGGTCCAGAATCATTATCATTATGATTATTATTAATGACTGTAACAACTTTAGGTACTTCTTCATTGTCAGAGAGATCTCTTGATAGATTTTCAAATACCAAAGATTCAGAGTTCTCTCCAGTTTGCAGGCCTGGTCTTTTAGTGTCGTCAAATGTTACATTAAAGCTTTCCAACACCTTCTTATCTTCAATCACATATACCCTGAAAGCCTTAGATTCCAGAGAATAGCCCAGAAAAATGCCTTCATCTGCTTTGGCATCAAACTTGCCAAGATGTTCTCCATCTTTAAGTACAAAGCACTTTGCACCAAACACATGAAAATACTTCAGTGTTGGCTTCTTGTTGGCCATTAACTCATACGGAGTCTTTTCATGATCTTTGTTGATCAGGGTTCGATTCTGAGTGTAGCAAGCTGTATTCACTGCTTCAGCCCAAAAGTAAGTGGGAAGTTTTGATTCACTCAACATGGTCCTTGCTGCTTCAACCAAGGTCCTGTTCTTCCTTTCCACTACTCCATTCTGTTGAGGAGTTCTTGGTGCTGAAAACTGTCTTGATATTCCTTTCTCTGAGCAGAAATCATTTAGAACTGCATTCTTGAATTCAGTTCCATTGTCTGATCTGATTGTCCGCACAAGTAGCTTAGCTTCCACTTCTATCTTCTTGATGTGATCAATGATTAGTTGTGTTGCTTCATCCTTTGTTTGTATGAACAACACCCACGTGTACTTGGAGTAGTCGTCCACCATCACCAATGCATATCTGTTTCTTGAAAGTGACATAACATTAACTGGACCAAATAAATCCATATGAATCAGCTGTAATGGTTCAGTAATACTTGTCATTCCTTTGCTTCCATGTGATGCTTTCTTCGACTTCCCCTTTTCACATGCTTCACATAGTCCCTCCTGATTGAATTCCATCAGGGGCAACCCTCTCACTAACTCTCTCTTTACCAAAGAGTTCATAGTTTTGAAGTTCAGATGTGAGAGCTTCTTGTGCCATAGCCAACTTTGTTCTGAAGATGCCTTTGCATAGAAACATGTAACTTCTCCTTCACTGGTAGAACTTAAGTCAGCTATAAACAAATTTCCTTTTCTCACTCCCAGTAGAGTAAGCTTCTCATCCTTCCTGTTGGTGATCAAGCACTTGTCCTTTCTGAAATCTACATTGTAGCCTTTATCACAGAACTGACTGATGCTTAGAAGATTGTGCTTTAATCCTTCAACAAGAGAGATGTTTTCAATGATGACATTTCCAGCTTTCAATTTACCATATCCCGTAGTGAATCCTTTGCTGTCATCTCCAAAGGTTACAATCGGGCCGGTCTTCTTAACCACCTCTGTAAGCAGGGACTCTTCACCTGTCATGTGTCTAGAACAGCCACTATCCAGAATCCACACAACCTTTGAGCTTTTAACCTTACCCTGCAATCACAGATTGATTAAGCGGACTTTGGTACCCAAAATTGTTTGGGTCCTGAAGGTTTAGATGATTTAACAGGAGTAACATTCAATTTAGTCTTACCCTGTTTGATATTCATAGTATCTGTGGATTTAACATTACTAGAGCTATTGCTACTATCAGACATCAACTTAAAATAAGCATGCATGATGTTGTACTTACATAGCAAACACTCTTTCTTTCCACAGGGCTCATGATTATCAGGCATGTCAGACATGTTATGCATTTCAGAAGTATTAGCAGTTTCTACTTTAACCTTTTTACATGCATGTGTAAGGTGTCCAGCAGAATTACAAATAGAACACAACTTCCTAGATGCAATGGGAGAAGATGGAACCAATTCCTGATTAACAATCTTTTTCCTCCCATTCCTGTTCTTTTTAACATTACTAGCTAAGGAACCTACTTCAGTTTTAGGTAAATCAGGTTTAGGTAATACATTCTTTACTGATTTCCTAGGTAACTTAGTCTTTACCTCTTTTTCCTTCACTAAATCCTCCTCAAGCAATTCTTGAGCTATGAAAAGATCATCCTCATAAAAGAGAGGTGGAAACGGCTTAACAAAAACTGGACAATCAACATTCTTAAGAACATGTGGAGTATTCCTTTTGACAACTGAAGCTGTCACAGGGAATTCCAAAATCTTCTTACCAGCTTTCTTGTTATAGTCAAATCCTATAGCAGTTTTATTCTCTACGGCCTGAGTATCAATGATTTCCTTAGCCACTAGAGTGGAATTCTTAAAAGCATTCAGCTTCAAATCTAGATCTGAAATCTGCTTCCTGAGGATAGTCTCTATCTCATCATTACACTTGACCTTGTTCTCTAAGTACGCATTCTTTTGCTTAAGATCTTCTAATGTTACAGCTACAAGCTCTAGTTCTTCATTTTTAGATTCTAGCCTTTTAATCTTAAGAACTAGTTTAGCATTTTCCATTTCAGATGCTAGCATGCTTGTGTGTACATTAAACAATTCTACACTAAGATCTTGCACAGTTTTCTTGTACTCAGAATTAGATATATCAATTGTAGTTAAGATAGGTACCTGAGATGATTGAGGTGATTCCTCTGAAGAGTCAGCCATTAGAGCAACATTTACATATTCCTCCTCTTCATCCGAATCAGTATCATCCCAGTGCTTTCCCTCTGCTATGTAAGCCTTCCCTTTCTGCTTTCCAGAGAATGCCTCCAACTGCTGTTTAAGCTTGGCATTCTCCTTCTTCAACTCATCATAAGAATCCTTCTTTCCATAGACATCTTTCATGTCTCTTGCTTGACGAGGCTTCCGGCATTCAGTGGCGAAATGCCCTAACTCATTGCAGTTATAGCATCTTGATTTGCTTCTATCAATCATGCCAGTCTTGTAGCCTCCCTTAAAGCCTGTACTAGGTGTATAATTGCTCTTCTAGAATCTGTTGGTTGAGCCCTTGAACTTGTACTTAGGGTTTCTCTTGAAACGAATATGACTAAACTTTGCAGCTAAGTACGCCATGGTTTTGTCTTCCATTTGCTCAAGCTCTTCTAGGGTGTAGTAATCACTTTCATCAACACCCAGATTCACAGAATCCATTTCTGCTTCTATTATCACCTCCTTTCCAACTCTAGGGGTTTGAACCTGAATCTCAGAAGTTATTGGTTCATCCACTACAAGTGCTGCTGATCTCACAAGTGCATTGTGCTTGCTGTCCACTGTCCCTGATCCGTAGATTATCACCCTTTGTTCCTGTTCCATCTCATACGTCTTCAACTTGCCATAGATCATCTCTAATGACATCTTTGTGAAGTCAATTCTTTCCCTAATGGATGATGACTTGTGTTCTACATGATGGGGCAGCGTCATCATGAACTTCCTGTTCGATTCTCTCAGTGGATAGGTCTTTCCTTTCATTGCCAATTCATTGAGGAGCTTAGTATACTTCTCAAAGACCTGAGTTATACTTTCTCCTGGCAGGGACCTAAACGCTTCATATTGAGAAGTCAGAATGTCCAATCTGTTTTCCTGCACGTCTTCAGTTCCTTCCATAATTAGGTTAATGGTATCCCACATATGTTTCCCGCTTGTACAGTTCATCAACTGATAGCTCATTTCCTTGTCTGCGGAGTCCGCCAATATCAACATTAAACCGGTGTCCAATCGAATCAGTTCTTTGTCAGAATCTGTAAATTCACTTATATCCTTAGGTTGGGTGCCTGAAGGAATCCTGCTACCATTAGGAGCTGTAGATTCACTAACTGGTTTCATTGGTACAAACGGTCCGTTTTCTAATATGCCAATATACAACGGATTAGATGCCTTGATGAATAACAACATCTTCATCTTCCACAAACCGAAATCATCTCTAGTAAACGGGGGAACTTTAATACCAGCGGTTGTCTTTGGAGCACTCATGGTCTCTGAAAATTTCAAATTGTTTAAAATTCAAGAAATTCCAATTAAATGAAAAATTTTGAAAGTTAAAAAATTTGCTTCGAATTTTCACGCTACGTTTGATTTTGGTCTCATTCACCGGATCTGATTTGTATATCAATCAAGTAGCTTTGATACCAATTGTTAGGTCCAAAGTATCGTAGAAGGGGGGGTTGAATACGATACTCACAAATAATTTAATTTCGTTCGCGGATTAATCTTTCAGTTCTATAACGAAATCAAACACACCAAACCAAATCAAGTTTCGGGGAATATATCTTTTTATAAATATAAACCTCGAGGGGTGCTACAATTTCTAATCCGTAGATTAGCGTCAATGAGTTTAAGGTAACACAAATACAAAACAATAATCAAGTTCTGAGCACTATTAATTTCTCTGATAATTTTCTCCGGCTCTTCTCTCTCTCAGTTATGTCTCTGTGTTAGAATCCTTAACTGAAGAAGACACACTCTTCTCTCAGTATTAATTGTAGACTTGATTTGAAAAACCATCGAACCATTTAGAATAGAATATTCTTGGCCGTTGGATCTTCATCAACCGTTCACAATAAGTTACTTTTCACCTGCTCCTTGAAATGCAAAACCATCGAATGGATTAAAAAACCATCGAATGGAATTACTTTATTTACCATTCGATAGTTTTTAATTCAAAACTATCAAATACTAAATAAAGTAAAAGTGGTTTGCCAATAATTACTTTAACCACCATTCGATAGTTTTCTCAATTGAAAAACTATCGAATACTTTTCCTTGTCTTTTGTCCTTTAGTGATTACTCCTGAGCTCCTGGGTGTTTAAGTTTTAGACAGTATCAATTCCTTCTGAGACGATAAAACAACTTGATCTTTTCAGTGCCATCACCTAGTGCAACTGGTCTGGTTCACAGATGAATAACACTTGATCAATTCTTATCTTATGTCTTCAATACATTGCTGCTGATACGTCCCTTGTCGTTCTGGTTGTTTCATCACTGGAATCCCGTGGTACTGAACCCTAAATCATTCACATACTTCTGTCGTCTTCAAAGTCTTGTTTCTTTTGTTGTCACTGAGGCTTGAACATTTTCATGAACTTCTTTCCGTGACCTGTTTACGGACTTCAAGAATACATAACGTATTTTGATTTTTTGTGTTTACCTTTTCTTCTTTGATTCTGGATTCCTGTGCTTCTGTTAATATTATTGTCTGTCTTGTCCTTTGTTGAGTTGTAGTTATCTCTTTTAGATCTTATGTTACATTATGCTTTACAGAATGGATTAATCTTCAAGAACACGAAGAACACGGTTCGGGGATTTTTATTATTTCGAGAATTAGGGCTGCAGATTATGATAGGTTTAAGGTTCGATTCGTATTTTTATATTTTTGGAAAAATAATACCCCAAACAACATTTTTGGATCGATATAGATCCACTGGTTCGTTTAAAAACCCTAATTAGGTTAAAAACAAGTTTTACGAGAAGATAAATCTACAAGGATTGATAATTATCCAAATCAATACATATCATTATATAACTAATGCTCAAGAATACTGGGGCTATAACAAATGTAATATTGCTATAAAACGATATATCCGTCCCCTTAAGCAATTAGGGTTCAGAACAATTTTTCCCTTTTTGAACAAAACGAATTATTCTTGCAGAATCAAATAGGTAGGAATGAAATGATACGAATATCTCTCCCGAGAATGATTCGATTACGAAAGACGAAGAGATAATAATTAATGTACGAAATTCCAACGGGGCCCTTGAATTATCAAAACGGGGCTCAGATTTGAAGAAAATTCCAAATGACATAATATTTGAAAGGGGCTTTCGACTCACCATTTAGCACATAATCACACAATAATTATCATTTAATAATATTCCAATACTCCACAATAAATATTTTTATATTAAATATATCATTTAATCAAATAATAAAATTCACGGATATTACATCCTTCCCCCCTTAATAGGATTTTGTCCTCAGAATCAGATCAAGGAAACAACTGGGGATACTTCTCTAACATCTCACTCTCTAACTCCTAGGTAGACTCTTCTACTTTAGGATTCCTCCACAAAACTCTCACTAACGCTACTGTCTTATTCCTTAGTACTTTCTCCTTACGATCCAATATCTGAATCGGTCGTTCTACATAAGATAAATCTGCCTGGACCTCTATGGGTTCATACTCTATTACATGATTCGAATCTGGTCGATACCTCTTAAGCATAGATACATGAAATACATTATGAACGTGCTGCATATGCGGCGGCAATGCTAACTCGTAAACTACCTTGCCCACTTTCTTCAAAATCTCAAAAGGTCCAACATATCTCGGACTCAACTTCCCTTTCTTTCCAAACCTAACTAATCCTTTCCACGGTGAAACCTTTAGTAACACTTGCTCTCCTTCTTCCAATCCCACATCCTTTCTGGCTAGATCCGCATACTTTTTCTGTCGGTCCTGAGCTGTTATCAATCTTCTTTGAATCAATTGAATCACTTCCTTTGTTTGTTGCACTAGTTATGGTCCTATCATCTTCCGTTCACCAACTTCTTCCCAATACACTGGAGATCGACACTTTCGTCCATACAAAGCTTTGTAAGGTGGCATTCCGATGCTCGCGTGAAAACTATTATTATATGAAAATTCCACCAAGGGTAGATGATCGTCCCAACTGCCTTCAAAGTCAAGTGCACATGTCCTAAGCATATCTTCAATAGTCTGAATTGTTCTTTCGCTTTGACCGTCCGTCTGCGGGTGATAAGCCGTACTCATTCTTAACTCGGTGCCCAAACACTCTTGAAAACTCCTCCAAAATTTTGAATTGAATCGAGGGTCTCGATCAGACACTATCGATACTAGAACTCCATGCCATACTACGATTTCCTTTATGTAAATATGAACTAACTTATCTAGCGAGAATCTCTCATTAATCGGAAGAAAATGCGCAGATTTCGTCAATCGATCCACAATAACCCAGATGGCATCATGGTTAGCCTTCGTTCTAGGTAATCGTACCACAAAGTCCATCGCAATGTGTTCCCACTTCCATTCAGGAATTTCCAATGGTTGAAGTAATCCACTTGGTCTCTGGTGTTCTGCCTTGACTCTTTGGCATGTAAAACATTTACTTACCCATTCAGCAATCTCCCTTTTCATATCTGGCCACCAAAAGTTCGTCTTAAGATCTCGATACATCTTCGTACTCCCTAGATGAATTGAATACTTCGAGTTATGCGCTTCGTGCAAAATTTCACTTTTCAGTTCCGCTACATTAGGTACCCATATCCGAGAAGCAAATCTCAAGATCCCTTTGTCGTCCGGTTGGCTACATATTTCCTCACCTGTCATCTTACTCACATCATCATTCATAACTTGCTCTTGGCACTTCCGTATCTTCTCCAACAATTCAAGTTGAAACGTCATGGTATAAATCACTTCCGTCGCATCCTTCGGAATACTTACTTCGATCTCTAACTTCTCAAATTCCTTGTATAATTCTTTGGCCATCGTCAGTGTATTTAATCTCTCTTTTCTGCTCAGTGCATCTGCTACCACATTTGCCTTGCCGGGATGATAGTTGATAGAAACGTCGTAGTCCTTGATTAGTTCTAACCATCTTTGTTGCCTCATGTTCAGCTCTTTCTGAGTAAAGATATACTTCAAACTCTTATGATCGGTGTAAATTTCACATCTCTCTCCATACAAGTAGTGTCTCCATATCTTCAAGGCAAACACAATCGCTGCTAACTCCAAATCATGTTTAGGATACTTCTGTTCGTGGGGCCTCAACTGTCTTGACGCATAAGCAATCACCTTGTCATGTTGCATAAGTACGCAACCCAATCCTTTGTACGACGCATCACTATAGATTACGAATTGACCTTGATCGTCTGGTAACATCAATACTGGTGTCGTAGTTAGTCTCATCTTTAACTCTTGGAAGCTCTCTTCACACTTATCGTTCCATATGAATCGCTCGCTTTTCCTTGTCAGCTTGGTCATTAGAGTAGCTATCTTCGCAAAATCTTGCACAAATCTCCGGTAATATCCGGCTAATCCCAAGAAACTTCTGACGTCAGTCGGTGTCCTTGGTCTCTCCCAATATTTCACTGCCTCTATCTTTGATGGATCCACTTTGATGCCTTCGCTGCTCACCACGTGTCCTAAGAAATGAACTTCTCTCAACCAGAATTCACACTTGGAAAACTTCGCATATAGTCTTTCTTGTCTCAATGTTTCCAACACAATCCGCAAATGGTCTGCATGCTCTTCTTCTGTCTTTGAGTATATCAAGATGTCGTAGATGAACACCACTACAAACTTGTCCAAATATCTCTTGAAAATCCTGTTCATTAAGTCTACAAAAGCTGCGGGTGCATTTGTTAGTCCAAACACCATTACTAAGAATTCATAGTGCCCATACCTTGTTCGAAAGTCCGTCTTCGGTATGTCGTCTGGTTTAATCTTCAGTTGGTGATATCCTGACCGTAGGTCAATCTTTGAAAAATGTACCGCTCCTTTCAGTTGGTCAAATAGATCATCTATTCGAGGTAACGGATACTTGTTCTTAATGGTCAGCTTGTTCAATTCCTGATAGTCTATACACAATCTCATGCTTCCATCCTTTTTCTTGACAAATAATACTGGTGCTCCCCATGGCGAAACGCTGGGTCTAATAATTCCTTTTTCTAGAAAATCTTGCAGTTGAGTAGCCAATTCCTTCATCTCCATTGGTGCCATTCTGTAAGGGGCCTTAGATACTGGCTCCGTGTCTGGTATTAAGTCTATCGCAAATTCAATCTCTCTATCTGGAGGTAAACCTGGTAATTCTTCCGCAAAAACATCTGGAAACTCATTTACAACTGGAATATCTTCTAACTTAGAAACTTCCTTTTCTATATCTATCACATACGCTAAATACGCCTCACAACCTTGCCTTAATAATCTCTTACCCTGAATCATCGTCAGGAACCTCTTTCCTTGCCTCTCTCCTCTAAATATTATTTCTTTCTTTTCTAGGGTAATCAAAGTAAACCTCTTATTCTTACAGTCAATACTCGCATCATACTCAGTCAACCAATCCATCCCTAATATCACATCAAATTCACCTAACTTAAAAGGTAACAAGTCAACATAAAAACGATTTCCCAAAATCTCTATCTCACAACGAGGATAATATGAACTTACCGCTATACGATCCTGATTAGCTATCTCTATATTCAACACTCCACTTAAGGGTTTCATTACGCAATTCAATCTACGAGCAAACGTTTCAGAAATAAAAGACTTCGTCGCTCCCGAATCTATTAACACTTTAGCAGGAATAGAATTTACTAGAAGTGTACCTGCCACCACGTCGGAATCTCTCACTGCTTCTCTCATTGACATATTGTAGGTCCTGGCTAACGGCTGGACATTAACAACTAGGGGTGCTTCAATTGCCCGAATCATATTGTTCACGGGTGCTGGTGCTCTGCAGTCCTTAATCATGTGGCCTGGTTTCTTACACCGATGACACACAATGCCTATCTTGCAATCCCGGGAATAATGTCCCTTCTGATTGCATTTAAAGTATGTGACATTCAATCGATGGCATATCCCTGGATGTCGCTTCCCGCATGTCTTGCATTCTGGTAGTGGGGGTCTAGAAAGTCCATGATGACTGCCGGCTGGTAGACGGTTATCTTGTCCTACGCTCCCGGTATCTGGTTTCCTGAAACTTGTATTCCCTCCGGGCTGGAATCCCGGTTTCTTATTTTCTTGCCCTTGAAAACTTCCCTGTTGCTGTCCCTTATCGGGTATCCCTGCTTTCCTTTTCTTGTTCTCCCTCTCTTTCATGTAAGAATCACTCTCTGTCTCCGCAATCATTGCCTTTTGGACCACAGCTGCATAGGTGTCCAACTCCAATATAGCTAACTTACTATGAATCCAAGACCTCAGTCTCTGCTGGAACCTCTTGGCCTTCTTCTTCTCTGTATCCACATAGGTTGGAACAAACCTTGACAACTCTGTAAACCTTGTTTCATATTGGGGCACTGTCATACTTCCCTGCTTTAACTCCAAAAACTTTAACTCCATCTGATCTCTCATATAGTCCGGAAAATACCTTTCCAAAAAAAACTCTGTAAATCTTGCCCACGTAATCAATCCCTCGGGCTCCATAGCCCTACTCGTTTCCCACCAATAATTGGCCTCATTCTTCAGAAAATAGCTTGCATACTCCGTCTTTTTATCCTCTACCACCTCTATCAAGGCAAAAGCCTTTTCCATCTCTTTCAACCATGCCTTAGCCTCTACAGGGTCTGCTGATCCTTTAAATTCTGGAGGTTTTGCAGCTTGGAAATATTTGAACGTAACCGCCGGTGCTGCTTGCTCGTGATGTTATTGATGCTGCTGATGCTGATGTTGTTGCTGTTGTTCTAAGAGTTGTTGCTGAAATGCTTGTTGCTGCTGTGCTAATGCGGCAGTCTATTGAGTAAGAGTATTTAACAACTGGATTACCATCGGGTCCATGTGGCCCGTGGGAGGTGTATTTTGTTGACCTTCTTGGTCGGAGGTATCAGATGAACGGGTTTGTCGTCTAGGAGGCTTATCGCTAATGAATAAACAATAATTGGCTTAATCAAACAGTTCATATGATAGAAGGAAGGATCACAATTGATATCTCGAAGGTTTACAGATCTTCTCAACGGTGTATGAGTACACTCGTTGCAACAAGTAGAATAACAGTTATGATGCTGGAAATGAATGACAAGGGAATAAATACAGTTCTATAAAAGAGGTTTATCATACATATATATAGATAGAGTTAGTACAAGCGTAGAATGCTTCAAAAGAAAATATATCATGGCTGAACCATAACTGCCGACCAGCAATACAACAAAAATGCAACAACAACCTGAGGCGTTCCTATAAGCCCGGTGCACTATTGATACTACAATATGCATCTATATACTAACTATCTAGAAACCATACATCCATGTCACACCTGTCTACCCCTAAACCTGCTCACAGATCACCTACTCTTGTCTGCCATAACGGGGGTCCTGAAATCTCTGCAATCTCACTCATTGCATAATCCAAAATCTGTCTCATCCCTGCTACTGTCTCTCTCTCTCGACTAGAAGCTAATCCGTGCAATCGAGTCTCAACCAAGGTCCTCGTAACCCTAAACCTCATCTGAATGTCCCTCATCTGATCTCTAAGTCTGTCCCTCTCTCGGATAGTGGCTGCCTCAATCGAACGAATCTTCCCCATCTCCATAACCTGTCCATAAAGGTACTCCATCTCTCTATTCACCCTCGGATACACATGGTGTGGAACTGGTGGCTCACCTAACTGGTGCAAGGGCCCACAAACTGATGCCTGAGACACTGGTGTTGGGGCTACTTGTCGGAGTGGAATAGGACAAGGTACCTAATCTCTCCTGTCTACCGGATGTTGATGCCTAGGCTGGTATCGCATTGGCCGAGACGGTCCTGCTCTCTAAACGGGTGTAGGTATCTCTGCTATCGTATCCTCAGAAGGGTCTGAGTCTGAACTAGAACTAGGGGGCTGCAATTATAACCACATTTAATTACTACGCATAATATCCCTAGTTGACCTCCTAATATCCTTAAGTAAATTCCTAACTTTCTATGTTATCCTGCACCCTAAGTCCTAACTTGTTTCAAATGCCATAACATGTTGCTCTGATACCAACTGTGACGCCCTCCAAACCCGGGGTACAGATTTGAGGAGTCATCCGACCAACGGAACACTATTTAACACATGCATAATATATAAAGACACAAATACCCCTTAACCAAGACCGCATCCAGATTATGGCAAGGAACACAAGCTACTACAATCTTTTATTAATACAATACCAGTTTTATCAGAGTTATTACATCACAACTAAAGTTCAAATCTAGACATCTAATCTTGAAAAGTAAAACAACTACCCTGCCAATGACAATGACTCGAGGGGCTCTCCTGGCTGCTGGTGAACTATCGGTCACGCTATGCCGACTCATACTCTCGCTTCACTGGAATAGGATTAGAAAACAACAAGCAAGAGTGAGCCAAAATTGCTCAGCAAACATCATATGAATCATTTCTATCACAGTTGTAAGGATATGAATTTATGATATCAGAATCAACAATAATATTTAGCTAACACATGCTTTGTATCAATAACAATTGAAGAAAAAGAATTAGAATTTGGCTTATACATTTTATTCAAATCAAAGGTTGTGCTGCTGGCCAGCCACGCATCAACCCCGGACTAGCTCACAGCATAGTCCTCTACTGGATCCTAGGCCAAACTGGGCCTTAAGTTATTCCGACCATAAATATGGCCCGACCAATTACTGGTCCATTTTAAAAACATGCCAAATCTATCATAGGGTATAAACAATAACATGCTCAATAAGATAAACTCAATGTATGGTAATTGTAAAAGAGCTTCAACTGCTCAGTATCAAATGAAGATCGAGAAAGAATCATGGAATAATTTCAATGGTACAGTGTACTCATTCAATAAGGAAATCAAGATTGGTAATCGATAATCAATGACCGTAATCAATAGTCAAGATGGAAGTCAAATAATCAATGGTTGTCAATAATAATCAAAGGATGATAATCAATAATAAATGGTGGTAAACAATAATCAAGTGAATTGGAAATAAGGGTTTCCGATGCAGATCAAATCAAATAATCAAGAATCTCTAAGAAAATGGAATCAGTTGTCCAAATGCGGTTAAAAGATTGATAATTTGAATTGTTCTGGGGATAACGGTATTCAAGTAATCAAGACAATAATAAATTTTATCACAAGTAAAGGCACAGATACTTGCCTGGTCTAAGCTGCTGTCGGATCGACTCTGCTCACTCTACTTTTCCCTTTCCCTTGCTCCGGGAACTCGATTCTATAATTAAACAACTCATCACAGTAAGTCTAACTATTCTCGTTCTACTCTCGACACTTATTCAATCAATAATCACATTTAAACAAGTAACCGGTTACGTATCGGACGTCCGGTATGATTTATGATATTTAAAACTCAGATATTAGCCCTAGTACGGGCATATACGAACTATAAAACACATTACACAACTCATACGAACCATATAGCACTTATAATATTTTTAAAACATCAAACGAAACATATTTGAATTTTAAATAAGTCATTACTAATTTTTAAGTCAAAAATCGGATTTTTAAATCCAATATAAACATTTAAATGCAATTAAATCAATTAATAAAATTAATTGACACTTTTTAAATGCTCAAACTATTTTTAAATAAATAAATAGGCTTGAAAATAATTAAACTGAATTTTAAATTAATTAAATCTAATTAATTTTTAATTTTTAAGAATTAATTGATTAAAAGAATTAACCAATTAATTAATAAATTAATTATTAATTAAAAATAATTAAAATAATTAAGTTTAATCAATTTTCGGTTTTAAAATAATAAATATAATTTATCAGAATTTTTCTGATATTAAAATATATTTTTAATATAAGAATATGAATTTTTAAAGTTTTTAAACTATTTTCGAATTAATTTTAAAAATAAAATTCAAAAACAGTTTTCAGAAATCGAATTAGGGTTTTGAAGATTGAAACCGGGTCAAAATAACGGGTAAACAGGTCGGGAAGAACGAATTCGGGTCGGGAAGAACGAATTCGGGTCGCCAAGAACAACCCACCGGTTTCTGGGTTTTCCAGAATCTGACCGGTGTCCGGCGGCCGTAATTCTTCGATTCCGTCCAAACATAAACAAACTCAGAGGGCTTTTGTTCGCCTTCTCAATACAAACACAACCAACACACCATATCGACTGTCCCATGCCGGAATCGTGCCCAGAATTCGTTCAAAGAACTCGTCGGCGACGACTTCGACCGGAAACCCGATCTACTTAATTTCTACATGAAACTCAAAGATTAATATACCAAAACGAAGCTTATAACTCATACAATCAAAGCCCCATATCATAACTAATTCCAGATCAACAGAAGGAACGAACGAAGTAAAAGAAAATTTCGGGTCAAAAACCCGAAAATCAAACCCATCAAAATTGAACTCGAACATGAAATTAAATCATGGATTCTTGTTATTTAGAACCCTAGGAACAAGTTAGAAGCAACCAATTGAACGGAGAATCAACAGATTGAAAATCCCCAAATCGACCAAGAACCCTAATTTAAATTCGAATATTGAAAACTTCATATAAAATCGAAAACTTACCAGATGATGATGAGGTTGGAAGATTCTGAAACTAGAAGTCAAGAGCTTTGATTTGAGTACAAGAACTTCATATTTGGATTTCAATAACACCTTGAACGAATGGATTAATCTTCAAGAACACGAAGAACAGGGTTCGGGGATTTTTATTATTTCGAGAATTAGGGCTGCAAATTATGATAGGTTTAAGGTTCGATTCGTCTTTTTATATTTTTGGAAAAATAATACCCCAAACAACATTTTTGGATCGATATAGATCCACTGGTTCGTTTAAAAACCCTAATTAGGTTAAAAACACGTTTTACGAGAAGATAATTATCTACAAGGATTGATAATTATCCAAATCAATACATATCATTATATAACTAATGCTCAAGAATACTGGGGCTATAACAAATGTAATATTGCTATAAAACGATATATCCGTCCCCTTAAGCAATTAGGGTTCGGAACAATTTTTCCCTTTTTGAACAAAACGAATTATTCTTGCAGAATCAAATAGGTAGGAATGAAATGATACGAATATCTCTCCCGATAATGATTCAAATACGAAAGACGAAGAGATAATAATTAATGTACGAAATTCCAACGGGGCCCTTGAATTATCAAAACGGGGCTCAGATTTGAAGAAAATTCCAAATGACGAAATATTTGAAAGGGGCTTTCGACTCACCATTTAGCACATAATCACACAATAATTATCATTTAATAATATTCCAATACTCCACAATGAATATTTTTATATTAAATATATCATTTAATCAAATAATAAAATTCACGGATATTACACAGATAATGGAAGAAGATTCACACTAGCTCCTAGATCGAGTAAAGCTTTATCAATGAAAGTATTACCAATGACACAAGAAATGGTAGGACAGCCAGGATCCTTATACTTCAAAGGAATTTGATTTGACAAGATAGAGCTAACATTAGATGTTAGGAAAGCTTTCTTAGGAACATGAGTGGTTCTTTTATGAGTACACAAATCTTTTAGACACTTCGCATAAGAGGAAACTTGTTAAATGGCATCTAAAAGAGGAATGTTAATCTTGACTTGTTTGAAGACTTCCGAAATCTTATCTAATTGAGCAGATTGTTTGTTTGAAGTAAGTCTGTGAGGAAACGGAGCTTTTGGCTTAAAGACTTTTTCAATAGACACCTCAGATTGGGGTTTTGAAGGTGGTTCATCGGAGGGTGATGACTCATTAGATTCAACTTCTTCAGGACTCTGGGGATTGGAAGATTGTTTAAGACTAGGATTCAAGAGTAACGGATTTGGTTCAGATGTAAGCTTATCTTCAGCTTGAGTATTGACACCACCATGATTATTGAATTGATTACCGGACCTTAGAGAGATAACAGAATTCACATTTTCATGAGACTTTTGATTTGGATGAAATTTAGGATTAGTCTCGGGTTGACTAGGTAATCGATTTTTCTCTCTCTCATTGATGGTGTTTGCCAACTGACTAACTTGGACCTCTAGTTTAGATATGGCTTGAGCGTTGGAATTTAGCAATTGCCTATCTTGGGTCATAATGTTCATGAAATTTTGTTGAGATTGAGTTAAATTAGCTTGAGATTTCAATAACGCCTCAATACTCTTTTTTAAAGAATTAAATCTCTTATCAGATTCACTAAAACCATGAGGATTCAAAGGAACTGAGTTTTGATATTGACCGAGATTTTGTGGAGGATATGAGTTAGGATTTTGAGTTGGGTATGGACCAGTATTGGGCTTTTGAAAAGCAGGTTGAGAATTTTGGTTATACTGCTTGTATTTACCTTGGTTCGATGAGAAATTTGGACGATTTTTCCAACCAGGATTTTATGTGGATGAATAGGGATCATTCCTGACTCTAGATTGAAACATGACATTGGCTTGTTCAATTTCAGGACAATTTTCTATCAAATGAGTAGGAGAATTACAGTTTGCACACAGAAACACTTGTGAGGACACCTTGTTGGTTTCAGTTTCCTGACTAGGTTCCCTAGTTGACTCCCACAACATTGTTCTTTCAGCTAATTCCTCAAAAAATTGCCAAGCTTCTTCATCAGTTTTATCCATAAACTTACCATTGCACATAGACTCTAACAAGGCAGTGGTTTGGCTATCTAAGGCTTCATAGAGAATTTTACAAAGTCTCCATTTTTCTATACCATGTTGAGGACACTTAGACAACAACTTTTGAAATCTATCAAAATATTTCCTAAAAGGCTCATTTCGATTTTGTTGAAATTGGTTGATTTCATTCCTAAGCTTGTTAGCCTTATGATTGGGAAAATATTTTTTAAGAAATATAGCAACAAATCCCTCCCATGTGGAAATAGAATTAACGGGTAGACTATACAACCACTGTTTAGCATCTTCTTTTAAAGCAAAGTTAATGAGTCTAAGCCTAATGGAATCCTCACTTAGTTGTTGAAGTTTTTGTAAAGCACAAACTTCCTCAAATTCTCGAATGAAAAGATATGGATCCTCTCCCTCTACCCCAGCAAACCTAGGTAACATGCTAATGTTGTGATGTTTGATTTCAAAATTGTTTGCGGTTACTGCTGGTAGCATTATGCATGAGGGTTGAGCGGTACGAGCGGGGTAACAACGTTCTTTAAGAGAGACAACCATGACGGTTGTTGGAACTTCTACTTCTTTTGACTCAATTTTAGTGGGTGAAGAGAAATCGAGTTGTCTTGCTATTCTAGGTAGTGAAAGGTCGGATTGTCTCACTAATCTAGATGTATTATCTCGAACCCAAATACTTTGCATACAAGAGAAGCAATCAAATAAGCACGTAGCAGACAAGAGCTATAAGTAAACACCCAAAAAAAAATAGAAAATCAAAAGAAAAATCTATCTTATCCTAATAAAAATCTAGACCTTGCTCCTAACAATAAGATACTACTAAAAGTAATAGCTCAAAAAGCATTCGTCGTGACTGGCCAGGCAGGAGGAAGCATTGCCAAGAGGCTAACCACCATTCTAGGCACCAGTCTAAAGGCCAGGTAAGCTTTCGCTAGCCTAGACACCACCGAAAAATACTTAGTGATTTGTTCCTTCTAGATTATCTTCCTAGTTGAGCGCGATATCCTAGGGGCTAACGTCTAATTAATTTTATTAAGGAAAGGGAATGCAAGATGAATGAATTAGTGATTTGTGGGCCAAGGAAAGGGCGATGAAATCCCTCACCTTATCTTGAAATTGGGTGGCACCCTTAAGATTGATTAGATGATGCAACACACAAAGAACGAGAAATAAACACTTATGGATGCACGACACTACGTGTTCTATTCTAAATTGTACGTACCTCTTTCCTCCAGCAATCACCACAATTGTATAATATGGAAAGCGATAAAGACAATAAATAAATCTAGATGATGTGCTCCTATGTGAGAGAATGAATGATGCAACAAATTGGTTTTTAACAACTAACTAATATATTTGGATTTTTCAAATATTTAATTTTTTTGGATTTTTCAATAATGATGGAAACAAAATAGAGAGAGGTGATACGGAATACCGAAAAGCGCTTCCAAAAATTTCACAAGAGACGAAGATGCCTTCTAGCAATCTTCTTGTCTAAACTTTCCACCGCTTCACTATTACCTAAAATACAAATAATGCAGAACAAGAAACTAATCCGAAGAATTAAATATCAAGGAGTGAAAATTACCAATAATTCCCGGCAACGGCGCCAAAAACTTGATGTGTAAAAATAATGTAAACTACAAGCGCGCAGTGTTTAGTTGTAGCAATCACAGATCGATCCACAGAGATTATGAATTTTCGAAAACCCTAACAATTAACTCAGGTGAACTAGACAATAAGATTTGAGATGAGATTTGTTTAACCTAATTAACAATTAAAATCAAATAAGGAAAACCTAGGAATCTGAATCCATTGATCAATCACAATTAATACCAACTCGCCCTAAAATCAATTCTCTTTCCTTCACAGATAAGATATATCAACTAACGAGACAAGCATATAGTATGAAACTTGTTATCTAACAATAACCTATCAAAACTTCATGGAGCAAGCATAGGCTATGAAAAATAAATCCGGCAACAATAATATATCAAAATCACTTTGTCAATTGAACAATTAAGCACCAAGAAAAATTATGAGAACCAATCAATAGGAACAAGAAGATTTAAATAATAATTAAATTAACTTCATCTTCATCCTAGGGCAAGAGATTTAGCTAGACATAATTATAAAACAAGTAAAACAAATAATGTGTAATATATGATATGTGTAAGGTAAATCAGGATATTAACTAATATTAATATTATAAAGAAAACATGCATGCAAACGAATCAGGTGGTATAAGTTTAATAAACTAAACCTAGTAATCTAACTGGATCACGTGAATGAATTTGAGAGGGGACAAAAACAATTGAATCAAAGCAATAACGAGACAGTCAAATGAAAAGCAGAGAACGAAACAGAGCGAAAACAGAGGAGAGAATTAACAAAGTACTGGCTTCTATAAAATTCTAGGTGTCTCAAATACAAGAGAGGAGCCCCATATATATAGGGAAAAATAATGGGTTTGGGCTCTTTGACTACAAATCGGATTCTAAAAATATTTCCTCAATTCCTTTTTCTTCTCCAATAAGTTTTCCATTTTTTCTCCAATTTCCTTTCGACTTCAAGTATTTCCATCTCCTTGCCTTTTTCACCTTTTTCTGCTTGAAATATGATTTTATTTATTTTCCTACAAAACAAAAGAAAACAATTTATTAAATAATAAAATTACGAAAACAGACATAAAATAGGTATTAAAAATGTATTAAATTATGGACCTATCACACAGCATTCCACTTGCTTTGGTCTTTATTGAGGAAAGCAATAAAGCATCGCAAACTTGATTTACCAAGACTCATCTGCAAATGGTACCCGGTCATTATTAATACTGTTAGGGTTGACACATTTGGAATGATGATAACAAAATGCTCAAGACAAGAATTTGATCTTGATACCGAAGCTAATTGTCAGAAAGCTAGTTCACAGAAGCTGATAAATCAGGAAGCTAACTAGAAGGCATTTTATCTATCCAAGGCCTAAAAGCCACATTAAATGATTGGAGGATATTCTGTCATCAAGTTAGGAAGCAATTCAGAAACAAGCCAACGGACGTCTAATCAAGCACCAAGTGTTTCAGTGGTAAGTCTGCCTAATCAACTCAGTAATGGTGAATCAATAAAGATTACAAGATGTTTTATCTAGAGATGAAGCTAAGTGTATCCATTCTACGGATCAAGCTATGAAATCTTATTTCATATATGGATACAAGCTGAAAACATCATATGGCATCTACGGATAGAAGCTGAGGACATCTTTTCTCATCAACGGATAGAAGTTGGGAACATCTTATATCATCTACAGATAAAAGCTAAGGACATCACTTCTAAGGACAAAAGCTGAACGAACACTACACCATAGATTGGCTATAGCAACCAGAATTTAGAAAAATTTTAGAAAACCATTGCTATTGATTGGCATTTTCAGATAAGTTTTTATAAGTTAAGATGTATCGTAACGCTGTTTAAAAACCATTACGATAGAGTTAAAAAGGTCCCAAAATTGGAAGCTATTGCAATGCTTTTAGAACGCAGTTGCTATAGATAACATAAAAATCCCACAAGTTTTAGGCGGGCTACCAAAAAAATATTGAGCGGGCTTTATAAAATATTTGGGCGCTCAAGTGAATAAAAAAACGGAGCAATAATTGAGCATACAAGCGGGACAAACACACAAACACACTCTCAGACACACAAACACACTCTCAAACACTCTTAGACACACAAAATTGAAGACTGAAGCTTGAAGACAAAAAGATCGAAGATTAAAATCGGAGATTAAAGCTCTAAAATACTGGTATGTTCATATCGATTTTGGGCTTTTTTGTTCAAATCAATTTTTTGATTTTGGGTTTTTTTATTCACATCAATTTTTTGTTTGTCTGTGAGCTAATATCAATTTTGTATGTTCATGTTTTGTGTTTTGTATGTTTATGTTTGAGTTTATGTTAATTTTAAATTCAATTAGGGTTTTTGTTATTGTAATTCAATTAGGGTTTTGTTTGTGTGTTTCAATTAGGGGTTTTGTGTTCGAATAATTAGGGACACAATTACGGGTTTATGTTTTGTGTTTGTATGTTTATGTTCATGTTTTGTTCGTGTGTTTGTGAAAATTACAGGTTCACATGGAATATTTGGAAGCTGGTGCAGATATATTGGTGGACGTGGACCTTCAGTGCGTATTTTGGTGCAGTAGTTTGTAATTTGTGTGAGATAGGCAAAGTAAGTTTTCTAAGTTTACCATGAAGATTGTAGTCAGTTTGCTGCTACTTGTTTACTGAACAATGTAGTCTGTTTGACTATGTTGTGCTAGATCTGTTCAGATATCTTTAGGTATGATAATCATGGGCTTTGCTGATTCAGTTTTCATTCAAATCATTACATGATTGAACACTGAGGTTTGGGCATGAAGGGGGGCAAGGTTGGCGCATTTGGGACTACTTAATGACCTTCTATGTGTTAGTGTTAGTGCCCTGGAGACAGTACAGTTGTACTTCTGGGAAACACTATTTTGTTATTTAATAAAGATTATGTTCTATTGATTATTCGACAACAATTATTATGTCTTTATTTACTGCGATATTAATGTTAGAGTAATAAATGTCCTTGGAATATCGAACACGTATTCTATATCTTTAAGTATGTGACTTAAAAATGAGATTATATGAATAGTGTTTATATTCCTAAAATATCCCTAATTAAGCATTATGAATTGGGACAATTATGATGCATAAAGATTAGTATGATCGTTGACTAAATGACCACATCTCATTGGTCATAGGTATAGTGATACTAAAGTCAAGAACATAGGTGCATGTAATATTCTACATGGCACCGGATTGACCCACAGTGAGATTCTACATGGTAATAAAGTCATTAGAATAGCTCACAGTGATAATGGTGTAATGATCCTTAGACTTGAGATCATTATATTTCTATACGAGGATTAATATACTTTGATTTCATTAAAAGTTACCTTTGACCGGGTGATGATAAAAGTGGACATCGGGTATATTATGAGTCGTATGAGAAATATGAATGATAGATATAGGATTTAACCCTCCTATTATTAGGAGAGATATTATTGGCCTCTTGATTGAGTGAGACTATGAAAATGCATGGCCATGCTCAAATATTGATTTGTTTTAATAGTCTACTCATTGATCAAGGAAACCTGGATTAAACGTTGAAGAGGATGACTAATAACATGCCTCGAGTTTAATCTATAATATTTGGTTAAAGGGATTATATTACACGGAAACATTAGTCACGAAAGGTTTAATTGGATCACCAATTATTATTATTACTTGGGTAGCAATGATGTATTACTAGATGCCGCTCATTGTTTATAATTTTATTATGAGATATTAAAATTATTGCCAACGTAATAATAACCTAAAGGGTTACACATAAAGAACGTTTTAAACGGAGCATTAATTAAATTTCAAATTTAATTAAATTATTATTATTATTGAATTATTGGATTAATTAAGTAGGACTTGATTAATTATATAATAATTCGAATATAATAAATAATACTACTAATAATCAGATTGGGTTTTGGAAGCCCAGTCAGATTAAGTATAGAAAACAAATTGGATTGAATTCTACCATCATTATTAATGTATTCAAACCTTTGTATGGTACTGATTAATGTATTCAAACCTTTTGTAATGACTTTTATTTTCGTTACAGAGACTCGAGATCCTCTGTCTTACATTTTGACATTTAGCATTTGGACATTCAGTAAAGTCTTATTCGTGTGATCAGTGATCAGGAGCGAGGACAGATGGAACATGAAATTAGTTTTCGGAAGGATGTGCTCCTGGCAGGTATATATGCCTGTTTCATGATTCTTTGTTTATGACTTATGTTTATTTGCTACACAGAATTGCTGTTTACAAGGCTATATATCCAAGCTTGGGAACTTTAACAGACTTAGTAGCGGCAATTGATCAAGTAACAACCATCTTTTTCAGTTTGCCTTAAATTTAATTATCATGTCAAAATTGAATAGCTTTGATTCGTTATAGTTGATCCCAATACTATTGAATTCAAATTGTAAACTCGTTTTTCCCCAACTCCAGAGGTTTTCAGTTTGCTGGCAAAACTAACACTAAAAGAAGGAAAATATTTGAGAAGAATATTTATATATAACTAACAATTGCAGGCAACATTGGATGGAGTTGACATCTTAACACTGTCCATCGGACCAGATGAACCACCAGATGATACACTCACTTTCTTAAGAATTTTCGAGATTTTTATGTTATCTGCACGAAAGGCTGGAGTTTTCGTGGTTCAAGTAGCTGGAAATCATGATCCAGACCTTTACTCTATTGTCTCCTATAGCCCTTGGGCGGTTGGTGTTGCAGCATCTTGCACCGACAGAAGCTACTTCTATAATCTGATTCTTGGAAATGGTTAGAGAATCATAGGTGTTGGATTATCATGTATGAAATGTGTTTTCCACATGTTAGAAGTTCTTTTTTACTACACTACATGATTTATCATGTACTACCTAACTTTTTACATACATATGCATGTTACAGTACTACCTAACTATGTTTTCCGAAGTGCTCACTTGTTTAGTTCTAATTGTGTCTTTTTTCCCTTTCTAAATATGTTGCGAGAAGAACTCTCTGCTGATATGGAGGAGAAAATGAACCAGAAACTGAAAACAATTCTGGAAAAAATAGCTAAAGAGAATCCCACATTGAAAATCAATGTTGAAGAATTATGTGATAATTCCGTCGAGGAGGGAGATAAGTCAGATGGAGAAGGTGGAGAAGGTGCAGAAGATGCAGATGCTTGACTTAGCGCCTCTTAGCGCATATTTATTTACTTTATGTCAAAGCTTTTGGTGGATGTATAAGTTAAACTAGAATTGTACTATGTTGTTTTATTTTGCATTTCATCTTTGGTTGTCTAATAGTTGGTACTGAATAGATTTGGTACCGTCTTTAGGTAGATGAAAATGTACCAAAGTACGCTTTTGGATTGGTTTGTATGAAATACCATATTAATGGTGGATTTCTATGTAAATGAAAAGGTCATGTCCAATTTTTCTTTTATAAAACCATTGTCATTGTTTCTAATAGTGTTGCCGTTTACCGTCATTTTCTTATTAAAAACATTGCTATTAGATAGAATTATGTTGCCATAGCCACCTGAAACGTTGCCATAACCTATGTATTGCAATACTAAAGAAGAAACAGAGATCAAGAATAGGTTGTTATATGCTATTGCAATGAATTTAAATTGTTGCTATAGACTGGAAAACGTTCCTATAAAAGACTATTGCAATGATATTAAGGCGTTGTTGTATGGTAGTAACTCATTGCTATAGGGGCCTACGCCAACCCAAGCAAAGTTAACGCCCAATTTTACCAAAAGAATTGCAATAGACTCTATGGCAACTGATTTAGGCCCTATAGTAACCATAATATGGAGTTGCTATAGCCAATCTATAGTGTAGTGGAAGTCGATCTACAGATACGACTGAGGATGTCATGTTTTATCTATGGATGCAGTTAAGGAGGTCATGGTCTATCTATGGATGCAGTCAAGAATGTCATGTATCATCTATGGATACAGTTATGGAATATTACTTCTACGGATATTCTGAGATTACCTTTCTACGGATAATTGACATACAATGGTAGTCTACGGATATGGAATTAATACGCCTACTGATGTTCATCTCATTCAACATGGAAAACAAATCTATGTAACGGAATCTTTTGAAGGTTTCTTTATTTAACAGGTTGAATGGAGGATAGTCTCAGAGATCATCATTACACACCCGTGACTAAAAGATGGTGAATAACGACACATAAGATGTATGGAATAGGGAGTCAAACTGTAAATATTCAAAGGCTCAAATTCCTACAAGTGAAATGTGAAGTCATCTATTGTCTTTTATGTCTTGATGGATAAATAAGAGTTAAGGCAGCTACCCAGAAGTTTACCTTCTAACTGAACACAAAGGAAAATCTTGACAAGCATGAAGACCTATTTGCAATACTCCATGTTCACTTATCTCAGCTGATAGTGACTTGACAGTCGGGTAACCAAAGAGAGGTCTCTTTCATGCAGATGTCACATGGGCTTGGAAGCTAGGTCAATTGCATGGACTTAGTAATTTTTGAAGAGAGCAGCACACTCAATCAGAAAGCACCATTTGGGATTATACAAGTTTATCTGTGATGCCAACCAAGGCATTTCCCGAATAGGATTGTTTCTGAGATGGGCATGTGATCAAGCAGAACCAAAAATGTAATATTTTATTATGTTGTAGGTTTTGTTTCTAACACACAGTCGATGTATATAAGACTGTGTGGAGTAGCATAGATAATGTATGTGAAGAGAGCACAAAGCGGAATGTAAAAACACTTAGGCTCTATTTCATCATCTGTGTAAGCAGCTGGAGTTTGTTGAAAAACAAAACCAGAGAATTCTTCAATATACACCTCAGGTGGGCTTTTTCCGAGAAACCCACCTGAAAAATTTAAAAAGTTTGCTTGTCTCCTGCATTTCTTTTTAACTCGAAGAATTCATTTATGTTCATGGCTTGACTCAAGTCTTAGTTAATTTACAAGCACATATGTTCATACTGTAAAAAGTTTGAAAAGTTTTGTAAAATTAACTAGATTGTATTCAACCCCCCCCCCCCCTTCTACAATCTAGGTTGCATTGTTCTGGGAATAACAAATACGTCTAATAATTCTTTTTACATTCACTCCAAGAATTATCGAGTACTTATAGATAGCCTAACATAACTCAAAAAATGATTTCATTGTTATACATTCTATCATTAATTTGGTATGAAAAACATTGAATTTACAATATCATTCACTACCACGTAGGGTGTAATTATCTAATTAAATTTAGTGTTAAAGATTTCAAAGTAGTGACATGTCCAGTACCTCTTTATCATTCACTTTAATCCATATTATTATTCAAAAAAATTTAAAATCTAAGATCAATGATGAATACATTGTAATGATAAAGAAAGATTTAACCTAAATCATCGAAATCATTGTCAATCAGGAAAGTATATTACACAAAATCATCAAAAGATTTTGATATATTGCATTCAAATCAGGCAAACCTAACCACATTCACATTCATTAAGTTTCGATTCTAAATAAAACTAATCAAAATCCATTACAAACAACAATGTTATATCAGGCATAAACATGAGGAACAAGTATGAACAAAAAGACTTTGTTTAATGGTGAAGATAATATCCATGAATCTGAAATCTAATTCAACACGGATTATATTTAAGAATGGATTTAATAAAAACATGTATGTATCCATGTTGCAATTCTTAACTGAAAATACCGAGTATGGATTAAAAACAATTGATAGTCACTCATAGATCATACCTCCTTTGCTTAGTTTTTGAAAATCTGGCTTTGAAATCAGAGATGCTCAGAATCTCGATCCAACTTAGAGACAATGTTGTCCGGAGGTTTAGTCTTTTGCATGTAAAAGATGATTTAGGAAATTGGAATGTATATGTGCTTATCGATGATAATATTGAAAATTGTGTATATTAATATAGATTTAGCTTCAATGTTTATTGATCTCTTTAATATTTAATAATGTACACATTATACTAGGAATGTAACTTTATTGTTATATTTAAATTGTTTTTAAATTTAATTCTAACATTCTTATTTCTATTTTTTGTTTTTATATTTAATTTGTTTGTGTATTTAAGTTTCGCAATATAGTTTATAAATATTATTTCTAAATTCTCAAAATATGTACTATATATAAGTGATCAATGGTGCACAACATAATAAATTCAATAATTTAGCAAAGCGCCTAGGATTATAGATTTAAATTTCAGGTGCACACCGTAATAAATATAATAATTTATATCTTAAAAGTGCAGTTTTGTTGGTTGTAAAGTAGGTACTTTTTAAAGATTTGTATAATAAGTCATCATACATGTAACATTACTATAAAAAAATTTCCTACTAATCTCACAATCATAAGTGTTAATATATTATCAATATCAAATAGCGTCAAAGATGGTGAAGTATTAAATTTCTACTATAACTATTGGGACTGCATTAAAATACGCTAAAAGTTTTATTTTTATAGGTTTATAATATAAAATAACATTTGACGCTAAAAGCTATCAATATATTATCATACGGGGGACAAGTTGATGTTATTTTGACATTTCAATATAATTAATTTTATTGGATAACAACATGTTTATATAATAAGAATTATAATGATGGTGTTAGATTGTTTAAAAGTGGATTTTTAGAGTATGAAAGAAATAATGTGAACATTGGAAATTGTTTACTTTGTCAATCTAAGATATTGAAAGATATGGCGTGCATGGATTGCTTACAATGTCATAATTATAATGTCATTAATTTCACACCTTCCAATTTTCCACTAATTTATCCCTTAATTCTTTTAATTAATATCTCTATAACTTTGTATATCCCTGTATAAGTCCATTGTCTACAGGCGTCTGTCTATATTCTTTTAACTTTCAACTACATATCTATCCAAAAAACTCAATCTCCTTTACAATACCTAAACTTCTACTTAGCATCACACAAAAATGGAAAATCCAGCGATCCTACATGCAGAACTCGATATTGTAAGCATGATATTTTCATACATTATCGTGGATTTAGATCAGTTCAACACCTTTTCAAAACTATTAATTGTGTGGGAACGAGAAAAACCCTCAGATGTCATCAAATTTGTTCTTGAAATGCTTAACTGGGATAAACTATACCAAATACACCAGCATCCAATGGAAGTTACCCGTGATCAGTTCCACGGATTCATCACTTATGCGGTTAGACACTGGGTTACTCAGGCAATGTTCTACAATTCATCACAGAAACTATTTCTGAGGGAAAACATTCAACACCATCTCGGAGTGCTAAAATCTCTTGCTGGTAATCACTTCCCATCTTCTATTTCTTACTTATTCTTCAAAGCAATTTTTAGACCTTTCGAAATTCTTGAAACTGTGGGACAAATGTCAAATATTATCAATCAAAAACATCTTAGAGGGAAAATGGTAGAGATTATGTGTTTGCTTGAAGAGATGTATATTAGGTTGTTTGAAATGGACTATATGCTGCCCGTTTACAAATTCTGTTCAAATGCGAGAAATCCCAATCCAATATATCAGCTTGATGGAGAACCATTTGCTGAAGAATTATGGTGCTCACTATGTGACAAGGCAGTGGAGGAAAATGAGATCAAGGAATTTGAAAAATATGAAAAAACTATCCAACTGAAGCACATTTGGAATTCCCGTTGTGATCATTGCAGTCTGCATCTTATTTTGTTCAAAGTTTTACTTGTGCAATACCTTATTGAAGTTGTTAATCTTTTTACTTATGTTAATGACCATTTGGACCATATTTGCATTCGTTCAGTTATGTGATTTTCATTCAAATTTGAGCTTATGAAAAATGTTTTATCTGGTTACAAGATAGTATATTGCATCAGGTTTCATCATTGAAGATATTTGATATTTGATATTATGTAGTTTCACTGCATCAGAAAGATAATGTACATTCACAACATTACATTCACAATGGAACTCACAAACATTGCTTTAATAGAAATTGTAATAGGAAGCACATATGCCAGATTGGTATCACACTACACAGGAAAATAGAATTAAACCTAAAATAGGTTAACTAATGTAATGTGAAAAACATTACAATTTAGGAAAACTTGATATATCTACATCTGGCACAACCATTACTAATTTGATCTACATATTACAACTGAAATCCCTGATTCAAGCACGTAGCATTGCGCTCTGTTCATCCATCTCCTCCGCTTTTGTTTTCCTAAATTTTTAATCTTCACATTCCACTGTTCTTCAAAACTATTGAATGTGTTTATCATATCATCCATGTTTTCTTTAAATTTGTCTACATGGCTTTGCAGTGAAGTACATGAATCATCAAAGAATTTCCTGGCATTTTCTGCTTAACAAGGAGAAAGTTGAGAGTTTTTACCCGATGATTCCCCAAAAGTTTTTTGTTTCTTTGCTTTTAGAGCATCCATCATATCCCTGCAAAAATCAGTATATATACGTTGCTTTATATAGACCCGATTAGCGGTTGTCTTGCTTCAGAGTTAAAGAACGTACTAATAAAAACATTGCTTCGGATAAAATATAATAAGCTACATGTTCTGGAAAGAAAACATTTACCCGTATTGAACCTCAAGCCCAACGGGTACTACGGACCTTCTGCCATCCATTGCAGCAAAGCCGTTTCATGAGCGGGGGGGCTAAACACAGTTCTTTGAATCAAACGTTGAATGAAATCGATTCTCTTTTTATAAAAAAAAATAGAAATCAGATAGGATAACTGGATGGAGAGCGAATATTTCAGATTTTCTGTCTTCCATGCTCTTGAAAAACATTTGAAAACTCATATTTGTTGCATGTAGTTCATCATTCAACTCTACAGACCCAAGAGTTAACTGATTCATATCATTCACCAACATGTTCTTCATGTCTGAAAACATCTTTCTCTTTGCATGTCTTGAAGTCATTGTGTGTTATGTATATGTATAATCTGCAAGTATCCAGTAAATTCAAGTTTAAAGGTCACATATTTATTTATAGATAGATAAATATAGTTAACATGTAGTGGTGTTTAGATCTCAATGTGGTGTTAAGATTGTGTTGTAGGTGCAAAAATAGAATATATGTTTAAATAAAAACAGCCCATTGTCACACTAAATTTTAAATTAGAAATTTTAGACGGTTGTATTCTTTAATTAAGTCTTTAAATTTTAACAGAAACATCTTCTGGTATACCAATTATACAAAAGCTATTTATTTAAACAGCTTCTGATATACCCGTCTATAAAAAATATTTACATTATTTTAAAAAATTCAAAAATGGATATAAATTGAATTATTATATCTTAAAACCCGTGTGATGCATTTTGTTTAATTTAGTATGAACAAATAAAAAAGAAAACATGTTTAGTTGACAAATATAATTACCCGTGAAAATTTTCAAAATTATGGAGCTTAGCTGAAAAGGATAATTGATTATAAATAGGTTTTATTATTTAAAAATTGTGTTTTATAGATATATAAGTGTAATTAAGTAAAATCAGAAATTTTAAAAAATTAAGTAAACAAAGAATTCATCATATAATAATATTTTTATTAAATTAGCCATTATAGAATACTACATACTTGTCACATAAATTATGGCAACAACATGGAGATACAGCTAACAAACATCAAAATATCATGCATTTATTGAGAAAACTAACTGTCTATATGCCGCTTTCATGTATTTGATGCAATGTGATAAACATATACATTAACTACAACTCATCATATTCTCCAATACTTAACTTGACATTGTTCTTGATTGTCCACTTTCTCATCAAACATTTTCCCTTAATCACACCATATATTACCATCCTACTCATATCTTTTCTATTAATCATAACAATGGTGAATGATAATATACTCAGCCTTCCATCAGATGAGATGAGCTTGATCTTCAATTTCATTATATTTCGTATTCGTGATTTCAATACCTTATCAAAAATCCTTATGGCTTGGGTAACTAAGCAAACAACACATAAAATCAAGGATGTCCTTGAAAAGCTGGATTGGGATTCACTATACAAATTTCATTGGCACGATTATGAAGCAACATGTTACCAGTTCAGTGGATTTATTTGTTTTGCTGTTAAGAACAAAGTTGAACAAGCTATGTTCTACAATTCAGTTGATAATATTTTCAGGAGGCGTGACGTTCAACACCACCTTAATGTTTTATCCCATCTTGCAGGTAATCATTTTTCATCTTCATTCTGCTTTTTGTTCTTTAAAGCAATATACAGACCTTTCGATGTAATGAAGACATCTGAAGAAATGTATTCCTTTTCAAACCTTTCCATATGAGAAATAACCTGCTACAACTGATGAGGTTACTCGAAGATAGATATTCTTACATATCTGTTAGGTCCTGATAAGTTTGTAGAAGGGGGGTTGAATACAAACTATACCGTTTTATCGAATTTGTCCTTTAAAAGATATAACTGTTTAGAACAAATTAGTGCGGAATAAAAACTGAAACAATATTCAAGTTAAATAGAAACTCTATTAAACTTGAGGGGTGTTACAATTCAGTGCACAGATTACAAGGTTCTTGTTAAAACAAATCTAGAATAAATTCGACATGAATTTATCTATATTTGTAATAAAAAGATCGAATACTAAAAAGTAGTTCGATAGTAATTCTAGGGATTATGATCCGCTAGATTGTCAAAGCAATACAAGTAATTGAATTCTAGTGGATTGGATATAACTTTGCTTGCTAGAATTTATTACAAGAAATGTATTGAATGCTTCTGGTTGGCTCGAGTTAAATGGCAGAAGAAACGAGATGATATGCTTTTTCTTTCTGTTTCTGTCTTGTTAATGAACTACTTGTTTTGATTACAAATGACTTGTATTAATACAAGTCAAAAGGAATCATTTCCACGCGCCAGAAACAATCAACTGCATTTCATTTGATTTATACTAGCAGTACTTACCAATTATACCTGGTAGTACTATCGGTAGGACTATCAGTTAGAACTGGTAGTACTATCGGTAGTACTAACACAGATAGTACTACTAGTACAAATCTGATAGTACTACTAGTATAAATAGAATTAGGATAAAACAGATTTAATAAATTCTACATTTAATTGATTTAACAAATGAATTAATTCTATTAGAATTAATTCACTGATTAAATAAATTAAATAAATGACTCAAATAATAGAATTAATTCACTGATTAAATAAATTAAATAAATGACTCAAATAAATTTATAAATAAATTAATTCTGGAGAATTAATTTATATATTAAATTACTTAAGAACTAGATTGATTAATTTAATATATGAATTAATTCTGAAAGAATTAATTCATAGATTAAATTAATTATCTTATAGAATAAAATTAAAAGAGAATTAAACTAATTCTTAGAACCACTAAAATTGATGACGAACTTCCACTGGCTGACGTTGACACTTCATGTACTGTCTGGTTCATGAGCGACAAACTTTAATGGTTGTTCTTCACACTTGACTTTAAGCTGTGATTCTTTTCTCCTTCTAGTTAAACAAGGACTGTAACCTGTACTTTTCTCCGTCACACTTCTGAAATCTCTGTCACTTTAAATAGATCCACTTTCTTGAATACTTCACTGAGGCTTGATCAAATAAATGAACTTCTTCCAGTGTAGAATAACTTCAAGTCTGTAGATGACTTTAATCTTCATTCTTTGACAGATTTAATCTTCTGAGATTCCTGTGACATCTGTATTTATTATTTACTTATTACATCTTAATTAAAGTTGAGTAGAATCCTCGGTGTTTACAAATAGGCCTAGACATATGCCTTTCAATCTCCCCCTATTTGTTTGTTAGACAATAACAACCAAATACTCTAGAGGATAACTCAACTAAAACAAGAAAAGATAAGACTTTTAAGAGCCAAGCAAATAATAAAAAGTTCTGGATTAAATATAACAATTTCCAGATTCAAACAATAAAGATAAATACAAGATAGATGTTCCTCTAGCCTGAACAAATGATAAATTTCCCTATCTTGATTTACCTAGCTCTAAACAAATAACATTTACAAATTGAGCTAACTACATCATGCCTTTAGTCTCTAATTTCACCTTCTTCAGCTTCTTGCAAGGTGACTAGAAGATCTTTTTCAAGGACACGATCACTTTCAGAAACCACACCACTTGGCATTACTGGTTGAGTGGTGATCTTCTTCAATCTATTCTTCATCGGAGCATATCTTGGAATTTTCTCCGTGCAGTAGTCTGAAATCATATCAGCAACTTCAGACTTCTCTACAGAAGCAAACCCAGAAGTTCTAAGAAGATTCTCCAACTTCACCAGTTGCATAGCAGTCTGTAGCTTCATGGAATCAGGATCCAGCCTTACAGTCTCCAAAGTTGTACCTCTGTAAATTTTGACTTCATAAGGAAAATGTACAACTTGAGGGCTGGCCTTCATAGCAGAATCTCTCAGCCGGTCATACAGAAGC
The DNA here is from genome assembly GCA_030848705.1 of Heracleum sosnowskyi. Classification (NCBI taxonomy): domain Eukaryota; kingdom Viridiplantae; phylum Streptophyta; class Magnoliopsida; order Apiales; family Apiaceae; genus Heracleum; species Heracleum sosnowskyi. Next base: position 107,501,234 of record CM061240.1, on the reverse strand, counting down.
TCGTTCAAGCAAGAAGATCTCTTTACTTTACTCATCAGAATCCACAATTCAGAGAGAGATCTTCTTTGAAGTAGTTCAAGAGAAATAGTGAATGACCCTTCAAGAGCACTTGAGACATAGATGAAAAGTTCCTGCCTCACTTGATCAAATGCAGACGTAATCCTTAATATATCTTGCTTCAATGCCTTCATATATAATGAGTTGTCTAGATTAACAATTCTGATCTTCTCAAGCAGCTTCAGAAAAGTAGCATCATTGTTTGTGCCTCTCTGAGGGATATCAAACATCTCCCTTGCCTTATCCCATTTGACTCATTGCTTCATCCTAACATCCAATCTCCTTTCTTTGACATGAATACTATGAAGACGTTGTTTGTCTTCATGTTCAGCCTTTTGAATTTTCAGCTTTTGAGAAATGATGTTAGAGACCTTGGCATTTTCATCCTCCTTTCTTCTCAACTCTGCCTGTTGTTTCTTCAACTCCTTCTCAAACAAAGGGTCAGGTGTGTATAGATCAGCTTCATCTTCCCAATCATCAAAGTTGGCTGCCTCCTCAACCTCCTCCTCACCAAAAGCTTCTTCAGGTATGGTCTTCCTCAGATCACCAGATGTGTCAAATTGGAAGTCATCCTGTTCACCGTGGTAGTAGTAGGCATCATCAAAAGCAGACTCCTCCATTGATTGTTTACCTTTCCCCTTATCCTTTCCAGAAGCTCCTCCAGCTTCTTTGTCTTCTGCTTTCTTCTCCTTCTCCCCCTTAGTTGAGGAATCCTCTACAGTTTGAGCTGTGGAAGCCCAAGGATTCACCTCAGATGTTCTCCTTATCTCTCCTCTTTCTCTTCCATCTCCTCCTTCATCATCATCATCATCCTCATCATCATCTCCCTCAAAGAATGTTCTTTGCTCTTCAGTAGGTTGATGTGATTCCTTGATCATATTATACAAGTGCTTCATACCTTCATTCAGATGCTCCATTCCTCCTTCTATCCTGAAAATCCTTTCTTCATTAAACTTTTGATTTTCATCAGCTGTTTGCAGAATAAAGTCCACCTTGGTAGAAATGGCAGCAATCTCCTTGACACTTTCTGAAATTTGAGCATTTGAGATGGTTAATTCAGAAATGTCCGAAACCACTAGTACTTGAGATTGTTGGATGGAATTCAGCTTCGGGACCAGAGTATTATTCAATCCTTCGAGGTCATCTTTCACAGTACCCAGCTGATTTGATACAGAGGTGGTAGATTGAGAGACCACTTGTGCTTTTATAATTTCCTTCTCAGCCTGGGTTTCTTGCAGTTGTTTCTGTAGAGCAGCTATCTGAGCTAACAAAGAAGCAGTGTTTGTGTCAGTGTGTGCACTCACTTCAATTTCTCTCAGTGGTGTTTCACTCAACTCGCGTGCTTGTGTATCACTCTCTGTTTGATTTTGATCTCTAATCACTAGCTGTCTTTCCAAGTTATCAGATTGAGTACCTGCAATAGAAATCACCCTAGCCCCTTCAAGAGAGGTCAGTGGTGGTGCAATGGGAGTTCGCAAATCCCGTTCCCTGAATGAGTCTGTCAAAATATTTGACATTGTATACTGAATTTCTTCAGGGACAAACTCATCAGGTTGCCTTTCACTTTCTCCAGTAAAAACTGCAAGTGAAAAATCCCTTAAGGGAGCCAGAGATGTTCCCTCTGGGAGTGGAGAAAATGATTCTATTATAGGTGGCAAAGAATTAGATTTTCCCTCTGATGCCTGTGAAGGCACTTCTACCGTGACAATGGTAGGCACTGTTTCAGACCCTAAGTGCTCTCCTAACAACGTGTCCTGAGTTTCTTCTATTTGGATGTCTTCTCCCATTGTGAGTAATGGGAGAGTGCTTGACTCATTACAGGTTGCCAGGGCCTGATGGCGAATTTCAATAGATTCATCCTGTTGAGAGGATGTCTCCAGAGACTGTTCAATGGCCATTTCAAAGTCCATATCCTGTTGGGAGGACATGGATGGGCTTACAGATGTCTCTCTATAGGTTTTCCTTTTCTTTAGTGGTGGAGACAGAGCTGTGGGTGCACTCAGTGTTTGTTCACTACTTGACCTTTGTCTTATTAAAGAAGCAGTTTCAGGTTGAGAGGTTAAAGGATTAGACACAGTGTTTGGCTCTCTGACCTGGGTTAGAGATTGTGGTTCAACAACCTCTTGGTCTGTCCTATCAACCACTTGGGCTTCAGCAAAGGTGCCAGATGATCCAGAGATAGGATGTATTACCTGTATTGGCAGTTCCTCTGAAGTTCCAACTGCAATGACTAGTTGTTGATCAGGAACAAAGGGTTCAAAAGTAGGAAGGTTAATGAAATGAGCCATGAATGGACTTACAACCACTGGTGTCATATTCCATTTAATAGAAGTATGGAGTCTTTGATAGAATTTACTATTAGTAGAAGGAGAATTAACAGATAAAGCATTTGAAAACAACTCCTTGTGAGCATTAGATAGCACATGATTGATTAAAATAATGAGAAATCGAGGATAGAAACACCTGACTTTCCTACCACTATCATGATCAATCCTGGCATTGGATACTCTTCTAACTATAAGACTCCAGATTAGATGACCAATGTTAAGTCTAACATTAAACACAATAGCATAAGCAATGTACTGCAACAAAGATGGAATATGAGGAAAATTACTCTTAGTACAATTGCTGAAAACCTTAGCTAAAGTATCAAATAAGATATCCCATTCACAGACTAAATTAGCTTTACTGAGTTTGGGTAACTCCAAAGGACCTTGATAATGAATTCGGTTGAAAAACTGGATTAATTCAATATCAGAAGGAGTCCTATCAAAGTTGTCCCTAGGAAGTTGAAAAACTTCATAAAACAAATCCTTAGTAATGGTGTACTGTGTGTGCTCAATAGTGAAAGATATAGAATTTAAATTCTCAGAAATCACAGCAGTAGAACACAATAATCTAAGTGGTTCAATCTTTAAATCAGCAGATAAACATATAGCACGACTCACACAACACTGCGAATTTAAAAACTGAATCCAAGGTCGAAAACGATCAATCGGGCATTTCAACGGATCAAAATATCCAATATAATTGTTTTTAACAACCTCAAAATTTTGAGCCATAATTTACTAATAAAGAATTAACACAAAAAATCAAAAACTCAAATAATTATGAATAATTCGAATTTAAGGATTTTAAAATTAATTAAAAATTAATTAAAAATTAATTAAAAATCCAAATTTTCAAAGTTCTCCAAAAATTACCAAATTTTAGTATGTTAATCCTTGACACAAACCACACACACTGCTATTTTTAGAATTCAAAAACACTTATTAAAACCCTAAAAACGAATCACAAAACCCTTTGAAATTCAAAAACTCGAAAAATTAAAACTCAATGAAACTTGGATTTTAAGTACTCGAATTAATGGGCTTGAGAAGATCTGTTCAGTGATGGTCTTAGAATTTAAAACAAGCAAGAAACGAATCCAGAATCGGAAAATGAAATGGACAGCAATTCGTTACTTGAAGAATAAAAAGAGATAATAAATAAAAACAGTTAAGTTAACACTTGAACTGGAAGGACTCAGTAAAAATAAAAAAAAACGAATATGTATGTATATATATATATGCTGATAGTACTATGGTAAAAGTAAAACCAGTAGTACTATCAGTAGATAATAAAACACGGTAGTACTAAGAAAATAAAAAGAAAAGAAATAAAAGGAAATGAAAAAAGCGGTAGTACTATGAACAGAAAAAAATGACTTAGCAGTACTATTAAAAGACTACGGTAGTACTAAGAATAAAAAAGAAAAATAAATAAAAATAAAAATAAATAAAAAACTAGCAGTACTAATAAAAGAACTGGTAGTACTATCCTTAGATAGTCCTACCGATAGTACTACTAGTTCAAAACTAGTAATACTAAACGGAAATCAGAAAAAAATAGAAAAACTGTTCTAAATAAAAAGAAAATGCTAAAAATTACTGAAACTTTACAGAAAATGAATAAAAAAACATGAAAAATTTATACAAATCTAGAAAAATTCACAGAAAAATCCATAAATCCTAGAAAAATATGCAGAAAATTATAGAAATGCCTAAAATTAATATAAACTTGCAGAAATATTTAAACAACAATATTTACAATCTGAAAAATATCTAAATAATTCTAAATAAATATATTTTCAATAAAAATACATTTCTCCACTTAAAAAATATGAGAAAAATATTTTTAAAGAAAATAAATTATTCAGAACCATTTAAATCAACAAGCATGCAATTATTAAGTGAGAATTGGCAGTAAATATTAGTTAAATGACAAGAGAAAATGAATTTTGAAAAAACAAACCTAACAGAGATATTGTCAATCACTAAGACTGTTTAACATACCCAATTTACCAACTAACTTGATAAATGTGGATTCGTCAACAGATTTAGTGAATATATCTGCAGTCTGTTCTTCTGTGGGTACAAAATGTAACTCCACATTTCCATTCATGACATGCTCTCTGATAAAATGATACCTGATATCAATGTGCTTTGTTCTCGAGTGCTGCACAGGGTTGTTGGAGATTGCTATGGCACTTGTATTATCACAAAATATGGGAATTTTGTCTAATGCAAAGCCATAGTCCTTTAATTGATTCCGTATCCATAAGATCTGAGCAAAACAGCTTCCAGCAGCAATATATTCAGCTTCTGCTGTTGAATTGGAACCTGTTTGCTGTTTCTTGCTATACCAGGAAATCAACCTACCTCCTAGGAATTGACAACTCCCAGAGGTACTCTTTCTATCCACAACACTACCTGCATAATCAGAATCTGTATATTCAACAAGATTAAAACCAGAATCTTTAGGGTACCAGATACCTAGATTAGGTGTACCCTTAAGATATCTCAAGATTCTTTTCACAGCAACGAGATGTACATCTCTAGGGTCCGCTTGGAACCTTGCACACAAGCATGTAGCATACATAATATCTGGTCTACTAGCAGTAAGATAGAGTAAGGAGCCAATCATACCTCTGTAGCTTGTAACATCTACCTTGATAGATTTGTCAGAAGCTCCAAGTTTGATGGCTGTTGAAGATGGAGTCCTTGCTGATGCTGAATCCTCCATGTGATACTTCTTGAGGAGTTCCTTGAGATACTTGGATTGACAAATAAATATACCATTTGACCTTTGACTTACTTGTAATCCAAGAAAGAACTTCAGCTCACCCATCATACTCATTTCAAACTTACTCTGCATTAGCTCAGCAAATCTCTTACAGAGATTATCATTAGTAGACCCAAATATGATGTCATCCACATAGACTTGGACTAATATCATATCACTTTTGTGTTTCTTTGAAAAAAGAGTTTTGTCTATGATACCTCTAACAAAACCATTTTCTAAAAGAAAACCAGAGAGAGTGTCATACCATTTTCTTGGGGCTTGTTTGAGACCATAGATAGCCTTGAAGAGAAAGTACACAAAGTCCAGCAGCTCCTGATTTTCAAAGCCAGGGGGCTGTTCCACATACATTTCTTCATCAAGTTCACCATTCAGGAATGCACTCTTAACATCCATTTGATAGACTTTAAAATTGGAATAAGCCGCAAATGCTAAGAACATCCTGATGGCCTCAAGTCTAGTCACTGGTGCATAAGTTTCATCATAATCAATGCCTTCAGCTTGTGAATACCCTTGTGCAACCAGTCTTGCCTTTTTCCTTGTAACAATGCCATCCTCATCTAGCTTGTTCCTGTATACCCATCTAGTACCAACTACTTTCTTGTTCTTTGGTCTGGGTACCAGCTTCCAGACTTGCTGTTGTTCAAACTGATTGAGTTCATCTTGCATAGCAATCACCCAATCTGGATCAGTCAGTGCTTCCTCAGTTTTCTTTGGCTCCATTTTAGATAGAAATGCTGAGAAATGACATTCATTCTGAGTAGCACGTCTAGTTTTAACTCCAACATCTGGATCACCAATGATCAGCTCAAAAGGATGAGCTCTATTCCAAACAGTCTGTCTTGGAAGATTTGATCTTGATGATTCGCCTTGAAATTCACTTTGATGTTGTGAGTGACTAGTTGATCCTTCATTTGCTCCCCCTGAGTTGTTGCTTGATTGCCTTGATGATTCTTTTCCAGTGTTGGTGGTATCTCCATTGTTACCGGTGTTTCCACCACCATCACCATGATCATTATCATCATTGTTATTATCATCACCAGCAATAACTTCAGGTGGGGCTCCATCATCTGATTCTGAGTCTAGAAAGTTATCAAACTTCAGCTTTTCAGATGAGTCTTCTTTTTGGATATTGGGGAACTTAGTGTCATCAAAAGTAACATTGACACTTTCCTTTACTGTGTGACTGCCAACCAAGTAGACCCTGTAAGATCTTCTGGAGTAACCAACAAAAATAGCTTCTTGTGCCTTTGCATCAAACTTGCCACGTTTCACATTGTCATCTATAAGCACAAAGCATTTTGCTCCAAATACATGAAAGTACTTGACAGTTGGTTTCTTGTTGTTCATGATCTCATAAGGAGTCTTCATTAAGTCCTTGTTGATTAAAGTTCGATTCTGAGTATAACAAGCTGTATTCGCTGCTTCAGCCCAAAAGTACGTTGGAAGTTTGGACTCACTTAGCATAGTCCTAGCTGCTTCAATCAATGTATGATTCTTTCTTTCCACTACTCCATTTTGTTGAGGAGTTCTAGGGGCAGAATACTGTCTTGTTATTCCTTTATCAACACAAAAGTCATTTAGAATGGCATTCTTGAATTCAGTACCATTATCTGACCTTATGGCTCTAACAGGGAATCTAGAATCCAGCTCAATCAACTTTATGTGGCCAATCACCAGGAATTGGGTCTCATCTTTGGAATGTAGGAATAAAACCCATGTATATTTTGAATAGTCATCAACAATCACAAGTGCATATTGTTTCTTTGACATGGACATCACATTAACTGGACCAAACAAATCCATGTGCAGTAGCTGAAGAGGTTCAGTTATTGATGATGTATCAGTGCCCTTGTGAGAAGCTTTCTTTGACTTTCCTTTCTGACAAGCCTCACACAGTCCTTCTTGTGTAAATTCCATCTGAGGCAAACCTCTAACTAATTCCTTCTTGACTAAAGAGTTCATAGTTTTGAAGTTAAGGTGAGACATCTTCTTGTGCCATAGCCAACTATCATCTGATGAAGCTTTAGCATAAAAACAATTAACTTCATCTTTGAATCCCGAGTTCAGATCAGCTATGAACAAGTCACTTTTCCTTACTCCTTGAAGAACAGGCTTTCCATTCTTCTTGTGAAGGATCTGACACTTCTCTCTTTCAAAGGAAACAGCATATCCTCTGTCACAGAACTGACTGATGCTGAGAAGATTGAACGTCAGACCTTCCACAAATGAAACATCTTCAATGATAACATTTCCGTACTTCAAACAGCCATATCCTTTCGTAATACCCTTGCTGTTATCTCCAAAGGTTACTACTGGGCCAGCTTTCTCAACCAAATCTGATAGCAGGGCTCTATCTCCGGTCATATGCCTTGAACAGCCACTGTCAAGAACCCATATAACACGGCTTACCTGTTTAACTCCCTGCAATACCAGATTGATTAGTCCTTCCTCGGAACCCACACTTGATTGGGTCCGGCATACTTAAAGAATTGGCCTTTGTCAGGCAAAACAACATTTTTAACTAAAACTACTTCAACCTCTTTCACATAAGAGCGTTTCCATTTATAGCCAGCCTTAACACATTTCTGAGTAGGCTTAGGGATAAATGAATCCACTCTAGTCTGAGGAGGACTAGTAGTCTTTGCTTTAACATGCTTCTTATTATTAACATGTTGACGTGGAGCAGTCTTATCACTAGATACATGCTTTTTATTAAAGAAAGCATACATAACATTAAAAGCACAAGACATGCAATTACTCACACCACATGCTTTATGAGAAGAATTAACAGCAGGCATGTTAGTTCTACAGTTGTTTTGATCCAACTTATGGATATCTGATTTAGTCTTTTTAGTTGTAGCAACTTTGACTGGAATATCATATATACACTTTTTGGATTGTTCAACTTCCAAATCAATATCTTCTTCACGAATCTCCTCTGCAATGATGATAGAGTCTTCATTCAGAGGTTCTGCTTCGGACTCCTTACAGAAGGGTGTTTCAATACCCTTAAGCACATATGGAACACCCCTTCCTTCAGATCTGACTCTACAAGGGGAATTTATTCCAAGCAATCCAATGGCCTTATTATAATCATAACCTATACTGACATGATTACCAACAGCTTGTTTATTGAGAATCTCTTTAGCCGTCTTACAAGAGCTAAAATAGGCATTAGCTTTAGTCTTCAGCTCACTAATCTCTTTCTTAAGAATGGTTTCCAGTTGAATATGACATTTAACCCTATTCTCAAGAAAAGCTATTTTCTCAACAAGTTCATCCTGATTAACATGCACTAGTTTTAATTCTTTTATCTCATTTTCAAGATTTGTGTTTAAAAGAATTATTCTATCATTTTCAGTGCGTGCACATTCTAAGGTGCCACCAAGATGACGAATCATTTCAGTATCAGTAAACTTTACCTCTGACATGTGTGCGGATGAAGTGCTTGCCTCTTTAGCCACTAAAGCAAGGTTCCCAATCTCACCTGCTTCTTCATCACTGTCAGTGTCATCCCAACTCTTTCCTTCAGCAACATAAGCTTTCCCAATCTTGTTCTTCTTGCTAGAATCAAATGTGTTTCTAGTCACTTGCTTTGGCTTTCTGCATTCAGTAGCAAAGTGACCCAACTCATTGCAATTGTAGCATCTGATTGTGCTCATTTCCACAGTTCCAGTTTTGTAGCCACCCCTTGAGCCACTTGAAGAGGAAGATCCACCTCTCTGAAATCTGGGCCTGAACTTAAGATTGGGATTCCTCTTGAATCTGAACTTCCCAAACTTCCTGACTATTAAAGCCAAATCACCATCCTCCAGCTAATCAAGTTCTTCTAAAGAATAGAAGTCACCACCAGATTGATCAATGGATGTTAATCCATATTCAGCATCAATAACATTCATGTTAGAACTGGAAGGTTGAACAGCCTTCACTTCCAGTTTCTGTGGGACTTCAGCAGCCAGTGTAGTAGAAGTACTAACAATCTTCCCAGTTCCATACAGCTCCCTTTGTTGAATCTGCTCCAGCTCATAGGTCTTCAGAACACCATACAATCTCTCCAAAGCAATCTCATTCATATCTCTTGCTTCTCTAATGGCAGAAATTTTGTGCTCCAAATGAGGTGGAAGTGTAAGAAGGAACTTCTTGTTAATCTCCTTGTTGGTGTAGTGCTTCCCATTGAGATTCAGATCATTGATTAATTTGTTATATCTCTCAAAAACCTGAGAGATACCTTCACCAGGGTTTGATCTGAAATGCTCATATTGTGAGGTGAGAATTTCCAGCATATTCTCCCTAACTTCCTCTGTCCCCTCATTGATTATCTCTATAGTTGCCCAAATGTGTTTAGCAGTATCACAGTTGAGGACATGATTATGCATGATTGGATCAAGACAATCAATAAGGATCAACTGAAGACAAGAATCCAAGGTAACATCCTCTTTCTCATCAGGAGTGTAATCCTTGGCATCTTTAGGGTACATTCTAGCAGCCCTAGAAGGGGGGTTGAATACAAACTATATCGTTTTATCGAATTTGTCCTTTAAAAGATATAACTGTTTAGAACAAATTAGTGCGGAATAAAAACTGAAACAATATTCAAGTTAAATAGAAACTCTATTAAACTTGAGGGGTGTTACAATTCAGTGCACAGATTACAAGGTTCTTGTTAAAACAAATCTAGAATAAATTCGACATGAATTTATCTATATTTGTAATAAAAAGATCGAATACTAAAAAGTAGTTCGATAGTAATTCTAGGGATTATGATCCGCTAGATTGTCAAAGCAATACAAGTAATTGAATTCTAGTGGATTGGATATAACTTTGCTTGCTAGAATTTATTACAAGAAATGTATTGAATGCTTCTGGTTGGCTCGAGTTAAATGGCAGAAGAAAAGAGATGATATGCTTTTTCTTTCTGTTTCTGTCTTGTTAATGAACTACTTGTTTTGATTACAAATGACTTGTATTAATACAAGTCAAAAGGAATCATTTCCACGCGCCAGAAACAATCAACTGCATTTCATTTGATTTATACTAGCAGTACTTACTGATTATACCTGGTAGTACTATCGGTAGGACTATCAGTTAGAACTGGTAGTACTATCGGTAGTACTAACACAGATAGTACTACTAGTACAAATCTGATAGTACTACTAGTATAAATAGAATTAGGATAAAACAGATTTAATAAATTCTACATTTAATTGATTTAACAAATGAATTAATTCTATTAGAATTAATTCACTGATTAAATAAATTAAATAAATGACTCAAATAAATTTATAAATAAATTAATTCTGGAGAATTAATTTATATATTAAATTACTTAAGAACTAGATTGATTAATTTAATATATGAATTAATTCTGAAAGAATTAATTCATAGATTAAATTAATTATCTTATAGAATAAAATTAAAAGAGAATTAAACTAATTCTTAGAACCACTAAAATTGATGACGAACTTCCACTGGCTGACGTTGACACTCCATGTACTGTCTGGTTCATGAGCGACAAACTTTAATGGTTGTTCTTCACACTTGACTTTAAGCTGTGATTCTTTTCTCCTTCTAGTTAAACAAGGACTGTAACCTGTACTTTTCTCCGTCACACTTCTGAAATCTCTGTCACTTTAAATAGATCCACTTTCTTGAATACTTCACTGAGGCTTGATCAAATAAATGAACTTCTTCCAGTGTATAATAACTTCAAGTCTGTAGATGACTTTAATCTTCATTCTTTGACAGATTTAATCTTCTGAGATTCCTGTGACATCTGTATTTATTATTTACTTATTACATCTTAATTAAAGTTGAGTAGAATCCTCGGTGTTTACAAATAGGCCTAGACATATGCCTTTCAATATCCGATAAACAAAAACTTCTGTCAATTTATAAATTCTGCCCAAATGCCAGAAATCCTGACCCAATGTACCAGATAGAGGGTCTTCCTTACCCAGACGAGCTATGGGACGCGTTCTGTGATAAGACCGTTGATGGAAACTATCAACATGATGGAGAAATTTGGGGCAAATAGCTAAATATGAAGCATTTGTGGGAAACCAAATGTGTGCATTGCAAATTGTAGCTTATTCTTTTCAAGATACTACTTTCTTCCGTTCAAGATATCGAATATTATGATTGGTAGGATTTAGTTATTATGTTTTTCAAATCTTAGAATCATTTCAATGTTTTATTCATGTCATCAAAGGATTTAATGACTTTAATCCTACAATTTCTGATTTTTCATTTGTTTAAATTTCATTCAGATGTTTTATGTTTCGTATTAACAAAAATTAAGTACGACCTCAACATTACTTTGAGATGGACGTATAATATTATTACTCTGAGAATGACGTAATTAAGTACGACCTCAACTTTACTTTGAGATGGACGTATAATATTATTACTCTGAGAAGGACGTAATTAAGTACGACCTCAACATTACTTTGAAAGGGACGTATAATATTGTTACTGTGAGAATGACGTGTGATATTGTTACTTTGAGGTGAACGTTACAATTGCACGGACGTGTAATATTGTTAGTATGTTTGTCAAAGAGAACGATATCAATGCCATAATATATATCATAATATAGGTATAATATAACAAATCACTTATATAAATTCAAGATATAAAATTAGAAATTCAATAAATAAATAACAAGTATTAAATTAAAACAAATATCATTATGTATGCAAAGCACGGGCATATTACTAGTCTTATAAATAATCCAATGCTAAACACCATGGGACTTATGTATTTTTTTAATTTTTTACTCAAGTGTATCATATACATGATAACATCAATTAATATCCAATTAACTAAATGTATATATATTATTAAAGAATTAAATAAAAAAATATATTCAAATTCATGCAATAAAGTTGCTTTTTGATAATTCTTCATGTTAAAAAAACTAGAAATCTATCAATATTCTAGGAATAGTTTTAATATATTTTATATTTGAACAAAAGCTACGAGAAAGAGAATGTATGATGAATATCTACTATTTACGTTTCAAATTAGCATTTACTTATTATTATTTGAAATTCTAATGATCATCATATTTTCTGTTTTTTAATATAAATGATTGATCTTTCAGTGCTTTCAAATCAAGGAAATAAAATAAGTTATAGTCTGCAAATTTTGAATATTCATTTAAATCAAATATGTAAAATACTTTCAAAGAAGTACATATATAAAAAAAATAATGTAGGTCCTATTTTTGGTCCTAGGGTCATAAAAGTCAAATATGTATTAAGAAAAATTGCAAAATAAAAAATGTTTTCAAATGAGATTAAAATTTCGATTATCTAGACTAAAGATTGGAGACAATGTTAGACAATGTCAAATATGTGTGGCATTAGGAATTGTAACGTGTGTATGCTAGCATGCATGATAGGGAGGGCATGTATATCCTTTGACAAATACAATATTTACTTATTTGAAAAAAGACCATGTTAAAAAACATAAATCACTAAATGATGAAAATATATGTCAGGCAAAATATAAAAAAGTAAATATGATGGCATATAAAATACTTAGTTTCAATGAAGAATAAAAAAATTAACAAAATCACTAAAATTAAAATTAACATCAATTAATTAGCAAAAATAAACAACAAATAGTATGTATTTAGCATTGTCGTTAATTGTATCATTATCTAAGCATTAAGTTAAAGGTGCAATTTGAAGCTTTTTGTTCTAGTGTCCTTTTGAGGATTGAAAAAGAAGTATGGAGCTACATATCAACAACATGAGGTTGCAATATACTTTCTTGATTTGTGCACGCAACCCAAGCATTTGAAATGTGTATTTTGTGGACACTTGAACAGGTATCACCCTAAGACCACACTCGTGGCTCTTCAACCTGGAGTGCCGAAAAAATTCTCCATGTCCTCAGATTTCGAACTTTGAATGCTTTGGTCAATAACCAGTGCTCTCGCCAACTTAGTTACACGCTCGAAGGCCAACCCAAGCATTTGAGTTATTACAAAAGGACATTTCATCTAACAAAGTGGGGAGTCAAGATATTGAAACCATAGCAAAGCTTCTGAAATATACAACAAGCATATTTTGAGTTTTGTTCCTCTTCAAGTAAAGATAAAGGACAAAGCTAGCCTAAACGAGCTTAGTAGATAAAGTTCTAAGAAAAAGTAAAGATAAAGGACAAATCTAGCCTAAACGAGCTTAGTAGGTTAAGTTCAAAGAAAAACAACATAGTATTTCGCGAAGAGGAGCTTGTGAATGTTCTCGAATTCATAGATAGACTTGTAATGTATTTCTCAAGGACACTACAAGAAAAGCGAGCATTTGTGATCGTGCAAAATCCGACCCACAACCTTCGGTCGAAAACGGTGTCTGAAAACCGACCAAAGGCACCGATTAAGGTAAATGGTCGTAAAAAATGTGATAACAGACCAACAAATATTACTTCTATTAGCACAAAAAGTAATTAAAACCAAACTGTAAGAATATTAATATCACAATTAACAACTAAAACAATCCCCGACAGCGACGCAAAAAACTTGTTGCATAAAATATAGATGTGCAAATAAACACAATCGCAAACAAGTAATATAGTAATAAATACTAGATGTTGTTCCTAAGGACTACAAATTTGTAAAAGTTGCAACTAACATCTAACACTTTGGTTAACGAGCACAAAAATTGAATGATGATTTTTGATAACTAAACTAATTAATAAGAACTAGATTAACCAACTAAAATATGATACCAAAGAGAGTTTAATGAATTTTAAATATGAGAAGATAAGTCGGGATAAATATTTTCCCCTAACACGTAAAAATCGGTAAAATAGTTGCATAGCACTATAGCAATCCACAATTTATTGGTTAGAATTCTATGGTCGTAGGTTCCCCTCAAAATCACTATGGTATAGTTCCTATAAAGTAAACTAACATTTTTTTATGCCAATTTACTCATCAAAATACAATTAAGCACCAATTGACAAAACTTTGCATGGTCACGATATATGTAATAATATTATAATCAAAAGATATATAAGCATGCACCCTTCAATTTTCATGTCAATTAACAATAATATCTACTAATAGTATTTTTTTTTCAATTATTTAATGGAATAACAAGAAGATTTCCCCATCAGAGTTGAATTCTAGTAATAGAAATTTGTAGTTGATTTATTTTACTCTGATTCTTGGCTGAATCAGCTAGATTTTGATATCAAGGCCACTTTTGAATTAAAGCCTTTATCATAAGATTTTTGTGGACTTTTGAATCGTCTGAATTGAACTTGTAGAACTTCGAATAAGATCCAAAAGTGAAGACTGTGTAAGGTGCCCAGAAAATCCGAATATTAATCAATTAATCTACAACTCTTGCTTGACAAAAAAAAATTTACAACTCTTTCTATTTAAACTCCAAGTCTTTCTGTATTATAACTTCTTGATACCTACAATAAAACATTTAAATTTATTAAATGAAAATCCAAATCAATATGAAATAACTTAATATATGGACAATATTATGATAAAACGCACATTTATTATGCTCCTACATTTTTTTGTGTTGTTCTTATTTCAACAGGCCGAGCAAAGACGACTCCTCAATGGAGCATAAAATATTCTTAATTTTTTTTGTTGATTTTTCTAAACTTGCTTAACAGGTTGAGCACCTATGAAAACTCTGTCTTAAATTTCCCATGTCTCCTTTATCGTTGTTGCACTTGCAATTTTTTCAAAACCTGTCTCATCTTCTGATTGGAAAAATCAAATTGGAATAATTAGTAGAGAGAAGTTTTGTCGTTCATCCAAGTGCCTCTTAAAGCCTTTATTTCATTCTTTGTCAAGTTCAACTATTTTGTGTTGTGTGTAGCCATTTTCAGTCACATCCCATGTGTCTTGCGCACCTAGCAATGGACACATCCGAACACTCCAATCATCGTAATTTGTTTTTTGAGACAAGACAAGAATTTTCCCGAACATATTTGCTCTAGTACCCATCAGGGGTATGATGCCAATTTGTTGTTTATAACTACCTTAGTAGATATAGAAATTAGACTTAATTGAAGAAAAATGGCATGATTTTTATATTTTTTTTTTGCATAAAAATGGCTCATATATAAATGGTGGCACCCACATGGTATGACTATTATTTTTTTAACTCACGAAAGCATTCCGTCAAATATCTTTAATATACTTTAAATTTACAAAGATATTGTCTCGCTAAATTAGTCCTAAATGTGTATATATGGAATGTAACCATATATGATTACCAACATAAATCCAAAAACAATGCTTCCCTAAATGAAGAAGTGTTGAGCCCCAGTGAAGTAGTTTATGGTGTTTGCCATATATGAATACAGTGGGGAAGAAGAGCAATGCTACTATATTTGTGCCCGGACAATGTGTTTCCAGATTAAAGCATGCAAGTTTGTATTACTTCTTTTCTTAGAAGCAATTCACCTCGTATTTAGAATAAAGGAAAACAAACCATCATTACATGTAGGGCTGAGCAAGGATTTCCTAACCAACCTAAACTGTCTGATCTAAACCGTACAAACCGATTTTTACGGTTTACTAACGGTTTGATATTTTAAAAACCAAATTTTTTCGGTTTGGTTTTGGTTTTGGTTTTTACCTTCAAACCGACCGAAATAAGCGAACCCAACCGTAATTTTAAATTGAAACCCTAATATATATATATATATATATATATATATATATATACATGTGTGGGTGTGGGTGTGGGTGTGTGTGTGTCAATCATGCAAGATTAATTTTTAACTAGAACTTACAAACTATGTTTAAGTCTAAACATATAGAATGCACTGTCATAAAAAATTAAAAATAATTATGCATTCTCTTTTAAGATATTAATTTTTATGTATGTACTAAATTTTCATCCATTTATTTTTATTCATCAAAAGTACAAGAGTCTTATTTTTCCCACCTTATTATTTCTTTTTTTATTTGATAAGTTCATATTTTCTTTATATTCTTTTAAAAAAGACTAAAATAGAAAAGATTGATTTATAATATAATTCGAAACTTTCAATTTCTTTTATTCTTTAAAGTTAAAGTTTAATTTGATTTTTTATTTGTTGCATAGAGAAAAATCGGTTTAAACCGAAACCAATCCGAACTGAACCGTTATAAATGGATTGGTTTGGTTTTTTTATATGATGGTTTGGTTTTGGTTTTGAATTTATTTAAACTGAAAATTTCGGTTTGGTTGGGTTTGGATCCTAAAAACTGCCCAAACCGACCGATGCTCACCCCTAATTACATGAATAAAACGAAAATAATTCACTAAACATTAATAGTTGACATAAAGTTCACTCAATCCAACTTTCTAGAATAATATGCAGGGGTTAAAGAGGTTAGTTTACTTATTATGTGGCATCTTCTTGTACATTTCCGTACAATAAGTATTCTTCCAAGGAGAACATTAATGTTTTACAAACACTAATCAACACATTGATTCAAGTAAATCTCCGGGATCAGATAACAATAATATACATAATACGATATTTGATCAGATTATTATCACAACTGGAGTTTAAATAATCAGCTAATTACTTGGACCATCCATTTTCTGAAGTATTCTGAAGTAGGGAAGACTCCATTGTATTCACCTGCTCAAGTACTGGAGTTCAAATTAATAGCTTCTTGTTTGCCTATTGCAAAGTTCCTAAAAAATATAACAATACTTTCTTTTAACAATTTAATAGTGATAATGGAAGTTCTGCAACCAAATATTACAGATAGAGAAACTAAAGACTAAATTTTCTCACTTGAATCATCTGAACCAATTGGAGGTAGTATCTTTGAGAAAATTGATAGAGGTTGATCATCATCGGTATCACTATCTTCATCAATTATCATACCATCATATTTTGCATGATAAATTTCATGGGAGTCTCCAAGATTAGGAATAATCGCATAACAAAAAGTAGACAAGACAACAAGAAAAGAAAATAATACAAGAACTTATTTTAAAGTGTCTGATGAAATTGTGCATAATTGAACTTACAAATTAACCTATCAACAGTCATGAAATTTCTTCCTTAACATTCATTTACCGCTATTCTTGTCAATTTATGAAAATACTTCTCTTCAATCATATACTTTAAATTTTAGAAGTACATGTTTAGGTTCAAATTAATAGGTTCCGGGTACGAAAATTCTTCATCGCCTAATATGTCATCAAGTTAGACGCACATATAAAACAAAATTCTTGGACAAGACGGGTAAATATTCAAAATATAATACATTTATGTAGGTTTTTATATATGCAACAATTTAACCATTTCTTATTCTCAAATGTTTAACGACCACAAAACAAAACCCAAAAAGCAAGTTATTTTCATGTTTATTTTTTCAATTTGTTCGTTTGACTAGAATGTAAAAAGATATTTCATTAAATCATTAAATGAATTTCTAATGGTTAATTCGAGTTATATATGATGTAAAAAATTAGTATAAGAAGTTTAAATTCATGCACATGTTGCGGCCTTTCTTGTTAATAATAACAAAAAAATTGCAAAGTAAAGAACACTTATGGGAGCATTAAGCCATCGATTAATAAGTTATCTTCATTGTCACATTTTTCTATTATCAGTATTCAGTACATAGTGGGCTTTAAAAAGATTGACATAAGTTCTTGCAAAAAATTTTAGTACTAGCAGATAATCCATTAATTAATTACTATAAACAATTAGCTCCGGGTTGTAAGTAGTCAAAGTCAATATGTTTTGACATTAGTAGGAATTTATTCAAATTGAGAACGAATAAGCAGTAATAAGCAAGAATTGAAATAATATGGGCAGTGGGCAGACAATTATGTTAGAATAACCTGAAAGGAGCAAGTGATATAGCAGCAGAATGAGTAGGAGTTGTTGAAGATAATGCAACAGCTGCAACTCCATTCCTTTTCTTATTTAATTTCTTCTTGTTTGATATTATTAATTCATCACTAAACCCATTACCCACTTTTGCAACTCTACTCTTTCTTCTTGTGTTTTTCGACCTCCCACCCCCAATTACCGCCATCATACTCCATTATGCAGCCGTCATCGCCATCCCCCTCTCCCTCCACCAATGTATATATTTGTATCAATTCTTCTACTACTTTACTAGTTGTTTTAGTAAGTGTTGTGGGGGTGCTCATGATGATGTCTTGGATTATATCAAACACATAATACGCAAAACATATTATCCAGAGCCAATTGATCATCCAATCATTGATGATATTATGGAAGAAGCTGCTGACGCAAACCCTCTGTCAATCGAACAAGAAGATGCCTTGGAGAGATTAAAAGCCGAAAGAGCTGAAAGAGAAGCAAGGCTAGCTTAAAAAGAGAAGCACCAAGCAGTTATGAGAAGTGAGAAGCTAAAGAGGTTCAAGATGTATAGTGAGAAAAGGAAGAAGAAGTTGTTAGATTTGACACAAAAGCAAGGAAAGGACTAGGAGATGGCTTACAAAACATTTTGTGGAGTTGAAGACGGATTAGAAGTCAACGACAACGTTGATGTGGAAGTGATCATTCAGGACATAAGAAGTGCAAATCAGGACACTCAGACTTATTTCACAGCATTGAGACAATCTATAATCTACCTGAAGGCTGGAGTTAAAGCAAGTGGTGCATGGAACATAATAATCAGTTTCATCAATAGAGGTACATTTGTGATCTCCACAAAGTTTTTTGAACAAAGAACATATACAGATCTGCAGGTGATACTCATCAAGATCCAAAGAAGCACAAAGCTAAATGAACTGCTCCATGAGCATGTTAAGGAGATATTGATGAAAGTCAGTCCAGAAGTTAGTGAAGACACCCTTCAATGGTAAGATTTATGAAGAACGACGTGTTCAGAATCTGCTATCTGGATGAGGAAAAACTGAAAGATTACCCAAATAACTATCTAAAATCAGTTGAAAAGTACTTGAGATCCACTGGATTCAGCACACCAGAGAAGACAAGAGCTGCAGACACTCTAAGGAACTATCTCATGGAGAATATGTCTTTCTATAGGAAGAGAGTGGAACGAGGATTGGAAGTGCATCCCAGACTACCAACCATGCCAAAGCATAATCAGAAAGATGTCAGCATTGCATGGGTGTGGGCTGGAGTGGGTCAAGAGGTTGAATATATTGGAAGACATATCATAGGAGCAATCCTAAAACCTGGTGAACCACTGCACTATCCAACTGTGATTGATCATCAAGCAGCAATTTCTGATCATGTAGCTGAAGAAGGTGAGATCCTTGTGGACTGAAGATGAAGCAAAGAACTATCTGCTCAGGCTAGAGGAACAACTTCATTGTTAAACTTTTTATTGTTCTTTGTAAATTAGATATCTGGAAATGTAAATATTTAATCCAAAATGCAATTAATATTATTAATATGTCGTACTTTAATTAGTTTCGTGTTTCCATTAGTTAGTTGAGTTATCCTCTAGGTATTTGCTTGTCGAACTCTAACAATCAAATAGGGGGAGATTGTAAAGCATAATGTAACATAATATGTAACAGAGATAACTATAACTCAACACAGGAACAAGACAGACAATAATATTAACTGAAGCACAGGAATCCAAAAGAACAGAAGACATGGTAAACTCAAGAAATCAAAATATGGTATGTATTCTTAAAGTCCGTAAACAGGTCATGGAAAGAAGTTCATTAATATGTTCAGGCCCCAGTGACATATAAAGATTCAAGACTTTCAAGACTACATAAGTATTTAAATGATACAGAGTTAGTACCAAAGGATTTCAGTGATTTTATAATGAAGCAACCAAGACGGCAAAGGACTTGTCAATTGTATTGTATTGAAGACATAGAGGTTTTGATCAGTGTTAGTCATCTGTGAACCAGACTAGTTGCACTAGGTGTCAGCACAATTAAAGAAGATCAACATGTTTTATCGTCTCAGAAGAAATTGATTTAAGTTAGACCTGAAACATCCTGGAAGTTAAAAGAAAAATTGATAAGGTATGTTTAGGTTAAATTGAAGTGCAATATCCTTACTGCAAAGAGAAAGAATCTTCGAGTATCAATCTGTAATTAAAGACATTCGATAGTTTTCCTTATTGAAAACTATCGAAGGAGAAAAGAAGGTTTTGGTGAAAACCATCGAAGTGGTGAAAATCCAATTCGATAGTTTCTTAAATAGAAACCATCGAAGTTGGTAGAATGATTATGTTTGATAGTTTTATTTATAAAACTATCGAACTAATTTCAAAGAAACAAGTTATTCTTTTCGATAGATTTTATTTAAATCTATCGAATGAAAAGAAAAAACTTGTCTTCGATAGTTTTTAAATTGGAGCAGGTGAAATGCATTCAAGAATTGTTAGAGGTTGGTGAGGAAATGGATGGCTGAGATTTCATCATAGCCTTCGATAGTTTTCCTAAAGACTACATTTTGTGTGACAAAAGAAGTAATCTTCATTAGTTCAGAAGTGAAGAAGTTACAGAAGAATTAATATCCGGAGAAAATTTAAGAGCTTAAGATTTTTAGAGAAGTTATTATCAGTGCCTTAAATTCTATCATTTGTATTGATTACTGTAACTTGAACTCATTAAAGCTAATCCTACGGATTAGATTTGTAGCACCCCTCGTGGTTTATATTTATAAAATGATATATTCCCCGACTCGTGTTTTTGATTTGGTTGATGTGATTTCGGACAAGAACACAAATAATTATCCGCAATACGATACTTTGGACCTAATATAATGTTATCCACATCCACTCCCACAATCTCATTTTTACTTTAACTACAATCTCCGACCACCAGCAACCACTGCATCCCGCCACCAACTTTTGTCCCAACCTCAAACCACCACTTCCGACAACCACCTACAAATCTTCATCTACATATTTAAATAACCAAATAATCACATTGTCTTCAGTTATCACCGACCTTTCCACCATCACCGTCACCACCATTACCACCAATATCTATAGGTCATCATTATTTGATTGAAAACCAAATACAGTACAAGCCAATATCACCATAAAAATCACAAAACTCGATAAAAAATTACCAAGTCATATGTTTGAATATGAGGAAAAAGACCGAGAAGACGAACTGGAAGAAATAAATAATTTGTCATAGAAACATGTGTTGGTGAAAAGTCAATAAAATTGATACAACATAATAGATTCGAAAAAACCGAGGGGGAGTTTAAATTTTAATCATGAATGTCTATATATAAAATAGACCACTATTACAAAATTTATCTAAGAAATGATTAATTACTAATTTAACTAATAAACATAAATTTATATACTTTTTATGATAGAATGATGTCTTTTATAATTTGTATACCTATATTTATGTATTAATACAATTCGTGTAAATAAGGGATATGTACTTTTATTTTTTTTTATTTTACATTATAATATTATGTAAAAATAGATAAAGTGAGACGCTTAACATCAACAAATGTTAACAACATCATCTGTCAGAATCGAAAGGTAATGATGCAATAAATATAGAGTCCTTATAATATAGCATGTTGAATATAACTTTAAAATATATTATGACGAATTTAAAGCCTCCATTGCAGGAAGGGACATGCGACTAGTATCCTGAAAAATTGAAAGTCATCATTAGAAAAAACAATCTGACACCTACTTTATCTTTGAATGAAAAAAACACATGGTGCATTGCAATATTGTCTACTTTGCTACAGACGTGGTTGAGGAAATTCGAACCTCCGGAGGTTCTACACCCTCACAAAAATCTGAAATCAACTCGCATAACTTTCATTCGGTCGTGGTGAATGTACAAATTTCAAATAAAACAGTTAGTTGTGAAATATGTATAGGATCATCTTTCAGACACCTTATAATCAATTATTTATTTATTTATTTTGAAATAGGTGTCTGATTCTGCTAACAATGACAGTGCTATTGACGGAACTTTGGAGTTAAAACCAAGAACAAATACACGCATCCGCATAAATGATAATGGAGTTAATAATAAGAATAAATCTAAAATAGTTTAGGGTGTTCAATATTTTCATCAATTTGGCATTGATGTTACGTTCCAAAGTTTTTTACTTCTTATTTTTGTGTCAGTTTGTCATTTTAATTAATTGAGACATTGATTATCATCTTCGCATATATAAATTTTGGTTACAAATATTTATTTTCTAAAAAAAACTATATTCCTTTTTCATATATTATATTTACTGATACATGTACATGTGTTAGCATAATTCGTAAAGATATGTGGGCAAAAAATATTGGAAATGGGTTTGATTTTTAAAAAAATCCCTTAAAACTTAAAGAAAATTATCGAGTTATAATAATAATAGATTTACAACTTTTGACATAGTGTTTTCGGTGCGTAGCACGGGTAAAATACTAGTCATAATATTAAACATACCTAATTTTTATTTTAGTTTTATATTTCTCGGTTATTTTTAATGAGAATAAAACATTTAAGTTATGTTTTTATTTTACAATTTGAATTTCATAGTCCAGATTTTGTTTTTTTTTTATAATTTAAAATGAGAGACACGTTTGTAAATGAAACTAATTCATATTAAAGTAATAGATATAATAATACATATGTCATTTAAGAATTTATCTTTAATTATTTTTTTTAGCTAAATCTATACCATATTTGTTCATTGTTAAACTTAATATTTATCTTTTCTGATTATGGATATATTATTTCTTTTTAATTTTCTTAAAATCATTGCTTGAATTTCATTCTAAATAATCATAATTTTATTCTTTGTTTTAATGATTTTTCTTTTAAAATGTTATATATTTGTTTTAGGTGTATCATGGTAATCATAATATTAAACATACCTAATTTTCATTTTAGTTTTAAATTTCTCGATTATTTTTAATGAGAATAAAATATTTTAGTTAGGTTTTTATTTTACAATTTGAATTTCATAGTCCATTTTGTTTTCTTTCTAATTTAAAATGAGAGACATATTTGTAAATGAAACTAATTTATACTGAAGTAATAAATATACTATTATATATGTCATTTAAAAATTTATCTTTAATTATTCTTTTAGCTAAATATCTACCATAATTTTTTACTATTAAATTTAATATTTATCTTTTATGATTATAGATATATTAAATTTTTTTATTTTTTTAAGATCATTGCTTGATTTTCATTGTAAATAATCATAAATTTATTCTTTATTTCAGTGATTTTTGTTTCAAAATGTTAAATATTTATTTTAGATACACGTGTTAGGTTAAAGTTAAGTCGTGTAAATTTATGAAAGTGACTATCGACCACATCCATACCAAATCGGTTAAAGTTAGAGTTAAGGTATTGTAAATTTATGGAAATGACTATCGACCATATCCATAACAAATCACTTATAAGGTGTCCGGTACATTTATGGAAGTAACGAGTAGCATGCCATACTAAATAACTTTTTTACACTAATTATATATGAAGATATAGGGTTAGGCTCAAGAGAGAACCAATCACTAAAAAAGAACTTTAGAACTGTTATAAGCCGTTGGATTATTACTAGATCAACTGTTCAGATTCAACTCATTTTTATATACAAAATCTTATAAGGGTATTCTTGGAATAAAAGGATTCTACTGTCGAACCTATTTTGTTTCATAGTATAAATACAGTGTTCTGTAGATGAATTTTAAAAGTTATGCATATGGACTTCAAAGTTCTACAACTGAACTTACTTTTTTTCACAAAGTTCTACAAGTGAACTTGATTATTTTTATAATGTCCAGCTGTTGAACAATGTTATTCACATTATTTTCATACCATAACTTTCGTGTTCTACTGCTGAACATAAAAGTCATGCAATCGAATTTGAAATCAAACACATAAATTTTAAAGTTCTGCAACTGAACTTACTTGTATTTAAATGTTCAGCTGCTGAACATTGTTATCTGATATTGTGTTTATACAATAACTTGAATATTTTCACAAAAAATGATAAAAATAATTGGGAAAATTTTATGATGATGATGGAGAATTTTGTGATCGATATCGATGTATGATTATTATCGTTAATAAAATATTAATTAGCTCTAAATTATGTATTTTGTATTTTTGGACAACTTTACCCATGACCTTCATATAATAAATATATATTATTTTAAAAAATAAGATAGAGTTCTAAGGGTTCTAAGGTTAAGGGTTCTACAAAGAACATGACCCTGAAGATATAATATAATAAGTACTATTTCAAATATCTCTGAAAATAGTTTCTTCATTCTTTTGAGTGAAAGTAATGAAGGTAATATTAGACATACACACACAAGTGTCGGGTGTGTTTCTAAAAATAGTTTTTTCATTATTTTGATTGAAGGTATGTTGAGAAGGAAAAGACAGCAATATCTTATCATTCATTACTAAATATTAGTATAGCTGTAGCTTGATAATGTACTGTATAGCTGTAGTTTGTTTAGATATTCCCTTGCCATTTATACTTAGACAGCCTAGCATAGATTAGCGTAATGGAAGGAAATCTTCTGTATAAAGCTTTGTTTCTGATTCAATACAAATGATAAGAAGGCACTTTTCTTTTCATGGTATCAGAGCCATCTACGATATCCTAGCTCTCTACCTTCTTGAATTTTTGTTTACTCTGTTGTTTCTCATCATCATGACGGTGACTGAGGAATCTTCTTCATCAGAGGCACATACACAGTCTCTAAATGGAGTCAAGCTTGATGCTACCAATCCATTTTTTATTCATCATTCCGATCATCCAGGAATGGTCCTTGTTTCCAAACCCCTTAACGGGGATAATTATTCCACATGGTCTAGAGCCATGACTATTTCGTTGAATGCTAAATCTGAGTTAGGTTTCATAGATGGGACTACTGCTATGCCTTCTGCCAAAACAAAGCCTGACGAATATGTTTCTTGGAAAAAATGCAATGATATGGTACTCTCTTGGATTCTCAATTCGTTGACACCAGATCTTGCAGACAGTGTCATTTTTTCCACCACCGCCCAAGAAGTATGGGAAGACCTTCGTGTTGGTTTTCTCAGAGCAACGCCCCTCATATCTTTCAGATTGAGAGGGACATAGCATCTCTTGCTCAAGAACAGATGACCATCGCAGCATATTATACAAGACTTAAAAGATTATGGGATGAACTAGGATCCTATAAGGATGTTGTTTGTTCTTGTGGGGCAGATCAAAAGAGACGCAAATTGATGCAATTTCTCATGGGACTCAACGAGTCCTATAGTGCAATTCGAGGTCAGATTTTGTTGATGAATCCTTTGCCCGATGTTGCAAAAGCTTACTCTTCCATTATACAAGAGAAAAAGCAAAGAAGTCTTGGGGCTGCACGTGAGACAATAGATAACTCAGTTATGGTTGTCAAAAGGGTTGAACATGTAGTCATGGTTGTTCGACATGGACAAGGATCTTCTTCTCGGTCAAATTCATCGAATAAAAAACCTCTTCATTTTTCTTACTGTGATCGTGACCACCATGTGCGAGAAACTTGTTGGAAGTTGAATGGGTATCCACCAGAACACAATAAACATGCTTCAAACAGGTCTAATCAAGGAAATACTCAATTTAGGCGCAGCAGTTACAATCAATCTTCAGCCAACAATGTTAAATAAAGTCCAGTAGTGCAGGAAGCGTCATCACTGACAAATGGGCTCTCTGATTTGCAAATTCAGCAAATTTTATCTATTATGCAGGGTAAAGGGACAACACAACCCATTAATCCTAAAGCAAATGCTGCTGTTTTAGGTTTGTCTCAAACATCGTTGCATCACCCTCGATTAATTATAGATAGTGGTGCAACAGATCACATCACTTCATCTCCAACGTTGCTTGTCAACAACAGAAAAAATATGAATTTGTCACCAGTCGCTACACCAAGTGGAGAACAGGCTCCAGTTACATCTATTGGGAATTTACATTTAAATTATTCTGTTACTTTAAAAAATATGCTTGGTGTGCCATCTTTTAATGTGGATTTAATGTCTGTGAGTCGAGTTACCAGAGACCTCAATTGCTCAGTGATTTTTTTTCCTGATTTGTGTGTTTTACAGGACTTGACGACGAAGACGATGATTGGTTTGGGTGAACAGCGAGACGGGCTGTATTACTTGGTTGCATTAGCTTCTGACAAGCCAAAACCTGAAACTTCATCTGCAGCAACCACTACTTGTCATTTACCAAGCTCTCATGTCTCATCTTCTACTGCCTTATGGCATCGTCGTTTAGGACATGTGTCTTTCTCTAGATTAAATTTCATGGCAAAACATTCGTTAAATTTTCCATTCCAGTCTAATAATGCTTGTGATGTTTGTGCACTTGCAAAACAACATAGATTACCATTTTCAGTTAGTTCAATCTCTTCAACTAGACCTTTTGAATTAATTCATTGTGACATTTGGGGCCCTTATAAAATTGCTTCTCTTTCGGGTGCGAGATACTTTTTAACTATCGTTGATGACTATTCTAGGTTCACATGGGTATTTTTTATGAATCATAAAAGTGAAACACAACATTTACTCGTTAATTTCTTCTCACTTGTCCAAACACATTTTCATTTATCTTTAGCCAACATCCGAGTTGATAATGGTGGAGAATTCTTCTCTATGCGGGATTTTTTTAAACGAAATGGGACCATATACCAACACACATGTGTCTATACCCCTCAACAAAACGGGGTTGTAGAGCGAAAACACCGTCATATCCTTGAGTCCGCAAGAGCTCTACATTTCCAAGCTCACCTTCCTTTACATTTTAGGGCAGATTGTGTTTCCGCTGCTATTTATCTGATTAATCGTTTGTCCACACCACTCCTTTCTAAAAAAACTCCTTTTCAACGGCTATATGGCAAGCTTCCTTCTTATTCTCATATTCGAGTATTTGGGTGTCTTGCTTATGCTACTGAAGTACACGTCCTCCATAAATTTTCTCCTCGAGCCAAACGATGTATATTTCTTGGCTACCCAGTTGGACAGAAAGCTTACAAGCTCTATGACCTTGACACCCATCAAATCTTCACAAGCCGTGATGTTGTTTTCCATGAAACCATTTTCCCTTATGCTTCTACTTCATCAACTCACTCCAGCTTAGACACTGTAATTCCTCTTGCGATATCTGATCCTTCTTCATCAATTCAACAAACTTTGCCACCAAAAACAAATTTACCTTCTTCACCGAGTCGAATATCCACCCAACCATCATCGGTTAGTTCTCCTCCGGAACCAATATTGCGTCGTTCCCAAAGACAACATCACCCTCCCACGGCTTTACGAGATTATGTGTGCAACCAAGTGATGTCACCTAACCATTCTCCGTCTTTATCATCTGGTCTACAAAAAGGTACACAATATCCTCTTTCTAAATTTATCTCATATCACCGTTATTCACCACAACATCTTTCCTTTATTGTTGTTGTTAGTCAGGATATTGAGCCTACATCTTATGATGAAGCAGCTTCTCATGCTCATTGGCAAGAAGCAATGCACTCTGAATTGGCCGCTCTAGAAGCTAATCATACTTGGTCTCTGACATCTCTTCCTCCTGGTAAAAAGCCTATTGGTTGTCGTTGGGTTTATAAAATCAAACGACATTCAGATGGGTCTATAGAGCGTTACAAAGCTCGTTTAGTTGCAAAAGGGTACACACAAATGGAAGGAATTGATTACCATGACACTTTTTCTCCAACTGCTAAGATGGTTACTGTTCGTTGTTTACTAGCTTTAGAAGCCGCTCAAAATTGGTCTCTCCATCAACTTGACGTGAATAATGCTTTTCTTCATGGAGATCTCCACGAAGAAATCTATATGTCTTTACCTCCTGGTCTTCGGCGACAGGGGGAGAATTTAGTATGCCGCCTTCATAAATCGATATATGGCTTAAGGCAATCTTCTCGAGAATGGTTTGATAAGTTCTCTAATTCCATCAAAGTTGCAGGCTTTGTTCAATCGAAGGCTGATTACTCATTATTCACATGTCGGAAAGGAAAGTCTTTTACTGCTTTGTTAATATATGTAGATGACATCCTTATTACAGGTAATGATGTTGATGCCATTGTTTCTGTCAAGAAATTTTTACACAGTCAATTTCGAATCAAGGATCTGGGTGATCTAAAGTATTTTCTCGGTATTGAAGTTTCTCGATCGAAGAAAGGAATTTTTGTTTCTCAACGAAAATATGCCTTGGAAATATTGAAAGATGGTGGATTGTTGGGTGCTAAACCTGTTAATTTTCCGATGGAACAGAACATAAAACTTTTGGATTCCGGTGATTTTCTTAAAGACCCATCTCAATATAGGAGACTCGTTGGACGCTTGATTTATTTGACCGTTACCCGACCAGATATCACATATTCAGTTCATATGCTAAGCCGTTTCATGCATGCACCACGTCGACCACACATGGAAGCTGCCTTGCGAGTATTGCGTTATTTAAAAGGTAGCCCAGGTCAAGGTTTATTTTTTTCGTCTCAGAATGACTTATCTTTGCGGGCATTTTCTGATTCAGATTGGGCTGGTTGTCCAATTTCTCGAAGATCTACTACGGGTTATTGTGTTTTTCTAGGATCTTCTCTTATTTCTTGGCGAACAAAGAGGCAGAAAACTGTATCTTTATCCTCAGCAGAAGCCGTTATTGAAAGATTTGAGGATATTACATCAAAAACCGGCATTGTTATATTGTGATAACACAGCTGCCTTACATACAGCTGCAAATCCTGTCTTTCACGAAAGAACTAGGCACATAGAGATGGATTGTCATTTTATTCGTGACAAAATACAAGACGGTTCAGTTGTAACAAAACATGTTGCTTCAACGAATCAGCTTGCAGACGTGTTTACAAAACCACTGGGAAAAGATGCTTTCTCAGCAATGATACACAAGTTGGGAGTTCTTGACATTCACTCTCCAACTTGAGGGGGAGTGTTGAGAAGGAAAAGACAGCAATATCTTATCATTCATTGCTAAATATTAGTATAGCTGTAGCTTGATAATGTACTGTATAGCTGTAGTTTGTTTAGATATTCCCTTGCCATTTATACTTAGACATCCTAGGATAGATTAGCGTAATGGAAGGAAATCTTCTGTATAAAACTTTGTTTCTGATTCAATACAAATGATAAGAAGGCACTTTTCTTTTCAAGGTAAGGTTATGTTATTTGTACATGTTTGATATGTACTTATAAGAAATAAGAAATAGATCCTAGACTAATTATATAATCTTTATCCATCTTGGCATTTATAGAATACAGGTGGCTTTCATTTGTTCTTGTTCTATTACAATATTTAATTGAGCATTCTAGAAAATTCAAATAAAAAATAAAAAATAGATAACTATATTTTTATTTGATATATAATAATTATTTTTTGTTCAAATTTTTTGATTCGAGTATGATTTTTAACCAAAACTAAATCACTTAAAACGATTCGATTTTTCAGTTTTTCATTTAATCGATTCAACCTATCAATTCTTTTTTCCCCTCAAATCACATGAAAACAAAACTTACAAAAAAAGACGGTAAAAAAACTTGAGAAATCATCAAAAATATTACTTTTTCTAAGTTTTTTTGTAATTTTATCATCTTCCGAAAATATTTGCAAAAATACGGTCTGCAGCCAGATGTAATCTAAAAATATTTGCAAAAATACGGTTTGCAACCAACGCAACCAGATATGCAATTAGATGCAACTTTTTAAAAAATATTTTAAAAACATCTAAGAATTCAAAAAAAATTGTTAGTAAAAGGGGTGAATGAAGATAAAGATGAATAAAGTTTGCGATCTCAGATTCAATCCCCTCATATTTCGTCTATACATACATGTTTATGTATTCAAAATTAAATATGTGCGTAGTTGAGAGTTTATAATAAGTTTTATCTCAACCAAATCAACAATTGAGGTTTAGTTTCTAATTAATCAACAAGACCCCGCAGGGGCACTAACTTATGCAACTTATTGTACAACCAAAATGATTCCGATTATTAAATTTTAATAAGTTGCATTTGTGGTTGATTTTGGTTGTAGTTGTAGATAGGGTTGCATCTAGTTGCATACTGTATTTTTGCAAATATTTTTAAAATTTTGATATTTTTGCAAATAATTCAAAAAAATACAATATTTTTGCAAAAAAAATTTATGATTAGGTATTTATGAAAAAAAACCCAAAAAAAACTTTCTATTGTTACACGTTTTAACGTATATGAAAAATCCAAATATCTACCAACATTAATACACGTAAAAATTAAAATACATCATCATAGACGTATATATAAGGCCTCCACTCCTCTCCTGTTACATATCAAATTTCACAAAATTCATTTCTCAAGGTAATTTCACCAACCATTTCGTCTGTTATTAATCATAATAATTTAGGGCTTTTATTTCATCAATTTTGCTTTAATTATTTAATAATTAGATCTATTTGCCGTCTCAATGTATGTATTTTAATTCAATTCGTGCATTTATTCATTTCATTCTCGCCTGCATCTGGCTTTACTTGTTGTATTATTTGTTTGTATGTATCTGTGTGTGTTTGTTATGTTATTTTATGTGTTTGGTGTATAAGTTGCATTGTTTGATGTTATTGTTGTTTGATTGATTGGAAAATTAGGGTACATTGTAACCGAATTGATTCGGATTGATTTACGGAGAATTGGATTGGATTGTGAATGTATTAAGGGAGTTGGAACAGACTTGGATTGTTTCGGTTTCGTGTGTTGAAGGGAGAATTAGGGATTTTGCTACATTGTGAGTTTTTCGGGTTTTTGTGATTGGGAACGTTTGTTTTTGTTTTGTGTTTTTTTTTAATGTTGTGATTGATTTTGGGGATTGTAGTATTGGTTGAATAAATCTTGAAAATTGGCTCCTCAAAGACGATCGCAGCGCCACATGGGTGGCCAGATGCAACAGAGCAATGCTGCGGCAACTGCTCTGTATGATCACCCCAGTACCTTGCACAATGTGGGGCCTTCGAGTGATGCTGGAGATGCGGTCATGGCACGGTGGCTTCAATCTGCCGGGTTGCAGCATCTGGCCTCACCGTCCAGTGGGGTTGATCAGCGGCTTCTCCCTAATCTCCTTATGCAGGTATTGTTACGTTTTGTCTCTATAGGTTTTTAGTTGATTATTATGCACATTAAGTATGTTGGCCTGTTTGATGGATACTGCTCTACTAATATAGAGTGAAAATTACAATTTTGTTATGTAATTAATGAAAAGAATTACTGCTTTTGTAAAGTTCATAGTAATTGAGTATATCACTTGTTTGACCATGTTTATATGGATAGATAACCTCATAGTCAGTTAAAAGAGAATTTAGATACCATGTTATTTAATTATGAGTAGGGCTGAGAGATTCGGAAATTTTATGTTTTCTGCAGTTTCATGTGTTGGTTGTCGTGGGTGATGTTACTTATGCGAGTGTGATGTATGTGTCAGTGTGGCACAGAATGTGTGCCGTACAATGTAGTTTTTTATGATATGATTAATGGGGAGAGTGTATTTTTGTTTAAAGGGTTATGGAGCTCAGTCTGCTGAAGAGAAGCAAAGGCTTTTCATGTTAATGAGAAACCTTAATTTTAATGGGGAAGCTGCTTCTGAAGCATATATACCCACTGCCCAAATTTCTAGTGGGATTGCTGCATCAGATGGATTCTATTCTCCTGATTTCAGAGGAGATTTTGGAGCTGGTCTTTTGGATCTACATGCTATGGATGACACGGAGCTTCTTTCTGATGTAAGAGTTGTCTTATTATCTCATGTTATTTCCTTTCAATCTCTGGTTTAAATAATTTTCATGATTTTGTTGGTACTTAATAAAAAGAGAGAATTTTGGTGTGAATTTGTGTATTTTCCGGTGCAGTAAGGACTCACGTATAGATTCATTTTCCAGTTCATTAAGGACTTGCATATTTGTTTTTCTCTTTGAAAAAAACTGTTTGCTCAATAGCGTAAAACTTATATAACAAGAAATTTTTGGGCTTTAATGAGTTGAAGAGGCGAATTGAAATGTTTATGTCAGTTGCATGCCCTATGTAGCCGTTGGATAGTTAGTTTTGCAGTATTCCTTTTATTTTTAGTAATAGTAATGGTCTTTTTTCTTTCAGAATGCTATTGCAGAACCATTTGAGTCGTCTCCTTTTCTGACTGATGTAACTGAAGCAGTTGACAATGACTTTGAGGCAATACCTAAGTGCCAACCAAAACGAGGGCAAGCATATGGAGATACTTCACTTGCATTGCCCACAAATGAAAAGTATAGTACGAGGGAAAACAATGTGGCTAAGATTAAAGTTGTGGTATACTCTCTTTTCTGTTATGCTTGCATTTGCTTACAAATTACTTGGAGTGAACACTGTGGAGATGCAGTTGCCTTTGATGAACTTCATCTCTGACATGCAACTTCAATTCTTTTTTTTTTTTGGGTGTTATTATGTTTACTTCTATTTTGATATTCTAGTTGATGCATGGTCTACATATGCACAAAGAAGAGCCATAAGACACACCTGCCTGCTGTAACGGATTAATGTTAGATATAGCTCTTCTCGATCAGTATAAAGTGGTACAGAGTACAGACTAGTTAGTGGGTAGACTTTTCTGCTTCACATGTTTAGAATGATAGCTACATGTAATTACATGATAATCAGAGTATCTGATACTCGTATGTTTATTATAGCAGTTGTCCTTAGCTTTCCCTGTATTCCCTACGTCATTGAAACATTTCCTGTGGGGTTTTTAATCAATCATGTTACATCTGGCACCTGCACTAATATCTGAAAATACTTATGTAATAGATGTGTCCAATATTTACTAGACCAGTTAATTTGGTGGGGTCCAATATTTACTAGACCAGTTAATTTGGTAATGTTTATTATGTTCATTCCGTGTTTATTTTGTTTTGGCTATCAATCTTCTTTTCTTCTCTTTCTTTGCTAAGTTGTTTCATTGTTTATCAGTCTTCTCTTCACATACATGTTCTATGATTTGGTATTTATCATTAGCTAGCTTCTTCTTGCCTTATCATGGTCAACAATATTAGCTGTTTGGCTTCCTCATTATTATTGCATCTGTGGCTCCATTTGATTGCCTGTGGAAAATTATACTGTGTCATTGTTTTGTGACAGGTTCGTAAAAGACCGTTAAACAAGAAGGAAATTTCTCGTAAGGAGGATGACATTGTGACTGTATGTGATCAAGCTCTCTTATCTGTACACGAACCCAAGTTAAAGGTTTGATACATCTCAGCTTACATCACATCGTTGAATATCTTTTTCTTCTTAGTCTGAGGCTCTGAGTATCATATGGTAACTTGTAGTCTGTAGAACATATCTTTTGTGAAGTAACATACTGTTGAAGTTCATACACTGAACTACACCTTTTGTTTTCTGTTCAAGGTGGACTTGACTGCCTATGTGGAGAAACATGAGTTCTGTTTTGATGCTGTCTTAAATGAAGAAGTGACCAATGATGAGGTAGTAGCACTTCCGCATGTTTTAGATACTGTTGAGACACTTTGTGCTTGCATGTAATTACTTGGCCTGAAATGAGTACTCACTTGTCTTCTCTGCACAACTGTTATATAATTTCTTGTTTCACTTAAACCTGTGTTCTGGAGTTATAGACAGATGACTGATGAGTTGTGTGTTTCATTTACTTCTTGATAACACTTGGGTTGCTAATTTAATTTTGAAAAACAGGTCGCTTCATTAGCTTGATGCTTAATGTATCTTCATGCTTCAATTAACAGGTGTATCGCGCTACTGTGGAGCCAATTATTCCTATCATTTTTCGAAAAACGAAAGCAACTTGTTTTGCGTACGGCCAGACAGGTATTTAGAAATGCGTTTATGGCACTAATTCTATCTTGTTAGTTAGAGCGTATGCCTACCATTATAGATATTTCACAATAATATTATGTACTAAAGAATCTATGTCAATGAAATTCAACATTCATCTCCAAAGAGTATTATGGTAGACTGGTAGTAAAAGTAAATAAAGGAATATTCTGTTGCCTTAAAAGTATGAAAGATACTGCTCTAAAACAGAAAGTGCAGCAATGAGAACACAAAATATTATTTGATCTTTTAAAGATACATATAAGTTACTTAAATGGCATGCAACAAACTTTATAGTAATAGCTTCATATGATTGAATGAGTATTAATTACAATGGTATTGACAATAGTAGCAAGCATTCAATCAAATCGATCAAGGGCCATGAAAAGGTTCTGTGGGATGCAGTGGTGGAACCAAAAAATACACAGAGGGAAAGTGGTAAATATTAATTCACAAGTATTTTAAAATCCATAAAAATATTCATTACATGATAATTCATCTGGCTATTTTCTAATTATTCATGAAGCCGTGAGAATATTACTACTAGTTTTTAAAGTACAGGGGGACAACCTTGCTAACTTTGGAAACAATGTAAAACAAATATAGCAATATAAAGAAATATAGCAATATATATCATGATATTGAGGAATGAGTGCCTTCCTCGTTGCCAAACCCAAAACATTA
Source organism: Heracleum sosnowskyi (assembly GCA_030848705.1). Lineage (NCBI taxonomy): Eukaryota > Viridiplantae > Streptophyta > Magnoliopsida > Apiales > Apiaceae > Heracleum > Heracleum sosnowskyi. The sequence goes on along the minus strand of CM061240.1, from coordinate 107,466,564 downwards.
TGTTAAAAAAAAATTCTAGCAAACAATCTCAGCTACTTGAATTCCTGCCAAATTTTACAACATCTAGTACTAACTATAAAAGCAAGGGTGGCAAGTGCTCTTTTGGGACCCACTCCACCGCTGTTGAGATGAATTGCTAATTTGTCAAGATGTTTGGTGCTAGAGTGAATAATAAGTACAAACGCGTGGGGAAGGTGAAAACGGGGATTTTTGACCAACTTTGGCCGTTCTTGAGAGAGAGAGAGAGAGAGAGAGAGAGAGAGAGAGAGAGAGAGAGAGAGAGAGAGAGAGAGAGAGAGAGAGAGAGAGAGAGAGAGAGAGAGAGAGAGAGAGAGAGAGAGAGAGAGAGAGTTAGAGAGGGAGAGAGAGGGAGAGAGGGAGAGGGAAGGAGAGGGAGAGAGAGAGAGAGATCACAAACAGCTCAAATTAGAGAGAGAGAGAGGGAGAGGGAGAGGGAGAGAGAGAGAGAGGGAGAGAGAGAGAGAGATAGAGAGAGAGAGATCACAAACAGCTCAAATTAGAGAGAGAGAGAGAGAGGGAGGGAGGGAGGAAGAGAGAGAGAGAGAGAGAGAGAGAGATTACCTTTACCAGCAGCCTTGCTCCTCTTCTTTTTTCTGATTTGTTTTCCTTTTCTTCCTCCTCCCTAACTCTATAGTTATACAAATCTCTTGTACACGCACATGTATATATAATATTAGAGCAGATCATTTTCTGTTGATTTACTCTAATCACTTTTGTGCATGCGCGCGTACACAGATACATATAGCATATATAAATATTAGTATCTTGTAGATAAAATTAATTTCTATGATCTTAGTTTTTTTTGCTTCAAATTATCTAATTATAATAATATGCAACACAATTACCATCTGTTCCTTGTCTGATTTTTTTTTCATACAATTATATTAGTATATGTTTTATTTTATTCTTTTAATTATCAAAAATATGTGAATAAAATAAATACCATTTCTATTATATATGACTTTAAAGTTTTATATTTTTTATTATGTTTTTATGACCTAAAATAGTGCACTGAACTTGATTCTCTTTGTCATGTTACATGTTTTAGTTGTTTTAGGACAATTTGATCTACCTATGATATGTTATTATTTATTAATTTAGGTTGTTTGACATCATTTACATTACATGTGTAAGATGTCTATATACTTATATTTGTAATTTTAAACATGGTGCACATTTCTTCATGAAGTGTGCGCTGCACTTATGCTCCAAGGGGTCTTTGGGATTCGGTGCGCGTTTCGCGTTTGATAACACTCTGAACAAATGATTTGCTAATTAAGTTATCTAGGTGGTCACTTCACATCACATCGCCTTTTCTTTTTTTGTCTGAAGGCAAGTCACAATTTTTCTGGTAACAGTTATCATTTTATTTCGATTGTAGGGAGTGGTAAGACATACACCATGCAACCTTTACCTCTCAGAGCTGCGGAAGACCTTGTTAGAATATTGCATCAACCAACTTACCGTAATCAAAAGTTCAAATTGTGGCTTAGCTACTTCGAGATATATGGTGGAAAGCTCTATGATCTACTTACTGATAGAAAGTTTGTACTCGCCCTTTTTTTTTAATCTATATTTGATTTTTAACTTGTTTTTTCATAATATGACTTTTAAGATTTTCTTTTGAAGTCTTTCCTCTCTTCTTCGCAAATGGTAAAAGGCAATGGATTTAATGTCGAAATACTTGTTTTCAGAATGTTTAACTGGATAATACTCTCGCGAAAATGTTTTGCATTAGATTTATAAGATACATGGTTCTTGGAAATTCAATGATTTTACTTACCTACAGCATCTTGAGTTGGATGTCAACGCATAGCTGTTTTTTGGTGCTATGACATGTTTCCTACTTTTTGCACACATAATAATGGTGTGTTGTCATTAAATATTACCAGATAGGCTTCTATTTGCATTCCTGTTGATAAGTCCTTTAATTGTCATAACACTGAAAGTGTAAGTTAAATATGGGAAGGAAAAAATATACTTAAAAATGGTATACTTTATTGATTCTTATTTGGTAGGAAACTATGTATGAGAGAAGATGGTCGGCAACAAGTTTGCATTGTTGGATTACAAGAATTTGAGGTTTTGGATGTACACATTGTTAAAGAATACATTGAGAGGGGAAATGCCGCAAGAAGTACAGGGTCTACTGGTGCGAATGAGGAATCTTCTAGGTCACACGCTATATTACAACTAGTTGTTAAAAAGCACAGTGAGGTAAAAGAAACAAGGCGTAACAATGATGGGTATGATTCTAAAGCAGGGAAGGTTGTGGGGAAGATATCCTTCATAGATCTTGCTGGTAGTGAAAGAGGTGCTGATACGACTGACAATGACCGACAAACACGGTATGGCTTTATTATTGCAAACAAAGCTGTACTTTTTTAGCAGCTTAAACTTTAAGATAACGTAAGTTATGATTTAAGTATTGTAAAACTGTTATGTCTGGACTTCTTCAATGGAGATATATCAGTTGTCTGGCTTTTGTCTAGTTTAAAATTCTGTATATTCTGGCATCTTTTACCATTTTATTTGCGGATCTTGTCCTTGCCTCTCGTGTTGGGTTTGTCTGTACTTCTGATCGAAAAGAAAGTCCCATCAGTATTTTGTTTTGCTGCCTTTTTGTTTCATTAGAACTTATTTTGCTTATTACAGGATCGAGGGAGCTGAAATAAATAAGAGTCTTTTAGCACTTAAAGAGTGTATTCGAGCTCTTGATAATGACCAGATTCATATTCCGTTCCGTGGGAGCAAGCTCACAGAGGTGCTTCGTGACTCCTTTGTGGGCAACTCTAGGACCGTTATGATCTCTTGCATTTCTCCCAATGCTGGGTCATGTGAACACACACTCAATACATTGAGATATGCTGATAGGTAAAGTTTTTTCAAGAATATGCTTGATCAGTTTAAATAACTAAATATTCTTTTTACAAGAAAATTTACATGTAATAAACAGGGTAAAAAGTCTTTCCAAAAGTGGGAATCCGAAGAAGGATCAGGGTGCAACTTCAGCATCACTCCTCAACAAAGAGAATACATCAATACCTCAGGTGTCAACTGGTGGTGAAGATGTTTATGACCAGCAACAGGAGGTTAAACCGGTGGATACTAGTAGAAAGGTTGCAGAAAAGAACTGTTATCATAAACCCATTGCTGATGTAGACAAGCGATCCTCTACCTATCCTTCACATCAACCTTTTAAAAGCCAGGAGGAAAGTGGAGTGGTTTCTGGCTATGTGGATAAAGAGAGGGCTGACCTGAAAAATACATCTGTTAGTTCAACCAGTCACAAATTGTACACATCATCATCTTCCCATCATGAGGTTGACACAGAAGAGAAGGTGCAGAAGGTATCACCACCTCGAAGAAAAGCCTCTAGGGATGACAAACCTGATAAGCTGCTGAGAAAAGATGGCACCAGCTTTGATCAGTCCAATGTACCTTACCAGCAGCAGAACACAGCATACACAAATAATGTAACACACGGGCAGCTCGAAACTGAGCCCCCTCTAGATGGGAATAATAACGAAACACTTGAGGTTGGTTATATTTATGGGACGTTCCTTTAATAAAGATGTTTAAGTATTCATCATAAACTATGTCTAATGTTTTAATCCTGTTTTTGGAATCTAGGAAAAAGCGGCCCTGATTGCAGCCCATAGAAAAGAAATTGAAGACACGATGGAGATTGTGCGAGATGTAAGTAACTTTTGACATTCAATTTCTTTTCTTTTGGCCTTGTGTTTCGCAACTCAACTCACTTTTGAAATGTTTATTTTATGTCTTTAGAGGATGTGATATACACAATTTGGCTATATTTTGTTGTGCTTGGTTGGGGTGAATGAAATTCTCTTTATCCCTCCTTATGTCCAGTTCCTAGTTATCTAAACTAGAGCTCGAACCCACTGATTGGAAAAGGAATGTTTCATGCTCCTTACTCATTTCCATGCAAACTTCATCGTAATAAAATATTAAAAATATGACTCCCTCACTTCTGTTCGTTCTCCCCTCTATCATCCTTTCCTTCTCCTTCAATATTGTTCACCATGTTCCCCTCCATTCCTTCATCACTGCATTCTCTTTAACCAAACAAAGCAATAGTTTATAACTGGAATATCTGGAGTTTGAAATTACAGGGGCTAAAGTGTTCATCTGGTTTCCTTGCCAAATTACATTTATTTGGGATATAACATAGATGCTTAATATTAGATAATAAGTAACTGTAGCAGGCTAGCAGCTACATGGGGGATTTATAGTGCTTGCAATGCTTTCCCCATTTTGCCTGTTGATTGGAGCTATTAGGTATTTAACCTATTTTGCGTTCAGGAAATGAAATTGTTGGCGGAAGTGGACCAACCAGGTAGCCACATTGACAGTTATGTGACTCAACTAAGTTTTGTGCTGTCACGTAAAGCAGCAAGTCTTGTCAGCCTACAATCACGGCTTGCCAGGTTCCAACACCGACTAAAAGAACAGGAGATTCTTAGTAGACGGAGGGTTCCCCGCTGAATTCAGATTTCTCCCTGAGAATGTGACGGCAGCATCATTTCTTCTCCATATGGATCTATATCTCTTTTCATAGCCAAGCACAATCTCACAAGCTAATGTACAAAATTTACAAACTTTCCATAATGATATGGTCTTGTATCATAAATATGTTGATTGACTACAAGTATGATGAGAATCTTGTAGAGTATCAAAATTGAGGTAGAATCTTGTAGAGTATCGCTAAACGTATCAAAATCCACCATACTATAAACTTTCAAAGAAAAAGAAGAGGAAAAATTAATCAATATGGATACCACTATACTCCAAGGTAGTAGCCTTTACTATTATTATTTTATTTTTGCCAAGTCAGGTAATAAAAAGCCTTTAGATTATTCCAACTCCGCATTTCATTTAAAATGCCCAAACTTCTCTCCCTCTCTTTATTTTTCCTCTTATGATCAACTCTCCGGTCCTCACTTGTATATTGCTAATGCAGTTCTGCAAACTATTCTGCTGGTAAAATTTCTTTTCTTTTCCGAAGGGGTGAGGTGCCCCCCCCCCCCCCCCCCCCCCCCCCCCCCTTTTGATGATGTGATTGGATGCATGAATGCATCCTTGATTTAAAATATAGAACCAAGTATGCATTTATACATATTTGCATTCAAATATAAAACCTCTTTGAAATTGATCTTTTTAGCATTGCATTGAACTAATCTCTTGGAATACGGAATGAAAAAATTATTTTTGCGAGTAAAAGAGTATGACTGATTATAACTGATCAATTCTAATAGGTTCTGTTTCTAATTCTGTTTGTTTATCGGAATTTGATTCTCCGACAATTAAGAACATGACTGTAATTTGCTTATATGATCCGGTTGGGTAACATAAACTTAGGTTAAGATTCAATCTATTTGTAACTTATATCCCCCAACCTGAAAGTATTTCTCATTTTTGGTCCCAGAAGGGCTAAAACTACTTTCTCGTCGGTTGGTCCAACGCACTTCTGAAAATGATTTGCCGCACCATTTCTGAAGAGTGTCATTACATATTTAACATGCATTGCATACTACAACTAAGGTCTATTTATTGATCATAGTCATCACAGTTGTGCTACAAAATAGCTCTTCGGTTATGTTATTCTCAATGCAGCCTCTTATTCGTGGAGCAAATTTTGAAGGCCTCGTAGTTCTATACTAATACAACTATAAACTCTGTAAAATTGACTAGATTAAAGAAAAAGAAAGAAGTCGCATGTCAGAGTTGGACCTGATTAGACTCTTCCCACTGTGCCATGAAGAGATCTATGCATTTTCAATCTCTGATGGTTGGGTGTTTTCATATCTCGGAAAATTGGATGGTTTGGGAAATTCGTGTAGTTTATAATCCCGATGATCTGTTGGAGTACTCCTGAACCAATGCTGCAAACAGAGAAGGCCTCTCAAGCAACTCGGATGGTGCATCATATTCTTTAGCCAAACCTGCTCATGCATAAGAAAGCCAGAACCACAACATTGTTTAGTACCATTGCATTAGTATTATATAGCAGAAATGCATAATGCTATAAATAATATAGCTTTAAAGAAACGACAAATGAAAAGGTTTACAATACAAATTTAGATGGGCATTCTGATTTCTGGACCGAGTTACATACCAGCATCTATGACTAACACCTTATCACAATCAATGACTGTGGGTATTCTGTGAGCAATGGTAATAATCGTACAGTCTTCGAATTCCTCTCGGATAATCTTCTGAATAATAGCATCAGTTTGAGAATCAACAGAAGCTGTTGCTTCATCCATAAACAGAATCCTACTGCGCTTCAGCATTACCCGTCCTAGGCAAAGAAGCTGTCTTTGCCCCACACTCCAATTGTCTCCACCATCAACCACTAAAGAAGAGTTTGGTTGAAATTTAGGTTACCTAAATCAGTCATATAAATATAGCTTTATCCAAAATTAAGATGGTTAAAAGGATATACCAGGAGCATCAAGTTTTTCAGGCTTTTCAGCCACCACATCTTTTAGTTGGCAACGTTCAAGACTCTAAAACATTTTAAACAAGCAGACTATTAGTGTGTACTTCAAATGTTTTCCTAACCTTGTAAGTCAATGCTGAACATATAACTATTACCTTCCATATGTCTTCATCTGAATACAACCCAATTGGATCAATATTGCTTCTGACTGTTCCCTGAAATAGGACAGGATCCTGTGGAATAATCCCGAAACGGGACCTAAGATCATGTAGGCCAAGCTTGCATATGTCGAGGCCATCAATTATTATTTTGCCACCAGAAGGCTCCACCAGCCTAAAGAAAACTTGAATAAGAGTTGACTTTCCACTTCCAGTTCGACCAACAACACCAATCTTGTCTCCTCCGTGAATACTAAGAGTAATCCCCTTGAGAACTAAAGGAGTATTTGATCGATATCTTACCTGCATGCGACGTCACCAGAAAACTTATAAGCATAATGCAAACAAACATAATTATCACTTGTCCATAACAATGTGTTGTACCAACTCCTAATACCATGAGATACCGATTCAAAAAATTAAAAAATCAATATGTCGATATGCTACCTGCAAATTTGTTATCTCAATGTTTCCAGAGTTAGGCCAATTCGGAGAAGGGAGAGACTCTGTCATCTTCCATGCAGCTTCTGATGGGATGCTAATAAATTGTTTTATTCTTTCAACTGAAACCATTCGGTTTTCCACAAAACAACTCAAATATACAGTCCAAAACAGGACGCCATTCAGTGATAGTCCATAGGAAAGAGTCAAACCAACATTCTCTGCAACACACAGATCCAAGTCATTTTTTAGTATTACAAATTATGTCAGATTGCTAAATATTCTGAAAATGGAAAAATGTATGTAATAAGTTTCCTTCCGTATTGCCAATTTACTTACCATTATGCATTTTCTTTCAAGTACAAATATTAACAAATAACAGTTACAGTACTTAAGATCAGTGTTGAACTAACAATTTAGTAAGAGTGAGAATCACGAGCATTGAAATGCTAAGATAACATACGGACATGAACATGGATAGTGGATTATATATTTATTAGTTGTTGTTCTCATTCTATTATTAGAGATTGTCAATCCACATTAAATACAAGTATGTGAGAAAATACCTATACCTGGTTTAATAATAGTGCTCGGGAGCAAGATCAAAAATGAGGCAGAAACGCAAAGAACAAGGCACCCCATTAACTCCAGGCGGAAACCCAACCATTCATTTGCTCCATTGTTGTGGAAATCCATCCGCAAATTTGCATTAACTTTGTCGATGTTTTCTTGGATAAATCTTCCCTGCTTCCTAAAGCAACGGATGGTCATAACACCAGAAATCGTCTCTGAGAAATGATGAATGACCGGTGCTTTAGTTATTTGATCAAGTCGGGTTAATTCACGAGATGATGCAAGATAGTATCCCTGTATAAAAGTTCAATTGGTAAATACACAGACACTTAATATAAATAAGCAAAAATAGAATTTTAAGTATATATGTTTGGACATGAAGCCTGTGCTGCATGTACTTGTACCACTAAAGTATAGATGGCAAGGTGTTCAGTCACATAATGTAAGAACTACATAAGTTTCCAGAATATAACTTAGTACACCACATTACTGCTCTGTATGGTAGGGATTGATGAAATTGGGAGGGAATGAAACGAAATCTGAATAATTTTGTATTTAGATATCTATAATCATCATTCATTTCTCTACTCCCTTCCAACAATTTAAAATCTCAAATCCACCAAATTTGAAAAATAGATGACTCATTCTCTCTCCTACTCATTTTCTCCACAAGCCTCATCATAGAATATAAATTTTATGATTTTGTTCGCAATTTTATATTACATTTCTTCCAGCCAAACGAAGGAAGCATTTCCTATAAGACCCGAACACAGAACTCCCAGTTTATTATGAGGGCTGAAGAAGTTATATCATATATGTAGTACAAGCTTAAACTTTTGTGCATTAGTGATACAGGAACCATTAAAGTTCAAGAACATTAATTAGAAAAACTGAAGGAGCATTCAGCACTGGTTAGGTGTTGATTACTTGCTGATTATCAATTAATCTTTAAAGGCCTTTCATATAAACATACCATACCCTCAGCCTTTCATATAAAATCAGAGCGTAAATTATGTCGAGGCAATAAATAATTTCATACCCGGTACCAGATATTGAGCCAAATCAGAGGGACCAGACAAAACACTGTTGGCCAAGCATACTGGCATGTAATGACCAAAACTCCAAGCAATGTGAAGTACATTGTGATCGTCATACTCAGAAAGAAGGGGATCAAAAAATCAATATTGGCTTGATCACTTGATGCCTGGTAATAGCAGAAGTGTTCATTAGTCAAGGCACGTAGTCACATAGTCAATTAGTTCCTGTTTCACCAGAAAAAGACGTTACTAGGTTTAGAAAACAATTAACTCACACGGCTCAGTATTCTTCCTGAAGGAGTAGTGTCAAAAAATGACATCGGAGCATGCAGAATGCTATGTAGAATTCGATGGAAGAAGCTCTGGGTTGTCTTCAGGCCCAAATATGTCACAAAAAAGGCTCTCCCTAGCACAAATACACATGAAACGACACCAAATATTGCATAAACTGTAATAAACAGAGAAGGAACGAAATCTCGATCTGCTGAAGTCTCGTATGCTAGCCAATAATCACTTCCCATAGTAGATCCTTGCCACAGAAGAGAGATCAGTAGTACTCCTGCTACTCCCCACCATCCAAATGCCTCAGTGAAATACTGCTTATAGACACCAAAGCTTACCTGCCCACTTTCTCTCTCTTCCTCCTCAATGAGCTTTGAGTTACCCTTCTTAGAATTTGATTGAGCTAATACACCATTTTCACCTGTCGGTTTCTTTGGGCTAGAAGAGGCAAGTGGGGACTTTGGCCTTTGCAGAGAATTATCACTGGCCACTGTGGTGCTCGTCTCAACAAGCTCCATTGAAGTTTCATGGGCAGCTACAAGAGCACCAAAGTCCAATCCAGCTTTAAGAAGTGGTTCATACCTTCCGGATTCCACAATCTTCCCATCTCGCATGACCTAATAAATAATACATGAATATTTATTTTCTAAATTTGATATTTGTCGTGAAAATCAGTTTCCATTACAAATAAGTAGTAACTTTTTTAGGATTACAATGACATTTTTTTTGTGGTAGACATGCATATATTGTTTTAAGCAATTGAAAAATTTTAGGAAACCAAAATATAATAGTGCTAGTTATAGCATCTCCAGATTATAAGAGGGAATGTCAAGCTTTCTTGAAAAGATCCTAAGGAAAATGGATCAGGTTTTGAATGCTGCCGGATCACACTGATATTAAACTGTGACTGGTAAGAAGTATAAAATATGGAAAATGTTATAATTCAAGCTAATTAGTTCGAAAAGAGATTAAAAAAACAACATTTGAAGTATTTTCAAACATAGATGAGATCACCTGGAGAATTAATAAATCTTAGTGGAAAGTAAACTTACCAATATGAGATCAGCATTGTGCAAGAAATCAACTTGGTGAGTAACAAGTAGAACTGTCTTATCTTTAAGGGCTCCCCTCACACATTCCTATAAAAACACTACAAGTTAGTGTCCTGTAACTGAAGTTTGAAATTTGAAACTACTTTTATGTCAAAGCAATGAAAGGAACCAGCAAATATTTTAGGTTCAATAAATCTGAATCAAATGCATTATCTGCGACTTTTATTTTACTTGTACAAATCTATCAAATCATGATTGATTATTATATAATTCAGTGACTTGTAAGTTAAAAAGTACCACATTATCACTTAATCTGTAATATGTCCTGGAACTTCCTACCTTGAATATTTCTGATCCTGTTTCAGCATCAACTGCACTAAAGACATCATCGAGAAGATATATATCACAATCCTGATATACAGCTCTAGCAAGCTGTATCCGCTGCTTCTGGCCTCCACTGAGGTTGATTCCACGCTCTCCAATCTCTGTCTGGTCCCCATGCTCCATAACTTCCATATCCTTTTGTAAGCAACAAACTCGTAAGACTTCCTCGTACAATTTCCTGTTCATTGGTGAACCAAACAAGATATTTTCTTGAATAGTTGCATTTTGTATCCAAGATGTTTGAGCCACATATGAAGTTGTCCCACAAACTCTGACCTTTTGAATGGGGAAAAAGAAAAAGAGGTGTCAAACATATTAATTAATTAAAAAACAAGAAATATGAAATTGCAGGAACTAATTGGTAAATCAAACAAGACCAAATAAAGAAGAACGTGACCACAACGTCCACAATTATCTTTTAAATTAGTGCAGAAGGTCAATGGTGGAAAAAATATGGCTAGAGTTATGATGCAACAGATAATTTCATTAAACCAATTTTCAGAGAATAAGGGCATTGAGGTTTGATCTACTCTATATTCTATAATGGCTCAAAACCAAGCATCACTAGGCCTTTCATATTGTACTTCATCATTATATATGCCCTTCAGCTGATTATTACTCGATGTTCATTTTCATGTTGTTCCTATCATTTTACTTTCATGAGGCATAATATCTTGTCTCCATGGTAAAGGCATTATACGTTAAATTGTTGCGTTTATCTTGCTAATATAATATGATGACAACTGTAAAACAACTTTTATATCAGTGTAAAAACACCCAAAGTGGGCAAAGTTCTTGAATTTATGAGGAGATTCAGTTAAAAATCTCAAAGAGTTCTGCTATCAAGCAACTAGTTCTAGATTTATAGATATTTAGAAAATTTGAACAAGGGCTAGTGGTTCAAGTGGCACTAATAAGAAAGCCTTACCTCTCCTGAGAGTTTGTGCATCTCCCCGAGTACTGAAGCCAGTAAAGAAGACTTCCCTGATCCAACAGTTCCAACAATTGCTGCAAGCTCTCCTTTCTTGATTGTAATATTCACATCCTTCAGATTTGCTATACCATCCTTATCATCCCATGAAAAGTTCCCACCTTTCACCTCCACTGCAGTACGCCCACCACAGCCCAGCACTCTCTCCACAGATCTATTCTCCAATTCTTTGCTTGTCATAAACCCATCCAACCTTCCCAAGGAAACCATTGCCTGTGATACTGAGATAAGAGCTTGCGGAAAGGTCCGGATAGGCTCCTGCAAAATTCTGAATATTGTTGTTGCTGTAAACACTGTTCCTGCATCAAGACGGACGACATTCAACCAAAGTGCAACTCCAAATGTAAGCACTGCCATGACCATAGGAATGTTCCAGAGTACAACCATGTTAGTAGAAATTGCATACATGAATTTACTGAGCCAACCATACTCCAGATCTCGGAAAGACTGAATTCTTTTATTAAAGTGCTCCTCCCATGCTTGAAATTTGATGACACGCATATTGCTGAGCATCTCATTTGTTGCTTTCATTCTTGAATCCTTGTTCCTCATTATATGGTACTGAAACTTGTTATTTTTGCGAGTAATCCACAGAGTGAAAAACATTGTCCCTATGACTGTGATGGTTGCCGCAATTACAGAGAGACCCATTGAGCTATAGAGGAGAGATAGAGCAACTCCAATTTGTAAAGGTGTCATCCATATTGGGTGTAGCTGTGGCACCATGTCGGAGAGTTGCTGGGCATCAACAGCCATATGATTAACAATCTGTCCTACTCCATGATCCTGCCGAGATGAACAAGACAATCTTAGGCCCTTCTTGTACAAAGAAGTGATGAGGGAAGACCTAATGAGCATTCCAAGTCTCGCACATTGGAAATTAAATTGATGTGAACTAAGAACTTCGATGATTTTTGCAAAAAAGAGTATCGATATCAGATAATATCCTTCAAAAGGGTCGCTTCTATCTCCAGAAGTATAATCAACGAAATTTTGTATCAGCATAGGACCAATGTACATAACAGATAAACGCAGGAGGGACAGTAAACCAGTGAAGGCAATGTGCTTCCAGAAGCACCGGATCAAAGTGTCTCTAACAGGATTCTTCAAATTTCCACCTTCTTTAGGCCAGTTCATTTCAAACAACTCTGCCATTCTTTGTGCTCTATGATCAGCTGGAAGTGTGGGCACATCATCTAAGGATAGTGGCGATTCATAACCCTTGGTTATCAATGGATTCATCCAATACCATGTTCCTCTAGATAACAACGAAGCATTAGCATATCCGCTCACATTGGAATCCCTCGGATCAAGCCCATTCAGTTCTGTTACTAAATTAGGACTTATACCATTTTCTGTAAAAACACTAATCCCAGAGGATCCATAAATCGCAACAACAAATAGAAATGCAGACAACGGAAGACTGACTAAGAAAAAGATATCATCTATCATCACATACTCATCCACATACTCAGTTTCCGTAACCAGTCTGGTTACAGCAGATGCAGCAAACAAAACTACAATCACAAAATGTGCTATCCAATACAATCTAAGCGAAACCGGATGAACAACAGCTTTAAATTTCTTTTCATGTGCAACAAGAACTGAAATTGCAAGAAAGGTCAAAGCTTGAACTAACCAAAACAAACCCTCTATCAGCTTCCATGATGTCCATACGCCTCGAATGAATGACAACACACATAGCACCGTGTAAGCTAAGCTCAACACGCAGGCAACAACTACAGTTAATTTGAACCAAAGGGTGACTGTATAGGAAGATTTATTGGTTTCTTCAAGCAGGGGTTCATTGATGGAAGCAGAGTTGATATTGTGTTTATAGATAAACCTTGAACATAACTTTTGAAGTCCAAAAACAAAAAGGCTCACCAGAAAAACAAGATCAATGCATGAAAACAAGATTCTTTGTGAACATGGAGAAAGAAAGATGAATCCTAACCACTGGGAAAATCCTACAGTTGATGCTGAACATTCAAGATCATTGAGCCAAGAAGGTTCAGACATAGCTGCACACTACTTCTCAATTCAAGTCCACTTGCTTCCTGTGCCTAAGAAAGAAACATGATATATGTTCTCAGAATGTAAATTTAAGACCTTCACAAACACATATATAAAATGAAATGAATCATAGTACAAAAGGGTCAAAAACTACCTTTCTTGAGCAAGCCAATGAATGAGAACATATTTCAGAGTGGTAAGTAGTAAAAACTGGATGAGTTAGTAGAATGAGAAAAGTACAGAACAAATTTTAGACAAGATTATACTTGTCAGTAAGTGACAACAAGTAGGATTCCTGTAGCTAAAATAAAACTGGTTGTAGAAAGGACTGCAGCTAAGAATCTTGTTTTCTGTAAAGTAACACAAAGAAAGGAAGAAAAATCCAATTAAAAATCATTTGGTCCAAACAAAAAGGTCTTGGTTACTACGCTCAGATTTAACAAAATGTTGAGTGCCACCTTGTTATTTTAATACTGGAACTCTGGAAATTATTGGGATTCATCTTACAGTTTGGAACATTGTAAATTTATACACAGGCCGGTGTTTAAAAATTTATTGATTGATCGAAAGAGTCCGGAATAATTATTATTCGTAAATGGTATGTTTGTTATAAATAAAATTAATATATTTAATATTACAAAATATCCAATATATTTGAATATTCCTTTGATCAATGTTGAATCAAATAATTAATTTTTTTAGTAGGTATCACAATATATTATTCTCGATTTTTTCGATCATGAGCCTTGATTTAAAATAAAACAAAGGGGTCATTTGTCAAATTTGAATAATACATTTCTGAACTATTACAAAATTTTAATGATGTTACATCTAGGTAGCTAAATTGATTGGCTATATTGATGTAAATAGATAATTAGCTAAAATTTGTTGAACCAGATGATGGGTAAATTTGCTACAGGTTTCAGCAAATATAGTCAATGTCATCATGTTGGCTAAAATTATAGACAAGGGTTTTGATGTGATACATTTTTTACATATGTTTTATAAATTTTATTTTTAGTATGCCACCTAGGATTTTAGGATTTTGTGGATCGGAAATGCTCTTATGAGGTTTGGTAAATAAATTGCTAAAATATCTGAATAATATCGATTTACTATTTTACTTTTATCAATGAATTATGTCATTCAACAAAACAATTCTACACTTTATTTGGATTATATTTTTATCTACTGTAATAAAGTAAATGAGTCTATCAATCAAGACTTTTCTGTTATATATTTTTATTCCATTTTTGTTCCGATTTATTTTCAATTTATCATTTTAATAAATTTCTAATTTTCGATAAGATAAATTGATGATCAATATCTTAACCGATTTATTTTAATTTTTGAAATTTATAACCACGATTCGGAGGAGTAAATGACTCTATCAAGTAAGTATCAATCAAGAATTTTCTGTTATATCTGTACTATATTATTAAAATTATTAAATACGAAATATTAAAAAATTTGGTCGGTCAGTCGGTCGATATTTGGACAGGGTCTATCTATAATTTGGGTCGAGCCTATATAGAACCATTTTTTTTTATAACCATTTGTTTTTTTCAGCTAAAATACATTACCTATTTTATCTATTTTCTAACTAAAACAACTCATCTTATAAAAATAAAATATGTAACATATATATAAAATGGTAATATTATTACATCTTTATAACTGATTACCTTTTTCAGCTAAAACACATTATATATTTTACATTTTTTAACTAAAACAACTCATGTTCTAAACATAACACATAAAAAATAATTATGTAATGATAATATTGATATATAATTATTAATAAATAACCACTTACCCTTTTCAGCTTAACACATAACCTTTTTTATTTTTTATAACTTAAACAACTAATTTTTCAAAAAGTAACACGAGCAACATATATATAGAAAGGTAATATAATTTTCAATTTTCTAATTTAAACAACTAATTTTCTAAAAGTAATACGGGCAGCATATATATATAAACTAGTTTACTAAGCCGCGCTTCGCAGCGGCTTTATAATAATATCTCTAAATTTTCTCAAAATATATTCTACAAAATACGTTTTTAAATAAAATAATATTTCTAATATAAATTAATTTTTGTTTTGAATTTTATATATATATATATATATATAAAGTTCTAGATCGTTCAATCAAAAACTACAATTATACCTTCGGAGCTATTAAAATCTTCAGTACCTCCAAATCTACTCCCAGCAAGAAAAAAATCAAAAAATATGAACAAACATCCTTTTTGTTGCTGGGAGAATTTTTTATTAATAATAATCTTTTTTTGTCAAAACAAAAAACAACAACCTCTTCCTTTTAAAAAAATAATAATTTAATGACATTTTCTCAATGTTTCTTATTCTTGTATGACTTTTGTTATAGATGCACCAACTTATTGAATTTTGTTAAAAATGCACACACTAAATAAATTCTTCAATCGAATAAATCTTAACATGATATTTTCGAAATATATACACAATAAACTTCTTAATATACAATTTTTATCTTTGAATTTTCGTGTATGAATTACAGAAAATATTTTACTAAAAGATATATTTTTTTCTCATAAAAATTAGAGTAATAACTATCTAAATGTTAAAAAACAATGTTACAGTTTGTTTTTGAAGACACAGTGAATTCTGCACTTTCGAGTTATGTTGTATATAGATAGGTGTATCAACTTTTAACTATAAATTCAAAACTAAAAACGCACACACATAAACATATAAATCAATTCACAACTGAATGTACATGAAAATCACATTGCTCGACCTATTATTTTAACTGATTAACTGATGAATCTCCTCCTTATTAATTCATGTCTTAACTCAATCTTGTCTTGTCAAAGATTTTAATATGATCCCACATTATGATACAAACAAACGTAATAAGATAAATAACATAAAGGAAAAAGTCGCATACGAATGTACTCATATCCACTTATATACACTTGAACAAACAAAAAAGTAAAGAAGAATAATGTTGACAACAAAAATTGCAGTAGACAATTAACAGAGTTTATGTGTATATTTATACTATTAATTAGTTATTTGTATGAAAGTATTAAAGATAATTAATTAATTACTTAATTTCTTATGCAAAACTGATCTAATTTCTTAACTTCTTATTTACCAATATGTTCTTGTATTTTCTATTATATTACATTAAAAAATATAGTTTAGGAGAGCAGAATGTAAAGATGGAAATTTCATTTGAAAATAAATATTACGAGAATATCTAGATAATAATAAAGGGAAGTTCAAAATAATGTAAAGTAATACACCTTTTTTTTAATTTAGATATTTGAAGGCAAGAATATTATAATTGAATATTTAGTTTCCTCCATTTGTAATATTTAGTTTCCTCCATTAGTACAGATCTATTGTATATTTACTTTATCAATTAGTAGAGATTTTAAATGCAAGAATATTATATTTACTTTCCTCCATTAGTAGAGATTTTAAATGCAAGAATATTGAAATTGTATATTTAGTTTTCTCCATTAATAAATATTTAAAAGGCAATTGAGATTTTTTCTAATCTTTGGTATTAATTACTTAATTTTTTATGCAAAACCGATCTAATTTCTTAACTTCTTATTTACCAAAACGTTCCTGTATTTTCTATTATATCACATAAAAAAGAAGAAAGTTTAGGAGAAGAGAATGTTAAGATGTTAATTTCATTTGAAAAGAAATATTATGAGAATATTTAGATAATAATAGAGGAAAGTTTAAAATAATCTAAGGTAATACACTTTTTTTTATAATTTAGATATTTTGAAGGCAAGAATATTATAATCGAATATTTAGTTTCCTCCATTAGTGATATTTAGTTTCCTCAATCAGTAAAGATCTATTGTATATTTACTTTCTCTATTAGTAGAGATTTTAAATGCAAGAATATTATATTTACTTTCCTCTATTAGTAGAGATTTTAAATGCAAGAATATTGAAATTGTATATTTAGTTTTCTCCATTAGTAAATATTTAAAAGGAAATTGAGATTTACATCACATAAAAAAAGAAAGTTTAGGAGAAAAGAATGTTAAGATATTAATTTCATTTGAAAATAAATATTATGAGAATATTTAGATAATAATATAGGAAAGTTTAAAATAATGTAAGGTAATAGACTTTTTTTTATAATTTAGATATTTTGAAGGCAAGAATATTATAATCAAATATTTAGTTTCTTCCATTAGTGATATTTAGTTTCCTTCATTAGTAAAGATCTATTGTATATTTACTTTATCCATTAGTAGAGATTTTAAATGCAAGAATATTATATTACATTGGTAGAGATTTTAAATGTAAGAATATTGAAATTGTATATTTAGTTCATTAGTAAAGATCTATTGTATTTGTACTTTCTCCATTAGTAGAGATTTTAAATACAAGAATATTATATGTTTCCTCTATTAATAAGCATTTAAAAGGTAATTGAGATTTTTTTGAATTTTTAATATTATTATTTCAAAAAATTGAGAAAATTAGAAAAATAGAACGAAGCGATCTGTGAGCGCCACCTCACCGCCCCCGTCTTCTCCTTTATATAATAGTATTGATGTAATATAATTTTATATAATTATTAATAAGTAATTAACTGTCTTTTTAAGGACATTGTTTGTTTTATATTTTTTAATTGAAACAACTCATATTCGAATTACAAAAAACACGAGCAAAATATAGAAATAATGAAAATATCATTATATTAAACTTATAAAATCCATGTTTAATATAATTTTTTATAATATTCAATTTAAATAAGATAATTAATAAAAAATAAAAGTAATAGCATATGTTAAAAGAAACTCGGCACATTACACAAAACATATTTTGTTATTTGCACTTTAATCACTCTTAGATTTTTTAAGAGCAAATAAATATGAACCGTTAGATTTATTATTTAAAAATATTTTTCTATTTTAATATCTAAAATAATACAAAAGATTACGTCAACAATTTATTAAATTAAAATACTTATATTGTTAGATATATAAATCCAATTTATTATATACACATATAAGTATATATTAAAATTTCATCAAAAAAGATATAATTACAAAAATCAAAATCAAAATAATAAAATATTAAAGAAAATTGTGCATCACACGGGATATAAGCTAGTATTATTATAAGCAAACTAGCCTCTATTTGGTTGGTCGTTGATACTTCAAATAACAACGGTTAGATTGAAAGATAGATAAAAGGAGAACTGTCGGATGAAATGTTAACAAAAATATTTCTTTATTCATATTCAAAATGTTCCCACGGGTTCAAGGTTCGAATCCCGTCAACAACATATTATTATTAAATATTTATATTACGTATTTTTCTAAGCTACATTCAGAAGTTCAAGATATTATTTTCGTTGACAATATATTAAAAAAAATTATCATCAAAATACAAACAAATACTTACAATAACATCATATATATATATTATTAATTTTTAAAAATTTATTTTATTCTGATAAAATCGTATAATCAAATTACGTATAGTAAGATAAAAAAAAATTAAAATTCATTCTGCACGGGTTATAAGCATGCATACGCAGAAACGATGTCTGTTGTGTAAGCGGGCCACTCTTAGATTTATGACTGATTACTTGGTCTGTTGTTAGTAAGTAGGTGGTAGTTGGTACTTGTTGTATTCACCAATCACCATCGAGTCATCATAGTCATAGTAATGCAATTCTATTTCGCGGACACTCTTTCCGTAGTTTCACAGGTTCACTTTTTATTTTTTAAATATTTATTTTAAAATATTTTAACCAGATAACTATACAAATAATTTTTAAAATTTTTAAATTATTTTTTATTTAAATTTTTTATTCAAAAAAATTAAAAAATAATTTATATGACTATTTCGTTAATATATTTTAAAATACGTATTAGAATTAAAATTAAATAAATATTTTGAAACGGAGAAAGTATAAAACCTTTGATTTTTTTTCATTTACTTCCAGGTGCCCACTATTGGATTCTATGTTTGCCCACAAGTTCTCCCAAAGAAAATATCCCTCAAGTTTTCCATAAAGAAAATATTTTGATATGATAGAGTAAATAATTCATTGCATATTAAATTCATTCATTGATATAAGACATTTGTTTCGGTACAAATTGTAATAAACTAAGCACATCAGGATACAAATTCAATAGAATTATATAAAAACTATTTTTAATGATATTGGTTAAAATAATATATAATATTGTAATAAATTTTTAAAATTTGCTAAAGAATTTATAAGGATTGTACTATAATATAATTGATTATAATGTTTGATTATATTTTAAATATAGTATATTATTATTATTTCAAATTATTATAAAATGTATATTAATTCAACATAGTAAAGTTAATGTGAAATTTTGTTATTTGCTACTCCCTCCGTCCCAGTGAATTCTATACACTGGGATTGGGCACGTAGTGGGTGTAATAGTGATTTATATTGTTATATAATAGAGATAGTGGAGAAAGTAATGGGTGTAATAGTATTTTATATTATTAAAAGTTACTATTTTTGAAATGTATAGAAATGAATGGGACGCCTCAAAATGAAAAGTGTATAGAAATAACTGGAACGGAGGAAGTACATGTCTTTAGATATTCAACAAATATGATTAATATAATAAGGTTAGTTAAAGTTTTGGTTAAGGAAGTGTCCCATTAAAGTTCAAATTTGTTAAAATATTTTCTACAATTCTATTTATGTATGCCTCAGACATATTTAGCTAAGGAATTCATGTTACTCCCTCTGTCCCTGAGTTCTTTATATTAGGGTACCAGAGCTCGGCACGTATTTTAATACTCCTATAAAATATATTTTCATAAATTATTTTAAATATTTTTTTCTTCTGAATAAAAGTATAATGTTTAAATTTTTATTTAGAAAAAGAAAATTTTGAAAATAAATTGTAGAATTATACTTTATAGGAACCATAAAATACGTGCCAAACAATGTAAAAAAACTGTAAAGAAATGAGAGGGACATAGAGTATTAAATATGGTCAAAGAGCAACTTCAATAACTTGCGTCAATGTCATATACCCAGTGTTCTAAAAATCGGCGATTAATCGTCGATTAATCGCTAGACGGCTGACCACCGAACTAATTAAGGGAAAATCGGTCAATTAATCGTTTTTTCATAAAAACGGTCAAAAATCGGCTGAATCAGTCAAAAATCAGATTAATCGGTCAAAAATCGGGCTAATTATTAAAAAATAGTTAAAATTAAAAAAATAATAAAAAATTTAAAAGGTAGAAACTTGATAAACAATAGGAAAAAACATTATTTTTGTACATATAATTATAATTTTAGATGCTTAAATCGTATATTCTCTTAATTTTTACTCTTAATTTGATCTTTAATTGAAAATATAAACCTTCAAAATTTTTTTTATTACAATTATATAACATTTTTAACATATTTGCATAAATATATGATAATAACATATGTTTAGTTGAAATAACGAAACAATTTTATAATTGTATATAAAAAATATTATTAAATTTATTCCGATTAATGATCCGATTAATCCCCGATTACCCGATTAATCCATGGACGGTGTCTTCACTGATTAACTCTGATTCCCGCTTTTTACAACACTGCATATACCACATTAGCATTCAATTGAAAGTTGTTGGAGTGTCGATAAAATGTCAAGTGGAGTGTGTTTTAATTTGTGGTATTAAAGGTTGGCATCTCATTAAATAAATAGGGTGTCAATTTTTATTGTGATCTTAATGATAAATAAAATATTGTTTTTTTATTATATTTGTTTTATATATTTTTTTGTAAAAAATCGATGAATATAACATTTAGAATGCTAACTATTAAAGTTTTTTTTTTAAACTGTTAAAAATGAAAAAGAGAAACAAATGTCAAAAATGATGCGAAAGAGAAAAGTTCAAAAAAAAAACGTGTTAAAAATAACATGAAAGAGAGAAAAAAAAAATGTCAAAAGTGACATGAAAGAGAAAAGAAAGAAGAAATAATTTGTCGTAGCTATTCAGAGTTTCAGACCCGACACCATCATGGTTAAAAGAATTTTACTTGAGTGAGTTAAACTCGGTTCTAATTTAATATATTGAACTGATTTCCTCCTTTTGGCTGAGCCATGAAGGCTTTATACTGAGAAACCAGAATCTGCTTCTTGTTCTTTCTCACTTCTGAGTTCCTTCACACAAAACTTCTATGAGATCCCACATCTTCTTTGCACTACTACAATGAGCAACAGTGTCATACATGGTGAAATCCATAGATTTACAGATAATGAGTTGGAGATTTCCATCTAGTGTCACTTTCTCCTTTTCAGGCTCAGTGTATTTGGAAGGATCTTTAGGCTCATAATGCATGGGTATCTTTTCAGTACCAACAGTTGTTTCAGCAATCTCAATCATTGGAATGAAGGGACCATGTTTTAAAATGTCTAAGTAATGGGGTTTGAAGCTTTGATGAATAACAACATCTTCTTCTTCCATAGATTGTAGTGTTCCTTGTTAAAGGCAGGAATCTTGATACTGCTTAGTTTCTGTGAACTCATTCTTGATCTTTTTCTGTTTGTATATCAACAACCTGGCTTTGATAGCACTTGTTAGATATGATTATCACTAAGAAACTAGACAGAGGGGGGGTGAATGGATAGTTTGAATGTTTTTCTTTTTCTTGAAACTAAAAGTTGTGTTAGATTGTGTTGTATGAAAATGCGGAATAAAATAAACAGAACACACACAATCACTTTAATCTACTTTGTATTAAGTAAATCAAATACTACAGCTTCCAAAATTTTACAAGTGAAATTCTGGCTTCTAAACAAGAACAGTATTTTCTTGCAAAGTAGAATAGTTCAAATTATAAGTTAGACATATAATTAAAAGTTATATCGGAAGTAGAATGAGTTTTCAAATTTATAAAGTAGAGGATTCGAATTTATAAGAAATACATATAATTAGAAGTTCTGTTGGAAGAAGAATAAGTGTTTGTAAGACATAATCAAAAGTTTTATTGGAAGTGAAATATGAGTGCGAATTTACATAACTGTTTTTCAACTAGAGAGCGGCTCATTCGAAAAGGAATTTGTTAACAAGAAAATTAATATATAAGATAAGTATTTAATATATTAAATTTGGAATTTTGATCTTAACAATGAAAGTGTGTTTTATCGGCTTATTAGATGGAAACGAGTAATTGTTTTAATTTAATTGATAATTTAAAAAAAAAAAACGCCGTCGCGAAACTCGACTTTCTCAACTAGTTTGAATTAAAGTATTACGATTCTTAAAGCTTGTTAAAATAAAAAAAAAATTACAAATTGCTACTCTACTTATTACAAAAAGAAAAGAAAAATTGCCAATCAAAACAATAAACACACGCAACAAAAAGTTTCTTATTCAACAATTGTTACGTCATCTACAATTATCCCAAATCCGCATTACGCCGTAACATATAGGCCTTATATAAAAATAAATGAACATGATCATCCATCACAGACCACCAATATTCAGCAGGATACCGTAGTGTTAATATTCAGCAGGGTACCGTAGTGTTAGATATGATTATCACTAAGAAACTAGACAGAGGGGGGTGAATGGATAGTTTGAATGTTTTTCTTTTTCTTGAAACTAAAAGCTGTGTTAGATTGTGTTGTATGAAAATGCGGAATAAAATAAACATAACACACACAATCACTTTAATCTACTTTGTATTAAGTAAATCAAATACTACAGTTTCCAAAATTTCACAAGTGAAATTCTGACTTCTAAACAAAAACAGTGTTTTCTTGTTTTCTTACAGAGAAAAGAGTGCTTGAATATTTCTGTGTATATCTCTCTTACCGCTAACAATAGGGTGTGCACAATATATATATCCTATACAAACTGGTGCACACTCCTATTTACACAGCTACCCCTAACTGTAACTCTACTTTGTTTTTCCACAAGAGGTTGGCTATGTCAGGAAGGACCACTTGTTTTATGTTGTCATTTCCCGTATCTGTAGCTGCTTGTCTCTATTCTTTCTCTCCAAGTTTTGCTGTAGATTTGTCATCTGTCTTTGGACCACTTAACCATAACAGATGCTCCAGTATTTGTCTCCTTTGAACTTTGAATTTGTACCTTGATTTGTCTTGTTATAGATCGTCTAAGTGTTGACATCGTGAACTCCAGCATACTCCTTATTCTGTGACTTGTCGACATAGAACATTTGAGACTTTGCTATACGAGGACTTTGCGATATGAGCATTTTAGGAGTATGCGATATGGCATATTTTTGACTTCACGATATAGCCTTTTTGAAGACTTCACGATCTAGTACATTTTGACTTTGCGATCTCAACACTTCACGACATGAGTCTTGAAGACTTCACGACATAGTTCAGTTTGAACTATGCGATCTCAGTACTTCACGACATGGATTTTGATGACTTCACGACATAGCTTATTTTGACTTCACGATATAGGGACTTAGACAAATTTCTGCAACTTATTTCTTCAAGGCCTTATTCACTTCCATCATGCTGCATGAATAATTTGAACTTCTACCAAGACAATTATTTCATGGCCTATGTACATTCTAGATGCAAGAAACTTACTAAGATCATTATAAACTTGAGCATACAATATAGAGCTAAGTACATGAAAACAAGACAAGTACAGTATAGGCCTATACTATATCCCAGTGATAAAATTCACTAGGTCATGTAAAGTGACATAGTCACAATGTGTATGTTTGTTAATAGTGGTGTTGAGACATGCCTTGAGCCTAACAATCTCCCCCAAATTGTGAGTAAGAAACTTAGGCACAATTTCATGTCTGATAACAAGCCTAACTTACATAAAAGGAAATATACTTCAGAGAAAACAACAGATGTACATTATGAACAAAATTTGATTACAAATAGAAAATGATAGCTTATAGATAATTTTTCTAGTTGTTGTGCAGCTTCAGATTCCATTTGCTTTTCTAGATAGTCATCATAAACCTTCTTCTTTTTGGCTTCTTCCCTTCTGTTCATTTCTGAAATGGCTTCTAGAATTTCATCTCTTGCAATCAGTTCTTCTATGAGAGGAGAGTCTTCTAAGTCTTCAATTGCAGCTTTTAGGGCACTTTCCACATAGGAGTCCACAAACTCCATCCTTATTTTGTTTTTCCCTCCATTTCTGTTTTTGTACTCCACTACATAAGGATCTAGCTTGACTTTACATAGCCCTTTCTTTCTCAACTCCTTAGCCCTCTCTTCCATTTCTGCCATCTCCTTTTCTTTCTGAATTTTCTTCTCTTCATTCAACTTCCTCAGATTTTCTTGATATTCAGAATGCATTTTCAAAAACCTGGCAATTTCAATCTTCCACAATCTTTCTTTTTTTTTTTCTTCAAAGTTCAGCAAGGCATTTATTCTTTGAAGCTCATATGTTGGAAAATATTGCTAGCTCCATGTCTTCATCTATTTCTCTCTTCCATCAGTGTATTTGATCTCTAGATGATTTTGTTTCACTTTGACTTCAAAGATTCTTTGGGCTCTCAGGAATGCTAGGGCATCTTCATCATAGTCTTCATCTAGAGGAAGTACATTTATCCCTACAACATTTGCGATCACTCCATTCCTATTTGTTATCCTTGTTCTTTTGGCTGCACTTTTGATTTTCCAGTGCTTTACATGTGGTAGTTTTCTTGAACAATGAGATTTGGTCTTCAGTGCCACATCATTTGGAAGTTTCTTTAATCCTTTCCATTTGATCCACTATAACACTTCACTAGCTGTGACTTTGTGGAAGTGTCTTTTAGATTTTCATGTTGTGGCTTTACTTTTCTTCAGTGGCAAATCAGTTTCAGAAGTCTTGGATTTAGATTTTGGAGGATCATTACTAACAGTACCCACCCTAGACTTAGAGTCTTGTGTTGTGGTTAAGATACTGCTATCAATGTCCTTGACTTGCGGATTTCCACTCTTCTTCTTTTCAGCTTCTTTCTTGTCTTGAGAGTTCTTCTTGTCTTTATCAGCATCTTTGGATTTCTTGAAAGATTTGCCTTTGCTGCTTTCACTTGTCCCATCCTTATCACTCCTTTATTGACTTCTTCTTCTACTGCTCTTCTCTTCATCATCCTTGTCATCTTTCTTTTCTTTCCTCACCTTGAGTGATTCAGGAATTCTGCCAGAAGTAAGAAAAGTTTGTAGAATTTGAATTGTCTCTAATTCTTCTGCAGTCCTGAATCCTCTTTTTGCTCTTAGCATTTGTGTAATATCCCGTGATTTTTAGATTAATAATAATAAAAGAATAATTAGAAGAAGAAAAAAAGATTAAAATTTGATATAGATTAAGATTTAAAATTAAATTAGATTAATGGGCCTAAAGTTTGGATCAGATTTGGATACAGTTAAGTTGTAGGTCCGGAGTTAGGGTTTTGTATCGTTATATAAACATCATAGTCTTCTTCCTAATCTTTTTACTCAAAATTCGTAGGGCTTTTATACAAACAGAAATCAGATGTTTTGTAAAATTAGTAGAATATTCATCGTAAGTCAGAATTTGATGATTCTGGACTTTTCTGAAAGCTCTTTCAATTTTCTACAACTTCTATTTCACAGTGTTTTTCGAGATTCTGCTTTAAAACTGTTCTTAAAGTTACAAAGCATGTTCAGATCTTGTTTTTCAGTTTCTGTTGAAATTCAGCGGACGTTTTATTCAATTCCCGATTCGTTATAAGTCCGATTTTGATGAGTCATATCTTTTCAGAAAGGTCTTTTCATTCTATACAACATTCGTGGTTTAAGATTTTCAAAAAAATGTCGTTTAGAGGGTCAAAAGGAGTAAATATAGTTCTTGTCAGAATTGAATATATTATCTAGGTTGCGTTGAGGTAAGTTTCCGATTGTTCTTTCTAGTGTTTTTCGAAACAATGTGTTGTGTGTGTTTTGATTATATAAATTTGGGCTTGGTGATGATATATTTTTAAATGATATGTATTATTTGATATGTGTTATGTGTAAGCAATAGTCTTGTGATTCAGATTTGTGCCATGGTTTGTGAAAATATCGAATAAGAATAAGGACTGAGTCACCGGGTTATAGTGACAGTTTTCTGAAAATTTAGGACCGTTATCACCAGGTTGTAGTGGTCGTGGCATAAATTATGGGTTTCAAGTTATTGTTTTTATGTGGTGTCGTATCGTATCTATCGAATAAGAATAAGAATATGAATGTGTATCGAAAGTTATTTGTTTCATATATCGTATCATATCGAATATTGTATTCTGTTTTGTATATACATGTTATTTGCCCGACTAGTTGGATCGATTGGTTTCTTGCTGGGTTCTATAGCTCATTCCTTACATTTTCAGGTTTGCTGTTAGAACGAGTGAATGTGCATTCGAGTTCGAGGATCTTAGGTTTGGACTAGTTTGGCTTGGATTATTATCGTTAGTTGTGCTTTTGTAATAGTTAGGTTTGTAATAGAACTTTTGTCACGCTTCCGTCTGTAATTGTCATTGTATAGTACTTTATTTAAGTTTTGTATTTAGATTTAATAGTCCGAAAAGTCGGGCTGTTACAATTTGAATCACTTGAAAGATCTTGTCTTTGCTTTTCATCTCTAGGTGAATAGGAATCACCAATTGATCTATTGAGTTTTCCTTTGTGATGCTTTGGAAGATTATGGTTTTTGGTTTGGAGATGACCTCAGGCAACCTCGGGAATTGATCTCTCTTTAGATCATCATATAGCTTTTTATTGTTCTCCCTTTTCTTTTCAATGAGCTCCAATAGGGTGTCCAGTTCAGTGTACTTTAGGTTCTCCAGAGATTGAAAGGACAAATGCCACATATAATTGCCTTTGGAGACAATGACTATTTCTCTGAGATGGATATCATTAACTTTCCTGACCTCCACTGTAAGATATTTGATCTCTTCATTGAACCTGTGTCTATATTTCAGGGCTTCATCTTGTACACTGACTTTCATGGCTTTCAGAAACTCCAGGAAGGCTTCATCATGATAGAGATTTGAATTAGCAACTTCCTGTAGCTTGGCCTTAGTGACAATATCAACTTTGACTGGTTGAGCACTTGTTGTGACTTGAGGAGCAGGTACATCCATGGGCATTGTGCCAGGGTAGAAAGTTGTTGTGACAGAGCTCTTCTGGCCATCTCTACTTGTGACAGAAACAGTGGGAAGGGTGAGAGGCTTGAGATCTTTTTCTGTGATTTTGCCCTTTAGCGTATGCTGCTTAGCCAATGCTCCCCTTTTCTTTTCCAGAATGACTTCCTTTCCTTTCTCCCCCTTAGGCTTGGGATCAGACAAGATGTCTTGAGCTTCTCCAGGAATAGAAAGGTTCATACTTTTCATCATAGCTATCATCATTTGCTGCTGGACTAGCAAGATATTGGAGGTTGTATTGTTTTGGTCATCCAGCTTTGATTTGAGGAGCTCCAAGGAATGAGAAATCCCTTGGTTTTTAGATTTCAGCTCAGCCACTTCTCTTTCCAATCTATCAACTTTGGAGAAGAGTTGCTCAGATTTGAAGGAGTTGAGAGACTGGTCCTTGATCTTTGAGAAGTCAAACTTGGATATGTTAGAGATGGGAACTTCATCTACCAGCTTGTCCCCATACTGATTCTTCCACATGACAGAAATCATGGAGTTGGAGTTGATTTTGGATTGCACCTGATTCTCTAGCTTGGTAGACAGCTTCTTCAAATTATCAGAGACCAAATCCAGGGTGCAATCCATTTTAGTGACATTCTGTGCAGTTTTCTTTACCTCCTTAAGGATGCCATCCACCTTGGGAAAATCAGAAAGGTATGAGTTCTTGAGTTGTGCCAAAGATTGGTCAGTTTCTTCTTTGATGGTTGATATTTCTGATTGAAGACCTTTCCCAAGGAAATGCAGAGCCTTTAGCTGAATTTTGTATACATCATTGACTGCCTCATAGATTTTTGCAGGAGAGAGACTTTTGGCATTTGACCCCAAGGCAGTTAGGTAGTCCTCCCTGAGAAAACCTAGAGCATCTCTGAGCTTCAAAGATCTCTTGGCATCCAACCAGGCATCTACATTGCCATCTTGTTGAGCCTCATCAACTATCTTCTCTTTTTGTGCTTCAACATCCTCCATGTGGCATAAGAGAATAGCTTCATAGTCTTTTTTGGGGAGATCAGCTGTCAGGAGATGTTGAGCAATCTTAGAGAACTCATCAATCTGTGCCACATGTAAGCTTTGGAGTGCTTCTTTCGTCAATTGTGTGGGCACATATGATGATCCTGAAGGCCTATCATGTTGCACAGACTCCAGCCATTGAGACATGGTGGCCTGAGCCAAGTGAGAGCTAGTGCTAGGCACTCTTGTCACAGATGAGGGTTCTGCAACAGGTATGGAAGTGGATTGAGTCTCCTCCAGCCTTGGAATAGCTGTAGAGTATGATGTTGTCTCCATTGAAATGGGATGAGTTACAGCATCATCTCTAGTTGCCTGTGAAGGCAAGTCCAAATCCCTGAGGGTTGGATAAATATGCATAGAGTTTCCAGTAAAAACTGGTGAATCCTCCATGTTTGTGTTTTTGTCATTAGAATATGCCCCAACATGCATTTCCTGACCAACTAAATGGGGGTCCTGGGTGGTGAGCACAGTGTTAAGCACCATGTCACTTGAAGGGGGCTCATTCACAGAATCAGGTAGTGAATGATCAAGTGCAGGATTGTCATGTGAATGACTTTCCTGTATTGAAGAAATTTTTGTTGTTGTAGATTCTGAGAGAAAAGAGGAGTTTAGATTGGATTTTGGCAACTCCCCCTGAGAAATAGGAGGAGTTTCAAGGTTGATGTGCTCTCCACTCAGTGTATGATCACCCTTATGTTCACCTGAGTTAAGAGTGAGTTCTTGACCCTGTGCTGACTCTTTACAGGATGTAGTGGGGAGACTACTCTTTTCAATAACAATGTCTTGTTGAGAGGACATTGATAGTAATAGGTTTACCCCTTTTAACACATCTGAATCCTGTTGGGAGGATTCAGTGGTGGCTATATTTTTGGATTTCTTCTTTTGTCTGGTGAGCTGTGACTCAGGTTCCTCACTTCCTAAATCTATAGACTCATCAATTATAGCTAGGGTTCTCTTCTTAGTCTTCTTTTTAGTAACACCAACCTTTTGAGAGATTGGTGCACTTGGCTCCCTAATTACTAAGGTACTGTTTACAGGGGGTCACTGGATGGGATAGGAAGGCTTGGGATAGACTCTTTGGCTCCTTCAGTCTTAGTCTTCCCTTTCCAGGAAAGTTCATGATATATGGGCAAATCAAGTGGATAAGTTTCGAATGTGTCTTGCATATGCTTTGTCACACTCAAAACCACATCCACTTGATTCCTAGTGTCCAATGAACCAAAAATAACTTTGGACATGGACTTAGGATAAGCCAATTTTGTTGTATCTATCCCTTCTATTTCATGCAATTGGTTATCTAGATGATTTAAAATGCATTGAATAAAACGAGGATAGAAAATTTCATTACCTCTGCCACGTGTAGTCTTGCCTAGCCTTTGAGACAACTCCTTAAGGATGATTGCTCCAACATTGATTTCCTGGTTGTTGGCCAAAGAATAGGCAAGCTTCACTACAATGTGGCTGATTTGGTGCCACCCTGTCTTCCTGCACAGGAACACCTTCTGGAGTGCGTCAAACAGAAAAGACCACTCCCTCCTTACATTCTTCTTATTCAGCTTTGCCATATCAATTGTATCAGCATACTTAATCATGGTCATGAAATCCACCATTTTCTTATCAGTAGCTTCTGCATCATGACCCTCAGTCTTAAAACCCAAAGCTTCATTTATCTCTTTCTCCCCAAACTGCAATTGTTTGCCTTCAATCGTGCAAGTTATCTCCTGAAATGAAGTCTCATCCTCCCTCGCCATTACAGTACACTTAGCAGTCCTCCAGACTGCTTCCAGTAAATCAACATACATGGTTGGGTTCATTGTCAAAGCTTAGCGAAGGTAGGATGTGTTCAAGAAACGTACAAAACACTTGTACCTGGGGTTTGCTTCTGCATCAGATGGAATGGTGAGAAAGTTGGTTTCTTTGGGTATGGTTAAAAGGTTTGATGAAGTAGCTGTTTGAAATTTGGGTGTCATTGCTAAGATTGAGAGTGAAGAAGAGAGAAGAAGATTTGAGATTAGGTTTAAAAATTGAGAGTAATCGACAAGATGAAAAGATGAAAGTGTTTGCAAAAAGTATTTATATGATTGAGACAGTGCGATATAGAGATATGAACTTGTACAAACTATTTTGATGTCGTGAAGTCTCAAAATAGACTGTATCGCGAAGTCTTGCAAAGTAGATCGCAAAGTCCAGAAATGAGCTATGTCGCAAAGTCTGAAAGGTAGAAAGTATGAGGAGACTTTGCGATATAGTATAAATACCCTGCCGAGAACTCTCTTTTTGGAATTTCAAACAATTTGTCAAACATATATCAAAATTTTGAAATAAAATCAATTTAATCAAAATTCTGTTAATATGTGGAGACTTGTCGATATAGTTATTATGTGTCGCGAAGTCCACTAAGTAGATCACAAACTCAAGAAATGAACTATATCGCGAAGTCTCACAATTTTAACAGTTTGCGATATAAGTCTGTTTAATTTGAACTAAGTCGTGAACTCTCAAAATCACCTATATAGAGATGTCTTAAAAGCTCATAACTTCACAAATAAATATGATTTGAAAAATATGCAGTAAAATACTGAAATATTTATAAATCATATCTCAGCTAATTTTCACTCCAATCAAATAGTGCATTTAAATACAGTGAAAATTTACTGCTGCAACAATTAACTAGCATAATTACTTAGAACTACTAAATGAAGGATTGAGCATTCCAATTTCACTCACTAGTCTGTTGAAGACAACTTCATTTAGGGGTTTGGTAAATATGTCAGCTAATTGTTTCTCAGTTGGAACATAAGAGACTGCTATAGTACCATTTGCAGCATGTTCCCTAATGAAATGGTACCTTATCTCAATATGCTTTGTAGTAGAATGATTAACAGGATTGGCAACAATGGATATTGCACTAGTATTGTCACACATCAGAGGAATGTGCTCCATCACTAGTCCATAATCCATGAGTTGATTTCTAATCCAAAGCAATTGAGCACAACAGCTTTCAGCAGTAATATATTCAGCCTCAGCTGTAGATGTTGTTGTGGATTATTGTTTCTTACTGAACCAGGATACTAACCTTTGACCTAAGAATTGGCAGCTTCCTGAAGTGTTCTTCCTGTCAATTCTGCATCCAGCATAATCAGAATTTGTATAACCAACCAGGTTGAACCCAGTGCCCTTTGGATACCATAAGCCAAGATTAGGAGTCCCTTTCAGATACCTGAAGATTCTTTTGATAGCCATCATATGAGATTCCTTGGGATCAGATTGAAACCTTGCACATAGGCATGTGGAAAATATGATGTCTGGCCTGCTAGCTATGAGATAGAGTAATGATCCAACCATTCCTCTGTAGACCTTGATGTCAACTCTCTTGCCTTTCTTATCTTCATCAAGCTTGATTGCTGTAGACATTGGAGTTTTTGCAGGGGATGAATCTTCTGAACCATATTTCTTTAAAAGATCTTTGAAATACTTAGATTGATTTATGAAGATGCCATCCTCCCTTTGATGTACTTGCAGGCCTAGGAAGTAGGTTAACTCTCCCATCATACTCATCTCATATTTGCTTTGCATTAGCTTAGAGAAACTTTAACAGAGTTTTTCATTTGAAGAGCCAAAGATGATATCATCCACATAGATTTGAACTAGAATGATATCATTACCATGCTTCTTGAAGAATAGAGTTTTATCAATTGTACCTTTGGTGAATTGATGCTCAAGAAGAAATTGAGATAGAGTTTCATACCAGGCTTTTGGTGCCTGTTTGAGTCCATAGAGTGGCTTGGGCAATCTATACACAAAGTCTGGGAAGTCTTCATTTTCAAAGCCAGGAGATTGGGACACATAAACCTCTTCATCAAGATCACCACTGAGAAAAGCACTTTTCACATCCATTTGGTACACCTTGAAATATGAGTGAGCTGCAAAGGCCAAGAATATCCTGATGGCCTCCAGTCTAGCTACAGGTGCAAATGTCTCATCATAGTCAATGCCTTCTTGTTGACAGTATCCTTTGGCAACCAACCTTGCTTTGTTTCTTACCATCACACCTTCTTCATCCATTTTGTTCCTGAATAGTCATTTGGTGTCAATGACATTCTTACCTTCGGGAGGTGGTACTAATTCTCAAACCTTGTTTTTCTCAAACCGATTCAATTCTTCTTGCATGGCAACAATCCAGTCAGAGTGCTTCAATGCTTCTTCAATTACCTTTGGTTCTACTTGTGACAGAAAGTAGTTGTACATGCAAGTATTCGTTGTAGCTCTCCTTGTTCTAACACCTTCACTAGGATCACCAATGATTTGTTCCCTAGTGTGGGCTCTGTCCCATTTTCTTGTATGACCCTGTTCATTTCCTTGACTTGTCTCAGGGTCATTTTGATCACCAACATTGAAGTTTTCTTCTTCTCCCCCTGTGTTTGTGTTCCCTTGCACAGGAGTTTGAAGGTGATCATTAGCTTCATTTCTTCCATCTTGTGGAACAGTTAGAACAGTTGTTTCATCTTCACTTTCAGAATCTTCAAGATAGCCTTGATTTTCAAATCTTAATGGCACACTGTCTTTTTCACTTAATTCAAGTCCAGGGAATTTCTTGTCATCAAAAGTAACATCCATGTTTTCCATTACTTTGTGTTGTCATCAAAAGTAACACTCTGTAAGTTGTCCTTTCCAGAGAGTATCCAATGAAGATACCTTCTGTTAGATATAATTGCTGACGTTTGTTTATCAGTGTTTAAGCAACAGGTACTGACCAGAGTTTATCAGAAACCGGTCAGAGTTTAATTAAACTCTGATAGGGTAAAGAGTTTAAAGGAAGCCGGTCAGAGTTTATTTAAAGTCTGACAAGGTGATAGTTGAATTAGCTGTCGGTGCTGAATTGAAGATTCTAGAAGCAATATATTCTGAAGATGGAAAGAAGCAGAATATATTGATACAGCTAAGGAAACGGAATAGAAGATAAGAAGCAATCCTTAATTGATAACAATTGTATAGCTAATTTGTAGGAATATCAATTAGATAAGGATTGTGTAACTGTGTACTATATAAACACAGATAGGTTATCCCTAGAAGGGATGCGATCATTGAATATTTTATTCTTGTAACCTAGAAGCTCTTTGTGATTCATTAACATCACTAAGAGAGAATTATTTAATATAATTCAGTTTGTTGATTTACAAACCTGTGTTCTTAATTGTTATTCTCATACATACTTGATTATATATTGTGTATTCGGCCTAACAATTGGTATCAAAGCCAAGGTTGTTTAATATATACAGTTTTACGATTCAAACACAGTATTAATCATGTCTGAAGAAAATCAAACTGCTCCTAAGGCTGAACAGGTTAAGCCCAATTCTGTGAGTCGATATGAAACAATCAGGGTTCCAATTCTCAGGCCAGTAGAGTACCCGATTTGGAAGGTTAAGATGACCATGTTTCTGGAGGCTACAGATCCAGAATACCTTGACAGAATCTATGATGGTCCTCATATGCCAACTAAATTGTCCCCTGTTGTTGATGGTCAAGAACAAAAGACTGTTCCAAAGGAAAAGAAAGATATGACTCCTGAGGATATCTCATCAATTGCAAAGGATGCAAAGGTTAAACATCTTCTCCACAGTGCTTTAGATAATGTTATGTCTAACAGAGTAATTGGCTGCAAAACTGCCAAAGAGATATGGGATGCTTTAGAAGTCAGATGCCAGGGAACAGGTGCTATTAAGAAGAACAGAAAAACAATACTCACACAGGAGTATGAGCACTTTGATTCAAGAACTAATGAAACCTTGACTGAGACTTATGACAGATTTTGCAAACTGTTGAACGATCTGTCTCTGGTTGATAAAGAATATGAACTTGAAGAATCTAATCTCAAGTTTCTGTTATCTCTACCTGAAAAGTGGGATCTAAAGACAACCACAATAAGAGATAATTATGAGCTTGCTGATACAGATCTTGATGAAATCTATGGGTTATTGAAAACTCATGAACTGGAGATAGAACAAAGAAACAGGAGATCCAGCAAGAAGACAAAATCTGTTGCTCTCAAAGTCGAGGAGAAGCCCATTAAGAAGGAATCATCAAGGAAGAAAGCCAAGGGAAAGGCTTTAGTCATTAAATCTGAGAGTGAGTCATCAAACTCTGATGATGACTCAAACTCTGATGAAGCTTCTGACTCTGAGGATGATGAAGAACAGATGATGCAAATGGCTGCATTGATGGTAAAGACCTTCAAGAAGATGGGATTCAAGAATTTCAAGAAGGGAAAGAGATTCTCAAGGAAAGATTCAAACTCTGATAAGAGAAGTTTTAGAAAGTCTGATGGAAGGGAGACCAAGTCTGGCAAGAAGGATAAATCTGAAATCCAGTGCTACAAGTGTAAGGAGATGGGTCACTATGCTCCAGAGTGCAAGAAAGGCAAATCTGAGAAAGCACTCATCTCTAAAGGCAAAGACTGGGCAGAAACTTCAGACTCTGATGATGGAGAAAACTATGCTCTTATGGCAACTGTCAGAGATGAGACTGAATCGTCTGAAAATAAGGTACCCCTAACTACTTATGCTTCTGATACTGATAATATATCTGAGTTAAGAGTATATCTGAAAAGTGTTCATATTAGCTATAGGGATCAGACTTTAGAAAATGAGAGAATTAAATCTGAGAATCTTAGTCTTAAAGATAGAAACAAGTTTCTTGAAGGAGAACTTGAGAAAATGAAGCAGATTCAAAAAGAAAGAGATGATGCTGTTTATGTAGAACAGGAGTTGCTGAAAAGATATAGGCAACTAGAATCTGATTTAGAAAAGGAAAGAAAAATAATCAAAACTTGGACAGATTCTGGAAGAGACACTCATCAAGTGTTTCAGACTGATTCTGTAGGTTTAGGTTATTGTGAAAATGATGAACTTAGGTTTAAAGACAAGGTTAAGGTTAAACCACAACTTAAACCTGTGAAATTTGTTCCAGAAGCCAATAAGTTAAAATCTGTTGTAATAAGAGAAGCTGATATGGAATCAGGTGAAGCCTGTGAAAGACAGGAAAATATTAAAACAGAAAAACTTAAGGAAAGAGAAACTGTTAGAAAGCCAGTAAAAACTTGTGAAAAACAGGTTAATGTTGGTTTGATGACAGGGAAACAGTTTAATCATAAGCTGAAAGAGATAAAGTCTGCCATGAAACCAAAAGGGTCCAAGAAGAATAGGAATGGAAAAGTAGGCATAAATAACAGAAATAATCATTTGCCTAATGCTGGTGCTTCAAGGAAAACATGTTACAATTGTGGTAGTTCTAATCATCTTGCTAGATTTTGCACTAAGAACAAACATATTAATTCTTTATCTTCTACATCAGGAGTAAAGAATGATTATGTAAGAGTTAAACCACAAACTTTATGCAAACACTGTGGGAGCACTTGGCATTCCATTTATACTTGCAAGAGTTATCATGCTATTTATCACAACTATTATGAGCTAAAACCCAACTTGAAATGGGTTAGAGCAAACTCTGCTAGTGTAAAATCTGACAATGTTAGTTTAAACTCTGATAATACAGATTCCGCTGCAAAAGCTAACACTGTTAAGAAAGACAAAGGATCCAAGCAAGTCTGGATCCTTAAAACTAACACTTAGTGTTTGTTTGTGATTGCAGGGTATAATAGAGAGCACACTTATCTTGGACAGTGGATGCTCAGGACATATGACTGGAAATAAAGCCCTGTTATCAGACTTTAAGGAGAAGGCTGGCCCAAAGGTTTCCTATGGAGATCGCAACATAGGACACACTCTGGGATATGGCAATATC
The DNA here is from genome assembly GCA_030848705.1 of Heracleum sosnowskyi. NCBI lineage: Eukaryota > Viridiplantae > Streptophyta > Magnoliopsida > Apiales > Apiaceae > Heracleum > Heracleum sosnowskyi. The sequence goes on along the minus strand of CM061240.1, from coordinate 107,430,182 downwards.
AATCTTGGAAGTGTCATCATCACAAATGTAGCTCTAGTCTCAGGACTCAAGCATAATCTGCTATCTGTGAGTCAAATCTGTGACAGAGGAAACCATGTAGATTTTCATAGTGAATACTGTGAAGTTATCAGTAAATCTACTGGAAAAGTTGTTCTAGTTGGACACAGGCGCAACAACATTTATGAAGCAAGTTTGGTAACAAACTCTGATGGAAAAACAGTGTGTCTGACAGCCAGAATGTCAAATGAAGAGAGTTGGAACTGGCACAAGAAGCTCTCTCATCTCAATTTGAACAACATCAATGAGCTAATAAGAAAAGATCTTGTAAGGGGACTTCCAAAATCAATACTAAGTCTAGATGGCCTATGTGATTCTTGTCAAAAGGCCAAGCAAAGGAAGTCATCTTTCAAGAGCAAATCTGAATTTTCAGTAGTGGAACCTTATCATCTTCTACATGTTGATCTCTTTGGACCAGTGAATGTGATGTCCATGAGCAGAAAGAAATATGCTCTAGTAATTGTTGATGAATATACTAGATATACATGGGTGTATTTCTTGTCAAAGAAGGATGAAACTGCTCAAACTCTGATGGATCATGTAAATCTACTGGACAGAGGATCACAGCACAAAGTCAAAATTATAAGGAGTGATAATGGAACTGAATTCAGAAACTCAATCATAGAAGCTTTTTGCAAGGAAAGAGGAGTGAAACAAGAATTTTCTGCACCTGGAACTCCACAGCAAAATGGTGTAGTTGAAAGGAAGAACAGAACTTTAATTGAAGCAGCCAGAACTATGCTCGATGAAGCAAAGTTACCAACATACTTCTGGGCAGAAGCTGTTCAAACTGCTTGTTTTACTCAAAATGCAACATTGATCAACAAGCATGGGAAAACACCATATGAGATGGTGAAAAATAAGAAGCCAAATTTGAAATATTTTCATATATTTGGATGCAAATGCTTTGTGTTGAAGACTCATCCTGAACAGTTGACAAAGTTCGAGTTAAAAGCTGATGAAGGAATCTTTGTTGGCTATCCATTGTCAACAAAAGCATTCAGAGTTTATAATCTAAGAACTAAGGTGATCATGGAATCCATACATGTGTCATTTGATGACAAGAAAATAATTGGACTTGAAGACAAGGATGGATATGATCAACTGCGTTTTGAAAATGAAGATCTATTCTCTGATGATATAAACTCTGATGAAGCAGGTTTGACAAACTCTGACGAAGCATACTCTGAACCTCTACTGGTAAATACTGGAGAAACTGGAAATTCTCAAATTGAACAAAATAGAGAACCAGTTGAGGGAGAGCGTGAAGAAGCTCAACAAGACACAGCAAATGAGTCAGTTGAGGAAACTGATTCAAACTCTGACAATTCAAACTCTGAGCCATCCAATTCAGGGGGAGCCTCAGATGCTGCAGAAAGTCAACATATGAATCAGGAGAGCATGGATCAAGGGGGGGGATTCAATAATGATGCAAGAAACCACTTACCAACAGCAAGAAAGTGGACACAGGCACACACACCTGATCTCATAATTGGAGATCCTGATGCTAGTGTGAGAACTAGAAGTGCAACAAATAATGAGTGTCTGTATCATGCTTTCTTGTCTCAAACAGAACCAAAGAAAGTGGAAGAAGCTCTTCAAGATGCAAATTGGATTACAGCAATGCAAGAAGAGTTAAATGAGTTTGAAAGAAATGAAGTCTGGACACTTGTACCTAGACCAAAGAATAGATCAATAGTAGGTACAAAGTGGGTTTTCAGAAACAAGACTGACAGTGAAGGTGTGATTACAAGAAACAAGGCTAGACTTGTGGCTAAAGGTTATTCACAACAGGAAGGAATTGACTATGATGAAACCTTTGCTCCAGTTGCAAGATTGGAGGCCATAAGAATTTTTCTGGCCTATGCTGCACACAAGAAGTTTAAAGTCTTTCAGATGGATGTAAAGAGTGCTTTTCTCAATGGGAAGCTTGAAGAAGAAGTGTTTGTTGAACAACCACCAGGATTTGTAGATCCCAAGCATCCAGATTATGTCTACAGGCTTGACAAGGCATTATATGGACTAAAGCAAGCACCAAGAGCATGGTATGAAACTCTTGCTCAATTTCTTTTAGAAAGTGGGTTCACAAGAGGTACAATTGATAAAACCTTGTTTTATTTCAATTCTGGTGATGATTTGCTTTTAGTTCAAATTTATGTAGATGATATTATTTTTGGATCTACTAATGACAAACTCTGTAAGAAGTTTGCAAAGCTTATGCAATCCAGGTACCAAATGAGCATGATGGGAGAGCTTAGTTATTTTCTAGGCTTACAGGTCAAGCAAACAGATGATGGGATTTTTATCAATCAAGCAAAGTATACCAGAAATCTTCTAAAGAAATTTGGTATGCTTGATAGTTCATCTGCTACAACTCCCATGGCTACAGCAACGAAGCTTGACAAAGACACAGGAGCCTTAGTAGATATGACTAACTACAGAGGAATGATAGGGTCTCTACTGTATCTTACTGCAAGTAGACCTGATATCATGTATGCAACATGTCTTTGTGCAAGATTTCAAGCAGATCCCAGAGAGCCTCATCTAACAGCTGTAAAAAGGATCTTCAAATATCTCAAAGGAACCATAACCCTGGGTTTGTGGTATCCTAGAGAATCAGAGTTTAAGTTAATTGGTTACTCTGATGCAGATTTTGCAGGCTGTAAGATAGACAGAAAAAGTACAAGTGGAAGCTGTCAATTTTTAGGTGACAGATTGGTTTCTTGGTACAGTAAGAAACAAAAATCAATTTCTACATCCACTGCAGAAGCAGAGTATATAGCAGCTGGTAGCTGTTGTGCACAGATTTTATGGATGAAGAATCAATTGCTGGATTATGGGTTAAGGTACTCTAGAATACCTATTTTCTGTGATAACCAAAGTGCTATTGCTATAACAGGTAATCCAGTACAGCATTCCATGACGAAGCACATCAGCATAAGGTATCATTTTATCAGAGAACATGTGGAAGAAGGAAACATTGAGCTTCATTTTGTGTCTACAGACCAACAACTTGCAGATATCTTCACCAAACCTTTGAGTGAAGCTACTTTTACAAGATTGGTAAATGAACTTGGAATGATCTCTGGTTCTGACTAGAGATACGGGTTAGACTCACTTTTTATGTTCATGATTTCTTACATGTGTTAACTGTTATGTGAACCAGCATGTTAAACTCTGATGATAAACTCTGTGAAGTGTCAGTCATACTCTGAAAGTAAACTCTGATGCTAAACTCTGTTGGTCATACTCTGATAGTTACAGTTTAATGCTATTCTCTAATTGTAATTTTGTCTGAAACATTTGGACCAATGAAGAAATTTGTATGAAGCATAATTCTCAGTAAGTAATTATGAATCCTTAAGAGTTGTATAGATTCTGATCTCAAACATGTGCAGTAAGTTAACACAGCATGATACTGTCTCTGTATTTATACCATCTCTTAGTTTATTAATCCTATACACTGAGTCTGTATTAGCTGTTTGCATTTTCTCTCATAAGTTAATTATATCTACTGATGAAAAGTCTAAACTCTGATTCTTAATTGAAAAAAATTCACCCTCAAATCAAAAGATGCCAAACAGAGCACAAATTCCTTTGAGATCATGTTGTGCCTAGGAAGATCCAGGAACTTATTGTATGAAATAAGGGCTAAAATCTTTGATTTTTGGTGACTAGTGCCAACCACTGATTACTGGAAAAATAAAATTAAAAATAAATAAATAAATAAATATATATATATATATATATAAATATATAAAGGGGGTGAAAAATAAAAGACATATCCAAATGAAAGGATATCAGTATACAGAGTTTAGATATAAAATCAGATTTTATGTTATACATGAGAGTTTAGGCAACCAGTTTTTACTACTTTAGTTTGTAGATTTTATGCACTTTGAGATGATCTAAATATTGATTACGGTAAACTCTGCTATTGCACACACAATTCTACACACCTGTACAGTTTGAGAAAAGAGTTTATTGACAAAGAAGGACAAATGGTAAACACTGATGTATTGTGTAAAATACGCCGAGGTAATTTACTTTTAATCTCTGATGATTAAAATAAATTTTATTGGTTTCAGACATTTTATAATTTTGAGATTAGACATTTGTTTTGAAATTCGGAAAGAGTATGGTAACAAACGGTTCATATTTGTATTAAACAAAGAGAGAGAGATTAAGTATTTTGAACAATGTGACATGCGGTAATTATGGCTAATTTTACTGCGCGTGTGTATTGGAAGTTGTTACATACAGCTGTCAGCGTATACCCGGTTGACACCTGTCCCACTCACACACTTTTCAAAGACGCCTGCTGTGTGTAGTAATGATTAAAACGTTTGAGTTTTAAATCTTCACAGTTATTATTTAAATATACTACACATAAACGGTTCACTCTTTTACACACCTCAACTTTTCATAAGCTTTTACTTACACACATTGTCTCAAACACTTTCACTGCATACAATCTATTCTCTGTTTGTTATCTTCTAAACTGTTCTAATGGCTACAACAATGTTTACTGCTTCTGGATTAGAGTTTGTTCCTAATAATTACTCAGCTCCTTTGGCAAATGAGAACGCACCGGAGGCGTTTCATTTGATTCAAGATTTCTTGTTAAACTCTGATGTTGGAACTGCTCTCACCGCACCCTTGAAGCTGTCTGCATCTCAAATCAGATCTTTTTGGCAGACAGGTACTTATAATAATGGAGGAGAGTCTGGGTCTCCATCTATTATCTTTGAATTTCAAGGAGAAGAGTTTGTAGTTACTCCTACGACTGTTCGTGATGCTTTGGGCCTTGAAGACTTTAATGCTTTCATAATCTCTGTTGGAGATTCTGAGTTAGTTCGAATGATGAGGGAAATAGGATACTCTGGGCCACTGACAAAGCTTGGTCAGTTGAAGCGACCGCTCTTGCGAAAGGAATGGAGTTTCTTTTTCGACTGCATAACAAGGGCGTTCGGCAAGAAATGCACGAACTGGGATGCTATTCCCATGGATAGTCTGCAAATCGGGTTTTCTCTTCTTTATGGAGGTAATTTTGATGTTGCTAGGCTAGTTCTAAATCATATAGGTGAGAAAATGAATGAAAACAGAGGTGTCGTCTATTTTGCAAGATTTTGTCAATTGATATTCTCTGAATGTGTTTCTGACGTAGAGATAGATGAGAATGATGTGATTCCCTGTTTTAAATTACATAAACGCATATTCTCTGATCTAACCAATAAAGATAACAAGAAAGGAGATGTTGGTGTTTTGTTGCTACCTGAGTCTGTGCAACAATTCCTGGATAACTTACAACAACAACAGCTAGCAAACTCTGAAGCTGGACCTTCTGTGTCTCAACCACAAAGGTCTAAGAAATCTAAGGTAAGGGCTGTTAAGTCTGTCAGGATAAACGCTGAAGCTGGGGCATCAACACCTGAAGAGCTGCCTCAGAAGACAAGGCTAAAGAAAAGAAGAGCAAATAGGGTACAGTCTGTTGTTGAAACCTCAGAGACTAAAACTGATGAAGAAACTCTTCATCAGAGAAAAAGAAGACTAGTGGCTGCACATCTTTTTGGTGCTGTAAATGTAACCATGGACAGAGTCTCTAAGGACACTGAAGCTCCTGCATCAGAGAATGAGGAGATTGTGGCTGAAGCTGTTCCTCAAGCTACTCCTGAAATTGTTGTTGAGGAGGATATTATAAATGCTGATGAGAACAGAGTGTTTGTAAACACTGAAGCTCCTGAAGTGTTTGTTCCGGAGGATGCTGCAAATGCTGAAGCTGTCAATCTAGACAGATTAAATACTGATGCTACTATGGATTTGGTAACTCCTACATCAAAGGCTAATGATGTAGTTGAGGAAGCTGCTACTCATTCTGATAGCAGAGTTTTTGATTTTGAAGCACACACCTCTATCTATTCTGATCTTTATACAGAGGGTGTGGAAGCTGATCAAGTCACTGATCAGGTAGAAGAATCTCTGGCCACTCACACTGAAATTATTTCTTGTGATCTTGACAAAGGTGAGGAGGTTACTCAGCTGATTACAGTCACAGAGAAAATTGATGAAGCTGTGATGGAAAAGGAACAAGAGGCTACTGATGAGCTAAACTCTGAGAACATTATTCTTGAAGCTTTGCAACAATCTGTTGTAGAGATTGTTCAAAGAGAAGCAGAGGTTTTTGCTCAGGCCACCTCTGATATTCCTGAAGCTGTAGCAGAGGAGAACATTGATGAAGCTGCACAGTTTACTGCTGACAATATTCTTAATGCACATGAAGCAGTCAATAATGAAGAAACTGGAAATGATGCTGAGGGTTCTCATTCACATCCTAGTATTCAAGTTTCATTGGCTGATGATGTCAATAGTGATGACGCAAGGGAAGTCCATAGACAGACCAATGAGCATTTTCAGAATATGTACTACAAAAATTGGGTTGATGCAGATTGTGTCTTTCCAGCACAAAGGGCTGCAGATTTTCTATCTGATTCTGTCAAGAAGATCTCAAATACTGATGTACTTACAAGCTTACAGGCAACTGTTGTTCAAGTCAAATCTCTTAATAATAGATTTGATGAGAATCAACAAATGCTTACCAATCTAAGGAATGAAGCCAGTATGAAGGATCTTACTTTCAAGTCTGACAGAACTTTTTATTATACTATGCTCAAGCAGCAAGCCAAGGATTCTGAGGAAATCAAGAAGAGGCTTGGGAAGGTTGAGGAAAATCAGAATGCAATGTCTACTCAACTGAATTCCATTTCTACTGCCATTGAATTGCTGACATCAGTACTACTTTCTGATGATGTCAAAAAGGGGGAGAGTGTATCTAAAGACAAATGCAAAGACATTCAAGCTCTGAGACGGAAGGATGATTCTACTGATGGGGGAAGCAAAGAAAATAAAAGAAAAATTTTTGCTCAAAGGCAAAGCAGGACTAGAGTAAACTCTGGTAGACAAATAAACTCTGAAAAGATAAACTCTGGTGGTCAATCTACTTCAAATCTCAAGAGTTTAGTTGTTTCAACTAATCCATCCACTGATGAAGAGATTGCTGCTAAGATATTCATGAAAGAGCATGGAAAGAATGTAACTATTGAAGATATCCAGGCTGAAGAGCAAATGCTTGCTGAGGAACACAAGAAAAATCTTGAAGCTGGAATCTACAAGAGAAAGGAAATCAAGGCTCCTAGAAAGAAAGAAGTTGGTATTTCTATCAAAGAGAATATTCAACAGAGTGTACAATATACAAGGAGACCTGTGATTAGAAACTCTGATAAGGGTAAAGGCATAATGATTGAAGAGCCTAACCTAAAGAAGAAAGATATTTCAACCTCTGACATTGCTCAAGTTGAAACAAGATTAGCTAAATCAACCTCTGACGCTGCTCAAGTTGATGTTTATATTGAAGATATGACAACCTCTGACGTTGCTCAAGTTGTACAGAAATCTACACTACTTCCAGGATTCAGCAAATCAAAAATTCTTGAAGACTTAAAGCTTGAAGCTGTGAATTTCTCAGAAACCAGAACAGTATTGGGAAAAGAAGCTTTTGACAAATCTGGACTAGGTTCACACAGAGAGAGAAGAACTAATAACAGATCTCAAGACAAGTTTTCATTGGCAGAATTTGGAGTTGGAATTACTCAAGAAAGCCTTGACAAACTAGAATCTGTACAGATGATTTTTCACAAAGGAATCAAAAAGGAATTCTTGTTATATTTTATGGCTGATGGCAGAGTGTATAGATTTGGTGAATTTGATATCCAGTTAAAACTTTGGGAAGAGCTAGAGTATGTTCTATATCTACTTGAAGTAAAGAATAGAAGTACTTATGATGCTGCTCGAGTTTTGAAGGAAAGGATGATGAAATCCAAAGTTTTGAGTGGAGCTGGAGTATCAAGTGCATACATTCCTAAATACAGAGATGCACATGGAAAGTTGGTAGAAATGAAAAGGAATAGTGCAAGGTTCAGAACTGCACTAAATAAAAAGGTTCTTGAGTTCAATCTAGAGTCTGATAAACCTTTTTATATCAGACTTGGCAATGAAATGAACAAAAACAGCATATATTCTTTGAGGGCTGCCATTTATCAAATTGGTGAAGATGAACCAGAAATGAAGGAGCTGAAGAAGATTATGATTGCTGAATTGAATAGAGCTGAGAAGAAACTACTGTTAGATTATATCAGGACAGTGCCTGATATTCAAGAAATCAAGTAAAGTCTGACTGTAAGTTTTTAATATATTTTCTATTCTAAGTCAAATTTAAACTCTGTTTTAAATTAAACTCTGTTATATGTTAAACACTGCATTTGTTAAATGTTTTTGACATCATCAATTATATGTTTAACTTGTACATTTTATTATGAACAAGTTGGGGGAGATTGTTAGATATAATTGCTGACGTTTGTTTATCAGTGTTTAAGCAACAGGTACTGACCAGAGTTTATCAGAAACCGGTCAGAGTTTAATTAAACTCTGATAGGGTAAAGAGTTTAAAGGAAGCCGGTCAGAGTTTATTTAAAGTCTGATAAGGTGATAGTTGAATTAGCTGTCGGTGCTGAATTGAAGATTCTAGAAGCAATATATTCTGAAGATGGAAAGAAGCAGAATATATTGATACAGCTAAGGAAACGGAATAGAAGATAAGAAGCAATCCTTAATTGATAACAATTGTATAGCTAATTTGTAGGAATATCAATTAGATAAGGATTGTGTAACTGTGTACTATATAAACACAGATAGGTTATCCCTAGAAGGGATGCGATCATTGAATATTTTATTCTTGTAACCTAGAAGCTCTTTGTGATTCATTAACATCACTAAGAGAGAATTATTTAATATAATTCAGTTTGTTGATTTACAAACCTGTGTTCTTAATTGTTATTCTCATACATACTTGATTATATATTGTGTATTCGGCCTAACACCTTCAAATGCCATAACATCAAATTTTCCAACATGCTCAGATGTATCTTTCATCACAAAACACTTGCTTCCAAAAACATGAAGGTGCTTGAAGGATGCTCTTTTTCCAGTCATCAAGGAGTAAGAAGTTTTTCCAGACTTCTTATTGATTAATGTTCTATTTTTCACATAGTATGTTGTGTTAACAACATCAGCCCAAAAGCTAGTAGGTAGCTTTGCATCCAACAACATTGTTCTTGAAGCTTCAATAAGAGTTCTATTCTTTTTTTCAACCACTCCATTTTGTTGTGGAGTTCTAGGAGCTGAAAATTGTTGAGAAATTCCTTTATCGTTGTAGAACTCATACAATTTTGAATTTCTGAACTCAGTTCCATTATCACTTCTCAAAGCAACCACAGAGGAACCAGTGTTTTGTGCTTTTCTATCAACTCTCTTGATATGCTCTATAATTACTTGAGGAGCTTCATCCTTGGAAAACAGGAATTCCACCCAAGTGTATCTTGAATAATCATCAACCATGACTAGAGCATATTTCTTCTTGGAAAGGGACATTACATTCACAGGGCCAAATAGATCCATGTGAATTAACTGCAGAGGCTTTGAATTTGAATTGAGCAATTTGTTCTTGTGGCTTGACCTTTTTATTTTCCCTCTTTGACATGCTTCACATGCTCCATCTTGAACATACTCCAAAGCAGGCATGTCTCTGATGAGTTCTCTCTTTGCTAGAGAGTTCATTGCTTTTACATTCAAGTGAGACAGTTTCTTGTGCCATAGCCATAATTCTTCATTGGTGGCTTTAGTGTAGAAACAACAAATTTCTCCCTTGTCTGCAGCCTTAAGATTGGCTACAAACAAGCTTCCTTTCTTCACACCAGTCAAAACAACTTCACCACTTCCTCTTTTAGAGATTAGACATTGATCTTCAACAAATTCCACTTTGAAACCCCTGTTGGTGAATTGTCCAATGCTCAAGAGGTTATACTTTAGTCCTTCAACAAATGTTGCATCTTCAATAATGACATTTCCAGATTTAACACTGTCATATCCCATTGTATAACCAATGTTGTCATTTCCAAAGGTTACTGATGGGCCAGCCTTCTCCTCAAAATGTGATAGCAGGGCTATATCACCAGTCATGTGACTTGAGCATCCATTGTCCAAGATCCATATGACCCTTTTATTCCTGTTGCCCTGGATTCACAAAATGACTAAGTTGTTTTTGGTACCCACACTTGGTAGGGTCCAGTTGATTTAGGAACAGTTTTGTAATTGATTCTTTTATCATAAACAACATTCTTCACAGTAGGAGACTTCACTGTGTTTGAAGCTTTAGAGTTGACACTCTTAGGCTCACATGAAGTCTTTACCCTTTCAATCTTGATTGGGGATCATGTCCTATGAGTGTGCATATGTGTGTGTGATTCAGATGATTGTGCAGAGTCAAGTTTTTGATTTAAAGATAAGCAATTAGCAATCACAATCACATAGCATGTCATGCAGTTAGATTTACCACAGAAAGAATCATGGATATTATTCATGCCACCAGAATGGTTACTCAGGTTATCAACTTCATTTCTGATAGGTTTATTACACTTATGAGTCAAATGATTAACAGACAAGCATTTTTGACATTGTTTCCTAGGTGCATTTGGCACATAAGCATAACTGTTACCCTTGTTGACACCTACCTTACCATTCTTGTTCTGTTTCTTTTTCTTAACAACTTATTTATTAACCTTAGGACTCTTGACATGGTTGTCTTTGGTTTCTTTCTGATTTACAGATTTGGGAGAGGAAGAAGTGTCTTTAGCAGCCTCATCTTCTTCAAGTAATTGTTGTTTAATGATCATTAAATCTTTATCAAACTCAACAACACTCTTTTTGAAGATGGGCTCTTTAACACTAGACAAAATAGTTGGAGCATTTTTGTTTACAAACACTACGCCATATATGGGCAATATTAACTACGCTTTTTTCAGTGTTACAAGCAAAAGTGTAACCATATATGCCTTAAAAATGATATAAGCCTACACCTTTTTTCAGTGTGAGCATTAGTAGAAATAAGTGTTACCGTAGATCTCATTCAGTATCTATGCTAACACTAACGTTCGTGTAGGCGTTGCTCTTCAAAAAAGTATAACTAATTAATGTAAAAAAATAGGCGGGCTATCAATTTGTCTAAAATTTCACTGAATTATTAAGGCGGGCCAATTTTTGTCCAAATATTTTCAATAGGCGGGTCAACTCTCAACTCTCTCTCTCACTCTCAATTCTCTCTCACTCTCATTTCTCAACTCTCTCTCACTCTCAACTCTCTCTCGCTCTTTCGTTTTCTCAAAAAATTACAATATAAATTTGAAGAAATTAGGGTTTGTACAATATCTACGGGTTCAATTAAAAGAAATTAGGGTTTGTACAATCTCAATGGTGTTCTTCGGTTCTTTAGATAAATTGGGGCTTGTTCGATTTGGGTTCAATTCGGGTTCTTCTTGTTCGATTACACTCTCTACTTTATAAGGTATTCATCTCATTCTTATTGTTTGTTTAAATTAGGGCTTGTAACATGTTCAATTGGGGCTTGTTGATTAGGGGTTTTTTACGGAATTATTTTAATACACAACCAGGTCATAATTCGAACTCATCTTTTTTTATTGTGGTATAACTGATCAAGAAGTGGATTAATGAATTGAAGGTACTAATACAAGTTTTGGTTGTGTTTTGCAGTTGAGGGCCAAGTCCCGTTGGGTTAATTGGATTCTGGGATTAGCTTGATATATCAAGTGTTATTTTGTAGTGAAGTTGTTTAGTAGGTTGCAGTTTGAGTTGAACTTTATCTATGAATGTAATAAGTTACTCTGAGTCTTTGACTGTTGTTGTTGTTACTGAAACAACTTTCATATTAGTAGTGCTTGAACCTTATTGGCCTTTTGTTAAGTGTTTGGGTACAATTGCATGTTTAATTCAGTAATTTTAGTTTGCTTTGTGATCAATTGGTTAAGATATGCAGTAGTAATAAAGTATGTTGATGGTGATGAAGCCAGTGAGATCTAGTCTTTTTTCTGTTTCAAGAGATGAATGCGGTTGATGAATACATGAATTTAGCTTGTCTATTGAGATGGGAATTCATCTTTTGTAATATCTGTGTATGTGCTGTTAATTATTTGTAATTTTTGGGGTTGAACATTGTATATGTGCAGCTCATTTGTATTCTAGATGTGAGGTTGTATATACTTACTGTACATTCCTCTTCATTTTATACATCGAGCTTCAATAGGATGCTCCATGAGTGTCAAAGCATTAACTGATCCCCTGTACGGGTCATGTTCTGATGCTTTTATGAAATGACTGCAGAGTTCGGTTTGCTGGTATTATTGTGTTAAATCTATCAATTTTATGTTGCTGCTTCTTCGCAGTACATCATGGATTCATATTTTCCAGGGGAAGAGAATGTTAATAATGCTGTGGATTTGAATTTGAAGTAGTAAATTTAAACAGATAATTCTGGCTCAGATAATTAAGATGGAGCTAGCTGGTGTATTTTTTAGCCCCATTCAGGTCAGTGATACCTTATGCAAGTTGTAAATCTTTCTTCATTGGACTTTTGATTTCTTGTAATATTAGACTAGCATCGATGCAGGGTAACTATATTCGAATAGCTGAATGTAGTTCCTCCTAGAGCCAGTAATTTGTTTACATTTTGCACATCTATTCGTTTTCCATTGTTGATAATTGTATCCATTATTTTTACTGTTGTCACATCCTCACAAACTGAAGTAGCATATACTTGTTGTTTCTTTGTAAGTCTGTTATTACTTAGCATATTGTTCTCTTTTTCGGGGTGGCCAATATTTCCCCATGTATCATGTTCCTTGGTTTTGTACTTTATGTTGATGATTGTATTAAGTGACTATTTACATAATTTGATTCAGTGTTGATTAAGCAAATATTTTAGTACACAGAATTTTCTTCCTGAGACATTATTGCTATACGTAGGTTATTTTAGCTACTCTGTGACTGGGTATATTTTCTCTATTAAAACAAATATCTTTTAATTAATTTAGCTACCATGTTTTCTTAAGTTTTATGTATATTAATCCTTAATCCTTGACTTGTCACTTTTATGTATATTAATTTTGAATACAGATATATTTGTTAACTTATATTGTGTGCCTCTGCCTTTTGTAGGGTGTTAGAGTCTTCTTGTTAGTTATATAAACTTTAATTGGAATGCAAATTATGTTTGATATTGTAAATTATTACCATAAATTTTAAGTAGATTAGATTGTTAAGTTGGGACTGGGATACTCATAAATATGTTTTGCAGTTCGTTCCTCCCCATATGTACCTTAGAAGCCTTATCTATGGACGCAATCTCACAGATGTTATTATAACAGGTCAATAATTCTGTCTTTACGAAATTTGGCTTGCTTATGAGTTCTGTTTTCAATATCAACGGAGTTTTCCATGCAGGTGATAATGGAACGATTGTTGGTCAAGGCAGTGTCTGGTGGAATTGGTTCTGAACTAAAACATTAAATTATACCAGGCCTCATATGGTTGAGTTGATAGACTCAACAGATGTTATCATTTCGAATCTGACCTTTCTTAATTCACCTTTCTGGAACATCCACCCTGTATACTGCAGGTAGTATACATGTTTAAATAATTCTTACCCTTCTTTTATCAGTCTGTTCTGAATTGAGGTCTTATGTATATGTAGAGTGCTGAGAATGTTTTTTTTCTCTTTGAACAGCAAGGTTATTGTCCAGAATATGACAATTATTGCTCCTCTCGATTCACCAAACACCGATGGGATTGATCCAGGTTAGTTTTCTCGACTAAAACAAGTTTATCCATATCATATTTAAAAGCTTTCGTGACCCGTGACTAATTCTCTTGCATAGCTTTCAGGACTTCATAATTTCTTTTATAGATTTGGTTCAACAGACTGTGGCCAGCATGAAAGCTTGATGAAATATGCCCGTAAATATCTTAGGCACTAGACTGATGAAACTTGAGTTATAACAGATTTTGCATTGCGTACTTGGAAAATATCAGAAGATATTGAAAACCAGGTTATTTTGACTTGTTAATGATTATTTGATATTCATTTACATTTTATCTGCATCCTTATAATATTCTTATAATATTCCATATTTATCACATCAACTAAAGATTGAGGAAGAATCATTTTTCTCGATTTTCCCATTTGATGATTTCTGACAAGATTGATTCTTCGATTTCAGTGTGCTAAAGTAATTACTTCAACTCCCATGACTCCTGAGTTATTCTTAGAATGGAAGAAGAAGAAGATGGAAGCACGGGACGCTGCCGAGATGGTAGAGAGAACAAATAATGACCGTATGAGCAAATAATGATCGTATTGGTTGCTTAGCTATTTCGTGGTATTTTAGTTAGATTTTGGATGTTAGTTTGGTTTATGTAGTAGATGGATGATTGATTGGAATGGTTTGTGGAGTTGATGTTATTTTGGATGGTTTTTTATGTATTGAAATGGCTTCTGGATAGCCTGTTTATGTATTGGAATTTTTGGTAATATTTTGAATGGAAAGTTCTATATTTCAATGTCATATGTTGCCATTATGTATTTAAAGTGTTGGTAAAAAGAATGCAAAGTGTAACCATTGACTCCAAAGTATTTAGTCTTTATGCGTTGGCAAAAGTATAGCAAAGTGTTGGCACAAAATCTAAAAATGTTTAAGAAAAAGTGTAGGCATAGTGGTAAGGGTGTTGGTAAAAACATCAAAGTGTTTCCTAATTTGGTGTTACAGTAGTACTGAAAATGTGTTGGCATAGGTCTATAGCAATACTATTAGTAGTGTTACTACAAAGATAACTGTGTTGGCATAGATCTATAGCAACAACTAATAATATGTAGCCACAGAAATAAAAAGTGTTGGCGTAGGGGTCTACGCCTACACATTTCTCCGGTGTTACCAAAAACTACAAAAGTGTTGGCGTAGACCCCTATGGTAGCGGCCATTTTTCTAACACCCTCAAATTTGGTCAAAGTGTAGCCATAGCCTATTTTTTTCCTTTTACCAACAGTTTTTTGGGCTATAACCACACTTTTTCAGGTGTTGCTGTAGCCCACTTATGGCGTAGTGAAAAGATTCTTTTCCTTTGCCCTTAGCCTTCTTCCTTCCCTGGTCATTCTCATAATCAAAACCAATTCCAACCTTACTGTCTTCAGTGTGTTCCTTGTGATAGGTTTGAACAAGCTCAGAGGAGTTTCTATAGCTTCTTATCTTTAATTCATTTTCAGCAATTTGTTCCCTAAGAGCTATTTCTATTTGTTCAGCACAAACTACCTTATTCTTAAGATACTCAACCTCCTTCTTCAAATCATCAAGGTTCACAACCATTAATTCAAGTTCCTCATTCTTTTCTGTAAGCTCAAGATTTTTAGCAGTTAGCCTATCAATTTCTTCATTTGCAACTAACACGCTAGTATGAATATTAAACATCTCAGTACTCATGTCTTCAACAGTTTGCTTGTATTGAGAGGGAGTCATATCAAGAGAAGTAAGAATAGGTACCTGATTTGGAGAATCACCATCATCAGAAAAGGCCATCAAGGCATAGTTTGAATACTCATGTTCTTCTTCTTCATCAGAATCATCCCAACATTTTCCCTCTGCAATAAAAGCTTTACCCCGCTCTTTCCTGAGTAGAGCTTCATACTTAGCTTCAAGCTCTAAGTATGCTTTGTCCTTTTTGATATGTTTGGGCTTCTTGCACTCTGTAGCAAAGTGCCCAAGTTCATTGCAGTTATAGCATCTTATCTTGGACCTATCCACACTCCCAGTCTTGTAGCCTCCTGATAAGTGGATTTCATATCCATTTGGATCGTTCTAAATCGGCTTAAATTGGCTGTTTGTACTCAAGTACTTGTCGTTTTTAATGTGTTTTGAGTTAATAAGTGCAGAGTCATATTGTTGGTTGAGAATTGGAGTTATCTTGACTGGGTGGTGGTTATTGAGCTTGATTGTGGAAGCCGTGAAGTTGCGGGACTTGAGAACGAGAAGAAAAGCTCAAGAAAATGGATTTTAAAGAATTCTGCCAGAATGTCAGGGGTCCCTCCCCCCGTCCAGGCGTGCCCGCGCCCTAGGGAATTCATTTCAAGCGCGCCCGTGCCCTATCAGGCGCGCCCACCCCTGCAAAATCCTAGAAAAAGGCAATTTCAAGTCAGAAAAGGAAACCTGCCAAAGTCCAATCAGCAGAAGGCTTATATAAACCATTGGTGGACGAATTCATAGACAATCATATAGATACATACATATTCATCCACCGGTGAGGAGAACAAGAAGACGGCTGATTACGAAGATCTAGATTTCATCTTTTCTTTGTATTCTTCTAATTAGGCGATACTTTGGATTCTCGTTTGTTCTTTCTTAAACCCTAGCACTTTTATTCAGTATTCTAGACTTATTATTATCATGTTTTCATCAGAACCCACGATGATGAACGGTTCGATTATGAACTAATCGTTGTCGTGGGATTCTAACGGATTTATTTATGGATTTTAGTAGTTAATTGTTTTAAAGATGTGTGTGTGATGGCTAATTGATATCCTAGTTTGGTTATGCTTATTCTTCTTGGATGCGTAGCTAACATCTAAGATTGTTTCTTAATCTCTATTGAATGCGAAAGTGGATATAGAGATTTAGAACTTGTCATGCTAGCATAGGTTTATGTATGTTTGTCATGCATGATTTGTAGGTGATTTTAACCATCTTCCCTGCCCTATGTAATCTGAATGGATAACTTGCTCGTTAAACCGTTATGTTTTCAAATCTTATAGACATATAGGGTCTAAACATAATTGGTGTCTGCCCAACTTCTATCTCTTTTGTGGATGTTTGAGTGGTTTGGTATATGTATACTGAAAGGTAGCGTGTACTGATTTCGTGTTATCCGATTAGTTATCACAACTGTCACATGCATTGATTAAAGACAAAAGACTCTAGATGAAGTATTTAATGAAGTTAGGATCCCATGTTTTATTCTCATAAGTAATTCAATATCAATCTTAGTTTAATATAGTCTTGGTAATTTGTTTAGTTAACTAGTTAATCAAAACACAACTTTGATACTTGTCTTAGCATTGAACGATAGCCATACATTGTTGCATAAGTGCATAACTATAATAACAAAAGCAGTCTCTGTGGGAACGAACTCTACTTACTATTATATTACTTGTTGACCGCGTATACTTGCGTGATATTGTGTGAACAAGTTTTTGGCGCCGCTGCCGGGGACTCGGTGTTATTTATATAGTTTATGTGCTTGTCATCAGTGGTCGTTAAAGTTCACTGACTCAGATTATACTCATCAATTTTACTTTGTTTGGTGTGTTTCAGTTTCTTTAGTAAGAGTGTATGCGAACACGTTCTCAATCTCGGAAAGAAGAACTTGAATCAAGTCTAGTTATGGGAGATCAATTAGCACCAGAAACGAAGGCTCTGAAGGACTATTCTCAGCCAAAGATCAATGACATTCAATCTAGCATTGTCAGGCCGGCTATTGCAGCCAATACCTTTGAAATCAAGCCTGGCACGATTCAGATGGTACAGAACTCAGTTCAGTTTGGGGGTGCTCCGACGGAAGATCCTAATATGCATATTAGGGATTTCATCGAGATTTGCGACACCTTCAAGTTCAACGGAGTGTCGGAAGATGCTGTGAAGCTGAGACTTTTCCCATTTTCTCTGAGGGATAAGGCTAAAGGCTGGTTGCATTCTCTACCAGCAGGTTCTATTACTACATGGGAGGATCTTGCCCAAAAGTTTCTCACTAAATTCTTCCCCATGGCTAAAACAGCTGCTATCAGGAATGCTCTTACTCAGTTTGCGCAACACTCTGGAGAAACTTTATGTGAAGCTTGGGAGCGCTACAAGGAGATGCTTAGGAAGTGTCCTCATCATGGAATGCCTGATTGGATGGTGATCAATTGCTTTTATAATGGACTGGGAGGTCAATCACGACCAATGCTTGATGCAGCATCAGGTGGAGCTCTGTGGGCTAAGAGCTACGATGAAGCTTATGAGCTAATTGAGATGATGGCTGCTAATGAATACCAGAATCCAACTTAGAGGTTATCACAAGGCAAGGTAGCAGGGGTTCTGGAAGTGGATGCAGCTACGGCAATAGCAGCTCAGCTGAAGGCTTTATCAATGAAGGTGGATTCTTTGTCAAACTATGGAGTTCAGCAGATTGCTAGTGTTTGTGAGCTATGTGCAGGTGCTCATGACACGAATCAGTGTGCCATATCTAGTGAATCGGCGCAGTTCGTGAGCAATTTTCAGAGATCACAGCAGCCAGTGCCTAATGCCTATCATCCCAACAACAGGAATCATCCTAATTTCAGCTGGAGTAACAATCAGGGTGGTCAGAATCAGCCACAACAGCCGTATCAGCAGTATCAAGGTCAGCAATTTGGAGCTAAGCCATTCAACTCTTCTAGTTTTCAGAAACAGTATGCTCCAAGGCGACCGTATCAACCACCAGGGTTTCAACAACCATCTCAAGGCAATGTTGGTCAATCGTCTAATGAAAATTCTGAATTGGAGGAATTGAGGCTAATGTGCAAGAGCCAAGATGTTTCCATTAAGACTCTGGAGAATCAAATCGGTCAGATTGCCAATGCATTGTTGAATAGACCACATGGAACTCTCCCTAGTGATACGGAAGCTAATCCAGGCAAACGGGAGGTCAAGGAACATGTCAAAGCAGTTACCTTGCGATCTGGAAAGGTTACGAATGATCAGAATGCAGAAACGGATGAAAAAGAAGAAATTTTGAAAAATGGCCAGAAGGTGGAGCGCGCCCTCCCCCTCTCAAGCGCGCCCTCCCCTGCCCTTCTGCCAGAAAATGAAGAAAAAGTTGAAAAAGCTAGTTTGGGGGTGAACGAAGCGGAAAATGTTGACCATTCTTCTGAGAAACCTATTCCTAAGCAAGCTACAGAGAGCAAGGAGGTCTATCCTCCTCCGTCATTCCCTAAACGTCTTCAAAAACAAAAGTTGGATAAGCAGTTTGCCAAGTTTCTCGAAATGTTTAAGAAGTTGCATATCAATATACCTTTTGCGGAAGCTCTTGAACAGATGTCGAGCTACGCAAAGTTCATGAAGGGTATTCTATCTCGGAAGTTGAAACTCGAAGACTTGGAGACCGTGGCTTTAACTGAAGAGTGCAGTGCTATTCTACAGCATAAGTTACCTCCAAAACTCAAGGATCCAGGGAGTTTCACCATACCGTGCACAATCGGCAATCTATCTTTCAACAAGTGCTTGTGTGACTTGGGAGCCAGTATTAATCTGATGCCGTTGTCTGTCTTCATGCAACTTGGACTACCTGAGCCGAAACTTACAAACATGTCTTTACAGCAGGCTGATCGGTCGATCACATATCCAAGGGGTATAGTGGAGGATGTTTTGGTTAAAGTGGATAAGCTTATCTTTCCTGCTGATTTTGTGATCCTGGACTTTGAGGAGGACAAGAGGATTCCTATTATCTTGGGAAGACCATTCTTGGTGACAGGCCGTACTTTGATAGACGTGCAGAAAGGAGAGCTCACAATGAGGGTGCATGACCAGAATGTCACCTTTAATGTCTTCAATGCGATGAAATTGCCTATAGAAGAGGACGAATGTTTCAAGGTGGATTTGGTTGAGTCTGCAGTTTACACGGAAATTGAGCACTTGCTAAAAACAGATACTTTGGAAAAGGTACTGTCAGGGGATTCTGATTCTGAAGATGAAGAAAGAGAGGAGCAATTGAGGTTCTTGAACGCAACTCCGTGGAAAAGAAAGACTGACATGTCATTTGATTCTCTTGGCATAGCTGAGCTAAAGAAATCTGAGAAGCGTCTCAAACCATCTATTGAAGAAGCTCCTAAACTTGAACTCAAACCACTACCGGAGCACTTGAGGTATGCGTTCTTAGGTGATGCATCAACTTTACCTGTGATTATTGCATCTAACTTGTCAGGTAGTGATGAAGAGAAACTTTTGCGAATTCTGAGAGAGTTCAAGTCAGCCATTGGTTGGACCATAGCGGATATTAAGGGAATCAGCCCTTCATATTGCATGCATAAGATTCCACTTGAACCAGGAAGTAAGCCAACAGTGGATCCTCAAAGAAGGCTCAATCCTATCATGAAAGAGGTGGTGAAGAAAGAAATTCTTAAGTGGCTGGATGCAGGCATTATCTATCCTATTTCAGACAGTTCTTGGGTGAGTCCAGTGCAATGTGTGCCTAAGAAAGGAGGCATGACAGTAGTTTCTAATGAGAAGAATGAGCTCATCCCTACTCGTACAGTTACAGGATGGAGAATTTGCATGGACTACCGAAAGCTGAATAAAGCCACCAGAAAAGATCACTTCCCTCTTCCATTCATTGATCAGATGCTAGACAGGTTGGCTGGTCATGAGTTCTATTGCCTTCTGGATGGTTACTCAGGCTATAATCAGATTTGTATCGCTCCAGAGGATCAGGAGAAGACCACATTCACATGTCCTTTTGGCACTTTTGCGTTCCGTCGCGTTTCTTTCGGACTCTGTGGTGCACCTGCCACTTTTCAGAGGTGTATGATGGCCATATTTTCAGATATGATTAGCATTAATGTGGAGGTGTTCATGGATGACTTTTCAGTGTTTGGAACTTCTTATGAGGAGTGCTTACAAAATCTTGGCATGGTGTTGAAAAGGTGCGTTGAGACCAATCTGGTGCTCAACTGGGAAAAATGCCACTTCATGGTGCAAGAAGGAATCATTCTTGGGCATAAGGTATCTAGCAAGGGACTTGAAGTGGATAAGGCCAAAGTAGAGACGATTGAAAATCTTCCTCCACCAATCTCAGTTAAAGGAATTCGCAGTTTTCTTGGTCATGCGGGTTTTTATCGGCGATTCATTCAAGACTTCTCCAAAATTTCTAAACCCTTATGTAATTTGTTGGAAAAGGATGTTCCTTTCAAGTTTGATAAAGATTGTTTAGCTGCGTTCGAGCTATTGAAGAAGAAGTTGACTTCAGCACCTATTTTTACTGCGCCTGATTGGAGTGAACCTTTTGAGTTGATGTGTGATGCTAGTGATTATGCAGTGGGAGCTGTTCTTGGGCAGAGAAAGAACAAAGTTTTCCATGTGATCTTTTATGCTAGCAAAACACTCAACGATGCTCAGCTGAATTACACTGCTACAGAAAAGGAACTTTTGGCAATTGTGTACAGTTTCGAGAAATTCAGGTCTTATTTGCTTGGAACTAAGGTAGTAGTCTATAATGATCATGCTGCCATTCGTTATCTGATTTCTAAGAAAGACTCAAAGCCTCGGTTGATTCGGTGGGTTCTTTTTCTCCAAGAATTTGATTTGGAGATTAAAGACAGAAAAGGTACAGAAAACCAGGTGGCGGATCATTTGTCACGTTTGGAAGACCACGGTACAGATTCAAGGAATAAAACTCTAATCAATGAATCTTTTCCTGATGAGCAACTTTTTGGGGTGAAAGATGAAGAACCATGGTTTGCAGACATTGTGAACTATCTTGTGAGTAATGTCATCCCGGCTGAATTTTCTTATGCTCAAAAGAAGAAGTTTCTACATGATGTCAAGTGGTACCGTTGGGACGAGCCATTCTTATTTAGGCAGGGAGCTGATCAGATTTTAAGAAGATGTATTCCCTATAGTGAAACTGAGGGTGTCTTGCGAGATTACCATTCTACTACTTATGGAGGCCATTATGGTGGAGAAAAGACCGCTACTCAAGTACTTTAGGCAGGATTCTATTGGCCAACTCTGTTTAAAGATGCTCACCAGTTTGTGTTGAGATGTGATCGATGCCAAAGGATTGGTAATATCTCTAGAAGGAATGAGATGCCTCTTAACATGCTGCTTGAAGTGGAAATTTTTGATGTATGGGGAATCGATTTCATGGGACCGTTTGTTTCGTCTTGCAACAATCAGTACATACTGTTAGCTGTGGATTACGTTTCTAAATGGGTCGAGGTGAAGGCTTTACCGACCAATGATGCTAAAGTGGTGCTGAATTTTCTGCATAAGAAAATTTTCACTCGGTTCGGAACTCCGAGGGTGATTATCAGTGATGAGGGTACGCATTTTTGCAATCGTAAGTTTTCAGCCTTCATGGCTAGGTATAATATCAATCATCGTGTTGCTACTGCTTATCATCCTCAGACAAATGGCCAAGCTGAAGTTTCTAATAGGGAGATTAAGCGGATTCTTGAGAAAGTGGTAAATCCTTCAAGGAAGGATTGGTCGTTGAAGCTTGATGAAGCTATTTGGGCTTACAGGACAGCTTACAAGACTCCGTTGGGTACATCTCCGTTTCAGTTGGTGTATGGTAAGGCTTGTCATTTGCCTGCCGAGCTAGAGCACAAGGCATATTGGGCATTGAAGAAGTTGAATTTCGATTTGAAAGCTGCTGGTGAGAAAAGAATGCTTCAAATTAATGAGTTGGATGAGTTCCGTCTACAGGTCTATGAAAATCACAAGTTATACAAGGAGAAGGTTAAGAGATGGCATGATAAAAAGTTGGTGCACAAGTCCTTTGTTCCTGGTCAACTTGTTTTGCTTTTCAACTCTCGTCTCAAACTTTTTCCTGGTAAACTCAAGTCAAGGTGGTCGGGACCATTCACGGTCAAAACTGTGTTTCCACATGGTGCAGTGGAAGTCTATGATAAGTCACCGGATGAAGCATTCAAGGTCAATGGTCAGAGGTTAAAACCGTATTTTGGTGAACGGGTGAATCGCGAGGCGGAAATCGCGGTTCTTGTTTCAGCTAATTAAGGAGTCAGGAATCACGTCAAGCTATTGACGTAAAACGAGCGCTTCATGGGAGGCAACCCATGTTATTGTTGTAAGTATTTTATCCTTGTTTTGTTTAAAAAAAAAAATCAAAAAATATTTTTTTGGCAGAAAGAGCAGCGCGCCCGCGCTTGAAGCGGCGCGCCCGCGCCTGGGTTGCTGCCAGAAAAAAAGAAAAACGAGAAAAATTGAAAAAAAAAACCCCCAAATCAGATTTTTCTTTGGATTCTTATCTATTTAAACATAAAGCTCACCTTACCCAACCCATATTCTTAAAATCCTAGCCTCCTAAACACATCTCTCATTCTCTTTTTCCATTCTATACATACACTTCCTTACATATCTCCATCTATTCATCCTAATTCCATGGCACCACCAAAGAGAGGTCGTTTTGCGGGTAGTAGCAGCACTCGTCGTTCTTCTTCTGAGGAGGAGTCGAGTATTGGTGTTGGGGGTGAGAAGTTTTCATCTCCGGAGGCTCAATTGGAGTTTACACGGTTGTTTTCCAAAGCTGTGGCTAAGGAGAGGGGGTTTTTGCCTCAACCTACTGATGGGTACTTGTTCAAGATGATTACAGATAGGGGTTGGGAATGTTTCTGTGAAGCACCGGGTCTGGTTCCGTTGTCTGTTGTGCGGGAGTTCTATGTTAATGCTAAAGCCGACAAGAATGGCAATAGTGTGGTTCGGGGCATGACTGTTGATTACACGGCTAAGGCAATTCATCGGGTTTTGAATTTGCCTAAGAAGAAGAGGGGTGATGAGGATTGGTCTTCGAAGACTCGGGAGGATGTTGATCTCGAGTACATTCTTGGGGAGATTTCTGTTCCGGGCACTACTTGGAAGTACAAGGCTGGTACCACTGAGCCGATTACTTTTCCATCTTCTGCGATGAACAGGTATGCGAGGGCTTGGAATATGTTTTTATGTGCTAATATTTTGCCTTCTTCGCATTCGCATGAGGTTACGGTGGACAGGGCTATAGTTCTGTGGGGCATTCTGAATGGTGAGTACATTGATCTGGGTGAACTCCTTCATAAGAACATTGTGAAGTTTTTGAAGGGTGGTACTACGGGGGCAATTCCTCACGCCTCTATTGTTATCAAGTTATGTTTAGCTGTTGGTGTTCGTTGGTCTGAGGAGGAGCAGGTTCAGTTACCTAGTGCTCATATTGATCATGCTACGATTACTAGGATGGAGGATTCGGATTGGGATGGTGGTGCCGCGGATTATTCTGGTTTGGGTTATGCTGTTTATGATGAAGAAGGAAGAGAGGCTCCGCCTCGTGAGCCTGTAGCAGGGAGGAGACGTGCATCTCAGATTCAGCAGCAGGTGGATAAGTCTGGTTTTGGAGATACTCAGTATAGGCGGCTGACACGGCGCATAGACGCCATTCATGACATTCAGAGTCACTTTGCTCAGGACTTGACTCAGGCGTTGGGTACTGCATTCCACGCCAATGGAGTTGATATTGTTTGGCCCACCTTTGGAGCTGATTTTGTTTATCCACCACCGGATACACCACCCGAGGAGGGTGGTCCTGCTGATGATTAGGTATTCTCTGCATATTTCCTTGTTATTACCTTCATTGAGGACATTGAATATTGTAAGTTTGGGGGTGATAATTGAGGAATGTTAGTGTGTGTTCATTTAGGATTCATATTGCATATTTAGTTAGTTTCATTCATATCTTTGCATGTTTATGTCATATAGAGCATTCTGTTTGCATATGTGTTTATATCTATTATGTGAGTCCATTTAGTTGCATTTGCATAGCATGCATATTTCATGATCCCGTAGGACTTGACTATTTCTATTGATGAGTTGATGTTGATAGGAGTGTGGTAATGATAGATAGAGGGCTGATTAAGTTCCTATGAATTGACTTGCATGCCAGAAACAAAATAATTTCATAAGTCTCATTGGTTGTTTTTGAATTTGATCAGACCATGTTTGTTTGGATATTAGAATTTAATCACTTGCTTATATTCAGAATGTCTTCTATTCTCTTGAAATTGAAAGAAGCACTTAAGTCTAAGTTTGGGGGAAAGCAGGGATTTCATGCTAGTTGTCAATAAGGCTAGGCGTCAAATGGCTAGTAGCTGGCTCATTGAAAAGATGAGTAGTCTAGGGTGGGATGAGAAAAAGGCAAAATGCACTCATTCTGAAATAAAATAAAATAAAATAAAATAAAAAGTTGTGTTTAGTTGTGTTTATGCATGTTGCCCAGTAATAATCTATTGTAGAAGGGGGGTTGAATACAATAGTGTAAGATAATCGACTTCTTAATGTATATATCACAAATATGAAAAGAAAGATAACAGCTTTATTAAATCTGATATAAAACTGTTACAAACTCTCTCAAGAAATTCTGATGTTCTTGAGAGCTGCTAGTTTACAAAAACTCTCTCAAGAAATTATGTTCTTAAGAGCTTCTCTTCGATTATGTTCTCTCTCTAATAAGTACATAAATCGAAACCAAAACTGTGTTTATATAGTGCACACAGCTTCTCTATCAATAACAAGATAAGTCCTAATCATAACAAAGATAGAAACATATCTTTAATCGATAGCTGCATTCTACAAACCAGGAACAAACTTCCATGTTTATCTAGACTCCAAATATAACTCGAAGTAGGAATCCTGATCAGCTTCAAGTCCTGATGATCAAACCTGATCATAGTCTGAGTAGGAATCCTGATGATCAATAAGATACTGACGCTTGATCAAATACTGATGACCATGCAATACTGATGACGTCAGCAATCCTGATCAGTTGAGTCTAGCTTCTGACGATCATTGAATTCTGATCTAACAATCTCCCCCAATCTCATACTTTGTGAAATAAAGTATAGATTCCAAATATTCAATGATGTCAAAAACATGTATCAAAATGTACGAGTATCTTCAGAAACAACTTATCTGTTTAAGCTTTGTGATAGAACAGATTCATCTTCAAGAAGTTGGATAATAAACTTTCTTCTTTTTCTTCAAGAATTTGAATCAGTCTTTCCTTAAAATTTCTGAGTTCTTCATCTTCCTCATTAATCTGGTAGATAGCTGCTCTGAGATTCTGTATGGAGTTTCTCTGTAGACTGTGCTCTTCAAGCAAAAGATAAGCAATTTCCTTCCCATCAGGATTGAGAGAAAGATGAGTCATGCCAAAATTTACTTCTTTAACAGCAGTACCCCTTTGCATTTCCACATCCTGACCTCTTTGATTTAAGTACATGGGAGTATAATTACCATCGAAATTACTGTTTCCATCCAGTCTTCTTCTTATAGTTGACAAAATCATGTCACTCCATTCTTTGTACACTTGGTTCTTCCATCTTAACAGATAGTGAACATATTTCAGTTCCTGTGTAGTTTTCATCAGCAGATCTTGAATAGATAAAATCTTCACACTACCATCTTTCATGAAGTACAGAAGCTTTTCTTTCTTTTCAAAACCATCATGACAATCTATAACTATATCAACAGCTAATAAATTGTTCAGGTTTTCAGAAGTTAAAGTACCTCCAATTTCTGTCAAGGAGTAAGGATCAACATATGACATATTCAGATATTCACCATCTCTGTGTCCAATACCTCCTCTTGAATTACTTGACAATTGCTTCAGATTTGAAAACATCTTTAACCAGAGTGTTTTTGATCTAGCCATATCAGACAAATCAACAACACTTGAAGCGCTTGTAATAATTCCACCAGACTGAAAATTGATAGGTGTATCACAACTTAATGTGCTAATATGTTTCCACTTCTTGTATTTCTCCTTTTCATGAGCGTAGCTTCTTTCAAGTAAAGATTCTTGTCTGCTTGAATTTCTCCATTTTCTTTCATTTGAAAATTTAAGCCTTTGTAGATAGAGATTAAAATCTTCATATGTTCTCTTTGTAATATCTCTTCTTATGGCTTCTTCTTCTTCATCTACTTCTTTGTTGTGACAATCAACAACAGTAGATAAGATTATCAAATCAACCTCTTGCAGAATTTCAGATTCGTCAGGATCTTGAATATTGTCAGGATTAGAATCTTCAATTTGATTTGTATTGCTGAGAGTTGATTTACTTGTTTTTCTTCTCAATTCAGGTTCTTCTTCAACAATTCCATCATCACCAAAAGTAGATCTGTCAGGAACTACTAGAGTTTGAATAGGTTCAGGAATTTCTTCAATTCTTAACCCTCTAGACCTTGTCTGTCTAGGTACTATTTGAGTTGAAGAACCTCTTCTACTTCTTCTAGCACCTCTCCTACTTCTGCTTCCTCTACCTCTAGCAGGAGCAGTATAGCTTTCCATTGTCTCTCTTTGTAGTCTCAAGAATTCTTCATGTGAGAGATTTGGATATTCTTCACTTGCTGTAGAGAGTGCCTTTCTTGCATATAATTGTTGAACTCTTTTATCAGTGTGATAAAGAGTAACAATTCTACCGTCTTTTGTAGAAAACTTCTGGAATAAATTTGATGCATCTTCAGGATTATCAATAATCACATCTTCATCACCTTCAGGAATTGTAGCAAGAATTTGTCCATGACCAGGTGTCAGGATTTGATCTTCCGTCAGGATCTGAGATTGCACCAATGTTCTTACTGTCTTAACTCCAGAATCAGAAACATGAGTTGACTGCGTTGTTTGACTTTGAGAAGTTTGGATTGTCTTCATAACAACAGCATCAGAGGTTTCTCCTTGTATTACTTTGTCACCACCATCATCTCCAGTATCATCATCATTATTTCTTAATACTAGATCAGGTGTACATTTTGTCTGAATAACCTTCTCCCCCTTTTTGACATCAGGATTTGACAATAATTGCAAAATTAAGGAAAGAGAGGCTTGAATTTCAGTTACCTTAGTATCCAGAGAATCAATTCTTTGATTGATTGAGGTTTGTTCTGAAACAACAGATTTCACTTGGGATTCCACTACCCTTAGTTGTAAAGTAGTAGGCACCTTTGTAAAATTATTAAAGATATCAGTCCTCACTTTTTCAGTTGAACCCTTGATAGAATCAATCTCACTTTTCAGGCTCTTGGATAACAGAGTAGTAGCCTTCAGATGATTCTTCAAGTCTTGATTCTCTATAGATTTCACTGCATTATAGGCATGTCCAATAGCAGAAGAAAAACTGATAGATTCATCAGAATTGTGCCATGAATTGTTCCATTCATTCTGTCTAAATGCCTCTGCAGGATCAAAGGAAGGAGTAGAAAAATCTTGTCTCTGATCTTTCCCAGTGAAAGCATTGCTAGCCATATATGTACTTGATGAACCAAAATTAGTTCCAAGACTAATTTTGAGTGCTGTAGCAAGCTGTTCCTTCTCTTTTCTATTCTCATTATCATCATCACTATCATCATCAAAATTATCATCATCAGAACCATGAGATATATCAGGATCAGGAATTGCAATACCTTTCAGTTTATCCTGTGATTCTGAGATAGGATGATCCATTGGTCTTGAACGAAGTGGCTGAATCAAAATAGGTTCAGTATCAGGAGCACCACTAGCGTCAGGATGAACATCGTCAGGATTTGATATGCTTGCATCAGTATTTGCTACCAATGGTTCTTGTGGAGCTTGAGGTTCAGAAGCTGCTTCAACACTTTGAGCTAAAGGTTCTTGTGTGCTTCCCTCATTGACAATGTTCTCGACCAATCTTTCAACAGAAGCTGTAGCTTTGCCTGCATCTTCACTTTGAGAAGATCGTTCTTGTGTAGCTGGAATGTTGATGTCTTCATTCTCCCTTTGAGAAAATGGTTCTTGTGTGACCATTCCACTAGCTAAGCCTTCACCCAAACTTTGATTGAGTGGTTCTTGTGTGGAAGGATCAACAGTAGCTGCTGAATTACTCTGAAATTCAGGTTCTTGTGGGCTTGATCCTTTCAGCTTCTTCTGTCTCTGATAGACTAACTCTTCTGCATTCCTCTTTTTCTTTGATGTAGGTGTAAGACCAACCAAGGAAGCAGTTGTAGATACCTTCTCCCAAGAATGTCCTCGAATCTGAGATGGAGAGGCTGGAGAGTCTGATATAGAGACAACTTTTGTTGTTGCATCAGGAATACTAACATCAGGATTTGATGTCTGAATATCAGTATCCTTCATTTGCACTGTCAAAGGAATATGATACCTGCTCTTTGATAATTTCCTTTTCTTTTGTGGTTTTGATGAAGGTACCACAGCTTTAGTAGCAGTATCAGCAACTTCCTTGTTCACATTCATCACAGAGGATATAAGTAAGTCATCCTCGGAATCACTTTCATCAATCAACTTTAACTTCCTTTTCACAGGAACATCCTTAACAACCTTATCAGCTTTCTTCACCAGGACCCCTTGTACACCCCCTTGTATCTTCATTTTAGTGAGTGGTGTAGAGGAAAAATCCTTTGAACCTGATTGCCTTCCAGACACATCAGTTCTAGCTGATTTCTTTGATTTTACAACTAAAGTCTTTTGAGAGACAGTAGAGGTGGTTGTTAACTGTTTAGACTGTTTAGGTTGCATGCTTGTGTCAGGAACAAGGTGGGTTGGTCCTTGTACCATAGCATTAGAAAGTAGTCCATAACGAGTAGGCATTTTCTGATGTAAGAAAAACCTAACCTCATCAGGAATAAAAGCATTTCCTATAAAACCATTTGTTAGTAACACTGCATTTGATACATAATATAACCAATAGTAATCACTGACAAAAATATAATTGTAATTGAAAATTAAGACTTAATAACTTAATCAAAGACTAAGTAATGATCTTATTTGTCAGAGTTTACCAGGAGTGTTGTTGACAAATTGTCTTAGAACTTCTGGTTTTCATACCAGCTTCAAAATCTGAGCATCAGGATTTGACCAATTGACTTCCTGTCAGGATTGCATCCTATCAGGATTTGATCAAAGAAAACATACCTTTCTGAATAACCATCAGGATTTGACAGTTATCAGGATTTCCTCTCTGTAGCTTTTCCTCAGAAATTCTCAAAATTCATCATTCCAAGTTCATTCACCAACTTATTGAAAGTAGCTTCAGGTAGTGGCTTGGTGAATATATCAGCTAGTTGTTGATCAGTAGGAACAAAGTGAAGTTCAATTGTTCCTTCTAGAACCTGTTCTCTTATAAAGTGATATCTGATACTTATGTGTTTAGTAAGAGAATGCTGAACTGGATTTCCTGTCATTGCAATAGCACTTTGGTTATCACAATAAATAGGGATTTTTGAGTATGACAGGCCATAATCTAACAACTGATTTCTCATCCACATTATCTGAGCACAACAACTTCCTGCAGCAATGTACTCAGCTTCTGCAGTTGAAGTGGAAATAGATTTCTGCTTTTTACTGAACCATGAAACTAGTCTTCCACCCAAAAACTGACAACTTCCTGAAGTACTTTTCCTGTCTATTTTGCATCCTGCAAAATCAGCATCTGAATAACCACACAACCCAAAATCTGATTCCCTTGCATACCAAAGGCCAAGTGAAGGAGTGCCTTTGAGATATCTGAGAATTCTTTTGACTGCAATCAGATGTGGTTCTCTAGGTTTTGCTTGAAATCTTGCACATAGACAGGTTGCAAACATGATATCTGGTCTACTAGCAGTGAGATACAATAAAGAGCCAATCATTCCTCTGTAGTGAGTTACATCTACCTCTTCACCTTGATCAGGATCAAGTTTGGTAGCTGTAGCTATGGGAGTTGAAGCAGGAGTACTGTCTTGCATGTTAAACCTTGTCAGTAAATTCCTTGTGTATTTAGACTGATTAATAAAAATCCCTTCATCAGTCTGTTTAACTTGAAGACCCAGAAAGTAACTCATTTCTCCCATCATGCTCATTTGATATCTTGACTGCATAAGCTTGGAAAACTTTTCACACAGCTTATTGTTTGTTGACCCAAAAATGATATCATCAACATAAATCTGAACTAACAGCAACTCCTTACCATGATTCAAATAAAATAGAGTTTTATCAATTGCACCTCTTTTGAATCCACTTTCCAATAAGAATTGAGCTAAGGTTTCATACCATGCTCTTGGAGCTTGCTTTAGTCCATAAAGTGCCTTATCCAGTCTGTAGACATGATCTGGATATTTAGGATCAATGAAACCAGGAGGTTGTTCAACATAAACTTCTTCCTCCAGTTCACCATTTAAG
The DNA here is from genome assembly GCA_030848705.1 of Heracleum sosnowskyi. NCBI lineage: Eukaryota > Viridiplantae > Streptophyta > Magnoliopsida > Apiales > Apiaceae > Heracleum > Heracleum sosnowskyi. The sequence continues at coordinate 107,399,210 of CM061240.1, read as the reverse complement.
AAAGCACTTTTAACATCCATCTGGAAAACCTTGAATTTCTTATGTGCTGCATAAGCAAGAAATATCCTGATGGCTTCTAGTCTTGCAACAGGAGCAAAAGTTTCATCATAGTCAATTCCTTCTTGTTGGGAATACCCCTTTACAACTAGTCTAGCTTTATTTCTGATAATGACTCCATCAGAATCAGTCTTGTTCTTGAAAATCCACTTTGTACCAACTATTGATCTATTCTTTGGTCTTGGTACCAGTTTCCAGACTTCATTCCTTTCAAATTCATTCAGTTCTTCTTGCATTGCAGTAACCCAATCAGCATCTTTAAGTGCATCTTCAACTTTCTTAGACTCCTCCTTGGATAGAAAGTTATTATATAAACATTCATTCTGAGTTGCACTTCTTGTTTGAACACCTGCATCAGGATCTCCAATTATCAAATCAGGAGTATGATCTTTTGTCCATTTCCTTGCTGGTGTCAAATTGTTTCTTGAAGTAGATGCTCCCCCTGGATTGGTGTTATCTTGATTGAAAGAATTTGATTGATTTGAAGCTCTCCCTGAATTATTGCTATGCCCTCCTGATGTGTTATCAGGATCTTCACTTGAATCAGTATCTGAAGAATTCTGTCCTGATGATTGAGTTGACTCTGAACTTGTAGTTGAATGCCGTTGCTCCCCCTCAACATTAGCACTACTAGTTGTATCACTGTTGTTTGCATCATCAGTATTACTTCCATCAGTATCTGGTGTGTCATCAGGATTTGGTGACCCATCAGTACTGGATGAATGGACAGCTTCTGATTCACTTTCTTCAGGTTCCTTGGAAGCTTCATTTTCAAATAACAATCTATCATGCGAGTCTTCAATGATTCCAGTTATCTTCTTATCATCAAAAGATACATGTATTGACTCCATGACAGTTCTTGTTCTCAAATTAAAAACTCTGAAGGCTCTTGATGTAGGATAGCCTATGAATATTCCTTCATCAGCCTTTGTTTCAAATTTCCCTAGCTGTTCAGGATGAGTTCTGAGAACAAAACATTTACAGCCAAACACATGCAAATGCTTCAGACTTGGTTTCTTCTCTTTGAGTGATTGATAAGGAGTGACACCATGCCTGTTTATCAATGTAAGATTTTGTGTATAGCATGCTGTGTTGACTGCTTCTGCCCAGAAATATGTAGGTAATTTAGCTTCTTCCAACATAGTTCTGCCAGCTTCAATAAGAGTTCTATTCTTCCTTTCTACTACTCCATTTTGCTGAGGTGTGCCAGGAGCAGAGAATTGTTGAATGATTCCTTTGTATTTGCAGAACTCTTCCATCTTTGAATTCTTAAATTCAGTACCATTATCACTTCTCAGGATCTTGACTTGTACTTTGTGGTTGTCTCAATCATTCTCACATGATCCAACAGAACTTCAGGAGTTTCATCTTTTCTGTGCAGAAAATACACCCAGGTGAATCTAGAATATTCATCAACAATTACAAGAGTGTACCTTTTCTTACTGATGGACATGATGTTGACTGGACCAAACAGATCAAGATGTTGCATGTGATATGGTTCTTCAATAGAGGATTCTGATTTACTCTGGAATGATGTCCTTCTTTGTTTTGCTTTTTGGCATGCATCACAGAGTCCATCAGGTGTATATAAGACATTAGGTAATCCTCTTACTAACTCTTTCTTAACCAACTCATTGATGTTGCTGAAGTTGAGATGAGAAAGCTTCTTGTGCCAATTCCAACTTTCATCTACTGAAGCTTTACTGATGAAACATGTAGGGGAGCCATCAGTATCTGAGAGAATGTTGGCTTCATATATGTTACCATGCCTGTAGCCAGTTAGTGTTATCTTCCCTGTTGCTTTACTGACTACTTCACAATGTGTGGAATAGAAATTGACATGATAACCTCTGTCAGTGATTTGACTAATACTCAACAAGTTGTGTTTTAGTCCCTTCACTAGAGCTACTTTTTCAATGATGACATTTCCAATGATTATATTGCCATATCCCAAGGTTTGTCCAATGTTGCCATCTCCATAAGACACAGTTGGGCCAGCTTTTTCTTCATATTCTGATAACAGGGCTTCGTTTCCAGTCATGTGCACAGAACATCCACTATCCATGACTAACACATTTTTCTTTTTACCCTGCATCAGAATAGAAACACACTAGTTAGAACACTTAGGAACCCATACATGTTGGGTTCCTTTCTCATGCAATTTATTAATTTTAACAGCAGAAGACTTTTTGACTTTAGCAGTCCTGACAGGATTTACTCCATCAGGATTTGCTTTGTCAGTATCAGTATTAACAAAAGCATGCTTCACTATGACATTTTCAGTTTTATCAGACTTTGTACTACTTTCAAACTTAGGCAATGGATCATAAAAGTTATAGTACAAATCATGATACTCTTTACATGTATAAATAGAATGCCATAGACTACCACAATGAAAACAGGACTTCTGCGGTTTATAGAGTACTGATCTATTCCTAACATCAGACTTAGGAATATCAGTAATCTTCTTCTTACTCTTCTTACAATCAATAGCAAGATGATTAGAGTTACCACAGTTAAAACAACACTTTCTAGGTGCATTTGGGATATATTTATAACCATTCTCTTTATTGATCCCAACTTTACCATTCCTGTTTCTCTTAACAGTAGCTTCCTTTTTCTTATCTGTAACCTCACAGATTTTCTCCTTAAGCTGTTTCTGAGACAATAGACCTACATTCTTAGTGACTTTGTTCATGACAGGTTTAGACTTTATAATTTTAATTCCTTGACTAGAAGAAGATCCCTTTTCAAAAGTAGAATTGGAATCCTTACCAAAAACAAAATTAACAGGAGTAATCTTAGATTTGGTTGAGTCTATAACATGTCTATAGGTCTTTGGACTGACTGTCTCATCAATGACAATTTTCTCTGCTAATTTCTTATCTTCATCTGACTTATATCCTAGACACTCTTTCCAATTCTTAGAGGTATTAATCTCATGAAATTTCCTACCAGAGTCTGTCCAGGTTCTGATTTTCTCATTAGCAAATTCAAGTTCTTTTTCAAGGGAAGTACATTTAGATGTCATCTCTAAGTGCATGTGTTTAGCATTATCACATTCTTTTTGTACTTCTTGCATACGAGAAAATTCAGCTTCTAATATCTCATTCCTTTTTCTAAGGTCAGACATCTCAGATAAGATTCTAGTATTCTCAGCAGTTTGACTTCTAAAGCTAATATGTAATGACTTTAGAAAACGTCTTAACTCAGAAGCATTATCAGTATCAAAATCAAAGATAGTATTTAGTACCTTATCATCAGGAGCAGCAGTTACATCAGCATTGGCCATTAACGCATAGTTGACTACCTCAGTATCAGATTCTGAGGAAGAGTCCATCCAATCCTTGCTTGATGTGATGAGTGCCTTTGTCTTGTTGCATTCAGAAGCAAAGTGACCCATACCATTACACTTGTAGCATCTAACCTTTGACTTGTCAAATTTGCTGCCCTTGCTGTCCTTCTTGATATACTTGTCTTTGTCTGCTTTGAAGGTCTTTTTCTGAAAGTTGCCTTGTCTTCTATTCTTCCTGAACTTCATCCTTCTGAAGTTTCTGACAATCATAGCAACCATCTCTTCCATGTCTGAATCAGAAGATTCATCACCAGTATTGGCATCAGGATTGCCATCAGTATCTGATGAAGAGTCGTCAGGATCTGACTCAGCTACTCTTGCTTTCCTTCTAGAGACCTCCATAGCTTTCCCTTTTGATTTTGCTTCTACATTCAAAGCAATTGACTTTGCCTTGCTGCTTTTCTTGTTCTTTCTCTGTTGAACTTCAAGATCATGAGTTCTTAGCATCCCATAGATCTCATCAAGAGACACAATGTTCAGATCATACTGGTGTCTAATGATTGAGGTCTGAGTATCCCATTCTTCAGGTAAAGCTCTAAGAAATTTGGTGTTTGAATCTTCAGTTTCATATACTTTGTCAACTAAGGATAAGCTGTTCAATAGTGTCAGAAATCTATCATATAGATCAGTCAGGCTCTCTTCAGGTCTTGCATCGAATTGCTCATATTCTTGAATCAATAGAGCCCTTCTGTTTTTCTTAACAGATGCAGATCCCTGGCACTGAGTTTCCAAAGTATCCCAGATTTCTTTTGAAGACTTGCATGCAATCACTCTGTTTGACATGACAGCATCAAGGCTATTATGCAAGATATTCTTTATCTTTGGTTCCCTGAGTACATGAGCTTTTTCTTCTGGAGTCCATTCAGCTTTAGCTTTGACCACATAATGTTCTGGTACTGTATCTGTTAGTTCTACGAACTTTGTTGGTATATATGGTCCATCACGAATCCTGTCCAAGTAGTCAGGATCCATAGCCTCCAGGTACATCAGCATCTTTACCCTCCATGTAGGATATTCTGATATCTTCAAGATGGGAATCTTCATGCTTTCATACTTGGTTGTCGACATCTTTAGATCGTATCTCATTCAGAATTAAATCAGTTTGCTCTGATACCAATTGTTGCCCAGTAATAATCTATTGTAGAAGGGGGGTTGAATACAATAGTGTAAGATAATCGACTTCTTAATGTATATATCACAAATATGAAAAGAAAGATAACAGCTTTATTAAATCTGATATAAAACTGTTACAAACTCTCTCAAGAAATTCTGATGTTCTTGAGAGCTGCTAGTTTACAAAAACTCTCTCAAGAAATTCTGTTCTTAAGAGCTTCTCTTCGATTATGTTCTCTCTCTAATAAGTACATAAATCGAAACCAAAACTGTGTTTATATAGTGCACACAGCTTCTCTATCAATAACAAGATAAGTCCTAATCATAACAAAGATAGAAACATATCTTTAATCGATAGCTGCATTCTACAAACCAGGAACAAACTTCCATGTTTATCTAGACTCCAAATATAACTCGAAGTAGGAATCCTGATCAGCTTCAAGTCCTGATGATCAAACCTGATCATAGTCTGAGTAGGAATCCTGATGATCAATAAGATACTGACGCTTGATCAAATACTGATGACCATGCAATACTGATGACGTCAGCAATCCTGATCAGTTGAGTCTAGCTTCTGACGATCATTGAATTCTGATCTAACAATGCAGAATTGATCGGGTTGAGCTCTTTAATACTCGAGCAATTAAGTTCTAGGGGACTTTGTGCCTAGTGACCTAAGACTTTTCCGGTCTGGGATCTACTAACCTAACGCTCGCTACATGGGTTTTATTGTATAAGCCTTTAGGGGTCTCAGCCATTGCACGGTCAAATAAGCATGTATGTAGTAATAAAGCATGAATTCCTGTCTAGCTCAAGTGGATTATGAGGTGTCTTTAAGTGGTTTCTTGTGTCTAGAGTTCATTCTGTTTATAAGCTTGTGGTTGTTTTGGTGAAGAATAGGATATGGTCTTGATTTAGTTTGGGAGTATATTGATGAGCATTGCACACACGCACATTTCTGTGTTTGTTTGTTAGTATAAGGGGATTTGTTCGAACTCTGTTTGAAAGATTGCATTCCTTGAGATGTTGGCTTGTTGATTGGTTATGGTTAGTTTGAGGGGATCGTTTGCATTTTCATATTAGTTGCATTCATGCATTGCATTGTATTTAGAGTCTGTTTATGCTTGAGGACAAGCATCAGTTTAAGTTTGGGGGTGTGATAAGTGGATTTCATATCCACTTGGATCGTTCTAAATCGGCTTAAATTGGCTGTTTGTACTCAAGTACTTGTCGTTTTTAATGTGTTTTGAGTTAATAAGTGCAGAGTCGTATTGTTGGTTGAGAATGGGAGTTATCTTGACTGGGTGGTGGTTATTGAGCTTTATTGTGGAAGCCGTGAAGTTGCGGGACTTGAGAACGAGAAGAAAAGCTCAAGAAAATGGATTTTGAAGAATTCTGCCAGAATGTCAGGGGTCCCTTCCCCCGTCCAGGCGCGCCCGCGCCCTAGGGAATTCATTTCAAGCGCGCCCGCGCCCTATCAGGCGCGCCCGCGCCCTATCAGGCGCGCCCACCCCTGCAAAATCCTGGAAAAAGGCAATTTCAAGTCATAAAAGGAAACCTGCCAAAGTCCAATCAGCAGAAGGCTTATATAAACCATTGGTGGACGAATTCATAGACAATCATATAGATACATACATATTCATCCACCGGTGAGGAGAACAAGAAGACGGCTGATTACGAAGATCTAGATTTCATCTTTTCTTTGTATTCTTCTAATTAGGCGATACTTTGGATTCTCGTTTGTTCTTTCTTAAACCCTAGCATTTTTATTCAGTATTCTAGACTTATTATTATCATGTTTTCATCAGAACCCACGATGATGAACGGTTCGATTATGAACTAATCGTTGTCGTGGGATTCTAACGGATTTATTTATGAATTTTAGTAGTTAATTGTTTTAAAGATGTGTGTGTGATGGCTAATTGATATCCTAGTTTGGTTATGCTTATTCTTCTTGGATGCGTAGCTAACATCTAAGATTGTTTGTTAATCTCTATTGAATGCGAAAGTGGATATAGAGATTTAGAACTTGCTATGCTAGCATAGGTTTATGTATGTTTGTCATGCATGATTTGTAGGTGATTTTAACCATCTTCCCTGCCCTATGTAATCTGAATGGATAACTTGCTCGTTAAACCGTTATGTTTTCAAATCTTATAAACATATAGGGTCTAAACATAATTGGTGTCTGCCCAACTTCTATCTCTTTTGTGGATGTTTGAGTGGTTTGGTATACGTATACTGAAAGGTAGCGTGTACTGATTTCGTGTTATCCGATTAGTTATCACAACTGTCACATGCATTGATTAAAGACAAAAGACTCTAGATGAAGTATTTAATGAAGTTAGGATCCCATGTTTTATTCTCATAAGTAATTCAATATCAATCTTAGTTTAATATAGTCTTGGTAATTTGTTTAGTTAACTAGTTAATCAAAACACAACTTTGATACTTGTCTTAGCATTGAACGATAGCCATACATTGTTGCATAAGTGCATAACTATAATAACAAAAACAGTCTCTGTGGGAACGAACTCTACTTACTATTATATTACTTGTTGACCGCGTATACTTGCGTGATATTGTGTGAACACCTCCTTTTGCAGCACCAGTAATTCCTTTCCCTTTATTGAAGGTGTTTGAGCCACTTGATCCACCAGAACCACCAGCATTAAACTTGGACTTAAATGGCTGCTTCCTTTTGAAACTGATGTTAGGATACCTCCTAGCCATATAAGCAAAAGATTTGTTTTCCATCTTATCCAGTTCTTCTATACTGAAAAAATCATCTTCCTCAGGCAGATCATAGATGACTTGAGACTCATCACCAGTGCCTTCAACTTCCAGCTCTTCAATCTTGACTTGATTGACTTTCAGATATTCCATTCTTTGACCTAAGTTGTCAGCAATAAGGGCACAAGAAGTGTTGGCCATCATTCCTTGCTTTGCTTGAATGGACCTCTTCTGAAACAACTCTAGCTCATATGTTTTCAAAACACCATACAATACATCAAAGCCAATCTTAGTTAGATCTCTTTCCTTGAGAGAAGAGATCCTTGGCTCCAAGTGATCTGGTAGAGTCAATAAGAACTTCATGTTGAGCTCTTCTGTTTCATAGTGTTTGTCATAGAGTTTGAGCTCATTTATCAGCTTGTTGAACCTTTCAAATACTTTTGTGATTCCCTCCTTTGGTTGAGCCATGAAGGCTTCATACTGAGAAACCAGAATCTGCTTCTTGTTCTTTCTCACTTCTGGAGGTCCTTCACACGGCACTTCTATGAGATCCCACATCTTCTTTGCACTACTACAATGAGCAACAGTGCCATACATGGTGAAATCCATAGATTCACAGATAATGAGTTGGAGATTTCCATCTAGTGCCACTTTCTCCTTTTCAGGCTCAGTGTATTTGGAAGGATCTTTAGGCTCATAATGCATGGGTATATTTTCAGTACCAACAGTTGTTTCAGCAATCTCAATCATTGGAATGAAGGGACCGTGTTTTAAAATGTCTAAGTACATGGGGTTTGAAGCTTTGATGAACAACAACATCTTGTTCTTCCATAGATTGTAGTGTTCCTTGTTAAAGGCAGGAATCTTGATACTGCTTAGTTTCTGTGAACTCATTCTCGATCTTTTTCTGTTTGTATATCAACAGCCTCGCTTTGATACCACTTGTTAGATATGATTATCACTAAGAAACTAGACAGAGAGGGGTGAATGGATAGTTTGAATGTTTTTCTTTTTCTTGAAACTAAAAGCTGTGTTAGATTGTGTTGTATGAAAATGCGGAATAAAATAAACAGAATACACACAATCACTTTAATCTACTTTGTATTAAGTAAATCAAATACTACAGCTTCCAAAATTCCACAAGTGAAATTCTGTCTTCTAAACAAGAACAGTGTTTTCTTGCAAAGTAGAATAGTTCAAATTATAAGTTAGACATATAATTAAAAGTTCTATCGGAAGTAGAATGAGTTTTCAAATTTATAAAGTAGAGGATTCGAATTTATAAGAAATACATATAATTAGAAGTTTTGTTGGAAGTAGAATAAGTGTTTGTAAGATATAATCAAAAGTTTTATTGGAAGTGAAATATGAGTGCGAATTTACATAACTGTTTTCCAACTAGAGAGCGGCTCATTCGAAAAGGAATTTGTTAACAAGAAAATTAATATATAAGATAAGTATTTAATATACTAAATTTGGAATTTTGATCTTAACAATGAAAGTGTGTTTTATCGGCTTATTAGAGGGAAACGAGTAATTGTTGTAATTTAATTGATAATTTTTTTAAAAAAAAATATAACGTCGTCGCGAAACATGACTTTCTCAACTAGTTTGAATTAAAGTATTACGATTCTTAAAGCTTGTTAAAATAAAAAAAATTACAAATTGCTACTCTACTTATTACAAAAAGAAAAGAAAAATTGTCAATCAAAACAATAAACACACGTAACAAAAAGTTTCTTATTCAACAATTGTTACGTCATCTACAATTATCCCAAATCCGCATTACGCCGTAACATCTGGGCCTTATATAAAAATAAATGAACATGATCATCCATCACAAACCACCAATATTCAGCAGGGTACCGTAGTGTTAGATATGATTATCACTAAGAAACTAGATAGAAGGGGGTGAATGGATAGTTTGAATGTTTTTCTTTTTCTTGAAACTAAAAGCTGTGTTAGATTGTGTTGTATGAAAATGCAGAATAAAATAAACAGAACACATACAATCACTTTAATCTACTTTGTATTAAGTAAATCAAATACTACAGCTTCCAAAATTTCACAAGTGAAATTCTGACTTCTAAACAAGAACAGTGTTTTCTTGTTTTTTTACAGAGAAAAGAATGCTTCAATATTTCTGTGTATATCTCTCTTACCGCTAACAATAGGGTGTGCACAATATATATATATATATATATATATATATATATATATATATATCCTATACAAACTGGTGCACACTTCTATTTACACAGCTACCCCTAACTGTAACTCCACTTTGTTTTTCCACAAGAGGTTGGCTGTGTCAGGAAGGACCACTTGTTTTCTGTTGTCCTTTCCCGTATCTGTAGCTGCTTGTCTCTATTCTTTCTCTCCAAATTTTGATGTAGATTTGTCATCTTTCTTTGGACCACTTAACCATAACAGATTCTCCAGTATTTGTCTCCTTTGAACTTTGAATTTGTACCTTGATTTGTCTTGTTATAGATCGTCTAAGTGTTGACATCGTGAACTCCAGCATACTCCTTATTCTGTGACTTGTGGACATAGAACATTTGAGACTTTGCTATATGAGGACTTTGCGATATGAGCATTTTAGGAGTATGCGATTTGGCATATTTCTGATTTCACGTTATAGCCTTTTTGAAGACTTCACGATCTAGTACATTTTGACTTTGCGATCTCAACACTTCGTGACATGAGTCTTGAAGACTTCACGACATAGTTCAGTTTGGACTATGCGATCTTAGTAATTCACGACATGAATTTTGATGACTTCACGACATAGCTTATTTTGACTTCACGATATAGGGACTTAGACAAATTTCTGCAACTTATTTCTTCAAGGCCTTATTCACTTCCATCCTGCTGCATGAACAATTTGAACTTCTACCAGGACAATTATTTCATAGCCTATGTACATTCTAAATGCAAGAAACTTACTAAACTCATTATAAACTTGAGCATAAAAAATAGAGCTAAGTATATGAAAACAAGACAAGTACAGTAGATGACCTATACTATATCCAAGTGATAAAATTCACTAGGTCATGTAAAGTGACATAGTCACAATGTGTAGGCTTGTTAACAGTGGTGTTCAGACATGTCTTGAGCCTAACACGTAGCAATCCATCAAATCCATTAATCATTTTTTTAAATAATTAGGCTTATAAGTTTAGAGGTGAATATATATTCTAATAAATTTCGAGATTTAACGAAAATCAAATCCAGAATATTAGTAAGACAAGAGATAAATCCGTAATCACTTAATCACTTGAATTATGTCATCGCGCTCAAATTCATGAATCTTTTAAAAAGTAAAAGGATTACCTCGTAAAGAAGCATCACATTCGCACATTTATGATCAGTTTCACAAACTGAGACACAAATAGAACTACTTATACGATAATTTACTCCCTACGTTTCATTTTAAAAGAACTTTTAGAAGTATTTTAACATATTATACGTAATTTAAGTTATATAAAAGTGACCTTTTAATTATTTTCTTTTCGATTACAATATTTTATTAGTTGAAAATAAATTTACAAAAGACCAAGGATCTATAAAAGTGTACGAGATATGCTTACAACAAATTTCGCCACCAAGTTCTTGTTGAGTAGCAAATCCAATCATTAGTAACACATTTCGCACAAATTGCAGTTATTACATTCTTATTCATATTCTTCTGATTTTTCTAAAAAATTCAGAAGTCAAAAATTCGAATGTATTAAAAGTAAAAGACAAAAACCTATGTTAATTATCTCTACATGTTTGATTATTTACCTTAATCTCTGCAGTTATAGTTGCCGTCACGCGAATTGTAAACACTCCGAAACCTATTCAAACCGGCCGATTCACTCTATTTTTTGCGCGTCAAGCTTTTGTCACCACCCTTAGATCATTCGCTTGGTTCATTAGCTACATGTTAGGGCTGAGCATAATTATCCGAAACCGATTCAAACCGGCCGATTCAAACCATCTAAATCGAAATTCTCGGTTTGTTAACGGTTTGGTTTCGGTTTTGGTAATTACCAAACCCAAATTTTTCCGTTTGGGTTAGGTTTTCACTTTCAAATCGAACGAAATAACTGATCCGAACCATTAATACATCTATTTTATAAATAATATTTTTATTATTTAATTTACATATTAAAAACCATTATTAGAGTTATTTCTGACTTTTGAAATTATTCCTCATTTTTATCTACATCTTTATTTTATTTACTTCTCGTTTATAATCATTGATTTTTTTTTAAATAATAATTTCTTTCTTTTTTTGGGAATAAAATGAGTTGACTATTTTTCATAACAACAAACAAGTAGCGCCTAGAATTATTTATATTGGATGGTTACAAATTTCATCTTTATCTTTTATCTAAGTGTTTTATTAAGGAACAAACAAGGGTAACACTTATAATTATTTATTTTAATTTAATGATAAAAAATAATTTTAAAAAGAAATTTTACAATTTTTCTTACTATAAAAAGAACTATAAAAACAAACTAACTAATTCTACAAAAATTAACTATAAAATAATTTTTCTTACTATACTTTTTTTAATAAAATTATAGCGGATAGTCTAAAATTTTATTTCAAGTATATAGAAATTTTATATACATGATCATATTATTCAAAAAAAAACAGAGATACTAATACAATATTTTCACAACCAATCTATATATTTTAGTATACTTGTCATTTAGTTAAAATTATGAAAAAACATAATATGTTTTTTTTAAGAATTCAATTTTAAATTATTTATAAAATTGTTCAGGCGATTATTTTAGTATATTGAAAATTTAAATTTAAAAACATTAAAAATGACTTATAGGGCAGCTAATGTGGGTAAACTATTAAGAAAAACTAAAATATTTTTTAGGGAAAGAACAATTAATATAATTAAATGTAAGAGAAGAACAATTAAAATAATTAAAAGTAAAGATATTATATAGTTTTTAAGGTGTGATTAGGTTAGTTATTTTCGGTATAAGCCCATCTGTGGAAAAGAAGCGTGGAGGTTACTAAGCCAAAACACCACTCCACGGTAATTTACAACGGACAACAAGGGCTCCGCGGCTCCGCGGAAAATTATAGCTGATAGACTAAAAAGTTTGTTTTAATCCTGATCGTTAAAATCTCAATCCAACGATAAAAAAATTGATTGTTAGATAAACAGTACCTGATAATCAATTGTCAGAGACCAGGACACTAAGAGAATATAAGTTAATTAAGATTTTCATTACTAAGATTTAAAATGTAATTTAGATATTTTTTAACATTTAATATTATTAATTCAAAAATTGAAGAAAATTAGGAAATATGGATCAAAACAAGAGGGGGCGCCTCTCAAATCGTCTCATTTAATTACTTTCCTTGATTGAAAGATAGTAAAAAATAAATTATTAAATAAATTTTACTCATATAGGAGAATATTAATATAATATACTTAGTTTTCTCCGTTAAAAGATAGTAGTAAGGAATTAGTAAATAAATTAGACTTGAAGAGAAAGTTTAGGAAAATATTTACATAGCATATTTAGCTTCATTCCTTAAAATATAGTAAAAAAGAAATTTGTAAATAAATTGAATTAGTTAAGAAGGTTTAGGAGAATATTAACATAGTATATTTAGAAGAAAATTGAGAATTTATCTAATAAATATACTTATATAAAGGAGAAGACGGGGCGGTGAGGTGGCGCCTCTAGAATCGCTCCGTTCTATTTTTCTAATTTTCTCAATTTTTCACAATTTTTAATTTTAATAATTAAAACTTCCTTTATTATTTTCGATTTTGTAGGAAGGAAATTGAAAATTACACTTTTATTATTTTCAAACTTGATAGAAATTTCTTTTATTATTTTCAAACTTGATAGAACTTTCTTTTATTTAGAAAATTATAACTTCCTTATTATTTTCGAATTTGTAGGACTTGATAGAACTTTCTTTGATTTAGAAAATTACAACTTCCTTATTATTTTCGAATTTGTAGGCTTGATAGAACTTTCTTTTATTATTTTCAAACTTGATAGAACTTTCTTTGATTTAGAAAATTACAACTTCCTTATTATTTTCGAATTTGTAGGACTTGATAGAACTTTCTTTGATTTAGAAAATTTCTTTGATTTAGAAAATTAAAACTTCCTTATTATTTTCGAATTTGTACGACTTGATAGAACTTTCTTTGATTTAGAAAATTACAACTTCCTTATTATTTTCGAATTTGTAGGCTTGATAGAACTTTCTTTTATTATTTTCAAACTTGATAAAACTTTCTTTTATTTAGAAAATTACAACTTCCTTATTATTTTCGAATTTGTAGGCTTGATATAACTTTCTTTTATTATTTTCAAACTTGATAGAACTTTCTTTATAATACTTACCTTTAAAAATAATATTAAAAATATTAAAAATAATCCCTTTTTTTATTATTAATAATATTAAAAATTCGAAAAAATCTCAATTACCTTTTAAATACTTACTAAAAGAGGAAACATATAATATTTTTGCATTTAAAATCTCTACTAATGGAGAAATTAAATATACAATAGATTTTTACTAATGGAGGAAACCAAATATCATTAATGGAAGAAACTAAATATTCAATTATAATATTCTTGCCTTCAAAATATCTAAATAAGAAAAAAAGTGTATTGTCTTACATTATTTTGAACTTTCCTCTATTATTATTTAAATATTCTCATAATACCTTTTTAATGAAATTACTATCTTAACATATTGCTCTCCTAAATTATTTTTTTATGTAATATAATAGAAAATACAGGAACGTTTTGGTAAATAAGAAGTTAATAAATTAGATCGGTCTTGCATAAGAAATTAAGTAATTAATACAAAAAACTAGAAAAAATCTCAATTGCCTTTTAAATATTTACTAATGGAGAACACTAAATATACAATTTCAATATTCTTACATTTAAAATCTCTACTAATAGAGGAAAATAAATATAATATTCTTGTATTTAAAATCTCTACTAATAAATAAAGTAAATATACAATAGATCTTTACTGATGGAGGAAACTAAATATTCGATTATAATATTATTGCCTTCAAAATATCTAAATTATAAAAAAAGTGTATTACCTTACATTATTTTAAACTTTCCTCTATTATTATCTAAATATTCTCATAATGTTTATTTTCAAATGAAATTAACATCTAAACATTATTTTCTCCTAAACTTTCTTCTTTTTTTATGTGATATAATAGAAAATACAGAAACGTTTTGGTAAATAAGAAGTTAAGAAATTAAATCGGTCTTGCATAAGAAATTAAGTAATTAATACCAAAGATTAGAAAAAAACTTAATTGCCTTTTAAATATTTACTAATGGAGGAAAGTAAATATACAATTTCAATATTCTTTCATTTAAAATCTCTACTAATGGAGGAAAGTAAATATAATATTCTTGCATTTAAAATCTCTACTAATGGAGAAAGTAAATATACAATAGATCTTTACTAATGGAGGAAACTAAATATTACAAAGGGAGAAAACTAAATATTCAATTATAATATTCTTGCCTTCAAATATCTAAATTAAAAAAAAGTGTATTACTTTACATTATTTTTGATATGGATAGAAAAGTAATTATAGAAATATAATTGCTGATTCTTTGGAAAGGCCAAGTATTTAAGGCCTAAAACCCAGATTATTTATTAATTTCGTAATTAATAAATAGGGAAAATATACAGCTCATAAAAAGAGTCCAAAATATGGTAAATTCATCAAAGAAGGATCTGGAATCCCAATTAAAGGCAATTAATGAGTCATAGCCTTTATCAACAAGGAAAAGACTTATCCTGCAAGAAATACAATGTTTATCCATTATCAGTAAGGAGACTTATTCGCTAAGACTCCTAAACATACCATAAATACTAGGCTCTAGATGCCTATATAAGGACCCTGATCCTACAATCAGAACTACGTTTTGGACACAGCTCCATACGTCATCTACTACGTTTTGGACACAACTCCATACGTCCTCTACTACGTTTTGGACACATCTCCATACGTCATCTACTACGTTTTGGGCACAGCTCCATACGTCACAACGCCTCGAAGGCGCAACAAGCCATAAAGGCACCCCTAGAACTACGTTTTAGACTTCATCCTGGAATAAGGACATACAAGTCACTACGTCATTGGAGTGCCCCTGCCGCCATAGCCCTGAGGGCAACACCAAGAACTACGTCTTTGACTTGATTCTCAATAACAATTTGAGATACGTAGGCATCTTGTGAGGACCGATTTAGTCTCGAAACACAAGTGCAGCCATTAAAGCTCGAAGCTCATTAATCCTAGAAATTAATATACAAGTACGTTTTTTAATCCACAACATTTGGCGCCGTCTGTGGGAAGACAACATCAACCATGGCAAACACACGAAGAACAAATAGAGCACCCAATATTCTTTGAAATCCATCTCTTGATCTTTCTCATCCTCCACTATTACTTCCTGCCCCCCGACTTCTTGGTTGTCAATGGTACATTCAACCATGAAGTCAGCAAGTGCTTGAGCTTTTATGGCCGTTCGAGGCTTATACTTGATTTCAAATAAGCCCAATTCAATGGCCCATTTGATCAACCTTCCACTAACTTGAGGGCTATGCAAGATGTTTCTTAGAGGTTGATCATTCAAGACCTCTATCTTGTGAGCCTGGAAGTACGGGCGTAGCTTTCTTGAGGCCATTATCAAGGCTAAGGCAAACTTCTCAATCGTTGAGTAGTTTATTTCTGCCCCATGTAGAATCTTACTCACATAGTAGATGGGTTTCTGAACCTTCAATTCTCTATTTGTACTTGGCGGTCTGTAGCACAGCCCTTAGAGCCGTTTTGGTAAAAGAAGAATTGAAGGTTCAGAAACCCATCTACTATGTGAGTAAGATTCTACATGGGGCAGAAATAAACTACTCAACGATTGAGAAGTTTGCCTTAGCCTTGATAATGGCCTCAAGAAAGCTACGCCCGTACTTCCAGGCTCACAAGATAGAGGTCTTGAATGATCAACCTCTAAGAAACATCTTGCATAGCCCTCAAGTTAGTGGAAGGTTGATCAAATGGGCCATTGAATTGGGCGAATTCGACATCAAGTATAAGCCTCGAACGGCCATAAAAGCTCAAGCACTTGCTGACTTCATGGTTGAATGTACCATTGACAACTAAGAAGTCGGGGGGCAGGAAGTAATAGTGGAGGATGAGAAAGATCAAGAGATGGATTTCAAAGAATATAGGGTGCTCTATTTTGATGGAGCATCAAAAACAAAATCAAGTGGAGCCGGTTTAGTGCTACAAAGTCCTGATGAATTCCTCATAGAGTATGCACTAAAACTTGACTTCCCAGCGACAAACAATGAGGCTGAGTATGAAGCTCTGATAGCTGGTTTAGGGCTGGCTGGAGCCTTGAGGGTCAAAACTCTGAAAGTATGTGGAGATTCGAGGCTAGTGGTTTCCAAAGTAAATGGGGAATTTGAGGCTAGAGATGAAGTTATGGCCAAGTACTTGAAACTTGTCAAGGCCATCATGACTCAGTTCGACGAATGCTATGTATAGCACATTCCAAGGGAAGAAAACATGAAGGCTGATGCCTTGTCTAAATTTGCTTCTTCCGAAATTGAAAACTATGCAGGGAGTGTATACTTCCAAGTCCTGAGGACCCCAAGCATCAACGAAAAGTTGGTAGCACCCATTGATGTTGGCAGTTGTTGGATGGATCCCATCAAATCTCATCTAGAAACTGGGTGGTTACCCAACGACACTTCAGAAGCACGAAAGCTATACGTCAGAGCACTAAGGTATACCCTGATTGAGGGAATCATATACAAGAAGTCTTTCATCATTCCATATCTGAAATGTTTGAGACCTCAAGTGGCAGAATTGGCCCTGAAGGAAGTACATGAAGGAAATTGTGGGCAGCACTTGGGGGGCAGAGCCCTTGCCCATAAGATCACTCGTCTAGGTTTCTACTGGCCAAGCATGCTAGTAGATGCTAAAAGATACGTGAAGAAATGTGAAAGGTGGCAGAAGCATGCACCAGTGGTTAGGCAACCACCAGAGATGTTGACATCCATAAACTCACCAATTCCATTTGCCATGTGAGGAATGGATATACTTGGACCTTTCCCAATGGCAAGTGCACAACGAAAGTTCTTGATAGTAGCAATCGACTACTTCACCAAGTGGATTGAGGCTAAGCCATTAGCCAAGATAACCACCAAGCAAGTGATGAATTTCTTCTGGGAAAATGTGATATGCAGATACGGGATTCCACGTATCTTGGTCACAGACAATGGAACTTAGTTTAACAACGATGAGTTTAAGAAATATTGTGAGGAGAACGATATCAAGTTGTGCTTCACTTCTGTCGCCCATCCTCAAGCAAATGGGCAAGCTGAGGTTGCAAATCGAATTATCCTAGATGGACTGAAGAAAAGAGTTGAACGCTCCAGAAACACTTGGGTGGACGAATTGCTCCCCATACTATGGGCATATCGTACTACCTGCAAAGTCACCACTGGAGCTACCCCCTTTCTGTTGGCATATGGGGTAGAGGCAGTGGTTCCAGTAGAGATTACTCACATGTCTCCAAGAATTGAGGCTTATGAGCCAGAAACAAATGAGGAAGGCTTGAGACTGGCCTTAGATTTGATTGATGAAGTTAGAGATGAGGCAAATGCCAAGATAGTTCAGCATCAGAAACGAGCATCTTTCTATTACAACCTAAGGGTTAAAGAGAGATTCTTTCGACAAGGAGATTTAGTCCTCCGAAAGATTGAGGCATCCGGAGTTGGATAAAAAGGCAAGTTGGGCCCAAATTGGGAAGGACCATATCGCGTCAAGAACGTATTTGGTCGAGGCTCGTACAAGCAAGAAACCCTCGAAGGGCATGAGGTGCCAAGGACTTGGCATGCCTCAAATTTGAAAGTCTATTATGTTTAAAGTGTGTCCTGATTGGACTCACTACTAGGACAAATACAAATAAGGTTCGATGAAATCATGAGCTTCCTAGAAAGCAAATGAAGGGTTGAAACCCCAGAAATCTAAGACATTCAGCCCAAACCCCATCATTCGATATGCTCAATGAAAGGCTTGAAGCCAAAACAAGATGGTATAAGACATAAGAGGCTTATGCAAATGACAAGTTAGCCTCGAATAAGGCAAAATCGTCGTAAATGTGTAGGTCGCTCCACACTTTACACCAAGACGATACTCGTGAAACACTAGTGTATATTAAAATCCCCAAAAAAGGGTAGTAAGCCCCAGGTAAGGGATAAAAAGACCCCAAGTCTCGAAAAAGACTGGTATAACTTCTATGAAATCCTAGTGCATTATCATAGACGTTGGGAAGCGCGATCAGCCATTTTAAACCCAGAAAAAGCCCTGAAATGTTCAAATCTTCAAAGAATAACTTCAAATCTTCAAAAGAACCCAGAAACCGGTGAGTTTAAACAGAAAACCTCGCCGGGAATCGCCTTGCCACAGAACCCTAGCAGAGCTTTGCAGAGAGAATTTTGGAGAAAATCTAGCAGAATATTTCTGAGAAATGAAAAGTGAGAAGTGGGTTGAAACAAGTGAGATTTCACCCTTTTATAGGGGCAACAACCGATCAATGGGCCGGTTGAAAGAAGAGCAACCGTCTATAGCCAGTTAAGGCCCACGAATCCATTTATGGATTATAGAAATTGAAGCCCAAACAATTTGGGTCTCAGGCGAATTCGAAGCCCAAAACAATGAGGCCCAATAAGGCCCAAGGCTGGAATAATTTAAGTCCAATTAAAAATTGGGCTAGTTAAGGCCCAAGAAAGAATGAAATTTGGAATGAAACCAAGGCAAAAACAAGGATAAAAGATTTGAGGTCGAAAATGACTTGTTTTCTGGTCGAAAAGGAGGTCGAAAATGACCTAATTTGAGGTCGAAAATGCCCTTAAAATGGAAAATTTTGAGGAAAAACACGTTATAACTTCTACGAAAACCCCAAGGAGATTTTCATACACCTAAATTCTGTTAATTGTCTACAGCATTTTTTGTTGTCAACATTGTTCTTCTTTACATTTTTTGTTTTTTCATGTTAAAAGTGTGTATATGAGTACATGAGTATGAGACTTTTTCCTTTATGTTATTTATCTTATTACGTTTGTTTGTATCCTAATGCAGATCATATTAAAATCTTTGACAAGACAAGTTATTTGTTATTAGTGTTGATTGAGTTAAGACATGGATTAATAAGGAGGGGGATTCATCAGTTAAAATAATAGATCGAGCAAGGTGATTTTCATGTACATTCAGTTGTGAATTGATTTAAATGTTTATGTGTGTCCGTTATTAATTTTGAATTCATAGTTAAAAGTTGATACACCTGTATACAAGGTAACTCGAAAGTCGAGAATTCATCATGTCTTCAAAAATAAATTTTATCATTGTTTTTTAACGTTTATATAGTTATTGCTCTAATTTTTATGAGAAAAGATTATATCTTTTAGTAAAATATTTTATGTAATTCATACACGAAAATTCAAAGATAAAAATTGTATATTAAGAAATTTATAGTGTATATATTTCAAAAATATCATGCTAAGATTTATTCGACTGAAGAATTTATTTAGTGTGTGCATTTTTAACAAAATTCATTAAGTCGGTGCATCTATAACAAAAGTCATACAAGAATAAGAAACATTGAGAAGAGGTCATTAATTTATTTATTTTTAAAGGAAGAGGTTGTTGTTGTTTTTATTGTTATTTATTTTGACAAAAAGATATCATTATTATTAAAAATTTCTCCCAAAAACAAAAATGATGTTTGTTCATATTTTTTGATTTTTTCCTTACTGAGAGTAGATTTGGAGGTAGTGAAAATTTTAATAGCTCTGAAGATATAATTGTAGTTTTTTATTAAACAATCTAGAACTTTATATATATATAATTCAAAACAAAAATTAATTTTATATTAGAAATATTATTTTATTTAAAAACGTATTTTGTAAAATATATTTTGAGAAAATTTAGAGATATTATTATAAAGCCGCTGTGAAGCGCGGCTTATTAAACTAGTATTTATCTAACGGAGAGGTGCCAACTCACCGCTCTCGTCTTCTCCATAATATTTTTCCAAATTTTAAGCTTTGACTTAAATAGAAAATTTACGAGAATATTAAGATAATATATTTAATTTTCAATGTTAGCAAGTATATTCATAAATAAAAAATTTAGGAAAATATTAAATTATACATTTAGTTTCTTTCATTAGTAAAGTTTCTAAAGGCAAGAAATTAAAATTGTATATTTAGTTTATTTTATTAGTAAAGATTTAAAAAACAATTGAGATATTTTCGAATAAAAAATTTAGGAGAATA
This sequence comes from Heracleum sosnowskyi, assembly GCA_030848705.1. Lineage (NCBI taxonomy): Eukaryota > Viridiplantae > Streptophyta > Magnoliopsida > Apiales > Apiaceae > Heracleum > Heracleum sosnowskyi. The sequence goes on along the minus strand of CM061240.1, from coordinate 107,378,580 downwards.
TTAAAACTACATATTTAATTTTCCTCAATTAGTAAAGATTTTAAAGGCAAGAATATTAAAATTGCATATTTAGTTTCCTACATTAGTAAACATTTTAAAGGCAATTGAGATATTTTTGAATTTATAATAATAATAATTCAAATAATTGAGAAAATTAGAAAAATAGATCGAAGCGATTTGAGAGGCGTCACTCACCGCCCTCGTCTTCTCCTCTATATAAGTATATTGATAGTATAGATAATATCTTAATTGCTCGTGCGATGTATGAATTGTTTTTAATAATTATTATTTTATTATTTATATTTTAATATTTTATTAATTATATTTGTTAGAAAATAAGTATACATGTTTTTTTAAAATAAATAGACATGTTAAAATAGGTAAACTCTGTTAAATAGTTAAACACATTAAATAGGTTTTAAAATAAATTGTAACGGCAAACCCGTGATATTTTTTGAAAAATAGGGGTTTTAGTAAATAAAAATAGAAAACATACATGTTTTATTTTATAAAGATAATTTCCCGTCACATTTTTGGAAAAGGATGTGTTTGTTAAACAAATAAGTAGGCATTTAAAACAGTTAAACTCTTTTAAATAATTAAAAGTATTAAAATATATTTTAAAATAAATAGTAACAGCATACCCGTGATATTTTTGAAAAATGACGGGGTTTAGTAAAAAAAATAAAAAGATAGTTTTAGTTGAAAAAGGTAATTGTCGTGATATTCTTGGAAAAAAGGGGGAATTTTGTTAGAAAAAATAGAAAAAGTAATGTATTTTATTTGAAAAGGGTAATTAGTTATAAATAGGTAATATTACTATTTAATAATAATTTTTATTGATAAGTAAGGGTAATTAAGTAAAACACCAATTATCAAAATATTGTACCGACCGACTAAACTTTTAATGTTTCGTCTAGTCTATTATAAGATAGTATAGGTTTTATTTTATTAAATGAAATTGTCCGTTATATTTTTGGAAAATGAGAGCTGTTTGTTAGTTAGGAGGAATTTTAGTTAGAGAATATAAAAAGAAATATATGATTTGGTTAAAAAAGATAATCGGTTAGTTATTAGTAATTATAAGATTTTTATTTTATTTTATTAAATGTAACTGCCCGTGATATTTTTGGAAAATAAGAGATTTTTGTTTGAAAAAATAGAAAAATAGAAATTTTAGTTAGAAAATATAAGAAAGAATATACAATTTGGCTAAAAAAGGTAATTGGTTAGTTATTAACAAGTATAATATTATTATTTAATTTTATTAAATGGAACTGTCTGTTAAATATTTTAAAATGAGATATTTTAGTTTGGAAAAATAGAAAGGCTACTCTATATTTAACTTATTAATAAATATTATATTTTATAAAATAAAATTGTCCGTGATATTTTTGAAAAATTGGAGCTTTTAGTTAGGAAAAATTTTAGTTTAGAGAAAAAAAATAAAAATAAAGTTTTTGCTAAAAAAGTTAATCGGTTACTTATTAGTAATTGTAATATTATTGTTTTATTTTATTAAATTAAACTGTTCGTGATATTTTTTGAAAATGAGAGATTTTAGTTAGGAAAAATAGAAAATTAGAAATTTTAGTTAGAAAATATAAAAAGAAATATACAGTTTGGCTAAAAAAGGTAATTATTAGTTATTAGAAATTATAATAATATTATTTTATTTTCTTAAATAGAACTACCGGTGATATTTTTGTAAAATAAGATGTTTTAGCCTAAGCCTAATATATAATATATAATAATAATCTTGGAAAAATAGAAAAGGTGTCATATATAATAATTTTTAGGATTTTATCCAACGGTTCTCATCGATTTGATCAAAAAGATCTAACGGTTGTGAATTGAGTGACCTATGAGGATCAGACACTACAAAATTTTCAATGTTTCATTTTTAATATAATAGTATAGATATATACATGGATGGAGTTGTAGTGATATTTAATTATTCAAAAATTTCTCTTATATATTAAATAACAATTTTAAAAAATATGTAAAAAGAACTTTTTAGAACAATACCCCCCCTATGTTTACTATTTTTAAGATTTGTCTTTCCTGAAATTTAATAATTAAAAATAATTAGAAGTATTTGTAAAATAAGTTGTCTAAACTAATATTTTGAAATATACATATTTTTATTCAAAAATTAACATGTAAAAGGAAAAAAAAACAAAATATAACAGTGTTACTGGAGAGTTAAATAATTTCTATTGGTCAACAATTATTTTCTATAGACACCCCTCTCTCGATTTTATAAATAAAGATAGAAATTCAATTTCCAAAGCATAATTAATGAGGTGCATTGAAAATTTACATTTGCAATTAATAAGGTGCATCGGAAGTTGTGTACGGAGTACCTGTTCATTGACTTTTGGTACTATATCTTTTCTTAATTATTTTGGTTAGATACTCGAGCTTCGCTTGGAATTTGGTTCAATAATACTCCCTTGGATTGTTTACGTCGGAGGAGGGGGCTTCATATACTCTCACTGTCCCATTTTAAATGTTCATTTTGAAAAAATCGCATATATTAACAAAAAAATTGGTTGGATAAAGTTTTCAAATTAATATCTTTAATTAATACTATATTGAAAAACAAGAATAGTATTAAGTTTGAAAAAAATCAAATCTACCAACAATAAATGTAGGGATAGTTTTGTAAAACCATCTTTAAATTTATATTGAAATAAGTTAAGGACATGTAAAATGAGATAAATATTTCTTTTAAAAGGGACATGTATAATGGGACGGAGAGAATACATTTTAAGACTTTTATAAATTATAGTTTTATATATTATTTGATTTTTTTCTTTTGAATAAAAATTTAGCATTTGAATTTTTATTCAAAAAAAAATTAAAAATAAATTGTGAAACTATACTTTATACAAACTTTAAAATGCGTGTGAAAAAAACTGTAAAAAAATGAAAATGAGGAAATAACTGATATGAACTTAAATTTCAAATTATTTAATTTGCGAGGTTTATGAGTTTAATCAAACTCGTATTTTTTTCATTTATATATTATTTTATAAATAGTACATGTTTATATTTGTGTCAGACTGTCGGGATGAGCCGAACTTATTGCAATCAAGTTTTTCTTTAGCAAAATCAATTCGGATTTTCGAGTCAAATTTCAATATATCAAATTATATCTTTATATATAATTAGTGTAAAACATTTAAATGGTATGGTTTGGTTGGTCATCCGCGAATCCTACATAGCTAAAAATTCTTTACGGATCCTACATAGCTAAAAACTCTCTACTATAAAACAATTACACAATTAGAGTTATTAATAATACTCTACTTTAGAGAAAAAAGTAATATTTCTATAAAAGTAAAGAATAATAGAAGTAGTATAATTTTAATATTTTAAATATTTACACTAAAATTTATTAAAATTGAATTTATAAAAACAATGAATAAACATATAAATAATCATTATTTTAGTGAATTTGTACATATAAAAAATTCGTAATTTTTATCATTTCAAGAAGTACAACATAAACCGAAGTAATATATACATATGAAAAAATATATTATTAACTTAATGAATTTATATTTTTTATGAAAATACACAAAGATATCAATAAATAAATAAAATTATAAAAACATTAAAATAAAATGACTTATTAAACGTCCCGTGCATTGCACTGGTATAAAGCTAGTTTTTATTAAATCAAGTTTCGAAACTAAAATCCCGAACTGCATAGACAAACTCCAACTCAAACTTATGTTGTGTTTGGTTGAGTTGATTGAAATGCAATGAAATGGAATGAGATTTAAAATATAAAATAGTTAGATACTCATAACTTTCATTCTTCAGCTCATTTCATTCTTAACCACCTACATTATAATTTAAACACTCCATTTTGTGATGAAATGCTTCATTCTTTAACTTATTCATTTTCTTCGCAATTCTTATCATAACAATTTTGTACTACTGTATCTATTTTTTTTCAAATATTCTTCCCAACTCTCATTATTTTCTTTTAATTTCATAATTTCCATTTCATTTCATTTACCCTAATCAAACACATCATTACAGTATTGGGCTTGGCTCTATTCCACGGCCCTACTTAAACTGCCTTGAAATCGACTCGACACTTGTGAGATGTTCAAATTCAGATTTTAGTAAATTAATAGTAACTAGATTATTGTTCGTGCTACGTACACGGTATTTTAAAATTTTATTTAAAATTAAATATTTTTATAAGATTTAATAATAAAAATAAATTTTATGTTTAATAAAATTAAATTTTATGTTTAATAAAATTAAATAAATTAAACTAAACTAAATCAAGTAGATAATTGAAACAAACTTATTTACCTGACAAAAAATAACTTATCTTCATTTTCATTTAATATATCAATCAAATTTGAAAAGAGTTGAAATTTATAACATATTTAAATTTAGAAAAAAATCATTAATTAAAACATTAAAACCGGGTCGCACTAATGTAGAAATCGGGCCACTAATGAATTAATATGGGTATCCTCAACTTGATGGGGAGTTATAAACGGATCACAAACCTCAAGTATTCAATGTTATATTGGATAATGGGTCATTACCAAAGCTGAATATGAATCCCGATCCTAAGGTATGGGATATCCACAAATTTATAATATAAAAATTCTTATTTTCCTTAAATAATTATCCTTTTTTAGTAAGGATTGTTGATGTACCCAATTTTTTGTGTGTTTTGTTTGTTCTCTTTTTCGAGTGGTTATATTTTTGGTTGGTTGTTTTGTGTGTTTGAGAATGATTCTATTGGTGTTTTGAGGATCTGAAAAGTCTGGATCGGTAGTGAAAATCGAAAAAGCTCAACTTTTACAATGGAAGATTGTTCATATTATGAGGGCACTTTGTTGTCCCTCCAATTTCAGTTAATGCAACTGAAAACTCTGAACATTGAACTACAACCGAAATTAATAGTGTGAAGGTCAATTGTCATGCTACTGGCTTCATGGATGATGTAGGTTGGGTTTCTCGGAAAGACATTATTAGGGTTGTGCACGGTTCGATTTGGGCGGTTTTGAAGGTATAACCCGAACCAAATCGAAATTTTCGATTTTGAAAATATAGAAACCAAACTCAAACCGAATGCCATAAAAACCAACCCAACCCAAACCGAACCGATTCTTAACAGATTGGTTCGGTTTAGTTTCGGTTTAATCCAAATATATATATATATATATATATATATATATATATATATATATATATATATTATCATTAAAATAAATAATTATAAATGTTATCAGTGTTTGTCCCTTAATAAAATAATTTAGATAAAAGATAAAGATGAAATTTGTATCAATTCAATATAAATAATTCTATGTGCTACTTGTTTGTTGTTATGAAAAAAAGTTAACTCATTATTTCTAAAAAAGAAAGAAATTAGTATTCAAAAAGAAAAAAAAATCAATGATAATTAACAAGAAGTAAATAAAATAATGATGTAGATAAAAGTGGAGAATAATTTTAAAAGTGAGAAATAACTATAACAATGATCAACATTTTAATATGTAAATTAAATAATAAAAATATTATTTATTAAATATATGTATTAACAGTTCGGATCGGTCATTTAGGTCGGTTTGAAACTGAAAACCGAACCCAAATCGAAAATTTTCGATTTGCTAATTATCAAAACCGAAACCAAACCGACCCGTTAGTAAACCGAAAACTTCGGTTTGGACGGTTTGGATGGTTTGGATTTTCCGATTTGAATCGATTTCGGATAATTTTGCCCAGCCCTAGCCATTGTAATCTTTTCTTGTTCAAAGAATTTTTATATTCTTTATGTTAAGCGATTTGGAAACTTCATGCAAACCGGAATTAATTGTGTTAAGGTCAATTGTGATGCTACTGGTTTCACGAATGTAGGTTGAAATTCTAGAAAGTGTGTAATCTTTTCTTGTTCAAAGAATTTTTATATTCCTTATGTTAAACAATCTGAAAACAAAACTGCTAATTGTTTAACACATTTATTTGTTTTTCAACCTGATTGCATAGTCGGTTGAGTATTTGTCTCAGTAAATTCTTTTCACGTTAATAAAATTTGCTTTAAATTTATCAAAAATTAATATTAATAATAATAATCTATGAGTTTTATAAAACTGTTAATTTTAAATTTATGCATATTCTCACAAAGTTGATATAAAATCTTGTACAATTGATCTAGTTTTTAACAAATTTAGGAACGTTTATAACGAAATCATCAAAATCTCATACTCTCTCCGTCCCATCCATTTGTTAACATTTAAAATGGAGGGATCGACACCCATTTTAAGGGATGTTGGCCCCATATGGCACAATTTTGAACAATAATGCCCTAAATAGCACAATTGGAAAAGGTGGCCCTAAATAGCACGTTAAAACACCAAATCGTCTAACGTTTCTAATTTATTCAAACAATACACCTAAAACGCAAGTTTTTAACTTGTGTTTTAAAGGTAAAACGCAAGTTTAACTTGTGTTTTACAAGTTTTTTCAGAATTTTTGTAATTTTTGCAACTGCAACCAAAATCAATCACAGATACAACTTGTTAATAATTATGTTTTTCCGGCGTCCTGATTTTAGGGATTTTAGGGTTGTAAACAACCCTAAAATCAGGGTATGTTAGGGTTTAGAGTCTAGGGATTAGTTCTTAATATTTCTAAAACCCAAAATAGAAACATTGAACCCCAAAAGTTAACTATTGAACCCCCAGATAGAAACTAAGAAAAAGTAGTATTTTTGATAATTTCTCTTTTAAAAACTTTGAATTTTAAGTTGAGTTAAAAACGCTAGTTCAAGTGATGTTTTCGAGTGAAAACACTACTTTAAGTGGTGTTTTTGATAATTTCTCTTTTAAAAACTTTGAATTTTAAGTTGAGTTTCATATTAAAAACACTACTTCAAGTGATGTTTTTGGGTGAACACGCTACTTTAAGTTGTGTTTTCACGCTATTTTCAGAACGCCAGACAATGTAGCGTTTTACTGTGCTATTTTGGACCATTTTTTTCAATAGTGCCATTTTGAGTCATTTGTCTTATAATTGTGCCATATGGGTCATTTATCGATTTTAAGGCTCCTATAAAATATAATTTCATTATTTATTTTTAATTTTTTCTTTTTTGAATAAAAATCCAAACATTTAATTTTTATTCAAAAGAAAAAAAAATTAAAAACAATTAATGAAACTATACTTTAAAGAAGCCTTAAAATGCATACCGAGTCTTCTCTTCCAAATGTTAACTTCCTACCGGGACAGATGGAGTAACATTTAGCTAAATTTCAAAATCTATAAAATACACTAGCAATCAGTTGAAAAAAAGGCTAAAACGTATTTCACGTGGTACTTTTAGCAATTTACAGTTTGTTTCCTTTTTTTTTTTTAATTTTCTCCTACAAAGGAAAAAAAGTAAAATAGAACAATATGACAATAACTTATTTAATTAAATATTTGTTGCACTTAATTTTATTTATCTATTAATAAGTAATGGAAAAAACATAGTTAATTTAAACAAATATAAGAGGTAATAAGTAATAGAAATTAATAGTAGTATTAAATAATTGAGTCCAGCATCAATTAATATGCATACATTCTATATTATGTACCTTCTACAACTGCAGTTCTAAACCTGCTGATTACTAAGATATGAATTAGTGACATTACCTTTGTTTTCATCCACAGACTGTTGGCGATGCCCAGAAAACATTAGAGGTTAGCATAATAAAAGATAATGCATTAGTATGGACGGACCGACAAACAAAGGAATGCAATGCACTCTGATCCACCTAGTGTTAGGTCAAATGAGCTGCACTATGGCAGCTATTCGCAAAGCCCCGTTTTGCAGAAGATCACTTAGCTCATCAAACAATAAAGCAGTGCGCCAGCCCCATCCTTTTGGAGCTTTTGGTAGAAGTGTGCCACTCTGTTTTAAGCTCCCAAAAACCATCACTTCTCTTTTGGATGGACAAATCAGCTGGATTTAAAAGGAAGAGTGTTTAAAAACCAGAAAGACGTTTTCTTTTATGACGGTTAATTCTCAGTAAAAGTTTAGTCGAGCACTTTAATATTAACTTTATTACCTGATAACGAGCAGTAACCTTTTCACGAGTATCCACATACATATGAACCTGTATAACACACATCCACAAACTAGAGATTAAAGGATGCCAGAAGGTTGCCTGAACAATAGGTTTTTTGAACGGTTGCACTGTTTCATATTATATTAAGTTTGAAGCTTATGTAAAGCTTTTCCTAGTAATCACACCAGTAAACAACATGAAGAATACCAAGCAAATTAAAATATATACTGCAAGAATGATATATTTCTAAAAAGAGAGGAAAAAAAGCATAGCTTGCACCTACATTATAAATATCTTAAATGGAAATTTATGGTGTAGATAGTTGCTAGCAGGTCAAACAGAATTGCAGTGCAACAAAATTGAATTGGCAATATCATTCTCAATTAGTATGAATGTAAAATATTCGTAGATAAGATGAATTGCTACATCATGATTGCAATATTGTTAGAAAGTTCATCAATATACTTGTGTCAACAAAATATCTTACAGATCAGTTTTATCCGATGACTATATTGAGTGATTGACGTACTCTAACCTTTCTAAGAGGGTCAATTATCTCTGCCTTCCGCCGATGAAGAAACAGTCCTGAAATTATACACATACAGGTTATACTTCTTTTTTTGACCAAACAAACATTATTTACAGTTTATGCCAAATGCAAAATCTATAAATAAAATTACCAAGAGTTCGTCTTCCTTGGGGGTCTTCATCATTAAAAGCCTGAACACTAACCTACTCGATCCAACAAATAATATTACTCAACGAGCCAACTAAAGATTTAGAAACAGAAACACTACTTCAAAAATAAGAAATGCAACCTAACCACCTCTTCTTTACATACCTTCCATAGGGAACCAGCATAGAAAACTTCTGGGGAGTGTTTCACTTGGCCATCAGTAAGCCTGTGTACATCATCAAATTCGACCCTGTAGAACCATTAAACAAATTTCAGATCTTTTAATAGCTTCTGTCTAGCACAGTAGTACATGATGATTGTCTACCGGAACTCATAAAAGACTATGATATGTTCAACAAGAAGCATACTCAGTTCCAATGTTATTGTCCACGGAACAAATTCACATCTTTAACATATGTACATGATTTTTCCAAAAACAAAACATTTTTTCTGATTTTCATTGTTGAATACAAAGATTCTCAAATACTCATAAACAATAAGATGCTTGGGAAATGGAGTTGAAACTAAAGGTGTCATAGTTTCACAGCATGGGCCTAAAAGTTGCAATTTATGGAATAATAAGAGGGAAACGGACAAATCACCCATAATCCAGCACTTGAAAAGTATATTTGTGGTCTGGTTTATCTTTAAAACACATTGATACAACTAACTTACAGATATTAGAGGGAAAAAAGTATATATATCTTCTGTACCATATTTTTCAATAAAATATCCAGAATGGACAATGCTTTATGGATCATAAGCTAAAATATTAATCTGATAGAAAATGCCAGCTCATAAATCAGTAAGAATGCCAGGAAAAACAAACTTACGAAAAGCGGAAGGGAGGAAAGTGACTAAAAGGTGTTTTCATATCCAATGATATCGAGCTATTCGCATTCTCCCACTCAACTCCAATGGCCTGCTCTGGCACATCTAACATCTGCACAGATATCTCAGGGGTTGTAGAAGCAGAACCTGAATGACCGACCAGTCTGCCGTGCAAATCTGTTTCATAGCCTCTCTCTGATTGCTCCCCATGAGCACTGGACATACTGCTCACTCCTTGGCTGAGCCCAACTAAAGCTGTCAACCCATCCCCAACCACATCTGCATTGTGATCTGCTCTATTATCTGAATCATCATTACCAAGAGTCTGCTGGCAGTTACGGTTGCCCACACCAAAAGGAACTCGAGAGAACACAAAGCGTGTAGGTGGCCAGGCAGCTGCTGGTACGAACGGAGTCCCACGCCCTATACCAGCTAGCCCATCATTAGGCCCTCTATTTACATGCACCCTTACAGGCCTAAACAGCCCACTGCCTTCACCTTGAGCAGAATCAGTGACATACAGATTTCCTATATTGCTTGGTGATATATGCTGGTCATGCTCTTGTATATAATAACCTGAGGCAGGTATGCTACGTGAGAATCCATACGGCTGCCTACATGCACATGCCATGCTCACAAGACAGCAATTTCTGCAAGTGTCAGCACCAATCTCTAGCACCCGCTGGCTCAGAAGCATCTAGAAAAACCGCAGAGTAACACGGACACACACGGAACACAAAATTAAACATGGACTGAAAAATTGGATTAAAGCCAACAAAAATGTTGCAATGTTATATTCTGCGTGGTGACAAGAATTTAAGGCTTCAGACATAAGAAAAACAGTATTACATATATGATATAATTGACTGATCAATACAGTAAAAGGTTACTAGATGAAGTTGTAACTTAGCAGATAAAAGTAAATGAACTGATACATGAGTGCATATATTATACGTCAGTACAAATGCCAAATGATTTTGAAATAGTAAATGAATACAAGATTAATTTTATGAATACACTTTCCATCTATAATTCTCAGAAAAAAGACTAGAATTGTCGATCATAATATTTTTTGAAACATTGAAATTGAGGTGATATAATTATTATAAGCAAAAATCAGATAGCTTCAAGATAAACACACAGCCAACAAAACAATAAGGCAAGATACACTAGAACTTTGGTTGCAAATAACTTCACGATAATTGGATAATGAGAGTATGACTCGAGTCAATTTGACGGCTTTTATTTAAGTGTCGAGTTTTTATTCCTTAACAAATAATCTACGACTATTCTCATATACATTGTAATTTCCTTCAGAATTGGAACTGTATCAACTAATGACTCAAAGATGAAATTATATGAAAACAAATATCATTCAAACCTGCAGCCAAAGACTATCATTCACAGCTTTCCCTGGAAACCCTAATTCTTCAAGCTGTTTTCTCACATTTAAGAGTGCCTCAAAAGTCATGTTAGAATACAAAAGAGAGCCTCCTTCAAATATATTAACAAATGCATCATAATCTTCTCCACTCAGCCCACATATTCCTTTAGCACAAGTTTTTGAATCTCTTCGACCCACAATTCTACCACCCCATGATAGAGGAGCCATGCCGCATCTTCCCCATTCATTGGACATGATCCCGTCGCAGGATGAGTTCATAGCACTGCACTGCCTTTGTTCTTCTGTGAGCCAACTATTATTGTTCAATTGGTAGCACGAACCTTCTTCAGATGGCCCTTCCATGGCAACACCATCATTTCCAGGTAAGTTAGCTCTGACACTGGTTGGAACTTCTAGATATGAACAGTTGGATCTCATTTCAGCAGTATACGAAAAGGAATTTCTTGATGAAGTATGTTCACTGTTGCATTGAGATCTTGCCTCCAAAGTTGACCGAGTGCAGGCAGATGCTTGTTGCAGCTGCTTGTTGGGCTCATGTAGCTCAGTGTGAGAATCAGTTGCACCGTTTGCAAGCTCAACCAAATTGTTACCAGGAGTACTTTCACCTTCGAGCTGATCTTTGACTCTTAGTCTCCCCATGTCAGATTCTAATATTATACTAGAGCTGTCGCTAATCACATTTTTTCCTTTTGACTTCTGATATTCAAAATTAGTATGTGGTCCCATCTCAGGATTGGAACTTCCTTCCTCAGCATGTTCTACCTTACAAGGTTCACCCTTGGCGACGAGAGTGTATAATGCCAATTCAAACCTTTATAATTGAAATTTTAAATTATAAAACAAAAGATATTCCATATTGTAAGACCTTTACAAGTATCCAACTTGTAAATAACAAAGCAAAATATTGATAATTAAAATGCCCCTCACCGTTTTTCTTCACTAGGTACCCATAATTCATCTGAAGTCAGTAATGCATGCAATGTCTGAGAGGAGAGCTTCGGAAGCACCTGTTGATGGAAAGATTGTGTCCAGATATTTCAAAACATTTAATCATTTAATAAAACATATCTTAATGTGTAAGACATTAAATTAAGCACAACACGGACTTGAACGTTGAAACAGCTGGACAAACTTATATGTTTGTTACTGCTACCAAGACTTAAAAATAAAATTACGGCGCATCCCATATCAAAATAACATAAATGATAATGGCCCTAACATAACGAAATCACACCATGAAAAATATTCTAATTCAATCGTGGTTGAAAACCTAAATCTACCTATATTGTCTTATTTGTCTTGTATTCGTCCATTCGATTAAGTTCCTGACCTGCACTTGTTGTAGAATCTAGATGATGTTCTTATTAAGAATTAACATGATGGGATATTCAATAACCTAAAATCAGATTATCTATATTACCAGGACTTTTTCCCTTTCTCAATTATCCCTCACTCACCTACAAATTTAATCCGGCCGTCACCATTTCGATCTCTCCGATCTAATTCATAAACATTCTATAACCTCAACCTCCATCCCTCATATACATACATACATATATACATATAATTTTTATGTTATTTGTATAATACGTTTATCATCTCCGATTTCTTTGCGTGATTTGAAATTGCTGTCGAATTCCCCGGTGGTTGGTGATTATGTAGTCGAGAGAGGTGTGATGATGATGGATCTAGAGAATATATAGGATTAGATTTTGGTGGTTTACGTTCGATTTTAGTGATTTTATGTTGACTTATGGTTTTTTTAAGTTAAAATTTTGGTGCTTTGGTGATCAATTAACGATTTTGGGTTTTGTTGATGGGGGCGATGGTTTTGTGATGGCAATGTGATGGTACTGGTGGTGATTAGTGATGACGTTGTGGTGATTATGTTGATACTGGTGGCGACAGTGGTGATTAGTGGTGACGACGGTGGAGATTACTGGTAACGATGGTGGTTACTGGGTGACGACGGTGGTGATTTTTTCTAAAATGTGGTGATTTTAGTGATGAAATTGGTGATTACCGTCAATCACCGGAGGTGGTGGTCGCCGGTGGTCGGAGGTGGTGGGTGAGTGAAGGTGGTGAAATATTAAAATATTAATAAATTAATGATTGATGGGAGATGAATATGTGGTATATAAATGAGTGGCTATGATTAGATCTCATATCTCACAATAGTGATGGTTCTCATTTGAGCGCGACTATATATATATAGGGGTTTACTCTAATACAACGAAGGGAGGGTGTATTTTAGTTGTGTGTTGTGCATATAGGGGGTCAAATTAAAAACGAAGGGGAATAGGTGTGATTGAGTGTGGGAGGGTGTATTTTAGTTGTGTGTTGTGCATATAGGGGGCCATTAGATTAGATTAATGTAAGGGCTTAGATTGGTTCTTAGTTTGTATTTTAAAAAAGGTTTGTATTTGATCACTAGCCTATATATATATATAGGCAAATGATCAAATAGAAACTAGAAACTAATTTAAACTCTTAGATCAATCTAATCTAATGGCCCCCTAAGGCACCACACACAATTAAAATACACCCTCTCATACATAATCCCTTCCGTTTCTAATTTGATTTTTTCCGTCAATCGGTGAACTTTTTTTAAAATCTGACTTCACTATATTTTTCTCCATCTCCCAACAATCAGTTTGCATACCATACTTGCTATATTACGGAGTACTAAAATTTTAGTGATTTCTGTAAGAATAAATAGTGATTTCAACATAGATATAGCGATTTATTTTTATGTGTATAAATCTGGTGATTTTGCGGTACAAAATTTGTGATTTACGTATAGTTCGAAGAATAAATTACTAGATTTACGCCGAAATCACTATGTATTCTTACAGAAATCACCAACATTTTAGTGATTCTCATACGCATAAATAGTGATTTATCACCGGAATATAGCAAATATGGTATGCAAACTGATTGTTGAAAGATGGAGAAAAATACAGTGAAGCAAAAGCTCAAAAAAAGCTCACCGATTGATGGGAAAAATCTAATTAAAAATGGAGGAGAATATGTGGGGTTGAGTGTGGGAGGGTGTATTTAAATTTTGTGTGGTGCAGTTTCTAGTTTTTATTTTAAATTGGTTTCTATTAGAGCAGGATTCTATATATATGGTCTTACTCCAATGGAAACCCCTCTTAGACTAGAAACTAGAAACTGAACAAAAAAATTCTTAAATTGCGTTGAAATATATCACAGATGGTATGCAAATTGATCGTTGGGAGATGGAGAAAAATATAGTGAAGTCGGATTTCAAAAAAAGCTCATCGATTGACGGAAAAAATCAAATTAAAAACGGAGAGAATTATGTGGGATTGTGTATGGGAGGGTGTATTTTAGTTGTGTATGGTGCCTATAGGGGGCCATTAGATTAGATTGATCTAAGGGATTGAATTAGTTTCTAGATTATATTTTAAGTTTGGTTTCTATTTGATCACTTGCCTATCTATACTATCTATACTATATTATTAAACACGAAATATTAAAAGTTTTGGTCGGTCGGTATTTGGGCCAAGCCTATCTATAATTTGGGTCGGGCCTATATATAACTAATTTATATATAATCAATTGTTTTTTTAGCTAAAATACATTACCTATTTTGTCTATTTTTCTAACTAAAACAACTCATCTTATAAAAATAAAATAGGTAATATATATATATATAATGATAATATTATTACAAATTACCTTTTTCAGCTAAAACACATTATATGTTTTACATTTTCTAACTAAAATAACTCATGTTCTAAACATAACACATGCAAAATAAATATGTAATGGTAATATTGTTATATATAATTATTAATAAATAACCACTTACCCTTTTCAGCTAAACACATAACCTTTTTTATTTTTTCTAACTTAAACAACTAATTTTTCTAAAAGTAACACGAACATATATATAGAAAGGTAATATAATTTTCTATTTTCTAATTTAAACAACTAATTTTCTAAAAGTAACACGGACAACATATATATATATATATCAATACTATTATATAATAGACGAAACATTAAAAGTTTGGTCGATCGGTATGGTACGTTGTGATTTTACTTAATTGTCCTTTCTTAAATTCGTGTTTTTACTTAATTAACCTTACTTATTTATAGAAATATATAATTAAATAATAATATTACCTATTTATAACCAATTACCTTTTTCACCTAAAATACATGATTTTTTTTATTTTTTCTAACAAATTCCCCTACTTTATCAAATCTATCACGGGCAATTAGCTTTTTTAACTAAAACATGTTAGTTTTCTTATTTTTCCTTACTAAAACCCCTCATTTTTCAAAAATATCACGGACAAACCTTTAGTTATTTATTTTTAAACCTAATATTATAATTATTTTTTAAAAAGTTTACCTCTTTTAACATGTCTACTTATTTTTCTTAACAAATGCAATTACTAAAAATATTAAAATATAAATAATCAAATACCTATTTATAACCGATTACCTTTTCAGCTAAAACACATTATAGATTTTTCTAACAAAGTTCCTCATTTTCTAAATATATCACCGAAAATTGCATTTTTCAATTTACTTTTTCTATTTTTCTCACTAAAATCCATTATTTTTCTAAAAATATCACGGACAAACCCTTTACTTATTTATTTTAAAACGTATTTAAATAATTTAAATTATTAAATTTTAAAACCTCATTTTCCAAAAATATCATGGGCATTTACCTTTTTAAACTAAATATATGTTACATTTTTTATTTTCCCATACTAACCCCCCCCCCCCCCCTTCCAAAAATATAACGAGCAAACCCTTACTTATTTATTTTAAAATCTGTTTTAATGTTTTTAATTAATTAAAAGTGTTTAGCTATTTTAACATGCCTACTTATTTTTTTAAGAAATAAAATTAAAAAAATAATAATAAAATAACAATTAACAATCCGTGCATCGCACGGGTTTTAAGTTAGTATATATATATATATATATATATAGGCTAATATAATGATGTAATCCCCGCATCGAATAGGACTTGACTATTAAAATATTTTGAATATTGAATTAGGTTTCTTTCGTGGTTCCGTGGGTTGTGATCCATACTGTTTATCCGTGAAACCCCTGGGGTAGCGGGTTTTCTGAAGGAATCCACCCAATTTTGTCCATTTATCATTTTCATTCTATAATTCCTTCTCTTCTCAAAGTTTCAGCACCACTATCATCCTTGTAGTAAAAGGTAAAGGGTTCAATCCTCAATGGAGACATATGTATGTGAGTATTTTATTTTTCGTAATTGACCTTTACCAAACAAAAGAAAATCTGCAAACTGGATCCCAAAAGCTACAACACAGGCTTTTGAAGCTGGACAAACATTTACAAAGTAATTAATTGAATTGCTTGACCAGCCTCGCTTTTTGTAGAAGGGCAGGACCTCCCTTGCTCAGTATATATCTTACGTGTCATACTAAAATTTATGAAAAAAAGGACATTTTCAAAATTAAATATGAATATGATTACTATCCATCTTATACCTCTCTTAACTCCAAGGCGCCACTCTGACAAAGGTAGCCCCAACAAGCACTCCTAACACGTTCTCCGTGAATACCATAATCTTGGCTCTCGGCGAAAACCTAGGTCACACATGAAAACACTCAATAGAGTAACTAGATGATAATGCGAGATGTAGCCACCATAACTAACCTGATACGCCAAGAAATTTGAAGTCCATAGTTCGGATATGATAAAGTCAGTGCAGATTGCGCATAAATCCTGCAAGTAAAATGGTTCAAGATTACTTGCCCAACAAAAATTAAAGATAATAATGTGATGGTCATTTAGCAGAAAAAAAAAATTAAGGTATTAGGCAAACATGAAAATTCACAGAGGTTTCCTTGTAGCCAGCAACTCAAAATGTGAAGCACAAGGCAACATTTTATCCTTGAATAATTTTCAGGATCTCTATAGAAAATTCAAACTTCAATAAATTGTTTATTATACTTTTTAGGTAATATGAATCCACATTTTACCATATAAGCTCAAATGTACAACCTCATATGCAGGACGTACTACACCTGAGACCCACTGGTGGAACTTAATTGGTGAATTTTGAAGCTTATTTATCAAGTTCCTACTGTTTTTGACTTCTAATTCAGAGGAAAAACTGAGTTAGCAGGATGGCGAAGCGCATTTAATACATGTTTGATTAACTATACTCGCAGAATGACAAACCTAAAATTAGAATAACAGACGTTAGCAGCCTATTAATCAATTCAGGTATAATTATTAGTGACCGCTCAATTAGCCTAACAAATTAACGCTGACATAACCTCTATATGAAAGAAGAAACACCTTTTACACCTTAAAACCTTGAAATACCTGAAGGTCAAGAAATGATGCTGCTGCTAGAACGCGATATGCATTATTATCATTAAGTTTAGGGTGATGCCCATAAAGATATGCCAGAGCTGTAGCAATTGCCTCCCCGTTCACATTATTATCATCCACATGCAAAGACAGAACTGGAGCATTGGCTTCTCTCCAAGGTCCATGAAGCATGTTTCTGCAGTAACATTGTATATCATTATTAATGAAAACTGAGGCAACAAAAGTGCATTACAAACATAAAACAACATTAACAAACAAAAGTTGTACATAGTAGCAGACCCAATTTCCCTGTTTTGAAAAACATACTTATTATCAAAAAAAGGAGAAGACACGATGAAAAAAGGATAACAAGCTTACCCTAACCATGGCCAGATTAGTCAAAATTTTAAGGGGAAATCTGATCAGCTACTTAAATCACAGAGATAGTGTTAAAGGTCCCCAACTCCAGCACCCAAAGCCTTGAAAATTAAATGGGTGCGTTATTAAATGTGTGCCTGAGCGCTCAATTGCTCAAATGTGCAACTAAATATCAGACCATTAAGCGCCAGCTCATATTCCCTTAATCCTAGGACTTCTTGCACTTGCCAATCTCACGTTTCTCTATGATTGACACACCATATCAGAAAGTGTTCTTTTGGCAAACCCTCTTGCACATCCTACTTTAGGACTCTAATTACAAGGTATAGAATTTTGATAACTCATCCCTAAGTCTCAATTACGATAAAAACCTATCCTACTTACAAGAAAAATCCCAATCCTTTCCTTATCATCCACACCAAAACTGTTAATTTATTTCAAAACCTAAACAAATTCACACAAGTATCATCGATAACAACCACTCCGTATTTCAAATTCAGTGCACATCTTATAATATAAAACAATACAATAACCTACCTTTGACACACACGACACAACCAAAAAAAAATGCAAACATACACGCAAAGTGCAAGTTATTTATCAAATTAACCTAAAGTAAAATATCCCAGAGAGAACAAATCATAATCATAAACGAAACATATCCTCCTCACAATCACAGAATCACAATCTTTTCTGTATCACAGACATATATAATACAGACACAAACTGCAAGTAAATTATCAATATAACTTCAGAGTCACAAGACAGAATAATTCAAAATTATAAATAAAACACATCCTACTCAATATTATAATTTCACAATCAGTGTTGCAATCAAAGTCGACCCGAGTATCAATAAACAACTTTTCGAAAATGAGCTCAAATAGTTAAAATTAAAAATAAACACATTCTACTTAAAAATATAGAACTACAATTAGAGTTGTAATTCAAGTATCTAATAAACTACTTTTCGAAAATGAGCTCAAATAGTTATAATTGAAACTAAATACATTCTACTCAGAAATATAAAATTACAATTAGAGTTGTAATTCGAGTATCTAATAAATTACTTCTCGAAAATGAGCTCAAATAGTTAGAATTAAAACGAAGCACATTCTACTCAAAAATATAAAATTACAATTAGAGGTGTAATTCGAGTATCTAATAAACGAGTTCGAGTAATAATAAAACGAGCTCGAATCGAATAATTACGATTCGAACTCGATATTGTATACCTGAAATAAGAGCTACGAGAGAGAATGAGGCGGTGAAGATGATAAGTGGAGCCCATAGCATGAATAACAACATCAGAAAACGAGCCATTATTGAAACCTTGTAACTGAATATGATCGCAGAGTGACGTCAGATTACAATCGTTGCTCCGGTCGGTATCGGAGTGTTGTTGTTGCCGGCGAATCATATCTCCGGCGAACAGTTGATTATGATTATGATGATGCCTAGGGAACTGTGTTGCAGTTGTTTCCATGGATTAGTGGATCGATGACGTCATTATTGAATTTGTGAATTAAAAGATAAGATTATTCATCGGAGAAGGGAATTAAAATGAACACTTTATGAATGCGGGAAGAGAGAAATGGTTACTCCACAGAATATGCTCTACTCGATGATTATTTAATTGGGTAATTGTGAACTTCGCTTTGTTTTGCAAGTGTTTTTGTTATGAATTCTCGTTTTATTATTTATATAAAAATTTAAATATATTATAAAAAGAATATTATTAACTTATATTAAAATTATTTATTTATTTTGAATTGTAAATAAAATTGAATTGAAATAATTTTTTGATATTTAAAACAGAGCATCTTCGTATTTTATATGATAAATATTTGTTAGTTTAAAGTTAATTTATACAACTTGTCAAAAGAAATGACATATACAAAATTTTATTAGAATAAATTTAAAAAGAGCTCGCATTAATGAAAGTATGTTATTATCTGAATATTAAATGTCTAAAATTTAAGAATAAAATATAATAAAGTTTTTAGTTCTTCACGAAATATTATTGAAAAATTCTTTCAAATTGTCTTTAACTAGCGATGATGAAGTAATTTGGTAACAACAAAATTTGAGATTCGTCACCGAAATCAAAATCTATGATAATGGTTATTTAACGGAAAAATTAGCTGAATATGATGATTTGTGTGTAATTGGTGACTGCTCCAAAACTCTCAATTTCTAACTAATGTGCCTACGTAGATTTAACTCACCGGATGTTCAACAATGAGACCTGGCCATTAACACCTAATGCTTACCTATAATTTGGGAACTTCACAGATGAGTATGCATCTTCTGCTACTAATAGTCTCCCAATTTCATAGTTAAAGGTATAGTCATGTCCACGTCCCTGAATGAGAAGCACCACCCTATAATAGGATAAGTAATCCCAAGCTTCTCGGGTGCGCATTGCAGAATTACTCTAAAGTTTCACAGTAAAAATGTGCCTAATAAATACAAGAACTCCAAAAGCACACATCAATATTTACTCTCACTTTCCCATGAAGAACGCAATCATTGATTATAACGTAGGGCCTTTAGTACTCATCAATACTCCTAGAAATCTTTAATCACATACATCCCCCTCAGGGCTCCGGGACGCGTTCTAGGATGAAAATTTTTAATTGTCTTTAATTACTCCCTCCGTCCCATCGGATTTTATACATTAGGGATGAACACGAATACCAAGAAAAAATATAAAAAATGAGTAAAGTTAAATAAAAAATGAGTAAAGTGGTGAGACTTATCAATATTTAATAATAGATTTGAGACAGTGGAAAAAAGTAGTGGGTGTAATAGTGTTTTACATTATTATAGAATTGAGATAGTAGAGAAAAGTAATAAGTGTAATACTATTTTATATTATTAAAAATTATTATTTTCAAAATGTATACAAATGAGATGAACATTCCAAAATAGAAATCGTATAGAAATATATGGGACAAAAGGAGTACCTTTTAGCAATAATTTTCATCTTTTACTGACGTGGTCTCTCCTAAAAAGACGAAGAGAACGACTGCGTTGCTTCCTAAACACTGGCAAACCCCTATTCCAATTCAATTAAATTCTCAAATGTAAACCTAATTGACCCCAATTTGTATTAAAATACTCATATCAAATTTTGATCATAACAATCACACTTTCTAAAATATTTTTAATAAAGATATCAGGGAAAGAGCAGTGATTTGAGTTCTGCAATCGTAATCATTTATAAATTATTTCTCTCAACTGATGTAGATTTTCGTGAACATCAAGAACAACATCGTGAATAAATATATAGAGTAATATAACTTTTTGATATGGGCTGAAAATAACCCTAGAAATATAATTAATGGCGTATTAATTAGGCCCAGATTGGCCCGAAAGTTAGGCCCAATAAATGAGGCTCAAAACCCTGATTATTTATTAATTTCGTAATTAATAAATAGGGAAAATATACAGCTCATGAAAAGAGTCCAAAATATGGTAAATTTGTCAAAGAAGGATCCAGAATCCCAATTAATGAGTCATAGCCTTTATCAACAAGGAAAAGACTTCTCCAGCAAGAAATACGATGTTTATCCAATATCAAAAAGGAGACTTATTCGCTAAGACTCCTAAACATACCATAAATACTAGGCTCCAGACGCCTATATAAGGTCCCTGATCCTACAATCAGAACTACGTTTTATTGACTTGATTCTCTATACAGCAGAGATACGTAGGCATCTTGTGAGGACCGATTTAGTCCCGAAATACAAGAGCAGTCATTAAAGCTTGAACGCTCAAAAACCCTAGCATTTAATTTACAAGGTACGTTTTTTAATCCATAACATTTGGCGCCGTCTGTGGGAAACAACATCAACCATGGCAAACACGCGAAGAACAACTCGAGCTTCTGAAGAACTTCCTATCACCTCCGGGGCTGATACTCATGGAAGTCAACCACCGCCGACTACTGGCATTGAAGGGGCGAATATCCCCACCAACACTTAAGGACCAGAAGTCCCGACATCGGTTGAAGGGACGAATCCCCTGCAGATGGTCATTCATGGATCTAATCCACAAGAGACCATTCACCAGCAACCGATCACAACCTCCCCGCTGCTCATGAGCGCACCTCGTAGCCTTCAACTCCACACTACTGATCTCCCCCAGTATGCTACTCAAACTCTGGGCATGCCAACCTACGGTATGCCTCCTCGACCCCCGGTGGGCGGCAGTGGGACTAATCCCATCTATCATGAAGCCTATGTGCCCCCTTACATTCAAGGTCTGGGACCCCAAAATCGACAAACTAGAGAAACCCCTTTCCTAGACTATTCTGGTCCCTATACCGAGGATGAAAATTACTCAACAAGAGATGAGAGGGATGTTGCCCCAAGAAGAAGACGTTCTTCTCAAACCAATAGAGAACGACCCCAAACTACAAGGGAGAAACTAGCGGCCCATGAAGCCGAGACTGCAAGGCTCAAGAAGCTACTGGCTGAAGAAGAAGCCGCAAGGACACAAAACCAAGGAACGGGAGGAGTCCCGATAATCAATTTGGATCCACCGTCAAGGAGAACCAAGAGGGCTGAAGCCCCAAGGGGTGATCCTACTGTTTTGTTGCCCTTAGGAGATCCTGATGATCCTACACCACCCTTCACTCAAGAGATAATGAAGGCCACTATATCCAGAAAGTTTAAAATGCCAACCATCAAAGCTTATGATGGAACGGGAGATCCCGCAAATCATGTAAGAACCTTCTCAAATGCACTACTGTTGCAGCCTGCCAATGACGCTGTAAAGTGTAGGGCGTTTCCACAAACCCTGGCGGGCATGGCTCAACGTTGGTATAGTCGCCTTCCGCCTAATTCTATTGGATCCTTCAAAGAGTTGAGTAAGGCGTTCATCAATCAATTTGTTAGTGGGAAGATATATGAGAAAAGTTCCGCCTCTCTTATGGGGATTCGACAAGGCAAGAATGAAACATTGAGGGAATACTTGAGTAGATTCACTAAGGAGGCTATAAAAGTCCCAGATTTGGAAGATAAAGTGGCTATGATAGCCCTACAGCAAGGAACTACCGATGACCACTTCAGGAGGTCTTTGGCTAAGCATCCCCCCGAAAACATGTTGTCACTACAAGATAGAGCTGGAAAATACATCAAGGCTGAGGAGAGCATGAGAAAATATGAACCCACTGTGGAAGCAAGTGAAAACGGAAAAAAGAGAAAGGAGACTGAAGAGTATGACGCTAGGGACAAATATCCCAGGACAGCGAAAGATTCCGACTCTCCACCTAAAAGGAACAACTTCGGACCCAGGTTCGATGAATATGCAAGGTTGAACACCTCAAGAAGTCAAATTCTGATGGAAATTGAGAAGGAAGAAGATCTTCGATGGCCAAAGCCGCTAAGATCCGACTTGGAGAAACGGAACAAGAATCAATTCTGTCGTTTCCACAAAGAAGTTGGTCATGATACCGATGATTGTAGACAACTGAAAGATGAGATCGAGTTCTTAATCCGAAGAGGAAAACTCGATAAGTTCACTAAGGATGGGAATCGAGGAAATCAACAAGGAAACTATGAAAGGAAAGACTATGATAGGAGGGACAACGACCAAGATCGTACTCCTAAGCCCCGAGGGCCTGTCATCAACATGATATTTGGAGGACCGACTGCTGCTGGGTCATCCCGAAACTCAAGGAAAGCTTATGCCCGAGAGGTAATGACTGTTGTAGGAGAAGCACCGAAACGTGCCAAGACAGAAGTTGCTATTACCTTTGATGATTCTGATCTTGAAGGGGTGAAGTTCCCCCATGACGACCCGTTGGTCATTATACCTGTAATAGGTAACTCTAAAACCAAGAGGGTTCTGGTTGATAACGGAGCTTCCGTGGACATCTTGTTCCATGATGCCTTCATCAAGATGGGATATACCGATTCGCAACTGACTCCTTCAAACATGCCCATATACGGGTTCAATGGGGTTGAATCTAAAGTAGAGGGAACTATTCAGCTCCCTATGACAATAGGGCAAGGTTCACAAACAACAACTCAAATGCTGAACTTCGTGGTGATAAAGGCAACCTCGACTTATAATGCAATCCTTGGGAGGACAGGCCTTCATGCATTCAAGGCTGTTGCCTCAACTTACCATTTGAAAATCAAGTTCCCAACAAGGAATGGGGTTGGTGAAGAACAAGGAGATCAAAAGATGGCTAGGAGTTGCTATATCGCCGCGTTAAGGCCTGATGGAGTTGGGGGGCAGGTTCTCCCAATCAAGGTTATGGATTCGAGAAACGATGGAGAACCAGACAAAGTCACTCACATTGGAGCATTGTTGCCTGAACCTTTGAAGGGACTGAGGTGCCAAAAACTTGGCATGCCTCAAGTTTAAAAAGTTTATTATGTTTAGTTGTTTCCTAAAAGGATCCACAAATAGGACAAGTAGCAATAAGGTCGACGAAACCATTCTGAGCTCTTAAGCTCTTAGTAGGAAGTAAAGCACTATGTAAGGGTCGAACCCTCTTTTTCAAAGGAAATATTTCAAGTTCTCATTCACTATTTTATTACTTATCTTTGTTTGAGTATTTCCTTATTGTTCTACTTAAGGACAAGTTGTACCAATAACACTTGATCAAAGTGCCAGCCCATTCAAGAGGCCAAGTACTAGGAATTGCCTTACAAAAGAAAATCTAAATAAATATAAGTGAATGCAAGAACGAAGAAACATAATATGCATAAATAACATGCATGGATAGAAGATCCCGAAGGATCAAAGAGTTATGTTACAAGCTCAACTAAAAGCCTAAAGAGGCCTATTGGAAGAAGGTTAATATAAGGGTTGAAACCCCTGAAAATTGAGGAAGTAGAGCTCAGAACGAGCTTCGATTCAATATACTGCAATCTCAAATTAAAGAAACGAGTGAAACGTTATGTCTGTCTTCGTTCTCGAAGACCTCTCGATGTGAAACTTAAGGTATTAGAACTCAAGTTAGTTCTTGTATTTGTAAGCCACGTTTGGCGTTGTTGAAACCTCAAATGAGGTCTAAGGTGTTAGAACTCAAGTTAGTTCTTGTATCTGTAATCCACGTTTGGCGTTGTCGAAACCTTAAACGAGGTTGAAGGGTAACGACCTCTCAAATACATAAAAAGTTGAGATCGTTTTGTTCAACCTAGGACCAAATCGAGGTCGAAAATTAAGATTTGAAAAATGTCTTGGAGGCAAAAACGCCCAGGAGACCGTCTGGGACGCGTGGTTCACAACCCCGTCTTGTACACGGGGGTGACCAACGCCCATAAGACATTTGGAAAATCAATTTGAAAAACGCCTAGGAGGCAGAAACGCCCAGGAGACCGTCTTGGACGCGTGGTTCACAACCCTGTCTTGTACACAGGGGTGACCAACGCCCATAAAACATTTGAAAAATCAAGATTTGAAAAACGTCTTGGAGGCAAAAATGCCCAGGAGACCGTCTGGGACGCGTGGTTCACAACCCTGTCTTGTACACGGGGGTTACCAACGCCTAGAAAACAAGAGGAAGTGAGCCTTTATTTTTTGTAGAAAAGAGAAAGAAATAATTATTAATTGTTTTCCCTAAAAATTCAAAAAATATATACGGGAACAATTATTATTAAGTCTTGAGGACCATTGACATATTTTTGAATAATTTTTCAAAAATATTAAAGCGAACAACGCCAGGAGCGAACAACGCCCGGAGCGAACAGGTCTTCTAGGCGGCCTGGATCCACGCCTAGAAAGCAACAGAGCTGACCTCCTTTTCTTTAAAATGAAATGGCCACATTTAAAAAAAAAAAAAAAAAAAAAAAAAATGAAATTCTCGAACCGCGCCCAGGAAACTGCCTTGTACGCGTGCCTCATTAAGCTGCCTTATACGCGTGGGTAATACACGCCTCCCAGACATTCCATTCTTCAAGCAAAAAAAAAAAAAAAAAAAAATTAAAATGTTGCAAACCACGCCTAGGAGACATCCCCAGGCGCGTGGCTCCTCTCACCTGCCTTGTACGCGGCACTAAGCCACGCCTCCCGTGCATTTCCATTTGCAAAGAAAGAAAATACACACTTGGCTGGGTGTTGGCTCCCAACGGGGAACATAATACACGGCTTCCGGCTTCCGGCTTCTGTCCCCCCACGGGGAACAAGTTCACACCTTGCTATGCAGGAGAGGAGACAAGGCTAAAGAAATGCAAAATAAAATCTGGAAATGGCTAATAAATAGCCAAAAGCTATTTAAAATTTTTAGAAAAATTTCTAAAAATTCAGAAAACTCCTGAAAAATAGAAAATAATTTTCAAAAGTATTTTCTTAATTTAGGAAAATATTATATGCTGGTTGGCACTTTTTAAAATATTTCTAAAAATACCCGTTGGTACATGAAAATTCCTAAAATATTAGGAATAATTATTAAAAATACCTGTGGGTACATGAAAATTCCTAAAATATTAGGAATAATTATTAAAAATACCTGTGGGTACATGAAAATTCCTAAAATATTAGGAATAATTATTAAAAATACATGTGGGTACATGAAAATTCCTAAAATATTAGGAATAATTATTAAAAATACCCGTGGGTACATGGAAATTCCTTAAATATTAGGAATATTTCATATAAACGTCAAATTAGCCTCGAATAAGGCAACAATCGTCGTAAATGTGTAGGTCGCTCCACACTTTGCAATAAGGCGATACTTGTGAAACACTAGTGTAAATAAAGTCCTAGATAAAGGATAAAAAAGACCCCGAATCTCGAAAAAGGTCAATATAATTTCTACGAAAGCTTGAAAAGTTTTCCTAGAAATTGGGGGGCAAATGATATGGGCTGAAAATAACCCTAGAAATATAATTAATGGCGTATTAATTAGGCCCAGATTGGCCCGAAAGTTAGGCCCAATAAATGAGGCTCAAAACCCTGATTATTTATTAATTTCGTAATTAATAAATAGGGAAAATATACAGCTCATGAAAAGAGTCCAAAATATGGTAAATTTGTCAAAGAAGGATCCAGAATCCCAATTAATGAGTCATAGCCTTTATCAACAAGGAAAAGACTTCTCCAGCAAGAAATACGATGTTTATCCAATATCAAAAAGGAGACTTATTCGCTAAGACTCCTAAACATACCATAAATACTAGGCTCCAGACGCCTATATAAGGTCCCTGATCCTACAATCAGAACTACGTTTTATTGACTTGATTCTCTATACAGCAGAGATACGTAGGCATCTTGTGAGGACCGATTTAGTCCCGAAATACAAGAGCAGTCATTAAAGCTTGAACGCTCAAAAACCCTAGCATTTAATTTACAAGGTACGTTTTTTAATCCATAACACTTTTCTACCTCTTTGTAAGTTTTCTAGCTTAAACAAGAAGATATTGTAGATAAAACTTAATTTATTTAGTATTAAGAGCATCTCCAATCAAAAGAAATCCTTAGCTAATTAAGTAAGATATGTTATAATAAAATTTATAACCAATATGTATAAAAAAAATTAATCTCCAACCGAATATTTTTATTAGCTAAAATTATAGTCAATCTTATCAGAGCATCTCCAATGAGACTGGTTAAAATGGTTAGCTAAAATGATGCAAAATATTGAGTACGTAAAATTTGTTGAACATGTAAAGTGTTTTGCTTTAATGAGATTAGCTATATTTTAAAAATAGCATGTTATTATTATTTCAAGTTGTTATAAATAGAATTAATTATTTTAATTTGGTAATAGATGACATGAAATTGTGCTACAGGTCCCTAGAGATTGACCAAATATAACCAATATGAAAATGTTGACTATATTTTTTGCTAAGAGTTAGAGCATCTCCAACGACGTTAGCTAAAATGGTTGGCTAAAATAATATAAAATATTGATTATGTAAAATTTGTTGAACCTGTAACTGATGTGCTTCAATGAAGTTGGCTATAATAGTTAGCTATATTTTAAAAATAGTATGTTTTTATTATTTTAAGTTGTTATAAATAGAATATATTATTTAAATATGGTAATATGTAACGTGTGATTTCACTACAGGTCCAGGTCCTTAGAGCATCTCCAATGGTGGAGAACCCTTAGCTAAAATCATAGATGGATTGCCATAAATAAAAAATTTAGATAATGTGTAAAAAAAAATCCGCTCCAATGGGATAAAACTGTTAGCTAAAATTTTAGCCAACCTCTCCATGTTGGCTATTTTTGTCGAACCCCTATGGACCTGTAGTAAAACTCCACATCAATTATTACCATATTCAAATTATATATTCTATTTTTAACAACTTGAAATAATAATAACATTCTATTTTTAAAATATAGTCAACTAGTATAGCCAACTCCATTGGAACACAATATCTTACAGGTTCAGCAAATTTTACATAATCAACATTTTATATTATTTTAGCTAACGATTTTAGCCAACACCGTTGGAGATGCTCTTACAGGTCTCTAGTGGTTCAACAAATATGGTCAATCTGCAGGGGTTGACAATATTTTTTGCTAAGGGTTTTGTAACATTGGAGCTGCAAGAGCATCTCCAACCACAAAGAATCATTGGCTAAAAATGGATAAAACATGCCAAAAATAAAAATTATAGCCAATATGTAAAATTTTGCAATCTCCAATGGGACATTCTTGTTAGCTATAAATTTAGCCAACTTCAACACATTGGCTATGTTTGTCAAATCTCTAGGACCTGTAGTGAAAATCCACATCATCTGTTTCCATGTTAAAATAATACATTCTAGCTATATCAACTTAAAATATTAATAACATACTATTTTTAAAATATAGCTAATCATTATAACTAACTCCATTGGAGCACAATCTCTTACAGGTTAAGCAAATTTTACATAATCAACATTTTATATGATTTTAGCAACCAATTTAGCCAACCCCGTTGGAGATGCTCTAAATTTTTACACAATGTCTAAAAATCTTATTTATGGGATGTCATCTAACATTTTAGCTAAGGATTTTACCCCATTGAAGATGCTCTTATGACCTGTTGAGTACTAGCATTAGCATTTTTACACAATCTTTATATTTTTTATTTAAGGTATGCCACATAAGATTTTATCTAAGGGTGTCTCATGGTCGGATATACTCTCATATCGGATATATTTGTCATCTACGTTATCATATTGAAATAATGTATTCTATTTTTAATAACTTGAAATAATAATAACATGCTATTTTTAAAATATAATCAATCATTATAATCTATTTCACTCAGAGTACAACATCTTAAATTCATCAAATTTTTCATGATCATCATATTATGTGCGTGTTTGGGTATCACAAAAAAGTTGATTTATAGCTTAAAATGAGTAAGTGTCATATAAGTGATAAGTTGATGAATTTTTATAAGTTATATGGGTGTTTGGATAAATTTACTTATAAGTTAGTGAAGAATTTGCTAAATTAAATTTGAAATAATAATTTTTAAATACAATGATTTCAACACTTGTATTTTAAATTAAAAAAATATTTAAAAACACAAATGTAAAAATATAAAATATTATAAAAATAAAGAAATCAAAGAATAAGTTAATTAGTTAAGTAAAATGTTTGTGATTTTTAACATTCAACTTATCAACTTATAAGTTATAAGTTATCAAATAAGCTGAGTACAGAAACACCTCGTAAGCTCTTATCAACTTATAATGTATAAATTCAGTTGCCCAAACAGGTCCTATATTATTTGAACTAATCATTTTAACTAATATAATTGTCTAAAACAAGCAAAATTCTGTAAAAATTTATTTACTCGAGCATTATTCTTTTAATTTGATAAAGTCGTTCAAAAGAATTGACATCACCGCTTTTCTTTTTCTTATTCTAAATTTGCCTACAATGAAAAAGGTACAAAATGATTGTCATAAAATTTATATGAAATGACATCTTATTAATATCATAAAAATTTACCCAAATCTACTACCCCTGAGAGAAAGCAATATTTCTTCTGGTTTGGCAAAAATGAGACGCTACCGAAATTACACGAAAAAAGCACCTGCGACATAAAATTTACCTGCAGAAGTAGTCAAACATAAACAAAATGAGCACATAAAACTCAAAGTACCATCGTCATCATCAGGAACAAGTCTTGGCTTATCTAATCAGGGTTTTCAAGTACAGGGTAAACAACACATGAATGTGTAAGTTTTGTCACCATTCCCAAGACAAAACTCCAACAGCTAAGCACCATTCATGTCCTCAAAAACAACCTACATACTTACAAAAAATCCTAGATAAACCCCAAAAATAAACCCTCAACTCTCACCTTACATCAACTCCAAACAAGACACTACTTATATCCAAACATGCATTACACACCATATAAGCCCTTTTTATGTTGTCTTTTCATTTCCAAGATTTCTTATCTGTTCATTTACTAGTACTATTTCATTGTATTTTTTTTAATATATAAAGAAGGGTTAAACAAATCAAGAGAACATAAAATTGTTGAATGTCAATGGAGTCAAAGCCTCAGGGTGTTCCTGTTTCTGCAGCACAAGCATCTCCAAGGGCTTCTTTGCTTTCAAGCTCTTCAGGTTCTTCTTCTTTTCCTATAAGGGCTCCTCTTACTATTGATTCTGATAGTGATGTTAGTAGTTATGGTAGTGATAATGGGTTTTTAAGTAAATTTGATAATGTTCTTGAAAAGCCTGTTGTTGCAAGTTTGGATGATGAAATTAGTGGAGATGAGGAGTCTGTTGTTTCCAAACCTTTTGTGACAAACCCAAGTGAAGAAATTAGTCAAGAGAGTGTTGGTAGTGGTGTTGTGGAAAAAATAGTTGTTTCGAAACCTTTTGTGACAGACCCGGATGAAGAAATTAGTCTGGAGAGTGTTGGTAGTGGTGTTGTGGAAAAAATAGTTGTTTCGAAACCTTTTGTGACAGACCCGGATGAAGAAGTTAGTGGAGAGAGTATTGGTAGTAGTAATGTGGAGAGGGAAATTGTTTCTAAGTCTTTTGTGACACCCTCAAATGGAAAAGGTAGTGAAGAGAAAGAGAGTAGTAGTGGTAGCAGTAGTAGTGTGGAGAAAAAGTTTTTTTCTGGGCTTAATGTGACAATTCCTGATAGAATAATTACTATGAAGAGGGTTCTTTCTAGGCGTTTTCTAGCGGTGAATGGTGAAAGTTTGGCGAGTCCGCTAGTAGAAGATGAGGGTGGTAAGAATGTTGGTGGTGAAGCTAAGATGGTTGATGATATGATATTGTCATTGGCAAGCCCGGGTATCCTGTCTATTGCAACAACTCCGGTGGTAAAAGAAGAGGATGGTAAGGTTGTTGGTGGAGACGAGAAGCTTGTTGTTTCTAGACCTATTGCAACACGCTCAAATGGAAAAATTAGCGAAGGGAAAGAGATTAGTAGTGGCAGTAGTAGTAATGTGGAGGAAAAAGCTGTTTCTGGGCCTTATTTGTCAATCACAGATAAAAAAATTACACTAAACAGGGTTGTTTCTAGGCGTTCCTTAGCTGTAAATGGTGAAAGTTTGGTTAGTCCGCTTGTAGCAGAAGTGGATAGTAAGAATGTTGGTGGTAAAACTAAATTGGTAGATGATATGATTTTATCACCGCCAAGTACAGGTATCACACCTGTTGCTAAGTTATCTGGAGACGGGGATGAAGATTCAGTTGGGAGTGCGTTTGAGGAAGACGCCGGGTTTTCAGGTGTGGCTAGGATTCCAGCTCTTGAGACTTTAGAGAATCTTAGCACCCTCAAAGATCAAGTCTTGGGAGTTGGAGATAGAGATATAGATGAAGACGAGTTGCAGTTCAATTCTGTTTTAGATTCTGAGGTTTTGGAGGGCCTGGTTTCGTCTAAACATCTGAATGCGGTTTTGGGTGGTGATGAGGATATGAGTATAGTTGAAAGTGACTCTCTTAAGAATGACAACATAGGTGATTTGGTTGAAGATGAGGGCCCTCATATTGGAGGTGATGCAAAAGCTACATCTGTAGTGGAGAGTGAAGTCTCATTAATATCAGGCAGTTCAGCAATGGATGAGATTGCAGAGTATTCAGTTGAAGAAATTCATGGACTTGAGAATATGGAACAGGTGGCTGAATTATATGACATTGATAGTATTGATACGGGTCATAATGCTTCTGTAGTGTGTACTTCTACGACTGAAGGAGAAACTGCAGTTGATAGTTTAAAGGGCAAGGAAGTGGTGGAAGGTGGTCAAATTGAAGATGCTGGAATTGATGAATCGAGTTCTGCTAATTATTTCCCTATAGATACTTCTCATCTGGAAATAGACAAAGTTGTTGACTGGACGGTTGAATTTGTTGATATAACAGAATTGGGAACAGAGGTTGTAAAAACTGTTGAGGAGGAAAATGTTTCTGTAAAACAAGGGGAGGAAGTCCAAGAGCCAGGTGGGAAGTGTGATATAAAAGATAGTGTTTTTAAAGAGAATGTGGAAGCAGATGAAGATGTGAATGTTAGTGCAATATGTCTTTATGACCTTAAGTGTGGAATGAACGGAGGCCATGTCAATGAAAGCGAAATTTTCAGTCAGAAAAGTAAGAGTGATGAAGTGGAAATTGAGCAAGACACTGATTTTTCAGATGGTCAAATACCAAGAAGTAGTGAAAGTTTATTGGAAGATGAGTTGTGCTGCGAATCCAGTATCCATCAACCTGGATCTCTAGGTTCTGATTCAGACCATTTAGAGCTTAAAAATAAAGATGAAGTAGCTCGTAATTTGGTTCGATCGAAAGAAGATGAAGGTTCATGTTCAAAAGAATATGTGGAGGGTTTAAAGTTGGGAGAATCCAACACATTGGAGAACATTCCGTGTGAGATGGAGCTAGAATTCACGTCGGATTCCATTTCGGGCGGAGATAGCTCTTATGATCATTCAAAAACGATTGATGAACATTTTGTCACATATCTAGATGTGGATGCTGATCTAGCTGAGGAAAGTGGAAAACAATTATTACTTGATTCTGCATCATTTTCAGGCCTTCCAGATGTTGCAAGAGGTTCTGAAACTGTTAACAGCATTGCAATTACATTTTCTGATGATTCAGGGCATTTATCTCTTGAGAACTCTGTTGATTTCAACTCCAGCATCAGCTCTACAGAACAGACTTCTCAATCAGACCATCTAATTCTTTCAACTTCTACAGAACTGGACCATAAGAAAATCTTAGCTGAAGAAGACATAGATAAACTTGATGTGCAACAGATAAGAGCGAAATATTTGAGGCTTGTGCAGAGGCTAGGCTTGTCTACTGAGAATTCTGTAGCTGCTCAGGTTTTGTACTTGATGGACCTTGCTAAAGGAAGGTCATCCAGACCAGGGTTAAGTCAAGAATCTGCCGAAAGGGAAACCATAGAGTTTGAAGCAATTGATAAAAAGGACTTGGACTTCACTTTGAACATCTTGATCATTGGAAAGTCTGGAGTTGGGAAAAGTGCAACTATCAACTCAATTTTCGGCGAAGAAAAAATCATAATTGACCCGTTTGAACCTGCTACGACAGTTGTGAAAGAGATAGCGGGGACAATTGATGGGATTAAAGTAAAGGTCTTAGACACACCTGGCCTTGGTACTTCTCTGAAAGATCAATCCCTAAACAAGAAAATTTTGAAGTCTATCGGAAGATTCATGAAGAATTGTCCTCCGGATGTTGTCATTTATGTTGATAGGTTGGACATGCAAAGCCAAGACCTTACTGATTTGCCATTGTTAAGGTCAATTACCAGTGTTCTTGGTTCGTCATTATGGCACAAAACTTTTATCACTCTCACTCATGCTGCTTCTACTCCCCCAGATGGACCTTCCGGAGAACCTTTAAGCTATGAGAAGTTTGTTGCGTTACAATCACATGTTATTCAGAAATTAATCAGTCATGCCATTGGTGAGCAGAATATTATTAATGCAGATGCGGTGAATCCAGTATGCCTCGTTGAAAATCAAGGTTTGTGGAAAAAGAGTAGAGATGAACAAGTATTGCTTCCCAATGGCGAAGCATGGAAACCCCAACTACTGCTTTTATGCTACTCGGTAAAGATCTTATCCGAACTGAAGTCCACCATTAAAGCTTACAAAACAATGGATGTTAACACGCTGTTTGACTTCCTTGTCCCTTCACCATCCCATCCCCGCTTTTTGTCTTCTCTGCTGCAGTCATGTGTCAATCTAAAATTCTCTGCTGACCAGCGTGAAGAAGAAGCCACATTTGGAAAACGACCAGTCTTGGTAGGACAGAACACAAAATTGGTGATGTGTGCTGAATTAAACAAGAAAAGTGAGGTCTCAGTCAAAATTTCCAGTTCAGAGCAGCTTCATCTTCCTTTGGTGATTCTTCTTTCTATTGTGCGCAGCATCTTCAGCAAAATTATTTCATAGTATTGGTAAAGACTATTAACGAGCTGGTTTATGTTGTTTGGAATAGCTCTTTTTGAGGTGACAAACAATATCAACTAATCACCCTATATTAGCTACATCAAGTATAGGCTCTTTTTGAGGTGATAAACAATAGTATTAACTAATCACCCTATTTTAGCAAAATGAATTAGTAAATCGGATCGGATCTGTACATGGCTAATGTTCACCTTTTGTTATATCACTGATATATTGTGTTATGAACTTACGATGAATGATATACAAGTAACCTTTTTGTTAGACACATGTGAAAATCTGTATTCTGTCGTGTCATGTTTGTGCCATTTTACTGTTACATCATTCTACCTATTACATGCATCAAGTTGTCAGTTTTGGTGATTTCCTTTGTTGTGTAGTCTGGTTTGCCCTACATCTTTCTACATAGATCAACCACCACTGTTTTATTAGTTATGGACATGTGATCTACTTGATAAATCATTAAGTTAACAACTTATTTTGGATGATATACAAGTAACCTTTTTGCTGTAGTTGGTATTTGCATTTATCTATATTATGGATATCTAAAGTGGTACAGTCCAGGCTTTTCTAAAACAAGTTTTCTATAGTCAGTGTTTGGCCTTGTTCTGTTGGAGATTGTATGTCTATAATTCATTGAAGAATTTGGAGGAAGGAGTTATCTTGAAACCAGGGAGGGAGATTTTATGCCGCCTACCACCCAGAAAACCAGAAACATGGTTTTCTTGTGATTAGATTTTAATGGTCGGTAAAAATGGGCGTACATTCTTATTCCACGTGCACGAACATTTCCATTGCTTCTCCCACAATTGATCAACTGGAGTGATTATACACACCAGTTGTAGAGCTAGAGCTTGCATTTTTTCCCTCCATTTCCCCAAATTTCTCAGAAGACCAGCCATCAGAAGATATTTTTATTCCAATTGTCAATAGAGAAGAAAACTAAAAACAATGATAAGGATTTTTCATTTGTGTAGAGAAACGTTGATTCAAGGAACACCACTAAACTATTAATAATCATCACATTGAAGGAACAACACTGATCTACCAATAATTTAATCGGATTGAATTTGGAGGCATTTATACAGAATCACTGAGCTCCAGTTAGGCAAGTATGGAAAGTTTAATCACTACGATTTACAAGTAACAGCTAACACTTGATAAGACTGCTTAAAAAGGAGATCTGGAAACTGGAAACTCCCAACTGACATCAAATCACTGTCAACTTCCTTGCACAGCTTGTGATTTGAACTCCATAAATTTAATCAATGAAGCACAGAAACAGGATCCTTCATCGCTTGTTGCATCAATTCAGATACTTCTTCATCTGGTTGTATTTGGATGTCCTGTCAAGGGAAAATAACTAATTATTATGCTCCATCTTACAGTTGAAAAGGTTTAAAAAGTACACGATAAACGCTAAAAGAAGTGGAAGGTAAAAGCACCAAAAAGCTATAACAGTCCTCAACAACAAAACAAAAAGAAGCGAACTGTTCTGTTGTTATAACCGTCCTCGACACCAAAACAGTCCCTCCTTTCCACCATAGAAAGTGGTTCCATTTGGGAATGAGTAGGTATCGTTACTAAGGAAACTTTATTCACAACTGATGACTATCACATTCAGCCAGCAAGGCCTTGGTAATGACAAAAAGTAGACTTGGATCTTGAGCGCACAATTTTTTTTTGAAATTCCTCATGCTTCAACAAGTTATATCTAATTAAACAAGAGCATCCACAAAATACGTATCCATGATGGTCACTTTAAAAATCTGTCTGTAATGTCTTCCAAAAATTAAATTATGATGCAGCATTCAATGTGGATTAAATTATGATGACAGAACAAGTTCATACCTGTGTTTGCAATAATTGATTTGGTTGATCTTGCGTCAATGAATAGGCTTGCGGTTGAGACATCCGATAGTAAGGTTCTTTAAGATCAAGCTTGCAAGAGGATGTTTGCAGAATTCCTCCTTGTTCAGCACCAGGCCCCCACATTTTAACTAATTGAAGACATTTCACAGCACATAAGATCAGATCATTACGTATACTCTAACTACAGAATTACAGGCAACACTAACCTGACATAGTTAGATTAATGGTGTAACTCTGAGCACTGTGAGCAATCATGTGAAGATGACCCACTATTTCTTGTCCTGGCATAACATAAAGTGGTTGAGAAAGAACGCAGCGTAGTTGATACCAGTGGGTTGTAGGTGCACCCGGAGCAGTGGTCAGCCACCTCTGAACCGTGCTGTGGATCAAACGTTTCAACTTCCATAAGAAATAACGACTTATGAAGTCCAGTGACATGGAAAACAAACATATACGGTAATAATGTGGAGTACCTTCCATCAAACAATACATCAAACCAGCAAGCTAGTCCATGAATCCTAGTACCCACAGATGAAGTATATTTTAATGGTACATTTATTTCATACAAATCTTCCTCCTGTAAGATGGAAACAAGAAAAAATGCCCAAATAAGTAAAATATTTTCCAACAGTACAGGTCAAAACACAAGCACTTTGGAACAACAAACGGCCACCTAGTAAAGATAGACCACAACAACAATTGTTTTTTTTTAATATATTGATGCTATATGCAATAGTTAAGCACTATAAATGTCCAAAATACAAGCAATATCAGAAGTTCAGACTACTGTTGCTTTGTTAATATTTTTCCTGTGTATGTGACTTTTGAGAAAGACGAGCATAATTATTATGGTGTTCTTCATTGCAAACATTTCCTTCATCTAACAAATCTGTAAACATTAGAAGAGATTTTGGCACTACTACTATATGAACCGAGGAGCTGGAAAAGTAGATATGCAATGGATAGTGCATATTCGAACTGCAGGGCATTTGATCAAGTAGTGGAGCTGGTGGATCCAGTGTATAGAACTATAGCTGGCTGCTCAGGTGATACATTACTTAACGTTATTTTGTTTAAAGGAAAAAGGCTCTCCTACACTGCTTACGGGGTCACATTTATCAGCTTATGTAATCATATTTTCTACATGAGTATACAGTAAATAAGACCGTAATTGTCTCGAAAGAGAAGCAGATTCATGCCCAGCAAGGTACATTATTTTCTACTGCAATTATTTGAAATGATATCAAGTTATTATTATATTTAGAAAATAACATCACAAAAGTTTCGACTTTTGTGGGAGTTGAAAAACTCAGGGATTACAATGGAAGTGTATGATTTATGATTATGGATGAATAACATTATTCAGGCTGCAGGATTCTCATTTTTACAATACATTACAATTATAAAATATAACGTACTTGGTGATTTAAAACACTAGAGGACGTTTTCTAAAACCAAAAAAATTCTAAAATGCACTTCTGTGGATTTAGAAAATGTACAGTGGTGTCAAACACAAAAAACTGATACCTTCACGGTCGTAAAGTTTATAACATGGGATATCGCAGGAGCCACAAGCAGCCTAGGATCAAAAGCATCCACCACTGGCTACATGGAAAAAAAAGGATTGGAATGTAAGTAAAACAATAATCCATAGTTTCATACATTATTTAATCACATTTGACCTATTTCAATAGATGTTAACTCTTTACTAGAAAAGGGTGCTGCCTAATTTCATAATGGTTCTAACTAATGAGATTGCACTAGCTTTTTTCTACACAATATTGCAGCTTCATGAAACAACAAGAAAATTCCATTATTTTCCAAGAGGTAATTTGAAAATGAATTCCTACTGGCTTCTTATCCAATTATATTAGGGTCTAATGGCCTGCTTAAGCTTAAGCAAAAGACCATAATATGGCCTGCTTGTAGTTCTTGAACAAAACCACAAGCAGTCCAATAATTTTAAGACACACACACAAGGATATGCGAATACAAAAGCGAGATTTACCTGAGAGAAGTATCCCTGAAATGCAGTTCCATGTAAGGCTGTCAAATCAACCCCATAATAATTTTGTTGCTGCCAAAATAGGGCCTGAAAGAAAAGACCAACAACCTTAGACTTCTGTTATGAGTTCAGAACTCAAAATCAAATATCACATTCCTGTATATATTTAATTAGATAAATGACGAAAAGCATATTAGAATAAGAAATATCTGCTTGACTAGTGCATATGATCGCTAAATCATTATACTAAATTACACACGACATAAAAAAACCGAACAAAGTTGCTGGAAAAATACAGTGAAATCACTAATTCAGGATATTGTGCATGGCCAAATTCGGTGATTACAATTTACAATAATGTCCATACAAATGTCAACTTCTCTCTAATCTCAAGTCCTCATGCTATACACACCACATTTATTTCAAATTTTCTTAGACACAAATACATATTCTAATATTCAAAACTTAAAAAAAACCTTGTCCTGATGAGGTATGAGGAGATAATACAATACATAAATACATGTGCCACCAGCAAATCGTGTTTTTCACTATCTTGGATTAAAAAAAAAAAACTGTCTACTAACTTGTGTGCAAATTACTACAATAAAAATATAAATAAATTAACACTATCTGTAATAAAGCAGCACATATAAACACAACAAAAAAAGAACATAGACCAAGTACTTGTACTGAAACTTAAACTAATAAATTTGCTAACCTTATTTGCAATCTCAATGTACAAGTATTCATCGCTGAATGGTGCCATGTGTATTCTACAAGAGCAAAAATTTCATCAGAAAGATGATGACAGTGGTGTACGTGTGTTTACAGGACCAGCAGAACAGCAACCATCAACTCCCCATAATATTGAAAAAATAATCTCACCCAAACGTACACAAGGATTAGAAAAGTGTGTTACATCATAACACACTACATATTAACAACACAATTCCAAGTCCACACAGGGAAATAACTTGATTAGAATAAAAATGAAGTGACGTGAAGGGTGCAGGGTGCTGCAGATCAAGCAGATGTGATATTTTACCAAATGACCTATAATTAACTGTAAATAAAACCATGAAATGCTTTTATAGAACTCATACACAAGAAAAAACTAAGCATGCACCTCTCACAGAAAGCCAAAGTATCAGTTGTCTTTAGCTACTGTTCTTGTAAGATTACATTTACACCAGAATAGATAAATTTTTCAACCATAAAACTCATTGTGAATCATTCATAATTTGTAATAGATGTAAATCATTTAAAAATATTCAGGACCAATATCCACAAATTAAAATAAATAATTAGTCATTTATTTAACTTTCATCCAGTTAAAACTTGCAATCTTTAACAAACTGAAGTAAGTTTATTAGCTTAAGAACACTGAAAATGTTATAATCACTTCGCAAACATGAAGATTGTTCTAAATGTTTAGTCACGGAAAAAAATTAAACAGTAAAAAGGCCTTCTGTTTCTTCCATGTAACATTATCTCATAAACAGCCTTGGATCCTCAAATGTCTCAGCTGCAAAGATGACACTTCATGGTAAAGAAAGAATTATCAGTGAACTCACCTCCCCAGTGTAGGAAACATTTTCCCATTAGGGACAAGAAACCGATCTCTTGCAATCACATACGACTCGAGCATTCTTTCATTGATTAATAAGGTACCTACAACATGTAGATAAAAATTAATTACTACCTTAGCCGCAGTTTAAACAATTTTTTACCTTACTTATTTGATATATAATTCATAACACCCTTAAATTTAATTTCTACTATCGATGATGTAAAAATAGATCTTTACATAACAAGAAACAGGGCAGTAAGTCTCTAACAAAAACAAATAATAATATTAGCTCTCGTAGAAGTAAAGTGGCTTGTTGCATTAGGAACCTACTGGCAAACAATTGAATGGCCACTTGAAAATTTGGCACCCTTAAACAATGGAAGCAGTAAAAGGAATCTTCTTTATATGTCGTCATATATCCGACAATGCCTTTGTAGAAGCAAGAACTCAAATAATAAATTTTTCATTTCTCCCAAGATCATTTCCCTAAATACATAATATTGTAACTCATTTGTTATCATGTCAATACAGCCTAATGGCCAAACTCTAATTTTGCAGCAGACATGATGACCAAGGACTAATAATTCGATGATAAAAAGTGAAGGGACTACAATACTCACAAACAAACAGAGCCTAACACTCCGCTTAGTTGGGCATGAAATTGGGTGAGAATCAAATGGAATGGAAGTAGTACTAGTTTGTGGGCATACATTTAATTTTCATTTCTTCCTCCGCTTTATTCATAGAAATTTTAGATAGAGCTCAATTTCATCAATCTAGGGATGAATTCCCATCTCTACTTCTTACTTGTGTTTCACAAACCCCATACGGAATTAAGGCTCAAACTTACTTCAACCTCTCCTCTTTCACTTGTAATTCTGTGCACAATTTTCCATTTTATTCCTACCTCACTCCAATCCTTAGCATGAGAGCATTTCTATCATCTTCCGCTCATCACAAATTAAATTTTAATGCAAAATAATGGAAAAAAATGTCACTCAAAGCTCAAATCAACACCCTCAATCCAAAACTACTTTGGTATGGTTGTAAAACCTACATTGTAGAGCACAAAAGAGGTATTCATTTGTAGCAAGCAACACTATTCCAACTCTCACTTGCTATCAAGTTCTTTGTGTATTATCATTAAACTGTCGAACCTAGAAGCACCAAAAAGAATTTGTAATCACTCGTGACAACTAGATTAACTCTAATTTTTGTCCTATCAAGCTGAAAGAAGTAACGAATATAGGATGGTGGTAAATTTATTGTAATGAACGATGTACCATTTCAGCTTACCCATTGGCTCTGATATCAATATATCTGCTTTCTCGGGTAACTCAACATCTTCAACCTTACCCTTCAAAACCTATAATACCATCAATGAATGAGACAATAATCTAAAGCTATGCAACAAGGTTTCTTGTACGAAAACTGGTGACCCACTGTAATTCTTTGGCTCAGTAATGGGTTTCCAGCGATGAGCTTGCGAGCATATTCCGCCATCTCAGATGCCTCCACAGCATAAACATGTTTTGCACCAGCCTAATATCATTGGCAGACAGACAGATAGAGGACACACAGAAAAAGAGAGAGAATTAAAATTACAAAACACAAACATTTTTGCCCAAGTTCACAATAAACTCTGCCTACAAAACACATACCTGAGCAGCAAATAGTGATAGAATGCCACTACCAGCCCCGACATCAACTACTACTCGACCAGCAAAATCGGCACGATTCTCAATCACTGCAGCATAATAAGAACCTGAAACGAACACATGTTTTCCACATTCAACATGAAAGCATATAAATATATACATGATTATTTATTTTACGGAACATTTTGGCAAGGGGATTTGCTTTCTTAAAAAAGTGTGTTGGGGGGGGGGGGGGGGATTCTGTAATATATGGAGAATGAGCATTAAATACCTCAGAAGTATATATAAAGAAGGACAAAACTAGAGTGTGGTGATATACCTGTTCTCACATAGTCCTGCATCATATTTTGTTGATGTAGTAGTTGGCCATAGTAATGGAAATACATTTTCGCAGAAGATGCTTCTATTTTATCATCGAACTTGCTCTTAGATTCCAATGCTGTACCATTAGGTAAATTTGCTCCTGAAAACAAAAGCAAACACAAATTAGGCAAATTCATTGAAACATTATCTCATACTAATTACTTGGCATGTAAAATACATTAAACTTTTCTCGATACACAATCATATCGTCTGAATTCGGTATCCTGTGTATAGGGATTCTAAACACCTTGCAGCAGATGTGAACTGATACAAAAGCTTCGTTAATCAAAAGTTTTCTAGCACTGGCAATTGACTGTTTGTTTTGTAAAAATACATGCACGGTTATAAGATCAACAGTGTTCAGCAATAAATGCAAAAGTTGATACGAAACAACTATATAAGAAAATATTGTTAGGGTTTATACTAAAGAGAAATATATGTAAAGGAAACTTGTTTTAAAATGATACGGTGAATATATTCACACAAATTACAAATAGATGTCAAATTAGCACCTTGAGCAATAACCTCCTTCTTACACTGCTCAAATGCATAATGGAAACTTCTAGATTCCTCCTCATTTCTGAACTGAATGGTGATCCCCCTCGAATAGATTGTCTGATTCAAAAGTGACATGTTAACCGACAGACAATCAAAATTGTAAAAGATCTAGTTACTTGATTAAGATGATTTAATTAACTAGCATATAACACATTTTACCTAAAACTACAATACAAACATCACTTAATAATGTTGGCGTCTATGAAGGTAATGATCCGTTGTCTAGACTCAGAGATTTCAATGCACCAAAATTCAATCTTTAAAAGATGTTAGCACAATACAACATTCTGGATTAGAAACAAAGCAAGAAACGAGTTCTTTGTGAATCACATTTTAGATGCAAAACCACTCTCTAGTCCCCAGTTAGTTTATCTCCGAGCTTTATTATTCAATGGTCCGACAAGTTTGTCGATACAGTACATAATACATAAAAACACTACACGTGATTAATTCTCCATAGAACAAACTCCTTACATACAACTACAATCAAAAGACAAATGTAGATTGTAGACAATGAAATCAAAACACGAAGAGCCACATTATAAATATAAATCACATATAACAGGAAAATAACATATATACTTAAATTTCATACCTCCTTGCCAGTTTCGGAACCTTCAGATATACATACAGACTCCGTAGGCCCTAACTTGTAAAGCTGAAAACATCAAAAACAAACATAAACTTCCACATCCCAAACACATTATCGTTTCGCATAAACAAAATTCACAACCGAACATAAAGATTCAATTTTTAACACATTGAATTAGTATTCACAGAATTAAATCAAAAAAGGAGCTAAATTAAGTAAATTAGAAAATGAACCTGCGATGTCTGAAGGTTGAAATTAACCGGTTCATGACCTTGCTCGAACCGGAGTTCCGAAACTCTCGAATCGGAGCAGAACCGAGCCACCGGCGATAAATTCGGCGGCGAAGGAGACGAAGAGAGATGAGAAATCGAAGCTACTGTGAATTCATTTTGCATCGATTTTCGAGCTTGAGGCACCTCCATGACAATATACACAATCTCTCTCTTTATGTATAGTTCACGAGAGAGAGTAGAGAGATTAGGGTTTATGCGAGAGAGATATTTGGGAAAATAAAGCCGCAACAAGTAAGTGTACAGTACTGTATTATATATAGGTGAGTGTGAGATAAGTGAGTCTGTTGTGGTTTGCTGGATATAGCAAAACTATACTTACGGATTGGGTGTGTGTATAATGGAGTGACGTGTGTGTGTTGCTGAATGAGTTAAGTGCGCATTGAAAGGGGTGGTGAGATGAAGATGGATCTGGTACCGTTCATTTTTGTCTTCTATGGGACCCACGTCAAATCTTGTGCGTTTGGGATTTAGCAGTATTCATCTTGTTTTTACTAGTGTATTTATTTTTGGAGTAAATTTAATACAATCAACAAAGGGAGGTTAATAAATTGTAGTTATAAATGTATCGAATATTTTCCATTTCTTTACTTTCTTTTCTTGAAACATAAGAAGAAAATTATTTATCAAAAATTTTCTTTTCTTTTTTACCAAATTTAATTCTTTTCTTTTTTTTCCTTTAACAACAAAACTCGAGAACATGGGTGTTAAATGGTGTCTGGGGACAAAAAAAAAAACCAAATAATTGGTTGGGAAGTTATAATTTTATCTCTAAATTTATTTAAGTCATAATCATTGTGCATTGGTTTTTGAGTTTATACTTATTAAATAAGTCGTATTTTCTCGTATTTCCTTCTCTTATTTTAAATTTTGAGTAAAATTATTTAATGAAGTTAAAAAATATGAGTCTTTTGTAAAAACAAGATTATATATAATATATTTAATCGATGTGTAATGTCATACTAGCCTATAACCCGTGCAAGGCACGGGCCTTAAAAAATAATAAACTAAAAAATTTAATATTAAAATAAAAGTAAAAATTAATATGATAAATTATAAAATGAGAAACTTAAATATTAATTGGAACATAAAAAATATTAAAAAATACAGATGACGCTGAGAAAGATAAATGAGGTATTATTAATATTATTTTATAATAAAATAATATTAATAATAAGGACACATAGAAAATCTAACATGTTTTAATTAAAAAAAAGTAATTACCCGTGATATTTTTAGAAGTGTTTTAATTATATTAATTGTATTTATTAAAAAAATACGCTGACATGTTAAAATAAGTAAGTTTTTTTAATAAGGACAAATAGGAAAACTAATATGTTTTAATTATAAAAAAGTAACTACCTATAATATTTTTAGATGTGTTTTAATTATATTAATTGTATTTGTTAAAAAAATACGTTCACTTGTTAAAATAGGTAAAAAATTTTAAATAATTAAAAGTATTAAAATAAGTTTTAAAATATATAAGTAAGTGTTGCACTTGATATTTTTGGAAAAGAGAGATTTTAGTGATAACAAATATAAAAGGTAATATATTTTAATTTAAAGGTATTTGTCCGTGATATTTTTGGAAAAGAAGTAGATTTTGTTAGGAAAAAAAATATTTTAATTATAAAAGGCAATCAGCTAGTTACTATTTTTATATTATTTTGTTATTTATTAAATAGAGTATTAAAA
This sequence comes from Heracleum sosnowskyi, assembly GCA_030848705.1. Taxonomy (NCBI): domain Eukaryota; kingdom Viridiplantae; phylum Streptophyta; class Magnoliopsida; order Apiales; family Apiaceae; genus Heracleum; species Heracleum sosnowskyi. The sequence goes on along the minus strand of CM061240.1, from coordinate 107,333,877 downwards.
TAGATTTTAAAATAAATAAGTAAGGATTGCATCTTATAATTTTGGAAAATGGAGATTTTAGTGATAACAAATATAAAACATATTATGTTTTAATTTAAAGGTAATTGTCATGATATTTTTGGAAAAAGAGTAGATTTTGTTTGAATTTTTTTTAATTATAAAAGGCAATCAGCTAGTTACAATTTTTATATTATTTTATTATTTATTAAATAAATTTTAAAATAAATAAGTAAGGATTGCATCTCATAATTTTGGAAAATAGATATTTTAGTGATAACAAATATAAAAAATATTATGTTTTAATTTTAAGGTAATTGTCATGATATTTTTGGAAAAGGAGTAGATTTTGTTTGATTTTTTTTAATTATAAAAGGTAATCAGCTAGTTACTATTTTTATATTATTTTATTATTAATTAAATAGAGTATTAAAATAGGTTTTAAAATAAATAAGTAAGGATTGCGCTTCATATTTTTGGAAAACAGAGATTTTTGTGATACAAATATAAAAGTTAATATGTTTTAAATTAAATATATTTGTCATGATATTTTTGGAAAAAGAGTAAATTTTGTTAGAAAAAAGATTTCGTTATCCTAAAAAGAAAGAAGTATATTTGTAGCAGTATATTCTAAATTTAAACAAATTATATTCCACATTTCCATTTTTTTGATTAGATTTCAATATTATTTGATTTTTATGTAGTAAAATATAGTGAAATATTAATTTAGAATAAAATTTTCCCGAATTTTGATTATATTATTAATTTATTAATTAGAAAAAGTACCGAAAACTAATCGAAAACCGAAAACCAAAACTTTCAATGTTTCGGCTTTAATAATATAGTATAGATAGATATATTTCGATTTGATTAATGAAATTTCAAATATATGAACAATTTACCTAGCATTTTAGAAGTTATCACGTATAGCACTTCACAAAAAAAAATTAGTATGAAAATTAACATATTTAGTAATAAGTATTTTAGTCAATTTAAAGATTATTAGTTTGAACTATTAATTATATTTTTTTAACTATTTAGGCTTATATGTCTTATAATAAGTATATGTTCTAGGTATCACTTGAGTTATTTTATCACGCTCGAACTATTAATTATATAACTGAGTAAAACACTAAGAAGTATATATAAAAGATTTGTATTTAAGCTAAATGTTTCTTAAAATTTAGACTTTAAATAATAAAATATGACATAGATTTAATCAAAATTTTCTTCTTTAAAATTACAATCACCAAACACATATTACATTATCGAGTATCTCTTGCTCATACTCCTAAAATATTTAAAAATTATTGAAGAGAAAATTTAACAATTCTGTATAGTAGAGATATGTATACCTGATGTGTTCAAACATATCGGAGAAATTGACTATACATATGCTACCCTGAAATGATGATAAACTGTAACCCCAAAATTGATATATAAATTTTAAGTTATTTTTGGAGATAAAAAATGAGGCTCGGTTGCGTTGGTAGTGACCATGAGATGAACTTAGGGGTCATTTGTTAATGTCGTTTGTTAATAGGTGAATGACTAAACATGAACGGGATCATTCATTTCAGATTGTTTGTTTACTTTTTTTCAATTTGGACGCCACTAAATCTTCTGGATGACTGCCCAAGGGGTCATTTGTTAAATCTGAACAATTTTTCTTAATCATTAAAATTTCTGAACTATTAAAAATCTGAATGCTGAACAAATGATATTGTTTGTTAAAAAAAAAACTAACTTTCTGAATGAGATTTTATTTATCTTTTTGTCATCAAATGAAAAATAAAATAATTTATATAGGGTGGCTAAATAATATTAAAAAATTATTACATCTTTCCAAGTCAAAATTATATTTTAAATAGACCATAAACAAAATATAAAAATTTATATATATATATAGTTAGTGCTATTCTCAACAGAGTAAACGTTTACAAAAGAAATTTTGTATGTTTATTAATTAGATAAATAATTATTATATAATAAATGACGATAAATTTTATCTAAACTTTTAAGTTGTTATAAAAATATAAATTTTGTATGGTGTTAGTTGAATAAATATTATTTATACAATAAAAATTAGTACATGTTTCTGTTGAAAAACGTGAATTTTATAAAAATAAAAAAGAAATGCCAATATATGATAGATATTGTAAAATTAGGGATATTAAATAAAGAAGCAAAGCAACACAGTCGAACCATTCAGTTGATATTTAGAGTGGATTGATCCAGAAGATATTTGAGTCGTCCAGATTTTCACAACACATATCAAACGGTCTGAACAACAGAAAGATGAGTCGTTCAGTTCATATTCACTGGTTCACCCGTAAACAAATGAGGCCTAAGTTCTTCTGGATGAGTGACTCTCAAATTTCCAACTGAACCGGTAATTGTTCAAATAATTGTATGGTTTTTATAAGTAAAAAAATAGTCATATAATAATATTTTTATGATTGTAATTGTATCATATTTTGTTACATAATTATAATTGTATCATATTTGGTTACATAATTTGTTATTTAGTTGTATTGATTAAATCAAACGTAATTTTAAATACAACTAAAAATCATTTCAATCAGTTTCAAGAAAAAAATGAGAAAAGAAGTTACATTTAATTGCTTTTGATTGCAAACCGAATTTTTATGAATATTTTTTAAAATATTACACAATGGCAAAAATAATAATTAAAAAAGATATTATTTTTAATAATTTCTCTATATTTAATAATCTTATTTGTTATTTATTCAGAAATAGTAATCATAACCTATTATTTAAGTTTAACAAATGAATCCTTTTTAATATTAACAATTAAAATAAAATTTTAACTTTTGTCATTCAGATTTTTTTCCAACTTTTCAACAAATAGCCTCTTTTCATTCATAGTTCAGATTATTCATTCGTTCAGATTTTAATGGGTTTAGATATTAACGTTCAAATTTAACAAATGGCCACTTAGAAATATTACATACAACAAATATTTGAACAAGGTCATACTTCAATGAGAATTCCAATTAGTGTGAGATATAAGATATAATCTTAATTACTCATTCATATACTTTATCTTCGTTTCCCATCAACCATTAATTTTATTAATATTTCACCTGCATCTTCAACCTACTTCAATCACCATCTCCGACCACCTTCTACTGTCACCTTCGCCCACTAATTCCGATCGTCACAAGTAATCACCGACAGCATACATAAATCACCACAAATAAACAAAAATCATCAACATTAAACAAAAATCACCAACATCAAATCAACAAATTCACCACATCCCAACCACCTACGACCACCATCTTTAGCCACCAACACTTACAAATCACCAATATCATATAAAATCACCCATATTTAAGTAGAAATAGACATATTCAAACAAAAATCTCCGCACCCAACACACCACTAATCGTCACCCTTACCTCCGCCACCATCATCATCGCCCTCTAAAGATCATCCTTATTTACATAATTATTGAATACAACTCGAAATTACCATAAAATCATAAAAAAAATCAGAAAAATCACCAAAAATTTAAGTAAAATCACTACCTACGGGATTTCCAAATCTAAGTACATAATCTCAAATTTTACAAATCTGATGTTCACCGGAGTGTGGATGGATGTAAAGTATTTTTTTAGGTAATCTAAGAAGAAAGAGATGAGATGTGTGCATGTGTGCGTGTGAGAGGGGGGGGGGGGGCAGAGAGGTTTTTTTCTTCGATCTTTATTATGCTTGGAAACAGAATCAGTAGAATCAACAAAAGATCTACCTTTTGAAAGACCAGGAGAAGGCACTCCTAAAGTTATAGTGGTTGTGGCAATAAAATCAATGGAATCTTTTCCATGCCATTTTTTTTGTTCACTTACTACAGTTCTCGTTTCAATGATAGAGTATATATTTATATATATTTTATATGATTTTATTCCTCATATTATTATATTTCACATTTAATTGGACTTTTATTAAATAAATTTTGATATTTTATTATAGGAAGCAAGGAATCTTAAACTTGGATGGATTGGAGAATAAAGAGCTTAATTTGGAGATTTATTAGAAGGAAATTCGGATTTGTTGTGCACACGACTACTTCAATGTTTGGGCCAAATCCGGAGTTTCAGTAATCAGAATTGGATGATTAAACAGCTTACGCGTAGATAAACGAATTCTCTTTCATTCTAAAGTGGTCCAGATATCAAATTACAACTAGAACAGCCCATAAAAACTGAAGACAAGTTAGTTACAAATTTCCTTGGAAAACAGAATCAGTTTAGGAAACAAATTATATTTTCCTCAAAGCAAAAAAATTCTTTTATTAGATACATATGGATACATCATATATTATTATTAGGTATTACATACGTTCCAAGAGAGAAGAAAAGAGAGGTTACGCTCAAGAGAGAAAAAGCTTGGGAAGCAGAGATTGCTGTGAATACAGATTTCATCCTTTCTCCTTATTTTCCATCATGTTTAATGCTTCTCAAAGATTGATCACCCTTGAGATTGAATTAGTAATTTAGGTGGACTTGGAAAAAAAACCTTAAGTTAAGACCCAATCAATATAACGTATGATTAATATTTATATTAATTTTGGTTAGGAAAAGAATACACCTAAACACCCTAGGTAGTCCAATTAAGGTAAATTTTAATGTTGTTTATGGATTTAAATTCTACGTAGGAATATGGGGGTTAATTTATAAATTAGAGTCACATGAGATTCGAAAGGTCGATGTGCGTACTTGATAGCATTAGACTAGCAATTAGACCACGAGAATAGAAGTTAAGAAAGAAGCTTGTTGAAGAACATTAGATGAAGTTAAAAGCCTAGTTTTCATTCTCTTGGAATATATTACTCGATATTGTGTTATGTAGTTGTTTAACAGTAATATAAAAAATACATCACTTGATTGATATTATACTCGAATTGAAAGAAAGATAGTCGTGGTATTTAAGAGCTTATTTGTGGTCTTCGTGGGAACGGACTTATTTAGTACTTGTTGTGATACGTGCTCTTGCGTTAAGGTTGTAAAACCTACAACATTCACTGTTAGCAATATCAAGCATTATATTGTCGTAAGACTTGGATCCAATTGCACTACAGTGTCACTGTAAATTTATAATAAAATCGGATAAATTTAATATTTTAATAATATTTAATATTTTAGTCTTATTTATAATAAAATATATCATTTAAAAATAATTTATAGCGATAAATCAGATTTTAGAAATCAAATCGGTTAAATATTTTTTAACGATAAATCAGGGATTTATCAGTGATTTTTGAAAAATCGAACGATTTTTAGAATACCATAATTTAACGGCCACTTAGTGAAAAAAAATCAATAACACATAAAATAATATGTAAACTCAGTTATAAATTTATGTACATATATAACAAATTTTCATTTATCGAGCAATAATATATGTAACGAATATGTAAATTAGATTCAATGTTCACTTGCGAGATGAAAAATACGTTTAGTAAGAAATTAGATACTATAAAATCACTGATTTGAAATTATTTATCATCTATTACTTAAACTTCTAAATAATTCATATTGTATACACACATACACACATATTGTTTAAAAGTTTGATGAATGATACATGTCACAAGTGTAATAAATGCAACAAGCACCAGTTCTGGAGAATGTTAACATGCCCCAGTTGTGAATTTAATATCATAATATGGACATATTTAGTGCGTTTTTGGCAAATCAGATGAGCCATTTATCTATCAAGTACTGAAGTAAGTTGACAAGAACTTAACGAAGACTGTTTGGCACCCAGTTTAATTTCCTCATTTACCAACTTATTTCTTGATAAGTTTTAAGTAGCAGACCACATACTTTTTACTTACTGACCTAACTTTTTTTGTTCTCTAGTTTTTCTTTATGCGTTACTTTACTTAAAAGAATTCATAATTATTAATTAAGTCTAACTATAATTAATTCCAATGATCAAAATTTAAATAATGTAATGAAATATTTCTACACTAATTTAAGAGAAGTTAAAAATAAAATTAATGGAAACAAAATTATTATTCAACTAATAAAAAAATATTAAAATATTAATCTAAACATATGCATGCTACTTTTATAAACTTGTACTAGCAAAAAAACAAAAACAAAAACAAAATTACGAACATGTATAAATTATATATATAAGTTAAAATTTGTCAAACACTCAACTGAGACTTATATGCAAGTTTTACTTATCACTTATATATCACTTATTACAAATAAGTAAGAAGTAACTTATATTAAGGTATCCCAAACGGCCCCTTAATGTTATAAAATCAAAAGGTGAAGACATACATGTAAAGAATAAATTATGTTTAAATATATCAAAACACATGAAGGTGTGTGACAACGTGTATTTTATACATGTTTTTGTCTATTTTTCTCTTGGTTTTCTTTCGGTTCCATGTGCATTTTACATATATTTGTTATGTTTTCTTTTTTTAGTGCCGCATGGTTATTTGTTCAAAAAGTGGCTTATTGTGGGCTTGAAAGCAAAGATTATTCAAGAGGGAATTTAGAAGATGTTGGATTGCGATGTCGGGAGGTTCATAATGCATGAATTTGGAGATTTTTGTCTCGTACGGGTGTCCGCACGGACGTTCAGTAGGCCGTACGGAGTGTTCCAAGTGATGCAATTTGAGTTTCCATTTGTACGGGCGTCCGTACGACCGTTCAGTAGGCCGTACAAAGTGTTGCAGTTTGAGTTTCCATTTGTACGGGCATCCGCACGCCGTTCATCAGGCCGTACAAGTCATACTGGAACTTTTTGGAAGCATATTGACTATTTTGTCCTCTTGTCTAATGGTTGTATTAATTGATAGTTGAGAACCAAATAATATCTTATCTAATATCATATCCATTATGTTAGGATTTATGGGTGATAGCTATGAGACAACTTAACTAGATATTTCTCTATACTTAATTTTATTAAGTATGAACATACTGTCACAGCCAGAGTATGTTCTTGTAACCATTTTGTCTGTTGTTAAATAAGATTTTAAGTACATCTTGGTAGAAGTTCATTTATTTGTTCAAGCCTCAAGAAGTGCTCAAGGAGGACAACAAGAATAAATGTTACTGTCATGGCACTAATAGTAAGGTTACAAGAAGACAACATATTGCAAGTCACGACAGTATATCCACTCTGACAGCAACATTGGCGGAAGCCCTCGGACAACATCTTTACCTCAGTCTGACAGCAAGCTTGGATCTCCTGACAACATCTATTGCGGGGACTTCTTACTGTCACCAAAAAGCGCATTCTTGTGACAACAAGCTTGGGGTTCAGGATACTGTCATGAAGGGATGATGTAATATCCGTGAATTTTATTATTTGATTAAATGATATATTTAATCTAAATATTTATTTTGGAATATTGGAATATTATTATATGATATTTAGTGTGTGATTATGTGCTAAATGGTGAGTCGGAAGCCCCTTTCAAAAATTTCGTCATTTGGAATTTTCTTCAAATTTGAGCCGTTTTGATAATTCAAGAGCCCGTTGAAATTTCGTACATTCATTTTTAATTCTTCGTCTTTCGTATTCGAATCGTTATCGAAAGGGTTATGGGATTCTATTTAACCCTACCTATTTGATTCTGCAAATTAATTTCAATTTTTGATCCGAAAAAGGAAAAATCGTTCCGAACCCTAATTGCTTAAGGGGACGGATTTATCGTTCTATATCAATATTGAAGTTGTTATAGCCCTTGTATTCTTGAGCATTAGTTATATAATGATATATATCAATTTGGATAATCATCAACCTTTTTAACCCCTTACTTTTCGTAAAACGTGTTTTTGACCTAATTAGGGTTTTTAAACGATCTAACGAATCAATATCGATCCAAAAATGTTATTTGGGGTATTATTTTTCCAAAAATATAAAATGACCAATCAGACTTCATAACCCTAGCAATTCTTCAGAAATTACTCAAGAAATCCGAAATTCCCAAATAATTATTTTGTGTTCTTGATCTTCAATCAATTCGTTCTAAGGGTTATTGAAGTCCAAATCTGAAGTTCTTATACTCAAATCAAAGCCCCAAAAATCTAGTTTCAGAATCTTCCAACCTCATCATCATCTGGTAAGTATTCGATTTTATATTGATTTTACAAGTTTCGAATTAAAATTAGGGTTCTTGATTCGATTTGGGGATTTTCATTCTGTTGATTCTCCGTTCAATTGGTTGCTTCTAACATGTTCCTAGGGTTCTAATTAGCAAGAATCCATGCTTTAATTTCATGTTTATGTTCGATTTAGTCGGGTTTGATTTTCGGGTTTTGACCCGATTTCTTCTTTCAATTCGTACGTTCTTGATATTGATCTGACATTGTTTTTGGTAAAGGGCTTTTATTGTATGAGTTATAAGCTTCATTTTGGTGTATTAATCTTTGAGTTTCATGTAGGATTTAAGTAGATCGGGTTTCCGGTCGAGGTCGTCGCCGGCGAGTTCTTTGAATGAATTCTGGGCACGATTCCGGCATGGGACAGATGTGTGTGTATGTGGGTTGTGTTTGTCTTGCAAAAGCGAACAAAAGCCCTATAGTTTGGTTTTGTTTTGATCGGAAACGGCGAAGTCCGGCCACCGGACGCCGGCCGGATTCTGGAAAACCCAGATTCCGGCGGGTTGTTCTTGGTGACCCGGATTCGTTCTTCCCGACCCGTTTACCCGATTTTTCGACCCGGTTTCAATCTTCAAAACCCTAATTCATTTTCAGAAAACTGTTTTTGAATTTTATTTTTAAATTTAATTCGAAAATAGTTTAAAAACTTTAAAAATTCATATTTTTATTTTAAAAATATATTTTTAATATCAGAAAAATTCTGATAAATTATATTTATTATTTTAAATCCGAAAATTGATTAAACTTAATTATTTTAATTATTTTTAATTAATAATTAATTTATTAATTAATTGGTTAATTCTTTTAATCAATTAATTCTTAAAAATTAATTATTAATTAGATTTAATTAATTAAAAATTCAGTTTAATTATTTTCAAGCCTATTTATTTATTTAAAAATAGTTTGAGTATTTAAAGAGTGTCAATTAATTTTATTAATTGATTTATTTTCATTTAAATGTTTATATTGGATTTAAAAATCCGATTTTTGATTTAAAAATTAGTAATGACTTATTAAAAATTCAAATGAGTTCCGTATGATGTTTTAAAAATGTTTATAAGTGCTATATGGTTCATATTAATTGTGTGTCGTGTTTTATAGTCTGTATATGCCCGTGCTAGGGCAAATATCTGAGTTTTAAATATCGTAAATTATACCGGACGTCCGATACGTAACCGGTTACTTGTTTAAATGTGATTATTGATTGAATAAGTGTCGAGAGTAGAACGAGCATAGTTAGACTTATTGTGATGAGTTGTTTAAATTATAGAATCGAGTTCCCGGAGCAAGGGAAAGGGGAAAGTAGAGTGAGCAGAGTCGATCCGACAGCAGCTTAGACCAGGCAAGTATCTGTGCCTTTACTTGTGATAAAATTATTATTGTCTTGATTACTTGAATACCGTTATCCCCAGAACAATTCAAATTATCCATCTTTTAACCGCATTTGGACAACTGATTCCATTTCCTTAGAAATTCTTGATTCTTTGATTTGATCTGCATCGGAAACCCTTATTTCCAATTTACCTGATTATTGTTTACCACCTATTGTTGCTATTTATCATCCTTTGATTATCATTGACAACCTTTGATTATTTGACTTCCATCTTGACTACTCATTTACGGTTATTGATTAACGATTACCAATATTGATTCCCTTATTGAATGAGTACACTGTACCATTGAAATTACTCCATGATTATTTCTCGACCTTCACTTGATACTGAACAGTTGAAACTCTTTTGCAATTACTATACATTCAGTTTATCTTATTGAGCATGTTATTGTTTATACCCTATTATAGAATTGGCATGTGTTTTTTTTAAAATGGACCAGTAATTGGTCGAAGTAACTTAAGGCCCAGATTGGCCTGGGATCCAGTAGAGGACTATGACATGAGCTAGTCCGGGGTTGATGCGTGGCTGGCCAGCAGCACAACCTTTGATTTGAATAAAATGTATAAGCCAAATTCTAATTCTTTACTTCAATCATTATTGATACAAAGCATGTGTTAGCTAAATATTGTTGATTCTGATATCTTAAATTCATATCCTTACCACCGTGATAGAAATGATTCGTTGATGTTTGCTGAGCAATTTTGGCTCACTCTTGCTTGTTGTTTTCTAACCCTATTCCAGTGAAGCGAGAGTATGAGTTGGCATAGCGTGACCGATAGTTCACCAGCAGTCAGGAGAGCCCCTCGAGTCACTGTTATTGGCAGGGTAGTTGTTGTTTTGCTTTTCTAGATTTAATGTCTAGATTTGAACTTTAGTTGTGATGTAATAACTCTGATAAAACTGGTTTGTAATAATAAAAGATTGTAGTAGCTTGTGTTCATTGCCATAATCTGGATGCGGTCTTGGTCAAGGGGTAATTGTGTCTTTATATATATTATGCATGTGTTAAATAGTGTTCCGTTGGTCGGATGACTCCTCAAATCTGTACCCCGGGTTTGGAGGGCGTCACAGATAATCTTTGTATTGGGGATCTACCCAGTCAAACATGTGACAATTTGGATGTTCAAGAAACAGGCGTGCTGCAGTATCCCAACACTGCATCAGGTCTGCAAGACTACGACAGAAGCTTGAGAGATCACATGACAAAGCTCACCAATTCAAGAGTATGACAAATCAACATCTACTGAATTTTGTTAGCTAAAAATAGAATGTATCTAGATTGCTTTATTCAGTAATGATAAACTTGTTTGTATAGCAATTTAGGTAAGACTCATGGGTAGACAATTTGTAAGAAGCTGCCACATGAAAATGACAGCAGCTTCACAAACCCGTGATGATAGAGATATGTTGAGTTGTTACTTAGACTATCTCTCGATTCATTCTTTGTACACTCGAGAAACTGAAGCTCAAGAAAACTGATATTTTCTTGAGGTTGTAGTAACACATTGCAAAATAAATAAAACATTTATTTTGTGAGAAACTCTCTTGTGTTTACTAATATTTGCAATTCGTAAACTGATAAACTTTAATCTTAGTTTTTTTTTGTTGAAGCGTAGATTGAGATTTATCAGTATTGCATTCAACCCCCCCTTCTGCAATAGTCACGGACCAACAACTGGTATCAGAGCAGACAGATTGTTTCTACAAATCTGAGAGCATGACAAGTTTGCAGAAGTCAAGTAGCATAAAGATCCCAGCTTTTGATAAGGAGAATTACAATGTGTGGAAAAGAAAAATCTTGCTGTTTATCAAAGCTGCGAATCCATTATACTTGGGTATCCTCCAGAATGGTCCCTTTGTTCCACAGAAGGAGATTGAAGCCTCGACTGTGGACGGTGTTCTTATTCCAGCACACTGGGTTGCTAAAGCATCTTCTGAGTTTCTGGAGCCAGAAAAAGAGATGGTGGCCTTGAATGATTACTTGCAACTCATCCTACTGGATGTTCTCACTTTGGACAAAGCCATGTGTGGGAATGTCATTGGATGCTCATCAGCTAAGGATATGTGGAATAAGATTGAGCTGCTATGTGAAGGAAGTGAAGAAGTGAAAGACAATCAAAGACAAATTCTTATCTCTCAGTATGAAGCCTTCATGGAAAAGTCAGGAGAAGATCTAACAACAATGTTTGAGAGGTTCAGTAAACTGCTGACTGAGCTACAGATTCATGGCAAGTACTATGATAGGAAAGAATTAAATGTTAAGTTCTTACTCACACTTCCTGAGCATCTAGAGCACAGAATCACAGCCATAAGAGAGAAGCAAGAAAAAAAAATGGAGAGAGAAAAAAAATTTGAAAAAAAAAACAAAAGAAACAAAAAAAGAATGAAAAGAAAAAGAAAAGGAAATCTCTATATTGGAAAGAAAGAAAAGCGAGAGTATGTTCACTGGTTCTTACAATGTGAAATTTACGGGTTTTATATTTGTACGTGAGATGATATCTCAAGGTTAGTTTCATGTTGAGTGCTTCAAGTGTATATGAACATTATGCTCTATTAGTTGTCAAGTTTAGCCAACTGCAACCTTTTCATTTTCCTACCCCTCACCTAAGCCTTGTTACAACCCTTGACAAAGACCTTTTGATTTATACAAGCACGAAGTCTAGAGATTTTGGTGGACAAGCAAGCTTATGGTAGCATATGTGCATTTGATTGAATTTGAGTGATATAGTTACACCTAAAAACTTGTGTGCTTTGAGTGTTTGTGAGGTTATTTTCCCATCTATACCATGCTATTATCTAGTTGATTGAGACTTTGATGTTATTCATGATATATTTTAGTCTTTTAGACTATGGGCGCGTACTTGAATAGTTGTGTTGGTGTGTAAAGTTGAGGAATTACATTATATGACATATAAGAGCTATTACATGGTTAAGTTTGCATGTGTGGTGTGCTATGATATATTTCATGTTTGAGACTTGGCAGTCAACCCAAATAAGATTTTGTGGGTAGATTTACTATAAACCCTCACGAGACCTTACTCGTCCACTAGGGTTGCCTAGGGGTTTAAAGGGCTTGTTGCATATGCCAAATGCAACCGTGATCACCTACGGAAGTGGTATTAGTTAGTTAGGTTTTAGTTTTTTCTTTATTTTTGCCCGAGGACGTGCAAAATGCTAAGTGTGGGGATGTGATAATCGTGAGCTTTATCCTAATTTTGTCCCTATATTTTAGTTATTTTGTATTGATTTGGATTTTTATTTAATAAAATATAATGTTTTATTGTAGGTATCAAGGAGTTTTAATAAATGAAGTTTTGGAGCTTAAAAGGAAAGAGTTGGAGATTTATTTGATTAAAATTCGGATTTTATGACCCACTTGCGCATTTCACACTGTTTGGGTCATAACTAGAGTTCTAGAAATCCGATTCAGACGATTCAACAGCCCACGGAAAGCTTATGAGAAGGGTTTTAATTCAGAAGTGGCCTTGATATTAAAATAAATCCGAGTCAGTCCAGAAACAGAGCCCAACAGTCAGCTACGAATTTCTTTGCTGGAATTCAATTCTGTTTGGGAAATCTCCTTGTATTTGTATTAAATAATTAAAAATACTTATATTAGAGATTATTATATATTATTCAGACCTAATCTGAATACATTGAACGAGAGAAAAGAGAGACACATCCGAAGAGAAAAAGAAAAGCTTGAAGACGGAGATTCAGCCATTGAAGACGTTCACTTGGATTTGATTTCTTCATCTTTTTGTTCAGAACTCTCTCCTTAACTCTTTTTCATCATGTTTATGTGCTATCAATTCTTGGATGTTCTTGAGATCTTAATTATGAACTAATTGTATAAAGTTGAGATTTTTTCTGGAACCCTAGTATGGGATTGTTGGTGTTTTGATAAGAGTATTGTATGTAGTTCATAGTTTATTCGTTCAAGTGGATTTTATGCTATATAATTGCTATTGTTTGGCCAACTGTAGTAAATTATTGAGTTAATTATAATACTGAGAGGGTTATGATTAACTGACACAATACTTGAATGGTGCATGATTGTATCTGTTGATATTAATTATGTGATGGTATAGACATATATTGTTACCTTGCATAACCGTGTGAAATTGATGCTAATTTATATTCTTGAGATTAAACTGACATAGACATATGTTAGTTTAGTTTATAGAATCTATATCATAGTGATTTCGAGAGAAACCTATGACTGTCGAATTTCAGGTTAGTAGACTATGGATTTGCTATGGTGTTACACTGTTTTATTGCCAACATGAACATGTTAGGGGGAAGTAATTATCCTGGCTTAGTTTTTCATATCTAAAACTCATCCAAGTGTCTTTGCTAGTATAATTTAGTTGGTTAAATCTAGTTCTTAATAATTAGTTTAGTTATAAAACCATCATCAATCAACTTTTGTGTTCGATAACCGAATTGTTTGATATTGCTTGCGATTAATACAAATATATAGTCCTTGAGGAACGAAATCTGGTATTTATTACTATATTACTTGTTTGCGATTGTGTACACTTGCACATTAGTATTTTACGCAACAAGTTTTTGGCGCCGCTGCCGGGGACTGTTTTAGTTGTTAATTGCGAACTTAATTTTCTTGCAGTTTGGTTTTTGTTACTTCTGTTCTAACATGAGTAGTATTTGTGTCTTATCAGGTCTCTTTGTTTATGAACAAAGAACCCCCAGGGTTATTTGTCTTTGATCCTGAAATCGAGCGAACCTTCAAAGCAAGAAGAAAAGTGCAACGCGAAGTTAAGAAAACAAACCTAGTTATGGGTGATGAAAATGCTGATGCTCGAAATGCCATGATGGTGATGGATGATAAATATAGTGCTATCCGACAGTATGGAAAACCCCGTTTCGATGAGTTGAATTCGGGAATTGTGCGACTGGATATTCAAGCAACGCAGTTTGAGTTGAAGCCGGTCATGTTCCAGATGTTACAAACTGTTGGTCAGTTTAGTGGAATGGCTACTGAGGATCCTCACCTTGACCTTCGTCTTTTCATGGAAGTTAGTGATTCTTTTAAACTTCCAGGGGTGACAGAGGATGCCTTGAGGATGAAGTTGTTTCCATATTCTTTGAGAGACACAACAAGAGCATGGCTAAATTCTTTGCCATCGGCATCAGTGACAACTTGGAATGATTTGGCAGAAAAGTTTCTCATGAAGTATTTTCCTCTCACTAAGAATGCTAAGCTTCGGAATGAAATCAATTCTTTTCAACAACATGATGATGAGTCATTGTATGAAGCTTGGGAGAGATTTAAAGATCTACTGCGAAAATGCCCAAATCATGGTCTTCTTCATTACATTCAGATGTAGACGTTCTATAATGGCCTCAATGCTCAAACAAAGTTGGTGGTGGATGCATCTGCAAATGGAGCTCTCTTGGCCAAATTTTATAATCAAGCATATGAGATTCTTGAGACGATTGCCACAAATAACTATCAGTGGACAAATGCTAGAGCTCAAGCTGGGAAAAGAGTGGCTGGTATATATGAGGTTGATTCTGTAACTTCATTGAAAGCTCAAATGTCCTCAATTGAGAACATGCTTAAGAACATGACTATGGGAGGTAGCCATTCTATGATGCCATTAGTGAATTCACAAATCAATCAAGCTCAGAATATTTCATGTGTGTATTGTGGTGAAGCTCATACTTTTGATAGTTGTCCTTCGAATCCAGAATCTGTCTATTACATGGGAAATCAAAATAAGGGTGGTCCTTATTCAAACACTTATAATTCATCATGGAGGCAACATCCTAACTTTTCTTGGAGTAATCAATGGGCAAATTTTGGAACTTCAGGCAACAATTCTAGAGCCAACTATCCACCTGGATTTTCTCAACAATCTCAGCAACAGTTGCCTCAACAAACATCTCGATCTAGCTCTCTTGAGGATATGTTAAAGGAGTACATAGCCAAGAACGAGGCTAGTAGATCTCAAACTGAAGCCCTAGTCTAGAGGCAAGCAGCATCACTTAGAAACTTGGAGAATCAAGTTGGGCAACTAGCTAATGAGCTGAGGAATCGACCACATGGCACTCTCCCCAGCGACACTGAAAAGCCTAGGGATGTTGGGAATGAGCACCGTAAAGCCATGACATTGAAAAGCGGAAAAGTCTTGGAGGATGCTAAATCCAGTTCTAAAGAAGAAGGTGATTCCTCTATAACTGAAAAAGAGGAGAAAATTTCAGAAAATGATGGTACCAAAGCTTCTAAGGTTGTTCCAACACTCCAACCACAATCACCATTCCCTCAACGGTTTCAAAAGCAGAAGCAAGATGTCCAGTTCAAGAAATTTCTGGATGTTTTGAAACAGCTTCACATCAATATTCCACTTGTAGAAGCTCTTGAGCAAATGCCCAACTATGTGAAATTCATGAAGGACATTCTTACAAAGAAGCGGAGGTTGGGGGAGTTTGAAACAGTAGCTCTAACGCAAGAGTGTAGCTCATTCGTGCAGAATAAATTACCACCAAAGATGAAAGATCCAGGGAGTTTCACTATTCCTTGCACCATTGGCAATTCTTATTGTGGTATGGCATTGTGTGATTTGGGAGCTAGTATAAACTTGATGCCTATGTCTATGTTCAGAAAATTGGGAATTGGAGAAGTTCGACCTACAACTGTCACTCTTCAACTTGCTGACATATCTCTTGCTCATCCTGAAGGAAAGATTGAAGATGTTTTGGTCAAGGTGGACAAATTCATCTTTCCTGCTGATTTTATTGTCTTGGATTATGAGGCAGATCGAGAAGTTCCCATTATCTTAGGTAGGCCATTCCTTGCTACCAGAAGAACGTTGATTGATGTGCAAAATGGGGAGCTAACGATGAGGGTTCAAGATGAAAAGGTGACTTTTAATGTTTTCAAGGCCATGAAATATTCTGATGATGTAGAATATTGTTCAGCAGTCACTTTGGTTGATGATCTAGTTTCTGAAAAACTAGAGCATAATTTTTCACATGACCCCTTGGAGCAGTTGATTCTGAATGTTTCTGAAAATGAAGTTGATGATAATGATCTTTTAGCTTGGTTGGAAGCTAATTCACAGGGTACAAGAAGTAGAGGCCATTTTGAATCACTGGAGTTATCATCAAGGGAATTCAAGATTCCAAAGCCATCTATTGTTGAACCACCAGAGTTAGAATTGAAAGCTCTGCCTTCTCATTTAAAGTATGCTTATTTTGGACCTTCTTCTACTTTGCCCGTTATTGTCTCTGCGGAATTGTCTAATGCCCAAGAAAGTAAATTGGTGGAAATTCTGAAGAAGTACAAGAAAGCTATTGGGTGGACTATTGCAGATATTCGAGGTATTAGCCCTTCTATTTGTATGCATAAAATTTTCTTGGAAGATGGTGCAAAGGGATCCATTGAAGGGAAACGTCGACTAAATCCCATCATGAAAGAGGTGGTGAAGAAAGAGATTATCAAATGGCTTGATACGGGAATTATTTATCCAATTTCTGATAGTTCTTGGGTTAGCCCTATTCAGTGTGTGCCTAAGAAGGGTGGACTCACAGTGATAAAGAATGAAGACAATGAGTTGATTCCGACCAGAACAGTCACATGGTGGAGAATTTACATTGATTATCGAAAGTTGAACAAGGCCACTAGAAAAGATCACTTTCCATTGCCCTTTGTTGATCAAATGCTGGACATACTTGCTGAAAGAGAGTACTATTGTTTCCTTGATGGGTACTCTGGTTATAATCAGATAACTGTAGCTCTAGAAGATCAACAAAAAACTACATTCACCTGTCCTTATGGTACTTTTGCCTTTCGTAGGGTTCCATTCGGCCTATGTAATGCCCCTCCAACTTTTCAAAGATGTATGATGGCTATCTTTTCTGACATGGTTGGTGAATTTCTGGAGGTGTTCATGGATGATTTCTCAGTGTTTGGGGATTCGTTTAATGATTGTCTATGTAACTTGGGTAAGGTGCTAGAAAGATGTGAGGAGACCAATCTTGTTCTTAATTGGGAAAAGTGTCACTTCATGGCGAAGGAAGGCATCGTATTGGGCCATAAAGTTTCAAGGAAAGGAATTGAAGTTGATAGGGCGAAAATTGAAGTTATTGAGAAGCTACCTCCTCCTACTTCTGTTAAGAATATTCGGAGTTTTCTTGGGCATGCAGGTTTCTACAGACGGTTCATCAAGGACTTCTCGAAAATCTCGAAGCCACTTTGCAAATTATTAGAGAATGACACTCCCTTTCAGTTTGATGGAGCATGTTTAAAAGCTTTCGAGGAGTTAAAGCGGAGGATGATTTCAGCACCAATTATCATTGCACCAGATTGGAGCTTGCGATTTGAGTTAATGTGTGATGCTAGTGATTATGCAGTGGGTGCAGTAATGGGTCAAAGAAGGAACAAGGTATTTCATCCGATCTACTATGCAAGCCGTACTTTGACCGGAGCTCAATTAAACTACACGGTGACTGAAAAGGAGCTGCTCGCTGTTGTGTTTGCCTTCGACAAGTTTCGCTCCTATCTTGTGGGCACTAAAGTGGTAGTCTTTACTGACCATTCAGCAATCAAATATTTAATCACTAAGAAGGATGCAAAGCCACGGTTGATCAGGTGGGTTCTTCTGCTTCAAGAGTTTGATATTGAGATACAAGACATAAAAGGTGTTGAAAATCAAGTAGCTGGTCACTTATCAAGAATGGAGTACAATGATGAATCTCGCACTATGATTCCTATCAAAGAAACATTTCCAGATGAACAGATGTTTCAGGTACAACTTTCTAATGCTACTCCTTGGTTCGCTGACTTTGCTAATTATTTAGCTACTGGATTAATGCCACCTGATTTAACAAGTCAACAAAGAAAGAAATTCTTGCATGATGTGAAATCTTATTTTTGGGATGAGCCTTATTTGTTCAAGCAAGGTGCAGACCAAGATATTCTTTTCCATTGTCATTCATCTCCTTCTGGTGGACATTTTGGAGGACAACGCAATGCTGCAAAGGTATTACAATCTGGTTTCTTTTGGCCTTCTCTGTTTAAGGATGCTCATGCATATGTTGTTAGATGTGATCGTTGTCAAAGAGTTGGTAATATCTCAAGAAGAAGTGAGATGCCTTTGACTAATATTCTTGAGGTAGAGTTGTTTGATGTGTGGGGCATTGACTTTATGGGTCCATTCCCACCTTCTTTCAAAAATGAGTACATCTTAGTGGCTGTTGATTATGTTTCTAAATGGGTGGAAGCTTCTGCCTATCTCACTAATGATGCAAAAGTTGTCATCAAGTTCTTGGACAAACATATTTTTACTCGTTTCGGAACCCCAAGAGCTATTATCAGTGATGAAGGTACACACTTTGTGAACAAATTATTGGCTAATACTCTGGCTAAGTACAATGTGCGACACAAGGTTGCTACTGCCTACCATCCTCAAACTAATGGGCAAGCTGAGTTGTCTAACCGAGAAATTAAGGGTGTTCTTGAGAAAGTTGTGATTCCGAATCGAAAGGATTGGTCTACAAGGTTAGATGAGGCTCTATGGGCTTATCGTACTGCGTACAAAACTCCTTTGGGCATGTCTCCCTATCGCTTGGTTTTTGGAAAAGCGTGTCATCTACCGGTTGAGCTCGAACACAAGGCTTATTGGGCTTTAAAAAATCTGAATTTTGACATGCAACTTGCTGGTGAAAAGAGAATGTTGCAACTGGATGAGTTGGATGAACTGAGATTCTTCTCTTACGAGAATGCGCAGTTGTACAAGGAGAAGACAAAAAAGTGGCATGATAAAAACATTCAATCTCGAGTGTTTGAAGTGGGGCAACAAGTCTTATTATTCAATTCAAGGTTAAAGTTGTTTCCAGGCAAGCTGAAATCTAGATGGTCTGGTCCTTTCACAATCGTGAAGGTACATCCCTATGGAGCTGTGGAATTATGTGATAATCAAGGGGATGCATTTCAGGTCAATGGGCAACGATTAAAACATTATTGGGGAGGTGAGGTTGTACGTGACAAAATTTCACTTGATTTGATGGAGTCTTGAAGGAATTGATGTCTAGCCAAAGACGTTAAAGAAAGGTGCTTCTTGGGAGGCAACCCATGATTTTGTTGTTTCAGAAAAATCTTGTTAAATTTTGAAGGCATTGAAATTTTGGTCGGTGGTGCTGTATTTGATGGAATACTGTTATAATTTTCTGCCCATGGTGCGCGGGAGTCCCTGCTGGCACACGTAAGACAACCCGCGGTGCAACAATGCTACCCTGATGCATGGGGCTGCTCTTTTGAAAAAATATTCCAAGGAAATGGAAGAGTGGGGAATCAAACCCAAGACATCATGGTTACAAGAGAAAGCAACCAACCACTACGCCAACTTGTCACATGTGACATGATTTGCTTGGGTTATTAATAAAGTTATGATGAACCTGTAATTTCAGCATAATACATGGAAGATGGAGGCTGCTTCCGCAATATTTTTCAATGGGCACTTCAAGCGGCATAAGGGGAGTACTTTGAACCTTTCTTTGTATATGTATATTTTTTATTTATTTTTATTTTTGTATTTTTTTTAGAATGTTGTTAGTTAATGTATATTTATTATTATTATTCATTGGGGACAATGAACCGCTTAAGTACGGGGAGGGGTTTCCAACATTAAAAAATAAATTAGGATTTTTTTTTATTTGTTAGTTTTTTTTAGGATAATTGAAAAACACAAAAAACACAAAAAAAAAATTAGAAAATTAAAAAAAATTGATTGCTTCGTCAATATATCATGTAAATAAGGATAAGTACACACCATGTAGACTTTTATTTTGCGAGTGTCATATATTTGTCTCATTGGCGTAAAATACTTTATACATGATGATGTCTCGTACGTGCTTGCGAAAATTTCAAAACTTGAATGTACGTCATTGTCAATTTTGATGAGTTTAGCATGCTATCACCTAGTGAGATCTTGAGCCTAAATTTGTGATTGATACATCTCTTTATCAATCTATATGTTTTTTTTTTGGTGAGTTATTCGTCATTGTGCATGTTGCTCTAGAACTTGCTTTAGACCAGGTCGTGCGTATATTGGTATTGTGTATTGTGTAAAAATGATAAAGGCACTAGGATTAACCGTATTGTCCTAAACAGTACCCTTATTTTTCTTCGTATATCATCATCACAATCTTGAGCTTATTAATTTGTTCTTGTCTTGATTGACTAGTAGAGCATTGTGATATATACTTGAGATTGGTAAAATATTGAGTGTGGGGATATCTTTGTTAATGTGTGAATTTTGGGCGAAATTGAATTGGTTTGGTTACTTGCTCTCCGTGACACCTCAAACAAAGTCACAAAGGTCATCAAAAATGAGAAGCAAGAGAAAAAAATGGAGAGAGAAAAAAAAATTTGAAAAAAAACAAAAGAAACAAAAAAGAATGAAAAAAAAAGAAAAGGAAATATCTCTATTGGAAAGAAAGAAAAGCGAGAGTATGTTCATTGGTTCTTACAATGTGAAATTTACGGGTTTTATATTTGTACGTGAGATGATATCTCAAGGTTAGTTTCATGTTGAGTGGTTCAAGTGTATATGAACATTATGCTCTATTAGTTGTCAAGTTTAGCCAACTGCAACCTTTTCATTTTCCTACCCCTCACCTAAGCCTTGTTTGTTAGATCAGAATTCAATGATCGTCAGGAGCTAGACTCAACTGATCAGGATTGCTGACATCATCAGGATTACATGTTCGTCAGGATCAAGATACATGTCAGGATTGGGATCAGGATTGATCATCAGGACTGGAAGCTGATCAGGATTCCTACTTCGAGTTATATTTGGAGTCTAGATAAACATGGAAGTTTATTCTGTCGGTTCCTGGTTTGTAGTTTGTAGCTATCAATTATGGATAGGTTTCAATCTTTGTAATTGATTAGGAATTATCATTGATAGAGAAGCTGTGTAGTATATAAACACAGTTTTGGTTTCGATTTATGCAGGTGACCATAATCGAATAGAAGCTCTTAAGAACATAGAATTTCTTGAGAGAGTTTTTGTAAGCTAGCAGCTCTCAAGAACATCAGAATTTCTTGAGAGAGTTTGTAACAGTTTTATATCAGATTTAATAAAGCTGTTATCTTTCTTTCATATTTGTGATATATACATTAAGAAGTTGATTATCTTATACTATTGTATTCAACCCCCCTTCTACAATAGATTATTACTGGGCAACAATTGGTATCAAAGCAAACTGAAATATTTTTGAATCAGAGACGATCTAAGATGTCAACAACCAAGTATGAAAGCATGAAGATTCCCATCTTGAAGATATCAGAATATCCTACATGGAGGGTAAAGATGCTGATGTACCTGGAGGCTATGGATCCTGACTACTTGGACAGGATTCGTGATGGACCATATATACCAACAAAGTTCGTAGAACGAACAGATACTGTAACAGAACATTATGTGGTCAAAACTAAAGCTGAATGGACTCCAGAAGAAAAAGCTCATGTACTCAGGGAACCAAAGATAAAGAATATCTTGCATAATAGTCTTGATTCTGTCATGTCAAACAGGGTGATTGCATGCAAGTCTTCAAAAGAAATCTGGGATACTTTGGAAACTCAGTGCCAGGGATCTGCATCTGTCAAGAAGAACAGAAGGGCTCTTTTGATTCAAGAATATGAACAATTCGATGCAAGACCTGAAGAGAGCCTGACTGATCTATATGATAGATTTCTGACACTATTGAATAGCTTATCTTTAGTTGACAAAGTATATGAAACTGAAGATTCAAACACCAAGTTTCTAAGAGCTTTACCTGAAGAATGGGATACTCAGACCTCAATCATTAGACACCAGTATGATCTAAACATTGTGTCTCTTGATGAGATCTATGGGATGCTAAGAACTCATGATCTTGAAGTTCAATAGAGAAAGAACAAGAAAAGCAGCAAGGCAACATCAATTGCTTTGAAAGCAGAGGCTAAATCAAAAGGAAAAGCTATGGAGGTCTCTAGAAGTAAAACAAGAATAGTTGAGTCAGATCCTGATGACTCTTCATCAGATACTGATGGCAATCCTGATGCCAATACTGATGATGATTCTTCTGACTCAGACATGGAAGAGATGGTTGCTATGATTGTCAGAAACTTCAGAAGGATGAAGTTCAGGAAGAATAGAAGACAAGGCAACTTTCAGAAAAAGACCTTCAATGCAGACAAAGACAAGTATATCAAAAAGGACAGCAAGAGTAGCAAATTTGACAAGTCAAAGGTTAGATGCTACAAGTGTAATGGTATGGGTCACTTTGCCTCTGAATGCAACAAGACAAAGGCACTCATCACATCAAGCAAGGATTGGATGGACTCTTCCTCAGAATCTGATACTGAGGTAGTCCACTATGCGTTAATGGCCAATGCTGATGTAACTGCTGCTCCTGATGATAAGGTACTAAATACTATCTTTGATTTTGATACTGACAATGCTTCTGAGTTAAGACGTTTTCTAAAGTCATTACATATTAGCTTTAGAAGTCAAACTGCTGAGAATACTAGAATCTTATCTGAGATGTCTGACCTTAGAAAAAGGAATGAGATAGTAGAAGCTGAATTTTCTCGTATGCAAGAAGTACAAAAAGAATGTGATAATGCTAGACACATGCACTTAGAGATGATATCTAAATGTACTTCCCTTGAAAAAGAACTTGAATATGCTAATGAGAAAATCAGAACCTGGACAGACTCAGGCAGGAAATTTCATGAGATTAATACCTCTAAGAATTGGAAAGAGTGTCTAGGATATAAGTCAGATGAAGATAAGAAATTGAAAGAGAAAATTGTCATTGATGAGACAGTCAGTCCAAAGACCTATAGACATGTTATAAACTCAACCAAATCTAAGATTACTCCTGTTAATTTTGTTTTTGGTAAAGATTCCAATTCTACCTTTGAAAAGGGATCCACTTCTACTCAAGGAATTAAAATTATAAAGTCTAAACCTGTCATGAATAAAGTTACTAAGAATGTAGGTCTATTGTCCCAGAAACAGCTTAAGGATAAAATCTGTGAGGTTACAGATAAGGAAAAGGAAGGTACTGTTAAGAGAAACAGGAATGGTAAAATTGGGATCAATAAAGAAAATGGTTATAAGTATATCCCAAATGCACCTAGAAAGAGTTGTTTTAACTGTGGTAACTTTAATCATCTTGCTATTGATTGTAAAAAGAGTAAGAAGAAAATTCCTGAAATTCCTAAGTCTGATGTTAGGAATAGATCAGTATGTTATAAACCACAGAATTCCTGTTTTCATTGTGGTAGTCTATGGCATTCTATTTATACCTGTAAAGAGTATCATGATTTGTACTATAACTTTTATGATCCATTACCTAAGTTTGAAAGTAGTACAAAGTCTGATAGAACTGAAAATGTCATAGTGAAGCATGCTCTTGTTAATACTGATGCTGACAAAGAAAATCCTGATGGAGTAAATTCTGTCAGGACTGCTAAGGTCAGAGAGTCTTCTGCTGCTAAATTTAATAAATTGCATGAAAAAGGAACCCAACATGTATGGGTTCCTAAGTGTTCTAACTAGTGTGTTTCTATTCTGATGCAGGGTAAAAAGAAAAATGTGTTAGTCATGGATAGTGGATGTTCTGTGCACATGACTGGAAACAAAGCCCTGTTATCAGAATATGAGGAAAAAGCTGGCCCAACTGTGTCTTATGGAGATGACAACATTGGACAAACCTTGGGATATGGCAATATAATCATTAGAAATGTCATCATTGAAAAAGTAGCTCTAGTGAAAGGACTAAAACACAACTTGTTGAGTATTAGTCAAATCACTGACAGAGGTTATCATGTCAATTTCTATTCCACACATTGTGAAGTAGTCAGTAAAACAACAGGAAAGATAGCACTAACTGGCTACAGGCATGGTAACATATATGAAGCCAACATTCTATCAAATACTGATGCCTCC
This sequence comes from Heracleum sosnowskyi, assembly GCA_030848705.1. Lineage (NCBI taxonomy): Eukaryota > Viridiplantae > Streptophyta > Magnoliopsida > Apiales > Apiaceae > Heracleum > Heracleum sosnowskyi. The sequence continues at coordinate 107,309,361 of CM061240.1, read as the reverse complement.
CCTACCTGTCTGATCAGTAAAGCATCAGTAGATGAAAGTTGGAATTGGCACAAGAAGTTTTCTCATCTCAACTTTAGCAATATCAATGAGTTGGTTAAGAAAGATTTAGTTAGAGGATTGCCAAATGTTCTATATACTCTAGATGGACTCTGTGATGCATGTCAGAAAGCTAAACAAAGAAGAACATCATTCCAGAGTAAATCTGAATCCTCTATTGGAGAACCATATCACATGCTACATCTTGATCTGTTTGGTCCAGTCAACATCATGACCATCAGTAAGAAAAGGTACACTCTTGTAATTGTTGATGAATATTCTAGATTCACCTGGGTGTATTTTCTGCACAGAAAAGATGAAACTCCTGAAGTTCTGTTGGATCATGTGAGAATGATTGAGACAACCACAAAGTACAAAGTCAAGATTCTGAGAAGTGATAATGGTACTGAATTTAAGAATTCAAAGATGGAAGAGTTCTGCAAATACAAAGGAATCATTCAACAATTCTCTGCTCCTGGCACACCTCAGCAAAATGGAGTAGTAGAAAGGAAGAATAGAACTCTTATTGAAGCTGGCAGAACTATGTTGGAAGAAGCTAAATTACCTACATATTTCTGGGCAGAAGCAGTCAACACAGCTTGCTATACACAGAATCTCACATTGATAAACAGACATGGTGTTACTCCTTATCAGTCACTCAAGGAGAAGAAACCAAGTCTGAAGCATTTGCATGTGTTTGGCTGTAAGTGTTTTGTTCTCAGAACTCATCCTGAACAGCTAGGAAAATTTGAAACAAAGGCTGATGAGGGAATTTTCATTGGTTATCCTGCATTAAGAGCCTTCAGAGTTTTCAATTTGAGAACAAGAATTGTCATGGAGTCAATACATGTATCTTTTGATGACAAGAAGATAACTGGAATCATTGAAGACTCACATGATAGAATGTTATTTGAAAATGAAGCTTCCAAGGAACCTGAGGAAAGTGAATCAGATCCTGTCCATTCATCAGATACTGATGGGTCACCAAATACTGATGACTCACCAGGTACTAATGGTGCTAATACTGATGATGCAAACAATAGTGATACAACTAGTAGTGCTAATGTTGAGGGGGAGCAACAACATTCAACTACAAGTTCAGAGTCAACTCAATCATCAGGACAGAATTCTTCAGATACTGATTCAAGTGATGATCCTGATAATATATCAGGAGGACATAACAATAATTCAGGGAGAGCTTCAATTCAAGAAAATTCTTTCAATCAAAATAACACCAATCCAGGGGGAGCATCTACTTCAAGAAACAATTTGACACCAGCAAGGAAATGGACAAAAGATCATACTCCTGATTTGATAATTGGAGATCCTGATGCAGGTGTTCAAACAAGAAGTGCAACTCAGAATGAATGTCTATACAATAACTTTCTGTCCAAGGAGGAGCCAAAGAAAGTTGAAGATGCACTTAAAGATGCTGATTGGGTTACTGCAATGCAAGAAGAACTGAATGAATTTGAAAGGAATGAAGTCTGGAAACTGGTACCAAGACCAAAGGATAGATCAATTGTTGGTACAAAGTGGATTTTCAAGAACAAGACTGATTCTGATGGTGTCATAATCAGAAACAAAGCAAGGCTAGTTGCAAAGGGGTATTCCCAACAAGAGGGAATTGACTATGATGAAACTTTTGCTCCTGTTGCAAGACTAGAAGCCATCAGGATATTTCTTGCTTATGCAGCTCATAAGAAATTCAAGGTTTTCCAGATGGATGTTAAAAGTGCTTTCTTAAATGGTGAACTGGAGGAAGAAGTTTATGTCGAACAACCTCCTGGTTTCATTGACCCTAAGTATCCAGATCATGTCTACAGACTGGATAAGGCACTTTATGGACTAAAGCAAGCTCCAAGAGCATGGTATGAAACCTTAGCTCAATTCTTACTGGAAAGTGGATTCAAAAGAGGTGCTATTGATAAAACTCTATTTTATTTGAATCATGGTAAGGATTTGCTGTTAGTTCAGATTTATGTTGATGATATCATTTTTGGATCAACAAACAATAAGCTATGTGAAAAGTTTTCTAAGCTTATGCAGTCAAGATATCAATTGAGCATGATGGGAGAAATGAGTTACTTTCTTGGTCTTCAAGTTAAACAGACTGATGAAGGGATTTTTATCAATCAGTCTAAATATACAAGGAACTTATTGACAAGGTTTAACATGCATGACAGTACTCCTGCTTCAACTCCCATAGCTACAACTACCAAACTTGATCCTGATCAAGGTGCTGAGGTAGATGTAACTCACTACAGAGGAATGATTGGCTCTTTATTGTATCTCACTGCAAGTAGACCAGATATCATGTTTGCAACCTGTTTGTGTGCAAGATTTCAAGCAAAACCAAGAGAACCCCATCTGATTACAGTCAAAAGAATTTTTAGATATCTCAAAGGCACTCCTTCACTTGGCCTTTGGTATGCAAGGGAATCAGATTTTGGGTTGTGTGGTTATTCAGATGCTGATTTTGCAGGATGCAAAATAGACAGGAAAAGTACTTCAGGAAGTTGTCAGTTTTTGGGTGGAAGACTAGTTTCATGGTTCAGTAAAAAGCAAAAATCTATTTCCACTTCAACTGCAGAAGCTGAGTACATTGCTGCAGGAAGTTGTTGTGCTCAGATAATGTGGATGAGAAATCAGTTGTTAGATTATGGCCTGTCATACTCAAAAATCCCTATTTATTGCGATAACCAAAGTGCTATTGCAATGACAGGAAATCCAGTTCAGCATTCTCTTACTAAACACATCAATATTAGATATCACTTCATAAGAGAACAGGTTCTGGAAGGAACAATTGAACTTCACTTTGTTCCTACTGATCAACAACTAGCTGATATATTCACCAAGCCACTGCCTGAAGCTACTTTCAATAAATTGGTGAATGAACTTGGAATGATGAATTTTGAAAATTTCTGAGGAAGGTTACAGAGAAGAAATCCAGATAACTATCAAATCCTGATAGTTATTCAGAAAGGTATGTGTCTTTGATCACATCCTGATAGGACTCAATCCTGACAGAAAGTCAAATGGTCAATCCTGATGTACAGGTTAGTATTCCATTACGTTATTTGTGCCTAATTTTTTGTCAGCATATGCTGATGGACGGTTGAGTTTTGGTCGGACAACTGTATGCGCGCGTGTGTTGCACTGATATAGATATACGTATACATACACATAAAAAGCGGTGCAGTTTTATTTAATGTCACACGTAATCTGTCCACTAATTATTTGTGCACAAATCATATTTTGCCACATGTTATTGAGAGTAATATTTTGTTTTAACAAAATACTTTTCATTGTTCTACATCTGTAATTACTCTCTCATCATCAGTTTTTCGTTTTCTATCTCTCTCTCTGTGCTTTCATACCCTAATTGCTTCAAATCTTAATTCTCAAGTTTTCAAAAGCATTACAATGGCGTCCTCGTCATTCATGAACAAACAAACAGTGATTCGTGATATTACTTTTGCCACTAATAACTTTGTAGCCATACTAGACCATCAGGAATTGCCTACTGAGTTCCATATAATTCAAGATTTTCTTACTTCAAGCCCATTGAAGTATGCTTTAACAGAGCCTGCGAGTGTTTCTTTTAAGTCTGTAATGCAGGTTTGGAACACAGTTGTTTTTGGTCAAAGTTCTACAGGAACCATTCTGATGCAGTTCGAATCAAATGGAGTAACTCATCATGTCACCCCTGCTGTTATTGAAGAGGCGTTGCATTTGCCTATTCTGGGTGATAATGTTCCTAGTGTGATTTCAAACTCTACTGTATTTGAGTTTGTCACAAAACTTGGCTACAATGGTGAAGTAAAGAGATATGGCAATTTCTTTAGGACAAAGCTTAAGAAGGAATGGAATTTCTTCTTTGATACAATCAGCCGCTGTTTCCTGAACAAGACATCAAATTTTGATGCTCTTCCATCAGGATCTCTCAAAATTGGGTACTCTCTTATTCATTCTACAGTGTTTGATTATGGGTCTTTTATCTTAAAAGCTTTAAGTGATAGGAAATCAGACAAGTTGGGTTCTGTCTATTTTCTTAGATTTTTACAGTTGATATTTAATCACTTATGTCCTAATGTTGTTTTTGAGAATGATGTAGTTCTACCAATCTGTAGAATTACTGAGAATAATATTAAGTCCTTAGTCAACAGTGATAAGGCAAATGGTTTCATAGGAAATGCTTTTATTCCTGATGAGGTTAGGTTTTTCTTACATCAGAAAATGCCTACTTGTTATGGATTACTTTCTAATGCTATGGGGCAAGGCTCAACCCACCTTGTTCCTGACACAAGCATGCAACCTAAACAGTCTAAACAGTTAACAACCACCTCTAATGTCTCTCAACAGACTTTAGTTGTAAAATCAAAGAAATCAGCTAGAACTGATGTGTTTGGAAGGCAATAAGGTTCAAAGGATTTTTCCTCTACACCACTCACTAAAAAGAAGTTACAAGGGGGTGTACAAGGGGTCCTGGTGAAGAAATGTAACAGCCCCAAATCCGGGGTCAGTGATCTAGGGTTGTCACAAACCATGTACTCCTTGCCTTGCCTGCTTGACTTACAATAGACACAATTCATCTGCTCATGACCCCACAACATATGTCTCACACACACACACACACAGGTTAGAGTCTCAGAAACGACACAATACAACAACTGCGGAATAAATAATTTTTATTACAATACCCAAATGTCTTTTGAATCTGTCACTGATACAATTTCTAAGTATTGTTACATTACCAGCTTAGCCTTCTGATGCTCACAATCCTCTAATACCATTCATGTCTATACATAAGTTGAATACCAAAAGCCGTAGCCTGATTCGATTGGTTCGTACTATTCCCGGGATCACTGCTAGAAACTGTTTATGGAAACGCCTTGCGAGGTACGTGCCGTCCCATTAGCATCCTGCTTCGCTACTATATAATATATATAAAATAATAGCAAGAGTGAGCGATAGCTCAGCAAGGTAATGAAAGTATGGCATAATTCTGCCTTTAATTCAACCCAGAAATAAAGCGGGTATAAGACAATAATTTGTCAAAATATCTTGATACTGAAATATTTCCTTATCGGAATGTATTCCAAAAAATACCATTGTTGTATTCCAAATATCATTTCCATAATACTCTGCAACTTTCGATATTCATACTATGAACAAAGTTCTAGTATAATATAAAAGATGAAATAACAAGATAACTCAGTATATCCTTTCTGTAAAATATCTGCTATATAAAATATAAGCAGACTATCAACATATACTTGAAAGATGAAGTTATAAGGAAAAATTCAAATATCATCTTTTTCATAAAATCAAATACCTTTTTGTAATCTCATATACTTTCTGGTAAACTCATATACTGTTAGGAATATGTTGTTCTTGATGATAATTGTAAAAACACTTAGTAGATTTTGTATTAAGTTATTTTGTAACTGTCAACGAAATGGCATGCTTTGCAGTGTTTCGTTGACAGGAAGCTCATCAACGGAATGAGTGTTGTAGCAATTGCACTGTACAATACTTCACAGTTTGATATGCATTTGATGTATGTATTAGATAGGTTTCCTAAGTCATGTTGACTAAGTACTAGATAGGCAAAATAGGTTGGTTAATTGTAAGTATATCATGCCTTGTAATTTTGCCTAAGTGAAGACATGTCAACGGAATGAAGATTACTCTATCAACGAAACGAGGAATACACCATCAACGGAATGAAGAATAAAGCTATCAACGAAACACATCTCCCTGCTATCAACGAATCATTATTGCTTTTCTGAATAGTTGACAAAGTGATAGTGACAGTTTTCTGACAGATCAAAAGGGAGATTTGGAAGTGTACTTTGCATTGGAAACCATTAAAATGGACATGGGGAATAAGGAAACATCCCAGTTTCCAATTGGGCTCTTGGGAGTGATCATAATAAGCATGAAGACAAAAGCAAGGATCTCCAAGGACCACTGGACAAAGGGATGAAAAGCAAACTATTGGCGGTTATCTTTAGTGTACTTTAGTGTAGCCAAAAAAAAATAGTATTGTAAACTTGGGAATATATAACCAAGTGTAGCAGTTAGAAAGATGTAAGAGAAGAAAAACAAATAGTTTGTATTAGCTATCTTTGAGAGCATTCTTCTCTACAACTCTGTAACTGAGCAGCTGTGTACTTTTGTATCACAGATTATTTCCGCAATAAAAACACTTCATTTGGATCATCAAACAATCCAACTGAATTATTTATATCTTGTGTTTTTGTTTATTCAGTTCAGTTTTATTTTATCAGTGTTTTAAGTTTAAGAAAATATCAAGAATTGTATTCAACCCCCCCCCCCTTCTACAATTCTGTTAGGTCATTTGGGAATAACAATTGGTATCAGAGCGAGCTTCTAACATACAAGAAGTTTAAAGATCAAGACCAAAACAGAAACCATGGTGAAGAAGGATGCAGGTGTGAAGATACCAGTTCTTGATAAGGACAATTACTTTCACTGGAAAGTAAAGATGCATTTACATCTCATGTCTATGGATGAGAGATATGTAGACTGCATTGAGAAAGGTCCACACGTTCCCATGAAGTTTGCATCTAGAATTGGAGTGCCAGATGATGCTCCTGACGTAGAAATTCCAAAACTTGTCTCAGAATGGACTATTGAAGATCTTGCAGAAATCCATAAAGATAAGAGAACCATGAACATTCTGTTTAATGGTTTGGAGCAAGAGATGTTTGATAATGTCATAAACTGTACAACCTCCAAAGAAGTATGGGACACTGTCAGAACACTATGTGAAGGAACTGAGCAAGTAAGGAAGAACAAAATGCAACTCCTTATACAACAATATGAGCACTTTCACTTTAAAGCTGGTGAAACCCTAAATGACACGTTTAGTAGGTTTCAAAAGCTTCTGAATGGATTAAAGTTGTATGGGAGAATCTACCAAACTAAGGACTCAAACCTTAAATTTCTAAGAGCTCTTCCAAAAGAATGGAAGCCTATGACTGTTTCTCTAAGAAACACTCAAGAGTACAAAGATTACACTCTTGAAAGGCTGTATGGAACATTGAAGACTTATGAGCTGGAAATGGAGCAAGATGAGGAAATTGAAAAGGTACAGAAGAAGGGTGGATCCATTGCATTGATTGCATCTGTGAACCAACTGGAAGATGACACTGAAGAAGCTGCAAAGGCTACAACTAGTCGAGCTAGTTGTAGAAGTGATGTCAGCAAGGGTAAAGGTAAGATGACAGAAGAAGAAGAACCAGAACCAGCCAACTTGGATGACTTAGATGAGATTGATGAACACATTGCTTTTCTGTCAAGAAAATTCTCTAAGTTCAAGTTCAAGAGAAACTTAGAAGCAAGGCCACCAAGGAGAGACTTTCAACCTAACAAAAGTAACTGGATTGAAAAGTCTAAATCTAAATGTTTCAATTGTGGAATGCTTGGTCACTTTGCTGGAGACTGCAGAAAACCCAAGATTGAGAAGAGCAACAGGAAATTTGAGCCTGTTGATTATAAAAAGAAATACTTTGAACTTCTCAAGCAAAAGGAAAAGGCTTTCATGACTCAGGAGTATGATTGGGCTGGTAATGGTGAAGATTCTGATTATGATGTTGAATATGTCAACTTGGCTCTTATGGCTAACAATCATGAGCAGGAAGCAAGCTCCTCAAGCAACCAGGTAACAATTACTAATCTTTCTGAGCTTTCTAAAGAGGAATGCGATAGTGCAGTAAATGAAATGTCTACTGTATTATATAATTTGCGTGTTACTCTTAAATCACTTACCAAAGAGAATTCAAGAATTGAAGAGACTAATTTGCTCTTAAGTGATAGGAATGCAATGTTAGAAGCACAGCTCATTGAATTTGAGAAAATGAGATGTGTTAGTAGGGATGCTAAGAAGGAACTTGAGAACGTGTTACAAAGGGAAGAAATTCTTAAGACACAACTAGAAATAGAACAGAGTGTGATTGCTAAATGGAAAGATGCCAGGAATGTTGCTACCAACATCATTAATGTTCAAGGTATGGAATCTTTCTGTGAACAATCATGGAAAAAGAACAAAGAGAAACTAGGGTATGCTTGTGAAGCCTTAGATTCAGAAACAGAGTCAACAAACAACAATGATCATTTGTTGAAGGTTGATATGTCAACGGAATGCGATGTTCCGTTGACACATGAACCATCAACCGATCAGGGTGTTTCGTTGACAGAGAAAAGAAAAGATGAACTCACTAGACTTAATAATAAGTATGGTCCTGTCACCAAGAACTTTGTTCAAGGTGAGTCTAGTAAATCAAAGAAAGTTGAGAAGCCTGTTGAGAGAGCTAATGTAGGTCACTTGTCCAACAAGCAATTGAAAGATAAAATAGAGAATGTTCAAATTGAGGCTAAGGGAAATAAAAGGAATAACAGGAATGGCAAAGTAGGAATTAACAAACACAACAATTACACACCTGATAAATATGCTCCTAGAAAGACTTGTGTCAATTGTGGAAGTGTTAGTCATCTATCTACTAACTGCAAATCTGTTAAGAAAACTGCTAATGTGAAAATTCCCAAGCCTGCAATGAATAATCTTATGCCTACAATGCCTGTTATGCCTAACATGTTTGCTCCATGTGCACAATTTCAGAATCCATATGCTAACATATCATTTGTGCCTAATCCATACATGAATATGTTTAGTATGCCACAAATGCCATGGAATATGAATAATATGTGTGCTCCTTCAAATATGCATGCTGTAAATGAAAATGTGAGCAACAATCAGAAATCAACACCAAGAGTAAAATTTGATTTAAATCAATCTGAGCCCAAGGTGAAAAATGATATAAAAGGAAAAGCAAAGGCTAACAAAACAGGACCCAAGGAAACTTGGGTACCAAAATCAACTTGATTTGGTTTCATTGTGTGCAGGGAGACAAAAGGAATCTTTGGTACTTGGATAGTGGTTGTTCAAGACACATGACTGGTGATTCTACCCTGCTCACAGAGTTTCAGGAAAGAGCTGGCCCTTGTATTGCTTTTGGAGATGACAGCAAAGGCTACACAAAGGGATATGGCTTGATTTCGAAAGAGAATGTCATCATAGATGAGGTTGCATTGGTGGATGGTCTTAAGCACAATTTGCTTAGTATCAGTCAACTTTGTGACAAAGGATTTTTAGTTACTTTTTCAAAAGAAGCCTGTGTTGTTTCTAAAGGAGGAAACAACAATGTGGTAATGACTGGATTCAGAAGAGGGAATGTGTACATTGCTGACTTTAGTAGCACAAGTCCAGACACCATCACTTGTCTTTTCAGCAAAGCAAGCAAGGATGAAAGTTGGCTATGGCACAAGAAATTATCTCATCTGAATTTCAAGGTTATGAATGATTTGGTAAGGAAGGATCTTGCTAGAGGAATTCCACAGGTGGAGTTTTCCAAGGATGGTTTGTGTGATGCCTGTCAAAAAGGGAAACAAAAGAAGGCATCATTCAAAAGCAAGACAGAGTCATCAATTGTCCATCAGCTTGAGTTACTTCATATGGATCTGTTTGGCCCTGTAAATGTCATGTCTATTTCAAAGAAGAAATATTGTCTTGTGATTGTTGATGATTTTTCTAGATTTACTTGGACCTTCTTTTTACATTCTAAAGATGAGGCAAGTGAAATCATTATCAATCACATCAAGATGGTAAACAATCATCCTGACTTGAAAGTAAGAAGGATCAGGAGTGACAATGGGACAGAATTCAAGAATTCAAGCATGAAGATGTTCTGTGAAGAAAATGGTATTATGCATGAGTTTTCAGCAGCAAGGACACCACAACAAAATGGTGTAGTTGAAAGGAAAAACAGAACACTTATTGAAGCTGCCAGGACAATACTAGATGAATCAAAGTTACCAACCTATTTTTGGGCTGAGGCAGTTAACACAGCTTGCTTCACTCAGAATATTTCTTTGATTAATCAGGCCAAGGGAATGACCCCTTATCAACTACTCAAAAGAAAGAAGCCACTATTGGATTTTCTTTATATCTTTGGATGCAAGTGCTTTGTTCTGAGAAATCAAGCTGAGCATTTGGGGAAATTTGAAGCAAAGGCAGATGAAGCAATATTTGTGGGATATGCAGCAGGGAAAGCTTACAGAGTCTATAATCTCAGAACCAACATTGTTATGGAATCTGTACATGTTGTTTTTGATGATCTCAAAATTCAAGGTCTCTGTGATGAAGGTTTCCATGAAAGTCTCTCTTTTGAGAATGAGGAAGGAGATCGAATGAATCATGTTAAGACTACTGAGAAACAGTCTAAAGTTGTTGTATCTAGCACAGATGAGAGCAGCAGTGAAGATGAAATTGCTGCATTAAGATTGAAAAGAATAGCTGCTAGTAGACCAAATGGTCATTTCGTTGACAGTCAAGATGGTGGTTTCGTTGACAGTCAAAATGAGCGTTTCGTTGACAGCCAAAACAGTCATACCGTTGAAGGTCATAGAAATGTCTCAAGAAGTGATCATTTAGGGACAACAAACTCAGGGGGAGTTTCTCAAGGACAAATATCCAATCAAGGCAATCATGATCATGAAGCTACCTCGTCTAGAGCAAATCTACCTCCCTCAAGAAAATGGACTAAAGATCATCCCTTTGAACTTATTATAGGTGATGTTTCTTCAAAAGTCCAAACTAGAAGAGCAACTCAAGAAGAATGTCTATATAGCAGCTTTCTGTCTCAAGATGAGCCAAAGAAAGTTGAGGATGCACTTCTAGATCCAGATTGGGTTTTGGCTATGCAAGAAGAGCTAAACCAATTTGAAAGGAACAATATTTGGAAGCTGGTGCCCAAGCCTAAGGACAGGAGTGTAATAGGCACAAAATGGGTGTTCAGAAACAAGATGGATGAAAATGGCATAGTCACAAGGAACAAAGCAAGACTAGTTGCAAAAGGCTACTCACAGGAAGAAGGAATTGATTTTGATGAAACATTTGCTCCTGTTGCAAGACTAGAAGCAATAAGGATTTTCCTAGCCTATGCAGCCCATGCCAATTTCAAAGTCTATCAAATGGATGTGAAAAGTGCTTTTCTGAATGGGGAATTGGAAGAGGAGGTCTATGTAAGTCAACCTCCTGGTTTTGAAGATGATGATTTTCCAGAATATGTATACTTCCTCCTCAAAGCACTCTATGGTTTGAAACAAGCACCTAGTGTAAGATCCGGGAAAATTACGTGTTATTATATGATGTGAAATGAAATTTTAATTTCATATTAAGAGTTATTAAATGATTTATCTGTTTAAACGTGCTAAGTTATTCGTTAAATGATTGAATATGTGATATTGTGGTGCTATGTGAAATGTGTGGGGAATTTGAAATTATTTTGAAAAGGGTGTCATACTATTTTATTTTATTTTAATTATCGAAAAGAAAATTTGGATCGTTCCCAAATTATTCGGGAGATTGGTATATCGTTCGTACCAATATTTCATTCGTTAAAGTAGGAAGTATTCGAAAATATTCGCAATAAAGGTATTTTGGTTCGTATATTTTGAATTAAACGATACTTGTAGTTATCCGTACTTTATGGATGCTTATCGTCTCGTGAAACGTGTATTCTGCTTTATTAAAGATTTAAAGCGTGTATTTTGTTAAATTGTATTTAAAGCGATCTATCGGATCAGTATCGATCCAAAAATGTCGTTTGGGGTATTATTTTCCGTTTAATATAAAAAGGCAAATCGTACTTTGTTTTGCGTATAATAAAGCTTAATTACAGTTAAAAATCTAAAAACCCCTGAAACGTGTTCTTCGTGTTCTTGAGAATCAAACTCAATTTTGAAGGCGTTATCGGAATCCGATTTCGATGCTCTTGTAACCAAATCGAATCTCTCATCATCCTCTATCTGAATCCACCATAAAAATTCATGTGGGTATGATTTCTAAGTTTTTCCGATTTTTAATTTAATTATTTATTTCGAATTTTTGATTTAATTTGGGGGTTTCTTTATTATTGATTGTTCTTGATGATTGATGGCTTGAATATGTTTGTTGTGTGATTTAGAACATGTTGGTAATTTTTAATTTGATTTTTGAGTTAGAAATCGAGCTAAACGGAAGTTTTATAGCTCGCCGGTTTTCTTTAAGTTTTGGCCGGACTTTTAATCCATTGATGGGTTCTTGATTGTGTTCTAGCGATTAGATAGATCGTGAGACGAGGAATTGATGGGTGTTAATGGTTTTGAATTTGGTGTCTGTTTTGAGTTGGCCGGAAAACGAAACTCGTCGTCGACGGCGAGAATTTCCAGTCAGTTTCGTGCACGTTTTGAGCAGTTTTTGGTTGAGTTTTGTTAAGAATTAGAAAGCAGAAAGATTGGTGTAGCTAACGGCAGGTTTGGGTGAAGATTCGGGCTTGGTTGAACGTTTCCCGGTGGCCGGACGTCGGCCGGAAACTGGGAAACCCAGTTTCCGGTGACGTGTTCTTGGCGACCCGGAAACTGTTCTTCATGACCCGTTTCGTAACCCTAACCCGACCCGGTTTGATCTTAGAAACCCTAATCTATTTTCAGAAAAGTGTTTCTGGGTTTTTATATTTAAAAATAATTCAAAAATAGTTTTATAATTCTAAAAATCATATCTTTGATTTAAAAATACATTTTATTATTCCGAAAATTTTATAAATTCATAAATATTTATTTAAATTCGAAAATTGATTAAATTTAATTATTTTAATTATTTTTGATTAATAATTAATTTATTTAATTAATTGATTAATTCTTTTAATCAGTTAATTCTTAATAATTAATTATTAATTAGATTTAATTAATTAAAATTAAGTTTAATTATTTTCTAGCTTGGTTCATTTATTTAAAAATAGTTTGAGCATTTAAAGAGTGTCAATTAATTTTATTAATTGATTTAATTGCATTTAAAATACTTATATTGGATTTAAAAATCCGATTTTTGATTTAAAAATTGTTTGTGGCTTATTTAAATTCAAATAAGCTTTGTGTGATGTTTTAAAAATAGTTATAAGTGCTATATGATTTGTATGAGTTGTGTAATGTGTTTTATAGTCCGTATATGCCCGTACTAGGGCTAGTATATGAGTTTTAAATATTATAAATTAGACCGGGCGTCCGATACGTAACCGGTTACTTGTTTAAATGTGTTATGTGAATGATGTGAATTATCTGTTGTTGAGTCATGCATGCGAATAAATTGTGTGGAGACTTGTTTGAGTAATTGGTTGTGTCTAATGTTATCACGAGGGGTTGATGGGATAGAAATTTGTCGGTTATGTTAGAAAGTGAGATTTGCGAGGCCGTTGACTTGGATGTTGACTTTTTATAGTATGGGGATTGTCGTCAAGCGAGTTACGTGGATTACTTATGGGGTTGATTGCGATTGGTCTATCAATTAAAAGGTGGATGTTTATGCAACAGAGATATCGGTAAGATCGGCTGTCACGTGGATTCGAAATGGTAAAAGCAGACTAGTGGTATTCGCAAGAGCGTTAAAGCAAAGAAGGACGGAAGTAGAGAATCGTGCGACAAGACAAAATAAGGAGGGAATCGTATTGTTTCAGCGTTACGAAATAGCTAAGGACCAGAGGCAAGTGTTTATACCCTTGCTTATTAATTAAGGGATATTATCTTGAATTATTAGTATGCATGTTGAATGCTTATTACTGAATTTTCAAATGTTGATTTCTTTGCATTGAATTGCAAGTATGTTATTTAATCTCGTAAATTGACGAGTACTCTTTTATACCTTTTGAGTTTAGATTCATATTTTCATATTGATTGGAAAGATATACTTATTATATTGAAAAGTTTGAAGAGATAATTATGGGCCGTATACTAAGGCTTTCTTTTAAAAGACATGATTTTAAAATATTAGGTTGGAATATTACCAACCCTAGATGAGCGGGAACTTGTGAACCCTATGAGGGAAAACTTATTCTGAAATTCTGAAGTGGTGTTGCTTGCCCTTCAAGTATTCCATTTTTCACCTTGCACCTATGCAAACCTTGTTATCCTTTCTTGTTAATGCGATCATCTGATCCATTCCCTGATTCGAATTCATATATGTTGTGCATGATTTAGTTTACTTCCTTCAAGTACAAGGCTTATCTATTATAAGTACATGTTCGAAGGACTTGAACTATTTCTGTCAGAAGTTGATAAACCCTTGTTTTCTTCATTTATAAACTTCACCTTGAATTCTTCTTAAACTTGAACTTGACTCTCTTGTCATTTACCAGATTGGTAAACCTTAATTAATTCTTCCATAATGTGATGATTTGAACTATTGAGGCCATCTAGAGCCTGTTCTTTGAACCCTACTCTATATTGACTTGTTACTCTTTTCTGTTGATATCATATTGTCTGTTTCATATCAGATTCAATCTTGTTAAGCATGTTATTGTTTATTCTTTGAACCCTACTCTATATTGACTTGTTACACTTTCTGTTGATATCATATTGTCTGTTTCATATCAGACCTAACCTTGTTGAGCATGTCATTGTTTATTCTTCATTATATCCCAGTTGTTACATCGAACTCGTCGATGCTTATTATATTGTCACTTTTCATGTGCACCTCCCCATATTGTGTCGATCTCGTCGATACTAGATTATATTGTTATTCCTTAATGGATTCTTCATAATTGAACTGTTTCCTGGAACGTGAGTTTTCCAGCAATTGTTGTATTAGGTTGTCGATTCTTCCGACACCTGATTGTCGAAGTAAGGTTGTCAATTGTTCTGACACCTGACGTATATAATATAGGATTGGAATGTTTTTTTTTAAATGGACCAATTATTGGTCGGGCCATTTATGGTCGATGTAATTTAGGCCCAGATTGGCCTTGGATCCGTAGAGGACTATGCATGAGCTAGTCCGGGGTTGTTGCGTGGCTGGCCAGCAGCACAACCTTTGATTTGATAAATGTTAAAAATCCAATTCTAATATTAGTTCTTATTTCTGGGATGAGTTACATCCATATGTTTTGTACTTGTGAGTTATGACCTGATATTCAGGTTTATTCGTTGCGTAAAATTGTTGGTTGTTGATTAATAAATGGTGTTTTCAATCTTGCTGAAATCACTTACTCTTAATTCATTTGGATTCCAAATAGTCGAAATCCACTTCCTTGATTCCATTGGCAGTCGTGAGATATCTACCTTGATGAGTTTTATTCATACCGCATATCCAGTCGGTACCATGTTGAAGTCTTGAAGTGCGTTCTTTATTCCTTGACCGAGCGTGTTGGCTCATTCTTACTCCTTGATTATTCTAACCTTCCAGAGTTGTTGGTTTCAGAAAATGTTGTGAATAGATCTGTTATCTTAAAAATTAGTATTTTTGTACAAGCTATGGTCTTGAAGACGTATGAGTTATATTTATTTCATATTTTCTACATACTATTGTAGGTATTGTTGATTCGGTCATCGTAACGACCAATATAAATCTTTTGTGTTTTAAAACTATTCGGTTGCGAGAAACTGAATGAGAAATTGTGGTAAATTACCAAACTTAATTTGAAAATTTTAGAGATTTTAATTGTTCAAAAACAAAAGTTGTTTATTTGAAAATCCAAAGTTTATTTTGGAAACCTTTCGTATTATATTTAATAATGCGCCTGCTGAGCAATTCATTCGCTCATACTTGTTTTATTTATATATATTTTAGCCTGCCAGAAAGAAGGTGTATTGGCGAGAGTTGTCCGCGTAGCTGATCAGAGATGGGGAAAGATATTAGCGTAAAGACGTTTTGATCCAGAGCATTGGAGCTAGTGGGAGGTTTTGTATATAGATGTTTTCTATTGAATAATATATTGTATAAGATTAGTTGCCTGGTATACTTCTTATCGAAGTTATACTAATGCATTAGAATTTTTGTAAAGAGAATGGTTGTAAAGAAGAAAGATTGTTTGTAATGAAATTTTGGATTCTTGTTTCTAGCACTATAACCTTTAAAGATTCTTGGTAGAGTTGGGGTCACAGATATTATTATTGTGTTGATTTTATATTGAACAGGTTGTTTGGATTAAGAGTGCAGTGTGACGACCAAATCCTTTGACCCCGGATTTGGGGGCGTTACAGTTGGTATCAGAGCAAGGGTTATAGTAAAACTAGAAACGAGAGTGTGTGGGAGTGTATATAGTTATATAAGGAACGTCAGAGCTCATTTAGAGTTCGTATTGGACTATTGGATATAGTACCGCTGAGTGAGTTGAGATGGAGGTATTTGATTGAGATAGTTGTGCTGAAATGGATAGAACTTCTTGCGTTTGTAGACTTCTATGGCGGAATCTTCGAGGACTATTACGAGTCGACGACGACGTACGATATTGATAACCTTGCGACGTGGAAAAGAAGGGCTGAAATCGAATAACGTGGAAAAGAAGGGCTGAAATCGAATAATGTGGAGAAGAAGGGCTGAAATCGAATAACGAGCTATCGAAGGAGTCGACGGAGGAGTCATATGTGAAGACCTTGGTAATACCTTCCCATCCTAATGAAATATTTGACATTGCTTTAAGCGAAACTTGTGTTGGTGAATATATTCCACCTGTTGATCTTGTATTTGATACTCTTGATCAATCATGTTTTAAATTGCGCCAAAGATTGTTGTTATGCCTATTTCAAATTTTGAGGCTTATGTTATTTAAATTCCAACTCCTTCATTCTTCCGGAGTGGATAACTCTAATTGTGATGTAACACTATTTGTTGATACTTCCTTTCTGGTTGTTCTTCTTTTCTGAAATAACACCTTTGGAATCTATTCAATTTCAATCCAAGGTGTGTATTTGAGATTTCTTATCGAAAGGCCCTGGTTGTCATTCCGACTCTAAATTTCTTTTATATTTCTCTACTCCAACTGAGGTAAACAACCCTATTTATAGGGGACACAAGGACTATCTGTCTATGTGATAGAAGTCTGACGGGACGCCGTCACTTGTGTGTTGTGAAATACAAGAAGGCTAATTACCTTTAGTATTGTCTTAATAGAGACACACAACATTGAGTTCATGTGATCAAATTGGTCTCTCAGTAATTCTTTCACTTCCAATAATGTTTGCTTTGGAATATGCAGATTTGGTAACCCCAATTGTGGGACATTTGCTACGTTATAGAATTTTTCACTTCAAAATATCATGGATTTTTGTTATACCAAATAATCTGGGAGGTATGCCATTAGGGTGAACTGAAATTTACCCTACCATAATGAACGAAGAATTTGCGATTGAATTATCACGAGCGAAAGCGGATTACGATGCGATTAGAATACTAGTAACATATAACGGAGCCAGTTGTTCTCTTTCTATCGATTAACGTTACGATATGGAAAGGTGAAGTTAGATAATTCAAGAGTTGATTGGAAATTGGGGAAAAATGTGTAATTGTGCTGATGATATCCCATGTTGTGGAAGATGAACATAATAGATTTCTGTCTCAATGAGAAGAACTTTTAAAAATTTGATGATAGGCTAATAATGGAGAATGAGTTGATCTTTGAGTATTTCAGGATTGTATGATATGGTTGCAAGTCTTTTGCTCACGATAGTTAAGGTAGATCTTACCAGTCAATGTGGATGTATAGAATGAGAATCAAGATAATGTCGAGTTGATCAAGCTGTTTGGGAAATGAGATGGAACCATGGAAAAGGTGTCCTGAGTGTTACTGTGAATGTATCTTCTGAATTATTTAGGAATCAGATGGAGAGAAATTAAGTTCTTAGGACTAAGTAGAACAATTTTAAAGATATGGGACTAAGTCACCAAGTTGATAAGGAATATTCTCACAATTGTAGATAGGGAAAGAAGACGAAGAGGTGTTAATAAGGAATTAAAGACAATGGATAAGGTAATGAAGGGTTGTTTTCAGCTGAAGAGTTAATTGGCATAAAAGGTATGTGATCGTTGAAAGTAGTTGTTAGATATATTGGAGGTAGATAAAGTTGACCCAAGAATATGGATGGCTGATAGTATGAGTAGAAAGAGAGAGAATTGAGATGTAAATATCTTCGGTACAAGGATTAGAAAGGATAGAGCTTTAAGGTTATGATAACAAGAGATTAATATGAAGAAATGACAGAAATAAGGATTCAACCAGGATTGATTAAAGAGAAAGGACTACATAAAGGAAAGAGTTATGGAAAGAGAAATGGAATTCAATTACAGGAAGGAGCGAGAGAGTATAATGGATAAGAAGGAAATGTAAGGATATATAAGAGGTTTGAAAGGATATTAATGTTAGTGAGTGTCTAAGTACTTGAGGTGTTGGAAAATGAAGACAGGATAACAGAGATGTAGTGGACAATTACGACTAAAGAGATTCCTGATTGGAAGTGGAGACATGTTAAGATAAACTGTGTAGTAGAGTTGTTAAGGCCTAGAGCTTATCAAGATGTTATTTGAGTTATTATTGACCGATTAACGAGAGATATTTATTAGATGAATTGGTTCATCTCTAGCTATTTGAATGAGGTAATAGTACGGCATGGAATGACGGGTTCAAATGTATGTGACAGAGATCCGCGACTTAATTAAAGAATTCAGACAGACTATGGTTGTGTACTAAATTTTGAAGGTAATTGGAAGGATCATTTACCATGATTAGGTTTCCTTACGACAACAGTTACTATGTCAATTTTTAACTGCTACCTTACGTCGGTTTACTGCGTGTTGGAAAAGTTGCGTATAAGTTTGCGTACCACTCCATGAGTGGTGTATTCATAGTGTATTTCATAAAATATGAACCTATAGGGATTTAGTTAAATTGTTCTATGTTGAGTAACCAATTGAGATATTGAGTCAGTATGAGAGAGTGGTAAGTAATAGAGGAGTCAAATTAGTATGAGTATGAGGAGAAATCCTAAGGTTGAAGAGTCAACCTAGGAATTTGAGAATGAGATGTTGGAAAATATCCACCTGTGTTTGCGTAAGCTGATTCTGAGGACAGAATCCTGTTAAGGGGGAAAGGATGTAAGATCCGGGAAAATTACGTGTTATTATATGATGTGAAATGAAATTTTAATTTCATATTAAGAGTTATTAAATGATTTATCTGTTTAAACGTGCTAAGTTATTCGTTAAATGATTGAATATGTGATATTGTGGTGCTATGTGAAATGTGTGGGGAATTTGAAATTATTTTGAAAAGGGTGTCATACTATTTTATTTTATTTTAATTATCGAAAAGAAAATTTGGATCGTTCCCAAATTATTCGGGAGATTGGTATATCGTTCGTACCAATATTTCATTCGTTAAAGTAGGAAGTATTCGAAAATATTCGCAATAAAGGTATTTTGGTTCGTATATTTTGAATTAAACGATACTTGTAGTTATCCGTACTTTATGGATGCTTATCGTCTCGTGAAACGTGTATTCTGCTTTATTAAAGATTTAAAGCGTGTATTTTGTTAAATTGTATTTAAAGCGATCTATCGGATCAGTATCGATCCAAAAATGTCGTTTGGGGTATTATTTTCCGTTTAATATAAAAAGGCAAATCGTACTTTGTTTTGCGTATAATAAAGCTTAATTACAGTTAAAAATCTAAAAACCCCTGAAACGTGTTCTTCGTGTTCTTGAGAATCAAACTCAATTTTGAAGGCGTTATCGGAATCCGATTTCGATGCTCTTGTAACCAAATCGAATCTCTCATCATCCTCTATCTGAATCCACCATAAAAATTCATGTGGGTATGATTTCTAAGTTTTTCCGATTTTTAATTTAATTATTTATTTCGAATTTTTGATTTAATTTGGGGGTTTCTTTATTATTGATTGTTCTTGATGATTGATGGCTTGAATATGTTTGTTGTGTGATTTAGAACATGTTGGTAATTTTTAATTTGATTTTTGAGTTAGAAATCGAGCTAAACGGAAGTTTTATAGCTCGCCGGTTTTCTTTAAGTTTTGGCCGGACTTTTAATCCATTGATGGGTTCTTGATTGTGTTCTAGCGATTAGATAGATCGTGAGACGAGGAATTGATGGGTGTTAATGGTTTTGAATTTGGTGTCTGTTTTGAGTTGGCCGGAAAACGAAACTCGTCGTCGACGGCGAGAATTTCCAGTCAGTTTCGTGCACGTTTTGAGCAGTTTTTGGTTGAGTTTTGTTAAGAATTAGAAAGCAGAAAGATTGGTGTAGCTAACGGCAGGTTTGGGTGAAGATTCGGGCTTGGTTGAACGTTTCCCGGTGGCCGGACGTCGGCCGGAAACTGGGAAACCCAGTTTCCGGTGACGTGTTCTTGGCGACCCGGAAACTGTTCTTCATGACCCGTTTCGTAACCCTAACCCGACCCGGTTTGATCTTAGAAACCCTAATCTATTTTCAGAAAAGTGTTTCTGGGTTTTTATATTTAAAAATAATTCAAAAATAGTTTTATAATTCTAAAAATCATATCTTTGATTTAAAAATACATTTTATTATTCCGAAAATTTTATAAATTCATAAATATTTATTTAAATTCGAAAATTGATTAAATTTAATTATTTTAATTATTTTTGATTAATAATTAATTTATTTAATTAATTGATTAATTCTTTTAATCAGTTAATTCTTAATAATTAATTATTAATTAGATTTAATTAATTAAAATTAAGTTTAATTATTTTCTAGCTTGGTTCATTTATTTAAAAATAGTTTGAGCATTTAAAGAGTGTCAATTAATTTTATTAATTGATTTAATTGCATTTAAAATACTTATATTGGATTTAAAAATCCGATTTTTGATTTAAAAATTGTTTGTGGCTTATTTAAATTCAAATAAGCTTTGTGTGATGTTTTAAAAATAGTTATAAGTGCTATATGATTTGTATGAGTTGTGTAATGTGTTTTATAGTCCGTATATGCCCGTACTAGGGCTAGTATATGAGTTTTAAATATTATAAATTAGACCGGGCGTCCGATACGTAACCGGTTACTTGTTTAAATGTGTTATGTGAATGATGTGAATTATCTGTTGTTGAGTCATGCATGCGAATAAATTGTGTGGAGACTTGTTTGAGTAATTGGTTGTGTCTAATGTTATCACGAGGGGTTGATGGGATAGAAATTTGTCGGTTATGTTAGAAAGTGAGATTTGCGAGGCCGTTGACTTGGATGTTGACTTTTTATAGTATGGGGATTGTCGTCAAGCGAGTTACGTGGATTACTTATGGGGTTGATTGCGATTGGTCTATCAATTAAAAGGTGGATGTTTATGCAACAGAGATATCGGTAAGATCGGCTGTCACGTGGATTCGAAATGGTAAAAGCAGACTAGTGGTATTCGCAAGAGCGTTAAAGCAAAGAAGGACGGAAGTAGAGAATCGTGCGACAAGACAAAATAAGGAGGGAATCGTATTGTTTCAGCGTTACGAAATAGCTAAGGACCAGAGGCAAGTGTTTATACCCTTGCTTATTAATTAAGGGATATTATCTTGAATTATTAGTATGCATGTTGAATGCTTATTACTGAATTTTCAAATGTTGATTTCTTTGCATTGAATTGCAAGTATGTTATTTAATCTCGTAAATTGACGAGTACTCTTTTATACCTTTTGAGTTTAGATTCATATTTTCATATTGATTGGAAAGATATACTTATTATATTGAAAAGTTTGAAGAGATAATTATGGGCCGTATACTAAGGCTTTCTTTTAAAAGACATGATTTTAAAATATTAGGTTGGAATATTACCAACCCTAGATGAGCGGGAACTTGTGAACCCTATGAGGGAAAACTTATTCTGAAATTCTGAAGTGGTGTTGCTTGCCCTTCAAGTATTCCATTTTTCACCTTGCACCTATGCAAACCTTGTTATCCTTTCTTGTTAATGCGATCATCTGATCCATTCCCTGATTCGAATTCATATATGTTGTGCATGATTTAGTTTACTTCCTTCAAGTACAAGGCTTATCTATTATAAGTACATGTTCGAAGGACTTGAACTATTTCTGTCAGAAGTTGATAAACCCTTGTTTTCTTCATTTATAAACTTCACCTTGAATTCTTCTTAAACTTGAACTTGACTCTCTTGTCATTTACCAGATTGGTAAACCTTAATTAATTCTTCCATAATGTGATGATTTGAACTATTGAGGCCATCTAGAGCCTGTTCTTTGAACCCTACTCTATATTGACTTGTTACTCTTTTCTGTTGATATCATATTGTCTGTTTCATATCAGATTCAATCTTGTTAAGCATGTTATTGTTTATTCTTTGAACCCTACTCTATATTGACTTGTTACACTTTCTGTTGATATCATATTGTCTGTTTCATATCAGACCTAACCTTGTTGAGCATGTCATTGTTTATTCTTCATTATATCCCAGTTGTTACATCGAACTCGTCGATGCTTATTATATTGTCACTTTTCATGTGCACCTCCCCATATTGTGTCGAACTCGTCGATACTAGATTATATTGTTATTCCTTAATGGATTCTTCATAATTGAACTGTTTCCTGGAACGTGAGTTTTCCAGCAATTGTTGTATTAGGTTGTCGATTCTTCCGACACCTGATTGTCGAAGTAAGGTTGTCAATTGTTCTGACACCTGACGTATATAATATAGGATTGGAATGTTTTTTTTTAAATGGACCAATTATTGGTCGGGCCATTTATGGTCGATGTAATTTAGGCCCAGATTGGCCTTGGATCCGTAGAGGACTATGCATGAGCTAGTCCGGGGTTGTTGCGTGGCTGGCCAGCAGCACAACCTTTGATTTGATAAATGTTAAAAATCCAATTCTAATATTAGTTCTTATTTCTGGGATGAGTTACATCCATATGTTTTGTACTTGTGAGTTATGACCTGATATTCAGGTTTATTCGTTGCGTAAAATTGTTGGTTGTTGATTAATAAATGGTGTTTTCAATCTTGCTGAAATCACTTACTCTTAATTCATTTGGATTCCAAATAGTCGAAATCCACTTCCTTGATTCCATTGGCAGTCGTGAGATATCTACCTTGATGAGTTTTATTCATACCGCATATCCAGTCGGTACCATGTTGAAGTCTTGAAGTGCGTTCTTTATTCCTTGACCGAGCGTGTTGGCTCATTCTTACTCCTTGATTATTCTAACCTTCCAGAGTTGTTGGTTTCAGAAAATGTTGTGAATAGATCTGTTATCTTAAAAATTAGTATTTTTGTACAAGCTATGGTCTTGAAGACGTATGAGTTATATTTATTTCATATTTTCTACATACTATTGTAGGTATTGTTGATTCGGTCATCGTAACGACCAATATAAATCTTTTGTGTTTTAAAACTATTCGGTTGCGAGAAACTGAATGAGAAATTGTGGTAAATTACCAAACTTAATTTGAAAATTTTAGAGATTTTAATTGTTCAAAAACAAAAGTTGTTTATTTGAAAATCCAAAGTTTATTTTGGAAACCTTTCGTATTATATTTAATAATGCGCCTGCTGAGCAATTCATTCGCTCATACTTGTTTTATTTATATATATTTTAGCCTGCCAGAAAGAAGGTGTATTGGCGAGAGTTGTCCGCGTAGCTGATCAGAGATGGGGAAAGATATTAGCGTAAAGACGTTTTGATCCAGAGCATTGGAGCTAGTGGGAGGTTTTGTATATAGATGTTTTCTATTGAATAATATATTGTATAAGATTAGTTGCCTGGTATACTTCTTATCGAAGTTATACTAATGCATTAGAATTTTTGTAAAGAGAATGGTTGTAAAGAAGAAAGATTGTTTGTAATGAAATTTTGGATTCTTGTTTCTAGCACTATAACCTTTAAAGATTCTTGGTAGAGTTGGGGTCACAGATATTATTATTGTGTTGATTTTATATTGAACAGGTTGTTTGGATTAAGAGTGCAGTGTGACGACCAAATCCTTTGACCCCGGATTTGGGGGCGTTACACCTAGAGCCTGGTATGACACACTCTCACAGTTTCTTCTTGAGAATCATTTCACTAGAGGTACTGTAGATAAAACTCTTTTTCACAGGATTGTGAATGGCTCTACTATACTTGTTCAAATTTATGTTGATGACATAATCTTTGGGTCTACAGATGTGAAACTTTGTCAAAAGTTTGCCAAGCTTATGCAAAGTAAATATGAAATGAGCATGATGGGAGAATTAACTTACTTTCTTGGTCTTCAAGTGAAGCAAGTTAATGAAGGCATTTTCATTAGTCAAACAAAATATATTCATGATTTATTAAAGAAATTTAACTTAATGGAATGCTCTCCTGCCAAAACTCCCATGCCCACTGCCACCAAACTTGAATTGAATACTAAGGAAAAATCTGTGGACATTTCAAGTTACAGAGGCATGGTAGGCTCACTTTTGTATTTAACAGCTAGTAGACCTGATATTATGTTTGCTACATGTCTATGTGCTAGATTTCAGGCTGATCCTAGAGAATCCCATTTAGTTGCTATTAAAAGGATTTTCAGATATCTCAAGGGAACACCAAACCTTGGCATTTGGTATCCTAGAGAATCTGGTTTTGAACTAATTGGTTATTCAGATGTAGATTATGCAGGATGTAAAATTGACAGGAAAAGCACAACAGGCACCTGTCAATTCTTAGGAAACAAGCTTGTGTCATGGTTCAGCAAGAAACAAAACTCAGTTTCCACCTCCACAGCTGAGGCTGAGTATATTGCAGCTGGAAGTTGTTGTGCACAGATTTTATGGATGAAAAATCAATTACTTGATTATGGATTAAGAGTTGAGAAAATTCCTATTTTCTGTGACAACACTAGTGCCATTGCCATTACTGAGAATCCAGTGCAGCATTCAAGAACCAAGCACATTGACATCAAGTACCATTTCATTAGAGAACATGTTATGAATGGTACTGTGGAGTTACATTTTGTTCCAAGTGAACAACAACTTGCAGACATCTTTACCAAGCCACTTGATGAATCGACATTCTCAAGATTAGTAAGTGAGCTAGGTATGCTAAATTTCTCTTAATTATTTTTGAGATATTTGCAAGTCATAATGCAGCCAGAAATTTGCTATGATTTTCTGTGATTTAACTTTCTCAGGAAAAAGTAAAATTTTGTCTAAGTCAAAATAACTATGCCAACGAAACAAACCATTTCGTTGACAATCTTAGCATTTTTCTGGGTGTTTCGTTGATAGCTCTTTTTATGTCAACGAAACACAGCTGTATCAACGAAACAGACGGGACTTTAAACGCCCAATTCTGATTCGTTGATTTAGCGCTTTTAATCTGAACCGTTGAAAACTGACACGTCTTTTACCACGATCTATGCATACATCCCTGTAAGTATAAATCATGGTAATACTTTAAGAGTAACTGTTATATTTTTAAGCCAATCCAGTAATTTACTTTTATTATTGGACTCATTTTCTGAGAATTTTTGGGGGAGTATTTAAGAAATTCTATTTTCTTTAATTTTTTTTTACCTGCTCTCAAAAATTCCAAAGGCTTTTCTCTCTCTTTCTCTCTCTAACAAGCAACTCAGTTCGAAGCTTTATCTCACTCAACAATGGCACCCATAGTCAAGCTTATGTCTGCTGGAGGGTTCATCTATGAGAAGAACAACTCCATCCCTTTTGTTGCAAAGGAAAACCCGAACAGACTCTTCTTCAAAATGATGGATTTCATGAAGAATTGCAAGTTGAGCTATGCAATGTTCAACTCTACACCAATCTATAATGAAATAATTGAGGAAATTTGGACCTCATGTGAATATAGTGGAACAAATTGCACTCTACAATTCACTCTCCAAGGTAATGAGTACATAGTTAATTCTGATGTTTTGCAAGCATGTTTACATATTCCTGATAATAACTGTGATGCTTTGCCTACTAACACTGAAATAACTACCATGCTAAATTCTATAAACTACTCTTTGCCTACTGATAATCTGGGTAGAATAATTAGGAGAGGTTTGGTTAGGGAATACAGTTATTTAGCTGATGCATTCATTAAGGTCTTTTCTGGAAAGATTAGTAATTTTGATAGATATTACAACTTTAGCACCCAACTTATTTATGAAATTGGTGCTAAGTTGGGTGATAAGGCAAATAGGAAGAAAAATATCTATTATGCAAGGTTTCTGATGATGCTGGCTAATCATGTTAGTCCAGCACCATTAGTTATCTCTAACCCTAATGCCAGGTTTGAGTGCTTTGTACAAGAAAAGAGAGTATTGACAGACATACTGAGGCTGAACTACAATGGTGATGTTCCAGTGGTGTATCTGCCAATCATTGAGGTAACTACTACTATCCCTGTTAGTATAGCTGTTACTTCTATTGTCTCCTCCAACCTTGTTGCTATGGAGTCTGTAGCTGTGACCCAACAGGCTCCTGCCCCAGCAACTAAATCAAAATCAAAGAAATCCTCCAAGCCAACCTCAGGTGCTTCTCAAAAGGCACCTGTTGTAAAAACTACCACACAACCTAAGGGGAGTGAGTCTGGAGTTGTGAGAGGTGAGGGAAGGGGTGAAAATCAAAGAAACCCCAAGAATAAGGAAGGTGAGGTAAGTGTTTCCCAGCCTAGCCCCATTGTGTCTTCCCAACAAGGCACAATGAGTAAAATGGATTTAAACACAAGTCTAATTGCATCCTCCCAAAAGGATGTGATTATTGAAACAAGCTCTCCACCTAGAGCACAGTCCAAAAGGGTAAGGGACACTTCAAGCCCACAGTCTACATTTTCCCAATACCAAAGGAGAGTGAAGCAAAAGACCAAGGGTTCACAGGGTGCACACACACTGGAAGCAACACTTCCAGTTTCTCAAATTCAGTTTGATGTAACCCCTATTATTACTCTGGGGTTACAGTCCCACTCTCTAAACATTAATCTTGATTTATCTCCATCCAATTCACCAACTCAATCTTTAGATGTGGACATGATCCATACATCTTTTCCTGATTCTCCAACTCTTATCTTGGAGAAGCCCCACTCTGAAGCTGATGGTCATCACTTATTAAGTGATTTGTTGGGCCATCAACCAAGTTTTTCTGAAACTGCAAGAGAATCTGTGGACCCCAATCTCAAATCAATCACCACAGATTCTACTGTAATTTCACTTTCTCAGAATGCTTTATTGACTTCATCAACGAAACAGCCTCTTTCGTTGACAAGTGTTTCTCCATCAACGGTACCTATACCGTTGACAGTTCAAACTACCATTCCGTTGATAGGTCATTCTACACCCCTTATTGAAAATCTAGTTGTTTCCACAACTAGTGTAGATGACCTGGTGGTAGTTGAGACACTTTTAGGTTTGAAAGGGAGTGAAATTGAGAGGCTGGCTTGCAGCCAGGCAAAAGGAGAGAATGAGAGTGAGAGGCTGGCTATTTCTTCCAGCCAGGCAAAAGGAGAGTTTGAGAGTACCACCTTAGTAGGTGAAGGTGAGGGTGTGAGAGGTGTGAGCCATGGGGAGCCCATGATGCAAGAAAAGAGTGGAGAGAGAGAAGGGACTACAGGAGCAATAAGGGTGGAAGCAGTCATTGCTAATGAGTTAATGGAGGTCAGTGAGGGAGAAAGGGAACTTACTTTCCAAGAGCATTATCAACAAACTCTGGATAGTATTTCCCTGGATCCTGAGACCTTTACTCATCCTGTGCCAGCCTATCAAGTTATGGCTCAACAGGGCAATGTGGAGGCAGAAAGGTCACTCAACTTAATTCATACTACTGCATCAATGCACAGAGCAAAGGATGCCTTGACCAATCTACCTCCAGGAGCTGCAGCAAGTGGAGACTTTGAGTTTTCTGATGATGAGGACAGCTATGGTGATAATCTACAGGTGGCCACCACTTCACAGACTGGGACTTCTGTGGTGCCTCCTACACCAGGCTGGCTTTCTCAGGGTATGCATGGAAGAGTCACTCTAGATGCTGCTATCTCAAGGCAGTACAATGAGGCCTATCTAGCTCATGAGTCTGCAAATGCAAGGGACAAGAAATTCTACAAGGCCATCATGGATTCTCTGGAAATTCAAAGGCTACAAATGATGCAGACAAGGATTGAGGCTACAGAAATCAAGGACTCCATTAGCAATCTCAGGGATGCTAACTACAGGATGATCGATGAAAAGCTCCCTCTTCTCACTGTGTCCAAGATGACCAGGTTTTTCTCTAAGGAACCTGAGGTGGCTACATCCTTGAAAACTCTCTCTACAAGAGTGGACAAGGTGGAAGCTACACTTTCTCAAATGCAGAAGGAACAGGAGAAGCAAACTCAGCTACTCACTCAGCTAGTGGCAGCTCAAGGACTCCCAGTCATCTCTCTTGATGCTAACAAAAAGGGGGAGAAATCTAAGGAGCTAAACATTCAAATCACAAAGGTGTTGGTCCCAGCCATTTCACTGCCATAGGAGCCACTAGAAATGGGGGAGTTTGGAAAGAAGAATAAGGATAGTATTGACCTGATCCAGGAAGCTTCTATGAGGATGACTTAAATCAGGTTTCCCATATTTTTGATAGTTGAGCGAACATTTAAATATTTCTTAAAAGACAGATTCAAATGGAAAACAGTGTTTTGGGAACCTCTTTTTGATTTGAAAATAATTAATAATATTTATTAAATAAGTAAACCTTAAACGAATTTCGAAAATAATATTCGTTAAGCAAATAATAAATAAATGAATATTCAAAAGTAATATTCATTAATTAAATAATCCTGAAATGAATATTCGAAAATAATATTTCTTAAATAAATAATCCTCAAATGAATATTCAAAATAATATTCATTAAATAAATAATCCTCAAATGAATGTTCAAAATAATATTTCTTAAACAAATAATCCTCAAATGAATATTCAAAATAATATTCATTAAATAAATAATCCTCAAATGAATGTTCAAAATAATATTTCTTAAATAAATAATCCTCAAATGAATATTTAAAATAATACTCATTAAATAAATAATCCTCAATAACAGTTACCCGATATCTCTATCGGAAAAATAATTTCGAACATATACCGAAAACATAATTACTTCTGGTTTAAAGAAAATCACACGCCCTTATCCTAGGGCATTTATAAAAATCTGGCTTATAGCTGGTATCCCATATCTAGCTTATAAGCCCCAATATCAAGTCGTAACCTCAAGTACATCAGTTCGAAAACAAGTACGCAACTTATATATCACATTTGCATATCATATATGAAACAGTTATTATCACAACAACAGTAGTATAGGTTTAGAAAACTTGCCTGGTGGTGAGGTAGGGGTAGTGTGCCTCGAGTCAATCCGACGATCTATACATAGTCAAAGTATCCAAGATTAATCACTTAACACTTTTAAGACACTAAGTATGTACTTTACTTAAGATAAAACAAGTTTTCAAGTTGACTCCTTAAGACTCTTCTTGCGTATGCTTGGTTCGAACATTTTTATAAAATAGAGATTAAATCCTTTTAACACGAAATCTTTTCGAAGGTCCTCCTAAACGTACCTGGCATGTTAACACAAAGTTTAACATTCTAATTAGTCACTTAAAGGGTCTGATCAATGCCTCAAAGTTGGCTAAGTGGTATAGTTCGGTCTCGCGATACATCCTTTACTAAAACACTCGTTTCTCCTAAACCGTAAATCGGATTCACATGATCTTCGCACCAAAACGAACCTTGAAACAAGACCTACACAATAATAGGCAGTGGTGACCTTGGACAGAAGTCATTCTGTTCTAATATCACTAAACAAAACAGAGTTAAGGAAAATCGGGTATTATAACGGCTATGTTTTAACGATTCCAAAGTTCAATCATAAACTTTACAAAATCAACCAAACCAAATCACCAAGTCAAATCCTCAACATCATTACTAATCCATAATCATCATCAATCAGTCAAAACCAACATCTACTTGCTCATCACCAAATCAACATCAAACTTTCATCAAACATTCGTCAAAATCACTCAATCATCCTTATAATCATACTAACTAAACTATACTTAAAACTAACCATATAAATCAATTTATAACTAAGGGTTTCAAGAGTTTATACCTTCCTTGATGCTTGATGAACACTAACAATAGTCTATAATCCTTCCTTGAGCCTTGTACAAACCTTAACAAGCTTAATCCTTAAGAACAAAATCAAGAACACAAGATATTACTATTCATTTCACTATTCACCCTCATCTTTAATCAAGGATTTGAAGGTGTTAACCTTAATGGATGATGTTAAGATTAAGAGAATACATTAGTTTAGAAATATGGAAGCTTTTGAATCCAAGAACAAGATTTATGGATGCTTGGAAGTTGATCTTTGAAAATCAAACTCTTGGTTTACTATTTGGGCCGAATGGTTCTTTGTTCTAAATGGGGAGAGTTTCTTTGCTTTTTGATCTTGGTTACTTGATAATTATCTTGATATTTTGTTAGCCAAAATGGTGAGTCATCAAATTTTGGCTTGTCACAGGGACACATGTCGCACATGCAGGAGTTTGGATAAAGTAGCTTTACTGGTTTGTTTCTTTCACATGGATGATCCAAATGTTGCATTCCTTGACTTAATCTTGTTACATGTTACTTCCATGTCTATATTTAATCTCGTAAGTGTTCCGTTGTTCCGTCTTCGTTTAATCGCGTAGAATGTTCGCAGGGTTTCTTAAGTGTTCTATCGAAGTAGTTTACCGTAATCGTTCTTGATATCTCTAGTTCGTTTACTAAATCCATATCCAAGGAATTTATAATTTAAATCCTTCAATACTTTCAAATAATGATTAATCCGTCCGTTATTGGTGAAATTTCGGAGAAAACAGAAATGCTATTTTTCCGATTCTGACAGCTTTTGCATTCCTTCATTTACATCGCAGATCACTAATACGACTTCGAAAGTTTATTATATCGTCCCGTATATAGTGTGGTCTGAAAAACTTTTTAAAAGAAAAAAAGTTACTATTCATCAGTGGTTTTTAACAAAAGTTACTATTCATCAACAATTCTTAAATAAGTACAAAATTTGGGGATATTACACTAAAATTCTTAAGCAACTCCTGTTCAACATAAACAGCATCATCTCTTTCCTTTTGAACTTGTTGCATGTTAACAAGTTCTTCTTCAAGAAATTTATTTCTTTCTCTAAGCTTTAGATTCTCAGATTTAATTCTTTCATTTTCTAAAGTCTGATCTCTATAACTAACATGTATGCTTTTAAGATAAATTCTCAATTCAGATATATTATCAGTATCATAAGCATAAGTTGTTAAGGGTGCCTTATTTTCAGATGATTCAGATTCATCTTTGACAGTTGCCATGAGAGCATAGTTTACATCCTCATCTAAATTTGAAGTGTCTGCCCAGTCTCTTCCTTTAGTGATGAGTGCTTTTTCAGATTTTCCTTTCTTGCACTCTGGAGCATAATGACCCATCTCTTTACACTTGTAGCACTGGATCTCAGACTTGTCTTTCTTCCCAGATTTGGTATCCCTTCCTTCAGACTTTCTGAAACTCTTTCTTTCAGAGTTTGAATCCCTCCTAGAGAATCTCTTTCCTCTCTTGAAGTTCTTGAAACCCATCTTCTTGAAAGTCTTCACCATCAAATCAGCCATTTGCATCATCTGTTCTTCATTATCCTCGGATTCAGATGATTCAACAGTGTTTGAGTCATCATCAGAGTTTGATTCACTTTCAGAGTTTATGACCAAAGCCTTTCCCTTAGCTTTCTTCTTTGATGTCTCTTTCTTTAGAAGTTTTTCTTCAACTTTGAGAGCAACATATTTTGTCTTCTTACTAGATCTTCTGTTTCTTTGTTCTATCTCAAGTTCATGAGTTTTAAGCAACCCATAGATTTCATCAAGATCTGTTTCTGCAAGATCATAATTATCTCTTATTGTTGTCGCCTTTAAATCCCATCTTTCAGGTAGAGATAGAAGAAACTTGAGATTTGACTCCTCAAGATCATATTCTTTATCAACCAGAGATAAATCATTCAACAGTTTACAGAATCTGTCATATGTCTCAGTCAAAGTTTCATCAGGTCTCGAGTCAAAGTGTTCATATTCCTGTGTTAGAATAGTCTTCCTGTTCTTCTTTATAGCACTTGTTCCTTGACATCTGACTTCTAAAGCATCCCATATTTCTTTGGCAGTTTTACAACCAATAACTCTGTTAGACATGACATTATCTAAGGCACTATGAAGAAGATGTCTAACTTTTGCATCCTTTGCAATTGATGAGATGTCTTCAGGAGTCATATCTTTCTTTTCTTTTGGAACGGTCTTTTGTTCTTGACCAGCAACAACAGGAGACAGTTTAGTTGGCATATGAGGACCATCATTGATTCTATCAAGGTATTCTGGATCTGTGGCTTCCAGAAACATGGTCATCTTTACCTTCCATATTGAATATTCCGCTGGTCTGAGAATTGGAACCCTAATCGTCTCGTATCGACTCACAGAAGTTGGTTGAACCTGCTTGGATATTTTCATCCATGATTATACTTTTGTTTGGATCAATAAACTGTATATATTAAACAGTCTTGGCTCTGATACCAATTATTAGGCCGAATACACAATATATAATCAACTATATGTATGAGAATAACAATAAGAACACTGTTTATGAATAATAAACTGTATGGAATTAAAAACTCCTCTCTCAGTGATGTAAAATATCACAGAGAGCTGCTAGGTTACAAGAATGATAATTCACGTATTCGCATCCCTTTTAGGGTTAACCTATATGTGTTTATATAGTACACAGCTACATACAATCTTCTAATTGATATTCCTATAAATTAGCTATACAATTAATATCAATCTAGAATTGCTTATGTCTTCTGTTCCGTTTCCTTAGCCATCTCGATATCTCTTTGCTTCTTTCCATCTTCAAAGAATATCGCTTCTAGAATCTTCATTGACTTTTACACCGACAGCTAAGAAAACTCTGACTGTCAGAGTTTAACAAACTCTGACCAGTACTCCAGCTAAACTCTGATAGTATCCTGATACTTTAAACACTGATAAACAAACATCAACAATTATATCTAACAGTATAGATATGAATGGTATGAGAGGGTGGTGAGTATTACAAGGCTAAGTTGGTAATGTACCATTACTTAGGAGTTGTATCAGTAGCAAATTCAAAAGACATTTGGGTATTGTAATAAAGATTATTTATTCCGCAATGGTTGTATTTGTGTCGTTTCTGAGACTCTAACCTGTGTGTGTGTGTGTGTGAGATATATACATTGTGGGATCATAAGCAGATGAATTGTGTCTATTGTGAGTAAAGCAGGCAAGGCAAGAAGTAAGTGGATCGTGACTACTCTAAATCCCTGACCCCGGATTTGGGGCTGTTACAGAAATGGTATCAGAGCGTTAGGTTACAGTCCTCAGAAACGATAGGAGATCGAGTCTTACAATACCCTTAATAATGATAAGAACATCTAGAGCTCAAATTGAGTTCGTAGTTGAGTTAGAGGACATGACCCTGACTGTTTAAGATGAAGCCCGAGAGGGGACTTCTTCTGGAAAATCGTACTTAGGACTTCATGGTTAGTCACCTCGATTCGTATGAGTTATAGATTGATGGGATTCTGAGATACCAGACCCTGAGGCCTTCGAGTAGGCAATTGATGATGCGTTCCTTGAAATGGACGGAGACCCGATACAGGAAGATCCATAGGAGGATCTAGAGGAAGACCCCATAGTGGGTCAAGGAAAGAATCTTGTAGAGAACGTGTTGATTGATAAAGATGTGGTATGTTACTTGAGGTCGTACAATAGGACCGGATGAACCTTCAGAGGTCAAATAAGTGCCGATACGAGAGATATGACAAAGAAATGGGGTAGAGTCTCCAAAGAAGAAGAGGTAGAGGCAGAATAGCCAATACCGGTAGAAAGATTCGACTTGAATGAGACCCGTTACTCGTAGTCTGTTGCAGTGCCTAGGGAGGCAGCATACGTAAGAACTAAGACGTTCAAACTTCATCTATGATTAAGAGTACTTAGTGACCTTAACTAGTAGAGGCATTACCTTATTTATGGGGTTTAACTCCCCACGATCAGCGATTCCACCAAGGAAGGTGTTTACTACGGTACTGAGGCATTTTATTATCTCGAGCAAGATTTTTGTATGTACGTACTACGCAAGGTGTCATTGTGACACGAGTGCGCCAAAACGAGATATATTTAAAGAATCAAGACGGACTAAGAAAGTATGGGAAAGACTTAAATAAAAAGGCTGTTATGCCACAAGTGTTAAGCTTATGTAGCATCCGGGATTGATACAAGAAAGGAAATATTTGGTATGAAAACGGTTATAATAGTAATTGGGTTTAAGCCTGTAGATTCTAACGATCTTCCGGAGTACCGCCCAGTTGACATATGGAATTCGTCGTTGCTATGGGCGACACCGGTATCGAAGTCCTCTTACGATAGAACGCTTGCTTGTGATGCTTGCGCCGAGTCGAATAGAACTCCCTGCGATTGCAAATGTTGATGGTTGAATTCTTAGCGACTATTATAAGTCGGCAATGACGTAAGTATCGAACACCTTAGGGTGCGTGGAAAAGAAAAGCTTTGGAATTGAACGATTATCCATTAGAGGAGCCGACATAAAAGGCATCCGTAGAGACCTTGGTAGTACCTTCCCCATTTGCAAATTATGTGGGGTACCTCCCCAATCTATGATCTATCTTGACCTCTCTCCAAGAAAGAATTCTGATAAAGGGTATGTTCCCTCTTCGAAGTTATTTTACAACACTTGTGTTAAATCATAATTAATTTCAATTGTGTTAGAGGCTGTCACGATGCCTACTTTCAGGTTTTCGAAGCCCTGTCAAATGATGTTATTCAAGCTTCCACTTTTCTTCAAATAATGAATAACCCTATGATGATACCTCACCACTTGCTTGTTAAGTACCAGTATCTTTTTAGTTATTCTTTTCTTTGGAAACCGCACCTTTGGAATCTGTTCAATTTTAATCCAAGGTGTTCCTTTGAGAAATATTGTCGAAAGGCGATAATCATTAAATTGATCTCTTGCTTTCATACTTTTCAACTTCCACTGAGACGAACAACCCTATACTTATAGGGGCTACAAGGACTATCTGTCTATGTGATAGAAGTCTGTTGGGACGCCATCACTTTTGAGTTGTGTACCTTTAGTACTGTCTCAATCGAGGCACACAACGTTGAGTTCTTATGATCATGTTGATCTCTCGGTAAATTCTCTTACCTCCAATAAGGTTACCTTAAAACTCATAACCTTATGATCACCAGTGTGTGACGTTTTCCTTGATATGGGAGCTATCTTTTCAAGGCCCCATAATTTTTGTTATCCTCATTGAATTCCAAGGGGAGGCCAACCAGGTCAAATAAGTCAAAATTCGCTGATAGGAATTAGATTCGCAACGAAATCGCCTATGACAGGAGCGAATCCCTAAGACGAATAGAATGTTAGTGACATATCAATGAAATTGGTTTATTCTCCCAAGGATATTATGATAATGGAAAGTGTGTCAATCGATATATGTGAAAGGAATAGCGATGTGCCGTGAACTCCAGTGACAACGGTGTTAGATAGATGCCCTATAGTGGAATTGAGATTTTGGAGGAGTTGTTTACGAATGGACACTACCTCTGGGTTAGCAAGATAAGTACTGGCGATGGAGTCAGAGGGAGCTGGTATTGTGACTTGGGAGAGGTGCAGCGTGTTGTTTTTAGAGAAATAATTTTCGGAAATATATGGAGACCCGGATGACAATGAAAGTTAAGGAGTTAAAACAAGAAACCATGACTGTGACCTAGTATGAGGCCAAGTTTTCCGAATTATCGAGGTTTGTTCCGGAGTTTGTGAACACAGAAGGAAAGAAAGCCAGTAGGTTTCAACCAGGGCTACCTCCAACAAGCAGCCCACTATCAGGACCTTTAAATAGCAGGTACCCTTCTATACTATTTAGACAGAGCTAATGCATCGTTGTATATCAAGATGTTGCATGACAATTAAACCTTAAGGCCGAGCCGCTAAGGGAATAATTACAAGTAGAAATAGTCAATCGGGGGATTTTCCCATAAGACTGGTACATCCAGGTTGTGAACTAGAAATATGAGGTCGACACTTTTGATAGACCTGATCCCTTTCAAGTTGGGAGAAGTTGATATTATAATAAGGATGGGTTGGTTGACACCCAATGGAGCCCAGACTGATTGTAAGGGAGAGAGAGTAATAAATAAAGGATGGAGACAGATTCAGAGATTCTTGAATATAGTTCAGACTAAGAAACTATTACGCCAGAGATACGAGGCTTAATTAGCTCTTAGGTTGACGCCAAGAAAAGAGACACCAAGTATAAAGGAAACTACAGTGGTTTTGGGAGGCTGTACAAGATCTTAATGCGCTACCAAATATCGATTGGGATGACATGAGAATGAATAACGAGTATTCAGGTTATAGTGCCGCATCTCCTGTTAGCCTCAGTGGGAATGAAAGAGTTAGCGACTCAGTTACAAGAATTGCTGGGCAATAATATGATAAAGACCCAGTGTACCACCGTGGAGAGCCCGGTGTTGTTGTAAGAGAGAAAGATGTTAGCACAAGATTATGCATCGAACCTCGAGAGTTGTATGAGTTCGACATGGAGAATAGGTACCCTTGAAAATGATTGTTTGATCAGCGGAAGAACGCTGTGTATTTTCAAATTTATTTAAGAACTGGATATCACCAGTTGGAAGTTAAATCCGAGGATATACCCAAGACTGCGATTCGTACTAGGAATAGACACTTCGAGTTTTCAGCGAGGTTATTTTGGGTTGACTAATGCACCCACAAATTTTTATGGAATGTAATGAATTGGCTTTGAGTTACCCGTGATAATAGATAACATGAGATGGAGAAATTGCTAGAATTGACCTAGGATTATGACTGTGAGATACACTACCATCCGGGGAAGGCCAATGTGGTGGCCGATACCCTTAATTAAAATGAGACAGAAATGGATTCCGAATGATCGGGAATTAAAGGATGAGATTTTACACAAAACCCAAGTTAGTCCAACAAACTAGAAAGACAAAAGATTTCACCAACAAGCGGCTAGTGACAGCCAAGACATACAAAGAAAGTATGCGGACTAAGCCCGCGAGTATAGAGATAGTACTGCTATTGATAAGCTAAATGGCATGTTGATGAATGACAAGCAAGTTTATGTTGGTGTATTTTCTGTACAAACAAGATAGAGAATATGAGGTTAGAGATTCGTGATGCTAAAAGATATCCTCGTGGAAGGAATTAATGAGATTTGGAAAGAAAAGGAAGTTGAGCCCGAGATTCATTGGGCCATCTGAGATTTTAAAACGCGTCAGGAAGGTGGCCTACGAGCCAGCCTTACCCCCCCAAACTTGTAGAATGGTCATAACGGGGTTCATGTGTCAATGCTACGTCAGTATACTATAGATGCCCGGCATATGTTAGAGTACGAGCAAGTAGATATACAACCCGGTCTGACTTACAAAGAACAACCTGTGGAAATCACGGATAGAAAAGAGCAAGTGCTAAGAGACAAGTTTGCCAAGCTAGTGAGAGGTTTGTGGAAAATCAAGAAGTGGAAGAATCCACTTGGGAGTTAGAAAGTGCAATGGGAGAGAAGTACCCCTAGTTACTCCTAAGCTGATTCCGAGACGGAATCCTTTTAAGGAGGGGAGACTGTAATAACCCGAATTTTTGGTAAAATTAAAACTTTTCTTATTATGATTAAGTGCATCAATGAATAGTGAATTTGGTGGATGAATAGTGATTTTGAGGGTTAAGAAAATTTTTCATGCCACCTATGTACGAGACGTAGTGTGGATATTCCGAAGTCATATTAGTGATCTACGAAGTAAATAAGTGTATGTAAAGATGATCGGAATTCAGAAAATCCAAACTTTATTGTTATGGAATATTTGACCGGGCAGTGAAGAGCATATCGATGAGATCAAGAGAGTGATTTATTTAAATTGAGAATCCAAGGATTTTATATTTTATTATTTTATTAAAGTCGATTTAAGGATTCGATTGTTGGAGCGAATAGTGAATAGTTACTATTCACTACGAGAATCGCGTAGACTTTTATTCGCTATTTTTAGGAAATATTTTCGAATCGTTTCAAGAGGAACAAAAACATTGATGAATAGTGCTCCAAGGTGAATAGTAAAATTTTATAGTCTCCGATTGATCCTATATTTCAGCGGAAGTTCAGGAATAATAAACGGTTACTAATCGCGTAGTTAGAAATCTCAAACGAAAACGAGAATCGAAAATCCGTTTGAATGAGCAACCTTGGACGTATTATAACTTAGGAAATAAAGAATAATATATGTATTAAAAGAAAAAAGGGAAAGGAATGAATTAGTAGAAGAAGTGTGTTAAAGAAGCTTGTA
This sequence comes from Heracleum sosnowskyi, assembly GCA_030848705.1. Taxonomy (NCBI): domain Eukaryota; kingdom Viridiplantae; phylum Streptophyta; class Magnoliopsida; order Apiales; family Apiaceae; genus Heracleum; species Heracleum sosnowskyi. Next base: position 107,270,995 of record CM061240.1, on the reverse strand, counting down.
AGCTTAACCAAACTTGAGGGGCTAACTTGCATTTTGTTAAAAACAAAATATCTACCATCACCACACTTCCACCACACATTACACACACAAAAAGGGAGCAGCCCCTCACCCCCATTTCTTGAAGAAAAAAACGTGGCTAAGAGAGGAAGAAGAAGGAGATGGATGGCTAAGCAATTCTTTACCAAAATTTGAGTTCTTGGGCTTAAAAGAAAGAGGGAAGAAAGCTTGTTCTATCTACGGTATAATCTCCACTACCCACCGCCTCTAGATATCTCTTTAATTAAGTTAAAGAAGATGATCAATAGTATTTTGTTGAGTTCTATGTTTATAATTAAAAGATGGAAGCATGAATGTATTGTTAAGGTCACGAGTAAGTGGATTATGTAGTTTGTTTAGTTGTTGGATGAGTTGTGGATGGATTTTAAATGTGATACCAACTGGTTTGGATCGGTTTGGGATTGATAATGGACTTTAAGTGTTGTAATTGATGTGTATGATGATTGGTGGTGAATTGGAATGAGATTTGAATCTCGGAAATGTTAAGTTTTAAGCCGACGTAATGCCCGATTTTCGGTAACGCTAAAAACTGCCTAGAATCCGAAACTCTAACTGCCTCTTTTGGCTCAGTGATGAACATGAGTGTGTATATCTTTGTTTCTAGTTTACGTGAGCGCAAGAATCATGTCATTACGATTTACGGTTTATGAGATATGACCATTTTAATGAAAGTGGTTCAAGGAATGAGATTGCAGAAATGTACCAACTTTGTGGCTATGTTTGAGACCCTTAAGAGTTGTTTTAAAATATGAAATTTTGTATTGAAGTGCCAAGGTCAGTTACGAAAGTTTGTACGAAGGTTTCGATTCCAAAAGATTATTTTTCGATTTTATAAAAATGTGTTAGCCGAGGTTGCGCAAGTGAAAACCACTAAGAACATGACTTAGAAACCAATGTTGTAAATGGTTAAGTATAACTTGTATTCGAGGATCGATTTCGGACTAAACCTATGACTTAAGTAATTGTCGATTAACATGGACTTAGTATGAGCCTATAACGAGCTAGTAATGCCTTGGTTGTGTTTCGCTTACGTGTTTAAGCATTTAGTACAAGTGGATTATCCAGGGGATTAATCGTGCATTTTCTTTGACTTTGTCTAGATTGTCCGACATCGTCGCGAACCCCTATCACTTCTCGAGCATCAGACAAGTTTCTAAATCTATACTTTGAAGTATTGACTATATAATACTGCTTTTTCCATGTATAAAATTGGACAGTTATGCGATATATCTTATTTCTTGTTGAAATAGATTTGACCTTTGGATTATATAAAATCTTTTGAGTTAAGTAGTTATGAACCGGTTTACCTAGTAGCTCTAAATATAAGAGCATATTCATTGTTTTTGACTCTAAATCGGGAGTCGGTAATTTGAGATATGTAGATAGCCGTGGAAACCCGGAGGGATTCCATCGGCAGAATACTATGTATTTTGAGGATTGTTATTTGAGTATGATATCATTCGAGGAATGATATTTGCTTACTATATCTTTCAAGGAATGTTATTTGAGTATTATCTCAGTCGAGAAATACTATTTGAATACTATTTCAGTTATATATGCTAATGGAAGGCATAACTGTTTTCGAAAGTATATTGTGATACTTGCTTTATGATTTGATTATGGGCTTCTAAGCTAGATATGGGGTATTAGTTAGAAGCCGGGTTTTTATAAATGCCCTAGGTAAAGGGCGTATGATTTTATTCTTTAGACCGGAAGTAGTTATATTTTCGGTATATGTTCAAGATTATTTTTCCGATAAAGCTAACGGGTAACTGTTATTCGATGATTATTTAATTAATGAATATTATTTTGAATATTCATTTAATCCTTATTTATTTAATGAATATTATTTTGAATATTCATTCAATCATTATGTATTTAATGAATATTATTTTTGAATATTCGTTTAAGGTTTATTTATTTAATAAATATTATTCGATTATTTATTAAATAGTTTTAACACGTTTTAAAATGAGTGATATTATTTAAAGTTTATACTCGACCTTCAATAATTACGAAGGATATTCTAAGCTGTACTATTAATTATTTTAAATCAAGGGGAGGTTCCCAAACACTGTTTTTGCATTTAAATCTATCTTTTAAGAGGATTTAAATACTCGCTCAACTACCGAAAATATGGGAAACCTGATTTAAGTGACTGCTACTCATTTTAAACTCTCAACTCAAAACTGTCAGGGGACAGATATTTTCTCGGAGCGATTTAATTGCTGCAAGTCAAATGTTGTGTTACCACCTCAACGATCGAGGGGTAAATTGATGGAACAAGTCGATATCCATTAACAAGCAATAGCTTGGGAAATATTGGAGAATCTTCCTTTCCAACCTAGATATAACTACTTAGTGGAGTCGTATCAACAAGTATTACACTTGGGGAAAGGAGGACGATCTTTACGTTTCAGAGTCATGGATTTCATCCGAACTAGGAGCGGTATAAGAGGTCGAGTTGCGCCGACCCATCCATTTTTTATTGCCCCAAATGGGCCGGGAGATCCAGAAAGGCGGTAGACAATGTCAGGCTGTCGTGTTCTTCCATCTACATGTAGAAAACATTTTTAGTTGTACGACCTGCTACTGATCATAGTGAGGTTGGGACAACTGGCGCGGTGATTACTCCAGTATTGGTTCATCATCCAATTTGGATAATTCTGCAACATGTATTGAAAGGGACTAAGGATAACACCCTTGGTTCAGGTTTACCGATCATGTTGGCAGGAATTTGAAAAATATTCAAAAAATGAATTTACAATAAATCCTTGCAAATTCATCTTTTATTTTATGAGTTATGACTCTGATAAAACCTTACTCAGATTATATATGCATAAGTGGATTTTGGGTTACGGAACATTATATGAAATTTTCCTCGTAACTTCATCTTTTATATCATATGACTCTGTGGATACCTTACATAACATGAGTTATGGTAAGGGAGTTGTTTATACTGAATCACCTTATAACTTCTTCTTTTAAGTTATATGTTGATATTCTTCTTACATAGCAGATATTTTTCGGAAAGGTTATATTGGTTTACTTTGAAACCTCATCTTTTATATTATACTAGAACTTTGTTCATAATATAGCAAAAGTTTGCAGAAATATTATGAAAATGATATTTGAAATACAATAATGGTACTATTTTTGGAATACATTCCGATAAGGAAATAATTCCAGCATCGAGATATTTTGACAAATTATTGTCATATACCCGCTTTATTCGGGGTTGAGTTAAAGGCATGATTATGCCATACTTTAATTACCTTGCTGAGCTATCGCTCACTCTTGCTATTGTTTTATAAATATTATATAGCAGCGAAGTAGGATACCAAGGATTCGGCGCACATCCCTCAGGCGAGTGGTAAGCGCAAGGCAGTCTCATGAGCAGTTTCTAGCAGTGATCCTGGAAGTAGTGTGAACCAGTCAGATCAAGCTGGAGCTTTTGGTATTCATCCTATGTATAGATATGAATGGTATGAGAGGGTGGTGAGTATTACAAGGCTAAGTTGGTAATGTACCATTACTTAGGAGTTGTATCAGTAGCAAATTCAAAAGACATTTGGGTATTGTAATAAAGATTATTTATTCCGCAATGGTTGTATTTGTGTCGTTTCTGAGACTCTAACCTGTGTGTGTGTGTAACGGCCCCAGATCCAGGGTCGGGGATCTGGTCGTTACGGTCTCAATTCCCTTCATTAATACTTGAACTTGAATCAAAACAAATAAACTGCATGTTGTGACCCCGCAATACAATACCATACACAACAAGTTATAGTTCCAGAGATGAAATTGGAATAAGTATCTAGTCATAGGATCCACAAGATATAAGTTATTACAAACCCAAAAGATTACAGAGTACGCTTAATAGTTCTTGTCGTTGCTTACATTAATCATAATATAAATAAGTCTGATACACAAAAGCTGTAGCTTAGGCTACTGATTGCTACTACCTCAGCTATGGCGGCTACGACATCAGCGGGTAAATCTCCGACGGCTGCTACCTGCTTGTGCAGAGTGTGCCTGTTACGGGCCATCTGCTCTAGCTGTTGTTGTGATATAAATAAATAAAGCAAGGGTGAGCAATAGAGCCCACCAAAATAGTTTATAAAAAATTATCAGTAAATAACAGTTCAAAAATGTCTTCGTAGCCATAGGCTATACATTAAACGGATAAGATGCTAGTATAACATAAAGGATGAAGTTACGAGGAAAATTAATATAATGTTTCCGTAACCCAGAATCCACTTATGCATATATAATTTGAGTAAGGTTTTATCAGAGTCATAACTCATAAAATAAAAGATGAAGTTGCAAGAATTTATTGTCACTTCATTTCCAAACACTTTTCGACCTCCTGCCAACATGATCGGTTCTTCACCCCAATAAATGTGGCAGGAATATCCAAATTGGATGATGAACCAATACTGGAGCCTTCACCGCGCCCGTCGTACCAACCTTACTATGATCAGTAGCAGGTCGTACAACAAAAATATGTTTTCTACATGTAGATGGAAGAATCACGACAGCCTGACATTGTCTACCGCCTTTCTGGATCTCCCGGCCCATTTGGGGCAATAAAATGATGGGTCGGCGCGACTCGACCTCTTACACCGCTCCTAGTTCGGATGAAATCCATGACTCTGAAACGTAAAGATCGTCCTCCTTTCCCCAAGTGTAGTACTTGTTGATACGACTCCACTAAGTAGTTATATCTAGGTTGGAAAGGAAGATTCTCCAATATTTCCCAAGCGATGCTTGTTAATGGATATCGACTTGTTCCATCAATTTACCCCTCGATCGTTGAGGTGGTAACACAACATTTGACTTGCAGCAATTAAATTGCTCCGAGAAAATACCTGTCTATTGACAGTTTTTGAGTTGAGAGTTTAAAATGAGTAGCAGTCACTTAAATCAGGTTTCCCATATTTTTCATAGTTGAGCGAGCATTTAAATCCTCTTAAAAGACAGATTTAAATGGAAAAACAGTGTTTTGGGAACCTCTTTTTGATTTGAAAATAATTAATAATACAGCTTAGAGTATCCTTCATAATTATTGAAGGTCGAGGATAAACTTTAAATAACATTTCTCATTTTTTTAAAACATTCTAAAAGTATTCAATCAATAATCGAATAATATTTATTAAATACGTAAACCTTAAACGAATATTAGAAAATAATATTCATTAAGTAAATAATGATTAAATGAATATTCAAAAATAATATTCATTAAATAAATAAACCTCAAATGAATATTCAAAAATAATATTCATTAAATAAATAAGGAATAAATGAATATCCCCAAAATAATATTCATTAAATAGATAATCTTAAATGAATATTCAAAAATAATATTCATTAAATAAATAATCATCGAATAACAGTTACCCGATATCTTTATCGGAAAAATAATCTTTAACATATACAAAAAATATAATTACTTCTGATCCAAAGAAAATCACACGCCCTTATCCTAGGGCATTTATAAAAACCCGGCTTATAGTTGGTATCCCATATCTAGCTTATAAGCCCCAACCTCAAGTCATAACCTCGAATATCGCTATATATAGCAGTTCGAAAACAAGCATGCAATTTATATATCGCAATTGTATATCATATATGAAAACAGTTTATTATCACAACAACAGTAAGTATAGGTTTTGAAAACTTGTCTGGTGGTGAGGTAGTGGTAGTGTGCCTCGAGTCAATCCGGCGATCTATACATAGTCAAAGTATCCGAGATTAATCACTTAATACTTTTAAGACACTAAGTATGTACTTTACTTAAGCTAAAACATGTTTTCAAGTTAACTCCTTAAGAACTTCCACTCGCGTAAGCTTGTTCACGCATTTTTATAAAATTGAGATTTAATCCTTTTAACACGAAATCTTTTCGAGGGTCTTCCTAAACGTACCTAGCATGTTAACACAAAGTTTCACATTCTAATAAGTCGCTTAAGGGGTTTGATCATTGCCTCAAAGTTGGCTAAGTGGTATAGTTCGGTTTCGCGAAACATCCTTTACTAAAATACTTGTTTCTCCTAAACCGTAAATCGGATTCACATGATTTTCGCACCAAAACGAACCTTGAAACAAGAACTACACTATACTAGGCAGTGGTGACCTTGTACAGAAGGTATTATGTTCGAACATCACAAACAAAACAAGGCTAAGGAAAATCGGGCATTATAACGGCTATGTTTTAACGATTCCAAAGTTTAATCATAAACTTTACATGTTCAATCCAACCAAACCATCAAGTCAATTTCTCAACATCATAACTAATCCATAAACATCATCAACCATAGTCAAAACCAACATCTACTTATTCATCCTCAAAACAACATCAAACTTTCATCGAAATCAATCAATCATCCTTACGATCGTACTACTAAACTATACTTAAAACTAATCATATAAATCAAATTAGAATCAAGGGTTTTGAGAGTTATACCTTCCTTGGAGTGTATATGAGCTTAATAATCCTTGTATAGTCCTTATATAACCTTAAGATAGCTTGAATCATTCAAAGAAATCAAGAAACAAAAGTTAGTTCTTGGAATTACTATTCATGCCTAAACTTTGCACAAAGATTTGATCATGTTAACCTTAATGGATGATTATAAGATTAAGAGAATACCTTAGTTTGGAAATATGGAAGCTTTAGAATCCAAGAACTTGATTTATGGATAAGTGGAAGATGATCTTTGAAAAATCTATCTTGGTTTTCTTGAAAATGGCCGAATATTACTTCAAGGTGGGGAGAGTTCTTTTCTTGCTTTTTGGTCTTGGTTGATCTTGATAATTGTGTGATATTTTGTAGTTTAAAGTGGTGAGTCATTGTTTTTTGTCTTGTCATCGGACACTTGTCAAGCATGCATGAGTCTGGAGATAAAGTAGCTTTACTGGTTTGTTTCCTTTCACATGGATGATCCAATTGTTGCGTTCCTTGGATTAATCTTGTTACATGTTACTTTCATGTCTATATTTAATCCTGTAAGTGTCGCGTTGTTCCGTCACTGCTTAATCTCGTAAAATGTTCGCAGGGTTTCTTAAGTGTTCTATCGAAGTAGTTTACCGTAACCGTTCTTGATATCTCTAATTCTTTTATTAAATCCATATCCATGGAATTGATAATTTAAATCCTTCAATATTTCAAATAATGATTAATCCGTCCATTATTGGTGAAATTTCGGAGAAAACAGAAATGCTATTTTTCCGATTCTGACAGCTTTTGCATTCCTTCATTTACATCGTAGATCACAAATACGACTTTGAAAGTTCATTATATCGTCCCGTATATAGTGTGGTCTGAAAAACTTTTTAAACGAAAAAAATTTACTATTCATCAAAAGTTACTATTCATCAGTGGTTCTTAAATAAGTACAAAATTTTGGGGATATTACAGTCTCCCCTCCTTAAAAGGATTCCGTCCCGGAATCAGCTTGAAAATAGATGGGGGTACTTTTCCAGCATTGCACTTTCTAGTTCCCAGGTTGATTCTTCCACATTATGGTTTTGCCACAAAACTCTGACTAGCTTGATGACTTTGTTCCGGAGCACTTGTTCCTTTTGATCTATGATTTCCACAGGTTGCTCCACATAGGTTAGGTCTGGCTACATGTCTACGTGTTCGTATTCCACTACGTGCTTAGCATCGGGGTTGTATTTCCTCAGCATTGAAACATGAAACACATTATGCACTTGTTGCAGGTTTGGGGGTAATGCTAGTTCATATGCTAACTTCCCAATACGTCTTAAGATCTCAAATGGTCCAATGTATCTAGGACTCAGCTTTCCTTTCTTTCCAAACCTCATCAAACCTTTCCAAGGAGATACCTTTAAGAATACTAGGTCTCCCACTTCATATTCCTTGTCCTTCCGGGCCAAATCAGCATACTTCTTTTGTCTATCTTGGGCTGCTACCAGCCGTCCTCTGATTAGATCTACTATGTCCTTAGTCCGTTGGACCACTTCGGGCCCAAGCATCTTTCGCTCTCCAACTTCATCCCAATACAAGGGGGATCGACATCTTCTTCCATAAAGGGCCTCGTAAGGCGGCATTCCTATGCTTGCATGAAAACTATTGTTGTAGGAGAACTCAATCAGTGGCAGGTGATCATCCCAACTTCCTTTAAAGTCTATAGCACAGACTCTTAACATATCCTCTAGTGTTTGGATGGTCCTTTCACTTTGTCCGCCTGTTTGTGGGTGATAGGCAGTACTCATGTTCAACCGGGTTCCTACACATTCCTGGAAGCTCCTCCAAAATCTGGAGTTAAATCTGGGGTCTCGGTCAGATACTATGGCGACTGGGACTCCGTGTCGCACCACTATCTATTTCAAGTAAATATCCACTAGTCTGTCGACAGTGTACCTTTCGTTGATCGGAAGAAAGTGTGCTGAATTCGTCAGTCTGTCTATGATTACCCATATGGTGTCATGATTGGCCTTGGTCCTTGGTAAACCTACTATGAAGTCCATGGCTAGGTGTTCCCATTTCCATTCGGGAATTTCTAGGGGTCGTAAAAGCCCACTGGGTCTCTGGTGTTCCGCTTTCACTCGTTGGCAGGTCAAGCATCTGCTTACCCACTCTGCTACGTCCTTTTTCATGTTAGGCCACCAGTAGTATTCTTTCAAATCTCCATACATCTTGGTGCTTCCTGGGTGAATTGAATACCTTGAACTGTGACTCTCGTGTAAAATCTCGTCCTTTAGTTCTCGAACATTCGGAACCCAAATTCGGTAAGTGTGCCTCATTATTCCTTTATCATCCTTGACAGTGTGGATCTCTTCCCCGGTCATTGACTATCTGTCTTCACTCATCATCCTTTCTTGACATCTTCTGATCTTTTCTAACAACTCTGGCTGCAGTGAAATCTCAAACAGCTTTTCGGTACCGTCTCCGGTCACCTTCACTTCTATTTCCATCTTTTCAAATTCTCTAATCAGCTCTTCTGAAGACATTATCATCTTGAGTCTCTCTTTCCTACTAAGGGCATCAGCCACCACATTGGCTTTCCTTGGGTGATAAAGAATTTCACAATCATAATCCTTAATCAACTCTAACCATCTTCTCTGGCGCATGTTAAGCTCCTTCTGGGTGAAAATGTACTTGAGGCTCTTATGGTCAGTGTAAATCTCGCACTTCTCTCCATACAAGTAGTGCCTCCAAATCTTTAAAGCGAAAACTACTGCTGCTAGTTCTAGATCATGAGTAGGATATCGAATCTCATATTCCTTCAATTGTCTTGACGCATACGCGATTACCTTACCGTGCTGCATCAGCACGCACCCCAATCCCTTATGCGAAGCATCACTGTAAATCACAAAATCTCCTTTTCCATCTGGCAATTCCAACACAGGGGCAGTCACCAACTTCTTCTTTAGTTCTTGGAAACTACTCTCGCATTTTTCCATCCATTCAAACTTCTCAGTTTTACGGGTAAGTCGGGTTAACGGGGCTGCGGTTTTTGCAAAATCCTTAACAAATCTTCTATAATACCCTGCTAATCCTATGAAACTTCTTACCTCTGTTGGTGTGGTTGGTCGTTCCCAATTTGAAACTGCCTCTATCTTGGAGGGGTAAACCAACACTCCCTCCTTATTGATCACATGTCCTAAAAACTGAACCTCATTTCGCCAGAATTCACACTTTGCAAATTTGGCATACAATTGTTCCTTCCTGAGTATTTCTAGGGTTATCCTCAAATGTTCTGCATTTTCTGCCTCTGTCTTTGAGTAGATAAGAATATCATCTATGAAAACTATTACGAACTCGTCCAAATACTTCTTGAACACCCTATTCATCAAATCCATGAAAGCTGCTGGGGCATTGGTCAATCCAAACGACATCACCAAGAACTCATATTGTCCATATCTGGTATGGAATGCAGTCTTCGGGATATCTTCGGGTTTAATCTTTAATTGGTGATACCCGGTTCTCAGGTCAATCTTAGAGAAGTACACAGCATTCTTTTAGCTGGTCGAACAAATCGTCTATTCTGGGTAATGGGTACTTATTCTTTATAGTTAGCTTGTTCAACTCTCGGTAGTCGATGCATAACCTCATACTCCCATCTTTCTTCTTAACAAACAACACTGGTGCCCCCCACGATGACACACTGGGTCTTATCATACCCTTCTCCAACAGTTCTTGTAACTTGGTAGCTAGTTCTTTCATTTCTACTGGGGCTAACCGGTACGGGGCCTTCGAAACTGGCGCCGTCCCCGGGGCTAATTCAATAGCAAACTCAATTACCCTATCGGGTGGTAATCCTGGAAGATCTTGTGGAAACACATCTTCGAACTCATTGACTACTGGGATGTCCTGTAAACTGGGCACCTCCCTCTGGGTTTTCCTTTTCGTAACAATCTCTTGGTTTGCGCCATGGTTAGAAATTTCTGTGTCTGTTTCATTCCCTTAAACACTATCTCCTTCTTCCCTGGGGTATTTAATCTAACCTTTTTCCCTTTACAATCTATCTGTGCGTTATTGCGAGACAACCAATCCATCCCCAAAATGTCATCAAATTCTCCTAATTTAAAAGGAATCAAATCCACACAAAAAGACTGTTCCCCTATTTCCAATTTGCAGTTGGGGTGAATCTGATTAACTGGGACTATCTCGTGGTTAGCTATTTCTACTTGTAGGGAATCCTTTAATAGTTGGGCTTTAAGTTTCAATTTATGCGCAAAATCCCTCGATATAAACGATTTAGTTGCTCCAGAATCAAATAAAACATTTGCGCTAACTGAATTCAAAGAAAAGGTACCTGCTATCACATCCGTGTTCCTCACGGCATCCTATACTGTCATATTGAAAGTCCTAGCAGTGGGTGGCTTGTTGGAGGCAACCTTGCTTGCCCCTGATGCTGCGGGTCGGTTCATGGGGCAATCCTTCCTCATATGACCTTGACGTCCACACTGGAAACAAGTGGGGCCTTGGTTGACGCTAGGGTTAACCGTGGCACAATTGGTAGCATAATGGCCCCTTCGCCCACACTTATAACAGGTTATCGGTTTCTGGTTGCACACACCGGGATGTTTCCTCCGACAAGTCGTACATACTGGTAATGGGGGTCGAGATTGGTGGGAGTGGGACACTCCTGATGGGTTGCCGCCCTGGTTTACACTTGCGCTCACGGGTCGCTTGAACCCCATATTCCTCTGAGGTAGGGAGACTGCCCCGCGGTTAAACCTAGTTTGGGGGTTTCCTCCTGCAGAACCTCCACCCATACTTGCATGTTTTCTTTTTATTCCCCCTTTCTCTCTTTCCTTATGCATCTGATCACTCCCTGATTCCACAATTGAAGCCTTTTGCACCAATGTGGCATAGTCTGTAATCTCCAGGACTGCCACGCGATTATGAATCCACTGCTTCAATCCCTGTTGAAACCTATTAGCTTTATTCTCTTCGGTATCTACAAACTCTGGCACAAACCTTGATAGCTCGGTAAATTTTGCCTCATAATCAGCCACTGACAAATTATTCTGCTTTAGTTCCAAAAACTTGAGTTCCATTTGAGTCTTCATAAACCTTGGGAAATACTTCTCTAGAAACAATTGTTTGAACCTTTCCCAAGTTATGATAGCATCCGTCTCCATGTTCTTCTTGGCCTCCCACCAATAGTTGGCCTCTCCTTTCAGAAGGTAAGTGGCAAAAACAGTCTTCTGTGCCTCTTCAATACTTAAAATCTCGAAGGACTTTTCCATTTCCTTTATCCAGGCTCTTGCCTCTACTGGGTCAGCCGATCCTTGGAATTCTGGGGGCTTGAGTGACTTAAAGGCCCTGAAAGAGTTCGCCACGGTATTGTTGTTTCTTTGGGGTGGTTGGGGATAACGGTCCAAATTTTGCCTAAGTAGATTCATGAACTGACCCATGGGGTCTCCACCCTGGTTCTCTATTCCTTGTTCCTCTTCAGCTTCCTCTTCTTCATCCTCAAATTCCGCAGTGAAAAAGGATTCATCTGCCTCTCCATACTGGGAGTCGTCCTGCTCATTATAATCTTCATCTATCTCTTCTTCATTTTCAGGGTCTTCCCTATTTTGGTTGTGGCTTTCTTGGTCCTCAGATTCATGGGAGTTAGCCCTAGTTCTCATTCTTCGTGGAGGCATCTTACTGAAAATTTGGAAAATTTCACATTAGGCTCATTCACTTGGTTACAGATTTCTTTATACAGTCGTTACATAATTGGAAGTAGACTTCCGCAGTTCTATATTTTATCGCAATTTAATCATACGGTGCAGACAACAGTATAATAAACTTGTGATCGCGTCACAACAGAATTGGATTCAACTGAAAGAAAACAAATATATACATGGTACCAAAGATACATAATCCGAGTCATCATCGACAGTTTACAAGTACAACCGCCCTAACATCATCTAGTCAAAAGTGAGATACATGGTCTATCCTTCTAGTCAGAAAAGGGATACTATATACAATGGAACAATCCCACAAAAATTGGCACTACTATGTCCGTACGTGACTAGAAGACTAGACTACTACATCACCAACTCTGAAATCAGCCACTAGTGCGGCCCAATGCCCTCACCCTCGCCATAGCCATGCAAAAAATCTCCTCAGCATCAATCCTGGATACCCTGCCATCGCCATCAGTAGGCAAAGCTCGAATCCTCATCCGTGCCCTCAGCTCAATGCGAGTCATCGCCCTCCGGGCAACCCGAGGGGGCACAGACCTTCCGCCGCCCTGGCGTACAATCCTGGCATCTCTCTCTGCTGCTAGCTGCATCCGTGACTCTGATAGTCTAGCCTCAGCCACTACTAACTCTGACTGAACTCTGCTCACGGTCCAATTTTGCACACACACTGGTATCCCCTCTAACGGGACATGGGGTGGGGTAACCGGGTCTGCTAGGGGTGCAGCCTTTGTCTGCTGTGGCTCAGGGGTAAGCTCCTCAAAATCATCAAGGGAAGGGCTCAAAGGCAGTGGTGGAGGGGTAGGGGCTCTCTCAGTAGGAAGTGGAGTCTGGTCCTCAGCGTCCCCCTCCATAGTCTCAGTATCAGCTAGGGTCTGATCCTCCTCTGGATCCTCATCATCAGAATCCTCAACAACCTCGGTGTCCGCATCCGCCTGGACCTCCTCCGGGTCCTCCTCCTCAAAACCCTCATAGTAGGGATCTGTAGTCCGGAGCAAATCCTCATCATGCTGTCTCTCGAAAGCCTCAGGGTCAGAGATGTCGCTCGGCTACACAATAACGAACTATGTTACTATCATGATATTAAAGTTCCCATAAGGGTTTTAATCGAACTTGGTAAGAGTTCTTATTATCTTAGTAAATTTATTATTGTAACATCGCATCATCTCTGGGGTTTATAACTCTAGAGCTCTGATACCATTTCTGTAACGGCCCCAGATCCGGGGTCGGGGATCTGGTCGTTACGGTCTCAATTCCCTTCATTAATACTTGAACTTGAATAAAAACAAATAAACTGCATGCTGTGACCCCGCAATACAACACCATACACAACAAGTTATAGTTCCAGAGATGAAATTGGAATAAGTATCTAGTCATAGGATCCACAAGATATAAGTTATTACAAACCCAAAAGATTACAGAGTACGCTTAATAGTTCTTGTTGTTGCTTACATTAATCATAATATAAATAAGTCTGATACACAAAAGCTGTAGCTTAGGCTACTGATTGCTACTACCTCAGCTATGGCGGCTACGACATCAGCGGGTAAATCTCTGACGGCTGCTACCTGCTTGCGCAGAGTGTGTCTGTTGCAGGCCATCTGCTCTAGCTGTTGTTGTGATATAAATAAATAAAGCAAGGGTGAGCAATAGAGCCCACAAAAATAGTTTATGACAAATTGTCAGTAAATAACAGTTCGAAAATGTCTTCGTACCCATAGGCTATACATTAAACGGATAAGATGCTAGTATAACATAAAGGATGAAGTTACGAGGAAAATTAATATAATGTTTCCGTAACCCAGAATCCACTTATGCATATGTAATTTGAGTAAGGTTTTATCAGAGTCATAACTCATAAAATAAAAGATGAAGTTGCAAGTATTTATTGTCACTTCATTTCCAAACACTTTTCGACCTCCTGCCAACATGATCGGTTCTTCACCCCAATACCTGTTGTAGGAATATCCAAATTGGATGATGAACCAATACTGGAGCCTTCACCGCGCCCGTCGTACCAACCTTACTATGATCAGTAGAAGGTCGTACAACAAAAATATGTTTTCTACATGTAGATGGAAGAATCACGACAGCCTGACATTGTCTACCGCCTTTCTGGATCTCCCGGCCCATTTGGGGCAATAAAATGATGGGTCGGCGCGACTCGACCTCTTACACCGCTCCTAGTTCGGATGAAATCCATGACTCTGAAATGTAAAGATCGTCCTCCTTTCCCCAAGTGTAGTACTTGTTGATACGACTCCACTAAATAGTTATATCTAGGTTGGAAAGGAAGATTCTCCAATATTTCCCAAGCGATGCTTGTTAATGGATATCGACTTGTTCCATCAATTTACCCCTCGATCGTTGAGGTGGTAACACAACATTTGCTTTCAGCAATTAAATTGCTCCGAGAAAATACCTGTCCCTTGACAGTTTTTGAGTTTAGAGTTTAAAATGAGTAGCAGTCACTTAAATCAGGTTTCCCATATTTTTGATAGTTGAGCGAGCATTTAAATCCTCTTAAAAGACAGATTTAAATGGAAAAACAGTGTTTTGGGAACCTCTTTTTGATTTGAAAATAATTAATAATACAGCTTAGAGTATCCTTCATAATTATTGAAGGTCGAGGATAAACTTTAAATAACATTTCTCATTTTTTTAAAACATTCTAAAAGTATTCAATCAATAATCGAATAATATTTATTAAATACGTAAACCTTAAACGAATATTAGAAAATAATATTCATTAAGTAAATAATGATTAAATGAATATTCAAAAATAATATTCATTAAATAAATAAACCTCAAATGAATATTCAAAAATAATATTCATTAAATAAATAAGGAATAAATGAATATCCCCAAAATAATATTCATTAAATAGATAATCTTAAATGAATATTCAAAAATAATATTCATTAAATAAATAATCATCGAATAACAGTTACCCGATATCTTTATCGGAAAAATAATCTTTAACATATACAGAAAATATAATTACTTCTGATCCAAAGAAAATCACACGCCCTTATCCTAGGGCATTTATAAAAACCCGGCTTATAGCTGGTATCCCATATCTAGCTTATAAGCCCCAACCTCAAGTCATAACCTCGAATATCGCTATATATAGCAGTTCGAAAACAAGCATACAATTTATATATCGCAATTGTATATCATATATGAAAACAGTTTATTATCACAACAACAGTAAGTATAGGTTTTGAAAACTTGCCTGGTGGTGGTGAGGTAGGGGTAGTGTGCCTCGAGTCAATCCGGCTATCTATACATAGTCAAAGTATCCGAGATTAATCACTTAATACTTTTAAGACACTAATTATGTACTTTACTTAAGCTAAAACATGTTTTCAAGTTAACTCCTTAAGAACTTCCACTCGCGTAAGCTTGTTCACGCATTTTTATAAAATTGAGATTTAATCCTTTTAACACGAAATCTTTTCGAGGGTCTTCCTAAACGTACCTAGCATGTTAACACAAAGTTTCACATTCTAATAAGTCGCTTAAGGGGTTTGATCATTGCCTCAAAGTTGGCTAAGTGGTATAGTTCGGTTTCGCGAAACATCCTTTACTAAAATACTTGTTTCTCCTAAACCGTAAATCGGATTCACATGATTTTCGCACCAAAACGAACCTTGAAACAAGACCTACACTATACTAGGCAGTGGTGACCTTGGACAGAAGGTATTATGTTCGAACATCACAAACAAAACAAGGCTAAGGAAAATCGGGCATTATAACGGCTAAGTTTTAACGATTCCAAAGTTTAATCATAAACTTTACATGTTCAATCGAACCAAACCATCAAGTCAATTTCTCAACATCATAACTAATCCATAAACATCGTCAACCATAGTAAAAACCAACATCTACTTATTCATCCTCAAAACAACATCAAACTTTCATCGAAATCAATCAATCATCCTTACGATCGTACTACTAAACTATACTTAAAACTAATCATATAAATCAAATTATAATCAAGGGTTTCGAGAGTTATACCTTCCTTGGAGTGTATATGACCTTAATAAGCCTTGTATAGTCCTTATATAACCTTAAGATAGCTTGAATCATTCAAAGAAATCAAGAAACAAAAGTTAGTTCTTGGAATTACTATTCATGCCTAAACTTTGCACAAAGATTTGATCATGCTAACCTTAATGGATGATTCTAAGATTAAGAGAATACCTTAGTTTGGAAATATGGAAGCTTTAGAATCCAAGAACTTGATTTATGGATGAGTGGAAGATGATCTTTGAAAAATCTATCTTGGTTTTCTTGAAAACGGCTGAATATTACTTCAAGGTGGGGAGAGTTCTTTTCTTGCTTTTTGGTCTTGGTTGATCTTGATAATTGTATGATATTTTGTAGTTTAAAGTGGTGAGTCATTGCTTTTTGTCTTGTCATCGGACACTTGTCAAGCATGCATGAGTCTGGAGATAAAGTAGCTTTACTGGTTCGTTTCCTTTCACATGGATGATCCAATTGTTGTGTTCCTTGGATTAATCTTGTTACATGTTACTTCCATGTCTATATTTAATCCTGTAAGTGTCGCGTTGTTCCGTCACTGCTTAATCTCGTAGAATGTTCGCAGGGTTTCTTAAGTGTTCTATCGAAGTAGTTTACCGTAACCGTTCTTGATATCTCTAATTCTTTTATTAAATCCATATCCATGGAATTGATAATTTAAATCCTTCAATATTTCAAATAATGATTAATCCGTCCCTTATTGGTGAAATTTCGGAGAAAACAGAAATGCTATTTTTCCGATTCTAACAGCTTTTGCATTCCTTCATTTACATCGTAGATCACTAATACGACTTTAAAAGTTCATTATATCGTCCCGTATATAGTGTGGTCTGAAAAACTTTTTAAACGAAAAAAATTTACTATTCATCAAAAGTTACTATTCATCAGTGGTTCTTAAATAAGTACAAAAATTTGGGGATATTACAGTGTGTGTGAGAGATATATACATTGTGGGGTCATAAGCAGATGAATTGTGTCTATTGTGAGTAAAGCGGGCAAGGCAAGAAGTAAGTGGATCGTGACTACTCTAAATCCCTGACCCCGGATTTGGGGCTGTTACAAGTAGCTTCCTTTTTCTTATCTGTAACTTCACAGATCTTATCCCTGAGTTGTTTCTGAGACAATAAACCTACATTCTTAGCAACTTTAATCATGACAGGTTTAGACTTAATAGTTTTAACACTTTGAACAGAAGTAGATCCCTTTTCAAAAGTTAAATTGGAATCCTTACCAAAAACAAAATTAACAGGTGTAATCTTAGATTTGGTTTTGTCTATTACATGTCTATAGGTTTTTGGACTGACTGTCTCATCAATAACAACTTTCTCTTTCAATTTCTTATCCTCATCTGACTTATAACCTAGACACTCTTTCCAATTCTTAGAGGTATTAATCTCATGAAATTTTCTACCAGAGTGTGTCCAAGTTCTGATTTTCTCATTAGCATAATCAAGTTCCTTTTCAAGAGCAGTACATTTAGATTTCATCTCTAAATACATGTGATTAGCATTGTCACATTCTATCTGTACTTTTTGCATGTGAGAAAATTCAGCTTCTAAATGCACATTCCTTTTCTTAAGTTCAGACATCTCAGATAAGATTCTAGTATTTTCAGCAGTTTGACTTCTAAAGCTAATATGAAATGACTATAGAAAACGTCTTAACTCAGAAGCATTATCAGTATCAAAATCAAAGATAGTATTCAGTACCTTATCATCAGGAATAGCAGTATCATCAGTATTGGCCATTAGAGCATAGTTGACCACCTCAGTATCAGATTCTGAGGAAGAGTCCATCCAATCCTTGCTTGATGTGATGAGTGCCTTGGTCTTCTTGCACTCAGAAGCAAAGTGACCCATACTGTTACACTTGTAGCATCTAACCGTTGACTTGTCAAATTTGCTACCTTTGCTGCTATCCTTTTTGATATTCTTGTCTTTGTCTGCATTGAAGGTCCTTTTCTGAAAGTTACCTTGTCTTCTTGCCTTCCTGAACATCATTCTTTTGAAGCTTCTGACAATCATAACAACCATCTCTTCAATGTCTGAGTCAGAGGAATTATCATCAGTATTGGCATCAGGATTGCCATCAGTATCTGATGAAGAGTTATCAGGATCTGACTCAGCTTCAACTGATTTCCTTCTAGAGACCTCCATAGCTTTTCCTTTTGATTTAGCCTCTGCTTTAAAATCAATGGATTTTGCCTTGCTGCTTTTCTTATTCTTCCTCTCTTGAACTTCAAGATCATGAGTTCTTAGCATTCCATAGACTTCATCAAGAGACACAGTGTTGAGATCATACTGATGTCTAATGATCGAGGTCTGAGTATCCCATTCTTCTGGTAAAGCTCTTAGAAACTTGGTGGTTGAATCTTCAGTTTCATATTCCTTGTAACAGCCCCAAATCCGGGGTCAGGGATTTAGGGTTGTCACAATCCATGTACTCCTTGCCTTACCTGTATTACTAACACCATTCATAATTCATCTGCTCATGACCCCACAACATATGTCTCACACACACACACACAGGTTAGAGTCTCAGAAACGACACACTACAACAATTGCGGAATAAATAATTTTTATTACAATACCCAAATGTCTTTTTAATCTGATACTGATACAATTTCTAAGTATTGTTACATTACCAACTTAGCCTTCTGATGCTCACAATCCTCTAATACCATTCAGGTCTATACATAAGTTGAATACCAAAAGCCGTAGCCTGATTCAATTGGTTCGTACTACTCCCGGGATCACTGCGAGAAACTGTTTATGGAAACGCCTTGCGAGGTATGTGTCGTCCCATAGGCATCCTGCTTCGCTGCTATATAATATATATAAAATAATAGCAAGAGTGAGCGATAGCTCAGCAAGGTAATGAAAGTATGGCATAATTCTTCCTTTAATTCAACCCAGAAATAAAGCGGTTATAAGACAATACTTTGTCAAAATATCTCGATACTGAAATCATTTCCTTATCGGAATGTATTCCAAAAATAGTACCATTGTGGTATTTCAAATATCATTTCATAATACTCTGCAACTTTCAATATTTATACTATGAACAAAGTTCTAGTATAGTATAAAAGATGAAATAATAAGATAACTCAGTATATCCTTTCTGTAAAATATCTGCTATATAAAATATAAGCAGACTATTAACTTATACTTGAAAGATGAAGTTATAAGGAAAATCCAATATAAGGTTTCCATAACCCAAAATCCACTTATGCATATATATCCTTTTCATAAATTCATATACTGAAATAAACTGGAATACTCTTGAGTAAACTTTCTCTTTCTGAAAACTTGCATAGAACTGAATGACTGGAATAAACTTTCTTTTCTGAAAACTTGCATAAAGCTGAGTAACTGGAATAATTTCTCTTTCTCTGAAAACTTGCACAAAATGTGCTCTTTCATGAATAGTGAACTGTAGATGGAGATGCTAGGTGCCGAGGATACCCCTGCGATGATCAGTCGCAAGCTGTATCCCCCTGCTGTTTTTCTACGTAGAAGGGAAGATAATCAGTCTCACACCGACTTACCTCCCCGCCAATCGGTTGTAGGCAGGAAGAACAGACCCGTTCATACACGGTCGATTTTGTTACTCTCCACTTATCCTACGGTCGGGCACTGATAATCATCTAAGGGAAGAACAGACCCGTTCACCAGTCCGTCGGCCATATTGTAATTCCCTTAGGGGACCGGCGCTACTCAGTCCCTTACATATCTGCAAGTTCGAGTAAATCCATAACACTGAAACATAAAGTTCCTTTCCCTTTTTCCCCAAGTATACAACTCCACAAAGTAGTCGTATCTGGTTGGAAAGGAAATTCACTCATATTTCCCAGGCTGATGCCTGTTAATGGATATCGACTTGTTCCATGAATTTACCCCTCGATTGTTGAGGTGGTAACACAATATTTGACTTGCAGCAATTACATTGTTCCGAAAAATATCTGTCCCTTGACAGTTTTTGAATTGAGAGTTTAAAAAGAGTAGTAGTCACTTAAATCAGGTTTCCCATATTTTTGATAGTTGAGCGAGCATTTAAATCCCCTTTAAAAGACAGATTTAAATGGAAAAACATTGTTTTGGGAACCTCTTTTTGATTTGAAAATAATTAATAATATTTATTAAATAAGTAACCTTAAACGAATATTTGAAATAATATTCATTAAGTAAGTATCCTCAAATGAATATTTGAAAATTATATTTATTAAATAATTAAGCCTCAAATGAATATTCAAAATAATATTCATTAATAAATAAATTTCAAATAAATATTCGAAAATAATATTCATTAAATAATTAATCTCAAATGAATATCCAAAAGTAATATTCATTGTTAGATCAGAATTCAATGATCATCAGAAGCTAGACTCAACTGATCAGGATTGCTGACGTCATCAGTATTGCATGGTCATCAGTATTTGATCAAGCGTCAGTATCTTATTGATCATCAGGATTCCTACTCAGACTATGATCAGGTTTGATCATCAGGACTTGAAGCTGATCAGGATTCCTACTTCGAGGTATATTTGGAGTCTAGATAAACATGGAAGTTTATTCTATTTGTTCCTGGTTTGTAGAATGCAGCTATCGATTTAAGATATGTTTCTATCTTTGTTATGATTAGGACTTATCTTGTTATTGATAGAGAAGCTGTGTGCACTATATAAACACAGTTTTGGTTTCGATTTATGTATTCATTCGAGAGAGAACATAATCGAAGAGAAGCTCTTAAGAACAGAATTTCTTGAGAGAGTTTTTGTAAGCTAGCAGCTCTTAAGAACATCAGAATTTCTTAAGAGAGTTTGTAACAGTTTTATATCAAAGTTAATAAAGCTGTTATTGTTATTGTTATTGATCTTTCATATTTGTGTTATATAAAGTCGAGAATCTTATACAATTGTATTCAACCCCCTTCTACAATTGTTATTTACTGGGCAACAATTGGTATCAGAGCAAACTGATTTAATTCTGAATCAGATACGATCTAAAGATGTCGACAACCAAGTATGAAAGCATGAAGATTCCCATCTTAAAGATATCAGAATATCCTACATGGAGGGTAAAGATGCTGATGTACCTGGAGGCTATGGATCCTGACTACTTGGACAGGATTCGTGATGGACCATATATACCAACAAAGTTCGTAGAACGAACAGATACAGTACCAGAACATTATGTGGTCAAAGCTAAAGCTGAATGGACTCCAGAAGAAAAAGCTCATGTACTCAGGGAACCAAAGATAAAGAATATCTTGCATAATAGCCTTGATGCTGTTATGTCAAACAGAGTGATTGCATGCAAGTCTTCAAAAGAAATCTGGGATACTTTGGAAACTCAGTGCCAGGGATCTGCATCTGTCAAGAAAAACAGAAGGGCTCTATTGATTCAAGAATATGAACAATTCGATTCAAGACCTGAAGAGAGCCTGACTGATCTATATGATAGATTTCTGACACTATTGAACAGCTTATCCTTAGTTGACAAAGTATATGAAACTGAAGATTCAAACACCAAATTTCTTAGAGCTTTACCTGAAGAATGGGATACTCAGACCTCAATCATTAGACACCAGTATGATCTGAACATTGTGTCTCTTGATGAGATCTATGGGATGCTAAGAACTCATGATCTTGAAGTTCAACAGAGAAAGAACAAGAAAAGCAGCAAGGCAAAGTCAATTGCTTTGAATGTAGAAGCAAAATCAAAAGGGAAAGCTATGGAGGTCTCTAGAAGGAAAGCAAGAGTAGCTGAGTCAGATCCTGACGACTCTTCATCAGATACTGATGGCAATCCTGATGCCAATACTGGTGATGAATCTTCTGATTCAGACATGGAAGAGATGGTTGCTATGATTGTCAGAAACTTCAGAAGGATGAAGTTCAGGAAGAATAGAAGACAAGGCAACTTTCAGAGAAAGACCTTCAAAGCAGACAAAGACAAGTATATCAAAAAGGACAGCAAGGGTAGCAAATTTGACAAGTCAAAGGTTAGATGCTACAAGTGTAATGGTATGGGTCACTTTGCTTCTGAATGCAACAAGACAAAGGCACTCATCACATCAAGCAAGGATTGGATGGACTCTTCCTCAGAATCTGATACTGAGGTAGTCAACTATGCGTTAATGGCCAATGCTGATGTAACTGCTGCTCCTGATGATAAGGTACTAAATACTATCTTTGATTTTGATACTGATAATGCTTCTGAGTTAAGACGTTTTCTAAAGTCATTACATATTAGCTTTAGAAGTCAAACTGCTGAGAATACTAGAATCTTATCTGAGATGTCTGACCTTAGAAAAAGGAATGAGATATTAGAAGCTGAATTTTCTCGTATGCAAGAAGTACAAAAAGAATGTGATAATGTTAAGCACATGCACTTAGAGATAACATCTAAATGTACTTCCCTTGAAAAAGAACTTGAATATGCTAATGAGAAAATCAGAACCTGGACAGACTCTGGTAGGAAATTTCATGAGATTAATACCTCTAAGAATTGGAAAGAGTGTCTAGGATATAAGTCAGATGAAGATAAGAAATTAGCAGAGAAAATTGTCATTAATGAGACAGTCAGTCCAAAGACCTATAGACATGTTATAGACTCAACCAAATCTAAGATTACTCCTGTTAATTTTGTTTTTGGTAAGGATTCCAATTCTACTTTTGAAAAGGGATCTTCTTCTACTCAAGGAATTAAAATTATAAAGTCTAAACCTGTCATGAACAAAGTCACTAAGAATGTAGGTCTATTGTCTCAGAAACAGCTTAAGGATAAAATCTGTGAGGTTACAGATAAGAAAAAGGAAGCTACTGTTAAGAGAAACAGGAATGGTAAAATTGGGATCAATAAAGAAAATGGTTATAAGTATATCCCAAATGCACCTAGAAAGAGTTGTTTTAACTGTGGTAACTCTAATCATCTTGCTATTGATTGTAAAAAGAGTAAGAAGAAAATTGCTGAAATTCCTAAGTCTGATGTTAGGAATAGATCAGTATTTTACAAACCACAGAATTCCTGTTTTCATTGTGGTAGTCTATGGCATTCTATTTATACATGTAAAGAGTATCATGATTTGTACTATAACTTTTATGATCCATTGCCTAAGTTTGAAAGTAGTACAAAGTCTGATAAAACTGAAAATGTCATAGTGAAGCATGCTTTTGTTAATACTGATACTGACAAAGCAAATCCTGATGGAGTAAATTCTGTCAGGACTGCTAAAGTCAAAAAGTCTTCTGCTGTTAAATTTAATAAAATGCATGAACAAGGAATCCAACAAGTGTGGGTTCCTAAACATTCTGACTAGTGTTTTACTATTCTGATGCAGGGTAAAAAGAAAAATGTGTTAGTCATGGATAGTGGATGTTCTGTGCACATGACTGGAAACAAAGCCCTGTTATCAGAATATGAGGAAAAAGCTGGCCCAACTGTGTCTTATGGAGATGGCAACATTGGACAAACCTTGGGATATGGCAATATAATCATAGGAAATGTCATCATTGAAAAAGTAGCTCTAGTGAAGGGACTAAAACACAACTTGTTGAGTATTAGTCAAATCACTGACAGAGGTTATCATGTCAATTTCTATTCCACACATTGTGAAGTAGTCAGTAAAGCAACAGGAAAGATAGCACTAACTGGCTACAGGCATGGTAACATATATGAAGCCAACATTCTCTCAGATACTGATGGCTCCCCTACATGTTTCATCAGTAAAGCTTCAGTAGATGAAAGTTGGAATTGGCACAAGAAGCTTTCTCATCTCAACTTCAGCAACATCAATGAGTTGGTAAAGAAAGAGTTAGTAAGAGGATTACCTAATGTTTTATATACACCTGATGGACTCTGTGATGCATGCCAAAAAGCAAAACAAAGAAGGACATCATTCCAGAGTAAATCAGAATCCTCTATTGAAGAACCATATCACATGCTTCATCTTGATCTGTTTGGTCCAGTCAACATCATGTCCATCAGTAAGAAAAGGTACACTCTTGTAATTGTTGATGAATATTCTAGATTCACCTGGGTGTATTTTCTGCATAGAAAAGATGAAACTCCTGAAGTTCTGTTGGATCATGTGAGGATGATTGAGACAACCACAAAGTACAAAGTCAAGATTCTGAGATGTGATAATGGTACTGAATTTAAGAATTCAAAGATGGAAGAGTTCTGCAAATACAAAGGAATCATTCAACAATTCTCTGCTCCTGGCACACCTCAGCAAAATGGAGTAGTAGAAAGGAAGAATAGAACTCTTATTGAAGCTGGCAGAACTATGTTGGAAGAAGCTAAATTACCTACATATTTCTGGGCAGAAGCAGTCAACACATCATGCTATACACAAAATCTTACATTGATAAACAGGCATGGTGTCACTCCTTATCAGTCTCTCAAAGAGAAGAAGCCAAGTCTGAAGCATCTGCATGTGTTTGGCTGTAAATGTTTTGTTCTCAGAACTCATCCTGAACAGCTAGGGAGATTTGAAACAAAGGCTGATGAAGGAATATTCATAGGTTATCCTACATCAAGAGCCTTCAGAGTTTTTAATTTGAGAACAAGAACTGTCATGGAGTCAATACATGTATCTTTTGATGATAAGAAGATAACTGGAATCATTGAAGACTCGCATGATAGATTGTTATTTGAAAATGAAGCTTCCAAGGAACCTGAAGAAAGTGAATCAGAAGCTGTCCATTCATCCAGTACTGACGGGTCACCAAATCCTGATGACTCACCAGGTACTGATGATGCTAATACTGATGATGCAAACAACAGTGATACAACTAGTAGTGCTAATGTTGAGGGGGAGCAACGGCATTCAACTACAAGTTCAGAGTCAACTCAATCATCAGAACAGAATTCTTCAGATACTGATTCAAGTGAAGATCCTGATAACACATCAGGAGGGCATAGCAATAATTCA
The DNA here is from genome assembly GCA_030848705.1 of Heracleum sosnowskyi. Taxonomy (NCBI): domain Eukaryota; kingdom Viridiplantae; phylum Streptophyta; class Magnoliopsida; order Apiales; family Apiaceae; genus Heracleum; species Heracleum sosnowskyi. The sequence continues at coordinate 107,245,783 of CM061240.1, read as the reverse complement.
GGAAGAGCTTCAAATCAATCAAATTCTTTCAATCAAGATAACACCAATCCAGGGGGAGCATCTACTTCAAGAAACAATTTGACACCAGCAAGGAAATGGACAAAAGATCATACTCCTGATTTGATAATTGGAGATCCTGATGCAGGTGTTCAAACAAGAAGTGCAACTCAGAATGAATGTTTATATAATAACTTTCTATCCAAGGAGGAGCCTAAGAAAGTTGAAGATGCACTTAAAGATGCTGATTGGGTTACTGCAATGCAAGAAGAACTGAATGAATTTGAAAGGAATGAAGTCTGGAAACTGGTACCAAGACCAAAGAATAGATCAATTGTTGGTACAAAGTGGATTTTCAAGAACAAGACTGATTCTGATGGAGTCATTATCAGAAACAAAGCTAGACTAGTTGCAAAGGGGTATTCCCAACAAGAGGGAATTGACTATGATGAAACTTTTGCTCCTGTTGCAAGACTAGAAGCCATCAGGATATTTCTTGCTTATGCTGCACATAAGAAATTCAAGGTTTTCCAGATGGATGTTAAAAGTGCGTTCTTAAATGGTGAACTGGAGGAAGAAGTTTATGTTGAACAACCTCCTGGTTTCATTGATCCTAAATATCCAGATCATGTCTACAGACTGGATAAGGCACTTTATGGACTAAAGCAAGCTCCAAGAGCATGGTATGAAACCTTAGCTCAATTCTTACTGGAAAGTGGATTCAAAAGAGGTGCAATTGATAAAACTCTATTTTATTTGAATCATGGTAAGGAGTTGCTGTTAGTTCAGATTTATGTTGATGATATCATTTTTGGGTCAACAAACAATAAGCTGTGTGAAAAGTTTTCCAAGCTTATGCAGTCAAGATATCAAATGAGCATGATGGGAGAAATGAGTTACTTTCTGGGTCTTCAAGTTAAACAGACTGATGAAGGGATTTTTATTAATCAGTCTAAATACACAAGGAATTTACTGACAAGGTTTAACATGCAAGACAGTACTCCTGCTTCAACTCCCATAGCTACAGCTACCAAACTTGATCCTGATCAAGGTGAAGAGGTAGACGTAACTCACTACAGAGGAATGATTGGCTCTTTATTGTATCTCACTGCCAGTAGACCAGATATCATGTTTGCAACCTGTCTATGTGCAAGATTTCAAGCAAAACCTAGAGAACCACATCTGATTGCAGTCAAAAGAATTTTCAGATATCTCAAAGGCACTCCTTCACTTGGTCTTTGGTATGCAAGGGAATCAGATTTTGGGTTGTGTGGTTATTCAGATGCTGATTTTGTAGGATGCAAAATAGACAGGAAAAGTACTTCAGGAAGTTGTCAGTTTTTGGGTGGAAGACTAGTTTCATGGTTCAGTAAAAAGCAGAAATCTATTTCCACTTCAACTGCAGAAGCTGAGTACATTGCTGCAGGAAGTTGTTGTGCTCAGATAATGTGGATGAGAAATCAGTTGTTAGATTATGGCCTGTCATACTCAAAAATCCCTATTTATTGTGATAACCAAAGTGCTATTGCAATGACAGGAAATCCAGTTCAGCATTCTCTTACTAAACACATAAGTATCAGATATCACTTTATAAGAGAACAGGTTCTGGAAGGAACAATTGAACTTCACTTTGTTCCTACTGATCAACAACTAGCTGATATATTCACCAAGCCACTACCTGAAGCTACTTTCAATAAGTTGGTGAATGAACTTGGAATGATGAATTTTGAGAATTTCTGAGGAAAAGCTACAGAGAGGAAATCCTGATAACTGTCAAATCCTGATGGTTATTCAGAAAGGTATGTATCTTTGATCAAATCCTGATAGGACTCACTCCTGACAGGAAGTCAACTGGTCAAATCCTGATGCTCAGATGATTGAAGCTGGTATGAAAACCAGAGGTTCTATGCTAATTTGTCATCAACACTCCTGGTAAACTCTGAACAATTAGATTATTACTTAGTCTTTGATTAAGTTTTCAGTCTTAATTATCAATTTCAATTTCATTATTAACAGAGTTTATTATTTATCATCTCTATATCACTTTGAGTGTTACTAACAAATTTTGCAGGCAAGTACAGGAAGCAAACAATTGAGAAAATAGACAAATTTCATTAATACTTGAAGATACATTACACATGAAATATGGAAATTACATATTTGTTTTCCTAGTCTATTTTCTACTCAGGAACTCGTGCTTTACAGATAAGCATGAACACGTGCCCTGCAATTTAGCATGAATGCTCCTGAGCAGCTTCACAGTCCTTCAGAACCGGAAGGTCTCTTGTTCCATCCTTAAGAGACAAGAAGAGGAGCTGATTTACTTGAAGGCGGATCGTCACCGTGACCACCGGGACGCCTCCGTGTTATATTTGTGTTTTAATTCTATGACCATTAATTTGGTTATTTTTCTTAAACCAAAACACTATTCAGGATTGTTAAAATAAATTTTGTTTTCTTAAATAAAATTTTATTTTAATCTTATTGAATATTTTTTTTCAATCCTGATATGGCAACATATTTTGTGCGGACATGCTTTTATTCCTGATGAGGTTAGGTTTTTCTTACATCAGAAAATGCCTACTCGTTATGGACTACTTTCTAATGCTATGGTCCAAGGCCCAACCCACCTTGTTCCTGACACAAGCATGCAACCTAAACAGTCTAAACAGTTAACAACCACCTCTACTGTCTCTCAAAAGACTTTAGTTGTAAAATCAAAGAAATCAGCTAGAACTGATGTGTCTGGAAGGCAATCAGGTTCAAAGGATTTTTCCTCTACACCACTCACTAAAAAGAAGATACAAGGGGGTGTACAAGGGGTCCTGGTGAAGAAAGCTGATAAGGTTGTTAAGAATGTTCCTGTGAAAAGGAAGTTAAGGTTGATTGATGAAAGTGATTCAGAGGATGACTTACCTATATCCTCTGTGATGAATGTGAACAAGGAAGTTGCTGATACTGCTACTAAAGCTGTGGTACCTTTATCAAAACCACAAAAGACTAGGAAATTACCAAAGAGCAGGTATCATATTCCTTTGACAGTGCAAATGAAGGATACTGATATTCAGACATCAAATCCTGATGTTAGTATTCCTGATGCAACAACAAAAGTTGTCTCTATATCAGACTCTCCAGCCTCTCCATCTCAGATTCGAGGACATTCTTGGGAGAAGGTATCTACAACTGCTTCCTTGGTTGGTCTTACACCTACATCAAAGAAAAAGAGGAATGCAGAAGAGTTAGTCTACCAGAGACAGAAGAAGCTGAAAGGATCAAGCCCACAAGAACCTGAATTTCAGAGTAATTCAGCAACTACTGTTGATCCTGCCACACAAGAACCACTCAATCAAAGTTTGGGTGAAGGCTTAGCTAGTGGAATGGTCACACAAGAACCATTTTCTCAAAGGGAGAATGAAGACATCAACATTCCAGCTACACAAGAACCATCTTCTCAAAGTGAAGATGCAGGCAAAGCTACAGCTTCTGTTGAAAGATTGGTCGAGAACATTGTCAATGAGGGAAGCACACAAGAACCTTTAGCTCAAAGTGTTGAAGCAGCTTCTGAACCTCAAGCTCCACAAGAACCATTGGTAGCAAATACTGATGCACGCATATCAAATCCTGATGATGTTCATCCTGACGCTAGTGGTGCTCCTGATCATGAACCTATTTTGATACAGCCACTTCGTTCAAGACCAATGGATCATCCTATCTCAGAATCACAGGATAAACTGAAAGGTATTGCTATTCCTGATCCTGATAAATCTCATGGTTCTAATGATGATAATTCTGATGATGATAGTGATGATGATAATGAGAATAGAAAAGAGAAGGAACAGCTTGCTACAGCACTCAAGATTAGTCTTGGAACTAATTTTGGTTCATCAAGTACATATATGGCTAGCAATGCTTTCACTGGGAAAGATCAGAGACAAGATTTTTCTACTCCTTCCTTTGATCCTGCAGAGGCATTTAGACAGAATGAATGGAACAATTCATGGCACCAATCTGATGAATCTATCAGTTTTTCTTCTGCTATTGAACATGCCTATAATGCAGTGAAGTCTATAGAGAATCAAGACTTGAAGAATCATCTGAAGGCTACAACTCTGTTATCCAAGAGCCTGAAAAGTGAGATTGATTCTATCAAGGGTTCAACTGAAAAAGTGAGGACTGATATCTTTAATAATTTTACAAAGGTGCCTACTACTTTACAACTGAGGGTAGTGGAATCCCAAGTGAAATCTGTTGTTTCAGAACAAACCTCAATCAAACAAAGAATTGATTCTCTGGATACTAAGGTAACTGAAATTCAAGCCTCTCTTTCCTTAATTTTGCAATTATTGTCAAATCCTGATGTCAAAAAGGGGGAGAAGGTTATTCAGACAAAATGTACACCTGATCTAGTATTAAGAAATAATGATGATGATACTGGAGATGATGGTGGTGACAAAGCGATACAAGGAGAAAACTCCTCTGATGCTGTTGTTATGAAGACAATCCAAACTTCTCAAAGTCAAACAACGCAGTCAACTCATGTTTCTGATTCTGGAGTTAAGACAGTAAGAACATTGGTGCAATCTCAGATCCTGACGGAAGATCAAATCCCGACACCTGGTCATGGACATATTCTTGCTACAATTCCTGAAGGTGATGAAGATGTAATTATTGATAATCCTGAAGATGCATCAAATTTATTCCAGAAGTTTTCTACAAAAGATGGCAGAATTGTTACTCTATATCACACTGATAAAAGAGTTCAACAATTATATGCAAGAAAAGCACTCTCTACAGCAAGTGAAGAATATCCAGATCTCTCACATGAAGAATTCTTGAGACTACAAAGAGAGACAATGGAAAGCTATACTGCTCCTGCTAGAGGTAGAGGAAGCAGAGGTAGGAGAGGTGCTAGAAGAAATAGAAGAGGTTCTTCAACTCAAACAGTACCTAGACAGACAAGGTCTAGAGGGTTAAGAATTGAAGAAATTCCTGAAGCTTCACAAAATCTAATAGATCCTGTTATCAAGGATATCATGGAGAAAGAAGACAAGGAATTTGTTGAAGAAGAACCTGAATTGAAAAGAAAATCAAGTAAATCAACTCTCAGCAATACAAATCAAATTGAAGATTCTAATCCTGACAATATTCAAGATCCTGACGAATCTGAAATTCTGCAAGAGGTTGATTTGATAATCTTATCTACTGTTGTTGATTGTCACAACAAAGAAGTAGATGAAGAAGAAGAAGCCAGAAGAAGAGATATTACAAAGAGAACAAATGAAGATTTTAATCTCTATCTACAAAGGCTTAAAGTTTCAAATGAAAGAAAATGGAGAAATTCAAGCAGACAAGAATCTTTACTTGAAAGAAGCTACGCTCATGAAAAGGAGAAATACAAGAAGTGGAAACATATTAGCACATTAAGTTGTGATACACCTATCAATTTTCAGTCTGGTGGAATTATTACAAGCGCTTCAAGTGTTGTTGATTTGTCTGATATGGCTAGATCAAAAACACTCTGGTTAAAGATGTTTTCAAATCTGAAGCAATTGTCAAGTAATTCAAGAGGAGGTATTGGACACAGAGATGGTGAATATCTGAATATGTCATATGTTGATCCTTACTCCTTGACAGAAATTGGAGGTACTTTAACTTTTGAAAACCTGAACAATTTATTAGCTGTTGATATAGTTATAGATTGTCATGATGGTTTTGAAAAGAAAGAAAAGCTTCTGTACTTCATGAAAGATGGTAGTGTGAGGAATCTATCTATTCAAGATCTGCTGATGAAAACTACACAGGAACTGAAATATGTTCACTATCTGTTAAGATGGAAGAACCAAGTGTACAAAGAATGGAGTGACATGATTTTGTCAACTATAAGAAGAAGACTGGATGGAAACAGTAATTTCGATGGTAATTATACTCCCATGTACTTATTTCAAAGAGGTCAGGATGTGGAAATGCAAAGGGGTACTGCTGTTAAAGAAGTAAATTTTGGCATGACTCATCTTTCTCTCAATCCTGATGGGAAGGAAATTGCTTATCTTTTGCTTGAAGAGCACAGTCTACAGAGAAACTCCATACAGAATCTCAGAGCAGCTATCTACCAGATTAATGAGGAAGATGAAGAACTCAGAAATCTTAAGGAAAGACTGATTCAAATTCTTGAAGAAAAAGAAGAAAGTTTATTATCCAACTTCTTGAAGATGAATCTGTTCTATCAAAAAGCTTAAACAGATAAGTTGTTTCTGAAGATACTCGTATATTTTGATACATGTTTTTGACATCATTGAATATTTGGAATCTATACTTTATTTTACAAAGTATGAGATTGAGGGAGATTGTTAGATCAGAATTCAATGATCATCAGAAGCTAGACTCAACTGATCAGGATTGCTGACGTCATCAGTATTGCATGGTCATCAGTATTTGATCAAGCGTCAGTATCTTATTGATCATCAGGATTCCTACTCAGACTATGATCAGGTTTGATCATCAGGACTTGAAGCTGATCAGGATTCCTACTTCGAGTTATATTTGGAGTCTAGATAAACATGGAAGTTTATTCTATTTGTTCCTGGTTTGTAGAATGCAGCTATCGATTTAAGATATGTTTCTATCTTTGTTATGATTAGGACTTATCTTGTTATTGATAGAGAAGCTGTGTGCACTATATAAACACAGTTTTGGTTTCGATTTATGTATTCATTCGAGAGAGAACATAATCGAAGAGAAGCTCTTAAGAACAGAATTTCTTGAGAGAGTTTTTGTAAGCTAGCAGCTCTTAAGAACATCAGAATTTCTTAAGAGAGTTTGTAACAGTTTTATATCAAAGTTAATAAAGCTGTTATTGTTATTGTTATTGATCTTTCATATTTGTGTTATATAAAGTCGAGAATCTTATACAATTGTATTCAACCCCCTTCTACAATTGTTATTTACTGGGCAACATTCATTAAATAAATAATCAATCCTCGAATGAATATTTAAAGGTAATATTCATTAAACAATTAAATAACTTTCAAATGAATATTCAAACATACTATTCATTATATAATCCCCAGATGAATATGTACGATAATATTCTTAAAGTCAATATCCTCTAATGAATATAAATGATATTCTGTAAGTCGATAATCCTCAAATGAATATTAATAAATAATATTCTTAAAATGAATATTAATAAATAATATTCTTAAAGTCAATAATCCTCAAATGAATATTCATAAATAATATTCCTTAACTAAAATAATTAACCCTCGAATAACAGTTACTCGATATCTTTATCGGAAAATAACCTTTATCATATACAAAATATAATCACATCTGACCTTTCAAGAAAATCACACGCCCTTACCCTAGGGCAAATATAAAACCCTGGCTTATAGCTGATATCCCATATCTAACTTATAAGCCCCAACTTCAAGTCATAACCTCAAGTATTGCTATACATAGCAAATCGAAAACAAGTATGCAATTTATATATATCGCAATCGCATATCATAATTGAAAACAGTTATTATACAACAACAGTAATATAGGTTTTGAAAACTTCCATCTAGTATATGCATACTTCAAAATATGGTTTTAGAAACTTGCCTGATGCTCGAGAAGTGATAGGGGTTCGCGACGATGCCGGACAATCTAGACAAAGTCAAAGAAAACGCACGATTAATCCCCTGGATAATCCACTTTTAACTCAATGCTTAAACACGTAAGCGAAACACAACCAAGGAATTACTAGCTCGTTATAGGCTCATACTAGGTCCACGTTTAGTCGAAAATTACTTAAGTCGTAGGTTTAGTCCGAAATCGATCCTCGAATACAAGTTATACTTAACCATTTACAACATTGGTTTCTGAGTCATGTTCTTAGTGGTTTTCACTTGCGCGACCTCGGCTAAAACATTTTTATAAAATCGAAAAATAACCTTTTTAATCCGAATCGTTTTCGTGAGCCTTCCCAACTGTCTCTAGTATTATTCCTCAAAGGTTCACATTTTAATATGGCTTCTAAGCGGTCCAAATATAGCCTCAAAGTCACTGACCAGAGATGGGTTGTTCTTCCGAACGGCGTTTACTAAAACTCACTTTTCTCCTAAACCGTAAATCGTATAGACATGATCTTTATACCAAAACAAACCTTAAAACAAGACCTACATGTTCATGGTCAGTTTTGTTCAAAAATATTCAAAGACCAGTTCGAAATGCTTGCTCAAAACAGCCTTAAATCAAATGGGCATTACGACGGCTATAATCGTAACGTTTACCATTTTCAAAACACAACCAAATCAATACCAAACAATCCCAAACTCACCATTCACCTTATACTCCCTCATCTCAGTCAAATCCTCCATAAATATTCAAAACAAATTCATAACCCATCCTCCAAATTCAACCAATAATTCATCTAATCACTTAATCATGATCTTAACATAAATGAACCTCAAAACCACTTCAAAACTCATATAAACAAAAAGGGGCAGAGGTTTTTATACCTTCCTTGAAGCTCTAGAAACACTAACCAGTGCCCACAATCAGTCAACAAGCCTTATATACTCCTTACAAAGCTTAAACCTTAAGATCAAATCAAGAAAACAAGTTAACAAAATTTCGGAGTTACTATTCATCATCACTTTGTAAAATCCATTTAAAATCGAAAACAAGAGTTTGGTTCTCAACTTTTTGCCACACCTTCTAATCTTCAAGGGCTTTCTTTTGAGTCCTATCTCATCACCAGGGGATGCTTGAAGCTCGACTTATTGGCTTTCTAAGGTGAGTGGTCGAAACTGGAAAAGGCAGGACAGTTTCTGTTCTCCGACTTGGGGAAGGGATTTGACTAGGCTACACTCCTTTGTTGGCCATGACATTTTTAGCGAACGTTGCCCATGGAGTGGAGAAGCTATGGTTAAAATTTGGTGATTTAAGGATGGATAGAAATGGAGTTATGGATTTTTCTTTCCTTGATGCTTTTTCTGGGCAGAATGGGGGAGAAGAGAGTTCTTCTCTTTCTTTTTCTTTTCTTGTTTAATGGATAATGATGCTGATATTTTGTGGTAAAAAGGGGGTGAGTCATCACCTTGGTTGCCTCATCTCTTGACACTTGTCAAACATGCACTGGTTGAGATAAAGTAACTTTACTGGTTTGCTTTACTGATTCGTTTCTTTTCACATGGATGATCCAAATGTTGCATTCCTTGAATTAATCTTGTTACATGTTACTTCCATGTCTATATTTATTCCTGTAAATGTTGCCTGGTTCCTCTTGAAACGATTCGAAATATTTCCTAATGAGCGAATAAAACTATACGCGGTTCTCGCAGTGAATAGTAACTATTCACTATTCACTTCAACAATCGTATCCTTAAATCGACTTTAATAAAATAATAAAATTCCAAAATATTAAATCCTCAAATCCTCAATTTTAATATCTCATCTCTTGAATATAATAATATATAATTCACTGCCCGGTCAAATACTACACCAAAATAAAATTTGGAATTTCTGAATTCTGATCGTCTTTGCATTCACTTATTTACTCCGTAGATCACTAATATGACTTCGGAATATCCACACTACGTCTCGTACATAGGTGGCATGAAAAATTTTGTTAATCCTCAAAATCACTATTCATCCACCAAATCACTATTCACTGCTGCACTTAACCATAATAAGAAAAATTTTAAATTTTTCCAAAATTCGGGTTATTATAGTCTCCCCTCCTTAAAAGGATTCCGTCCCGGAATCAACTTAGGAATAACTGGGGGTACTTCTCTTCCATTGCACTTTCTAACTCCCAGGTGGATTCTTCCACCTCTTGATACCTGCTCGTACTCTACATATGCCGTTATGACCATTCTACAAGTTTGGGGGGGGGGGGGGTAAGGCTGGTTCGTAGGCCACCTTCCTGACGCGTTTTAAAATCTCAGATGGCCCAATAAATCTTGGGCTCACTTCCCTTTCTTTCCAAATCTCATTAATTCTTTCCATGGATATCTTTTAGCATCACGAATCTCTAACCTCATATTCCCCATCTTGTTTGTACAGAAAATACACCAACATAAACTTGCTTGTCATCCATCAACATGCCATTTAGCTTATCAATAGTGTAACGCCCCCAAATCCGGGGTCAAAGGATTTGGTCGTCACACTGCACTCTTAATCCAAACAACCTGTTCAATATAAAATCAACACAATAATAATAATATATGTGACCCCAACTCTACCAAGAATCTTTAAAGGTTATAGTGCTAGAAACAAGAATCCAAAATTTCATTACAAACAATCTTTCTTCTTTACAACCATTCTCTTTACATACAATCTAAAACACTAGTAGAACTTCGATAAGAAGTATGCCAGGCCACTACTCTTATACAATATCTTATTCAATAGAAAACATCTATATACAAAACCTATCACTAGCTCCAATGCTCTGGATCAAAACGTCTTTATGTAATGTCCTTCCCCATCTCTGATCAGCTACGCAGACAACTCTCGCCAATACACCTTCTTACCGGCAGGCTAAAATATATATAAATAAAACAAGTATGAGCGAATGAATTGCTCAGCAAGCGCATGATCAAATATAATACGAAAGGTTTCCAAAATAAACTTTGGATTTTCAAATAACAACTTTTGTTTTTGAACAATTAAAATCTCTAAAATTTTCAAACTAAGTTTGGTAATTTACCACAATTTCTCATTCAGTTTCTCGCAACCGAATAGTTTTTAAAACACAAAAGATTTATATTGGTCGTTACGATGATCGAATCAACAATAACTACAATAGTATGTAGAAAATATGAAATAAATATAACTCATACGTCTTCAAGACCATAGCTTGTACAAAAATACTAATTTTTAAGATAACAGATCTATTCACAACATTTTCTGAAACCAACAACTCTGGAAGGTTAGAATAATCAAGGGGTAAGAATAAGCCAACACGCTCGGTCAAGGAATAAAGAACGCACTTCAAGACTTCAACATGGTACCGACTGGATATGCGGTATGAATAAAACTCATCAAGATAGATATCTCACGACTGCCAATGGAATCAAGGAAGTGGATTTCGACTATTTGGAATCCAAATGTATTAAGAGTAAGTGATTTCAGCAAGATTGAAACCACTATTATTAATCAACGAACCAACAATTTTACGCAACGAATAAACCTGAATATCAGGTCATAACTCACAAGTATAAAACATATGGATGTAACTCATCCCAAAAATAAGAACTTATTCTAGAATTGGATTTTCACATTTTATCAAATCAAAGGTTGTGCTGCTGGCCAGCCACGCAACAACCCCAGACTAGCTCATGCATAGTCCTCTTCGGATCCAAGGCCAATCTGGGCCTAAATTACATCGACCATAAATGGCCCGACCAATAATTGGTCCATTTTTAAAAACATTCCAATCCTATATTATATACGTCAGGTGTCAGAACAATTGACAACCTTACTTCGACAATCAGGCGTCGGAAGAATCGACAACCTAATACAACAATTGCTGGAAAACTCACGTTCCAGGAAACAGTTCAATTATGAAGAATCAATAAAGGGATATCAATATAATCTAGTATCGACGAGATCGACACAACAATGGGGAGTACACATGGCAAGTAACAACATCATAAATATCGACGAGATCGATGCAACAACTGGGATAATAATGAAGAATAAACAATGACATGCTCAACAAGGTTAAGTCTGATATGAAACAGACAATATGATATCAACAGAAAGTGTAACAAGTCAATATAGAGTAGGGTTCAAAGAATAAACAATAACATGCTTAACAAGATTGAATCTGATATGAAACAGACAATATGATATCAACAGAAAAGGGTAACAAGTCAATATAGAGTAGGGTTCAAAGAACAGGCTCTAGATGGCCTCAATAGTTCAAATCATCACATTATGGAAGAATTAATTAAGGTTTACCAATCTGGTAAATGACAAGAGAGTCAAGTTCAAGTTTAAGAAGAATTCAAGGTGAAGTTTATAAATGAAGAAAACAAGGGTTTATCAACTTCTGACAGAAATAGTTCAAGTCCTTCGAACATGTACTTATAATAGATAAGCCTTGTACTTGAAGGAAGTAAACTAAATCATGCACAACATATATGAATTCGAATCAGGGAATGGATCAGATGATCGCATTAACAAGAAAGGATAACAAGGTTTGCATAGGTGCAAGGTGAAAAATGGAATACTTGAAGGGCAAGCAACACCACTTCAGAATTTCAGAATAGGTTTTCCCTCATAGGGTTCACAAGTTCCCGCTCATCTAGGGTTGGTAATATTCCAACCTAATGTTTTAAAATCATGTCTTTTAAAAGAAAGCCTTAGTATACGGCCCATAATTATCTCTTCAAACTTTTCAATATAATAAGTATATCTTTCCAATCAATATGAAAATATGAATCTAAACTCAAAAGGTATAAAAGAGTACTCGTCAATTTACGAGATTAAATAACATACTTGCAATTCAATGCAAAAGAAATCAACATTTGAAAATTCAGTAATAAGCATTCAACATGCATACTAATAATTCAAGATAATATCCCTTAATTAATAAGCAAGGGTATAAACACTTGCCTCTGGTCCTTAGCTATTTCGTAACGCTGAAACGATACGATCCCTCCTTATTCTGTCTTATCGTACGATTCTCGACTTCCGTCCTTCTTTGCTTTAACGCTCTTGCGAATACCACTAGTCTGCTTCTACCATTTCGAATCCACGTGCCAGCCTCGATAGTCAAACATGAGACGGTACTTAGTCCTCAACGTATAATTCTCATATTCCATAAATGATTGTAACTTAACTTCGACGCACTTACCGATCTTACCGATGTCTCTATTGCATAAACATCCACATCTCAATTGATAGACCAATCGCAATCAACCACATAAGTAATCCACGTAACTCGCTTGACGACAATCCCCATACTATAAAAAGTCAACATCCAAGTCAACGGCCTCGTAAATCTCACTTTCTAACATAACCGACAAATTTCTATCCCATCTACCCCTCGTGATAACATTAGACACAACCAATTACTCAAACAAGTCTCCACACAATTTATTCGCATGCATGACTCAACAACAGATAATTCACATCATTCACATAACACATTTAAACAAGTAACCGGTTACGTATCGGATGCCCGGTCTAATTTACGATATTTAAAACTCAGACACTAGCCCTAGTACGGGCATATACGGACTATAAAACACATTACACAACTCATACAAACCATATAGCACTTATAACTATTTTTAAAACATCGCACGGAACTTATTTGAATTTAAATAAGCCACAAACAATTTTTAAATCAAAAATCGGATTTTTAAATCCAATATAAGTATTTTAAATGAAATTAAATCAATTAATAAAATTAATTGACACTCTTTAAATACTCAAACTATTTTTAAATAAATAAGTAGGCTTGAAAATAATTAAACTAAATTTTAAATTAATTAAATCTAATTAATAATCATTTTTTAAGAATTAACTGATTAAAAGAATTAATCAATTAATTAAATAAATTAATTATTAATTAAAAATAATTAAAATAATTAAATTTAATCAATTTTCGAATTTAAAATAATAAATAAGATTTTCCAGAATTTTCTGAATAATGAAATGTATTTTTAAATCAAAGATATGATTTTTAGAATTTTTAAAACAATTTTCGATTTATTTTAAAAAATAAAACTCAGAAACACTTTTCAGAAAAGAAATTAGGGTTAGGGGGATTGAAACCGGGTCGGGTTAGGGTTTGAAAACGGGTTGCCAAGAACGTTTCCGGGTTGGCGAAGAACACCACCGGAAAACTGGGTTTCCCAGTTTCCGGCGTGGTTCCGGCCACCGAAAACTTCTCCGACGGTTCCAAACGTCCCCAAACTCGCGGCTTTTATCCCTCCTTCAACCCACACATACCCAACAACACTTATACCAATCAAAGCGTACCAACACCAGCAACAACAACTCGCAATCAGTCGGGAAAATCCCAGAAACCGGTGACCTCGATTTTTCCGGTCAACCCTGAAACCTAAACCAAATTTAACACCGCTTACACAGGTAGATTCTAAGTCTCACGATCTATCTATTCGCTTAATCAAAATCAAGGACCAATCGATCACGCACAAATCCGGCAAAACCACAACTTTCCGATGAGCTTTTAAAAATTCGAATAGCTCGATTTATACAACCAAAACTGAAATAAAAATCATATTCATACTCCTTACAACACATACAAGCCAGTCATGTCATCAATTATCAAGAAAAATCACGAACGAAGATTCCCCCAAATTAAATCAAAAATTCGAAAATAAATAAATAATTAAAAATCGGAAAGATCAGAAAATCATACCCACATGAATTTTGATGGTGGATTTAGGTAGAGGATGATGAGAGATTCGATTTGGTTACAAGAACATCGAAATCGGATTCCGATAACGCCTTCAAAAGTTGGTTTGATTCTCAAGAACACGAAGAACACGTTTCAGGGGTTTTTAGATTTTTAACTGTAATTAAGCTTTATTACACGCAAAACAAAGTACGATTTGCCTTTTTATATTAAACGGAAAATAATACCCCAAACGACATTTTTGGATCGATACTGATCCGATAGATCGCTTTAAATACAATATAACAAAATATATGCTTTAAACCTTTAATAAAGCAGAATACACGTTTTTCGAAACGATAATCATCCATAAAGTACAGATAAATACAAGTATCGTTTAATACAAAATATACGAACCAAAATACCTCTATTACGAATATTTTTGAGTACTTCCCACTTTAACGAATGAAATATTGGTACGAACGATATACTAATCTCCCAAATAATTTGGGAACGATCCAAATTTTCTTTTCGATAATTAAAATAAAATAAAATAGTATGACACCCTTTTCAAAATAATTTCAAATTCCCCACACATTTCACATAGCACCACAATATCACATATTCAATCATTTAACGAATAACTTAGCACGTTTAAACAGATAAATCATTTAATAACTCTTAATATGAAATTAAAATTTCATTTCACATCATATAATAACACGTAATTTTCTCGGATCTTACATCCTTTCCCCCTTAACAGGATTCTGTCCTCAGAATCAACTTGCGCAAACATAGGTGGATATTTCTCCAACATCTCATTCTCAAATTCCTAGGTTGACTCTTCAACCTTAGGATTTCTCCTCATACTCATACTAATTTGACTCCTCTATTACTCATCACTCTCTCATACTGACTCAATATCTCAATTGGTTACTCAACATAGAACAATTTAACTAAATCTCTATAGGTTCGTATTTTATGAAATACACTATGAATACACCACTCATGGAGTGGTACGCAAACTTATACGCAACTTTCCTAACACGCAGTAAACCGACATAAGGTAGCAATTCAAAATCGTCATAATAACTGTTGTCGTAAGAAAATCTAATCAACGGTAAATGGTCCTTCCAATTACCTTAAAAATTTAGTACACAACCATAGTCTGTCTGAATTCTTTAATTAAGTCGCGGATCTCTGTCAAATACATTTGAACCCGTCATTCCATGCCGTACTATTACCTCATTCAAATAGCTAGAGATGAACCAATTCATCTAATAAACATCTCTCGTTAATCGGTCAATAATAACTCAAATAACATCTTGATTAGCTCTAAGCCTTAGCAACTCTACTACAAAGTCTATCTTAACATGTTTCCACTTCCATTCAGGAATCTCTTTAGTTGTAACTGTCTACTATACCTCTGTTATTCTGTCTTCATTTTCCAACACCTCAAGTACTTAAACACTCATTAACATCAATATTCTTTTAAATCTCTTATATATCCTTACATTTCCTTCTTATCCATTATACTCTCTCGCTCCTTCCTGTAATTGAATTCCATTTCTCTTTTCATAACTCTTTCCTTTATGTAGCCCTTTCTCTTTAATCAATCCTGGTTGAATCCTTAATTCCGTCATTCCTTCTAGTTGATCTCTTGTTATCATAACCTTAAAACTCCATCCTTTCTAATCCTTGTACCGAAGATATTTACATCTCAATTCTCTCTTTTACTACTCATACTATCAGCCATCCATATTCTTGGGTCAACTATACCTATTTCCAATATATCTAACAACTGCTTTCAACAATCACATACCTTTCATGCCAAACAAATATTCAGTTTAAAACAATCACTCATTACCTCATCCCTTGTCTTTAAATCCTTATAAACACCTCTTCATCTTCTTTCCCTATCTATAATTGTGAGAATATTCCTTATCAGCTTGGTGACTTAATCCATATCTTTAAAAATTGTTCTACTTAGTCCTAAGAACTTAATTAATCTCCATCTGATTCCCAAATAATTTAGAAGATACATTCACAGTAACACTCAGGACACCTTTCCATGGTTCCATCTCATTTCCGAAACAGCTTGATCAACTCGACATTATCTTGATTCTCATTCTATACATCCACATTGACTGGCAAGATCTACCTTAACTATCGTGAGCAAAAGACTTGCAACCATATCATACAATCCTGAAATACTCAAAGATCAACTCATTCTCCATTATTAGCCTATCATCAAATTTTAAAAGTTCTTCTCATTGAGACAAAAACCTATTATGTCCATCTTCCACAACACGGGATATCATTAGCACAATTACACATTTTCCCCCAATTTCCAATCAACTCTTGAATTATCTAACTTCACCTTTCCATATCGTAACGTTAATCGATAGAAAGAGAACAACTGGCTCCGTTATATGTTACTAGTAGTCTAATCGCATCGTAATCCGCTTTCGCTCGTGGTAATTCAATCTCAAATTCTTCGTTAATTATGGTAGGGTAAATTTCAGTTCACCCTAATGGCATACCTCCCAGATTATTTGGTATAACAAAAATTCATGATATTTTGAAGTGAAAAGATTCTATATCGTAGCAGATGTCCCACAATTGGGGTTACCAAATCTGTATATTCCAAAGCAAACATTATTGGAAGTGAAAGAATTACTGAGAGACCAATTTGATCACATGAACTCAATGTTGTGTGTCTCTATTAAGACAGTACTAAAGGTAATTAGCCTTCTTGTATTTCACAACACACAAGTGACGGCGTCCCGTCAGACTTCTATCACATAGACAGATAGTCCTTGTGTCCCCTATAAATAGGGTTGTTTACCTCAGTTGGAGTAGAGAAATATGAAAGAAATTTAGAGTCGGAATGACAACCAGGGCCTTTCGATAAGAATTCTCAAATACACACCTTGGATTGAAATTGAATAGATTCCAAAGGTGTTATTTCAGAAAAGAAGAACAACCAGAAAGGAAGTATCAACAAATAGTGTTACATCACAATTAGAGTTATCCACTCCGGAAGAATGAAGGAGTTGGAATTTAAATAAAATATATTTTCAACAGGCTTCACAAATTTGAAATAGATGTCACAACAACCTCTGATGCAATTGCAATCATGATTGATCAAAAGTATCAAGTACAAGGTCAAAAGGTGGAATATATTCACCAACACAGCTTCTCTTAAAGAAATGTCAAATATTTCCTTAGGATGGGAAGGTATTACCAAGGTCTTCACATATGACTCCTCCGTCGACTCCTTCGATAGCTCGTTATTCGATTTCAGCCCTTCTTCTCCACGTTATTCGATTTCAGCCCTTCTTTTCCACGTCGCAAGGTTATCAATATCGTACGTCGTCGTCGACTCGTAATAGTCCTCGAAGATTCCGCCATAGACGTCTACAAACGTAAGAAGTTCTATCCATTTCAGCACAACTATCTCAATCAAATACCTCCATCTCAACTCACTCAGCGGTACTATATCCAATAGTCCAATACGAACTCTAAATGAGCTCTGACGTTCCTTATATAACTATATACACTCCCACACACTCTCGTTTCTAGTTTTACTATAACCCTTGCTCTGATACCAACTGTAACGCCCCCAAATCCGGGGTCAAAGGATTTGGTCGTCACACTGCACTCTTAATCCAAACAACCTGTTCAATATAAAATCAACACAATAATAATAATATATGTGACCCCAACTCTACCAAGAATCTTTAAAGGTTATAGTGCTAGAAACAAGAATCCAAAATTTCATTACAAACAATCTTTCTTCTTTACAACCATTCTCTTTACATACAATCTAAAACACTAGTAGAACTTCGATAAGAAGTATGCCAGGCCACTACTCTTATACAATATCTTATTCAATAGAAAACATCTATATACAAAACCTATCACTAGCTCCAATGCTCTGGATCAAAATGTCTTTATGTAATGTCCTTCCCCATCTCTGATCAGCTACGCAGACAACTCTCGCCAATACACCTTCTTACCGGCAGGCTAAAATATATATAAATAAAACAAGTATGAGCGAATGAATTGCTCAGCAAGCGCATGATCAAATATAATACGAAAGGTTTCCAAAATAAACTTTGGATTTTCAAATAACAACTTTTGTTTTTGAACAATTAAAATCTCTAAAATTTTCAAACTAAGTTTGGTAATTTACCACAATTTCTCATTCAGTTTCTCGCAACCGAATAGTTTTTAAAACACAAAAGATTTATATTGGTCGTTACGATGATCGAATCAACAATAACTACAATAGTATGTAGAAAATATGAAATAAATATAACTCATACGTCTTCAAGACCATAGCTTGTACAAAAATACTAATTTTTAAGATAACAGATCTATTCACAACATTTTCTGAAACCAACAACTCTGGAAGGTTAGAATAATCAAGGGGTAAGAATAAGCCAACACGCTCGGTCAAGGAATAAAGAACGCACTTCAAGACTTCAACATGGTACCGACTGGATATGCGGTATGAATAAAACTCATCAAGATAGATATCTCACGACTGCCAATGGAATCAAGGAAGTGGATTTCGACTATTTGGAATCCAAATGTATTAAGAGTAAGTGATTTCAGCAAGATTGAAACCACTATTATTAATCAACGAACCAACAATTTTACGCAACGAATAAACCTGAATATCAGGTCATAACTCACAAGTATAAAACATATGGATGTAACTCATCCCAAAAATAAGAACTTATTCTAGAATTGGATTTTCACATTTTATCAAATCAAAGGTTGTGCTGCTGGCCAGCCACGCAACAACCCCGGACTAGCTCATGCATAGTCCTCTACGGATCCAAGGCCAATCTGGGCCTAAATTACATCGACCATAAATGGCCCGACCAATAATTGGTCCATTTTTAAAAACATTCCAATCCTATATTATATACGTCAGGTGTCAGAACAATTGACAACCTTACTTCGACAATCAGGCGTCGGAAGAATCGACAACCTAATACAACAATTGCTGGAAAACTCACGTTCCAGGAAACAGTTCAATTATGAAGAATCAATAAAGGGATAGCAATATAATCTAGTATCGACGAGATCGACACAACAATGGGGAGTACACATGGCAAGTAACAACATCATAAATATCGACGAGATCGATGCAACAACTGGGATAATAATGAAGAATAAACAATGACATGCTCAACAAGGTTAAGTCTGATATGAAACAGACAATATGATATCAACAGAAAGTGTAACAAGTCAATATAGAGTAGGGTTCAAAGAATAAACAATAACATGCTTAACAAGATTGAATCTGATATGAAATAGACAATATGATATCAACAGAAAAGGGTAACAAGTCAATATAGAGTAGGGTTCAAAGAACAGGCTCTAGATGGCCTCAATAGTTCAAATCATCACATTATGGAAGAATTAATTAAGGTTTACCAATCTGGTAAATGACAAGAGAGTCAAGTTCAAGTTTAAGAAGAATTCAAGGTGAAGTTTATAAATGAAGAAAACAAGGGTTTCTCAACTTCTGACAGAAATAGTTCAAGTCCTTCGAACATGTACTTATAATAGATAAGCCTTGTACTTGAAGGAAGTAAACTAAATCATGCACAGCATATATGAATTCGAATCAGGGAATGGATCAGATGATCGCATTAACAAGAAAGGATAACAAGGTTTGCATAGGTGCAAGGTGAAAAATGGAATACTTGAAGGGCAAGCAACACCACTTCAGAATTTCAGAATAGGTTTTCCCTCATAGGGTTCACAAGTTCCCGCTCATCTAGGGTTGGTAATATTCCAACCTAATGTTTTAAAATCATGTCTTTTAAAAGAAAGCCTTAGTATACGGCCCATAATTATCTCTTCAAACTTTTCAATATAATAAGTATATCTTTCCAATCAATATGAAAATATGAATCTAAACTCAAAAGGTATAAAAGAGTACTCGTCAATTTACGAGATTAAATAACATACTTGCAATTCAATGCAAAAGAAATCAACATTTGAAAATTCAGTAATGAGCATTCAACATGCATACTAATAATTCAAGATAATATCCCTTAATTAATAAGCAAGGGTATAAACACTTGCCTCTGGTCCTTAGCTATTTCGTAACGCTGAAACGATACGATCCCTCCTTATTCTGTCTTATCGCACGATTCTCGACTTCCGTCCTTCTTTGCTTTAACGCTCTTGCGAATACCACTAGTCTGCTTCTACCATTTCGAATCCACGTGCCAGCCTCGATAGTCAAACATGAGACGGTACTTAGTCCTCAACGTATAATTCTCATATTCCATAAATGATTGTAACTTAACTTCGACGCACTTACCGATCTTACCGATGTCTCTGTTGCATAAACATCCACATCTCAATTGATAGACCAATCGCAATCAACCACATAAGTAATCCACGTAACTCGCTTGACGAAAATCCCCATACTATAAAAAGTCAACATCCAAGTCAACGGCCTCGTAAATCTCACTTTCTAACATAACCGACAAATTTCTATCCCATCTACCCCTCGTGATAACATTAGACACAACCAATTACTCAAACAAGTCTCCACACAATTTATTCGCATGCATGACTCAACAACAGATAATTCACATCATTCACATAACACATTTAAACAAGTAACCGGTTACGTATCGGACGCCCGGTCTAATTTACGATATTTAAAACTCAGACAATAGCCCTAGTACGGGCATATACGGACTATAAAACACATTACACAACTCATACAAACCATATAGCACTTATAACTATTTTTAAAACATCGCACGAAACTTATTTGAATTTAAATAAGCCACAAACAATTTTTAAATCAAAAATCGGATTTTTAAATCCAATATAAGTATTTTAAATGAAATTAAATCAATTAATAAAATTAATTGACACTCTTTAAATACTCAAACTATTTTTAAATAAATAAGTAGGCTTGAAAATAATTAAACTAAATTTTAAATTAATTAAATCTAATTAATAATCAATTTTTAAGAATTAACTGATTAAAAGAATTAATCAATTAATTAAATAAATTAATTATTAATTAAAAATAATTAAAATAATTAAATTTAATCAATTTTTGAATTTAAAATAATAAATAAGATTTTCCAGAATTTTCTGAATAATGAAATGTATTTTTAAATCAAAGATATGATTTTTAGAATTTTTAAAACAATTTTCGATTTATTTTAAAAAATAAAACTCAGAAACACTTTTCAGAAAAAAAATTAGGGTTAGGGGGATTGAAACCGGGTCGGGTTAGGGTTTGAAAACGGGTTGCCAAGAACGTTTCCGGGTTGGCGAAGAACACCACCGGAAAACTGGGTTTCCCAGTTTCCGGCGTGGTTCCGGCCACCGAAAACTTCTCCGACGATTCCAAACGTCCCCAAACTCGCGGCTTTTATCCCTCCTTCAACCCACACATACCCAACAACACTTATACCAATCAAAGCGTACCAACACCAGCAACAACAACTCGCAATCAGTCGGGAAAACCCCAGAAACCGGCGACCTCGATTTTTCCGGTCAACCCTGAAACCTAAACCAAATTTAACACCGCTTACACAGGTAGATTCTAAGTCTCACGATCTATCTATTCGCTTAATCAAAATCAAGGACCAATCGATCACGCACAAATCCGGCAAAACCACAACTTTCCGATGAGCTTTTAAAAATTCGAATAGCTCGATTTATACAACCAAAACTGAAATAAAAATCATATTCATACTCCTTACAACACATACAAGCCAGTCATGTCATCAATTATCAAGAAAAATCACGAACGAAGATTCCCCCAAATTAAATCAAAAATTCGAAAATAAATAAATAATTAAAAATCGGAAAGATCAGAAAATCATACCCACATGAATTTTGATGGTGGATTTAGGTAGAGGATGATGAGAGATTCGATTTGGTTACAAGACCATCGAAATCGGATTCCGATAACGCCTTCAAAAGTTGGTTTGATTCTCAAGAACACGAAGAACACGTTTCAGGGGTTTTTAGATTTTTAACTGTAATTAAGCTTTATTACACGCAAAACAAAGTACGATTTGCCTTTTTATATTAAACGGAAAATAATACCCCAAACGACATTTTTGGATCGATATTGATCCGATAGATCGCTTTAAATACAATATAACAGAATATATGCTTTAAACCTTTAATAAAGCAGAATACACGTTTTTCGAAACGATAATCATCCATAAAGTACAGATAAATACAAGTATCGTTTAATACAAAATATACGAACCAAAATACCTCTATTACGAATATTTTTGAGTACTTCCCACTTTAACGAATGAAATATTGGTACGAACGATATACCAATCTCCCAAATAATTTGGGAACGATCCAAATTTTCTTTTCGATAATTAAAATAAAATAAAATAGTATGACACCCTTTTCAAAATAATTTCAAATTCCCCACACATTTCACATAGCACCACAATATCACATATTCAATCATTTAACGAATAACTTAGCACGTTTAAACAGATAAATCATTTAATAACTCTTAATATGAAATTAAAATTTCATTTCACATCATATAATAACACGTAATTTTCTCGGATCTTACAAATAGCAGTACTATCCCTATACTCGCGGGCTTAGTCCGCATACTTTCTCTGTCTGTCTTGGTTGTCACTAGCCGCTTGTTAGAGAAATCTTTTGTCTTTCTAGTTTGTTGGACTAACTTGGGTTTTGTGTAAAATCTCATCCTTTAATTCCCGATCATTCGGAATCCATCTCTGTCTCATTTTAATTAAGGGTATCGGCCACCACATTGGCCCTCCCCGGATGGTAGTGTATCTTACAGTCATAATCCTAGGTCAATTTTAGCCATTTCTCCCTCTCATGCTATCTACTATCACGGGTAACTCAAAGCCAATTCATTACCTTCCATAAAATTTGTGGGTGCATTAGTCAACCCAAAATAACCTTGCTGAAAACTCGAAGTGTCTATTCCTAGTACGAATCGCAGTCTTGGGTATATCCTCGGACTTAACTTCCAACTGGTGATACCCAGTTCTTAAATAAATTTGGAAATACACAGCGTTCTTCCGCTGATCAAACAATCATTTACAAGGGTACCTATTCTCCATGTCGAACTCATACAACTCTCGAGGTTCGATACATAATCTTGTGCTAACATCTTTCTCTCTTACAACAACACCGGGCTCTCCATGGTGGTGCACTGGGTCTTATCATACCCTTGTACAACAACTCTTGTAAATGAGTCACTAACTCTTTCATTCCCACTATACCCTGAATACTCGGTATTCATTCTCATGTCATCCAAATCGATATCTGGTAGCTCATTAAAACCTTGTACAATCTCCCAAAACCATTGTAGTTTCCTTTATACTTGGTATCTCTTTCCTTGGCGTCAACCATAAGAGCTAATTAAGCCTCGTATTTCTGACGCAATAATTTCTTAGTCTGAACTATATTCAAGAATCTCTAAATCTGCCTCCATCCTTTAATTATTACTCTTTTTCTTTGCAATCAATTGGCTCCATTGGGTGTCAACCAACCCATCCTTATTATAATATCAACTTCTGCCAACTTGAAAGGGATCAGGTCTATCAAAAGTGTCGACCTCATATTTCTAGTTCGCAACCTGGATATACCAGTCCTGTGGGAAAATCCCTCGATTGACTATTTCTACTTGTAATTATTCCCTTAGCAGCTCGGCCTTAAGGTTTAATTGTCATGCAACTTCTTGATATACAACGATGCATTAGCTCTGTCTAAATAGTATAGAAGGGTATCTGCTATTTAAAGGTCCTGACAGTGGGCTGCTGGTTGGAGGTAGCCCTGGTTGAAACCTACTGGCTTTCTTTTACTCTGTGTTCACAAACTCCGGAACAAACCTCAATAATTCGGAAAACTTGGCCTCAGACTCGGTCACAGTCATGGTTTCTTGTTTTGACTCTTTAACTTTCATTTTCATCCGGGTCTCCATATATTTCCGGAAACTATTCCTTTAAAACAACACACGCTGCACCTCTCCCAAGTCACCATATCAGCTCCCTCTGACTCCATCGTCAGTACTTATCTTGCTAACCCAGAGGTAGTGTCCATTCGTAAACAACTCCTCCAAAATCTCAATCTCCCTATAGGCATCTATCTAATCACCGTTGTCACTGGAGTTCACGGCACATCGCTATTTCTTTCACATATATCGATTGACACGCTTTCCATTATCATAATATCCTTGGGATAATAAACCAATTTCATTGATATATCACTAACATTCTATTCGTCTTAGGGATTCGCTCCTGTCATAGGCGATTTCGTTGCGAATCTAATTCCTATCAGCGAATCTTGACTTATTTGACCTGGTTGGCCTCCCCTTAGAATTCAATGAGGATAACAAAATTTATGGGGCCTTGAAAGATAGCTCCCATATCAAAGAAAATGTCACACACTGGTGATCATAAGGTTATGAGTTTTAAGGTAACCTTATTGGAGGTAAGAGAATTTTACCGAGAGTTTAATATGATCATAAGAACTCAACGTTGTGTGCCTCGATTGAGACATTACTAAAGGTAATTAGCCTTCTTGTATTTCACAACTTACAAGTGATGGCGTCCCATCAGACTTCTATCACACAGACAGATAGTCCTTGTAGCCCCTATAAGTATAGGGTTGTTCGTCTCAATGGAAGTTGAAAAGTATGAAAGCAATTTGATATCAATGTAATGATTATCGTCTTTCGACAATATTTCTTAAAGGAACACCTTGGATTAAAATTGAACAGATTCCAAAGGTGCGGTTTCCAAAGAAAAGAATACCCAAAAAGATACTGGTACTTAACAAGCAAGTGGTGAGGTATCATCATAGGGTTATTCATTATTTGAAGAAAAGTGGAAGCTTGAATAACATCATTTGGCAGTGCTTTGAAAACCTGAAAGTAGGCATCGTGACAGCCTCTAACACAATTGAATTTAAATATGATTTAACACAAGTGTTATAAAATAACTTCGAAGAGGGAATATACCCTTTATCAGAATTCTTTCTTGGAAAGAGGTCAAGATAGATCATAGATTGGGGAAGTATCCCACATAATTTGCAAATGGGGAGGGTATTACCAAGGTCTCTACGAATGCCTTTTATGTCGGCTCCTCTAATGGATAATCGTTCAACTCCAAAGCTTTTCTTCTCCATGCACACCCTAAGGTGCTCGATACTTACGTTATTGCCGACTCATAATAGTTGCTAAGGATTCAACCATCGACCTTTGCAATCGCAGGGAATTCTATTCGACTAGGCGCAAACATCTCAAGTAAGCTTTCTGTTCTATAAGAAGACTTCGATACCGTTGTCGCCCGTAGCAATGACAATTCCTCATGTCGACTGGGCGGTACTTCGGAAGATCGTTAGAAACTACAAGATTAAATCTGGTCTCTAATTCAATCATCCTTAGATCCAATATTCCTTCTCCCATATCAATCCCGTGCGCTACATAAGCTTAACACTTTTGGTACAATAGCCTTTTCATTTAAGTCAATCCCGGAATTTCTCAGTCCGTCTTGGTCCTTAAATATATTTCGCCTTTACCGTCCAATCTCAACTTCATCATTTTATCTCTACAATCAGTTATAGCAATCAGGGTCTGTCCGCCAACTCATATAACGGCTATCTTACCCAATCCACAGGGTTCGCTCTGATTTCCACTCTCTTTGGTGACATCCTCTGGTAATCAGAAAGACAAGGTTTGCCAAAATTTGCTGAATTTCTTTCCAAAATCAGGGAAATTTGATCAATCTATTTACCTACTAGTAATGCTCGGATCTGATTTCCGACCTTTCTGTTCTATCCTCATAATTCCTTCCTGGTTTCCTGAGGGTGGTAAATCTCGTTCTCGATTCCGTCTTAGCGTGCTTGTCTTACAATGACATTTGCATGGAACATATACCCAAAATTCTCCTTGAGATAATAAAATCCCTCAATAATATAATAGACACTATTTCCAGTGGAATCGCTGGTCGTGGGGGATTGAAACCTCATAGCCAAAGCATTTCCTTTCACTATTCTAGGCAACTAAGTACCCTTAATCGTTCTTAAAAATCTTAAGTACGAAGTCCTAATCACGAAGAAGAAGTCCTAAGTACGGTTTCCCAGAAGAAGTCCCCTCTCGGGCTTCATCTTAAACAGTCAGGGTCATGTCCTCTAACCCGACTACGAACTCAATTTGAGCTCTAGATGCTCTTATCATTATTACGGGTATTGTAAGACTCGATCTCCTATCGTTTCTGAGGACTGTAACCTAACGCTCTGATACCATCTCTGTAACAGCCCCAAATCCGGGGTCAGGGATTTAGGGTTGTCACAATCCATGTACTCCTTGCCTTACCTGTATTACTAACACCATTCATAATTCATCTGCTCATGACCCCACAACATATGTCTCACACACATACACAGGTTAGAGTCTCAGAAACGACACACTACAACAATTGCGGAATAAATAATTTTTATTACAATACCCAAATGTCTTTTGAATCTGATACTGATACAATTTCTAAGTATTGTTACATTACCAACTTAGCCTTCTGATGCTCACAATCCTCTAATACCATTCAGGTCTATACATAAGTTGAATACCAAAAGCCGTAGCCTGATTCAATTGGTTCGTACTACTCCCGGGATCACTGCGAGAAACTGTTTATGGAAACGCCTTGCGAGGTATGTGCCGTCCCATAGGCATCCTGCTTCGCTGCTATATAATATATATAAAATAATAGCAAGAGTGAGCGATAGCTCAGCAAGGTAATGAAAGTATGGCATAATTCTGCCTTTAATTCAACCCAGAAATAAAGCGGTTATAAGACAATACTTTGTCAAAATATCTCGATACTGAAATCATTTCCTTATCGGAATGTATTCCAAAAATAGTACCATTGTGGTATTTCAAATATCATTTCATAATACTCTGCAACTTTCAATATTTATAATATGAACAAAGTTCTAGTATAGTATAAAAGATGAAATAATAAGATAACTCAGTATATCCTTTCTGTAAAATATCTGCTATATAAAATATAAGCAGACTATTAACATATACTTGAAAGATGAAGTTATAAGGAAAATCCAATATAAGGTTTCTATAATAACCCGAATTTTTGGAAAAATTTAAAACTTTTCTGATTATGATTAAGTGTATCAGTGAATAGTGATTTGGTGGATGAATAGTGATTTTGAGGGTTAAGAAAATTTTTCATGCCACCTATGTACAAGACGTAGTGTGGATATTCCGAAGTCGTATTAGTGATCTACGGAGTAAATAAGTGAATGCAAAGACGATCGGAATTCAGAAATTCCAAATTTTATTTTGGTGGAATATTCGACCGGGCAGCGAATTATATATTATTATATTCAAGAAATGAGATATTAAAATTTAGGATTTAAGGCTTTAATATTTTGGAATTTTATTATTTTATTAAAGTCGATTTAAGGATTCGAGTGTTGGGGTGAACAGTGAATAGTTATATTCACTGCGAGAATCGCGTAGAAATTTTATTCGCACTTTTGGGAAATATTTCGAATCGTTTCAAGAGGAACAAGACAACATTTACAGGATTAAATATAGACATGGAAGTAACATGTAACAAGATTAATTCAAGGAATGCAACCTTTGGATCATCCATGTGAAAGGAAACGAATCAGTAAAGCTACTTTAACTAAGCTCTTGCATGTGCGACACGTGTCCAATGACTAAGCAATAAAGGTGATGACTCACCCCCTTTAACCACAAAATATCAAGGCAATTATCAGCCACCAAGACAAATAGAAAAAAAAAGAGAATTCTCCATTTTTGAAGAGAAAACCGAGAGAGAAATGAGAAGAAAAATGGTGGAGAAAGAAGTGACCATAACTTGAGATTCTCTTGGCGGTTTTTGGCGTTCCACCACTCAAATCGAAGCTCTCGAGAAGCCCGACGTAACCATGGTAAGAAATCACCTCAACCGCGTGATTTACCCCTTCGATTTCAGTGATTAACAGTTGTAGAAGATGATGAATAGTAACTTATATTTTGTTTTGTTTTTGGATATTGAGTTTGTGGCTCCCAAAGGTGGTATTAAGCAAGGATCTAAGGTTACATAAGGAATATAGCAGCAAGCAAGCTTGGAGAAGGTATAAAAACCTCTGCCCCTTTTTGTTATATGAGTTTTGAAGTGGTTTTGATATTTATGTAAAGTTAAGATCATGATTAAGTGCTTAGATGAATTGTTGGTTGAATTTGGAGGATGGGTTATGAATTTGTTTTGAATATTTATGGAGGATTCGACTGAGTGGAGGGAGTATAAGGTGGATGGTGAGTTTGGGATTGTTTGGTATTGATTTGGTTGTGTTTTGAAAATGGAAAACGTTAAGTTTTAAGCCGTCGTAATGCCCGATTCTCGTTAACTCTAAAAACTTCCTAGAATCCGAACACATAACTGCCTCTTTTGGTTCAGTGATGAATATGAGTGTGTAGAGCTTTGTTTCTAGTTTACGTGAGCGCAAGAATCATGTCGTTACGATTTACGGTTTAAGAGAAAATTGAGTTTTAGTAAACGTCGTTCGGAGGAACAACCCCTCTCTGGTCAGTCACTTTGAGGCTATATTTGGACCATTTAGAAGCCATATTAAAATGTGAAACTTTGAGGAATCATACTAGAGACAGTTAGAAAGGCTCACGAAAAAGATTCGGATTAAAAAGATTATGTTTTGATTTTATAAAAATGTTTTAGTCGAGGTCGCGCAAGTGAAACCACTGAAAACGAGACTTAGAAACCAAGGTTCCAAAAGGTTAAGTATAACTTGGATTTGAGGATGGATTTCGAACCAAACTTATGATATAAGTATTTGACGAATAACATGGACTTAGTGTGACGCTAGAACGAGCAAGTAATGCCTTGGTTGTGTTTCGCTTACGTGTTTAAGCATTAAGTTATAAGTGGTTTATCGGGGGGATTAACTAGGGATGGCAGAAAAAACCGATCCATGGATATCCGATCCATTCCGACCCGAATGGATCTTACCGAACCCGATTTTTTGGATTTGGATTTGGATTTGGATTTAATTTTCAAACCCGATTCAATTTGGATTTGGATTTGGATTTTAGGCTTTCCGATCCGAAACCCGACCCGAAACCCGAAACCCGATCCAAACCCGATCCTAACCCGAAACCCGAAAAAACCCCGATAATATATATATATATATATATATATATATATATATATATATATATATAATATACATTATATATGCATAATGTATTTTTAATTTTGATTTTACCAAAATACCTATTACCCACTATCAATAATTCAATACCCATTAGTCAGTACTTACCAATTACCATTATTAGATTTTTATTATTTGTATAATAAGAGTTTAAATTTAAATTGTCTTGAAATTTAGGCTAAAAAATTCGGGTTTCGGTAAACCCGAATCCAACCCGAAACCCGATGGATCGGGTTTGGATTTTGAATTTTGAAATCCATTTGGATTTGGATCGGGTTTGGATTTGGATATGAATTTCGGGTTTGGATTTGGATATCACAGAAATCCAACCCGATCCAACCCGTTGCCATCCCTAGGATTAACCGTGTGTTTTCGTTTGACTTTGTCTAGATTGTCCGGCATCGTCGCGAACCCCTATCACTTCTCGAGGATCAGGCAAGTTTCTAAAACCATATTTTGAAGTATGCATATACTAGATGCAAGTTTTCTTGTTCCACGCTATGTTTTCCATTAATTATACTAATGATGCATACGATATGATATTATGCATGTTTTCAAACCTTACATCGTATATAGATGTAATGGTAATAAAAATGTTGAGACGTAATATATGCATATGATAGATGCATGCAAGTTTTCAAACCTATACCTTTATAAACTGTTGTGGTGATAAATAAAAGATTTGAGATATATATGCTATGTGTTCATGATTTCGAAACGATATTTATGATGCTAGTAAGAGTTGTTAGTATAAGTTGAACTTGTAAGCTATGGTTACGGAAATATTTATAAGCCGATGTTTTAAGAAAAACCCTTAGTAGGGGGTATATACTCTGTATTCAAACTACGGACCGGGAATGGTATCAGTTATTATCTAGAGTTATATTATATATACTCTGTACTTATACTACGTACCGAGAATGGTATCAGTTGCTATCTAGGATTATTTTATTAATTTATTTTCCATTCTTTGTTAAGGAAGTATGTGGAAATTATTTTTAAATAAATATTCTCTATTAAATATAGCTTGCGTTAATTATTTAAAGCCCTACTTCTTAAGGAAGAAATTTGTGAAAACTATTCTTTAAACCCTAGATAGCGAGTAAAGTTTTATTTAGTCAATTATAAATATAATTAGAGAAGGTTCCCAAATCTATTTCCCTTTTAAGTCTATATTCAGAAAGACTTAAATGTTCGCTCAAACTACAAAGACTCAGGGGACCTTACTCAAGATTTTATGTTTGTTTCAAGTGGACTGCCCGGTCCTAAATCTTTTTGAAACTATTCCTTTAACAGCTTTGTATGCTGCCATCAAAATGATTTCGATTACTTCCTCAAGACTCGAGGAGTAAGACCAGTGGAATAAGTTGTATCCATGAACAAACATCAGCTTGGGAAATATGTGTGAATTTTCCTTTCCAACCAGATACGACTACTTTGTGGAGTCGTATACTAGGGGAAAAAGGGAAAGGAACTTTATGTTTCAGAATTATGGATTTTCTTGAACTCGGAGAATATGTAAGGGACTGAGTGGCGCCTGTCCCCTAAGGGAATTACGCGTAGACCGACAGTCTATGAACGGGTCTGTTTTTCCCTTAGATTATCAGTATGTGCCCGACCGTAGGGTAAGAGGAGGGAATTACGCGTAGACCGACGGTCTATGAACGGGTCTGTTTTTCCCACCCAGAGAAGAGTATCAGGCCGACAGTCTATGAACGGGTCTGCTCTTCCCCCTACAACCGAAGGCGGGGAGGTAGATCAGTTAGCGTCTGTTCTATTTTCCCTTCTACGTAGAAAAACAGCAGTGGGGATTTGCCTTACGACTGATCATCGTAGAGGTATCCCTGTCGCCCAGAATCTCCGTCTACAGTTCATCATCCATGAAATAAAATGTTTTATGCAAGTTATCAGATGAAAGAACATGTTTTAAGCAGGTTTCCAGAAAAGAAAAGTTTATTCAAGCTATTCAAGTTATCCAAGTTCATGCAAGTTTATTCAAGTTTAGAAGGTGGATTGGAAATATTTTGCCTTGTCTTTATTTCCAGAATATGATATGAGATAAATGTTTTATATGAAAGATGATATTTGGAAATTCCTACAACTTCATCTTTTATTTTATGAGTTATGACTCTGATAAAACCTGATTAAGGATATATATGCATAAGTGGATTTTGGGTTATGGAAACCTTATATTGGATTTTCCTTATAACTTCATCTTTTAAGTTATATGTTGATAGTCTGCTTATATTTATATAGCAGATATTTTACGGAAAGGGTATACTGAGGTACCTTGTTATTTCATCTTTTATACTATACTAGAACTTTGTTCATAGTATGAATATCGAAAGTTGGCAGAATATTATGGAGATGATATTTGAAATACAACAAGGGTATTTTTGGAATACATTCCGATAAGGAAATGATTTCAGTATCAAAATATTTTGACAAATTATTGTCGCATACCCGCTTTATTTCTGGGTTGAATAAAAGGGCAGAATTATGCCATACTTTCATTACCTTGCTGAGCTATCGCTCACTCTTGCTATTATTTTATATATATTATATAGCAGCGAAGCAGGATGCCTATGGGACGGCACATACCTCGCAAGGCGTTTCCATAAACAGTTTCTAGCAGTGATCCCGGGAGTAGTACGAACCAATCGAATCAGGCTACGGCTTTGGTATTCAACTTATGTATAGACATGAATGGTATTAGAGGATTGTGAGCATCAGAAGGCTAAGCTGGTAATGTACCAATACGTATAAATTGTATCAGTAACAGATTCAAAAGACATTTGGGTATTGTAATAAAAGTTAGTTATTCCGCAGTTGTTGTATTGTGTCGTTTCTGAGACTCTAACCTGTGTGTGTGTGTGTGTGAGACATATGTTGTGGGGTCATGAGCAGGTAAATTATGAATGGTGTGAGTAATACAGGTAAGGCAAGGAGTACATGGATTGTGACAACCCTAAATCCCTGACCCCGGATTTGGGGCTGTTACAGTTTCCATAACCCAAAATCCACTTATGCATATATATCCTTTTCATAAATTCATATACTGAAATAAACTGGAATACTCTTGAGTAAACTTTCTCTTTCTGAAAACTTGCATAGAACTGAATGACTGGAATAAACTTTCTTTTCTGAAAACTTGCATAAAGCTGAGTAACTGGAATAATTTCTCTTTCTCTGAAAACTTGCACAAAATGTGCTCTTTCATGAATAGTGAACTGTAGATGGAGATGCTAGGCGCCGAGGATACCCCTGCGATGATCAGTCGCAAGCTGTATCCCCCTGCTGTTTTTTTACGTAGAAGGGAAGATAATCAGTCTCACACCGACTTACCTCCCCTCCAATCGATTGTAGGCAGGAAGAACAGACCCGTTCATAGACGGTCGATTCTGTTACTCTCCACTTATCCTACGGTCGGGCACTGATAATCATCTAAGGGAAGAACAGACCCGTTCACCAGTCCGTCGGCCATATTGTAATTCCCTTAGGGGACCGGCGCTACTCAGTCCCTTACCTATCTCCAAGTTCGAGTAAATCCATAACACTGAAACATAAAGTTCTTTTCCCTTTTTCCCCAAGTATACAACTCCACAAAGTAGTCGTATCTGGTTGGAAAGGAAATTCACTCATATTTCCCAGGCTGATGCCTGTTAATGGATATCGACTTGTTCCATGAATTTACCCCTCGATTGCTGAGGTGGTAACACAATATTTGACTTGCAACAATTACATTGTTCCGAAAAATATCTGTCCCTTGACAGTTTTTGAATTGAGAGTTTAAAAAGAGTAGTAGTCACTTAAATCAGGTTTCCCATATTTTTGATAGTTGAGCGAGCATTTAAATCCCCTTTAAAAGACAGATTTAAATGGAAAAACATTGTTTTGGGAACCTCTTTTTGATTCGAAAATAATTAATAATATTTATTAAATAAGTAACCTTAAACGAATATTTGAAATAATATTCATTAAGTAAGTATCCTCAAATGAATATTTGAAAATAATATTTATCAAATAATTAAGCCTCAAATGAATATTGAAAATAATATTCATTAATAAATAAATTTCAAATGAATATTCGAAAATAATATTCATTAAATAATTAATCTCAAATGAATATCCAAAAGTAATATTCATTAAATAAATAATCAATCCTCGAATGAATATTTAAAGGTAATATTCATTAAACAATTAAATAACTTTCAAATGAATATTCAAACATACTATTCATTATATAATCCCCAGATGAATATGTACGATAATATTCTTAAAGTCAATATCCTCAAATGAATATAAATGATATTCTGTAAGTCGATAATCCTCAAATGAATATTAATAAATAATATTCTTAAAATGAATATTAATAAATAATATTCTTAAAGTCAATAATCCTCAAATGAATATTCATAAATAATATTCCTTAAATAAAATAATTAACCCTCGAATAACAGTTACCCGATATCTTTATCGGAAAATAACATTTATCATATACAAAATATAATCACATCTGACCTTTCAAGAAAATCACATGCCCTTACCCTAGGGCAAATATAAAACCCTGGCTTATAGCTGATATCCCATATCTAACTTATAAGCCCCAACTTCAAGTCATAACCTCAAGTATTGCTATACATAGCAAATCGAAAACAAGTATGCAATTTATATATATCGCAATCGCATATCATAATTGAAAACAGTTATTATACAACAACAGTAATATAGGTTTTGAAAACTTCCATCTAGTATATGCATACTTCAAAATATGGTTTTAGAAACTTGTCTGATGCTCGAGAAGTGATAGGGGTTCGCGACGATGCCGAACAATCTAGACAAAGTCAAAGAAAACGCACGATTAATCCCCTGGATAATCCACTTGTAACTCAATGCTTAAACACGTAAGCGAAACACAACCAAGGAATTACTAGCTCGTTATAGGCTCATACTAGGTCCACGTTTAGTCGAAAATTACTTAAGTCGTAGGTTTAGTCCGAAATCGATCCTCGAATACAAGTTATACTTAACCATTTACAACATTGGTTTCTAAGTCATGTTCTTAGTGGTTTTCACTTGCGCGACCTCGGCTAAAACATTTTTATAAAATCGAAAAATAACCTTTTTAATCCGAATCGTTTTCGTGAGCCTTCCCAACTGTCTCTAGTATTATTTCTCAAAGTTTAACATTTTAATATGGCTTCTAAGTGGTCCAAATATAGCCTCAAAGTGACTGACCAGAGATGGGTTGTTCTTCCGAACGGCGTTTACTAAAACTTACTTTTCTCCTAAACCGTAAATCGTATAGACATGATCTTTATACCAAAACAAACCTTAAAACAAGACCTACATGTTCATGGTCAGTGTTGTTCAAAAATATTCAAAGACCAGTTCGAAATTCTTGCTCAAAACAGCCTTATATCAAATGGGCATTACGACGGCTATAATCGTAACGTTTACCATTTTCAAAACACAACCAAATCAATATCAAACAATCACAAACTCACCATCCACCTTATACTCCCTCATCTCAGTCAAATCCTCCATAAATATTCAAAACAAATTAATAACCCATCCTCCAAATTCAACCAATAATTCATCTAATCACTTAATCATGATCTTAACTTTACATGAACCTCAAAACCACTTCAAAACTCATATAAACAAAAAGGGGCAGAGGTTTTTATACCTTCCTTGAAGCTCTAGCAACACTAATCAGTGCCCTCAATCAGTCAACAAGCCTTAGATACTCCTTACAAAGCTTAAACCTTAAGATCAAATCAAGAAAACAAGTTAACAAAATTTCGGAGTTACTATTCATCATCACTTTGTAAAATCCATATAAAATCGAAAAACAAGAGTTTGGTTCTCAACTTTTTGCCACACCTTCTACTCTTCAAGGGATTTCTTTTGAGTCCTATCTCATCACCAGGGGATGCTTGAAGCTCGACTTATTGGCTTTCTAAGGTGAGTGGTCGAAACTGGAAAAGGCAGGACAGTTTCTGTTCTCCGACTTGGGGAAGGGATTTGACTAGGCTACACTCCTTTGTTGGCCATGAAATTTTTAGCGAACGTTACCCATGGAGTGGAGAAGCTATGGTTAAATTATGGTGATTTAAGGATGGATAGAAATGGAGTTATGGATTTTGCTTTCCTTGATGCTTTTGCTGGGCAGAATGGGGGAGAAGAGAGTTCTTCTCTTTCTTTTTCTTTTCTTGTTTAATGGATAATGATGCTGATATTTTGTGGTAAAAAGGGGGTGAGTCATCACCTTGGTTGCCTCATCTCTTGACACTTGTCAAACATGCACTGGTTGAGATAAAGTAAGTTTACTGGTTTGCTTTACTGATTCGTTTCTTTTCACATGGATGATCCAAATGTTGAATTCCTTGAATTAATCTTGTTACATGTTACTTCCATGTCTATATTTAATCCTGTAAATGTTGCCTGGTTCCTCTTGAAACGATTCGAAATATTTCCTAATGAGCGAATAAAACTCTACGCGGTTCTCGCAGTGAATAGTAACTATTCACTATTCACTTCAACAATCGAATCCTTAAATCGACTTTAATAAAATAATAAAATTCCAAAATATTAAATCCTCAAATCCTCAATTTTAATATCTCATCTCTTGAATATAATAATATATAATTCACTGCCCGGTCAAATACTACACCAAAATAAAATTTGGAATTTCTGAATTCTGATCGTCTTTGCATTCACTTATTTACTCCGTAGATCACTAATATGACTTCGGAATATCCACACTACGTCTCGTACATAGGTGGCATGAAAATTTTTGTTAATCCTCAAAATCACTATTCATCCACCAAATCACTATTCACTGCTGCACTTAACCATAATAAGAAAAGTTTTAAATTTTTCCAAAATTCGGGTTATTATATTCCTTGCCAACTAAAGATAAATCGTTGAGAAGTGTCAGAAATCTATCATATAAATCAGTTAGGCTCTCATCTGGTCTTGCATCGAATTGTTCATATTCTTGAATTATGAGAGCCCTTCTGTTCTTCTTGACAGATGCAGATCCCTGACATTGAGTTTCCAAGGTATCCCAGATCTCTTTTGCAGACTTGCATGCAATCACTCTGTTTGACATGACAACATCAAGACTATTGTGCAGGATATTCTTTATCTTTGGTTCCCTGAGTACATGAGCTTTTTCTTCTGGAGTCCATTCACTTTTAGCCTTGACCACATAATGTTCAGGTACAGTATCTGTTCGTTCTACAAATTTGGTAGGAATATATGGTCCATTATGAATCCTGTCCAAGTAGTCAGGATCCATAGCCTCCAGGCACATCAGCATATTTACTCTCCATGTTGAATATTCTGACTTTTTCAGGATGGGAATTTTCATGCTTTCATACTTTGTTGTCGACATCTTAGATCGTATCTGATTCAAATTTAAATCAGTTTGCTCTGATACCAATTGTTGCCCAGTGATAAACTATTGTAGAAGGGGGGTTGAATACAATAGTATAAGATAATCGACTTCTCTGCGTATATATCACAAATATGAAAGAAAGATAACAGCTTTATTAAATCTGATATAAAACTGTTACAAACTCTCTCAAGAAATTCTGTGTTCTTGAGAGCTTCTAGGTTACAAAAACTCTCTCAAGAAATTCTGATGTTCTTGAGAGCTTCTAGGTTACACAATACTCGTGTATGTGATCGATTGTATGAGCTCTTGTCTAACATCGTACATAAATCGAAACCTAAACTGTGTTTATATACTACACAGCTTCTCTATCAATTACAAGATAAGTCCTAATCAATTACAAAGATTGAAACCTATCCTTAATCGATAGCTTCATTACTATAAATAAAGAACCGACAAAATAAACTTCCTTATTTAACTAGACTCCAAATATAACTCGAAGTAGGAATCCTGATCAGCTTCTAGTCCTGATGATCAACCCTGATCCCAGTCCTGATATGCATCCTGATGATAATCCTGATACTGACGCTTAATCAAATACTGATGACCATGCAATACTGATGACGTCAGCAATCTTGATCAGTTTGAGTCCAGATCCTGACAATCATTGAATTCTGATCTAACATATACCAATTGTACCTCCTTGTTGTGGTTCAGCCTATTCAAGTCCTCAAGGACTCTCTTATTTTGAACCTAACGATCTTTGGAGTTGGCAGGGAATTGGTTTATCTGGAGAAAGTGGAAGGCAACTTGGTCAGTCTATCACTGAAGCAATTAGGATTTCAATTCCAAATGAATTGATAGACATGATTGAGGATCGGGATTTGTGAACTCCCATTGCACCACCACTGACCTCTCTTGAAGAGGCTAGGGTGATTTTCAATGTAGGTACTGATCAAAAAGGAGCAAACATACAACTAGTGTTGAGTGATTCGAGTCAAATACTGAGTGAAACACATGCACGTGAGATGAGTGATACACTTACAAGTGAAATTCAAGTGAGTACACACACAGACACATACACTGCAATGTAGTTATCTCACATAGCTGGTCTACATGAACATCTATTCAAAACCCAGGCTAATAAAGAACTTTTGCAAGCACAAGTGGTTGAACGGTCTTCTTCTTCCACCTCTGTCAACAATCAGCCGGGACTGCTCAAGAAAATCTTGAAGACAAATTTACTTCCCAATATCGACTCCATCAACAATCTCAACTGGCTTCAGAGACTCAAAAGGTTAAATCTGTGGAGTATTCTTCAACTAAGGGGGAGAAGTTTGGAGAAGCTAGGAAGAGGGAGCTGAAAAAGATATAAAAGGAAAATGAGGAGTTTCAGGGTAGTAAATGAATAGGTAAATCAAGACAGGATCAATGTTATCATATGTTCAGTCTAGCGGAACATCTGTCTTGTATTTATCTTTACTGGTGAAATCTGGAAATGTCATATTTGATCCAGAACTTTCTAGTATTTACTTAGGCTTAAGAGTCCTATCTTTTTCTTGGTTTTAGTTGAGTGGTCCTCTAGGTATTTGGTTGTTATTCTCTAACAAACAAATAGGGGGAGATTGACAGGCATATGCACTAGCCTATTTGTAAACATCGAGGATTCTACTCAACTTAAACAAGAATGTAATAAGTAAATATTAGATTAAAGGTCACTATAATCTCAAAGGGTTTTATCAGTCAAGAGAATGAAGATTTAAAGTTATCTACTGACTTTGAGTAATTCTACACTAGAAGAAGTTTAATAATTTGATCAAGCCTCAGGGAAGTATTCAAGAAAGTGGATCTATTTAAAAGTGACAGAGATTTCAGAATTGTGACAGGAAGCGTACAGGTTACAGAGTTTGATAGAGGGAAAGAAAAAGAACCACAGCTTAAAGTCAAGATATGAAGAGCAGACATTGCAGTTAGTCACTTATGAACCAGACAGTACATCAAGTGTCAACATCATTCAGTGGAACTTCTTCATCAATTTCAGTGGTTCAAGTCAAGGAAGCTCTCAAGAGATTAAATTAATTCTCTTTTAGTTAACCAAATCCATAGTTAATTTAATCAATAATTTAATTCAAGATGAATTAAATTATTTCTTAAATTAATTGATAAGTTAATTAAATAAGAATTAATTTTATCAAGAATAGTATTTAATTCTATTTTAATTAATTATATTAATTAACTAATTTATTTAGTAAATTAATTCATCCAGAATTAATTCACTATTTAAATTAATTAGAAGATTAATTGATTTAGAAATTTTATACTAGTATGACTTGTATTTATACTAGTATGACTATCAGAATGACAGTCATACAAGCTTGTATGACTGTCATACCGACAATCATACTAGTTGTATGGCTGTCATACCGAGAGTCATACAGTTTGTATGACTGTTGGTTTTGTCAGTCATACTAGCTTAAAGAAGAGTCATACAAGGCCATTTTGAGTTTTGCAAGCCATACTGGAGAGTCATACAGATAATTCTAAATATAGTAAGGCGGCTGTGTTTGAGAGATATAAAAGAAAAGATAAGATCAAGACAGAAAACAACACAGAACATTACATCTTCAAAGAAAAGAAACTGTCTTTACTTCTCTCAACTGCCGGAGAATAATTTTCATCAGAGAATTAATTTATTGAATTGATTATTATATTCAAGCCACTAGAAATTAATTACTCGCACTGCTTTGACTATCTAGCGGATCTTTATCCCTAGAATTTATCTCGAACTATCATTTACTCCCTCCGTCCCCCCAATTCTTTGCATTGGGGGACGGGGACTCGACACGCATTTTAAGACTCCTTTAATATATATTTCGATAAATTATTTTAAATTTTTTCTTCTTCTGAATAAAAATATAATGTTTAAATTTTTATTTAGAAAAAGAAAATTTTAAAAATAAGTTGTAGAACTATACTATATAGGAGCCTTAAAATGCGTGCCAAACAATGTAAAAAAACTGTAAAGAAATGGATGGGACAGAGGGAGTATCATTCTATCTTTTTATTACAAAATAGATAAGTTCATGTCAAATTTATTCTAAATTTGTTTTAATTAGTTTGAGATTCAATCTTTGTAATCCGTACAATATTTGTAACACCTTTCAAGTTTAATATAAGTTATATTTAACTTGAATTTTGTTTCATTTAATTCCGCACTTATTTGTTATTGGATTTTAAAATCATAAACAATACAAATTCGATAAAACGGTATAGTTTGTATTCAACCCCCCCCCCCCCCCCCACCCTCTACAAACTTATCAGGACCTAACAACACTTGTTAAAACAGAAGATGCACTGTTAGAAGAACTGATTTCCATAAATTCTTCTTTCAGGAAAATTTCTATTCCAGAAGATCAATGAAGGTAACAATCATGAAGCTTTCTGATAGAGTTGTATTCTAGTCATTTGTATAAAGGTTTTGACATCATCAACCAAGATTTATGCTCCATTGTATAAATCATAAATAAGGGAGATTGTTAGGAATAAAGGTGATGATGTGACTAGAATGCATTCAGGGTCTACTACTACAAGAGTCTATGGTCAGAGTCTGTGAAGCTGCCGGAGTCTAAAGTCTGCAAGAGTCCATCAAACAGTGTTGCAGATTATGGAAAGTGTTGAAAATATTAAAGACAGATCACAAGATAAGCTCGAATCATTTTCAGAATCAGTAGAAGATATGATTGTTATCAGAAAGGCAGTGTGATTGAAGATGTCAACCTAAACAGATGGGAGACAATCCCATAGATTATGTTATTAATTGATATGATATTTAGTTAATAGGAAATTGTATAAATACTCTCAAACATCTACATTTTAATGTGCGTGTGTGTGTGTTGAAACCTTGAGATTGTATTAGGGTTTATACATTGAGAGGTTTATATTGCTGCTATAACTTAGTTTACAGAAGGTAGCTAGTAAGGATACTTGTACATCCTTGGTAGAGTTTGTAACTTTGATTATTTAATACAAATCATTATTACAACATCTTTGTTTTGTGTTCTTTCAATTCCGCATATTTATTATTCTGTTTATTAAACAAGAAAACACAAAAAATAGAGATAGAAGTACTACTTGTATTCAAACCCCCCTTTCTACAAGTAGTTCTAGTTTAACACAAGAGTATATGATCAATCGTTGTTTATATCAATAAGTAGAGTTCGTTCATCTAGAGACTGCAAATGGGGATGTTACACCTATGCAACATAGTTTGAGAATCTTGACAGTTAATGCAAATGAAATTTGAGAGTTTGGTTTTTATTGATGTAATTACTGCACCTAAGAATGATTGAAAACAATAACAAGTAAACATGGAATCTTGAGTCCACTTAATCCATCGCTTAATCATTCATGTTATGATCCACTTGTTGAGATATCTAATTTATCAACTTAGTCAGAGACACTA
Source organism: Heracleum sosnowskyi (assembly GCA_030848705.1). Lineage (NCBI taxonomy): Eukaryota > Viridiplantae > Streptophyta > Magnoliopsida > Apiales > Apiaceae > Heracleum > Heracleum sosnowskyi. The sequence continues at coordinate 107,204,299 of CM061240.1, read as the reverse complement.
ATGTAGTAAGCTACACATTTATGTGCACCATAACTGTCCCATATGTCTATGATCATCAAATTTACTCTAACCACTACAAGTTTGTGAGATTATACAAATTGATTTTAAGTCTTAATCCTCTACTTTGACGACACATGGTAAACATGTAACCTTCTACTTACACATATGCTAGGTTAACGAGTTCTTATTAATAACAAAACTTTCTTGTCTTGTTACCAATTAGCATCATGTAAAATGTATGGACTTACATAATTAATGCAAATTAACCAAGGTATACATATATTAGATCTCAACAAAACTCACATCACAATCACAACTGAACTACATGATTAAGCTTCATCAAGATATTTTGTATGCCTATTTCTTTTTGTTTAATTGTTAATTCTTTTTGCATCGTTTTGTTGATATTTTTATCTTGACTACCACTGAAATAGACTGGGTTTTTGTTGAAGAAATTGATAGTAGTGTTCGGGATAGAGAGAAAGTGAAAAAAATCAGTTTATTGGTGCGGTTGAATGCAATATTGGTCATATGACCAAGGATATATATGTGGTGGACTGAGCTTGGTGAGACCAGCCACGTTGCAAAGAAGAAGAAGAAGAAGAACGATTATACAACTGATTCTAAAAAGGGGAGCGAAAATTTTATATGAGAAATAAACCAACCTAGATGTGGGGGAGCTCGATACTTATAGATTTGATGTTTCGAACAATGTATTAGTTCGAAAATGTGTTATTTATTCCCTAAATGATCCACAATCTCGTTTTGCTTCCCGCCTTGACTATAAAGGGTCTAGAAGTGTGGTTTTATGATGATAAATTTTCAATCAAAACATTAATAAGGTGTTTGTTATGGGCATATATGAATCCAAACATGGGTTGTTATAATTTTCAATTGTAATAAAAGTTGAGAATATTAATGTTGGCACTTCTAATCGGGTGTTGTATAATAATACATTTGTATGACATGTGACATCAAAGATTTGGACATCTAGGAATTAACAAGATGGATGGTATTATTAAATAATTTTTTCCTTCTCATGAACATTACCATGATAGTTTGTAAACTTTGTATAAGAGGAAAAATGACGAGAAAATCTTTTAAAGAGAGGGAAAGAGCTTTTAGGTTTGGTACACTCTGATATATGTGGTCTGTTGAGTTGTAAAACTTATTATAATAAAAAAACTTACTTTTATAGATGATTACTCCAAGTGTAACACCCCAGTCTAGTAGATTGTGATAATTTGTTCAATTTATAAGGCAAAGTAATACTACTAAGTGTACCAACAAATCATGATCTTTCAGGGGCATGTAGTGGGTTTGCGGATGCCCAAGTTGGCTATATTTAGGGTAGTGTATTTTGACTTATTTCAAACCGAAATTAGGACTTGACCCAATTTTCGAAAAGGCTCGGGATTGCAAATGAAGGTGATTTAAAATAGGTTCAACGTAAAATATGGTACCTTGTCACAAAAAGTTTCGAATTCATCGACATCACCTAATATTTCATCATCTCTTAAGACACAAGTTTCAAAATGTTGTTGTACATTGTAAAAAATAATCGCATAAAATAATATACTTTTATTACTTAAGAATCTAGAATAATCTTTCAATACAATATTCTTTGTTGTATTTTGAATCGAAATACAGATATAAAAAATTTATTCTAATCAATACTTGTCATTTTTTTTCGTAAATGAAAATAAATCGTAAAAAACATATGATATTCGATTTTAAGTATAATTTTGATATGTCATTTTAAGTTGTTTGGGTACGAATATTTGGATTATTAATGATTAACATCAACAAGTTTGAAATAGTGGTGTTGATAAATGAATAAGGTGTATTTTATGTAATAACCCCAAATTTTGGACTTAGTTAAATTTTTTTTTTATTTGATGAATAGTAAATTTCTGAACCGAAAAAGATTTTCAGACCACCCTATGTACGAGTCGGAATAATGAACTTTCAAAGTCGTATTAGTGATCTACTATGAAAATGAAGGAATGCAAAAGCTGTCAGAATCAGAAGAATAGCATTTTCTGTTTTCTCCGAAATTTCACCAATAACGGACGGATTAATCATCATTTGAGAATATTGGAAGATTTAATTTATCAATTCCATGGATATGGATTTAATAAAAGAATTAGTAATGTCAAGGACGTTTACGGTAAACTACTTCGATAGAACACTTAAGAAACCCTGCGAACAATCTACGAGACTAAGCGGTGACGGAACAATGCGACACTTACAGGATTAAATATAGACATGGAAGTAACATGTAACAAGATTAATCCAAGGAATGCAACAATTGAATCATCCATGTGAAAGGAAACAAACTAGTAAAGCTGCTTGCCACCATGAGTCTCCGTTGCTTGACACGTGTCCGATGATGAGGCAAATAACTATGACTCACCACTTTGACTACAAAATATCAAGATAATTATCAAAAAGTAACCAAGGCAAAAGCAAGAAAACTCTCCCCCATTTTCTTCCCAGATTTCTGCTCAGCTTGCACAAGGAGAAAAGAAAAATTCATAACTCCAAATCTACTTGTCCTTAAATCACCAAATTTTAACCATAGCTTCTACACTCCATGGGTAACATTCGTTCAAAAGTTCATGGTCAACAAAGGAGTGTAGCCAAGCTAAATCTCTTCCCCAAGTTGGAGAACCCAATCTGTCCAGTTTCTGTCCAGCGGAAAGATGGGGCTCAAAACCCTAGCTAGGAAGCTTAGAATTTGATGATCTATAACTCAAAAGAAACCTTATCAAGAGCACAAGGTCTGGTAAACATTTTAGCACCAAACGTTTATTTTTCGATTTGTTATGGATTTTACAAGATGAGGATGAATAGTAACTTTTCATGATTCTTGATTTTGTTTCTTAAGGATTAAGCTTGTAAAGGATAATCAAGGAGCAAGGAAGGGTATACTAGCCATCTAAAGTCTATATTAAGTACCAAGGAAGGTATAAACCCTCTCACACTTTTACTTATGATTTGATATTAGTGTATAAATGGATGATTGTTAGTGATAGTATGATTTAGAGATGATTTACATGATATGTATGAGGTTTAATGGATTGATTGATGGTTGAACTAGTGATTAGTGTTATGAGTATGTTTAGACAGAAATAAAGTGATTTGGAGGAGATCCTTGGGTTGTGATTGTTGGTTGTGGATTAATGAATTGATTAGAGTGTTTTAAACACGGGAATCGCGTTTAAGCGTCGTTATCATGTCAAATTTTACTTAGGAAGTTTGGACAGAAATACCGAATACTTTAAAGGGCATAAACATAAGGTTTCTGACCATGACATGTAGGCCCTGTTTCCTAGTTTGTTTTAGCGAAAGAATCGTATCGTTTCGATTTACGGTTTAGGAGAAACATGTGTTTTAGTGTAAGGCGTTCGTAAAACCAAACCGTACCACTTAGTCAACTTTGAGGTTATGATCGAACCACTTAGAGGTCATAATAAAATGTGAAACTTTGTGATAAAATGCTAGGTATGTTTAGGAAGACCCTCGAAAAGATTTCGTGCTAAAAGGATTAAATCTCAATTTTATAAAAATGTGTGAGCGAGCATGCTCGAGTAGAGGATCTTAAGGAGTTAACTTGAAAATGGACTTGTACTTGAGATAGTATATACTTAGTATGGTGAAAGCGTATAAGTTATTAATCTTGAACATTGTGTTGATTCTAGATTACTGGACCAACCTGAGACTTATTGCTACTTCGGGATTTCCAGGCAAGTTTTCTAAATCCATACTTTGAAGTATTAGTTATATAATACTGCTTTTGCCATGTATAGCGTTGTATAGTTTTGAGGTAAATGATTATATCGTGTTAAATAGAATTTGACTTTTGGATATTATACGAGCTTTGAGATAATGTACTTATGAATCGGTATACCTTATAGCTCTATATATAAGAGCATATTCATTGTTTTCGACTCTAAATCGAGAGTCGGTATTTCGAGATATGTAGATAGCCGTGGAAACCCGGAGGGATTCCATCGGCAGAATACTATATATGTTGAGGATTGTTATCTGAGTATGATATCATTCGAGGAATAATATTTGCTTACTATATCTTTCAAGGAATGTTATTTAAGTATTATCTCAGTCGAGAAATACTATTTGAATACTATTTCAGTTATATATGCTAATGGAAGGCATAACTGTTTTCGAAAGTATATTGTGATACTTGCTTTATGATTTAATTATGGGCTTTTAAGCTAAATATGGGATATTAGTTAGAAGCCAGGTTTTTATAATGCCCTAGGATAAGGGCGTGTGATTTTTCTTTAGACCAGAAGTAATTATATTTTCTGTATATGTTAAAGATTATTTTTCCGATAAAGATATCGGGTAACTGTTATTCGATGATTATTTATTTAATGAATATTATTTTTGAATATTCATTTAAGATTATCTATTTAATGAATATTATTTTGGGGATATTCATTTATTCCTTATTTATTTAATGAATATTATGTTTGAATATTCATTTGAGGTTTATTTATTTAATGAATATTATTTTTTTGAATATTCATTTAATCATTATTTACTTAATGAATATTATTTTCGAATATTCGTTTAAGGTTTACTTATTTAATAAATATTATTCGATTATTGATTGAATACTTTTAGAATGTTTTAAAAATGAGAAATGTTATTTAAAGTTTATCCTCGACCTTCAATAATTATGAAGGATACTCTAAGCTGTATTATTAATTATTTTCAAATCAAAAAGAGGTTCCCAAAACACTGTTTTTCCATTTAAATCTGTCTTTTAAGAGGATTTAAATGCTCGCTCAACTATCAAAAATATGGGAAACCTGATTTAAGTGACTACTACTCTTTTTAAACTCGCAATTCAAAAACTGTCAAGGGACATATATTTTCTCGAAACAATTTAATTTATTGCCCCAAATGGGCCGGGAGATCCCGGAAGGCGGTAGACAATGTCAGGCCGTCGTGATTCTTCCATCTACATGTAGAAAACATATTTTTGTTGTACGACCTGCTACTGATCATAGTAAGGTTGGTACAGCGGGCGCGGTAGCAACTCCCGTATTAGTTCATCATCCAATTTTGGAATATTCCTGCAACATGTATTGGGGAGAAGAACCGATCATGTTGACAGGGGGTCGAAAAGCGTTCAAAGGAAATGAAGTTGAAATAAATCCTTGTAACTTCATCTTTTATTTTATGAGTTATGACTCTGATAAAACCTTACTCAAATTACATATGCATAAGTGGATTTTGGGTTACGGAAACATTATATTAATTTTCCTCGTAACGTCATCTTTTATGTTATACTAGTTTCTTATCCGTTTAATGCATAGCATGTGGTTACAAAGATATATTCGAACGGTATATATTGTTGTTGAGCTCCAATGCTCATTCTTGCTTCTTTTATAAAAGGGGTTCATTACTGATATTTTACAGTATATTGAACTGGATAGTATTTTGAATCAATGGATAAGCTTTAAGCCTTGATTCCAATATGAATATCTATTTTAAAAAGATATGTTTGAGACTTGGTTTATCATATTGATACCAAGGAGTCCTAAAGGATTTACGAAGAGTATATAAGTATGATTATAAGGCATATGGTATTTTAAACGATATACTATTTTGGGGTTAGACCCTAGTAATGATAAAAGTTTGATCCCATATGGACTATCTCCCTAAAAGGTTTAAAGATTTAAACTGGAATAGATTTCTTGCTGAGCACTATTAGCTCATTCTTGCTTTATTAAATCTTTCAGCATGAGGAAAACATTGCCGAATCCACCTCATGTTACGAGAGCAAGGGAATGGAGAGACCACCCTGGAGTTAGTTGATGCATGATGGATACTGTCGGTGTGAGCAGAATAGTTGCAGCTTGAATTAGTGAGAATTATTTTGAGTGGGTTTGTATTACTAAACCTTGTATAGAATTGTGAGATCTATTATTGTAACTTCAGGTAGAGGTTGTAAATAACAGATGAGGTCCTGGATAGTACATTTGGTTTGTAATAACAAGTGTTACTTATTGTTGCTCATTTTCAAGGCTATAACTTGTGTGTGTGTGCGTAAGGGATTGGGGTCTTTGGAGTCGTATTATTAGAATGTTGTGAGTAATGCAGGTATTGTATAATTGATGGAGCGTGACAACCCAGATTCCTGACCCCGGATCAGGGGGTGTTACATTTTATTTACTCACAAATGTCATTATTAATATAAACAAATTATGATCGTAATTTACTCGCATCTGTCATCGTTTGTTTTTTGTGTCTACCAGTGACAATCAGAAATATATATTATTTTATTTAAGGTAAGCCCATTAATGGGCTAATTACATATCCTCCGACATATGTAAACATCCCAAAGCAAAATCTAAGAAATATAGAATTCATGTTTCCATCATGTATACAAATCTAACTAGTTATGACCATTTTTTTTTGCACCAAAATTATTTGGATATTTGCAATCACACTCGTGAATGTCCAAGTTACAGAAATATATCTTATGGTCAAAGGCACAAAAAGCCTTCAAATAAGAACAATCTGAATCCTTCGCGCACGAAGCTTCCACCCCTGGAATAATTGACAACTGCACACCTGCTTATATAAAATCTAGTTAGAGAATATTGATAGATTTTGAAAAACAAAAATTATAGTGTTGAAGGAACTTACAAAAAGCCACTAGTACAGTGATGATGAAGACTTTCTTGATGAAAAAATTATTCCCCATTATGTGTATACTATATGATTTTTATACCTATACTTATGAATTAAAGTTTAGATTGAACTAATGTTAATGAAATGTTCTAATGTGTAGATGTATTAGAGTTTTGTTTTTTATTTATAGCCTCGACTTATGAGTTAAAATTCTGTTAATAAATTTTGATTCATTCATATATCAAACTGGTATATTTTTTTCCCAACCACTAGACCTATATAACTTAACTTTTATGAGGCATTTCAAGATTTTGGTCCATATACAACTTATAAGAAATTAATGATATAAATCTTGTCTGGCCATATCTTTACTACAGTAAATACATTATCTCTTTATTCTACTAAAAATCCTTTTCTCCCACATTATTTAGGAGATTAATTTTTTTGTCAATAAACTTATGCATTTCTTTCCATTTGTATAAAAAAATCCAACAAGATTTGGGGGTGTACATATTGCAGCCATATTTTGGACTACTATATTTAGATTTAAATATCTCAACCACATTTATAATTATAATTGAGTCATATACTAAACAACTAAAAAAATTTCCCAACCACTATACCTATATGATTTGACTTTTGAGATGTTTTTCAAGATTTTGGTCCATACACAACTTATAAGCAATTAATGACATAAATCTTTTCATGACCATAACTTTACCGTATTAAATACATTATCTCTTTATTCTGCTCTACATTTACGGAGGAGATTAAATTTTGAAAGGTCCCGAAATAATGGTACGATAAGCTAAAGGGGGGTTGAATATCTAATTACCTTTTTAATTTTTTTAAATAAGTAATATAAAATGCGGAAAATAAAAGAGAGAAAGATGAAGAGTATGACACGATCAACTTTATCCTTGTTCGCGATGCCCAACCCCCTAACGAATTCGAACACCTCTACTCCAGTTCCCGGGCTCCTCCGTTCCACTATAAGTTAAACACTCATTATAGTAGACGGAGAAGCCTTTACAAATTACAATATATTTACCTTAAAGACTTACTCCCCATAACCTTCTCAAAATAATAGCAAACCACTAAAATATTTATCTTGGAGTGTAAATCCCCATACATCCCCAAAATAAGATAGCAAAACCTACTCGACTCTATGAGTGGTGTTTTGTACCACTTTTCTGCTACCTTTTGGTGTTCCTATTCCATCTTTTGTTATCTTTTTATGTAATTTTTGTTATCATTTCTGCCAACATGTATGGGCTTGGGGTATGTCCCTTCTATAAAAATCAAAACATTAGAAGAGATTGTCATCCAACATATCATTAGATAGTTCCGTATTCTCTTTCAAATTCTAGGGTTAGATAATAGAGAGGAGTGTGTTGTATCTATAGGTTGGTAATTTCTTCATCTTTTGTATAAGAGCGAAAGGGTTTGTGATTCTTGCGACTGTGGGAAGGACTTGTGACACCCTTTATCAAGTTTTAGCGAGTTTTGCATTCCACGAGTTATATATTGAAATTTGGATACTGTTAGTCATAGAGGCATTCCTGTAAACATGAATATAATAAGCCTATAGTATTGTGTCATTATGTGTCACTTACTTGACCCTTTAACTAGGGGATCCCTTTGTTTCCAAAGGTTCCATTCAAATGTACTTAGTTCAAATGTAATCTCAGTATTTGTAATTATCAAATACGTCCTAAATATGACTTGGAAGAAGATCACAAGATCATGCCTCAAGGCAATTGAAGACAAATTGAAGAACAAAGGATTTGCATAAATGGAGATTAAATTCTGGCTAAGTCAAGATTCGAGAAGTATAAAATGAACTGATTTGAGAAGTCATCTATTCGAGAAGTACCACATTGAAGATTCGAGAAGTCAAGTAGGAGTATATTGATTCGAGAAGTGAAGAAATGAACTAATTCGACATGTCTCAATTAGTGAAGTCAAAATACACTAGTTCGAGATGTCATGGACTCAAGATGTCAATATTATGATTCGAGAAGTGCTAGGAAAACTAGTTCTAGAAGTGAAGATAGTTTATTCGAGAAGTGCTAGCCAAACTGATTCGAGTATTCAATTCGAGAAGTCAGTTTGTACTGATTCGAGAAGTCAAGATATTGAACCAAGCTTTTCAGAGATATCGAATGAGGGACTTAGCAAAATCTCTGATCAACAACAGACAAAGGTTTTGGAGACAAAGAATCAAATCAAACCAAGGCATATGCAATGGTCACAATTGTTGCAGTATGCACATGGAAAGTCTACAAAGAAGCTTAGAGAGACATTCGAAGGAAACAACTATATATGTGGATCTAGCAGTATGTAAAACAAAATGAAGATCACAAGATGCCAACTTTCACCAAAATAGTATAGACACAGTTTAGATAGCTTTTTGTCTATTACTAGTGTTGTCAAAGAAAGTTGTGTGCAATTTTATAAGTGCACAACTTCTCTATCTTTAGTCGTTAAGTTTTTCAAATACATTCAAGTTGTATCTCTCTGAGAAAAACGAAGCTGAGAATTCATTCTTGAGTTCACAGTTTGTTATTCCTAGAACAATGCAACCTAGATTGTAGAAGGGGGGGTTGAATACAATCTAGTTAATTTTACAAAAAACTTTCAAACCTTGTAGAGTATGAATATATGAGTTTGTAAATTAACTAAATTCAGTCAAGCTTTGAACGAAAATAAATTCTTCAAGTTAAAAAGAAATGCAGGAGATAAGCAAACTTTTTAAACTTTTCAGGTGTGTTTCTCGGAAAAAGCCCACCTGAGATGTATATTGAAGAATTCTCTGGTTTTGTTTTTCAACAAACTCCAACTGCTTACACAGATGATGAAAGAGAGCCTAAGTGTTTTTCTTTTGGCTTGGTGCTCTCTTCACACTTTTCTATGCTACACCATACAGTCTTATATACATCAACTGTATGTTACAATCAAAACCTACAACATAATAAAATATTACATTTTTGGTTCTGCTTGTTCACATGCTCGACTCTGAAGCTATTCTATCCGGGAAATGCCTTGTCTGGCATCACAGATAAACTTGTATAGTCCCAAAGAATGCTTTCTGGTTCCATGTGCTTCTTTCTTCAAGAATTACTAAGTTCATGTAAATTGACCTAGCTTCCAAGCCCTCGTGACATCTGCATGAAAGAGACCTTTCCTTGAATACACGACTGTCAAGTCAATATCAGCTGAGATAAGTGAACTTGTAGTTTTGCATATAGGTCCTCATGCTTGTCAAGCTTTTCCATTGCGTCCAGTTAGAAGAAAAACTTCTAGGTAGCTGCTGTAACTCTTATTTATCCTTCGAGGCATAGAAGATAATGGATGACTTCACATTTCATTTGTAGGAATTTGAGTCTTCGAATATTTACAGTTTGACTCCCTATTCCATACATCTTTTACGTCGTTATCCATCATCTTTCAGTCACGGGTGTCTAATGGTGATCTTTGAGACTATCCTCCATTCAACATGTTAAATAAAGAAAACTTCAAAAGATTCCTTTACATAGATTTTCTTTTCTTGTTAAATGGGATGAATATCAGTAGGCATATTAATTCTTTATCCGTAGACTACTATTCTACTTCATTTATCTGTAGAACAGTAATCTCAGAATATCAGTAGAAGTAATATCCTGAGCTGTATCCATAGATAGAACATGACATCCTTAGCTGCATCCATAGGTAGAACATGACATCCTTAGCTGTATCTGTAGATCAACTATCTTCAGCTTTATATGTAGATGGATATGATGTCCTTAGCTTTTATCCGTTGATGAGATAAGATGTCCTCAGCTTCTATCCGTAGATGAGATGAGATGCTTTCAGCTTTTATCCGTAGATGAGATAAGACTTCCATAGATTTATCCGTAGAACGGATATCTTTAGCTTCATCCTTAGATAAAACATCTCTCATCCTTATTGACTCACCATTACTGAGTTGTTTTGGTAGACTTACCACTGAAACACTTGGTGCTTGATTAGACGTCTGTTGGCTTGCTACTGAATTGCTTCCTAACTTGATGACAAAATATCTTCTATACATTTGATGTGGCTTTTAGACCTTGGATAGATAAAGTGCCTTCTAGTTAGCTTCCTGATTATCAGCTGCTGTGATTTAGCTTTCTGACTTTCAGCTTCGATATCATGATCAAATTCTTGTCTTGAGTATTTTGTTATCATCATTCCAAACGTATCAACCCTAACACATTTTGTAGCATCTTTTAATCTAATACAGTATTATATTTAAAGTAAATTTGTGTGTTGGTTTTATTCCGCAAAATTTCTTTTAACAACATACATATTCAAGCTACAAGAATTATAGATTCAAAACGAAGATAATCAAAGAATTAACAGATAATGTATTCACCCCCTCTATATTATCACTAAATGGACTGACAGTGAGAAAGAAAAAGTTACATTAGACAGCCATCTCATGCTAATCATCATTGATTCAATGGAGCTGTCCATGTTTTCCAGTATTACTTCTTGAACATCTGCAAAAGAGATGTGGGAACATATTGAGATTCTTTGTGAAGGAACATAGGAGGTCAAAGAAAACAGAAAGCAAATACTGGTCACATAGTATGAAGCTTTTATGGCTCAACCTAAAGAAAACATTAGTGAAGTGTTTGAGAGATTTCATAGGCTTTCCAATGAGTTGAAAATGAATGGCAAAGTCTACAGTACAAAGGAATTGAACATCAAGTTTCTAATGGCCACTCCTAACCACCTTGAGCAAAAAGTTATCTCCTTAAGAGATATAGATTTGAATAAAGTTACATATGATGTGCTCTATGGTGTGTTAAGGACACATGAACTTGAAATGATGCAAAAGAGAGCTATTCAAGCTCATTAGGGCAAAATGGTCAATGCTTCATGTGCCATGATTGTGAATGAATCTCTAAAAGAGCTTGAGGCCTCAACAAGTCAATTGAGAATTGAAGAGGTTATTGAAGAAGAACTTGAAATTGAAGAACCAATGAAGATAGAGGATCTGAATGAAGATGATTTCTATACCTTGGAAGAGTTGGAGGTAATGGATAACAAATCATTTGCATTCATGGCTAGAAAGTTTCCTCACATCAGATTCAAGAGGTAACAACCATTCAAACCTAAACCATTCAACAACAACTCTTTCAACAAAGGAAAGACTCCCATGAAACCATACAAGAGCAAATTCAAAACTGGCTCTTTTGATAGATCCTCAATCAGGTGTTTTCAGTGCAATAACTTGAGGCACTTTGCTAGTGGGTGCAAAAAGCCAAAGAAGAAAGACAAGGCTTATTTGGAACTTGAAGCAAAGTATGAGGCTCTTCTGAAAAAACAATCAAACAAAGCATTCATAGTTGAGGAAAAATGTTGGGATGATACTGATAGTGATGAAGAAGATTCAGAATTCTGCAACTATGCTTTAATGGCAAAGTCAGAGGAAAATGAGGACTCTTTGAACAACTCTCATGTACTATCCTTAACTACTATTGACATGTCTATTTCTAATTATAAACAAACTGTTGAAAATCTAAGTGTTGAAATGTTTAACATTCATACTAGTATGACTATTGTTAATGAGGAAATTGATAAACTGTCTACTAAGAATGAACTGTTAAACAAAAGAAATGAAGAACTTGAATTGATTGATGTGCATGCTGAAAATCTCAAACAAGAAGTAGAATACTTGCAAAACAAGGTTGAATGTGCTAATCAGATATAGAAGGCTCTTAGAGATGAATTAGCTGAAAATGAACTAAAGATAAGAGCTTTTAGGAATTCATCAAATTTGTTGCAAACCTATCATGATAAGCATCAAGAGAACAACAAGGCAACTATTGGTTTTGACTATGTGTAACAGCCCGACTTTTCAGACTATTAATTACAAATCAAAATTTAAATAAAATACATTTCTTTATTCAAAAAATTCAAATTTACACAAAAGTCAAAGCAGCGGTCAAATTCAAATAATTCAAAAACATAAAATCTGAGGCGCGACTCCATAAATTCAATAATCATTGTCTTGTACTTAACAAAATTATTCTAATAGCACAATAAAACTTATCCAATACATTGCATCAAACCACGTAACACGAAATTCACAAGTTCAAATCCATATTCTCAAAGTGCTTCCATAATGTACGAACCTGAAATATTAGAAAAGAGTGACAATGATTAGAATATTATTGTTCATGGCCGACCTTCGTTCGATTTCTCTCTGCAATGTAGGGTACAAGATAATATCTAAAGTACTTGCTAACAGATTAAAGCAAGTCATCGATTTAATTATATCTGACATGCAGAGTGCATTCATCCATGGACGCTTGATAACAGATAACACAATGGTAGCTTTTGAGGTCATGCATTACATGAAAAGAAATACCCAAGGAAAGGACAGTTGGATGGCTTTAAAATTAGATACGTCAAAAGCATACGATCGTGTAGAATGGAATTTTTTGGAGGCTATATTATCGAAGCTGGGATTTGAACACAGTGTAATCAATTTGTTCATGAGTTTCATTTCATCTATGCAATACCAGATATCTCATACATGAAGACATTTTGGGTCTATCGTGCCAGAAAGGGGTCTCAAACAGGGAGACACCCTATATTCTTATATGTTCCTTATATGCATTGAGGGTCTCACATCTTTACTCCATGATTATGAAAGAAGAAAGTTGATCAAATGTATAAAAGTGGCTCGTTCTGCTCCATCCATATCCCACATGTTCCTCGCAGACGATTCTTATATTTTTTACAAGGCAAGTATGGAGAGTGCAAATCATGTGCTGAAGATTTTAAGAATGTTTGAGAAAGCTTCAGGACAACAAATCAATGTGGACAAGTCCTCGGTGTTCTTCATTAGAAACACAACAAATTCTTTGGAATCTGAGTTGTGTCAAAGGTTGAAATTCCAGGAAGCAAATGATCACAGTCTGTATTTAGGTCTGCCTAATATAATTGGTAGAAACAAATCATCAATTTTTGGCTTCCTAAAGGAGAAGATGCATGACCGTATTCAGGGGTGGGACAAAAAAACGCTATCTAAAGGTGGTAAGGAAGTGTTGCTAAAAACAATGGCTCAGACGTTGCCAAATTACGCAATGAGCGTGTTCTTGTTACCGTTAGATTTGTGCCAAGACCTTGAGAAAATGATGTTTAAATTCTGGTGGAGAACAAGTTTGAAGAAAGACAGAGGTATTCACTGGTTGAGTTGGAGTAATATGAGCAAAAAGAAATCATCTGGTGGTATGGGTTTTAGAAGTGTTCGTGATTTTAATGTTGCTTTACTAGGTAAGCAAGGGTGGAGATTGTTGAAATATCCAGATAGATTGGTAAGAAAAGTGTACAAAGCTCGGTATTATCCCTAGAGGTCCTTCCTCAACGCTAAAATTGGTAGTAATCCTAGCTACATTTGGCGTAGCGTTCTTGAATCTCAATCAGTGTTGCAGCAAGGAATAGGTTGCAGGGTTGGTAATGGGTCATCCATTAACATTTTGGAAGATCATTGGCTCCCTTTAGATCAAGATGTTTATATCCACACCAACAGTCCAACGCTGCAGGGCCAAATGGTATCATCATTATTGGATAGCGATTGTAACTGGGATATTGACTTAATTCTAGATGTGATTGAAAGCAGGGATGCCAATATAATATTAACTATTCCTTTGAATAGTGATGTAGATGATTCTTGGTATTGGAGACGTGAGAAGCTGGGTAGTTGTTCTGTGAAGAGTGCTTATTTGCTTTTGCAGGAGCTCAAAAATGATCAAAGTACGGAGGCAAATGCAAGGTTCTGGAGAAAGCTATGGAATCTGAAAATCCCACCTAAAGTTAAGAACTTTCTATGGCGGGCTTCTACCAACTGTTTACCAACCAAGGATTTGCTTTGAGTGAAAAGAGTCCAGGTCAGTGAGCTTTGTCCTATGTGTACTGATTCATCTGAGACAATATTACATTCTTTGGTATTGTAATATCCCCAAATTTTGTACTTATTTAAGAACTATTGATGAATAGTAACTTTTGTTAAAAACCACGGATGAATAGTAACTTTTTCATTCAAAAAGTTTTCAGACCACCCTATGTACGGGACGGTATAATGAACTTTCAAAGTCGTAATAGTGATCTACGATATAAATGAAGGAATGCAAAAGCTGTCAGAATCGGAAAAATAGCATTTCTGTTTTCTCCGAAATTTCACCAATAACGGATGGATTAATCATTATTTAAATATATTGGAGGATTTAAATTATCAATTCCATGGATATGGATTTAATAAAAGAATTAGTGATATCAAGAACGTTTACGGTAAACTACTTCGATAGAACACTTAAGAAACCCTACGAACATTCTAGGAGATTAAGCAGTGACGGAACAATGCGACACCTACCGGATTAAATATAGGCATGGAAGTAACATGTAACGAGATTAATCCAAGGAATGCAACAATTGGATCATCCGTGTGAAAGGAAACAAACTAGTAAAGCTGCTTTGCCACCATGGTATCCCGTTGTTTGACATGTGTCCGATGATGAGGCTTATTGCAATGACTCACCATTTAAACTACAAAATATCACATTTCTATCAAATCAACCAAGACCAAAAAGCAAGAAAAATCCTCCCCCTTGAAGAACAAACCATTCGGCCCATTTATTTCATCCAAGGATACTTTTTCAAGAATCAATCTTCCACTCATCCATAAATCATGATCTTGGATTCTAAAGCTTCCATATTTCGAAACTAAGGTATTCTCTTAATCTTAGCATCATCCATTGAGGTTAACATATTCAAATCCTTGATTGAAGATGAGAGTGAATAGTGAAATGAATAGTAATCTTTTGTGTTCTTGATTTTGTTCTTAAGGATTAAGCTTGTTAAGGTTTATTCAAAGCTCAAGGAAGGATTATAAACTATTGTTAGTATACATCAAGCATCAAGGAAGGTATAAACTCTTGAAACCCTTAGTTATAAATGGATTTATATGGTTAGTTTTAAGTATAGTTTAGTTAGTATGATCATAAGGATGATTGATTGATTTTGATGAAAGTTTGATGTTGTTTTGAGGATGAATAAGTAGATGTTGGTTTTGACTATGGTTGATGATGATTATGGATTAGTAATGATGTTGAGGAATTGACTTGATGATTTGGTTGGATTGATCATGTAAAGTTTATGATTAAACTTTGGAATCATTAAAACATAGCCGTTATAATGCCCGATTTTCCTTAACCTTGTTTTGTTTGTGATGTTCGAACATAATGACTTCTGTCCAAGATCACCACTGTCCATTACAGTGTAGGTCTTGTTTCAAGGTTCGTTTTCGTGCGAGAATCATGTGAATCTGATTTACGGTTTAGGAGAAACAAGTATTTTAGTAAAGGATGTTTCGTGAAACCAAACTATACCACTTAGCCAACTTTGAGGCAATGATCAAACCCCTTAAGTGACTAATTAGAATGTGAAACCTTGTGTTAACATGCTAGGTACGTTTAGGAAGACCCTCGAAAAGATTTCGTGTTGAAAGGATTAAATCTCAATTTTATAAAAAATGCGTGAACGAGCATAAGCGAGTGGAAGTTCTTAAAAGCGTTAACTTGAAAATGAACCTGTTTACTTGAGATAGTACATACTTAGTTTCATGAAAGTGTTAAGTGATTAACCTCGGATATTTTGACTATGTGTAGATCGTCGGATTAACCCGAGGCACACTACCCCTACCTATAATAACCCGAATTTTTGGTAAAATTAAAACTTTTCTTATTATGATTAAGTGCATCAGTGAATAGTGAATTGGTGGATGAATAGTGATTTTGAGGGTTACGAAAATTTTTCATGCCACCTATGTACGAGACGTAGTGTGGATATTCTGAAGTCATATTAGTGATCTACGGAGTAAATAAGTGAATGCAAAGACGATCGAAATTCAGAAATTCCAAATTTTATTTTGGTGTAGTATTTGACCGGGCAGTGAATTATATATTATTATATTCAAGAAATGAGATATTAAAATTGAGGATTTGAGGATTTAATATTTTGGAATTTTATTATTTTATTAAAGTCGATTTAAGGATTCGATTGTTGAAGTGAATAGTTACTATTCACTGCGAGAATCGCGTAGAGTTTTATTCGCTCTTTTTAGGAAATATTTCGAATCGTTTCCAAGAGGAACAAGGCAACATTTACAGGATTAAATATAGACATGGAAGTAACATGTAACAAGATTAATTCGAGGGATGCAACATTTGGATCATCCATGTGAAAGGAAACGAACCAGTAAAGCTACTTTAGCTAAGCTCTTGCATGTGCGACACGTGTCCAATGACTAAGCCATAAAGGTGATGACTCACCCCCTTTTTAACCAAAAAATATCAGCCTTATCATTAATTGGCCAAGACAAAGAAAAGAAAAAGGAAGAAGAAAACCGAGAGAGAAAAAGGGGAGAAAATGGCGGAGAAAGAATTGATCATAACTCGAGTTTCTCTTGGCGGTTTTTGGCGTTCCACCACTCAAATCGAAGCTCTCGAGAAGCTCTACGCAACCATGGTAAGCGCTCGCCTCACCTCTGTGTTTTTCCCATCCGATTTTAGTGATTAAGAAAGATGATGAATAGTAACTACTTGTTTTTATGGTTTTGTTTCCATGAGTTCAAGCTATATAAGGATCATCCAAGCACCCCCAAGCCTAGATTAGCCATTGTTGATGCTTGGGAAGCTTCAAGGAAGGTATAAACACCTCTGCCCCTTTTTGTTTATATGAGTTTTGAAGTGGTTTTGATGTTCATGTAAAGTTAAGATCATGATTAAGTGATTAGTGATTGTTTGGCTTTGTTTAAATATGTAAAATGATGGGTGTTGGATTTGAGCCTCACCACTGATCTTAGAGGTGTATGATAGCTGTTTTTTGAGGTTTTGGATGTATGGTATGCCCGGTGTGGCTTGGTTATGTTGTGACAAAATTGGATTATTCGATTTTAAGCCGTCGTAATGCCCGATTTTCGGTAACTCTATAAACTTCCTAGAATCAGAAAACTTAACTGCCTCTTTTGGTTAAATGATAAACATGAGTGTGTAGAGCCTTGTTTCTTGTTTACGTGAGCGCAAGAATCATGTTAATCCGAATTACGGTTTAAGAGAAAAGTGAGTTTTAGTAAACGCCGTTCGGAGGAACAACCCATCTCTGGTCAGTCACTTTGAGGCTATATTTGGACCTCTTAGGAGACATATTAAAATGTGAAACTTTGAGGAATAATTCTAGAGACAGTTAGGAAGGCTCACGAAAACGATTCGGATTAAAAAGATTATTTTTCGATTTTATAAAAATGTTTTAGCCGAGGTCGCGCAAGTGAAAACCGCTAAGAACATGACTTAGAAACCAAGGTTGTAAATGGGTAAGTATAACTTGTATTCGAGGATCGATTTCGGACTAAACCTACGACTTAAGTAATTGTCGAATAAACATGGACTTAGTATGAGCCTATAACGAGCTAGTAGTTCCTTGGTTGTGTTTCGCTTACGTGTTTAAGCATTGAGTACAAGTGGATTATCCAGCGGATTAATCGTGCGTTTGCTTTGACTTTGTCTAGATTGTCCGGCATCGTCGCGAACCCCTATCACTTCTCGAGCATCAGGAAAGTTTACTAAACCTTACTCTATTATTCAGAGTATGTATATTTTCCAATGTTCAATACTTGTGTATTCCCAATTTATATACCAAATCTTTGTTGCAAGTATTGTGGCAAGTTTTCTAAATCTATACTTTGAAGTATTGATTATATATTACTGCTTTTGCCATGTGTGGAGTTATACAGTTTTGCGATACATGTTATATATTGTATAAAATAGAGTTTGATTTTGGTTTATATATGAGCTTTGAGATAAAGTAGTTATAAACCGGTGCACCTTGTAGCTCTAGAGATAAGAGCATACTTCTTGTTTTCGACTCTAGACCGGGAGTCAGTACTTTGAGATATAGAGATAGCCGTGGAAACCCGGGGGGATTCCAGCGGCAGTGTACTAATTATTTTGAGGTCTGCTATTATTAAACATTAATTATATTTCTAGAAAGTATTAATTACCTGGAAATGATTTGAGGAATGTTATTTGAATATCACCTCATTCGAAGGTTATTACTTGGAAATGATTTGGTAATTGGCTTATAAGCTAGATATGGGATATCAGTTATAAGCCAGATTTTATAAAGGCCCTAGGTTAAGGGTGTATGATATTTCTTTAGATCAGAAGTAATTATAATTCTGTATATGTTAAGGATTATTTTCCGATAAAGATATCGGGTACGGTTATTCGAGGATTTATTATTTATTTAAGGAATATCACTTTGAATATTCATTTAATCTTTAATTATTTAATATTCATTCGAGGTTATTTGTTTAATATTCATTCAAGGTTTATTTATTTAATGAATATTATTTCTGAATATTCATTTGATCATAATTTACTTAATGAATATTATTTTCACATATTCAAATGAGATTTATTAATTAAGGAATATTATTTCAGATATTCATTTGAGGTTTACTTAATCGAAGAATATTATTGTGAATATTCATCTGAGGATTATTTAATGAATATTATTTTTGAATATTCATTTGAAGATTATTTATTTATTTAATGAATATTATTTGTAAATATTCATTTGAGGATTATTTATTTAATGAATATTAATTTCAAATATTCATTTGAGGATTACTTACTTAATGAATATTATTTTCAAATATTCATTCAGGATTTACTTGTTTAATAAATATTATTAAGTATTTGTAAAATCAAAAAGAGGTTCCCAAAACAATGTTTTTCCATTTAAATCTGTCTTTTAAAGGGGATTTAAATGCTCGCTCAACTATCAAAAATATGGGAATCCTGGTTTAAGTGACTACTACTCTTTTTAAACTCTCAATTCAAAAACTGTCAGGGGACAGATATTTTCTCAAAGCAATGTAATTGCTGCAAGTCAAATATTGTGTTACCACCTCAACGATCGAGGGGTAAATTCATGGAACAAGTCGATATCCATTAACAAGCAATAGCTTGGGAAATATTGGAGAATCTTCCTTTCCAACCTAGATATAACTACTTAGTGGAGTCATATCAACAAGTGTTACACTTGGGGAAAGGAGGACGATCTTTACGTTTCAGAGTCATGGATTTCATCTGAACTAGGAGTGGTGTAAGTGGTCAAGTTGCGTGGGCCCATCCAACTTTTATTGCCCCAAATGGGCCGGGAGGTCACAGTAAGGCAGTAGACAATGTCAGGCTGTCGTGATTCTTCCATCTACATGTAGAAAACTATTTGAGCGGTGTGACCCGCTACTGATCATAGCAAGGTTAGGCACAGCGGACGCGGTAGCAACTCCAGTATTAGTTCATCATCCAATTTGGATATTCCTACAACATGCATTGGGATAAAGAACCAATCATGTTGGCAGGGGGTCGAAAACTGTTTGGAAATGAAGTGACAATAAATCCATATAACTTCATCTTTTATATCATATGACTCTGTGGATACCTTACATAACAGGAGTTATGGTAAGGGAGTTGTTTATACTGAATCACCTTATAACTTCATCTTCTAAGTTATATGTTGATATTCTGCTTACATGGCAGATATTTTTCGGAAAGGTTATATTTGGTTTACTTTGAAACCTTATCTTTTATACTAGAACTTTGTTCATAATATAGCACAAGTTTGCAGAAATATTATGAAAATGATATTTGAAGTACAATAATGGTACTGTTTTTGGGAATACATTCCGATAAGGAAATAATTTCAGTATCGAGATATTTTGACAAATTATTGTCTTATACCCTCTTATTTCTGAATTGAATTAAAGGCAGGATTATGCCATACTTTTATTACCTTGCTGAGCTATCGCTCACTCTTGCTATTGTTTTATATATATTATATAGCAGCGAAGCAGGATGCCAATGGGACGGCACATACCCCGCAAGGCGTTTCCATAAACAGTTTCTAGCAGTGATCCCGAAGAGTAGTACGAACCAATCGAATCAGGCTACGGCTTTTGGCATTCAACTTATGTATAGACATGAATGGTATTAGAGGATTGTAAGCATCAGAAGGCTAAGTTGGTAATGTAACAATACTTAGAAAATTGTATCAGTAACAGATTCAAAAGACATTTGGGTATTGTAAGAAAAATTATTTATTCCGCAGTTGTTGTATTGTGTCGTTTCTGAGACTCTAACCTGTGTGTGTGTGTGTGTGTGTGTGTGACATATATTGTGGGGTCATGAGCAGGTGAATTATGAATGGTGTGAGTGATACAGGTAAGGCAAGGAGTACATGGATCGTGACAACCCTAAATCCCTGACCCCGGATTTGGGGTTGTTACAGAGATGGTATCAGAGCATTAGGTTACAGTCCTCAGAAACGATAGGAGATCGAGTCTTACAATACCCTTAATAATGATAAGAACATCTAGAGCTCAAATTGAGTTCGTAGTCGGGTTAGAGGACATGACCCTGACTGTTTAAGATGAAGCCCGAGAGGGGACTTCTTTTGGGAAACCGTACTTAGGACTTCATGGTTAGTCACCTCGATTCGTATGAGTTATAGGTGGATGGGATTCTGAGATACCAGATCCCGAGGCCTTCGAGTAGGCATTGGATGATGTGTTCCTTGAAATGGACGGAGACCCGATAGAGGAAGACCCCATAGTGGGTCAAGAAAAGAATCTTGTAGGAAATGTGCCGATTGATAAAGATGTGGTGTGTTACTTGAGGTCTAATAATAAGACCGGACGAACCTTCAAGGGATAAATAAGTGACGAGACGAGAGTTTAAGGATCGTTCATGATTCATCAAGAGGTATGACAAAGAAAATGGAGTAGAGTCTCCAAAGCAGAAGAGGTAGAGGCAGTATAGCCAGTATCAGTGGATTGATTCGACTTGAACGAAACCTGTTACTCGTAGTCGGTTATAGTTGCCCATAAGGAGGCGGCATACGTAAGAACCAAGATGTTAAGATTTTCACAAATGATTAAGGGTACTTAGTTGCATAGAATAGTGAAAGGAATTGCTTTGGCTATGAGGTTTCAATCCCCCACGACCAGCGATTCCACTAGAAATATTGTCTATTACATCATTGAGGGATTTTATTATCTCAAGGAGAATTTTGGGTATATGTACCATGCAAATGTTACTGTAAGACAAGCACGCTAAGACAGAATCGAGGACGAGATTTACCACCCTCAGGAAACCAGGAAGGAATTATGAGGATAGAACAGAAAGGTCGGAAATCAGACCCGAGCATTACTAGTAGGTAAATAGATTGATCAAATCTCCCAGATTTGGAGAGAAATTCAGCAAATTTTGGCAAACCTTGTCTTTCTGATTACCAGAGGATGTCACCAAAGAGAGTGGAAATTAGAGCGAACCCTATGGATTGGATAAGATAGCCATTATATGGGTTGGTGGACAGACCCTGATTGCTATAATTGATTGTAGAGATAAAATGATGAAGTTGGGATTGGACGGTAAAGGCGAAATATATTTAAGGACCAAGACGGACTGAGAAATTCCGGGATTGACTTAAATGAAAAGGCTATTGTGCCAAAAGTGTTAAGCTTAGGTAGCGCACGGGATTGATATGGGAGGAGGAATATTGGGTATAAGGATGATTGAAATAGAGACCGGATTTAAGCTTGTAGTTTCTAACGATCTCCGAAGTACCGCCCAGTCGACATGTGGAATTGTCTTTGCTACGGGCGACCACGGTATCGAAGTCTTCTTATAGAACAGAACGCTTACTTGAAATGTTTGCGCCGAGTCGAATAGAACTCCCTGCGATTGCAAATGTTGATGGTGTAATTCTTAGCGACTATTATAAGTCGGCAATGACGTAAGTATCGAACACCGTAGGATGCGTGGAAAAGAAAAGCTTTGGAATTGAACGATTATCCATTAGAGGAGCCGACATAAAAGGCATCCGTAGAGACCTTGGTAGTACCCTCCCCATTTGCAAATTATGTGGGACATTTCCCCAATCTATGATCTATCTTGACCTCTTTCCAAGAAATAATTCTGATAAAGGGTATATTCCCTCTTCGAAGTTGTTTTATAACACTTGTGTTAAACCCTATTCAGTTTCGCTTGTGCTAGAGGCTGTCACAATGCCTACTTTCAGGTTTTCAAAGCCCTGTCAAATGATGTTATTTAAGCTTTCACTTTCTTCAAATAATGAATGACCCTATGGTGATACATCACCACTTGTTTGTTAAGTACCAATATCTTTTGGTTATTCTTTTCTTTGTATTTTCTTTGGAAACCGCACCTTTGGAAACTGTTAAATTTTAATCCAAGATGTTCCTTTAAGAAATATTGTCGAAAGACAATAATCATTAAATTGATATCGAGTTGCTTTCATATTTTTCAACTTCCATTGAGACGAACAACCCTATACTTATAGGGGCTACAAGGACTATCTGTCTGTGTGATAGAAGTCGGATGGGACGCCATCACTTGTAAGTTGTGAAATACAAGAAGGCTAATTACCTTTAGTAATGTCTCAATCGAGGCACACAACGTCGAGTTCTTATGATCATATTGATCTCTCGGTAAAATTCTTTTACCTCCAATAAGGTTACCTTAAAGCTCATAACCTTATGATCACCAGTGTGTGACATTTTCTTTGATATGGGAGCTATCTTTCGAGGCCCCATAATTTTTGTTATCCTTATTGAATTTCAAAGGGAGGCCAACCAGGTCAAATAAGTCAAAATTCACTGATAGGAATTAGATTCGTAACGAAATCGATTACGACAGGAGCGAATCCCTAAGACGAATAGAATGTTAGTGACATATCGATGAAATTGGTTTATTCTCCCAAGGATATTATGATAATGGAAAGCGTGTCAATCGATATATGTGAAAGGAGTAGCGATGTGCCGTGAACTCCAGTGACAACGGTGTTAGATAGATGCCTTATGGTGAGATCGAGATTTTGGAGGAGTTGTTTACGAATGGACACTACCTCTGGGTTAGCAAGATAAGTACTGACGATGGAGTCAGAGGGAGCTAGTATTGTGACTTGGGGGAGGTGCAGCGTATGTTGTTTTAAAGGAATAATTTTCGAAAATATATGGAGACCTGGATGAAAATAAAAGTTAAAGAGTTAAAACAAGAAACCATGACTGTGACCGAGTATGAGGCCAAGTTTTCCGAATTATTGAGGTTTGTTCCGGAGTTTGTGAGCACAGAGTAAAAGAAATCCAGTAGGTTTCAACCAGGGCTACCTCCAACCAGCAGCCCACTGTCAGGACCTTTAAATAGTAGGTACCCTTCTATACTATGCAGACAGAGCTAATGTATCGTTGTATATCAAGAAGTTGCATGACAATTAAACCTTAAGGCCGAGCCACTAAGGGAATAATTACAAGTAGAAACAGTCAATCGAGGGATTTTCCCATAAGACTGATACATCCAGGTTGTGAACTAGAAATACGAGGTCGACACTTTCGATAGACCTGATTCCTTTCAAGTTGGGAGAAGTTGATATTATAATAAGGATGGGTTGGTTGGCACCTAATGGAGCCCAGACTGATTGTAAGGGAGAGAGAGTAATAATTAAAGGATGGAGGCAGATTTAGAGATTCTTGAGTATAGTTCAGACTAAGAAACTATTACGTCAGAAATACGAGGCTTAATTAGCTTTTATGGTTGACGCCAAGAAAAGAGATACCAAGTATAAAGGGAACTACAATGGTTTTGGGAGATTGTACAAGGTTTTAATGAGCTACCAGATATCGATTTGGATGACATGAGAATGAATACCGAGTATTCAGAGTATAATGGGAATGAAAGGGTTAGTGACTCAGTTACAAGAGTTGTTGTATAAGGGTATGATAAGACCCAGTGTACCGCCATGGAGAGCCCGGTGTTGTTGTAAGAAAGAAGGATGTTAGCACAAGATTATGTATCGAACCTCGAGAGTTGTATGAGTTCGACATGGAGAATAGGTACCCTTGTAAATGATGGTTTGATCAGCGGAAGAACGCTGGGTATTTCCAAATTTATTTAAGAACTGGGTATCACCAGTTGGAAGTTAAATCAGAGGATATACCCAAGACTGCGATTCGTACTAGGAATAGACACTTCGAGTTTTCAGCGAGGTTATTTTGGGTTGACTAATGCACCCACAAATTTTATGGAATGTGATGAAATGGCTTTGAGTTATCCGTGATAGTAGACAACATGAGATGGAGAAATGGCTAGAATTGACCTAGGATTATGAGTGTGAGATACACTACCATCCGGGGAAGGCCAATGTGGTGGCCGATACCCTTAATTAAAATGAGACAGAGATGGATTCCGAATGATCGGGAATTAAAGGATGAGATTTTACACAAAACCCAAGTTAGTCCAACAAACTAGAAAGACAAAAGATTTCACCAACAAGCAGCTAGTGACAGCCAAGACAGACAGAGAAATATGCGGACTAAGCACGCGAGTATAGAGATGGTACTGCTATTGATAAGCTAAATGGCATGTTGATGGATGACAAGCAAGTTTATGTTGGTTTATTTTCTGTACAAACAAGATAGAGAATATGAGGTTAGAGATTCGTGATGCTAAAAGATATCCTCGTGGAAGGAATTAATGAGATTTGGAAAGAAAGGGAAGTGAGCCCGAGATTCATTGGGCCATCTGAGATTTTAAAACGCGTCAGGAAGGTGGCCTACGAGCCAGCCTTACCCCCAAACTCGTAGAATGGTCATAATGGGGTTCATGTGTCAATGCTACGTCAGTATACTATAGATGCCCGACATATGTTAGAGTACGAGCAGGTAGATATACAACCTGGTCTGACTTACAAAGAACAACCTGTGGAAATCACGGATAGAAAAGAGCAAGTGCTAAGTGACGAGGTTGCCAAGCTAGTGAGAGGTTTGTGGAGAATCAAGAAGTGGAAGAATCCACTTGGGAGTTAGAAAGTGCAATGGAAGAGAAGTACCCCCAGTTATTCCTAAGCTGATTCCGGGACGGAATCCTTTTAAGGAGGGGAGAGTATAATAACCCGAATTTTTGGTAAAATTAAAACTTTTCTTATTATGATTAAGTGCATCAGTGAATAGTGAATTGGTGGATGAATAATGATTTTGAGGGTTAAGAAAATTTTTCATGCCACCTATGTACGAGACGTAGTGTGGATATTCTGAAGTCATATTACTGATCTACGGAGTAAATAAGTGAATGCAATGACGATCGGAATTCAGAAATTCCAAATTTTATTTTGGTGTAGTATTTGACCGGGCAGTGAATTATATATTATTATATTCAAGAAATGAGATATTAAAATTGAGGATTTGAGGATTTAATATTTTGGAATTTTATTATTTTATTAAAGTCGATTTAAGGATTCGATTGTTGAAGTGAATAGTGAATAGTTACTATTCACTGCGAGAATCGCGTAGAGTTTTATTCGCTCTTTTTAGGAAATATTTCGAATCGTTTCCAAGAGGAACAAGGCAACATTTACAGGATTAAATATAGACATGGAAGTAACATGTAAAAAGATTAATTCGAGGGATGCAACATTTGGATCATCCATGTGAAAGGAAACGAACCAGTAAAGCTACTTTAGCTAAGCTCTTGCATGTGCGACATGTGTCCAATGACTAAGCCATAAAGGTGATGACTCACCCCCTTTTTAACCAAAAAATATCAGCCTTATCATTAATTGGCCAAGACAAAGAAAAGAAAAAGGAAGAAGAAAACCGAGAGAGAAAAAGGGGAGAAAATGGCGGAGAAAGAATTGATCATAACTCGAGTTTCTCTTGGCGGTTTTTGGCGTTCCACCACTCAAATCGAAGCTCTCGAGAAGCTCTACGCAACCATGGTAAGCGCTCGCCTCACCTCTGTGTTTTACCCATCCGATTTTAGTGATTAAGAAAGATGATGAATAGTAACTACTTGTTTTTATGGTTTTGTTTCCATGAGTTCAAGCTATATAAGGATCATCCAAGCACCCCCAAGCCTAGATTAGCCATTGTTGATGCTTGGGAAGCTTCAAGGAAGGTATAAACACCTCTGCCCCTTTTTGTTTATATGAGTTTTGAAGTGGTTTTGATGTTCATGTAAAGTTAAGATCATGATTAAGTGATTAGTGATTGTTTGGCTTTGTTTAAATGTGTAAAATGATGGGTGTTGGATTTGAGCCTCGCCACTGATCTTAGAGGTGTATGATGGCTGTTTGTTGAGGTTTTGGATGTATGGTATGCCCGGTGTGGCTTGGTTATGTTGTGACAAAATTGGATTATTCGATTTTAAGCCGTCGTAATGCCCGATTTTTGGTAACTCTATAAACTGCCTTGAATCCGAAAACTTACCTGCCTCTTTTGGTTAAATGATAAACATGAGTGTGTAGAGCCTTGTTTCTAGTTTACGTGAGCGCAAGAATCATGTTAATCCGAATTACGGTTTAAGAGAAAAGTGAGTTTTAGTAAACGCCGTTCGGAGGAACAACCCATCTCTGGTCAGTCACTTTGAGGCTACATTTGGACCACTTAGAAGCCATATTAAAATGTGAAACTTTGAGAAATAATGCTAGAGACAGTTAGGAAGGCTAACGAAAACGATTCGGATTAAAAAGATTATTTTTCGATTTTATAAAAATGTTTTAGCCGAGGTCGCGCAAGTGAAAACCGCTAAGAACATGACTTAGAAACCAAGGTTGTAAATGGGTAAGTATAACTTGTATTCGAGGATCGATTTCAGACTAAACCTACGACTTAAGTAATTGTCGAATAAACATGGACTTAGTATGAGCCTATAACGAGCTAGTAGTTCCTTGGTTGTGTTTCGCTTACGTGTTTAAGCATTGAGTACAAGTGGATTATCCAGCGGATTAATCGTGCGTTTGCTTTGACTTTGTCTAGATTGTCCGGCATCGTCGCGAACCCCTATCACTTCTCGAGCATCAGGCAAGTTTACTAAACCTTACTCTATTATTCAGAGTATGTATATTTTCCAATGTTCAATACTTGTGTATTCCCAATTTATATACCAAATCTTTGTTGCAAGTATTGTGGCAAGTTTTCTAAATCTATACTTTGAAGTATTGATTATATATTACTGCTTTTGCCATGTGTGGAGTTATACAGTTTTGCGATACATGTTATATATTGTATAAAATAGAGTTTGATTTTGAGATAAGAGCATACTTCTTGTTTTCGACTCTAGACCGGGAGTCAGTACTTTGAGATATAGAGATAGCCGTGGAAACCCGGGGGGATTCCAGCGGCAGTGTACTAATTATTTTGAGGACTGCTATTATTAAACATTAATTATATTTCTAGAAAGTATTAATTACCTGGAAATGATTTGAGGAATGTTATTTGAATATTACCTCATTCGAAGGTTATTACATGGAAATGATTTGGTAATTGGCTTATAAGCTAGATATGGGATATCAGTTATAAGCCAGATTTTATAAAGGCCCTAGGTTAAGGGCGTATGATATTTCTTTAGATCAGAAGTAATTATAATTCTGTATATGTTAAGGATTATTTTCCGATAAAGATATCGGGTACGGTTATTCGAGGATTTATTATTTATTTAAGGAATATCACTTTGAATATTCATTTAATCTTTAATTATTTAATATTCATTCAAGGTTATTTATTTAATATTCATTCAAGGTTTATTTATTTAATGAATATTATTTATGAATATTCATTTGATCATGATTTACTTAATGAATATTATTTTCACATATTCAAATGAGATTTATTAATTAAGAAATATTATTTCAGATATTCATTTGAGGTTTACTTAATCGAAGAATATTATTGTGAATATTCATCTGAGGATTATTTAATGAATATTATTTTTGAATATTCATTTGAGGATTATTTATTTATTTAATGAATATTATTTGTAAATATTCATTTGAGGATTATTTATTTAATGAATATTAATTTCAAATATTCATTTGAGGATTACTTACTTAATGAATATTATTTTCAAATATTCATTCAGGATTTACTTGTTTAATAAATATTATTAAGTATTTGTAAAATCAAAAAGAGGTTCCCAAAACAATGTTTTTCCATTTAAATCTGTCTTTTAAAGGGGATTTAAATGCTCGCTCAACTATCAAAAAAATGGGAAACCTGATTTAAGTGACTACTACTCTTTTTAAACTCTCAATTCAAAAACTGTCAGGGGACAGATATTTTCTCAAAGCAATGTAATTGCTGCAAGTCAAATATTGTGTTACCACCTCAACGATCGAGGGGTAAATTCATGGAACAAGTCGATATCCATTAACAAGCAATAGCTTGGGAAATATTGGAGAATCTTCCTTTCCAACCTAGATATAACTACTTAGTGGAGTCATATCAACAAGTGTTACACTTGGGGAAAGGAGGACGATCTTTACGTTTCAGAGTCATGGATTTCATCTGAACTAGGAGTGGTGTAAGTGGTCAAGTTGCGTGGGCCCATCCAACTTTTATTGCCCCAAATGGGCCGGGAGGTCACAGTAAGGCAGTAGACAATGTCAGGCTGTCGTGATTCTTCCATCTACATGTAGAAAACTATTTGAGCGGTGCGACCTGCTACTGATCATAGCAAGGTTAGGCACAGCGGACGCGGTAGCAACTCCAGTATTAGTTCATCATCCAATTTGGATATTCCTACAACATGCATTGGGATAAAGAACCAATCATGTTGCCAGGGGGTCGAAAAGTGTTTGGAAATGAAGTGACAATAAATCCATATAACTTCATCTTTTATATCATATGACTCTGTGGATACCTTACATAACAGGAGTTATGGTAAGGGGGTTGTTTATACTGAATCACCTTATAACTTCATCTTCTAAGTTATATGTTGATATTCTGCTTACATGGCAGATATTTTTCGGAAAGGTTATATTTGGTTTACTTTGAAACCTTATCTTTTATACTAGAACTTTGTTCATAATATAGCACAAGTTTGCAGAAATATTATGAAAATGATATTTGAAGTACAATAATGGTACTGTTTTTGGGAATACATTCCGATAAGGAAATAATTTCAGTATCGAGATATTTTGACAAATTATTGTCTTATACCCTCTTATTTCTGAATTGAATTAAAGGCAGGATTATGCCATACTTTTATTACCTTGCTGAGCTATCGCTCACTCTTGCTATTGTTTTATATATATTATATAGCAGCGAAGCAGGATGCCAATGGGACGGCACATACCCCGCAAGGCGTTTCCATAAACAGTTTCTAGCAGTGATCCCGAAGAGTAGTACGAACCAATCGAATCAGGCTACGGCTTTTGGCACTCAACTTATGTATAGACATGAATGGTATTAGAGGATTGTAAGCATCAGAAGGCTAAGTTGGTAATGTACAATACTTAGAAAATTGTATCAGTTACAGATTCAAAAGACATTTGGGTATTGTAAAAAAAATATTTATTTCGCAGTTGTTGTATTGTGTCGTTTCTGAGACTCTAACCTGTGTGTGTGTGTGTGTGTGAGAGACATATATTGTGGGGTCATGAGCAGGTGAATTATGAATGGTGTGAGTGATACATGTAAGGCAAGGAGTACATGGATCGTGACAACCCTAAATCCCTGACCCCGGATTTGGGGCTGTTACACTACCTCACCACCAGGCAAGTTTTCGAAACCTATACTTACTATTGTTGTGATAATAAACTGTTTTCATATATGATATGCAAATGCGAGGTATGCATGTTTTATTCCCAAGTATATTGTGATACTTGCTTTATGATTTGATTATGGGCTTCTAAGCTAGATATGGGATATTAGTTAGAAGCCAGGTTTTTATAAATGCCCTAGGATAAGGGCGTGTGATTTTTCTTTAGACCAGAAGTAATTATATTTTCTGTATATGTTAAAGATTATTTTTCCGATAAAGATATCGGGTAACTGTTATTCGATGATTATCTATTTAATGAATATTAATTTTGAATATTCATTTAAGGTTGATTTATTTAATGAATATTATTTTGAATATTCATTTAATCCTTATTTATTTAATGAATACTATTTTTGAATATTCATTTGAGGTTTATTTATTTAATGAATATTATTTTGATTATTCATTTAATCCTTATTTATTTAATGAATATTATTTTTGAATATTCATTTAATCATTATATACTTAATGAATATTATTTTCGAATATTCGTTTAAGGTTTACTTATTTAATAAATATTATTCGATTATTTATTAAATACTTTTAGAATGTTTTAAAAGTGAGAAATGTTATTTAAAGTTTATCCTCGACCTTCAATAATAACGAATGATACTCTAAGCTGTTTTATTAATTATTTTAAATCAAACAGAGGTTCCCAAACACTGTTTTTCCATTTAAATCTGTCTTTTAAGAGGATTTAAATGCTCGCTCAACTATCAAAAATATGGGAAACCTGATTTAAGTGACTGCTACTCATTTTAAACTCTCAATTCAAAAACTGTCATGGGACAGATATTTTCTCGGAGCAATCTAATTGCTGCAAGTCAAATGTTGTGTTACCACCTCAACGATCGAGGGGTAAATTGATGGAACAAGTCGATATCCATTAACAAGCATCACTTGGGAAATATTGGAGAATCTTCCTTTCCAACCTAGATATAACTACTGAGTGGAGTCGTATCAACAACTATTACACTTGGGGAAAGGAGGACGATCTTTACGTTTCAGAGTCATGGATTTCATCCGAACTAGGAGCTAGTGTAAGAGGTCGAGTCGCGCCGATCCATAATTTTTATTGCCCCAAATGGGCCGGGGAGATCCAGAAAGGCGGTAGACAATGTCAGGCTGTCGTGTTCTTCCATCTACATGTAGAAAACCCTTTTTAGTTGTACAACCTGCTATTGATCATAGTAAGGTTGGACAACTGGCGCGGAGATTACTCCAGTATTAGTTCATCATCCAACTTGGATAATTCTGCAACATGTATTGAAAGGGACTACATGGTAGCCCCCTTAGTACAGGTTTACCGATCATGTTGGCAGAGGGTCGAAAAGTGTTTAACAAAAGGAAGTTACAATAAATCCTTGCAACTTCATCCTTTATTTTATGAGTTATGACTCTGATAAAACCTTACTCAGATTATATATGCATAAGTGAATTTTGGGTTACGGAAACATTATATTAATTTTCCTCGTAACTTCATCTTTTATGTTATACTAGTATCTTATCCGTTTAATGCATAGCCTGTGGCTACAAAGACAATTTCGAACTGTTATTTACTGATAATTTGTCATAAACTATTTTGGTGGGCTCTATTGCTCACCCTTGATTTATTTATTTATATCACAACAACAGCTAGAGCAGATGGCCCGCAACAGGCACACTCTGCGCAAGCAGGTAGCAGCCGTTAGAGATTTATCCGCTGATGTCGTAGCCGCCATAACTGAGGTAGTAGCAATCAGTAGTCTAAGCTACAGCTTTTGTGTGTCAGACTTATTTATATTATGATTAATGTAAGCAACGGCAAGAACTATTATGCGTACTCTGTAATCTTTTGGGTTTGTAATAACTTATAACTTGTGGATCCTATGACTAGACACTTATTCCAATTTCATCTCTAGGACTATAACTAGTTGTGTGTGTGTGGTATTGTTATTGCGGGGTCACAACATGCAGTTTAATTGTTTTGATTCAAGTGCAAGTATTATTGATGGAAATTGAGACCGTAACGACCGGATCCCCGACCCCGGATCTAGGGCTGTTACAGAAATGGTATCAGAGCTCTAGAGTTATAAACCCCAGAGATGATGCGACGTTACAATAATAAATTCACTAAGATAATAAGAACTCTTGCCAAGTTCGATTAAAACCCTTATGGGAACTTTAATATCATGATAGTAACACAGTCGTTATTGTGTAGGCGAGCGACATCTCTGACCCTGAGGTTTTCGAGAGACAGCACGATGAGGACTTGCTCCGGACTACAGATCCATACTATGAGGATTTTGAGGAGGCGGACCCGGAGGAGGTCCAGACAGATGCGGACACCGAGGTTGTTGAGGATTCTGATGATGAGGATCCAGAGGAAGACCAGACCCTAGCTGATACTGAGGTTAGGGAGGGGGATGCTGAGGACCAGACTCCACTTCCTACTGAGAGAGCCCTTACCCCTTCACCACTGCCTTTGAGCCCTTCCCCTGATGATTTTGAGGAGCTTACCCCTGAGCCACAGCAGACAGAGGCTGCACCACCAGAAGACCCGGTTACCCCACCCCATGTCCCGTTAGAGGGGATACCAGTGTGTGTGCATAACTGGACAGTGAGCAGAGTTCAGTCAGAGTTGGTAGTGGCTGAGGCTAGACTAGCAGAGTCACGGATGCAGCTAGCAGCAGAGAGAGCTGCCAGGATTGTACACCAGGGCGGCGGGAGGTCTGTGCCCCCACGAGTTGCCAGGAGGGCGATGACTCGCATTGAGCTGAGGGCACGGATGAGGATTCGAGCTTTGACTACTGATGGCGATGACAGGGTGTTAGGTCCAAAGTATCGTAGAAGGGGGGGGGGTTGAATACGATACTCACAAATAATTCAATTTCGTTCGCGGATTAATCTTTCAGTTCTATAACGAAATCAAACACACCAAACCAAATCAAGTTTCGGGGAATATATCTTTATATAAATATAAACCTCGAGGGGTGCTACAATTTCTAATCCGTAGATTAGCTTCAATGAGTTTAAGGTTAGACAAATACAAAACAATGATCAAGTTCTGAGCACTATTAATTTCTCTGATAATTTCTCCGGCTCAATTCTCTCTCTCAGTAATGTCACTGTGTTGAATGCCTTAACTGAAGAAGACACATTCTTCTCTCGACTTAATTGTAGTCTTCAATTTGAAAACTATCGAACTAGGAATGAAGGAATCAATCCTGGTCGTCCATCTTCAAAATCAACCTGACAACAAGAATACTTTTCCACCTGCTCCTTAATTAAAAACCATCGAATGAATTAACTTAATTTACCATTCGATAATTTTTTAATTAAAACTATCGAATACCAAATTAAGTTAACATGGTTTTCAATGAATCATATTTAATACCATTCGATAGTTTTCTTAATTGAAAAACTATCGAATCCTTGTTTCTTGTCTTTTATCAATTAATGATTCCACTGAGCTCCTGGGTGTTTAAGTAATAGACTGTATCACTTTCTTCTGAGACGATAAAACAACTTGATCTTTTTAGTGCCATCACCTAGTGCAACTGTTCTGGTTCACAGATGAATAACACTTGATCAATTCTTCTTTCATGTCTTCAATTCAATGCTGTTGATACGTCCCTTGTCGTTCTGGTTGCTTCGTTTAAATCATTGGAATCCCGTGGCACTTAACCCTAAATCATTCACATACTTCTGTCGTCTTGAAAGTCTTGTTTCTTTTGCTGTCACTGAGGCTTGAACATTTTCATGAACTTCTTTCCGTGACCTGTTTACGGACTTCAAGAATACATAACGTATTTTGATTTTTTGAGTTTACCTTTTCTTCTTTGATTCTAGAATCCTGTGCTTCTGTTAATATTATTGTCTGTCTTGTCCTTTGTTGAGTTGTAGTTATCTCTTTTACATCTTATGTTACATTATGCTTTACAATCTCCCCCTATTTGATTGGATAGAGTTCGACAAGCAAATACTTCGAGGATAACTCAACTAACTAAGGAAACATTAAACTAATTAAAGTAAGACAACATAATAATATTAAATGCATTCTGGATCAGATATATATACATTTCCAGATTTCATAAATCAAAAAACAATTAAACTTTATACAATGAAGTTGTTCCTCTAGTCTGAGCTGATAGTTCTCTTGTTCTTTGCTTCAATCTTCAGTCCATTCCGATCTCACCTTCTTCAATCATTGGATCGGAGTTAGCAGCTTGATAATCAATCACTGATGGATAGTGCAGTGGTTCTCCAGGTTTAAGGATTGCTCCTTGGATGTGTCTTCCAATATATTCAACCTCTTGACCGACTCCAGCCCATAACCATGCAATGTTAACATCTTCCTTGTTTAGCTTTGGCATGTTTGGTAATCTGGTATGCACTTCCAATCCTCTTTCCACTCTTTTCCTATAGTAAGGAACATTCTCCATTAGAAATCTTCTAAGAGTGTCTACTGCTTTGTCCTTC
The DNA here is from genome assembly GCA_030848705.1 of Heracleum sosnowskyi. Classification (NCBI taxonomy): domain Eukaryota; kingdom Viridiplantae; phylum Streptophyta; class Magnoliopsida; order Apiales; family Apiaceae; genus Heracleum; species Heracleum sosnowskyi. Next base: position 107,169,455 of record CM061240.1, on the reverse strand, counting down.
TCCGTTGATATAAATCCAGTGGATCTAAGATACTTCTCAACTGAGATTAGATAGTTGCTTGGATAGTCCCTCAGTTTGTCCTCAGCCAAGTAGCAGATTCTGAACAAGTCATTCGTCATGAATCTAACCATTGGAGGATCTTGAGTAATCTTTGGACCGACTTTCATCAAGATTTCTTTAACATGCTCACGGAGTAGTTCATTCAGCCTTGTCGTCCTTTGTATCTTGATGAGAATAACCTGCAATTCTGTGTATGTCCTCTATTCTAAAAACTTAGTGGAAATCACAAATGTACCTTTCTCCAGAAAACTGATCAATAAGCTCCAGGCACCATTTGCTTTAACCCCTGCTTTCAGACAGATTATAGAATTTCTCAGTGCTTTGAAGTAAGTCTGATCTTCAAGATTAGCACTTCTGATGTCCTGAATGATGACTTCCACCTCAGCATTGTCGTTGACTTGTAATCCTTCTTCAACTCCGTAAAAGGTTTTGTAAGCCATTTCCCATTCAGTACCATCTTTCTTTGCCAGATCTAGCATCTTCTTCCTACTCACTTCATTATACACTTTGAATCTCTTCAGTTTTTCACTCCTCAGAACTGCCTGTTGTTTCTCTTTCTCAGCATGCCTGGCATCTACTGCAGCTCTCTGAGCTCTTATTGCTTCCAAGGCAGCTTCCTCTTCAGGTGATAGAGAATTTGCTTCTTCTTCCATATTATCCTCCCAGATAGGATGTTCAACGGGCTCTGGATAATATGGCTCATGTTCCTCTTGAATAGGTTGCTCATGCATGACCTCAAATTCCTCTTCACTCTCCTTCTCTTCCTCTACAAGCTCCTCAATCCAGTACTGTCTGATAGGAATAGCTTCAACTGTCTCCCAAACTCCCCATTTATCCTTCTCCTTAGCTTGCTCCCCCTCTCCAACTTTCTCCCCCTTAGTTGAGGAATCCTCGATAAAAGCATCTGCAACATAAAAAGGTAGTCGAAGGATCAGGTTGCTGATTTGAAGGACCAGGTTGTCCAGATTGTTGTTGCTTCAGCATATTCCATATAGACTGTACTCCGTCTCCTTGATTCTCCAAGAAATCCATAAGATACTTATTAAACTCATTTATAGAAGCTAGGGACTGGTCAATGTTCGCCAATCTTGAGTTGGTAGTCTTTTCCATATGATCCAGCCTCTTGTTTAGCTTAGACTCCACTCTTGAAAGGGAATTCATTGCATCTTTTACCCTCGCTTGACCATCCCGGATAACCAGAACTTCCTCTTTCAAAGCTTCTTGTCCTTGTTGTAAAGCATCCACTTCATTCATGAATCCATCTTTAAGTTCCTTGACATCCGTCCTCAATTCGATCAGTTCCTCCATAGCTTCCTTCTTTAAGGAGTCCACTGCCTGCTTCGTACTTGTTATAGTGCCAGATGCACTGCCAATGACCCTGAATGTTCTTCTGGAATCAGCTGCAGCCAAGTCAACTTTCTCTTGAATAGTCTTTAAAGAAGCATTGGCTTGACTAGAGGAGATCCCTTGGTCAAAGGAAGGTCGCAGTGGAACCTTGAAAAGTGGATTTCCTTCTTTGTCATGAACTGTCATCTCCTTGAGGGAAGATTGAACTTGTAGCTCTCTTTCTGTTGGCAACAGCAAATCATCAATATTGGGTAGGGTTAGGGTGTCACTCCTCACATTTGGCTCTGGGTGTACACTCAACGTTTCTGTCGGTGTTTGAATCATTTTTCCTTTCCCACTCAGGCCAGGTGTAAGTGTTTTTGTTTCACTCAAATCCTTAGTGCTGATTGTACCTGCAGAAGAAAACACCGTAGCCGTCCTTAAGGAGGTCACCGGTGGTGCAATGGGGCTTCGCAAGTCCCCGTCCTTGGATAAACCAAGTTGCTGATCATCCTTGGATGATGTATCCTTTAAAGGATCTAGAGTTTGAATCTCTAGGGGGTTAGAAACAGGCTCTATTAACAGCAGAGATCCTGAACCTTCCCCAATAGTCTGTGAAGACTTTACCTCAGTTGACTCTTCAATGAAAATTGATTCATCGTCACCGAGTTGCCGATCTGCACCTACGTCAGACCCTTTACCCGCTGGATCCAGATATGTTCCATCTGGGGAGGTAGACAATGACCCTTTAGATTGTGCATTTAGGTCAAAGCCTTCTCTCGACGTCTGTGAAGACTCTTGGTTCTTAGAACCTTCAACCAGTGAACCTGACCGTAATATGGTCGGAACACCAGTTGCTTCCGTCAATTCTTCCTTACTTGATTCAGCTATTGGTTCAGATATAGCTCTTGTGAGCATAGCCCAATCAAAGTCAGAAAAATCTGTGAAGGGTTCTTTGGATGAGAGAAATGAAGTATCAACAGTTGCCTCGGTTTCTGTTCTTCTCCTTTTAGATGAAGGCAGAGCTGTTGTTGAAGGGTGTATCTCCTTATATGGTGCTGCTTTGGCACTATCTCCCTCTACACTCATGGATGGTTCTTTACTGGGTATAGGAGGGGAAGGAGGTTCGTTTGTGGTTTCATTTGGCTCTTCCAAAGGCTCTTCGACCGTGGTTAGAGGTTGTGGATTTGCAACCTCCTGGTCAGGAATGGCCACTAAGGGCTCTGGATCAACATCCATTGGTTCAGGTGCCAGTTCAGGTTGAGGTTGAGGAATATTACCTTCAATTACCTGTTCCCCTGGGGGTAGAAGTGGTAGGGGCACCGTTCTTAGATATACAGTGAGAACAGTGGGTACCCCTGGAAGATAGTTGTTCTTCCTGATGAGAGCGGTTATTGCATTGCTCTTCATTCTCATGCACTCCTGGTTGGCTTCACCTTCAAATATCTCCCGTTCATCATCTGTTAAGATATCATTGAGAATTAGCTGTAGGAACCTAGGATAGAAACAAAGCACATCATCTATGCCTGTTCTTTCATCCAGTGGTCCCATGCATATGATTACTTGATCAATCAGTAACCGTCCAATGTTAATATGCCTATTGTTCGCAATGGCAAACCCTATCTTTTGAAGGAATAAGGGAATACCATGCAGATTTGTAAGTTTGGCAGTAAAAACATGGATTAGGGTATGAAAGAAAAAGTTTCATGCCTTTGGCAAGTAATGCTTAAGGAACCCACCCACAAAGAAGTTAGGTTGTTGACTTCTAATGAGAGTGAAAAAGCATGTATCTCCTCAGTTGTGGGATCAGGAACAAGGTTTTCTGTAGGAAAATGAAGTATTCTGTTAAAGTCATGTTTCGTCACCCTTATTGTTCTGCCCCCTGGCACAACAAAACTGAAGGATCTCACATTATTCTCACTTGTATCCGTGGCGGTTGTGTACAACGCAGTCAATTGATCGATGCAAAGGACCACGGGAGTACTCACAGCATATGCCACTAATGAACGTGTGTTCAAAAACTCTGCCCATGCACGAAACTGAAGGTTCGTTATGGATTGCAAGTTTTGGAACGAGACATGATTAGTCTTGGTAATAATAAATTCTCCAGCCATTTTAAATTTCCAGAAAAAATAAAATAAACCAAAACTAATTTTTCTTTTAAATTTAATTAATTATTTCTAATTAATCAAACTTGACAAAAAACACCCTTTTCCTTTAAAAAAAAAACTTTAACCACAAACACTTCCCGAGATTAAGAACCCTAATATGTAAATTGATAAGTTTCAAATTAATTACAAACTTAAGAATATTGTTAAACAATACAAACTCAAGTAAGTTCTGCAATATCAAATTACTAAGGTTTAAAACTCAGTTTCGATGGTTTTCTGATTAAAAACTCAAGAGAACACAAATCCACAACAACCTCACGGTAGAAATGAGATGATTGTGGTAAAAACGAATTCTTGAAAGTGAATAACAGTGAAATCAGAAGAAACTATCGAGTGTTACAGTTCTTGGTTGTATGTATGATTTTAAGTATATAGCAAAAGCACTTAGATCTTAGAATAAGAAAAGAAAAACGTCCAAGGCAGTGATTTATACTTACAGAATTAACAAGGGTATTTTAGTCATTACTGAGTTCGATATTTTTTAAAAGAACTGTCGATGGTTTTATCAGAGGGGCAAGAAGGTCTATTTCCATTCGATAGTTTTTGAAAAACTATCGAAGATTTAAAGGATAGAATGCAAACAGACTTTCTGTAAAAACCATCGAGGGTTTTTTGCTTGTTTAGTACAAAAACTATCGAACCACTTTATGAAAAACTATCGAGAATTTGATTATTGAATTAATTAATTCACTTCGATACATTTTTCTACTGATTTTTAAAATACATCGAGAATTTAAATATTAAATTAGGTAAATTCCTTCGATATATTTTAAATTAAATCTCAAAAACTATCGAGAAATGCTTTCGATAGTTTTTCTTTTCCTTTTAAAAAACTATCGAAAATTAATTTCGATAGATTTATCTATGTACTTGAAAAACTATCGAATTTCCTAAATTCGATATTTTTGCTTCTGTCTTCATTTTAAAACCTGTTCTTGTTTTAAAATTTAGACCTTTTTATTTCCTGTCAAGTTTTAATTTTAATAAATCTTTTAAAATTTACCAAAATCAATTGTTAACAGAAAATTCACAATTTTCTTAGAATAAAATCAATTAAATATCATTGAGTGATATTAACCAATTAAAATCTAACTAGCCTAAAAACCCGTGCGAAGCACGGACCTGCTTATTTACTGAAATAATTTTTCGCACGAAAATGTATATATATCGAAACAATTTTGTAATTAAAATTAATTTTGAATTTATCTTATATTTGTATAATTTTTTTTTTTTTTTAATATTTAATAAGATTTCACAAAATTTGGAAAAAAAAATCTATAAAATAAAGATCAAATTATTATTTTCATTTGACAAAATATTAATTTAGTTTTAAATGTCGTGAAATGCATTTTATCAAATTCAACAATTAAATATAATCTAAATGATTATTTTAGTATAGTTGTTTATGATATGGATGTATCTAAACTAATGTGTTTTTAACGAAATGACAATATACTTGTAAATAAAATATAAAGTTGGTCAGGTACGTAAGACTACACACCGTGATCACATCTTAAAATCTTTTAGTCTAAAGTCCGTATATAACATTAGTGTATGTAAATTAATATGATAACATAACTGTGCCAAACCCAAGGCTTTAGGACTTGTTCATAGTGAGTATTATTGATATTAAGAACAAATAGAAACAATGTAAAATTTGAAACACGGTCGAACTATTGTTCTTGTTGCAATTATAATCAGGTTTACCGGAGTTTTCTATGTTGGAGAAAGTATAATTTGTAAATAGGTATTTTGCCTTAGTAGTTGTTGTTTGTTTTTCAGCGATCAATTGATTTGGTTTTTTTTTATTTTTTTGCAGTCTAGAATATAAATCGTTAAATACACACAATGTTGTTGTAATATAATCGAAGACATGTGAATGAGATAGAGGATTTTAAAAAGATGCTGAAGGTTGGTGCATCTTTGCACACTCTCACAAGACTATCTTGCGGTGTAAATTACAAAATTGTCGGTATATAACATAGGCGATGCAGTCTTAACATTGTCAGATATAAACGTAGGGCTGAGACTTATTACAAAATCTATTAATATTATTTAAAAGTCATCCATGCGGCGTCTCACTCAATTTTTTTACTTTTAAAATTTTATAAAAATTGTATACTCTAATCTTATATGTTATCTATAACCTTATTATTATGTAGAAATTATATGTTATCTATAATCTTATACTCTTTTAAAATTTTATTTTTTATATCAATCATTTAAAATAAAAGAAAGAGAATCGTAGAGTATGCTCAATCCATTAAAATATTTTTGGTAATTATATACAATGCAATATTTTATAAATAATATAAACCAACATTTTATTTATTTAAAAATAAAAAATTATAAAAAAGAAGATGAGAGAAGAAGAGAAATTAACATTAATAAGATTTTAAAGAAAACTTAAAACAAAATGTACTATGCTACTTATGCATGAGCTTGATTAGAGAAGATTAATGGTTCAATTTACTACACTAACATAATTTTATCTACTATTTGCATAAATATAAAAGAGTTGACGTTTTTGTAATTTTTTAACATGTAGAGGCAAAATCATAAATTCAAGGTATTAAAATGACATATATCAATAATTTAAATTGATAAAACAGAATTGTAGATTATGTTCAATTGCTAAAAATATTTATTATAACTATGTATTGTGCAATATTCTAAAAATAATATAAATCAATGTTTATTAACTCAAAAAATAAAAAAATTGGAAGAAGAGGTGGTTTATCTAATAAGAGTTTGAATATAAGCTCAAAACAAAGTGTAGCACAATTGGTTATGACATGAGTTTGACATGGATATGTTAAGGGTTCGATTCCCATCATTAACATAATTTCACAATTTTTACATTTTCATTAAAGAATGGTATTTTTGTAATTTTAGAAAATATAAGGGTAAAATCGTAACTTCACAGCCATTAAAATGGCAAACTTTGCCCTTTGTTGGCTTTTAATATATAGAGAAAGATGAATTATGCTGCATTAATCTACAATGTTAAAAACAAAGCAAATTAATTCAAATTAAATAGATGCTAGAATATTTAGAACAAATATTAGCACCTAAATAATTTTTAGAATTAATAACTAATTAAATGCCAGAAGATATATCATCCATAATTATGACATACAATTAGTACAATAATCCTAACTACGAGAATTGCTCCAGAAAATAAACTCACGAGTCCTAAGGATATAGAAATTCTCAAACTCATGTATTTACCAGGACTATCTGCAGTTACTGACTTCTAATCAAAATCAATTAGAAAGATTTAACATCCCAAGTTCACCAACCAGCTTATTGAAAGTGGATTCATCAAGCGGTTTAGTAAAGATGTCTGCAATTTGATCCTCTGTGGGTACAAAATGTAACTCCACAATTCCATTTTATGACATGCTCTCGGATAAAATGATACCTGATGTCGATGTGCTTCATCCTCGAGTGTTGCACTGGGTTGTTTGAGATTGCTATGGCACTTGTGTTGTCGCAAAATATAGGAATCTTTGTCAACAAAAGCCCATAGTCACGGAGTTGGTTTCTCATCCACAATATCTGAGCACAGCAGCTACCAGCAGCAATGTATTCAGCCTCAGCTGTTGATGTGGACACTGAATGCTGCTTCTTGCTATGCCAGGAAACTAACCTTATTCCAAGAAACTGACAGCTTCCTGAAGTACTCTTCCGATCAATCTTACAACCTGCAAAATCAGAGTCTGTGTATCCAATAAGATCAAATCCTGTATCTTTAGGGTACCAAATTCCAAGATTTGGGGTCCCCTTAAGATATCTAAATATTCGCTTAACAGCTATTAGATGAGATTCTTTAGGATCAGACTGAAATCTAGCACACAAGCATGTTGCAAACATTATATCTGGTCTACTTGCAGTGAGATAAAGTAATGAGCCTATCATACCTCTGTAGCCTGTGATGTCAACCTTCTTACCAGTTTCATCCTTATCAAGCTTAGTGGCAGTTGGCATAGGAGTCTTTGCTGTAGATGAGTCTTCCATTTGATACTTCTTAAGAAGATCCTTGATGTACTTGGACTGACAAATGAATATACCATCTTGTCTTTGGTATACTTGCAGTCCAAGGAAGAATGACAATTCACCCATCATACTCATTTCATAACGACTCTGCATTAACTTAGCAAATCTCTTGCATAGATCATCATTAGTAGAACCAAATATTATGTCATCAACGTATACTTGCACCAATATCAAATCATTTTTATGCTTTTTGACAAAGAGAGTTTTGTCTACAACACCTCTTGTAAAATCATTTTCAAGTAAGAATTCAGAGAGAGTGTCATACCATGTCCTTGGAGCTTGTTTGAGTCCATAGAGAGCTTTGAATAGAAAGTACACAAAGTCTGCCAGTTTTGAATCCTCAAAACCTGGAGGTTGTTCCACATACACTTCTTCTTCTAACTCCCCGTTCAGAAAAGCACTCTTCACATCCATTTGATATACCTTGTAATTGGAATGTGCTGCGAATGCCAGAAACATTCTGATGGCCTCAAGTCTTGCTACTGGTGCATAGGTTTCATCATAATCTATACCCTCTTCTTGAGAGTAACCTTTAGCAACCAGTCTGGCTTTGTTTCTCGTTACAATGCCATCTTCGTCCAACTTATTTATGAATACCCATCTTGTTCCAATAACAGATTTTCCCTTAGGCCTGGGTACCAGCTTCCAAACTTTCTGCCTTTCAAATTGATTGAGTTCTTCTTGCATAGAAATTACCCAATCTGGATCATCTAATGCATCTTCAACTTTCTTAGGTTCTGTTTCTGAAAGAAACCCAGAATAGTGACATTCATTTTGTGATGCTCTCCTAGTTCTCACTCCTGTGTCCGGATCACCAATGATCAAGTGAAAGGGATGATCTCTATTCCATACCCTTTGTCTTGGCAGATGCAATCTTGATGATTCTCCTTGTTCTAGATGTTGTGGAGTGTGACTAGTTGATCCTTCTCCTGCTCCCCCTGAGTTGTTGACGGTTTGATCTGATGATTCTGTTGACTGACTAGTGGATCCTGTAGAATTTTGAGGATCTCCACTTTGGTCACCACTTTGTCCAGAATCATTATCATTATGATTATTATTGACAACTGTCACAACCTCAGGTACTTCTTCATTGTCAGAGAGATCTCCTGATAGATTTTCAAATACCAAGGATTCAGAGGTCTCTCCAGTTTGCAGGCCTGGTCTTTTGGTGTCGTCAAATGTTACATTAAAGCTTTCCAACACCTTCTTATCTTCAATCACATATACCCTGAACGCCTTAGATTCCAGAGAATAGCCCAGAAAAATGCCTTCATCTGCTGTGGCATCAAACTTGCCAAGATGTTCTCCATCTTTAAGTACAAAGCACTTTGCACCAAACACATGAAAGTACTTCAGTGTTGGTTTCTTGTTGGCCATTAACTCATACGGAGTCTTTTCATGATATTTGTTAATCAGGGTACGATTCTGAGTGTAGCAAGCTGTATTCACTGCTTCAGCCCAAAAGTAAGTGGGAAGTTTTGATTCACTCAACATGGTCCTTGCTGCTTCAACCAAGGTCCTGTTTTTCCTTTCCACTACTCCATTCTGTTGAGGAGTTCTTGGTGCTGAAAACTGTCTTGATATTCCTTTCTCTGAGCAGAAATCATTTAGAACTGCATTCTTGAATTCAGTTCCATTGTCTGATCTGATTGTCCGCACAGGTAGCTTAGCTTCCACTTCTATCTTCTTAATGTGATCAATGATTAGTTGTGTTGCTTCATCCTTTGATTGTATGAACAACACCCACGTGTACTTGGAGTAGTCATCCACCATCACCAATGCATATCTTTTTCTTGAAAGTGACATGACATTAACTGGACCAAATAAATCCATATGAATCAGCTGTAATGGTTCAGTAATGCTTGTCATTCCTTTGCTTCCATGTGATGTTTTCTTTGACTTCCCCTTTTCACATGCTTCACATAGTCCCTCCTGATTGAATTCCATCAGGGGCAACCCTCTCACTAACTCTCTCTTTACCAAAGAGTTCATAGTTTTGAAGTTCAAGTGTGAGAGCTTCTTGTGCCATAGCCAACTTTGTTCTGAAGATGCCTTTGCATAGAAACATGTAACTTCTCCTTCACTGGTAGAACTTAAGTCAGCTATAAACAAATTTCCTTTTCTCACTCCCAGTAGAGTAAGCTTCTCATCCTTCCTGTTGGTGATCATGCACTTGTCCTTTCTGAAATCTACATTGTAGCCTTTATCACAGAACTGACTGATACTTAGAAGATTGTGCTTTAATCCTTCAACAAGAGAGATGTTCTCAATGATGACATTTCCAGCTTTCAATTTACCATATCCCGTAGTGAATCCTTTGTTGTCATCTCCAAAGGTCACAGTAGGGCCGGTCTTCTTAACCACCTCTGTAAGCAGGGACTCTTCACCTGTCATGTGTCTAGAACAGCCACTATCCAGAATCCACACGACCTTTGATCTTTTAACCTTACCCTGCAATCACAGATTGATTAAGCGGACTTTGGTACCCAAAGTTGTTTGGGTCCTGAAGGTTTAGATATTTTAACAGGAGTAACATTCAACTTAGTCTTACCCTGCTTGACATTCATGGTATCTGTGGATTTAACATTACTAGTGCTGTTGCTATTATCATTCATCAACTTAAAATAAGCATGCATGATGTTGTACTTACATAGCAAACACTCTTTCTTTCCACAGGGTTCATGATTATCAGGCATGTCAGACATGTTATGCATTTCAGAAGTATTAGCAGTTTCTACTTTAACCTTTTTACATGCATGTGTAAGGTGTCCAGCAGAATTACAAATAGAGCACAACTTCCTAGATACAATGGGAGAATATGGAACCATTTCCTGATTAACAATCTTCTTCTTCCCATTCCTGTTCTTTTTGGAACTACTAACTAAGTCACCTACTTCAGTCTTAGGTAAATCAGGTTTAGGTAATTCATTTTTTACTGATTTCCTAGGCAACTTAGTCTTTACCTCTTTTTCCTTCAACAAATCCTCCTCAAGCAATTCTTGTCTAATGAAAAGATCATCCTCATGAAAAAGTGGTGGAAATGGCTTAACAAAAACTGGACAACATTCTTCAGAACATGTGGAGTATTCCTTTTGACAACTGAAGGTGTCACAGGGAATTCCACAATCTTCTTACCAGCTTTCTTGTTATAGTCAAATCCTATAGCAGTTTTATTCTCTATGGCCTGAGTATCAATTATTTCCTTAGCCACTAGAGCGGAATTCTTAAAAGCATTCAGTTTCAAATCTAAATCTGAAATCTGCTTCCTGAGGATAGTCTATATCTCATCATTACACTTGACCTTGTTTTCTAAGTACGCATTCTTTTGCTTAAGATCTTCTAATGATACAGCTACAAGCTCTAGTTCTTCATTCTTAGATTCTAGTTTTTTAATCTTAAGAAATAGTTTAGCATTTTCCATGTCTGATGCTAGCCTGCTTGTGTGTACATTAAACAATTCTACACTAAGATCTTGCACAATTTTCTTGTACTCAGAATTAGACATGTCAATTGTTGTTAAGATAGGTACCTGAGATAATTGTGGTGATTCCTCTGAAGAGTCAGCCATTAGAGCAACATTTACATATTCCTCCTCTTCATCCGAATCAGTATCATCCCAGTGTTTTCCCTCTGCTATGTAAGCTTTCCCTTTCTGCTTTCCAGACAATGCCTCCAGTTGCTGTTTAAGCTTGGCATTCTCCTTCTTCAAATCCTCAATGGAATCTCTCTTTCCATAGACATCTTTCATGTCTCTTTCTTGACGAGGCTTCCGGCATTTAGTGGCGAAATGCCCTAACTAATTACAATTGTAGCATCTTGATTTGCTTCTATCAATCATGCCAGTCTTGTAGCCTCCTTTAGAGCCTGTACTAGGTGTATAATTGCTCTTCTGGAATCTGCTGGTTGAGCCCTTGTGCTTATACTTAGGGTTTCTATTGAAACGAATATGACTGAACTTTGCAGCTAAGTATGCCATGGTTTTGTCTTCCATTTGCTCAAGCTCTTCTAGGGTGTAGTAAACACTTTCATCAACACCCAGATTCACAGAATCCATTTCTGCTTCTATTATCACCTCCTTTCCAGCTCTAGAGGTTTGAACCTGAATCTCAAAATTTGTTGGTTCATCCACTACAAGTGCTGCTGATCTCACAAGTGCATTGTGCTTGCTTTCCACTGTCCCCTGTCCGTAGATTATCACTCTCTGTTCCTGTTCCATCTCATAGGTCTTCAACTTGCCATACATCATCTCTAGTGGCATCTTTGTGAAGTCAATTCTTTCCCTAATGGATGATGACTTGTATTCTACATGATGGGGCAGCGTCATCATGAACTTCCTGTTTGATTCTCTCAGTGGATAGGTCTTTCCTTTCATTGCCAATTCATTGAGAAGCTTAGTATATTTCTCAAAGACCTGAGTTATACTTTCTCCTGGCAGGGACCTAAACGCTTCATATTGAGAAGTCAGGATGTCCAATCTGTTTTCCTGCACGTCTTCAGTTCCTTCCATTATCAAGTTAATGGTATCCCACATATGTTTCCCGCTTGTACAGTTCATCAACTGATAGCTCATTTCCTTGTCTGCGGAGTATGCTAATATCAACATCAATCCTGTATCCAATCGAATCAGTTCTTTGTCAGAATCTGTAAATTCACTAATATCCTTAGGTTGGGTGCCTGAAGGAATCCTGCTACCATCAGGAGCTGTAGATTCATTAATTGATTTCATTGGTACATAAGGTCCGTTCTCCAAAATTCCAATGTATAACGGATTTGATGCCTTGATAAATAACAACATCTTCATCTTCCACAAACCGAAATCATCTCTAGTAAACGGGGGAACTTTAATACCAGCTGTTGTCTTTGGTGCACTCATGGTTTCTGAAAATTCCAAATTGTTTAAAATTCAAGAAATTCCAAGTAAATGAAAAATTTTGAAAGTTAAAAAATTTGCTTCGAATTTTCACGCTACGTTTGATTTTGGTCACATTCACCGGATCTGATTTGTATGTCAATCAAGTAGCTCTGATACCAATTGTTAGGTCCAAAGTATCGTAGAAGGGGGGGTTGAATACGATACTCACAAATAATTCAATTTCGTTCGCGGATTAATCTTTCAGTTCTATAACGAAATCAAACACACCAAACCAAATCAAGTTTCGGGGAATATATCTTTTTATAAATATAAACCTCGAGGGGTGCTACAATTTCTAATCCGTAGATTAGCTTCAATGAGTTTAAGGTTACACAAATACAAAACAATGATCAAGTTCTGAGCACTATTAATTTCTCTGATAATTTCTCCGGCTCAATTCTCTCTCTCAGTAATGTCACTGTGTTGAATGCCTTAACTGAAGAAGACACATTCTTCTCTCGACTTAATTGTAGTCTTCAATTTGAAAACTATCGAACTAGGAATGAAGGAATCAATCCTGGCCGTCCATCTTCAAAATCAACCTGACAACAAGAATACTTTTCCACCTGCTCCTTAATTAAAAACCATCGAATGAATTAACTTAATTTACCATTCGATAGTTTTTTAATTAAAACTATCGAATACCAAATTAAGTTAACATGGTTTTTAATGAATCATATTTAATACCATTCGATAGTTTTCTTAATTGAAAAACTATCGAATCCTTGTTTCTTGTCTTTTATCAATTAATGATTCCACTGAGCTCCTGGGTGTTTAAGTAATAGACTGTATCACTTTCTTCTGAGACGATAAAACAACTTGATCTTTTTAGTGCCGTCACCTAGTGCAACTGGTCTGGTTCACAGATGAATAACACTTGATCAATTCTTCTTTCATGTCTTCAATTCAATGTTGTTGATACGTCCCTTGTCGTTCTGGTTGCTTCGTTTAAATCACTGGAATCCCGTGGCACTTAACCCTAAATCATTCACATACTTCTGTCGTCTTGAAAGTCTTCTTTCTTTTGCTGTCACTGAGGCTTGAACATTTTCATGAACTTCTTTCCGTGACCTGTTTAAGGACTTCAAGAATACATAACGTATTTTGATTTTTTGAGTTTACCTTTTCTTCTTTGATTCTGGATTCCTGTGCTTCTGTTAATATTATTGTCTGTCTTGTCCTTTGTTGAGTTGTAGTTATCTCTTTTACATCTTATGTTACATTATGCTTTATACAGGGTATCCAGGATTGATGCTGAGGAGATTTTCCGCATGACCATGGCGAAGGTGAGGGCATTGGGCCGCACTAGTGGCTGATTTCAGAGTTGGTGATGTAGCAGTCTAGTCTTCTAGTCATGTACGGACATAGTAGTGCTGATTTTTGTGGGATTGTTCCATTGTATATAGTATCCCTTTTCTGACTAGAAGGATAGACCATGTATCTCACTTTTGACTAGATGTTGTTAGGACGGTTGTACTTGTAAACTGTCGATGTCGACTCAGATTATGTATCTTTGGTACCATGTATATATTTGTTTCCTTTCAGTTGAATCCAGTCTTGTTGTGACGCGATCACAAGTTCATTATACCGTTGTCTGCACTGTACGATTAAATTGTGATAAAATATAGAACTGCGGGAGTCTACTTCCAATTATGTAACGACTGTACAAAGAGAATGAACCTAATGTGAATTTCCCAAATTTTCAGTAAGATGCCTCCACGAAGAATGAGAACTAGGGCTAACCCCCATGAATCTGAGGATCAAGAAAGCCACAACCAAAACAGGGAAGACCCTGAATATGAGGAAGAGATAGACGAAGATTACAATGAGCAGAACGACTCCCTGTATGGAGAGGCAGATGAATCCTTTTTCACTACGGAATTTGAGGCTGAAGAAGAGGAAGTTGAAGAGGAACAAGGAATAGAGAACCAGGGTGGAGACCCCATGGGTCAGTTCATGAATCTACTCAGGCAAAATTTGGACCGTTATCCCCAACCACCCCAAGGAAACAACAACACCGTGACAAACTCTTTCAGGGCCTTTAAGTCATTCAAGCCCCCAGAATTCCAAGGATCGGCTGACCCAGTAGAGGCAAGAGCCTGGATAAAGGAAATGGAAAAGTCCTTTGAGATATTAAGCATTGAAGAGGCACAGAAGACTGTTTTTGCCACTTACCTTCTGAAAGGAGAGGCCAACTATTGGTGGGAGGCCAAGAAGAACATGGAGACGGATGCTATCATAACTTGGGAAAGGTTCAAACAACTGTTTCTAGAGAAGTATTTCCCAAGGTTTATGAAGACTCAAATGGAGCTCAAGTTTTTAGAACTGAAGCAGAATAACCTAACAGTGGCTGATTATGAGGCAAAATTTACCGAGCTATCAGGGTTTGTGCCAGAGTTTGTAGATACCGAAGAGAAGAAAGCTAATAGATTTCAACAAGGGTTGAAGCAGTGGATCCAGAATCGCGTGGCAGTCTTGGAGATTGCCGACTATGCCACATTGGTGCAAAAGGCTTCAATCGTGGAAGCAGGGAGTGATCAGATGCAGAGGGAAAGAGAAAAAGGGGGGATAAAAAGGAAACATGCAAGTATGGGTGGAGGTTCTGTAGGAGGAAACCCCCCAAATAGGTTTAACCGCGGGGCAGTCTCCTTACCTGTAAGGAATATGGGTTTTAGGCGACCCGTGAGCGTAAGCGTAAACCAGGGCGGCAACCCATCAGGAGTGTCCCACTCCCACCAATCTCGACCCCCATTACCAGTATGTACAACTTGTGGAAGGAAACACCCCGGTGTGTGCAACCAGAAACAGGCAACCTGTTATAACTGTGGACGAAGGGGCCATTATTCTACCAATTGTACCACGGTTAACCCTAGCGTCAACCGAAACCTCACTTGTTTCCAGTGTCGACGTCAAGGTCATATGAGGAAGGATTGCCCCATGAACCGACCCGCAACATCAGGGGCAAGCAAAGCTGCCTCCAACAAGCCACCAACTGCTAGGACTTTCAACATGACAGTGCAGGATGCCGTGCGGAACACGGATGTGATAGCAGGTACCTTTTCTCTGAATTCAGTTAGCGCAAATGTTTTATTTGATTCTGGAGCAACTAAATCTTTTATATCGAGGGATTTTGCGTGTAACTTGAAACTTAAAGCCCAACCATTAAAGTATTCCCTACAAGTAGAAATAGCTAACCACAAAATAGTCCCAGTTAATCAGATTCACCCCAACTGCAAATTGGAAATAGGGGAACAGTCTGTTTGTGTGGATTTGATTCCTTTTAAATTAGGAGAATTTGATGTCATATTGGGGATGGATTGGTTGTCTCGCAATAACGCACAGATAGATTGTAAAGGGAAAAAGGTTAGATTAAAAATACCCCAGGGAAGAAGGAGATAGTGTTTAAGGGAATGAAACAGACACATAAATTTCTAACCATGGCGCAAACCAAAAGATTGTTACGAAAGGGAAACGAGGCTTACCTAGCTTATGTTGTAGACACCCAAAGGGAGGTGCCCAGTTTACAGGACATCCCAGTAGTCAATGAGTTCGAAGATGTGTTTCCACAAGATCTCCCAGGATTACCACCCGATAGGGTAATTGAGTTTGCTATTGAGTTAGCCCCGGGGACGGCGCCAGTTTCGAAGGCCCCGTACCGGTTAGCCCCAGTAGAAATGAAAGAGCTAGCTACCCAGTTACAAGAACTGCTGGAGAAGGGTATGATAAGACCCAGTGTGTCGCCGTGGGGGGCACCAGTGTTGTTTGTTAAGAAGAAAGATGGGAGTATGAGGTTATGCATCGACTACCGAGAGTTGAACAAGCTAACTATAAAGAATAAGTACCCATTACCCAGAATAGACGATTTGTTCGACCAGCTAAAAGATGCTGTGTACTTCTCTAAAATTGACCTGAGAACCGGATATCACCAATTAAAGATTAAACCCGAAGATATCCCAAAGACTGCATTCCGTACCAGATATGGACATTATGAGTTCTTGGTGATGTCGTTTGGATTGACCAATGCCCCAGCAGCTTTCATGGATTTGATGAATAGGGTGTTCAAGAAGTATTTGGACGAGTTTGTTATAGTTTTCATCGATGATATTCTTATCTACTCAAAGACAGAGGCAGAACATGCAGAACATTTGAGAGGAACAATTGTATGCCAAATTCGCAAAGTGTATATTTTGGCGAAATGAGGTTCAGTTTTTAGGACATGTGATCAATAAGGAGGGAGTGTTGGTTGACCCCTCCAAGATAGAGGCAGTTTCAAATTGGGAACAACCAACCACACGAACCGAGGTAAGAAGTTTAATAGGATTAGCAGGGTATTATAGAAGATTTGTTAAGGATTTTGTGAAAATCGCAGCCCCGTTAACCCGACTTACCCGTAAAACTGAGAAATTTGAATGGACGGAAAAGTGTGAGAATAGTTTCCAAGAGCTAAAGAGGAGATTGGTGATTGCCCCTGTGTTGGCATTGCCAGATGGAAAAGGAGATTTTGTGATTTACAGTGATGCTTCACATAAGGGATTAGGGTGCGTGCTGATGCAGCACGGTAAGGTAATCGCATATGCGTCAAGACAATTGAAGGAATATGAGATTCGATACCCTACTCATGATCTAGAACTAGCAGCAGTAGTTTTCGCTTTAAAGATTTGGAGGCACTACTTGTATGGAGAGAAGTGCGAGATTTACACTGACCATAAGAGCCTCAAGTACATTTTAACCCAGAAGGAGATTAACATGCGCCAGAGAAGATGGTTAGAGCTGATCAAGGATTATGACTGTGAAATTCTTTATTACCCAGGGAAAGCCAATGTGGTGGCTGATGCCATTAGTAGGAAAGAGAGACTCAAGATGATAATGTCTTCAGAAGAGCTGATTAGAGAATTTGAAAAGATGGAAATAGAAGTGAAGGTAACTGGAGACGGTACCGAAAAGCTGTTTGAGATTTCACTGCAGCCAGAGTTGTTAGAAAAGATCAGAAGATGTCAAGAAAGAATGATGAGTGAAGACAGACAGTCAATGACCGGAGAAGAGATCCACACTGTCAAGGATGATAAAGGAATAATGAGGCACACTTACTGAATTTGGGTTCCGAATGTTTGAGAACTAAAGGACGAGATTTTACACGAGAGTCACAGTTCAAGGTATTCAATTCACCCAGGAAGCACCAAGATGTATGGAGATTTGAAAGAATACTACTGGTGGCCTAACATGAAAAAGGACGTAGCAGAGTGGGTAAGCAGATGCTTGACCTGCCAACGAGTGAAAGCGGAACACTAGAGACCCAGTGGGCTTTTACGACCCCTAGAGATTCCCCAATGGAAATGGGAACATCTAGCCATGGACTTCGTAGTAGGTTTACCAAGGACCAAGGCCAATCATGACACCATATGGGTAATCATAGACAGACTGACGAAATCAGCTCATTTTCTTCCGATCAACGAAAGGTACACTGTCGACAGACTAGTGGATATTTACTTGAAAGAAATAGTGGTGCGACACGAAGTCCCAGTCGCCATAGTATCTGACCGAGATCCCATATTTAACTCCAGATTTTGGAGAAGCTTCTAAGAATGTGTAGGAACCCGGTTGAATATGAGTACTGCCTATCACCCCCAAACAGACGGACAAAGTGAAAGGACCATCCAAACACTAGAAGATATGTTAAGAGTCTGTGCTATAGACTTTAAAGGGAGTTGGGATGATCAACTGCCACTGATTGAGTTTTCCTACAACAATAGTTTTCATGCAAGCATAGGAATGCCGCCTTACGAGACCCTTTATGGAAGAAGATGCCGATCTCCCTTGTATTGGGATGAAGTTGGAGAGCGAAAGATGCTTGGGCCCGAAGTGGTCCAACGGACTAAGGACATAGTAGATCTAATCAGAGGACGGTTGGTAGCAGCCCAAGATAGACAAAAGAAGTATGCTGATTTGGCCCGGAAGGACAAGGAATATGAAGTGGGAGACCTAGTGTTTTTAAAGGTATCTCCTTGGAAAGGTTTGACGAGGTTCGGAAAGAAGGGAAAACTGAGTCCTAGATACATTGGACCATTTGAGATCTTAAGACGTATTGGAAAGTTAGCATATGAGCTAGCATTACCCCCAAACCTGCAACAAGTGCATAATGTGTTTCATGTTTCAATGATGAGGAAATACAACCCGGATGCTAAGCACATAGTGGAATACGAACACGTAGACATGCAGCCAGACCTAACCTATGTGGAGCAACCTGTGGAAATCATAGATCAAAAGGAACAAGTGCTCTGGAACAAGGTCATCAAGCTAGTCAGAGTTTTGTGGCAAAACCATAATGTGGAAGAATCAACTTGGGAACTAGCAAGTGCTATGCTGGAAAAGTACCCCCATTTGTTTTCAAACTGATTCCGGGACGGAATCCTTTTAAGGAGGGGAGACTATAATATCCCCAAATTTTGTACTTATTTAAGAACTATTGATGAATAGTAACTTTTGTTAAAAACCACTGATGAATAGTAACTTTTTCATTCAAAAAGTTTTCAGACCACCCTATGTACGGGACGGTATAATGAACTTTCAAAGTCGTAATAGTGATCTACGATATAAATGAATGAATGCAAAAGCTGTCAGAATCGGAAAAATAGCATTTCTGTTTTCTCCGAAATTTCACCAATAACGGATGGATTAATCATTATTTAAATATATTGGAGGATTTAAATTATCAATTCCATGGATATGGATTTATTAAAAGAATTAGTGATATCAAGAACGTTTACGGTAAACTACTTCGATAGAACACTTAAGAAACCCTGCGAACATTCTACGAGATTAAGCGGTGACAGAACAATGCGACACTTACCGGATTAAATATAGGCATGGAAGTAACATGTAACGAGATTAATCCAATGAATGCAACAATTGGATCATCCGTGTGAAAGGAAACAAACTGGTAAAGCTGTTTTGCCACCATGGTATCCCGTTGCTTGACATGTGTCCGATGATGAGGCTTATTGCAATGACTCACCATTTAAACTACAAAATATCACATTTCTATCAAATCAACCAAGACCAAAAAGCAAGAAAAATCCTCCCCCTTGAAGAACAAACCATTCGGCCCATTTATTTCATCCAAGGATACTTTTTCAAGAATCAATCTTCCACTCATCCATAAATCATGATCTTGGATTCTAAAGCTTCCATATTTCCAAACTAAGGTATTCTCTTAATTTTAGCATCATCCATTGAGGTTAACATATTCAAATCCTTGATTGAAGATGAGAGTGAATAGTGAAATGAATAGTAATCTTTTGTGTTCTTGATTTTGTTCTTAAGGATTAAGCTTGTTAAGGTTTATTCAAAGCTCAAGGAAGGATTATAAACTATTGTTAGTATACATCAAGCATCAAGGAAGGTATAAACTCTTGAAACCCTTAGTTATAAATGGATTTATATGGTTAGTTTTAAGTATAGTTTAGTTAGTATGATCATAAGGATGATTGATTGATTTTGATGAAAGTTTGATGTTGTTTTGAGGATGAATAAGTAGATGTTGGTTTTGACTATGGTTGATGATGATTATGGATTAGTAATGATGTTGAGGAATTGACTTGATGATTTGGTTGGATTGATCATGTAAAGTTTATGATTAAACTTTGGAATCATTAAAACATAGCCGTTATAATGCCTGATTTTCCTTAACCTTGTTTTGTTTGTGATGTTCGAACATAATGACTTCTGTCCAAGATCACCACTGTCCATTATAGTGTATGTCTTGTTTCAAGGTTCGTTTTGGTGCGAGAATCATGTGAATCTGATTTACGGTTTAGGAGAAACAAGTATTTTAGTAAAGGATGTTTCGCGAAACCAAACTATACCACTTAGCCAACTTTGAGGCAACGATCAAACCCCTTAAGTGACTAATTAGAATGTGAAACCTTGTGTTAACATGCTAGGTACGTTTAGGAAGACCCTCGAAAAGATTTCGTGTTGAAAGGATTAAATCTCAATTTTATAAAAATGCATGAACGAGCATAAGCGAGTGGAAGTTCTTAAAAGCGTTAACTTGAAAATGAACCTGTTTACTTGAGATAGTACATACTTAGTTTCATGAAAGTGTTAAGTGATTAACCTCGGATATTTTGACTATGTATAGATCACCGGATTAACCCGAGGCACACTACCCCAACCTCACCACCAGGCAAGTTTTCGAAACCTATACTTACTGTTGTTGTGATAATAAACTGTTTTCATATATGATATGCAAATGCGAGGTATGCATGTTTTATTCCCAAGTATATTGTGATACTTGATTTATGATTTGATTATGGGCTTCTAAGCTAGATATGGGATATTAGTTAGAAGCCAGGTTTTTATAAATGCCCTAGGATAAGGGCGTGTGATTTTTCTTTAGACCAGAAGTAATTATATTTTCTGTATATGTTAAAGATTATTTTTCCGATAAAGATATCGGGTAACTGTTATTCGATGATTATCTATTTAATGAATATTAATTTTGAATATTCATTTAAGGTTGATTTATTTAATGAATATTATTTTGAATATTCATTTAATCCTTATTTATTTAATGAATACTATTTTTGAATATTCATTTGAGGTTTATTTATTTAATGAATATTATTTTGATTATTCATTTAATCCTTATTTATTTAATGAATATTATTTTTGAATATTCATTTAATCATTATTTACTTAATGAATATTATTTTCGAATAGTCGTTTAAGGTTTACTTATTTAATAAATATTATTCGATTATTTATTAAATACTTTTAGAATGTTTTAAAAGTGAGAAATGTTATTTAAAGTTCATCATCGACCTTCAATAATAACGAAGGATACTCTAAGCTGTTTTATTAATTATTTTAAATCAAACAGAGGTTCCCAAACACTGTTTTTCCATTTAAATCTGTCTTTTAAGAGGATTTAAATGCTCGCTCAACTATCAAAAATATGGGAAACCTGATTTAAGTGACTGCTACTCATTTTAAACTCTCAATTCAAAAACTGTAAAGGGACAGATATTTTCTCGGAGCAATTTAATTGCTGCAAGTCAAATGTTGTGTTACCACCTCAACGATCGAGGGGTAAATTGATGGAACAAGTCGATATCCATTAACAAGCATCGCTTGGGAAATATTGGAGAATCTTCCTTTCCAACCTAGATATAACTACTGAGTGGAGTCGTATCAACAAGTATTACACTTGGGGAAATGAGGACGATCTTTACGTTTCAGAGTCATGGATTTCATCCAAACTAGGAGCAAGTGTAAGAGGTCGAGTCGTGCCGATCCATCATTTTTATTGCCCCAAATGGGCCGGGGAGATCCAGAAAGGCAGTAGACAATGTTAGTCTGTCGTGTTCTTCCATCTACATGTAGAAAACCCTTTTTAGTTGTACAACCTGCTACTGATCATAGTAAGGTTGGACAACTGGCGCGGAGATTACTCCAGTATTAGTTCATCATCCAACTTGGATAATTCTGCAACATGTATTGAAAGGGACTAAAGGGTAGCCCCCTTAGTACAGGTTTACCGATCATCTTGGCAGAGGGTCGAAAAGTGTTTAACAAAAGGAAGTTACAATAAATCCTTGCAATTCATCCTTTATTTTATGAGTTATGACTCTGATAAAACCTTACTCAGATTATATATCCATAAGTGGATTTTGGGTTACGGAAACATTATATTAATTTTCCTCGTAACTTCATCTTTTATGTTATACTAGTATCTTATCCGTTTAATGCAAAGCCTGTGGCTACAAAGACAATTTCGAACTGTTATTTACTGATAATTTGTCATAAACTATTTTGGTGGGCTCTATTGCTCACCCTTGCTTTATTTATTTATATCACAACAACAGCTAGCACAGATGGCCCGCAACAGGCACACTCTGTGCAAGCAGGTAGCAGCCGTCAGAGATTTATCCGCTGATTTCGTAGCCGCCATAGCTGAGGTAGTAGCAATCAGTAGTCTAAGCTACATCTTTTGTGTGTCAGACTTATTTATTTTATGATTAATGTAAGCAACGACAAGAACTATTATGCGTAGTCTGTAATCTTTTGGGTTTGTAATAACTTATAACTTGTGGATCCTATGATTAGACACTTATTCCAATTTCATCTCTGGGACTATAACTAGTTGTGTGTGTGTGGTATTGTTATTGCGGGGTCACAGCATGCAGTTTAATTGTTTTGATTCAAGTGCAAGTATTATTGATGGAAATTGAGACCGTAACGACCGGATCCCCGACCCCGAATCTGGGGCTGTTACAGGTATCATGCTCTTATGCCGTCTCTTGATGGACACGACTAAATATCCAACCCGTGAGTGGAGATTTCAGTTCTTTCTCCTAGTGGCTCCAGTTAGTATTTCAACAGCAACAAAATGAGGAAATTCACCTCAGTGTAATGGTTTGTTGGATGATATGTAAGAATCGAAACGAACTTGTATGGAATCAACGTAGTTTGGAGATTGCAGAGGTGGTAGAATCAGCATATTCTATTCTTAACCAGTGGAAGAGTGTTCAAGACAAAACTTTTGATCATTTTATGGGTTACATGACTCATGAAGACGGTGATGAACACTGGCATACTCCTATGATTAACAGAGTTAAGATTAATTCTAATGCAACCATTTTTGAAGAAACAAACTGTTATAGCCATGCATTTGTCGTTCGAGATCATGAAGGAAAGTTAGTTGAAGCAAGATCGAAGTGTATGAGAGGGTAGCCTAATCCAGATTTAGTTGAAGCAATTGGTATAAGGGAGGCTCTTAGTTGGGTAAAGGAGAAAGAGTGTAGTAACACGGTTCATGAGACTGATTGTTTGCAGGTGGTACATGCTATTCGCAGTTCATTCTCTTGTCTTTCGTACTTGGGAAGGGTGATTGAGGAATGTTGAGCTATGCTTGCAAGCTTAAGTAACAAAAACATAACGTTTAGGTTTGTCAAACGGTCCGCGAATAGAGTAGCTCACTATTTAGCGAGGTACAGTTGTTCAGTTGATGATTGTGTTTGGCGTGTTTGGAGAATGGGAGATGTCCACTCCGAATTTCATCATGTATCATTGAATGACTTAAGTTTTTAATGAAATCCGATCATTTTGTGGCAAAAAAAAAGAGTGAGCTAGACAGCTCAGCAAGTACAGATTGACTTATAGATATTCTCAAAATCAGTGGGCGTTTTAATAAAACAATTTTCTCATAACAATAATAATTTTAAAAACCTTTGCAGAAACAAGTCCATCCCAAAGTTTATATCTTTAAAATCCAGAACGGAAACAGAATTTAAAACAGAAACGAAATTCTTATAAATACCATAGTCTTGCTCTACGACCACATTTTCCCGGTAGCCGGGATCTTATTCTTATTCTTATATGTCACACTTTGCCATTGACCGACATCTAAAGTTCAATAATTACGCGCCATTAATAGGTATCTAAAGTTTCACACTTGTGCATCTACTAAGGGTATCTAAGGCTAGTTCCGGAACTATAGCGTAAATTACAAATGGGTTTGAAACGTAGAGACTGAGGGATTCGAAGATTCTTGTATCTTATATATTATACAGTTCGAAACAATATTTCTTATATCTTATACGAAATATGAAAATTACAGAATTAAAATATCTTTTCTGAAAATATAATTTAGTCAAAAGGTACTTAGCTCAAAGTCGACGGAACAGACCGAAAATAATTGCATGAATAAATCCTAAAAACATTATAAATAACAACTAATTAGAATCTAAAAATCATGTCATATACTCGCTTGTCTATTAATAACAATTAAAAATAATAAACATTACCAATTCATTGTTAGCAGAACACATGCACAGGCCTAGAGGCTAGACATGCATCTTTTACAGACTATACTAAGTGCTTGTTTGGGGTATCACAAAAAAATTGACTTATAGCTTGAAATGAGTAAGTGCCATATAAGTAATAAGTTGATAAATTCTTATAAGTTATACGGGTGTTTGGATAAATTTACTTATAAGTTAGTTAAGAGTTTGCTAAATTAAATTTGAAAAAATAATTATTAAATACAATGATTTCAACACTTGCATTTTAAATTAAAAAAATATTTAAAAACACAAAGGTAAAAATATAAAGTATTAAAAAACAAAGAAATCAAGTAATAAGTCAATAAGTTCATGAAAATGTACCTCATTATTAACATTCAACTTATCAACATATAAGTTATAAGTCGAGGTCATAAGTCGGGTTGGCAAACACCCTCCATAAGCTCTTATTAACTTATAATGTATAAATCACACAACCCAAACAGGCCCTAAATCAGTTCATGCATATTAAAACAAAAGAAAGTCAAATAAAAGACTCTTACCACATAACAATAATACAAAACAAATGTAAATGGGGTATTGGGCTTAACAGCTCAACATGCCACATACAGTTTGTACCACAAATGTGTAAGCTAACAGAAAGGTCATTAATCTCCTTTTTAATCTAACTCTTTAACCCACAATCAATCTTATACCTTATCTATCTATTACTATATATTAAATGGCAACACAAGGGCAAAAAGTGCCAAAAAATCGCGTGTGAAATTTCTATTATACCCTTATTTATTCAAGAATTACAAAAATGCCATTATAGTTCTTTTAACAATAAAAAAAATAAAATTAGGTGTGGAGAATTGAACCCATGACCTTAGACTTACAAGTAATAATCTCAGCCACTATGCCACAATCTTGCTTTG
Organism: Heracleum sosnowskyi; assembly: GCA_030848705.1. NCBI lineage: Eukaryota > Viridiplantae > Streptophyta > Magnoliopsida > Apiales > Apiaceae > Heracleum > Heracleum sosnowskyi. Next base: position 107,144,206 of record CM061240.1, on the reverse strand, counting down.
ATGAAAATATTAAAATTCCTCATCCATAAGTGCGAATGTCCAGCCATTATATTCTGTTGATTGATTTTTTCTCTTCTTGTAATTCTACTCAAGTAGGAATTCGATTTACACAAATGCCTTAAATACATGTTTTAATTACTCTTTTGCAAGTATAACCATGCTAAAACAAAAGATCAATAAAAAATAATCAGCTACGTAAAATGTTAGATATAATTGCTGATGATTATTTATCAGTGTTTAAGCAACAGGTACTTATCAGAGTTTACGCTAGAAGCCAGTCAGAGTTTGTTAAAGTCTGACGGGGTGAAAGTTTATTTAGTTGTCGGTGCATACTTGAAGATTCTAGAAGCAATATATCTTGAAGATGGAAAGAAGCAAGATATATTGAGATAGCTAAAGAAACGGGACAGAAGACAGAAGCAATCCTAAATTGATATAAATTGTATAGCTAATTTATAGAAATATCAATTAGAGATTGATTATGTAACTGTGTATTATATAAACACAGATAGGTTAACCCTAAAAGGGATGCGAATACTGAATACATTATTCTTGTAACCTAGCAGCTCTCTGTGATATTTTACATCACTGAGAGAAGAGTTATTTAATATAATTCAGTTTATTGATCATAAACAGTGTTCTTGATTGTTCTTCTCATACATATATTGATTATATATTGTGTATTCGGCCTAACAATTGGTATCAGAGCCAAGGCTGTTTAATATATACAGTTTTACGATTCAAACACAAGTATAATCATGACTGAAAACTCTCAGGCAGGTTCTAATGCAGGTTCTAATGCTCAAAAGGTTCAACCAACTTCTGTTAGTCGATATGAGTCAATCAGGGTTCCAATTCTCAAACCAGTGGAATATCCAATATGGAAGGTTAAGATGACCATGTTTCTAGAAGCCACAGATCCAGAATATCTTGATAGAATCAATGATGGTCCTCACATGCCAACAAAATTGTCTCCTGTTGTTGTTGGTCAAGAACAAAAGACTGTTCCAAAAGAGAAGAAAGACTTGACTCCTGAGGACATCTCATCAATTGCAAAGGATGCAAAAGTTAGACATCTTCTCCATAGTGCTCTAGATAATGTCATGTCTAACAGAGTTATTGGCTGCAAAACTGCCAAAGAAATTTGGGATGCTTTAAAAGTTAGGTGTCAAGGAACAAGTGCTATAAAGAAGAATAGGAAGACTATTCTAACACAGGAGTATGAACACTTTGACTCGAGATCTGATGAAACTTTGACAGATACATATGACAGATTTTGTAAACTGTTGAATGATTTGTCTCTGGTTGATAAAGAATATGAACTTGAAGAGTCAAATCTCAAGTTTCTTCTATCCCTACCTGAAAGATGGGATTTAAAGGCGACAACAATCAGAGATAATTATGATCTTGCAGAAACAGATCTTGATGAAATCTATGGGTTACTTAAAACTCATGAACTTGAAATAGAACAGAGAAACAAGAGATCTGGAAAGAAGACGAAATCTGTTGCTCTCAAGGTTGAAGAAAAACTCATAAAGAAAGAAACATCAAAGAAGAAAGCTAAGGGAAAATCTTTGGTCATAAACTCTGAGAATGAGTCATCAAACTCTGATGATGACTCAAACACTGCTGCCTCTTCTGAATCTGAGGATGATGAAGAACAAATGATGAAAATGCCTGCTTTGATGGTGAAGACTTTCAAGAAGATGGGGTTCAATAAAGGAAAAAGATTCTCAAGAAGAGACTCAAATTCTGAGAGAAAGAATTTCAGAAAGTCTGATGGAAGGGATACCAAGTCTGGGAAGAAGGATAAGTCTGAGATCCAGTGCTACAAGTGTAAAGAGATGGGTCACTATGCTCCAGAGTGCAAGAAAGGAAAATCTGAAAAAGCACTCATCACTAAAGGAAGAGACTGGGCAGACACTTCAGATTCAGATGAGGATGTAAACTATGCTCTCATGGCAACTGTCAAAGATGAATCTGATTCATCTGAAAATAAGGTACCCCTAACAACTTATTCTTATGATACTGATAACATATTTGAATTGAGAATTTATCTTAAAAGCATACATGTTAGTTACAGAAATCAGACTTTAGATAATGAGAGAATTAAATCTGAGAATCTTAAGCTTAAGGATAGAAATAAATTTCTTGAAGAAGAACTTGTTAACATGCAACAAGTTCAAAAGGAAAGAGATGATGCTGTTTATGTTGAACAGGAATTGCTTAAAAGATATAGGCAAATTGAATCTGAATTAGAAAAGGAGAGAAAAGTGATTAAAACCTGGACTAATTCTGGAAAAGATACACATCAAGTGTTTTAGACAGATACTGTAGGTTTAGGTTACTGTGAGGAAGATGAACTTAGGTTTAAAGATAAAGTTAAAGTTAGACCAAATCTCAAACCTGTGAAATTTGTTCATGAATCCAGTAAGTTAAAATCTGTAGTTGTGAAAGAAGCTGTTATGGAGCCAGTTGAAACTTGTGAAAAACAGGTTAATATTGGTTCAATAACATAAAATCAAATTGAGTCAGAAGCTGTTAAAGAACCAATAAAAATCTGTGATAAACAGGTTAATGTTGGTTTGATGACAGAAAAACAATTCAAACATAAGCTCAAAGAGGTAAAGTCTGTCAACAAACAGAAGGTGTCCAAGAAGAATAGGAATGGAAAAGTAGGCATTAATAAAAGAAATGATTATCTGCCTAATTCTGATGCTCCTAGAAAGACATGTCATAGTTGTGGTAGTACTAACCATCTTGCCAGTTTTTGCAGGAAGAACAAAAATATTAATTCTTTACCCTCCAAGTCTGGAGTAAAGAATAATTATGTTAGGGTTAGACCACAGACTTTATGCACACACTGTGGGAGCACTTGGCATTCCATTTATACTTGCAAGAGTTGTTATGCTATTTATCACAACTATTATGAGTTAAAACCCAACATGAAATGGGTTAGAACAAACTCTGCAAGTGTAAAATCTGACACAGTTAGCTTAAACTCTGTTGAAAGTAATTCCGCTGCAAAATCTAACAATGTTAAGAAAGCCAAAGGATCCAAGCAAGTCTGGATCCTTAAATCTAACTCTTTGTAATTGTTTGTGATTGCAGGGCATAAGGGAAAGTACCCTAGTCTTGGACAGTGGATGTTCAGGACACATGACTGGAAATAAAGCCCTGCTATCAGACTATGAGGAGAAAGCTGGACCAAAAGTTTCCTATGGAGATGGCAACATAGGACGTACTATGGGATATGGCAATATCAATCTTGGAAGTGTCATCATCACAAATGTAGCTCTAGTCCCAGGACTCAAGCATGACTTGCTTTCTGTGAGTCAAATCTGTGACAGAGGTTATCATGTAGATTTTCAACCTGAATACTGTGAGGTTATTAGCAAATCTACAGGGAAAGTTGTTCTAGTTGGACACAGACGTAACAACATCTATGAAGCAAGTTTGGTAACAAACTCTGAAGGAAAAGCTGTGTGTCTGTCTGCAAAAATGTCAAATGAGGAGAGTTGGAAATGGCATAAGAAGCTTTCTCACCTAAACTTGAACAACATCAATGAGCTAATAAGAAAAGATCTTGTAAGGGGACTTCCAAAGTCAATACTCAGCTTAGATGGTCTGTGTGATTCTTGTCAGAAGGCCAAGCAAAGGAAGTCATCTTTCAAGAGTAAATCTGAATCTTCAATTGTGGAACCTTATCATCTTCTTCATGTTGATCTTTTTGGTCCAGTCAATATAATGTCTCTTGGCAAAAAGAAGTATGCTCTAGTTATTGTTGATGGGTACACTAGATACACCTGGGTGTACTTTTTAGCAAAGAAGGATGAAACTGCCTTAATTCTAATGGATCATGTGAAGTTACTGGACAAAGGATCACAGTTCAAAGTGAAAATTATAAGAAGTGATAATGGTACTGAATTCAGAATTGCTGAAATGGAAGAATTTTTCAAGAAAAGAGGAGTGAAGCAAGAATTTTCTGCACCAGGGACTCCACAGCAAAATGATGTAGTTGAAAGAAAGAACAGAACCTTAATCGAAGCTGCCAGAACAATGCTTGAGGAAGCAAAATTGCCAACTTATTTCTGGGCAGAAGCTGTTCAAACTGCTTGTTTTACTCAAAATGCAACACTGATCAATAGGCATGGGAAAACACCATATGAGATGGTGAAAAATAAGAAGCCAAATTTGAAATATTTTCATATTTTTGGATGCAAGTGCTTTGTGTTGAAAACTCATCCTGAACAGTTGACAAAGTTTGACTTAAAAGCTGATGAAGGAATTTTTGTTGGATACCCACTGTCAACTAAAGCATTCAGAGTCTACAATCTAAGAACCAAAGTGATCATGGAATCTATACATGTGTCATTTGATGACAAGAGAATAACTGGAATAGAAGATGAAGAATATCATGATCAACTTCGCTTTGAAAATGAAGATCTAAACTCTGTTGATGTAAACTCTGATGAAGCAAATCCAACAAACTCTGACGAAGCATACTCTGAACCTCTACTGGTAAACACTGAGGGAGTTTCTCTGACAGAACAAAATAGAGAACCAGTTGAGGGGGAGCATGAAGATACTTCAGAAACATCTCAACATGATGACTCACATTCTGAAAATGAGTCAACTGAAGAATCTAATGCACAGTCTGGATCAAACTCTGAGAATGCAAACTCTGAGCAGTCCAATTCAGGGGGAGCCTCAGAGAATGCAAATGGTCAAGAAGAAAATCAGGAGAGCATGGATCAAGGGGGAGGATCTAATAATGATGAAAGAAGCCACTTACCAACAGCAAGGAGGTGGACACAAGCTCACACACCTGACCTAATTATTGGAGATGCAGATGTAAGTGTGAAAACGAGAAGTGCTACAACAAATGAATGTCTGTTTCATGCCTTTCTATCTCAAACAGAGCCCAAGAAAGTGGAAGAAGCTCTTCAAGATGCTAATTGGATAACAGCAATGCAAGAGGAGTTGAATGAATTTGAGAGGAATGAAGTCTGGACACTTGTACCAAGACCAAAGAATAGATCTATTGTTGGTACAAAGTGGGTTTTCAGAAACAAAACAGACAGTGATGGAGTGATTACAAGGAATAAGGCTAGACTTGTGGCTAAAGGCTATTCACAGCAGGAAGGAATTGACTATGATGAAACTTTTGCTCCAGTTGCTAGATTGGAGGCAATAAGGATTTTTCTGGCCTATGCTGCTCACAAAAAGTTTAAAGTCTTTCAGATGGATGTGAAAAGTGCTTTTCTCAATGGGAAACTTGAAGAAGAAGTGTTTGTTGAACAACCACCAGGGTTTGTAGATCCCAAGCATCCAGATTATGTCTACAGGCTTGACAAGGCATTATATGGACTAAAGCAGGCACCTAGAGCATAGTATGAAACTCTAGCTCAATTTCTTTTAGAAAGTGGGTTCATTAGAGGTACAATTGACAAAACCTTGTTCTATTTTAACTCTGGTGATGATTTGCTGTTAGTTCAAATTTATGCAGATGATATAATTTTTGGGTCTACTAATGACAAACTCTGTAAGAAGTTTGCAAAGCTTATGCAGTCCAGGTACCAAATGAGCATGATGGGAGAGCTTAGTTATTTTCTAGGATTGCAGGTAAAGCAAACAGATGATGGGATTTTTATCAATCAAGCAAAATATACCAGAAATCTTCTCAAGAAATTTGGTATGCTTGATAGTTCATCTGCCACAACTCTCATGGCTACTGCAACAAAGTTAGACAAAGATACAGGGGCTTCAGTAGATATTACAAACTACAGAGGCATGATAGGGTTTCTTCTTTATCTTACTGCAAGTAGACCAGACATCATGTATGCAACATGTCTTTGTGCAAGATTTCAAGGAGATCCCAGAGAGCCTCATCTAACATGTAAGACCCCGGATTTTGGGTAGAATTAAAACTTTTATTGTATGATGATGTATATATATATGTGGATGGTGGTAATGGTTTTTGGAGAATTAAGTATGAAATGAATATGGATTTCAGTTTTCAAACATTTTGGAGAATAATAAGAATGGGCTGAACATATAAATAAGAACAATCAATCTGGAAGATAAGAATACAATACTCCAGGGAAGGAAAGTATTTTTATGTCATCCAAATCAATATCTGGAATACATCCGACAACTCCGTAAACAAGATAGTGTATGCCCGAGAAAGCTCTAGAACATTGTCTAAGTACAAGAAGTAAAGAGGAAATAAAAGAGGAATATTGGAACGGATAATGATCCAAATGATTATGGATGAATAGTGACTTTTGTGAAAAACCACTGATGAATAGTAACTTTTTCATTCAAAAAGTTTTTCAGACCACCCTATATACGGGACGATATAATGAACTTTCAAAGCTGTACTAGTGATCTACGATTAAAATAAAGATATGCAAAAGCTGTCAGAATCGGAAAAATAGCATTTCCGTTTTCTCCGAAATTTCACCATTAACGGATGGATTAATCATTATTTGGGAATATTGAAGGATTTAGATTATCAATTCTATGGATATGGATTAATAAAAGAATTAGAGGTATCAAGAACGTACATGAGTAAAAGAGAAGCTAGTCGGTGAAAGAAGGAAACTCAAGAGTGACAAAGTGAAAGTCAACTAAAAGATGAGGGACTAGAATGCAACATGGCTAAAGTAAAAGCAATCAAGGATAATCCAACAAGTGGATGGCCAAGATGAACCCAACACAAAAGTGGAAATCCAATCCAAGGGCTAGCATTTAGTCTTGCAAAAAGTGGAGATAAATACATATTAATACAAGTAATTAAACAAAAAGAAAATCAAAACATCACCACCATTTCCATTAAAACCTTCGGCCAAGAAGAAGAAGAATGGAGAAGTAGAGATTTCTTCCACCAACAATTACAAACTAGAGCTTAAATCAAAGCTAGGGAGGAGTACAAGGTAAGCCATGAATCTTGTGGCCTTTCTTTAAGCATTTCATGATCAAATAAATGAAAGAAGATGAAGATGAATAGTACTTTTCAAGAACTAACTCTTGATTCTTGATTTCTTTTGTGGATTCAAGCTATCTTAGGACCATACAAGGATCATACAAGGATTATTAGGCTTATATAAACTCCAAAGAAGGTATAAATCTTGAAACCCTTGAAGTAGTGTGAAGTTTATGGATGATTAATGATGTTGATGCATGTTTATAGCCTTAGTTGACATTAGTAGCTATGTTTGAGCTTTGTTACAATTAATATTGAGTATTAAGAACGTAAAGGCATTGCTTGGCCTCAGTTCTTGGTTGAATCAGATGTATATGTTGATTAGAGTGATTGATGAGCAATTTAGATAGTTTGAAATTTGGGATTATCCGATTTATAGCCGTCGTAATGACGAAATTTCTAAAACCCTTGAAAACAGAGCTTAACAGTCGAGATAGGTCTCTGACCTTGATGAGTATATGACTTGTACTTATAGATTTTTGAACGTAGATTGTTTTGGCGCAAGAATCGGAACTATCGGACTTACGGTTTAGGAGATATGGTCAAATTAGTAAAAGTGGTTCAGAAACGAGAAGATGAGTTTGTAACTGAAATAAAGCTCTCTTGACTTGATCATTGCAGGAGATAATTTTGGTAATTAAATAGTAGAGACAGTAAGGAAAGAGTAGGAGAAAACCTTGTGTGAAAATGATCAGTTTTCGATTTTATAAAAATGTTCGAAGTATGGTTAAGTGCGAGAAACCCCTTAAAGCAAGCACTTGAATACCACTTTAGAAAAACCCTGAGAACGAGTTGAAAATCTTGAAATGGATCATAAGAGGTTGACTCTAGAACACCTATAGACTCAAGTCAGACCAAGGACAAGTTGGAACGATGTCCCTTGATAGCAAACAAGTGCCTAACTATAAGATGATAGCAGAGATTGCGAGGGTTATGAGCATATAGTTGTATTGGTATGGCGTTTAAGTTTAAGTATGATGATTGCTTGATTTCCGAGTATGAGTTACTGACAAAAGGTATCTTTGTTATTGATAGATTACCGGACCACTGCCAGGCACCACCCTCGGACACAGAAATCAGGCAAGTTTTCAAACCTATACCTTTTTAAAACTGTTGTGGTGATAACTAAAGAATTTGAGATATATGCTATATGTGTATGATTTCGAAATGATTTCTATGATGCTAAATCAAAGTATTGATACAAGTTGAACTTATAAGCTATGGATATAGTAATATTTTGGAGCTGATGTGCTAAGCAAAACCCTCAGTAGGGGGAATATACTCTGCATTTATACTTTGGACCGGGAATGGTATCAGTTGTTATCTAGAGATATATTATATATTCTCTATATTTATTTTACATACTAAGAATGGTATCAGTTGCTATCTAAGGTTATTTTATTGTGTTATTACAATTAATCTCGATAAGTGGTTTACAAATTAAAGATCATTTGGAGTGTAATCTATTAAGGGTATATTTTAAATATATGATGAATAGTTGTTATCTACCCTTTTTGATAAGAAAGTACTTGAGAATTATTTCCAAAATAATATTCTTTATTAAATATAGTTTGCATTAATTATTTAAAGCCCTACTTCTTAAGGAAGTATTTTGTGAAAACTATTTTAAACCCTAGATAGCTAATAAAGTATATTTCAGTCAATTTTTATTATAAATAGAGAGGGTTCCCAAATCTATTTCCCGTTTAAGTCTATATTCAGAAAGACTTAGATGTTCGCTCAAACTACAAATGCATGGGACCTTTCTCAAGATTTTAGGTATGTTTCCAGTGGACTGCCCGGTCCTAAGCCTTTTTAAATCAATGAATTTATCAGTCTGGTTTACTACCATCAAAAATGATTTTGATTACCTCCTCAAGATTCGAGGGGTAAAATCAGTGAAATTAGTTGCATCCATTAACAAGCGTTAGCTTGGGAAATATGGGTGAATTTTCCTTTCCAACCAGATATGACTACTTTGTGGAGTTGTATTCTTGGGGAAAAAGGGGAAGGAACTTCATGTTTCAGTGTTATGGATTTACTCGAACTTGGAGAGTATGTAAGGGACTGAGTAGCGCCGGTCCCCTAAGGGAATTACAATATGGCCGACGGACTGGTGAACGGGTCTGTTCTTCCCTTAGTTTATCAGAAATTGCCCGACCGTAGGAAAGAGGAGAGCAACAGGCCGACGGACTGGTGAAACGGGTCTGTTCTTCCTCATAGGAGAGTCACAGGCCGACGGACTGGTGAAACGGGTCTGTACTTCCTGCCTACAACCGATTGGCGGGGAGGTAGGTCAGTCAGATACTGTCTATTCTTCCCTTCTACGTAGAAAAAGATCAGGGGGATACAGCTTGCGACTGATCATCGTAGGGGTATCCTTGGCGCCCAGAATCTCCATTTACAGTTCAGCATCCATGAAAGAGCATGTTTCATGCAAGATTTCAGAAACAGAAAGTTTGTTCCAGCTATTCAGTTTCATGAAAGTTTTCAAAGAAAGATAGTTTATTCCAGCTATTCAGTTTCATGAAAGTTTTCAGAAAGGTTACTCAAGAGTAATCCAGTATATTCCAGTATATGAGTTTATAAGGAAGAGTATGAATTTACGAAAAGTATATGATTTTATCTACAGGATATACGTGATCAGATGAGTTTAGAAAATGAATTGGAAATAAATTTACATTGTTTTATTTCCAGAGTATATATGAAATAAATGTTTCCTATGAAAGTTGATACTTGATTATATATACATTGTTTATCAGTTCAGCATTATTTTGGTGGGTCTTGTTGCTCACCCTTGCTTGTTTTTATATATATCACCACAACAGATAAACCAGATGTTTCGCACCACCAGCCGCAAGAGGGTTTTGGAACCCAGAGGACTCTCCCCTGATACTACAGCCGCCATAGCTGAGGTAGAGCCTACTAGTGATATAGACTGGTAGTTCAGATTCAGCTTTTAATTATATGTATGACATAATGTAAGAAGTGGCAGCAAACTTAAACTTGTAAATTATATTTGGGCTTGTAATCACTTGTGATATGTTTATGGACCCTGTCAGCAGTACTTATTTCAAGTTCATCTCTGGGACTATAACTTGTGTGTGTGTGTGAGATAGATGGTGGGGTCATAGCATGTTGTTTATTTGTATTGATTCAAGTCAAGCATGATGTATGGAATGATGACCGTAACGACCAGATTCCTGACCCCGGATCTGGGGCTGTTACAGAGATGGTATCAGAGCTAAGAGTTAGACATCCCAGAGATGATGAGACGTTATAATCATAAACCCACTAAGATAATAAGAACCCTTGCCAGGTTCACCTAAAACCCTTATGGGAACCCTTAAGTACCATGATAGTAATATAGTTCGTTATTGTACAGGCGGGTGATATGTCAGACCCCGAGGCGGTAGCACGGCAGCACGATGAGGAGATACTCCGGGCCTCGGATCCACACTATGAGAGATCAGGAGATGAGCATCAGGAGGAGGATCCGGAGGAGGACCCAGAGGAGGACCTAGAATGGGCTCCGGCCACTGAGTTTGATGAGGAGATTCCGGCTATTGAGATAGACTCAGAGGAGGAGATGGAGAGTGAGGCTCAGGCTGAGGAGCAGGTTTGGGGCGAGTCGGGGAGTCCAGTTTCTATCTTACCTCCACTTCCCCCTAGTCCCCCACCTCACCCGCTGAGTCCTCCTGAGGATTTTGAGGAGCAGACCCCAGAGCCCACTCAGGCAGAGGATGTTCCGCCAGTGGACCCAGTCACTCCACCCCATGTTCCCCTAGTTGGTGTACCGGTTTCTGTGCATGGATGGATGGTGAGTAGGATGATGACAGACTTGACCGCAGCAGAGGCCAGGTTGGCAGAGTCTCGGCTACAGCTTGCTGCAGAGAGGACTGAGAGGCTTAGGCTCCAGCGTGTCAGGAGGACCCTTCGCCCTCAGGCTTTTAGGAGGGAGGTGACCCGCATTGAGTGCCGGGCACGAGTGAGGATTAGGACCTTGCAGACAGACGAAGGTGGCAGAGTGTCCCGGCATGATGCTGAGGAGATCTTCCGTCTCGCGATGCTCAGGGTGAGGGCTCTGACTCGCGCTCGTGGCTGATTCCAGATGCAGTGATATGGTAGTCTAGCCTTCTAGCCTTGCATGGCAGTAGTATGGTGCCGACTTTTGGGGGGGGGGGGGTTTGTTTTGTTGTATATAGTTTCCCGTGGGCAGGCTAGATGAGTAGACTTTGTATTTCACTTTTATACTAGATGTTGTTATCAGACAGGTGTACTCTAAAACTTGGATGTTGGCTCAGATGTTATGTTTTGGCAGCCTTATGTATATATGGGTTTTCGTTTCAGTTACATCAGTTTTAGTGACATAGTCACCAGTGTGTTGATCTTTATCTGTGCGCATTTTTTTTCCGATTAAATTGCCATCATATATAGAACTAGGGATCCTAAATCCCAAATATATTATCATTGCGTAAGGAGAAATCCTACAAAGCAGGTGCGTAAATTTAATGTGATTTTTCAAAAATTTCAGTAAGATGCCTCCGCGAAGAGTTGGAACTAGGGCAAATCCCCATGAGTCTACTGACCAAGTGAGTCACAATCAACATGGTGAAAACCCTGAGTATGATGAAGAAAATGACGAAGACTATAATGAGCAGGAAGACTCCCAGTATGGGGAAAGAGATGAAACCTTCTACACCATGGATTTTGAGGATGAAAGGGAAGAAACTGAGGTTGAGCAGGAGAGAGAGAATCAGAATAGAGACCCTATGGGTCAGTTCCTGGACTTACTTAGACAGAATTTGGTTCGACAACCCCAACCACCTCAAGGGGATAGCAGTAATGTGGCCAACTCTTTTAGGGCCTTTAAATCATTGAAGCCTCCTGAGTTTACAGGATCAGCCGACCCAGTAGAAGCGAGGGCATGGATTAAGGAGATGGAGAAGTCATTTGAAATTTTGAGTATTGAGGAGGCACAAAAGACTGTTTTTGCATCATACATGTTAAAGGGAGAGGCCAACTACTGGTGGGAGGCCAAGAGAAATATGGAAACAGGCGTTGTGATAGCTTGGGAAAGGTTTAAGCAGTTATTTCTGGAAAAGTATTTCCCGAGGTTCATGAAAACTCAGATGGAGCTCAAGTTCTTGGAGCTAAAGCAAAATAATCTATCAGTAGCGGAGTATGAAGCGAAGTTTACTGAACTGTCAAGGTTCGTGCCCGAGTTCGTGGACACGGATGAGAAGAAAGCTATAGGTTTCAGCAAGGGTTGAGGCCAGGGATCCAGAATCGAGTGGCTATTTTGGAAATCTCGGATTATGCCACCCTAGTACAGAAAGCCTCAATCGCAGAAGCAGGCATCGACCAAGCCCAGAAAGAGAGAGGAGGAAGAAAAAGGAAGCACGTGAGTATGGGAGGGGGTTCCATTGGAAGCAACCCTTCAAACAAGTTTAATCGCAGGGCGTTTTCCCTACCTAGTAGAAATGAAGGACCCAAACCAACCGTGAGCACCAACATAAACCAAGGTAATAAGCAGTCGGGAGCACCACATTCCCAATCCTCTCGACCTTCATTTCCGATATGTGCCACTTGTAGAAGGAGACACCCAGGTGTATGTAAAGTGGGTGCGACAACTTGTTATAAATGCGGACGACCAGGCCATTATGCCAATTCTTGTACCAAGGATTTCCTTAGTGACAACAAAAGCCCTACTTGTTTTAACTGTGGTCAGCAGAGACACATATCAAGAAACTGTCCAAGGAGCAAGCTGGCAGCATCAGGGGCCAGCAAAGCTGCCTCCAACAAACCACCTACAGCCAGAACTTTTAACATGACGGTGCAGGATGCGGTGAGGGATACCGATGTGATAGCATGTACTTTTTCCCTAAAATCAGTGGATGCAAATGTTTTATTTGATTCTGGAGCGACTAGATCTTTCATATCAAAGGACCTTGCTAATAAGTTAAGACTTAAGGCTCAACCCCTGAAAGATTCCTTGCAAGTAGAAATAGCCAATCATGAGATAGTCCTAGTTAATCAGATTCACCCCGAATGTGAGTTAAAAATAGGAGATCAATCTTTTTTCTGTTGATTTGATTCCTTTCAAGTTAGGGGAGTTTGATGTTATTTTAGGAATGGATTGGTTGTCCCGTAATAATGCCCAGATAGACTGCAAAGGGAAGAAAATTAGACTGAGTACCCAAGGAAAGAAAGATATAGTGATTAAAGGGATAAGACAGACACAAAAATTCTTAACCATGGCCCAAACCAAGAGATTGTTGCGAAAGGGAAACGAAGCTTACTTAGCTTACGCGGTGGACACCCAGAAGGAGGTGCCCAATTTGCGAGATATTCCAGTAGTAAATGAATTCGAGGATGTGTTTCCCCAAGACCTTCCAGGGTTACCACCTGACAGAGAAATTGAGTTTGTGATTGAGCTAGCCCCCGGAACAGCACCAGTATCCAAGGCCCCGTATAGATTAGCCCCAGTAGAGATGAAAGAGCTGGCTACCCAGTTGCAAGAGCTGTTAGAGAAAGGTTTTATAAGACCTAGTGTGTCGCCTTGGGGCGCGCCAGTGTTGTTTGTTAAGAAGAAAGATGGGAGCATGAGATTATGCATTGACTATCGCGAATTAAACAAGTTAACCATAAAGAACAAGTATCCTTTACCAAGAATCGATGATTTGTTTGATCAGCTAAGAGGTGCGGTGTACTTTTCTAAGATTGACTTGAGAACTGGATATCACCAGTTGAAGATTAAACCTGAGGATATTCCTAAGACTGCATTCCGTACCCGTTATGGACATTACGAGTTCTTGGTGATGTCGTTTGGATTAACCAACGCCCCCGCAGCCTTTATGGACTTGATGAATAGAGTGTTCAAGAAATATTTGGACAAATTTGTCATAGTTTTCATTGATGACATTCTTATCTATTCTAAGACAGAAGCAAAACACGCCGAGCATCTGAGGATAGCCCTAGGAATTCTCAGGAAAGAGCGGTTGTACGCCAAGTTTTCGAAGTGTGAATTCTGGAAGGAGGAGGTGCAATTTTTAGGGCATGTGATTAATAAAGAAGGAGTGTTGGTTGACCCCTCCAAAATAGAAGCAGTTTCGAATTGGGAGCGTCCAATTACCCCAACAGAGGTAAGGAGCTTTATCGGACTGGCCGGTTATTACCGGAGATTTGTGCAAGATTTTGCAAGAATAGCCGCCCCGTTAACACGACTTACCCGCAAGACGGAGAAGTTTGAATGGACAGATAAATGTGAGAAAAGCTTTCAAGAGCTGAAGAAAAGGTTGGTGACGGCCCCTGTGTTGGCGTTGCCTGATGGAAAAGGGAATTTCATAATTTACAGTGACGCTTCGCACAAAAGATTAGGATGTGTGCTTATGCAGCATGATAAAGTAATCGCGTATGCGTCAAGGCAGCTAAAGGACTACGAGATTCGATACCCAACTCACGATCTAGAACTGGCAGTGATAGTTTTTGCTTTAAAAATTTGGAGACACTACTTGTATGGGGAAAAATGTGAAATCTATACTGATCATAAGAGCCTTAAGTACATCTTTACCCAAAAGGAGCTTAACATGCGCCAGAGAAGATGGCTAGAACTGATTAAGGATTATGATTGTGAAATTCGTTATCACCCGGGCAAAGCCAATGTGGTGGCTGACGCCCTTAGCAGAAAGGAAAGACTTAAGATGATAACTTTGGAGGAAGCCCTGATAAGAGATATGGAGAGGTTGGAAATCGAGATCAGAATGCCAGGAGATAGTCGAGAGAAGTTGATGGAGATTCAGGTCAAATACCCATTATTAGAAAAGATCAAGTTGTGCCAAGAGCGAATGCTCCAAGAAGAAAGAGAATCCCTGACGGGGGAAGAAATGAGGACTGAGAAAGACAACCAGGGCATAAGGAGATATACTTACAGAATTTGGATTCCTAACGTCCCAGAGCTGAAAGATGAGATTCTGCATGAAGCTCACAATAGCAGATATTCAATTCACCCAGGAGGAAATAAGATGTATCAAGATTTGAAAGAGTATTACTGGTGGCCTAACATGGAAAGAGACGTGGCGGAATGGGTAGGCAAATGCCTGACCTGTCAAAGAGTGAAAGCTGAACACCAAAGGCCCAGTGGACTTCTACAACCTCTGGAAATTCCCGAATGGAAATGGGATCATATAGCAATGGACTTTGTCGTAGGCCTACCAAGGACCAAGGCCAATCATGACGCCATATGGGTGATTATAGACCGACTAACGAAGTCAGCCCACTTTCTACCAATTAACGAAAGATTCACTGTTGATAAATTAGTTGATATCTATATGAAAGAGATTGTGGCCCGGCATGGAGTCCCGGTGACCATCGTATCGGATCGAGATCCCAGATTTAATTCGAGATTTTGGAAGAGTTTTCAGGAATGTGCCGGAACCAAGCTGAATATGAGTACTGCCTATCACCCTCAGACAGATGGGCAAAGCGAAAGGACCATCCAAACACTTGAGGATATGCTGAGGTTCTGTGCCCTAGATCTTAAAGAAAGTTGGGATGATCACTTGCCATTGGTTGAGTTCTCTTATAATAATAGTTTTCATGCGAGCATTGGAATGCCGCCTTATGAGGCCCTTTATGGAAGAAGGTGCAGATCTCCCTTATATTGGGATGAAGTTGGTGAGCGTAAGTTGCTAGGGCCTGAAATGGTTCAAAGGACAAAGGACATAGTTGATTTAATCCGAGGATGGCTAGTAGCAGCCCAGGATAGACAGAAGAAGTATGCAGATTTGGCTAGGAAGGGCAAGGAGTATGAAGTAGGAGACCTAGTGTTTTTAAAAGTGTCCCCTTGGAAAGGATTGATGAGATTTGGAAAGAAAGGAAAGTTGAGCCCTAGATACATTGGGCCATTTGAGGGTTTGAGACGTATTGGAAAGCTAGCGTACGAACTGGCACTACCCCCGTATTTGCAACAAGTCCACAATGTGTTTCACGTTTCGATGCTAAGGCCTTACAAGTCGGATGCTAAGCATATAGTGGAATACGAGCATGTAGACATACAACCAGACTTGACCTATGTGGAACAGCCAATGGAAATTATAGATCGAAAGGAACAAGTGCTCCGAAACAAGGTCATCAAACTAGTCAGAGTAGTATGGAGAAATCACAATGTGGAAGAATCAACTTGGGAGCTAGAGAGCGAGATGCTGGAAAGGTATCCCCATTTGTTTTCGGAGTGATTCCGGGACGGAATCCTTTTAAGGAGGGGAGACTGTAAGACCCCAGATTTTGGGTAGAATTAAAACTTTTATTGTATGATGATGTATATATATATGTGGATGGTGGTAATGGTTTTTGGAGAATTAAGTATGAAATGAATATGGATTTCAGTTTTCAAACATTTTGGAGAATAATAAGAATGGGCTGAACATATAAATAAGAACAATCAATCTGGAAGATAAGAATACAATACTCCAGGGAAGGAAAGTATTTTTATGTCATCCAAATCAATATCTGGAATACATCCGACAACTCCGTAAACAAGATAGCGTATGCCCGAGAAAGCTCTAGAACATTGTCTAAGTACAAGAAGTAAAGAGGAAATAAAACAGGAATACTGGAACGGATAATGATCCAAATGATTATGGATGAATAGTGACTTTTGTGAAAAACCACTGATGAATAGTAACTTTTTCATTCAAAAAGTTTTTCAGACCACCCTATATACGGGACGATATAATGAACTTTCAAAGCTGTACTAGTGATCTACGATGAAAATAAAGGAATGCAAAAGCTGTCAGAATCGGAAAAATAGCATTTCCGTTTTCTCCGAAATTTCACCATTAACGGATGGATTAATCATTATTTGGGAATATTGAAGGATTTAGATTATCAATTCTATGGATATTGATTAAATAAAAGAATTAGAGGTATCAAGAACGTACATGAGTAAAAGAGAAGCTAGTCGGTGAAAGAAGGAAACTCAAGAGTGACAAAGTGAAAGTCAACTAAAAGATGAGGGACTAGAATGCAACATGGCTAAAGTAAAAGCAATCAAGGATAATCCAACAAGTGGATGGACAAGATGAACCCAACACAAAAGTGAAAATCCAATCAAGGGCTAGCATTTAGTCTTGCAAAAAGTGGAGATAAATACATATTAATACAAGTAATTAAACAAAAAGAAAATCAAAACATCACCACCATTTCCATTAAAACCTTCGGCCAAGAAGAAGAAGAATGGAGAAGTAGAGATTTCTTCCACCAACAATTACAAACTAGAGCTTAAATCAAAGCTAGGGAGGAGTACAAGGTAAGCCATGAATCTTGTGGCCTTTCTTTAAGCATTTCATGATCAAATAAATGAAAGAAGATGAAGATGAATAGTACTTTTCAAGAACTAACTCTTGATTCTTAATTTCTTTTGTGGATTCAAGCTATCTTAGGACCATACAAGGATCATACAAGGATTATTAGGCTTATATAAACTCCAAAGAAGGTATAAATCTTGAAACCCTTGAAGTAGTGTGAAGTTTATGGATGATTAATGATGTTGATGCATGTTTATAGGCTTAGTTGACATTAGTAGCTATGTTTGAGCTTTGTTACAAGTAATATTGAGTATTAAGAACGTAAAGACATTGCTTGGCCTCAGTTCTTGGTTGAATCAGATGTATATGTTGATTGGAGTGATTGATGAGCAATTTAGATAGTTTGAAATTTGGGATTATCCGATTTATAGCCGTCGTAATGACGAAATTTCTAAAACCCTTGAAAACAGAGCTTAACAGTCGAGATAGGTCTCTGACATTGATGAGTATATGACTTGTACTTATAGATATTTGAACGTAGATTGTTTTGGCGCAAGAATCGGAACTAGCGGACTTACGGTTTAGGAGATATGGTCAAATTAGTAAAAGTGGTTCAGAAACGAGAAGATGAGTTTGTAACTGAAATAAAGCTCTCTTGACTTGATCATTGCAGGAGAAAATTTGGTAATTAAATAGTAGAGACAGTAAGGAAAGAGTAGGAGAAAACCTTGTGTGAAAATGATCATTTTTCGATTTTATAAAAATGTTCAAAGTAAGGTTAAGTGCGAGAAACCCCTTAAAGCAAGCACTTGAATACCACTTTAGAAAAACCCTGAGAACGAGTTGAAAATCTTGAAATGGATCATAAGAGGTTGACTCTAGAACACCTATAGACTCAAGTCAGACCAAGGACAAGTTGGAACGATGTCCCTTGATAGCAAACAAGTGCCTAACTATAAGATGATAGCAGAGATTGCGAGGGTTATGAGCATATAGTTGTATTGGTATGGCGTTTAAGTTTAAGTATGATGATTGCTTGATTTCCGAGTATGAGTTACTGACAAAAGGTATCTTTGTTATTGATAGATTACCGGACCACTGCCAGGCACCACCCTCGGACACAGAAATCAGGCAAGTTTTCAAACCTATACCTTTTTAAAACTGTTGTGGTGATAACTAAAGAATTTGAGATATATGCTATATGTGTATGATTTCGAAATGATTTCTATGATGCTAAATCAAAGTATTGATACAAGTTGAACTTATAAGCTATGGATATAGTAATATTTTGGAGCTGATGTGCTAAGCAAAACCCTCAGTAGGGGGAATATACTCTGCATTTATACTTTGGACCGGGAATGGTATCAGTTGTTATCTAGAGATATATTATATATTCTCTATATTTATTTTACATACTAAGAATGGTATCAGTTGCTATCTAGGGTTATTTTATTGTGTTATTACAATTAATCTCGATAAGTGGTTTACAAATTAAAGATCATTTGGAGTGTAATCTATTAAGGGTATATTTTAAATATATGATGAATAGTTGTTATCTACCCTTTTTGATAAGAAAGTACTTGAGAATTATTTCTAAATAAATATTCTTTATTAAATATAGTTTGCATTAATTATTTAAAGCCCTACTTCTTAAGGAAGTATTTTGTGAAAACTATTTTAAACCCTAGATAGCTAATAAAGTATATTTCAGTCAATTTTTATTATAAATAGAGAGGGTTCCCAAATCTATTTCCCGTTTAAGTCTATATTCAGAAAGACTTAGATGTTCGCTCAAACTACAAATGCATGGGACCTTTCTCAAGATTTTAGGTATGTTTCCAGTGGACTGCCCGGTCCTAAGCCTTTTTAAATCAATGAATTTATCAGTCTGGTTTACTACCATAAAAAATGATTTTGATTACCTCCTCAAGATTCGAGGGGTAAAATCAGTGAAATTAGTTGCATCCATTAACAAGCGTCAGCTTGGGAAATATGGGTGAATTTTCCTTTCCAACCAGATATGACTACTTTGTGGAGTTGTATTCTTGGGGAAAAAGGGGAAGGAACTTCATGTTTCAGTGTTATGGATTTACTCGAACTTGGAGAGTATGTAAGGGACTGAGTAGCGCCGGTCCCCTAAGGGAATTACAATATGGCCGACGGACTGGTGAACGGGTCTGTTCTTCCCTTAGTTTATCAGAAATTGCCCGACCGTAGGAAAGAGGAGAGCAACAGGCCGACGGACTGGTGAAACGGGTCTGTTCTTCCTCATAGGAGAGTCACAGGCCGACGGACTGGTGAAACGGGTCTGTACTTCCTGCCTACAACCGATTGGCGGGGAGGTAGGTCAGTCAGATACTGTCTATTCTTCCCTTCTACGTAGAAAAAGATCAGGGGGATACAGCTTGCGACTGATCATCGTAGGGGTATCCTTGGCGCCCAGAATCTCCATTTACAGTTCAGCATCCATGGAAGAGCATGTTTCATGCAAGATTTCAGAAACAGAAAGTTTGTTCCAGCTATTCAGTTTCATGAAAGTTTTCAAAGAAAGATAGTTTATTCCAGCTATTCAGTTTCATGAAAGTTTTCAGAAAGGTTACTCAAGAGTAATCCAGTATATTCCAGTATATGAGTTTATAAGGAAGAGTATGAATTTACGAAAAGTATATGATTTTATCTACAGGATATACGTGATCAGATGAGTTTAGAAAATGAATTGGAAATAAATTTACATTGTTTTATTTCCAGAGTATATATGAAATAAATGTTTCCTATGAAAGTTGATACTTGATTATATATACATTGTTTATCAGTTCAGCATTATTTTGGTGGGCCTTGTTGCTCACCCTTGCTTGTTTTTATATATATCACCACAACAGATAAACCAGATGTTTCGCACTACCAGCCGCAAGAGGGTTTTGGAACCCAGAGGACTCTCCCCTGATACTACAGCCGCCATAGCTGAGGTAGAGCCTACTAGTGATATAGACTGGTAGTTCAGATTCATCTTTTAATTATATGTATGACATAACGTAAGAAGTGGCAGCAAACTTAAACTTGTAAATTATATTTAGGCTTGTAATCACTTGTGATATGTTTATAGACCCTATCAGCAGTACTTATTTCAAGTTCATCTCTGGGACTATAACTTGTGTGTGTGTGTGAGATAGATGGTGGGGTCATAGCATGTTGTTTATTTGTATTGATTCAAGTCAAGCATGATGTATGGAATGATGACCGTAACGACCAGATTCCTGACCCCGGATCTGGGGCTGTTACATAACAGCTGTGAAGAGAATTTTCAAATATCTCAAAGGAACCATAACCTTTGGTTTGTGGTACCCCAGAGAGTCAGAGTTTAAATTAATTGGTTACTCTGATGCAGATTTTGCAGGCTGTAAGATAGACAGAAAAAGCACAAGTGGAAGATGTCAATTTTTAGGTGACAGATTAGTTTCTTGGTACAGCAAGAAACAGAAATCAATTTCCACATCCACAGCAGAAGCAGAGTATATTGCTGCTGGTAGCTGTTGTGCACAGATTTTGTGGATGAAGAATCAGTTGCTGGATTATGGATTAAGGTACTCTAAAATACCTATTTTCTGTGATAATCAAAGTGCTATTGCTATGACAGGTAATCCAGTACAGCACTCAATGACCAAGCACATCAGCATAAGGTATCATTTTATCAGGGAACATGTTGAAGAAGGAAATATTGAGCTTCATTTTGTGTCTACAGACCAACAACTTGTAGATATCTTCACCAAGCCTTTGAGTGAAGCTACCTTTACAAGACTGGTAAATGAACTTGGAATGGTCTCTGGTTTTGACTAGAGATACTGGTTAGACTCAAAATCTATACTTCTATGATTTGGTGCTCATGTTTCTTTGCATATGTTAACTGTCATTCATACCAGTTTGTCAAACTTTATTAGTCATACTCTGTCAGTCATACTCTGATGTTAAACTCTGATTGTGATTTTGTCTGAAACATATGGACCGATGAAGAAAATAGTATGAAGCATAATTCTCAGTAAGTAATCATGAATCCTTCTGAGTGATATAAATTCTGATTTCAAAATGTGCAGAAATTTTACACAGCATGATACTGTCTCTATATTTATAGCATCTCTTAGTTTATTGATCCTATGCACTAAGTCTGTATTAGCTGTTTGCACTTTTTCTCATAAATTAATTGTATTAACTGATGAAAAGTCTAAACTCTGATAATTAGTTGCAAATATTTCACCCTCAAATCAAAAGATGCAAAATAAGCACAAATTCCTTTGAGATCATGTTGTGCCTAGGAAGACCCAGGAACTTATTGTATGAAATAAGGGCTAAAATTCTTTTTGATTTTTGGTGACTAGTGCCAACCACTGATTACTGGAAAAATAAATTAAAAAAAAATAATAAAAATAAAAAATATAGAAGGGGGTGTAAATAATAATTTTATAGGTACAGAGTTTAGATAATATCAGATTTTGTTTTATATATGAGAGTTTGGGCAACCAATTTTTACTGATTTATTTTGTGGATTTTATGCACTTTGAGATGATCTAAATATTTATATTCAGTAAACTCTGCTAAGTCACACACAAATATTCACACCTGTACAGTTTGTGAAAAGAGTTTATGAATAAAAAAGAAGGATTGGTAAACACTGATGAACTGTGTACTCTACGCCGAGGTAATTTAATTTTAATCTCTGATGATTTAAATAAATTTTATGCTTGTTTCAGACATATTATGATTTTGAGAAAAGACATCTGTTTTGAAAATTCAAAAGAGTATGATTAGACAGTTGTTCAAGAGTGTATTAAAAAGAGGAGAGAGGTTGAGTGTCTAGGAAAGTGTAAAAGGCGGTAATTATTGCTCTTTTTACTGCGCATGCGCATTGGAAACTGCCAATTACTGCTGTCAGTCATTGCATGTGTGCCACGTGTTCCACTCACACGATTCACGGAGTAAGAAAGTTGTGTGTATTGATTAGAAACTGTTCAGTTTTAATTCTTTCTTTTTGTATTAATATACAATACACATATTCGTTTAAACTTTTCACAACTTACTCCAATACACACACATACACATTTTCACAAACATTCTTACTGCGAACACTCTCAATTTTTCTCCAAGTCATTCTCTGATTATTTCTCAGTCGTACTAATGGCTTCTATTGCTTTTGTATCTTCTGGGCTTGAATTTGTTCCAAATAATTATGCTGCTCCATTGGTAAATGAGAACGCACCGGAGGCGTTTCATTTGATGCAAAATTTTCTTGCCCAATCTCCAATTGGGCGTGCTCTTGTAGAACCAGAGAGGCTTTCTGGGTTTCAAATCAAAAGCTTCTGGGAAACTGGTGTCTATGATGATGGTGGTGATTCTGGCACACCATCCATTCTTTTTGAGTTTCAAGAAACAGAGTATGTCATTACTCTTGGTACGGTTCATGCTGCTATGGGCTTTGGCGAACATTCTGCATACACAATTGCTGTTGGTGATGCTAATTTGCTAAGGATGATGAGGGAAATCGGTTATGGTGGATCTTTGGCTAAGATAGGTCAGTTGAAGCGACCGTTCTTGAGGAAAGAGTGGAGCTTTTTCTTCGATTGTATAACAAGAACGTTCGGGAAGAAGTGCACCAACTGGGATGCAATACCCACTGATAGTCTACAAATTGGGTATTCTCTTATCTATGGTACTCATTTTGATTTTGGTAGACTAATTCTTATTAATATAGGTGAAAAGATGACTGAAAATAGGGGAGTAGTTTACTTTGCTAGATTCTGTCAGCTTTTATTTTCTGCCTGTGTTAGTGGGGTAGATATTGTTGATAGAGATGTAATTCCATGTTTTAAGTTACACAAGCGTATATTCTCTGATCTTGTGAATAAGGATGTTAAGAAGGGTAATGTAGGTGATCTTTTACTGCCTGCATTAGTGCAACAGTTTTTGGATGACTCTATCCAAACAGACCCACAACCAGAACCTCTAAACACTGAAGTACCTCCATCTACATCACAACCAATTTGTACTGGTGGTAGAATCAAACACAGGGCTTTTAAACCTGCAAAGAGTGTTAAGCCAACTACTGAGGTTGGAGTGTCAAACTCTTCTGTGCCACAGTCTGTTGGTTCACCTAAGAAGAAGTTTGTTAAGAAGAGTAGAGCAAAGAGACCAAGTTCTGATGATGTGGAAGATTCTGAAACTTTACTTCATAGAAGAAGAAGGCTAGTAGCTGACTATCTATTTGATGAGTTAGACACTGAGACTGTTCCTGTAGCTGTTCATGAAGCTGAACAAAATGTAGCTCCTGATGTTGTTATTCAGGAGGCTGATGTAAATATTGAAAATACTGTGCCTACAGAGGACAGAGCAAATGCTGATGTCAATTTTGAAGACAATGATGCTGCAAATGTTGATGTTGATAATTTTGTTGATCCTTTGGACATGGATCATGAAGCACATCCTACAATCAGTGTTTGTGACACTGAGGATGTGGCAGCTGATCAAGCCACTCTAGTTCTTGATGAGTCTATGGGAACTCATACAGAGATTCTCTTTGTCACCAATCAAATTCCTGAATTGGGTGAAGAGGTTGATCAGGAAGCCAAATCTGTCTCATCTGAGAAGATTGTGGAAGTTGAGAAGATGGCTGAAGTTACAGCAGAGATTAAAGAAGAAATTATTCTTGTTGCAAACTCTGTTCCAAATGCTGTTCTAGAAGAAGAAAAAGTTGCTGAGGAAGTAAACTCTGAGAGGAATGAAGCTGTTGCAGAGCATATTCATGATGAAGCTGCACAGTCAAATATTGAAGCTACTGCAGAGAATGTAGTTGAAGAAGCTGCAGAGCCTCTAGCAGCAAATGTTGATGAAGACATAGTTGTTTCTGCAAATAATGATCACACTTCTGTCAATTCTGATCATGCAGACTCTGATGACAATGAATCAATACCTTTTCTAAGGGATCCTACTGCTGAGACTGTCAAGGAAAATCAAAATGCCACTGAAGCTCATTTTAGAGACATGTACTATGCAAACTGGTCAGGGGCTGATTGTATTTTCTCTAAGCAAAGGACTGCTGATTTTGTTGATAAGTCTGCAAAAGAAATTTCAAATCCTGAGTTGTTGACACATTTGAAAGCTACAATTGTTCAAGTCAAATCTTTGCACAATCGCTTTGATGAGACTCATAAAGCTGTCATAGGCCTGAGCAATGATATTGCTGCTAAGGAGTTGGTCTTAAAGATTGATAGAGCTAAATATTCTTCTATGATCAAGGATCAAGTGGAAATAAAGCAAAGGCTAAGCAAAGTTGAGAGCAATCAAGATGAAATGTCTACAAAGATTGATTCTATTGCTGCATCTTTGGAATTGCTGACATCAGTGCTTATTCCTGATGATGTCAAAAAGGGGGAGAGAGTTCCTAAAGACAAATGCAAAAGGACTCAAACTCTGAGACGGAGGGATGATGCAACAGATGGTGGAAGCAAGGAATTAGAGAGAAGGTCAAAAATTATTCAAGAGCAAGGGAGACTTAGGTCAAACTCTGCTAGAAATCTGACAAACTCTGGAAGAGCAAACACTGAAGCTCAATCTACTTCAAAAGCTAAAAGTCTATTGGTTTCTTCTCAACCAACTACAGATGAAGAGATTGCAGCTCAGCTATTTTTAGAAGAACATGATGGTGAAGCTACAGTTGAGGATATGGAAGCTGAATTGAATATTCTTGCTGAAGAGCATAAAAAGAAGGTTGAAGCTGGAACTTATAAGCAAAAGGCTGCCAAGGCTCCTAAGAGAAAGGAAAAAGGAATTATTATTAAAGAGAATGTGAACTCTCAACAGAGTTTACAATACTCAAGGAGGCCTGTTGGAGCAAGCACTGATAAAGGTAAAGGCAAATTGATTGAAGAGCCTGAGTTATCAAAGAAAGCTTATTCAACCTCTGACATGGCTCATGTTGAATCAAGATCTAATAAATCAACCACTGACAAGGCTCAAGTTGATAATTCTGTTAAAGTTGTGACAGCCTCTGACACTGCTCAAGTTGTACAAACTCAATTAATATCTCCACAACTTCAAGGTACTTTTTCAAGATCTTCATTATCTGAAACTCTGAAGCCAGGAAATGTGAACATTCTACAAAGCAAAACTGTGATGGGAAAAGAATCTTATGATAGATCTGGCTTGGGTTCACACAGAGAGAAAAGAGTGAATAACAGTCCTTTAGATCATACATCACTGGCAGAACCTGGTGTTGGGGTAACTCAAGAAAGCCTTGACAAGTTAGAGTCTGTTCAGATGATCTATCACAGAGGAATTAAAAAGGAGTTTATGTTATATTTTATGGTTGATGGAAGAGTTTATAGAGTTGGAGAAGCTGATATTCATTTGAAGCTATGGGAAGAGCTAGAGTATGTTTTGTATTTGCTGAAAGTCAAAAATCAATCTACTCATAATGCTGCTCAAGTCTTGAGAGAGAGAATGATGAAGTCTAAAGTTTTTCTTGGAGCCAGAATTTCAAGTGCATATATTCCTAAATATAGAGATGCTCAAGGAAAGCTGGTAGAGATGAAGAGAAATAGTGCAAGGTTCAGAACTGCACTGGGAATAAGAGTCTTAGAGTTCAATCTAGAGTCTGATAAGTCTTTTTATATAAGACTTGGAAATGAAATGAATAAAAACAGCATTTATTCTCTGAGGGTTGCCATATATCAGACTGGTGAAAGAGACCCAGAACTTAAGGAGCTGAAAGAGTTTATGATTGCTGAGCTAGAAAGAGCTGAAAGAAGACTGCTTACAGATTATCTCCGGACAGTGCCTGACATTGAAGAAATTATTTAAAGGCTGACTGTAAGTTTTTTAAAGTTTTCTGTTCTAAGTAAAAGTTAAACTCTGTTATGTTATAAACACTGCATTTGTTATATGTTTTGACATCATCAATTATCTTTTAACTTGTACATTTTTGTTATGCACAAGTTGGGGGAGATTGTTAGATATAATTGCTGATGATTATTTATCAGTGTTTAAGCAACAGGTACTTATCAGAGTTTACGCTAGAAGCCAGTCAGAGTTTGTTAAAGTCTGACGGGGTGAAAGTTTATTTAGCTGTCGGTGCATACTTGAAGATTCTAGAAGCAATATATCTTGAAGATGGAAAGAAGAAAGATATATTGAGATAGCTAAAGAAACGGGACAGAAGACAGAAGCAATCCTAAATTGATATAAATTGTATAGCTAATTTATAGGAATATCAATTAGAGATTGATTATGTAACTGTGTATTATATAAACACAGATAGGTTAACCCTAAAAGGGATGCGAATACTGAATACATTATTCTTGTAACCTAGCAGCTCTTTGTGATATTTTACATCACTGAGAGAAGAGTTATTTAATATAATTCAGTTTATTGATCATAAACAGTGTTCTTGATTGTTCTTCTCATACATATATTGATTATATATTGTGTATTCGGCCTAACATAAAATATTATAAATTTGACCCCTAAAAACTAGACTATTTTAATATTATAAATTATATTTATTTGCATCAAATGTATAATGGCTTGGATTTCATGTCTTATTAGGTTAAAAGTTGCATCATCTACCATAACAATTTCTCAATAAATATGTATACTCAACAATTTTACGTAATTTCTCGTTATAATGTTAATTTTTAAATAAAAAAAATTGGTGGAGGGAGTTGACCCATAACCTTCAAATTAGAATTGACCATCTCAAACGACACTAAAAACTCATTTTGATAAAATTTTGAAATTTATTATCAATAAGTGTGAATACCCAAGATGTTATATCGGTTGTTTTTTGATTTCTTCTTGTAATTTATACGGCAAGATAGGAAATCGATTTACAAGTGCTTTACATAGATGTTTTTAGTATTTTTTTTTGCAAATCTAACCATACTAAATGAAAAAATCGGAGAAATATAACCAACTACATAAAATATTATAAATTCGACCAGTAAAAAATATGTACTATTTTAGTATTGTAAATTATATTTATTTGCATTATATATATAATGGCCCTGACTTTATGTCGTATTAAATTACAAATTGCATCGTCTATCGTAAAAATTTCACCACAAATTAATATGCTCGACAATTTTTACGTCATCTTTTCATATATATGGTTGAACTTGAGATTTTTAAAAAAAATAAATAATGTAAATTTAAGGACGTTTGGGTCGAAAATATATATAACCGAATGTTTTAATCTTTTTTAAACATTTTTAAAAATAATAGACGAATGTTTTCATCAATGTAACCATACTGGAAGAAAATATCACATTAAAAAATTAGGTATACAAAATACTTTAAAATTGATACGTTAGAAATTAGATTATTTTAACATTGTAAATTATATATATGTGTGTATATATATATATATATATGCATATGGTTTAGATTTTATATATTATAAATTACAAATTGCATCATCTATCGTACTAATTTATACGTAACTTAATACATTTTACAATTTTTACATAATTTTTTTTATTTACATGATTGGATCTACAATTTTAAAAAATAATAATGAAAGATTGAAAAACAAGTCATTCACAACCACTAATATTTAAATTTTGGACTCGATATTGGTTATCAGTTGAATTAACATATAAAAATAAGTATTTTAAAAAACACAACATATAAAGATAAGTAAGTATACAAAATGTTATAAAATTGGTCTAAAAACAGTAGGATTACTTTAATATTGTAAATGATATTTATTTGTATCAAGTAGATAATAACTCATATTTTGCATCATCTATCATATCAATTTGGGGTTAAATATCAAATTGGTCACTGAAGTGAAGACCAGATATCACTTTCATCATTGATCTCAACGGAGTATCGTTTCAATCACTAAAGTCATCATAAACATCAAACATATAACTCTAAATATGTGTTTGAAAAGTAAAAATAACTTTTCTCGAGTTCTACACATATTTCTGCAATGCTAGTGCAACCAAATTAAAAGTTATGAATTCTAGTATTTCAGATAATATATTTAGATTTTAAAAATTTTTATTTACTATTTATTTTTAATTAAATCAAAGTAAATAACTATAAAATTAAAAATAAAAAGTAAATAATTTTTTAAAATCTAAATATAATATCATAAATATTAAAGTTCACAACTTTTCATTTGGTTGCGGTAGCATTTAAGAAATATGTGTAGAACTCGATATGAATTATTTTTACTTTTCAAACACATATTTAGAGGTATCCATTTGATATTTATGATGACTTTAGTGATTGAAGTGATACCCCGTTGAGATCAGTGATGAAAATGATATATGGTCTTCACTTCAATGACCACTTTGATATTTAACCCTATCAATTTGTACATATGTTAATATACTTAAAAAAATTATGTAATCTTTTTTCATTTGTACGGTTAGATTTACGATTTAAAAAAAATATAATGTGAATTTAAGGTGTTTGGGTCGCCTATATATAATCAAATTAATCGATATGAGATTTGAATTTTGGACTCGATATTAGTTATCGCTTCAACAATTACATTATATATATATATATATATATATATATATATATATATTCAAGTTAAAATACATTATTACAAGTAAACGATGATCATATATAAAAAAAATTGGATTAAAATTTGTAATTGTAAAACGATATTACAAACACATTATTAAAGAATTTACTAAGTGTGTTCATATAATTTAATATAGCGACGGATACATGAGAGGAGTGCAGAATGAGTTCCCAAGTAAAAAAAAAAGAGAAACAAATAGGTGGCATAAAATGCTCTAAACTACAATCGGTACTCATCGCCCAAGTGTTTATCACAAACTCAGGTCTTGCGGGGGGCGTGCATGGACGCGCCAACCTTCCGCTTATTTTTAAAATCCTTAATCTCATTCATGTGTTTTCTATTATATTATAAAAACATTGTGTGCATTTAACCATTCATAATCTAGACTACAAAGAAAAAAAACCAAACCAATATAGATCGCTGAAAAACAAACAACAACCGTTTTCTAAAGTAATTACGTTCGTGATTTAAAGTAATTACACTATTCGTCAACAAAGTTTCTTACTCTTTATTATGCACAACCATGCTTCTCATCTTACACTCTTGAACTTAAGACTACATAATCCTCAAGTTAATATATCGATCTCGACCATCTTTCTTATCACAAAATTATTGATATTTTTATGCAGGCTCGTACCTTGCACAGGCTGTTACGCTAGTTTATATATATATATATAAATATATATATATATATATATATATATAAATATATATATATATATATATATATATATATATATATGCACTAACAACTAATTAATTTATTAAATCAAATTTTCATTAACGGAGAGACAGACAAGAAAACTTGCATACAAAAAGGCTGTGCCGATTAACAATTTAACATGTACGCAAGAAAACAAATTGCCTGGTTAACAATTAACTCTCAATATCAAACACTTTGTTAGGGTTGATACATTTAGAATGATGATAACAAAATACTCAAGACAAGAATTTGATCATGATACCGAAGCTGATTGTCAGAAAGCTAGTTCACAGAAGCTGATAAATCAGGAAGCTAACTAGAAGGCATTTTATCTATCCAAGGTCTAAAAGCCACATCAAATGTATGGAAGATATTCTATCATCAAGTTAGGAAGCAATTCAGAAGCAAGCCAACAAACGTCTAATCAAGCACCAATTGTTTCAGTGGTAAGCATGCCTAAACAACTCAGTAATGGTGAATCAATAAGGATGACAAGATGTTTTATCTAAAGATGAAGTTAAGTGTATATGTTCTACGGATAAAGCTATAGAAATCTTATTTCATCTACGGATAAGAGCTGAAAACATCAAATGCCATCAACGGATAGAAGCTGAGGACATCTTATCTCATCAACGGATAGAAGCTGAGAACATCTTATCTCATCTACGGATAAAAGCTGAGGACACCATATCTACGGATAAAAGCTGAAGGAAGTCGATCTACAGATACAGCTGAAGATGTCATGTTTTATCTATGGATGCAGCTAAGGAGGTCATGGTCTATCTATGGATGCAACCAAGAATGTCATGTCCCATCTATGGATACAGTTATGGAATATTACTTCTACGGATATTCTGAGATTACCTTTCTACGGATAATTGACGTAGAATGGTAGTCTACGGATAAAGAATTAATACGCCTACTGATGTTCATCTCATTCAACATGAAAAACAAATCTATGTAAAAGAATCTTTTGAAGTTTTCTTTATTTAACAGGTTGAATGGAGGACAGTCTCAGAGATCATCATTACACACCCGTGACTAAAAGATGTTGGATAACGACGCAAAAGATGTATGGAATAGGGAGTCAAATTGTAAATATTCGAAGGCTCAAATTCCTACAAATGAAATGTGAAGTCATCCATTATCTTCTATGTCTCGATGGATAAATAAGAGTTAAAGTAGCTACCTAGAAGTTTACCTTCTAACTGGACACAAAGGAAAATCTTGACAAGCTTGACATGTTCACTTATCTCAGCTGATAGTGACTTGACAGTCGGGTAACTAAAGAAAGGTCTCTTTCATGTAGATGTCACATGGGCTTGGAAGCTAGGTCAATTGCATGGACTTAGTAATTCTTGAAGAGAGAAGCACACTCAATCAGAAAGCACCATTTGGGACTATACAAGTTTATCTGTGATGCCAGCCAAGACATTTCCCGAATAGGATAGTTTCTGAGACGAGCATGTGAACAAGCAGAACCAAAAATGTAATATTTTATTATGTTATAGATTTTGTTTTTAACACACAGTCGATGTATATAAGACTGTTTGGAGTAGCATAGAAACATGTGAAGATAGCACAAAGCTGAATGTAAAAAACTTAGGCTCTCTTTCATCATCTGTGTAAGCAGCCGGAGTTTGTTGAAAAACAAAACCAGAGAATTCTTCAATATACACCTCAGGTGGGCTTTTTCCGAGAAACCCACCTGAAAAGTTTAAAAAGTTTGCTTGTCTCCTGCATTTCTTTTTAACTCAAAGAATTCATTTATGTTCACGGCTTGACTCAATTTTAGTTAATTTGCAAACACATATGTTCATACTGTAAAAGGTTTGAAAAAAAAAAGTTTTGTAAAATTAACTAGATTGTATTCAACCCCCCTTCTACAATCTAGGTTGCATTGTTCTGGGAATAACACACTTAAATCAAGATTATGACAAATATTAAATATTTAAAATAAATAGATCAGGTTCCAATTTATATAAAAAAATATTAAACTAACGAATAAAATTTAAATTTTTCGTATGAACTTTAACTTATGTGAACCAATAATTATACATGCCCAGTTAATCGATAAACAAGAGACATGTGTATATCACAATTATCAAAAATCATTTTAAAATATGATACATCAGAATACAAAACAAAGGCAATTCATAGTAGGTGCGCAGTAGTATGCAACAGTGTCAAGAATACTTAACCATGTAGACATATCGATTATGTACATGAGTAATACAGTACGAATAAAAGGCTTAGGGTACCTGCTGGGCGAGTTTGGTCTCCTCTATTATCTAGCGGGGTTTTATATAGACGCACAAACCCTAAGTATAACGAGGTGATAATAAAACTTGCTTCTAAAATATTTATAATTAATATTGAAGAAAAAATATTTTATTACACATAATTTACTTAAATAAAAAGATATCGATTCTCAAAAATATTCTCACGCTTGTTTTCCATAACAACGAATCTTATTCTTAATCGAATAACTTGTACAAAAAAATTCTACACTATTAATAATTCTAATATCTAAATAAAAGTTTCTTAAATATCTATTATCTAATTAATTAAAAAT
Source organism: Heracleum sosnowskyi (assembly GCA_030848705.1). Taxonomy (NCBI): domain Eukaryota; kingdom Viridiplantae; phylum Streptophyta; class Magnoliopsida; order Apiales; family Apiaceae; genus Heracleum; species Heracleum sosnowskyi. The sequence continues at coordinate 107,112,049 of CM061240.1, read as the reverse complement.
ACGGAAAAATATCGGGATATTATACTATGACACACTCAAGAAAAAGAAGGGAAAATCATCTGTTGATGACACTTATTTTTAAAGAAACTTCATTTAGTCTTGATGAGTAATCCTTGATCATTAAGCAAATGCTAAATGAAGAAGATAAGACACAAGCTAGTGAACAACCTACACCTTCTAAGAGTGAGAGTGTCAAAGTGGAAACCAAGAAGCCTGTCCAAGTCAAACAAACTCCTGTTAAAACTGTTCCTGTGAAGTATGAGAAAATTGAATCTGATAGGTCTACACCTAAGAAGAAACAGAATAGAAATGGCAAACTATGGATCAAAAAGAATAATAATTATGCCTATGTGCCAAATGCCCCTAGGAAAGTTTGTTAGAACTGTTCTAGTACAAATCAGTTGACTCATGCTTGTAAGAAACCAACTGGTAGTGTGCATAAACTATTTTATGATTGTTTTGTGCCTTTAAGACATAGAGATTCACCATTCTGTGATAAACTTGATTGTACGCCATGCAATATGAATGTCATGACTAGTTGCTTTAATTTAAGAAGACAATTCATGAATGGTTGCATAAATCAAAATGTGTGCACACACACCACAAGCCACAAGTTTTCAAGCCCTACTAGTTCTAGAAGGGCATCTCAGTCACCTAGGTCAAAGAGTCTAAACTCTACTTCTAGAAATGACAAGAAGATTGGCTCAAAGAAAAACTACAAGCATGTTGGATTTGATAAAATGTTATTCCCAGATAATAAATAAAGATTGTAGAAGGGGGGGGGGGGGGGGGGGGGGTTGAATACAATCTTTAAAAATTTCTTTAGTTCTTGACAGAAAAGCCATGATAGTAAATTCAAGAACAGAAAAAACAAACAAAATAGAACTAACTCAAGAATTAAAAATTCAGGTGGATTGATTGATCCACCTGAGAGATTTTTATTAGAAGAAATCTCTGTGATGTTTATGAATAAACACACAGTTGCATACACACTATTTTAGCTTCAGTAATTTACAAGTGATATTGCATTGTGCTCTCTAAATTGCCTAACTAATTTCTTGAGTTCTAAAGTAGTGCTACACTTGGTTATATAACCCAAGTTTACAAGATATTTCGAACATCTAATAATACAAAAAGTAACTCTGTCCAAAACACTTGCTTCTTCATTCTGAGTAGTGGTCCTTGTGTTGGTAGCTTGCCCTTTTTGGCTGATTGTCTTTTATGGAATTGCTACAATTGACCAGACAAAACGAAATGCTTCTTCTTCTCGTGAGTTTGCCAGAAATACTGGTTTCCATGCTCTGTGAAGTCTGTCAACCCATGTGCTCTGTCAGAACTGTCATTTTCATAAAGTACAGATTGTATCCGTAGAGGTTATTTGAGCTGCATCCGTTGAGAGTATTTTGATCACATCCGTATACAGTATTTTGACCACATCCGTAGACGGCTAGAACTGTTATCTGTAGACAGTCACTTTCACTTATGTAAAATTACAAGGCATAGTTTATTTACAATTAGCCTCCCTATTTTACATATCCATTAACAGTCAACATGACTTATTCAGCCTAAAACTACTACTCCAACTTCTATATCAGAATTACACAAGCATGTTACATTGAGTCTTATCCGTAGATAAGCTACCCTTCTACGGATATTGCAAATACTTCATATCCGTTGAAGGCTACATTTTTACTTATACAATTTTCACTAAGTTAGTTTAGTTATCATCAAGAAACAACATAGTTCTTAACATAAAAATATTTCTAAGTCATTATCATCAAGAAACAACATAGTTCTTAACATTAAACTATTTCTAAGTCAAATGGACCCAAACTTGTTTGGCTACCAAAGAAGAATTAATACATTTGTGTTTGCAGGGCAAAATCAAGGAAAAGAAAGTCATGTGGGTGTTGGACAGTGGATGCTCAAACCATATGACTGGTGATATGGTCCTGCTATCATAGTATGTAGATAAAGCTGGCCCTATGGTTACTTTGGAGATGACAACATTGGTAACACATTGGGATATGGCAAATTGGAAACTGAAAATGTCATCATTGAAGATGTTGCACTAGTTAGTGGACTCAAGCACAATTTGTTAAGCATTGGTCAGTTTACTGACAAAGTATTCAAGGTTGGATTTGACAAAGATGAGTGCTTGATCACTCACAAAAAGACTGGTGATCTTGCTCTAACTGGAGTAAGGAAAGGAAACTTGTTTGTATCTAATTTGAATTCTGCAAACAAGGGAAAAATTTGTTGTTTCTACTCTAAGGCATCAAATGAAGACAATTGGTTGTGGCACAAAAAATTGTCTCATTTGAACTTTAAGGCAATTAACTCTCTTGTAAAAAGAGAGTTAGTCAGAGGCACACCTACACTTGAATTCTTTCAAGAAGGAGTGTGTGAGGCTTGTCAAAAAGGAAAGATGAAGGAATCAAGTCATAAGTCAAAAACTGTGACATCAATAACAAAGCCCTTATAGTTGATTCACATGGACTTGTTTGGGCCTGTTAATGTACTATCACTTTCAAAGAAGAAGTATGTTTTGGTAATGGTTGATGATCTTTCAAGGTACACTTGGGTTGAACTTCTGGCATCCAAGGATAAGGCTCCAAAGGTGATTATAGAGCACATCAAGAAAGTTGACAAGGATGCAAAAGTCAGAAATGCAAGTGTAGTTGCACTTAGAAGTGACAATGGAACAGAGTTCAGGAATGCCAAACTTTAGGCATTTTGCAAAGAGAATGGAATTTCTCATCAATTCTCAGCTCCAAGAACTCCACAACAAAATTGAGTTATTGAGAGAAAGAATAGAACTCTTATTGAAGTTGCAAGGACAATGCTTCTTGATGCAAAGATGCCTACTTATTTTTAGGTTGAGGCTGTTAGCACTGCATGCTACATTCAAAACATGACTCTCATCAACAAAGACACGGGAAAAATAGCTTACAATGTGATGTTTGGTAAGAAGCCAACACTCAAGCATGTCCATGCTTTTGGAAGCAAATGCTTTGTGTTAAAAGATAATTCTGAATATGTTAAAAAGTTTGATGCAAAGGCATTTGAAGGCATCTTTCTTGGATACACTATGTCTGCATACAAAGTCTATGTCATTTGCCAAAAGAAAGTGATGGAAAGTACAAATGTGACTTTTGATGATAACAAATTTCCTGACCTAGAAGAAGCAACTGAACAAGACAAAGATCCTCTATAATTTGAGAATATGGATGACTTTGAAGAAGCAGAAATTGAAGTTGAGATTGGAACTCAACAAACTCAAGTGAATGTGATTAATGATGGAGAAATCGTGTCATTATATAGTGCAAAGCCTATCATTCAAGAATCACATGTGAATGAGAGTAACTTCAAGGTGAATCAAATGTGAATGATGAGGTTGTCTCAACTCTTAGGAATGAGACTAAGCCAACTACTAAATATAATATATATCACACTTGATAACAAATTATTGGTGATCCACCTGCAGGTATGAGAACTATAAAAGCAACCCAAAATGAATGTATGTATGGTTGCTTTCTATCCAAAGTTGAGCCAAAGAAAATAGATGATGCACTACTGGACCCTGATTGGATTATTGTTATGCAAGAGGAGCTCAATCAATTTGAGAGAAACAAAGTCTAGAAATTGGTTCATGCACCAAAAGATAGATCAATCATTGGTGTAAAATGGTTTTTCAGGAACAAAATGGATGAAGAAGGTGTAGTAACTAGAAACAAGGCAAGGCTAGTTGCTAAAGGCTACTCTTAAGAAGAAGGCATTGATTATGATAAAACTTTTGCACCTGTTGCAAGGTTGGAAGCCATAAGAATTTTCTTAGCATTTGTTGCACATTCAAATTTTAAAGTTTATCAAATGGATGTCAAGAGTGCATTTTTAAATGGAGAATTGGAAGAAGAAGTTTATGTGCAACAACCACATGGCTTTGAGGATCCACACTTTCCTGACTTTGTGTAGAGATTGTTAAAGGCACTGTATGGTTTAAAGCAAGCTCCTAGGGCATGGTATGATACTCTATCACAATTTCTACTAGACAATCAATTCACCAGAGGCACAATAGACAAGACACTGTTGTACAAGATACATGGAAGTGATATCATCCTAGTTCAAATCTATGTGGATAATATCATCTTTGGTTCTACAAATGAGAAACTATGCTCAAGGTTCTCTAAGCTCATGCAAAGTAAATATGAGATGAGTATGATGGGAGAATTGACTTTCTTTCTTGGACTGCAAATTAGTCAAAGAGTGGATGACATTTTCATTAGTCAAACTAAATACATCAAAAACCTATTGAAAAAGTTTGATCTTGAAGATTGCTCTCCTTCAAAAACTCCAATGGCTCCAGCCACAAAGCTTGATGAAGATAAGAAAGGAAAGAAAGTGGACATTTCAGTCTATAGAGGCATGGTTGGTTCTCTGCTCTATCTCACTGCTAGTAGACCAGACATCATGTTTCCAACATGTCTATGTGCAAGATTTCAGTCTGATCCATAGGAGTCACATATGATTGTTATAAAGAGGATTTTCAGATATCTGAATGGCACTCCAAACTTAGGGTTATGGTATCCCAAGGACACAGGGTTCAACCTGGTTGGTTATTCTGATGCTGATTATGCTAGATGCAGAGTTGATAGAAAAAGCACCTCAAGAAGCTGCCAATTTCTTGGACAAAGGTTAGTCTCTTGGTACAACAAGAAACAACAATTTGTGTCAACTTCCACAGCTGAGGCTGAATACATAGCTGCTGGAAGTTGCTATGCTCAAGTGCTTTGGATTAGAAATTAACTAAGGGATTATGGACTTGTGTTGAAGAAAATTCCTATTATGTGTGACAACACAAGTGCAATATCTATAGTTGCCAATCCAGTCAATCATTCTAGAACAAATCACATTGACATCATATATCATTTTATTAGGGAACATGCATCAAATGGAACCATTGAGTTGCATTATGTTCCCACAGAGAAACAATTATCTAATATATTTACTAAGCCTCTAGATGAAATCACATTCAACAGGTTGGTTAGTGAGATTGGAATGCTAAATACTTCCTCTAGTGGCTAAGTGAATTTATTTGATAATTGTTGCAGCAGTAAATTTTCACTTTCTCAAAATACTCAATATTTTTGAAGTGAAAATTGGCCGAGTATGATTTATAAATATTTCAGTATTCAGCTACAAATCTTTTAAAATTATTATTCTGAATTTTTTAAATTTTATTCATAAAATTCTGAAAATTCATGAGCCTCTAAGCACTTCAATATTTTCCCTATAAATATTTGAATTACTTGGTAGGAATTTAGAAAAATATCATAAGTGTGGCAAACTACATACTAGACTTACCGAATTGGTTCTAGTCTGAGTTCTCGAATCCATGTATTCCTGACTTCTCGAATGAGTGTATTTGAGTTCTCGAATGAGTATACTGTTGAGTTCTTGAATTAGTTCATTTTAGAGTTCTGAAATCCATGTATTTGAAGTTCTCGAACTAGTTCTAGATTTAGTTTTATATTTTACAAAATATGCAGAATTTGGATTTATTTCAATTAAATTCAAATTTCAATCACTTGTGATTATAATCGGTTCAAATTCGTAGTTGACACTTGTCGAATGTGTTTTTCTATGAGATATCGAATCTTTGTATTTATGAGTTCTCAGATTAGTTTTCAATAAGTCTGAGTTCTCGAATTCATTCATTTTTGGACTTATCGAACCTGTTCAATCTGGAGTTCTCGAATTGTCACTTGTTGATACAAAACATATATCTATTTCGATAACTGCCAGTCTCACATAAATACAAATCTCAATTCAATTTCTCATTTCTATTCGATATCTCAAACACTCAAGCCTTTTTGTCTCAAGAACCCTAACTATCAAATTTTCATTTCTTCAATTCTCTCAAATCAATGGCACCCAAAGTTCAAACCTATGTTGTCCCAGACACCACAAATGTACTTGCAATCCCCAGTGATGCAGAGGCTAGCCCTGGTTACAAGTGTTTTTAAAAATTCATACCTGAATCGTACATCAAAGGGGCTTTGTATGCAAATCCAACTCTCTACTTCATGTTCTTGAAGCATTCTGGAGTATTGCTACTACAGAAGAAAATGCACTTGGGGATGGAGAGACAAAGCTGTTAATAACATGACAGATTAAGGGAGTTAATATAAGTTTTGATGTTACTGATATGAACAAAGATTTGAAGGTCATAGAAGAAGATGTTATGGAGGAGAATTTTGATGAAGACGCCACCAATGAACAACTGATTATGTTCCTTGACTTCATTCATTATGCAAACACTATTGATCTGGGGCAAATATTTAAGAAACATATCAAGAAAGAGTGGAGATTTTTTTCTGATAAAATTCTAAGAGTGTTCACTTGCAGAAAGACTGGTTTTGATCAAGTCAGTCTCTTTGCTCATAAGATTGTCTACTCCTTGGCTCATGGACAGAAAATCAACATAGGGAAGATTATCATGGCTGAACTATCTCTCAGGCTTGGATCACTAAAAAAAAGAGGGAATGAAATCTTTTATCCTTGCTTTGTAATGTTTGTCCTCAATTTGAAGCATGCTGAATTAAATAAATTAGAGGGCATTATTGAAAATAGAATTGGTTATTCCAAATGCATGTCCAAAGTTCTTTTTGGTTCATTGGACTCAAGGAATAAGGCAGATGTAAAATTTGAGATAACAACCTATATGGATGATATCTTCAAGACTTACAAACTGCCAAAACCTATATTTCATTCATTGAGTGAGGCAAAGAGAATCAAGCTTGAGGAAGGTATAGAACAAGCTACCCTTGATTCTCTTAACCCAACCTCAAAACTCTCCTTGACAAAAAATTCAACCAGCCAACTATATCATCCTCTCAAAAGGGTAATGTTAGTAAAAAAGAGAAAAGGAAAGCATCTCAGGATCCTCTAGCAATTCTTACTGAGGTTGCACTAGCAATTGAGAGTGAGAAAAATGTGCCACCTTTAAACCAGCCAAAGAAGAAGCCCAAGAAAAACAAACCCACCTCTTCAGTCACTCAAATGGCTGGAATTGTAAAATCAGGGGCACACTCATTACTAGATGCATCCTCTCAACAAGGTGTATCTATTGAAACAAGCATTCACCCCAATGCACTTTCTTGTATGAGTCAACATAGGGTGGAGAGAAGGAAGGCACTACACTTGGTGAGGAGCACATCACTTTTGAAACCCCCCTTTCAACTCAGGGGGAGTTGCCAAAATAATTATCTATTGTTAGTAATGAATGACACTAAGAAACTAGACAGGGGGGGGGTGAATGGATAGTTTGAATGATTTTCGATTTCTCGAAACTAAGATGTTGTGAGAGATTGTGTTGTATAAAATGCGGAATGAAAATAATAGAACACACACAATCACTTTAATCTACTTTGTATTAAGTAAATTAAGTACTACAGCTTCCAAAATTTCACAAATGAAATTCTGGCTTCTAAACAAGAACAACGTTTTTCTTGCTTTGCTTACAGAGAAAAGAGTGCTTCAATATTTCTGTGTATTACTCTCTTTTAGCTAACAATAGGGTGTGCAAGATATATATATATATATATCCTATACAAACTAGTGCACACTCCTATTTACACAGTTACCCCTCACTGTAAGTCCAACTTGTCCTGCCATAAGAAGTTAACTGTGTCAGGAAGGACCACTTGCTTTTTGGAGTCTTTCCCGTTTCTGTAGCTGCTTGTCTCTTGTCTTTCTCTCCAAGTTTTGTTGTAGATTTTCCATCTGTTCTATGGACCACCTAACCGGAACACCGGAACAGATGCTTCAGTATTTGTCTCCTTTGAATCTTGGTTCTGTACCTTGATTTGTCTTGTTATAAACGGCTAAGTGTTGATATCGTGATCTCCAGTATGTTCCTGACTTCACGATACATCCTTTGAAGACTTCGCGACATAGCCTTTGAAGACTTCGCGACATAGCCTTATTAAAGACTTCACGATCTAGGCTTTTTGAGGACTTCGTGACATAGCCTTTTTGAGGACTTCACGATCTAGGCTTTTTGAGGACTTCGTGACATAGCCTTTTTGAGGACTTCGCGATCTAGGCCTTTTGAGAACTTCACGATCCAGTACATTTTGACTTTGCTGTATCAACACTTCACGATATGAGTAATGAAGACTTCTCGACATAGTTCATTTAGGACTATGCGATCTAAGTACTTCACGACATGGATATTTTGGACTTCACGATATGGCTTTATTTTGACTTCACGGTATAGGGACTAAGAAAAACTTCTGCAACTTATTTTTTTTCAGGGCCTTATTCATCTCCATCCTGCTGCATGAACATTTCTGAACTTCTACCAGGATAATTATTCTATGGCATATGTACATTCTAGATTGCAAGAAACTTACTAAGCTCATTATAACTCTGAGCATACAAGATAAAGCTAAGTACATGAAAACAAGACAAGTACAGTAGAGACCTATACTATATCCCAGTGAAAGAATTCACTAGGTCATGTAGAGTGACATAGTCACAATGAGTAGGCTTGTTAATAGTGGTATTCAGACATGCCTTGAGCCTAACAATCTCCCCCAAATTGTGAGTAAGAAACTTAGGCACAATTTCATGTCTGATAACAAGCCTAACTTACATAAAAGGAATTAAATATCAGAGAGAACAATAGATGAACATTATGAACAGAGTTTTGATTACATACTGAAAGTGAAAGCTTACAGATTATCCTTGTTGCTCAACAGCTTCAGTTTCCATTTGCTTCTCAAGATAGTCACCATAAACCTTCTTCTTTCTCACTTCTTCCTTTCTCTTCATATCTGAAATGGCTGCTTGAATTACATCTCTTGCAATTAGTTCTTCAATGAGAGGTGAGTCTTCTAGATCTTCAATTGCAGCTCTAAGGGCACTTTCCACATAGGAATCTAAAAACTCCATCCTTATCTTGCTTTTTCCTCCATTTTTATTTTTGTACTCCACAACGTAAGGATTCTGTTTCACTTTGCACAGCCCTTTCTTTCTCAACTCTTTATCCCTCTCTTCCATCTCAGCCATCTCTTTCTCTTTCTGAATGTTCTTCTGTTCATTTAGCTTCCTTAGATTCTCCTGATAATCAGAGTGCATCTTCAAGAACCTGGCAATCTCTATCTTCCACAATCTTTCTTCCTTTTCTTCAAAGTTCAGCAGTGCATTTATTCTTTCAAGCTCATATTGAGGAAAATACTGCCAGCCCCCTTGCTTTATTTCTCTTTCTCTTCCATCAGTGTATTTGATCTCTAGATGACTTTTCTTCACTTTGACTTCAAAGATTCTTTGGGCTCTCATAAATGCTAGGGCATCTTCATCATAATCTTCATCCAGAGGAAGTACTTTGATCCCAACTACATTTGTGATCACCCCATTCTTCTTTGTTATCCTTGTTCTTTTGGCTACACTCTTGATCTTCATGTGCTTCACTTGAGGTAGTTTTCTGGAACAAGGAGATTTTGTCTTCAGTGCCATATCATTTGGAAGTAGCTTCAATCCTTTTCCCTTCATCCACTGTAACACTCCACTAGCTGTGACTTTGTGGAAGTGTCTTCTTGACTTTGTTGTGGTGGCTTTACCTTTCTCCAGTGACAAATCAGTTTCAGAAGTCATGGATATTGATTTTGGAGGATCATTACTAACAGCATCCACCCTAGACTTAGAGTCTTGTGTTGTGGTTAAGGTACTGCTAGCAATGTCCTTGACTTGTTGATTTCCACTCCTTGTCTTCTCAGCTTCTTTCTTCTTCTCAGAGTCTTTGTTGTCAGCTTCAGCATCTTTGGATTTCTTTGAAGTTTTGCTTTTGCTGCTTTCACTTGCTCCATCCTTACCACTCCTTGTTTGACTTCTCCTTCTGTAGATCTTTTCTTCATCATCCTCTTCATCATCTTTCTTATCTCTCCTTTCTTTAAGTGACTCAGGGATTCTGCCATGAATTAGGAATGATTGGAGAATTTGAATTGTCTCTATCTCTTCTGCAGTTCTGATTCCTCTCTTTGCTCTCAGCATTTGCAACACTTGATTTACTTTGTCTCTGTTCTTCATTGTCAAATGGGCAGGAATCACCAGTTGATCAATACTGTTTGCTTTGTTTAGACTTTGAAAGAGTATTGTCCTTGGGTTAGAGATAATTTCAGGCAATCTTAGATATTGGTCTTTCTTTAGGTTATCATACAGTCTGTTGTTGTTTTCCCCATGCTTCTCAATTAATTCCAGAAGTGTGTCCAGCTCAGTAAACCTCAGCTTCTCTAGAGTTTCAAAGGATAAATGCCACAAGCAATTGTCCTTGGATACCATGATGATTTCTCTTAGATGAGCATCCCTGATTTTCCTGACTGCCACTGTAAAGTATTTGATTTGATCATTGATTTTGCTTCTGTAGTTGAGAGTGTTGCCTTGTACACTGGTTTGTATGTCTTTCAGAAACTCCAGGAAGGCCTCATCATGATAGATGTGTGAGTTGGCAACTTCCTGTATCTTGGTATCAGTGACCATATTGACTTTGATTGGTTTGGCACTTTTTGTGATTTGAGGAGCAGAGATATCCATTGGCATTGTGGAGGGATAGTAGGTTGTTGTGACTGTGCTTCTTTGACCCTGTTGGTTGATGACATCCACAAAGGGGAGAGTGATTGGTTTTACAAATTTTTCTTCAATGAATTTGCCCTTTAGCTTCTGTTGCTTGGCTGGTACTCCCCCTCTGTTTTCCACAATTACTTCATTTCCTTTCTCCCCCTTAGGCTTGGGATCAGACAAGATGTCTTGAGCTTCTCCAGTAACAGGAAGGTTCATAGTCCTGAGCAAAGTTGTCATCATTTGCTACTGGACTAGCAAGATATTAGAAGTGGCATTGCTTTGGTCATCCAACTTAGCATTGAGTAGCCCCAATGTATGAGAGAGACCTTGGTTGTCTGATTTGAGCTCAGCTACCTCTCTTTCCAATCTATCAACCTTGCAGAAGAGTTGCTCAGACCTAAATGAATTGAGAGACTGGTCTTTGATCTTGGAGAAATCAAATTTGGAGATATTGGAAATGGGAACTTCATCCACCAGCTTGTCACCATACTGGTTTTTCCACATTACTGTGAGCATGGAGTTGGAGGTTATGTTGGACTGCACTTGATGATCTAGCTTGGTAGCAAGTTTCTTGAGATTGTCTGTGGCCAAGGCCAGAGTGAAGTCCATTGTTGTGACATTATTAGCAGTTTTCTGCACTTCCTTGAGGATGCCATCTACCTTGGGAAAATCAGAGAGATAGGAGTTCCTGAGCTGTGTCAAAGATTTGTCTGTTTCCTCCTTGATAGTAGAAATCTCTGATTGAAGCCCATTCCCAAGATAATGCAGAGTCTTCAGCTGATTTTTGTACATTTCATTCACTGCTTCAAAAACTGCTGCATGAGAAAGATTCTTGGCATTGGACCCCAAAGATGTAAGATATTCTTCCCTGAGAAAGGCTAGGGCATCTTTGAGCCTCACAGTTCTTTTGGCATCCAACCAGGCATCTACATTACCATCCTGCTGAGCCTCATCTACAATTTTCTCCTGTTGTGCCTCAACATCCTCCTTATGACATAGAAGAATGGATTCATAGTCTGAGTTGGGAAGATTAGCTGTTAGGAGATGTTGAGCAATTTTATAGATCTCATCAATCTGTGCCACATGAAGATTTTGGAGTTCTTTTTCCGTTAATTGTGAGGGCACATATGATGATCCTGAAGGCCTGTCATGTTGCACAGGCTTCAGCCATTCTGACATGGTCGCCTGAGCCAAGTGAGAGCTAGTGCTAGGCACCTCATGAGGAATAGAAATCTGAGTTTCCTCCAGTCTTGGAATGACTGTAGAGTCTGATGATGTCTCCATTGAAATGGGATGAGGTACAGCATCATCTCTATGTGCCTGTGAAGGCAGGTCCAAATCCCTAAGGATTGGAGAGTTTGGCACAGAGTCTCCAGTAAGGACTGGTGAATCCACTGTGTTTGTGTTGGTGTCATTAGAATATGCCCCAGCATGCATTTCCTGACCAACTAAATGTGGGTCCTGGGTGGTGAGCACAGTGTCAAGCACCATGTCACTTGAAATGGGCTCAATCACAGATTCAAATTGTGAATGATCAAGAGCAGAATTGTCATGTGAATGACTCTTCTGTAGTGAAGAAATTTTAGATGTAGAATCTGGAAGAGAAGAGGAGTTTAGACTTGATTCTGGCAACTCCCCCTGAGAAATAGGAGGAGTTTCAATGTTGATGTGCTCTCCACTCAGTGATTGATCACCCTTATTTCCACCTGAGTCAAGAGTGAGTTTTTGACCCTGTGCTGACTCTATACAGGTTGTAGTGGGGAGACTACTCTTTTCAATACCAATGCCCTGTTGATAGGACATTGACAGTAATAGGTGTACCCCTTTTTGCACATCTGAATCCTGTTGGGAGGATTCAGTGGTAGCTAGAGTTTTGGATTTCTTCTTTTGTCTAGTGAGCTGTGACTCAGGTTCCTCACTTCCTAAATCTACAGTCTCATTAATTATAGCAAGGGTTCTCTTCTTGGTCTTCTTTTTAGTAACACCAACCTTTTGGGAGGTTGGTGCACTGGGCTCCCTAATCACTAAAGTGGTGTTTGCAGATGGTTTACTGGATTGGTTAGGGAGGCTTGGGTTAGACTATGTAGCTCCATCAGTCTCAGCCTTCCCTTTCCAGGAAAGAGAATGATATATGGGCTTATCAAGTGGATAGGATGCAAATGTGTCCTGCATATGCTGGGTCACACTTAGTATCACATCCACTTGATTCCTAGTGTCCAATGACCCAAACAGAACTTTGGACATGGACTTGGAATAAGCCAACTTTGTTGGATCAATACCATCTAATTCATGCACAGTATTATCAAGATAATTTAAAATGCATTGAATAAAACGAGGGTAGAAGATCTCATTACCTCTTCCACGAATAGTCCTGCCAAGCCTCTGAGCCAATTCCTTGAGAATAATGGCTCCTACATTTATCTCCTGATTATGAGCTAATGTGACGCCCTCCAAACCCGGGGTACCGATTTGAGGAGTCACCCGACCAACGGGACACAATATAACACTATCTACAACACATGCATAATATATAAGACAATAAATACCCCTTGACCAAGACCGCTATAGATTGGCATTGAACACAAGCTTCTACAATCTTTTATTATTATAAACCAAATTTTATCAGAGTTATTACATCACAACTAAGTTCAGAACTATACATCTAGTCTATCAAAACAAGACAGCAACTACCCTGCCAATGACAATCACTCGAGGTGCTCTCCTAGCTGCCGGTGAACTATCAGTCACGCTGTTCCGACTCATACTCTCGCTTCACTGGAATGAGGTTAGAAAACAACAAGCAAGAGTGAGCCAAAAGTGCTCAGCAAGCATCACAATATATATTTCATCAATAATAAGATATGAATTTCAAGATGTCTGATTCAACAATAATTAAGCCAACACATGCTTTATATCAATATCAACTGGAAGGAAAAGAATTAGAATTGGACTTCTACATTTTATTTAAATCATAGGTTGTGCTGCTGGCCAGCCACGCAACAACCCCGGACTAGCTCATGGCAAAGTCCTCTACGGATCCAAGGCCAATCTGGGCCTAAATTACATCGACCATAAATGGCCTGACCAATAATTGGTCCATTTTAAAAACATGCCAATTCTATTACAAGGTATAAGCAATAACAAGCTCGATAAGTAATAGACAACGTCAAAGTATAATAATTGCAAAAGATCTTCAACGGCTCGATATCAAAAGAAAATTTGGGAACAATCATGAAATAATTCCAACGGTAATATATAATCGTTTGGGGAAAGAAATCAATGGTTGTAACAATAATCAAATGGTGGAAATCAACCGATAATGGTTATGAGCAATAATCAAAGGAGGTAATCAACAATCAACAGATGAAAGCAAAAATTGAATGGTGGTAAGCCACCAGTAATGGTTATGACAATAATCAAAGAAGTCAATCAACAATCAACATATGAAGGCAAAAATTGAATGGTGGTAATCCACCAGTAATGGTTATGACAATAATCAAAGAAGTCAATCAACAATCAACAGATGAAGGCAAAAATTGAATGGTGGTAATCCACCAGTAATGGTTATGACAATAATCAAAGAAGTCAATCAACAATCAACAGATGAAGGCAAAAATTGAATGGTGGTAATCCACCAGTAATGGTTATGAACAATAATCAAAGAAGGTAATCAACAATCAAGGGTTGAAAACAATAATCACTGGGTTGGAAATAAGGGTTCCGATGCAGATCAAATCAAAGAATTTAGGGAATTTAAAAAAAAATGGAATCAGTTGCCCAATTACGGGTCAAGGATTAACAATCTCAACTATTCTGGAATCTCAGTATCTAAATATAGATGACAAAACAATTTATCACAATAAAGACACAGATACTTGCCTGGTCTATGTCGCTGCCGGTTCTACTCGTTCACTCAACTTTCCCCTTTCCCTTGCTCCGGGAATTCGATTCTATAATTAAACAACTCATCACAATAAGTCTAACTATTCTCGTTCTACTCTCGACACTTATTCAATCAATAATCACATTTAAACAAGTAACCGGTTACGTATCGGACGTCCGGTATGATTTACGATATTTAAAACTCAGATATTTGCCCTAGTACGGGCATATACAGACTATAAAACACAACACACAATTAATATGAACCATATAGCACTTATAAACATTTTTAAAACATCATACGAAACTTATTTGAATTTTAAATAAGTCACGATTAATTTTTAAATCAAAACTCGGATTTTTAAATCCAATATAAACATTTAAATACAAATAAATCAATTAATAAAATTAATTGACACTCTTTAAATACTCAAACTATTTTTAAATAAATAAATAGGCTTGAAAATAATTAAACTGAATTTTTAATTAATTAAATCTAATTAATAATTATTTTTTAAGAATTAATTGATTAAAAGAAATAACCAATTAATTAATAAATTAATTATTAATTAAAAATAATTAAAATAATTAAGTTTAATCAATTTTCGGATTTAAAATAATAAATATAATTTTCCAGAATTTTTCTGATATTAAAATATATTTTTAAAATAAAAATATGAATTTTTAAAGTTTTTAAACTATTTTCGAATTAAATAAATAATTAAAATTCAGAAACAGTTTTTCAGAAATGGAATTAGGGTTTCAAAGATCGAAACCGGGTCAGAATTTTCGGGTAAACGGGTCGGCAAGAACTGAAACGGGTTGCCAAGAACAGCCGGAATTTTCCAGAATCCGGCGACCCTTTTCCAGATTCCGGCGAGCCAAAAACACAACCAAAATTGGGGATTTTTATATTAAAACACTCCAAATAAACACAGCAACACATTCCGACCACAAACGTACCAAAAACATCGCCGGGATCAAAAACCCGACTATTTTCCGGCGAGCTTAAACAAATTTTCCGATCTGTAAAAATCCTACATCAAACTCTACGTTCTTTATGTTAAAATGAAGCTAAGAACACATACAATGAAAGCCCTCTATCAAAAACAATGTCAGGTCATTCATATGAACGGACTATTCAAAAGAAGAATTCGGGTCAAAACCCGAAAATCAAACCCATCAAAATCGAACATAAACATGAAATTAAAGCATGGATTCTTGCTAATTAGAACCCTAGGAACATGTTAGAAGCAACCAATTGAACGGAGAATCAACAGAATGAAAATCCCCAAATCGGGTATGAACCCTAATTTTAATTCGAATATTGAAAAATTCATAATAAATCAAAAAATTACCAGATGATGAAGAGGTTGGAAGATTCTGAAACTAGAGATCAAGAGCTTTGATTGAGTATGATAGTGGATTTTATATCCACTAATTACCTTCCGTTCGGATTTAAAACGGATGCATGACCTCGAGTTTCGTGGTTATTTTACGTGTTTTTGTGTAATTCATGTAGGTGTTTGGTTGACGGCGTTCTAGTGCTATATGTGGTGTGTTATGGTGATATTTGATTAATAAAGCTAAGACATTAAATGGTGGAAGAATGTTGGATTTGGAAACGAAATAAGAAGTGGGAAGTTGAGGGTTTTCCAGGGGTGTTTAGAGGCTGTAGCACAAAGGTTTTGTGAAGCCAAGGCATTCTCCAGAAGCTCTAGCGCGCAAGAGCACTTCAAGGCGCGCAAGAGCGCTTCACAGGCGCAAGAGCACTCAAAGGCGCGCAGGTGCGCAGCCTTCCTTCTGTCCACAGGCGCAGGTGCGCACAAAGTCGCGCAGGTGCGCAGGCCCCTCTCTGTCCAAGCGCGCAGCAGCGCAAGTTCTAAGCGCAGGAGCGCTCCCGGTCGACTGTCTGCTAGCGCAAGTGCGCGTGTCTGCCGAGCAGCTGCGCAAGGTCGAGCGCAGTGGCGTGTGTGTTACCTGGTTCTTTAATTCTCCCGGGTCGACTATAAACCTTTTGGGCCTAATTCTTTTGGGCTTGTGTAATAGTTAAGTTTTCAAACTTATTAATATTAGAAGATGAGATTATTATCATATTAGTTTTTATCTTAGAACGTACATCAGAATTCTAGGGTTCTTGAGGTGACAAGAGCTCATTTTTTTAATTTAATTTCAACCTTCAGAATTTCACTTCTCAATTGGGTTTTATTTTCTATCTCTTGTTCTTATATTTTTAATTATTCCCATATTGTTTATTATCATGTGCAATTTCAGATCTATGTTCTACATCATTTCCATGTTAATTATTAATTCAGACATGAACTAATTCTTTTTCATGGGGTTCCAATGGATTCTATAACGTAACTTCGTGCTTGAGTCGTGATTGATTCTGGGTGATTTAATTTCGGTACTCTAATTTGGTTGAATTAATTTAAAGATGATTAGCTACCATCTTATTTATTCAATCCTAGATGATTGCGAAAGTGGATTCTAGGGTGTAGATGTCGCCAAATTAGCATGGGTTCTTGAGTAATTAATTATTTTTGATTTGTAGTGTGATTTAACCCATTTCACGTTGCCCCATGTAATCGTATTGATAACCTAAGCTTAAATCAGTTATATTTTCAGATTGTATAGACATATATAATCTGAATATAATTTGGTGTCTTCTTAAACTCCATCTTTTGTGGGAATTTAGAGGTTTGATGCGAGTTTACTGAAAGGTAGCTCGTATTATCATCGTGTTATCTGATTAATTATTGAATTTATCACCCGAGTCGTTATATTGAGTCAGCTATGAGTGAAATTGTAGATGAAATTGGAATCCCATGTCTCTCTTGCTATAGATAATTTCTTGTTAATTCATTTTCCGATATTTCGTGCTTAGTTGATAATTTTAGAATAATAAAAACTTGAAATTGATAAATTGTCAGGCAGTAAGAAGTAATCATACTCTGTTGCATAGGCACTAAATTCGCAGTACATCTTGTCCCTGAGGAACGAACTTTTATTTACCACTTGCTATTTTGTGACCACGTATACTTGCGTGTTTGCGAGCTAACAAGTTTTTGGCGCCGCTGCCGGGGACTACGGTGTTATTTGTAGTTTATATGCTTGTCATCAGTGGTCGTTATAGATTACTGACTTGATTTGTGATTACTTATCCATCTTGTGTCGCCTTGCCTTATTGTGTTTCAGGTACTAACCGTGCATGCGAACACGATCTCAAACCAAGGCGGAACAAGAAGGAAAACAAGAAGGAGAAGTTGGACCGGTTGTTACAATGGGAGATGCTAATCTAAATCCAGAGGTACTTCCAAAAGCACTCATGGATTATTCGCAGCCAAGGATAAATGACATTCAGTCAAGTATCATCAGGCCTGCAATTGCTGCGAATACATTCGAGATCAAGCCGGGAACTATCCAGATGGTGCAGAACACAGTGCAGTTTGGGGGTGGTGCAACTGAGGACCCTAATATGCACATCCGGAATTTTATTGAAATCTGTGACACCTTCAAATTCAATGGTGTTTCAGATGATGCTGTGAAGCTGAGACTCTTCCCCTTTTCTTTGAGGGATAAAGCTAAAGGCTGGCTACATTCTCTACCAGCCGGATCAATCACTACTTGGGAAGAGCTTGCTCAAAAATTTCTCTCCAAATTCTTTCCTATGGCAAAAACAGCTGCCATTAGGAATGCTATTACTCAGTTTACTCAGACACAGGGGGAATCTCTATGTGAAGCTTGGGAGCGTTACAAGGAGATGCTCAGGAAATGTCCCCATCACGGGATGCCAGACTGGATGATTATCAACTGCTTCTACAATGGACTTGGAAGCCAATCTAGGCCTATGGTAGATGCTGCTTCTGGTGGAGCATTGTGGGCTAAAAGCTATGAGGAGGCCTATGATCTGATTGAGATGATGGCTGCAAATGAGTACCAGAATCCTTCTCAGAGATTGCAGCAGAACAAAGTGGCAGGAGTTCTTCAAGTTGACACAGCTACTGCACTTTCAGCTCAGTTAGAGGCCCTTAATTTGAAGGTTGATTCATTGGCTAATCTTGGGATGCAACAGGTCGCTAGCGTCTGCGAGCTATGTGCTGGTAGCCATGATACTCGTCAATGTGCCATATCCACTGAGTCGGCACAATTTGTGAGCAACTTTCAAAGGCCACAAGTCCCAGTTCCTAACACCTATCATCCGAACAACAGGAATCACCCCAATTTCAGCTGGGGTAATAATCAGAACAATGCGCAGCAACAATCGTTTCCACCTCCTAACCAGCAGTTTGGGGGTAGGCAGTTCAACCCCTCAGGGAGCCAGTAGCAATATGCACCGAGGCAGCAGTATCAGCCTCCAGGATTTCAGCAGAATAATGAAAAATCAGAACTTGAAGAGTTGAGAGCCATGGTCAAAAGCCAAGCAGTTTCACTCCAGAGTCAAGCTTCTTCTCTGAAGACTTTGGAAAATCAGATTGGCCAGCTTGCTAATGCCCTACTAAATAGGCAGCAGGGAACTCTGCCTAGCAACACAGAACCGAATCCAGGAAAGAGAGAGGGTAAGGAGCAAGTACAGGCTATCACTCTGCGATCAGGAAAAGTTACAGGGGGTTCAGATCTTGAGCAGACTTCAAAACAGGCAGAGCTAGAGGATGTTGAGGACAAGGAAAAGCAACCAACTAAGGAGTCGGTTCCTTCAGAGGTCAAGCCTCCAGTCTACCCGTCTCCACCTTTCCCTCAGCGAATTCAGAAGGAGAAGAGGGATCAGCAATTTGGCAAATTTCTGGAGGTGTTTAAAAAATTACAGATCAACATTCCATTTGCCGAAGCTTTGGAACAAATGCCTAGCTACGCCAAGTTTATGAAGGGGATCCTCTCAAAGAAGTTAAAGCTTGCTGATTATGAGACAGTTGCATTGACGGAGGAATGTAGCGCGATTCTGCAGCAGAAACTTCCTCCAAAGCTTAAAGATCCAGGGAGTTTCACCATTCCCTGCACTATTGGGAACGTATCTTTCAACAGATGCTTGTGTGATCTTGGTGCAAGCATCAATCTGATGCCTCTCTCAGTTTTCTTGACACTTGGACTTCCAGACCCTAAGCCAACAAACATTTCATTGCAGCTTGCTGACAGGTCGGTCACATATCCTCGTGGGATAGTCGAAGACGTTCTAGTCAAGGTGGATAAACTCATCTTCCCCGCTGACTTTGTCATCTTGGATTTCGAGGAAGACAAGAACATCCCCATTATCTTGGGAAGGCCATTCTTGGCTACAGGCAAAACGTTGATTGATGTTCAAAAAGGGGAATTGACGATGAGGGTGCATGATCAAAACATCACGTTCAATGTATTTAAAGCTATGCAACTGCCAACTGAAGAGGAAGAATGTTTCAGACTGGATATGGTTAAATCACTGCAACATGAGGAAGTGAATCAGCTGTTGAGAGCAGATGCCTTGGTAAGCACTTTACAAGGTGACTCTGATTCTGAGGATGAAGAAATTGCAGAATGTATGCAGATGTTGAATGCTAACCCCTACCAGAGGAAAGTGATTGCTCCACTAACATCACTTGGCTTAGCAGAGCTTCAAAAATCACAGATTCGTCTAAAGCCATCTATTGAGGAAGCTCCTGAACTTGAACTCAAGACACTGCCGGATCATCTCAGGTATGCATTTCTTGGTGAAGCTTCTACTTTACCTGTTATTATTGCGTCTAACCTGTCAGGTAGTGAGGAAGAAAAACTCTTGCGGATTCTGAGGGAATTCAAGTCAGCGATAGGGTGGACAATTGCAGATATCAAGGGCATCAGCCCCTCTTACTGTATGCACAAAATTCCAATGGAAGAAGGGTGCAAACCTTCAGTGGAACATCAGAGGAGGCTAAACCCTATCATGAAAGAGGTTGTCAAGAAGGAGATTCTTAAATGGCTAGATGCGGGCATCATATATCCCATCTCGGATAGTTCTTGGGTGAGCCCGGTTCAATGTGTACCAAAGAAGGGGGGTATGACAGTGGTTACTAATGAGAAGAATGAGCTTATTCCAACTCGAACAGTTACAGGTTGGAGAGTTTGTATGGACTACAGGAGATTGAACAAGGCCACCAGGAAGGATCACTTCCCTCTACCCTTCATTGATCAGATGCTGGACAGACTAGCTGGACATGAGTACTATTGTTTGCTGGACGGGTATTCGGGCTACAATCAGATTGCCATAGCTCCTGAAGATCAGGAGAAGACTACCTTCACATGTCCCTTTGGCACTTTTGCATTCCGACGAGTGTCTTTCGGACTTTGTGGTGCTCCAGCCACTTTTCAACGTTGCATGATGGCTATCTTTTCTGATATGATTGGAATCAATGTGGAAGTCTTCATGGATGATTTCTCAGTTTTTGGGTCTTCTTATGATGAATGTTTGCATAATCTGAGCATGGTGTTGAAACGATGTGTCGAGACAAATCTAGTGCTCAACTGGGAGAAGTGCCACTTCATGGTACAAGAAGGCATTATTCTAGGTCACAAGGTGTCTAGAAAGGGTTTAGAAGTGGACAAAGCCAAGCTGGAGACAATAGAAAAACTTCCTCCTCCTATTTCCGTCAAAGGAGTCCGCAGTTTTCTGGGACACGCCGGGTTCTATAGGCGTTTTATAAAGGACTTCTCTAAAATCACAAAGCCACTCTGCAGTCTATTAGAGAAGGACACTCCTTTCAATTTCACTGATGAGTGTCTGCAGGCATTCGAGCACTTGAAGAAGAAGCTTACAACTACTCCAGTTATCACAGCTCCTAACTGGAATGAACCGTTTGAGATGATGTGTGATGCAAGTGATTTCGCCGTGGGCGTGGTGTTGGGGCAAAGGAAGATAAACGTGTTTCATGTGGTTTACTATGCTAGTAAAACCCTCAATGATGCCCAACTGAATTACACCACCACTGAAAAAGAGCTTCTTGCAGTGGTGTATGGATTCGAGAAGTTCAGGTCTTACTTGCTTGGTGCGAAGGTCACAGTCTACACAGACCATGCAGCTATCAGATTTCTTCTGGCTAAAAAGGATGCTAAACCCCGACTAATTCGTTGGGTACTCTTACTTCAGGAGTTTGAGCTTGAAATCAAGGACAGAAAAGGAACGGAAAATCAAGTAGCTGATCATCTCTCAAGATTGGAGCAAGGTGAAGGAAGCAGAAAGGATGAGACCTTAATCAATGAGCACTTTCCAGACGAGCAGTTGTTTCAGGTACAAGGGGAAGTACCATGGTTTGCTGATTTCGTGAACTATCTGGTGAGCAACATCATCCCAGCTGAGTTTTCGTACGCTCAGAAAAAGAAATTTCTTCATGATGTCAAGTGGTATCGTTGGGATGAGCCCTATCTATTCAAGCAAGGGCCGGATCAGCTTCTCAGAAGGTGTATTCCTTACAGTGAGACAGAGGGTATTCTACGAGATTGCCATGACACCATCTATGGTGGTCATTATGGTGGAGATAAAACTGCTGCTCGTGTGCTTCAGGCGGGGTTTTTCTGGCCATCCCTATTTAAAGATGCACATCAGTTCGTGCTGCGATGTGATCGATGCCAAAGAGTTGGCAATATTTCTAGGAGGAACGAGATGCCATTGAATAATATTCTTGAAGTGGAGATCTTTGATGTGTGGGGTATCGACTTCATGGGACCTTTTGTGTCGTCGTTCCACAATCAGTACATTCTGTTGGCAGTGGATTATGTATCCAAATGGGTAGAGGTGAAGGCCTTGCCAACGAACGATGCTAAGGTCGTGCTTAACTTTCTTCATAAGCAGATCTTCACTCGTTTTGGGACCCCTCGTGCTATTATCAGTGATGAAGGCACTCACTTTTGCAACCGCCAGTTCACGGCTTTACTAGCCAAATACCGAGTATCTCACCGCGTTGCAACAGCTTATCATCCGCAGACTAATGGTCAAGCCGAAGTCTCGAATCGGGAAATTAAGCGAATCTTAGAGAAGGTAGTGAATCCTTCGAGGAAGGATTGGTCCACGAAATTGGATGAAGCTGTGTGGGCTTACAGGACTGCCTATAAAACTCCTTTGGGGATGTCTCCGTTTCAGCTGGTTTATGGAAAAGCTTGTCACCTGCCCGCAGAACTTGAGCACAAGGCGTATTGGGCATTGAAAAAGTTGAATCTTGATATGACAGCTGCTGGTGAAAAGAGGAGGTTACAACTGAATGAACTTGATGAGTTCCGTCTGCAAGCTTATGAGAACTCAAAGTTATACAAGGAGAAAGTAAAGAGGTGGCACGACAGGAAATTGGTGCCCAAAACCTTTGAACCAGGCCAATTGGTGCTTCTTTTTAATTCTCGACTCAAGCTTTTTCCGGGAAAGCTCAAATCACGATGGTCAGGGCCTTTCACCATTAAAACGGTGTATCCGCATGGTGCTGTGGAAATTTTCGAAACATCACCTGATCAAGCTTTTAAGGTCAATGGCCAGCGATTGAAACATTATTTTGGTGGAATGGTGGATCGCGAGAAAAGAACGGTGGTTCTTGGTTCGATGTAAACTCAAGCTTCAAGTCAAGCTAGTGACGTTAAAGAAGCGCTTCGTGGGAGGCAACCCACGTAATTGGTATGAAGTTAAGTTGTTTTTCTAGTGTAATTGTTATTTTCAAAAAAAAAAAAAAAAAAAAAAAAAAAAAAAAATAAATAAATAAATAAATAAAAAAAATAAAGGCCGATTATCCCACCAGCCTCCATATGCCTACTGCATTAGTTTTGGTCGACCAAAACAAACCTCTAAAACCCCCATCTTCATTTCTTCATCTACACCTACATCAATTTCTTCCACAATTTCAAACACCCACCCAATTCTTAAATCATTCAAACCCACTTCATCTCCAACATCTATACACCCATATATACATACACCTATACACACAAATCCCCTCTTTGTTCCAAACTATCCAACCTCCATTAAAGCTTCAAGGAATCTCTAATCCAAGTGTGGGGGGGTGCTTTTAAGGTTCTCATCTTCAATCCATGGGTAAAATTCTTTACTACTCTTTTTATTGAATTGAGATTGATTATTGGAATTGGGATATTGTGTGTGAAAATTTTTGGGGGTGTTGTTGGTTAATTGTTGAATTTGTGGAAGTGTTGCATTGTTCTTGTTGAATGGCCCCGAAAAGAACCCGTGTTGTGGCTAGTAGTAGTTCGGAGGAGGAGGTGGAACCCGACTATGATGTGGATAAATTTGTGTCTAGGAAGGCACAAGATGAATTTGATAATTTGTTGGCGAAGGGGGTTATCAAGGAAAGGGGTTTTGAGCCTTCGGGTGAGGATGGGGAGTTAGAAGAGATGATTAGTGAGATGGGATGGGATGTATTTTGTTCTAAACCCGAGGAGGTTCCGTTGAGCATAGTACGAGAGTTCTATGCCAACGCAAAAGAGCAGAAAAACGGCATTGCCATGGTGAGGGGTAAGGCCGTGGCGTACAAGCCGGCCTATATTCGTCGTGTTATACACCAACCGGCTAAGCCTAGTGGTGCTGAGGATTGGGCACGGACTACCCGCGATAATGTTGATTTGGATGCCATTATAGAGGGGATGTGTATACCGGGCACGGTGTGGAAGTGCAAGCCTGGTACGGATGAGAAGCGTACCTTTCCTGCAGCTGCTTTGACACGGTATGCGAGAGCTTGGTTCCTATTTTTGTGTGCTCGCATCATGCCATCTTCGCATGTTACTGATGTCACTATTGAGAGGGCGATCATTTTGTGGGGCATCTTGAACGGAAAGTATATTGATCTCGGGTATCTCATCTACCAAAATATCATTAAGTTCTTGGGTGGTAGCACTACAGGAGGAATTCCTCATGCGGTTGTCATTGCTAACTTGTGTATTCATGTTGGTGTAACTTGGGTTGTTGATGAGACCTTGTTTAGGCCGATGGGCTCGATTAATCACCATGTGATTAGAAGGATGGCAGAGTGGCAGGTCGGCACTCCGCATCCTAGGGGACTTGGATATGTTGTTGACGAGGGCGAGGAGGCCCCACCATTAGTGCAGAGGGTTACTCGTCCAACTGATAGAGCGGGTCCTTCCCACGCTCAGACGAGCCAGCCGAGTCAGGGCACTGTGGTCTTTAGTGATGCTCAGTATAGGCGCATGCTGCGGCGCTATGACACTACACATGATATGCTGAGCAGATTCGCCACGGATTTGACGCAGTCGTTGGATGGAGTGTATCACCAGCAGGGATTCCAGGTCACATGGCCCACCTTTGGCGCACACCACGTCTATCCACCACCTGACACACCACCCGAGGAGGGTGACGATGCCGATGCGTAGGGGAGTATCTCTTGTACCCTTTATTTACCTTCAATGAGGACATTGAACTTAATGAGTTTGGGGGTGATTTTAGGGTGCTAGAGTCATGCATTGCATTTAGTTTATATTCATGTTAGTTTATAGTAGTTGCATTTAGTTGTGCCATGTCATTTAGTTTACATTTAGGATGCCATGCCATATAGAATTATTTAGGAGTGTAATATCATATGACTCCACACGAGTGTTTGTTCTGGCTCATTGGGTTGATGCTAATTTGAATGTGATGACAATGAATAGAGGGTTGATTTAAGTACTTATGAAATTGACTTGCGTGTGTCGGGAACACAATCTTTTCACGGTCTCACTGTTTGCTCTTGGGCTAGATCGAGTCATACCTAGTTTGATGGTTAGGATTTAATCACTTATTTATATCTAGAATGTTCGTTATTCCCTTGATGACGTAGGAGCACTTAAGTATAAGTTTGGGGGAAAACATGGATTTCATGCTAGGTGTCGTGTCGTGTTGTGTTGTAGTGTAATAATGGCTAGGCGTCAAATGGCTAGTAGCCGCTCATATTTAATATGAGTAGTCTAGGAGGGTGAGATAGTGCACCCATGTGTAAAGAAAAAAAAAAAGAGAAAAGAAGAAAAAAAAAAGAAGAAGAAAAAAATAAAAATAAAAAAAAAAAAAAAAAAGAGAAAAAGAAAACAAAAGAGTGGTAAGAATTAAAAAATAAGTGATTGTGAGAGTGTGTGTATGCTAATTGACTAGGGTGAGCTCTTTAGTACTCGAGCAAGTAAGTTCTAGGGGATTTTATGCCTAGTGACCTAAGACTTTTCCGGTCTGGGATCCACTAACCTAACGCTCGCTACAAGGGTGCTATTGTATAAGCCTTTAGGGGTCTCACCCATTGCACGGTCGATAAGCATGTGTGTTTGTGTTTGTGTAGTTAAGCATGAGTCCTTGTCTACCTTGAATGATGATGGCGGTGTCTTTAAGTGGTTTCTTGTGGCTAGAGTTCATTCTGGTTATAAACATGTGATTGTCTTGGCGAAGAATTGGTTATGCCTTTGATCTAGTGTCGAGAGTATTTTTAGTGAGAATTGCACACACCACGTTCCCGTGCATGTATTGTTGGTATACGGGGACTTAGTCGAGCTCTGTTCGCCGTTGTTGCATAATTTGAGGTGTTGGCTTGAGAGTTGGTTACGGTAACTCGTGTTTGGAGTCATTGCATTAGGTCATTTTGCATTATCATGTCATTTAGTAATTAGTTGCATTCATGCATAATTTCGGGTTATTTTGCATTGCTTGAGGACAAGCAACGGTTTAAGTTTGGGGGTTTGATAGTGGATTTTATATCCACTAATTACCTTCCGTTCGGATTTAAAACGGATGCATGACCTCGAGTTTCGTGGTTATTTTACGTGTTTTTGTGTAATTCATGTAGGTGTTTGGTTGACGGCGTTCTAGTGCTATATGTGGTGTGTTATGGTGATATTTGATTAATAAAGCTAAGACATTAAATGGTGGAAGAATGTTGGATTTGGAAACGAAATAAGAAGTGGGAAGTTGAGGGTTTTCCAGGGGTGTTTAGAGGCTGTAGCACAAAGGTTTTGTGAAGCCAAGGCATTCTCCAGAAGCTCTAGCGCGCAAGAGCACTTCAAGGCGCGCAAGAGCGCTTCACAGGCGCAAGAGCACTCAAAGGCGCGCAGGTGCGCAGCCTTCCTTCTGTCCACAGGCGCAGGTGCGCACAAAGTCGCGCAGGTGCGCAGGCCCCTCTCTGTCCAAGCGCGCAGCAGCGCAAGTTCTAAGCGCAGGAGCGCTCCCGGTCGACTGTCTGCTAGCGCAAGTGCGCGTGTCTGCCGAGCAGCTGCGCAAGGTCGAGCGCAGTGGCGTGTGTGTTACCTGGTTCTTTAATTCTCCCGGGTCGACTATAAACCTTTTGGGCCTAATTCTTTTGGGCTTGTGTAATAGTTAAGTTTTCAAACTTATTAATATTAGAAGATGAGATTATTATCATATTAGTTTTTATCTTAGAACGTACATCAGAATTCTAGGGTTCTTGAGGTGACAAGAGCTCATTTTTTTAATTTAATTTCAACCTTCAGAATTTCACTTCTCAATTGGGTTTTATTTTCTATCTCTTGTTCTTATATTTTTAATTATTCCCATATTGTTTATTATCATGTGCAATTTCAGATCTATGTTCTACATCATTTCCATGTTAATTATTAATTCAGACATGAACTAATTCTTTTTCATGGGGTTCCAATGGATTCTATAACGTAACTTCGTGCTTGAGTCGTGATTGATTCTGGGTGATTTAATTTCGGTACTCTAATTTGGTTGAATTAATTTAAAGATGATTAGCTACCATCTTATTTATTCAATCCTAGATGATTGCGAAAGTGGATTCTAGGGTGTAGATGTCGCCAAATTAGCATGGGTTCTTGAGTAATTAATTATTTTTGATTTGTAGTGTGATTTAACCCATTTCACGTTGCCCCATGTAATCGTATTGATAACCTAAGCTTAAATCAGTTATATTTTCAGATTGTATAGACATATATAATCTGAATATAATTTGGTGTCTTCTTAAACTCCATCTTTTGTGGGAATTTAGAGGTTTGATGCGAGTTTACTGAAAGGTAGCTCGTATTATCATCGTGTTATCTGATTAATTATTGAATTTATCACCCGAGTCGTTATATTGAGTCAGCTATGAGTGAAATTGTAGATGAAATTGGAATCCCATGTCTCTCTTGCTATAGATAATTTCTTGTTAATTCATTTTCCGATATTTCGTGCTTAGTTGATAATTTTAGAATAATAAAAACTTGAAATTGATAAATTGTCAGGCAGTAAGAAGTAATCATACTCTGTTGCATAGGCACTAAATTCGCAGTACATCTTGTCCCTGAGGAACGAACTTTTATTTACCACTTGCTATTTTGTGACCACGTATACTTGCGTGTTTGCGAGCTAACAGAGTACTTGAACTTTGATTTCTGAAATTAATAACACCTTGAACGAATGAATTGATTATTCAAGAACACGAAGAACTCGTTTAGGGAATTTTTACTTTTTGATTATACGCAATGCAGATTATGAAGGCTATAAGGTACCATTCGAGTAACAGCCCCAGATCCGGGGTCGGGGATCCAGTCGTTACGGTCTCAATTCCCATCAATATTACTTGCACTTGAATCAAAACAATTAAACTACATGTTGTGACCCCACAATACATCACCATACACACTCAACTAGTTATAGTCCCAGAGATGAAATTGAAATAAGTATCTAGTCATAGGATCCTGAAGTTATAAGTTATTACAAACCCAAAAGATTACAGAGCATTTAAAAGTTCTTGCCGTTGATTACATTAATCATAATTTAATAAGTTTGATACACAAAAGCTGAAGCTTAGAACACTAGTGGTTACTACCTCAGCTATGGCGGCTACGACATCAACGGGTAAATCTCTGACGACTGCTACCCGCTTTCGCAGGGAGTGACTGTTGCGGGCCATCTGCTCTAGCTGTTGTTGTGATATAAATAAATAAGGCAAGGGTGAGCAATAGAGCCCACCAAAAATAACTTATAACAGATTACCAAAATATAACAATTCAAAGATATATTGCAGTCACATGTTATGCCTTCAACAGATAAGAAACTAGTATAGCGTAAAGGATGAAGTTACGAGGAAAATTAATGGAATATTTTCGTAACCCACAATCCACTTATGCATATATATCCTTAATCAGGTTTTATCAGAGTCATAACTCATAAAAGATGGAGTTGCATGAATTTATTGTAACTTTATCTTGAACACTTTTCGACCCCCTGCCAACATGACCGGTAAACCTGTACCACGGTGTCAACCTTGGTCCCTTTCAGTACATGTTGCAGAATTATCCAAAATGGATGATGAACCAATACTGGAGCCTTCTCCGCGCCCGTCGTACCAACCTTACTATGATCAGTAGCAGGTTGTACAACAAAAATATGTTTTCTACATGTAGATGGAAGTATCACGACAGCCTGACATTGTCTACCGCCTTTCTGGATCTCCCGGCCCATTTGGGGCAATAAGGTGATGGATCGGCGCGACTCGACCTCTTACACATGCTCCTAGTTCAGATGAAATCCATGACTCTGAAACGTAAAGATCGTCTTCCTTTCCCCAAGTGTAATACTTGTTGATACGACTCCACTCAGTAGTTGTATCTAGGTTGGAAAGGAAGATTCTCCAATATTTCCCAAGCGATGCTTGTTAATGGATATCGACTTGTTCCATGAATTTACCCCTCGAGCGTTGAGGTGGTAGCACAATATTTAACTTGCAGCAACTAAATTGCTTTGAGAAAATATCTGTCCCTTGACAGTTTTGAGTTGAGAGTTTAAAAAGAGTAGCAGTTACTTAAGACAGGTTTCCCATATTTTTGATAATTGAGCGAGCATTTAAATCCCCTTTAAGAGACAGATTTAAATGGAAAAACATTGTTTTGGGAACCTCTTTTTGATTTGAAAATAATTACTAATATTTACTACATAAGTAACCTTAAACGAATATTTGAAAATAATATTCATTAAGTAAGCAATCCTCAAATGAATATTTGAAAATAATATTCATTAAATAAATAATCTTCAAATGAATATTTGAGAATAATATTCATTAAATAAATAATCTTCAAATGAATATTTGAAAGTAATATTCATTAAATAAATAATCTTCAAATGAATATTTGAAAATAATATTCATTAAATAAATAATCTTCAAATGAATATTTGAAAATAATATTCATTAAATAAATAATCTTCAAATGAATATTTGAAAATAATATTCATTAAATAAATAATCTTCAAATGAATATTTGAGAATAATATTCATAACTAATCCTCAAATGGAAATAATATCCTTTAAGTCAATAATCCTCCAATGAATATACTTAATATTCTGTAAGTCGATAATCCTCAAATGAATATTAATAAATAATATTCTTAAGATGAACATTAATAAATAATATTCTTAACGTCAATAATCCTCAAATGAATATATATAAATAATATTCTTAAATAAAATAATTAACCCTCGAATAACAGTTACCCGATATCTTTATCGGAAAATAACCTTTCACATATACCGAAATATAATTACTTCTGATCTTAGAGAAAAATCACCCGCCCTTATCCTAGGGCATTATATACAACACTGGCTTATAACTGATATCCCATATCTAGCTTATAAGCCCCACATCAAATCATATCCTCAAGTATTGCTATATATATAGCAGTTCAAAAACAAGCAGGCAATTTATATATCTCATTTACATCACATATATGCAAACAGTTTATTATCACAACAACAGTAGTATAGGTTTTGAAGACTTGCCTGGTGGTGAGGTAGGGGTAGTGTGCCTCGAGTCAATCCGGCGATCTATACATAGTCAAAAGATCCAAGGTTAATCACTTGAATACTTGCACGAAACTAAGTACGTACTTTACTTAAACCAAGACATGATTTCTAGTTAACTCCTTAAGAATCCTCTTGCGCACGCTCGACTCGAACATTTTTATAAAATAGAGATTAAATCCTTTTAACACGAAATCTTTTCGAGGGTCCTCCTAAACATACCTAGCATGTTAACACAAAGTTTCACATTCTGATTGGTCACTTAAGGGGTTTGATCATTGCCTCAAAGTTGGCTAAGTGGTATAGTTCGGTTTCTCGAAACGTCCTTAATTAAAACATTCGTTTCTCCTAAACCGTAATTCGGAATCACATGATCTTTATATCAAAACGAACCTTGAAACAAGACCCATACAATACTAGGCAGTGGTGACTCTGGACAGAAGTCCTTATGTCCGAACATCATAGACAAAACAATGGTTAAGGAAAATCGGGCATTATAACGGCTATGAATCGGGTAATCCCAAAATTTCAACCCATTCAACTTGCTCACCAATCTCTCCACACAACATATACATCTTATATATCCAAGAACTGAGGCCAAGCAATGCCTTTACGTTCTTAAAACTCAATACAACTCATAACAAAGCCCAATCATAGCTACTAAGATCATAAACATGCTTTTACACCATTAAAGCTAAAAAAAACACTTAATACTTTCAAGGGTTCAAGGTCCATACCTCCTTGGTGTGTGTATAAGCCTACTAATCCTTGTATAGCCCTTATATAACCTTAAGCTAGCTTGAATCACCAAAAGAAATCAAGAATCAAAGGTTAGTTCTTGAAAATTACTATTCATCTCCATCTTTGACCTCAAATTTGAACATGAAAGACTTAACGAAAAGCTATAAGATTCATGGCTCACCTTGTACTAACCCCTAGCTTCGTTTTAAGCTCTTGTTTGCAATTGTTGGTGGAAGAAATCTCTACTTCTCTCTTCTCCTTTTCTTGGCCGAAAGTTTGATGAAAATGGTGATGATGTTTTTGTTTTTCTTTTTGTTTAATTACTTATGACATTTGTGATATTTTAATGGTCAAATGGTGAGTCATGGTCCTTGGCATCTTCTTCTTTCGACACTTGTCGCACATGCAACGGCTCTTGTTAAAGTAACTTTACTGGTTCGTTTCCTTTCACATGGATGATCCAAATGTTGCATTCCTCGAACTAATCTTGTTACATGTTACTTCCATATCTATATTTAATCCCGTACGTCCTTGATATCTCTAATTCTTTTATTAATCCATATCCATAAAATTGATAATCTAAATCCTTCAAATATTCTCAAATAATAATTAATCTGTCCGTTATTGGTGAAATTTCGGAGAAAACGGAAATGCTATTTTTCCGATTCTGACAGCTTTTGCATTCCTTTATTTTCATCGTAGATCATTAATACAGCTTTGAAATTTCATTATATCGTCCCGTATATAGGGTGGTCTGAAAACTTTTTAAACGACAAAAATTTACTATTCATCAAAAGTTACTATTCATCAGTGGTTTTTAACAAAAGTCACTATTCATCCATAATCATTTGAATCATCATCCGTTCCAATATTCCTGTTTTATTTCCTCTTTATTTCTTGTACTTAGACAATGTTCTAGGGCTTTCTCGGGCATACGCTATCTTGTTTACGGAGTTGTCGGATGCATACCAGATATCGATTTGGATGACATAAAAATACTTTTCTTCCTTGGAATATTGTATTCTTATTCTCCAGAGAGATTATCCTTATCTATATGTTCAGTCCATTCTTACTATTCTCAAAAATGTTTGAAAACCGAAATTCATATTCATTTCATAACTTAATTCTTAAAGTCATTGCCACCATCCATTTTTACATCAACATATAACAAAAGTTTTAATTCTGCCCAAAATCTGGGGTCTTACAGTCTCCCCTCCTTAAAAGGATTCCGTCCCGGAATCATTCTGAAAACAAATGGGGATGTCTTTCTAGCATCTCGCTCTCTAGCTCCCAAGTCGATTCTTCCACATTATGGTTCTGCCACAAAACTCTGACTAGCTTGATGACCTTGTTTCGGAGCACTTGTTCCTTTTGATCTATGATTTCCACTGGCTGCTCCACATAGGTTAGGTCTGGCTGCATGTCTACTTGTTCGTATTCCACTATGTGCTTAGCATCCGGGTTGTACTTCCTCAGCATTGAAACATGAAACACATTGTGCACTTGTCGTAGGTTTGGGGGTAATGCTAGCTCATATGCTAAGTTCCCAATACGCCTTAAGATCTCAAATGGTCCAATATATCTAGGACTCAGTTTTCCTTTCTTTCCGAACCTCATCAAACCCTTCCAAGGAGATACCTTTAAGAACATTAGGTCTCCCACTTCATATTCCTTGTCCTTCCGAGCCAAATCGGCATACTTCTTTTGTCTATCTTGGGCTGCTACCAGCCGTCCTTTGATTAGTTCTACTATGTCCTTAGTCCGTTGGACCACTTCGGGCCCAAGCATCTTCCGCTCTCCAACTTCATCCCAATACAAGGGAGATCGACATCTTCTTCCATAAAGGGCCTCATAAGGCGGCATTCTTATGCTTGAATGAAAACTATTGTTGTTGGAAAACTCAATCAGTGGCAGGTGATCATCCCAACTTCCTTTAAAGTCTATAGCGCAGACTCTTAACATATCCTCTAATGTTTGGATGGTTCTTTCACTTTGCCCGTCTATTTGGGGGTGATAGGTAGTACTCATGTTCAGCCGAGTTCCTACACATTTTTGGAAGCTCCTCCAAAATCTGGAGTTAAATCTGGGATCTCGGTCAGATACTATGGCGACTGGGACTCCGTGCCGCGCCACTATCTCTTTCAAGTAGATATCCACTAGTCTGTCGACAGTGTACCTTTCGTTGATCGAAAGAAAGTGGGCTGACTTCGTTAATCGGTCTATGATTACCCATATGGCATCGTGATTGGCCTTGGTCCTTGGTAAACCCACTACGAAATCCATGGCTAGATGTTCCCATTTCCATTCGGGAATCTCTAAGGGTCGTAAAAGTCCACTGGGCCTTTGGTGTTCCGCTTTCACTCGTTGGCAGGTCAAGCATCTGCTTACCCACTCTGCTACGTCCTTTTTTATGTTAGGCCACCAGTAGTACTCTTTCAAATCTCCATACATCTTGGTGCTTCCTGGGTGGATTGAATACCTAGAACTGTGACTCTCGTGTAAAATTTCGTCTTTCAGTTCTCGAACATTCGGAAGCCAAATTCGGTAAGTATACCTCCTTATTCCTTTATCATCCTTGACAGTGTGGATCTCTTCTCCGGTCATTGACTGCCTGTCTTCACTTATCATCCTTTCCTGACACCTTCTTATCTTTTCTAGCAACTCTGGCTGCAAGGAAATCTCAAACAGCTTTTCGGTACCGTCTCCGGTCACCTTCACTTCTATTTCCATATTTTCAAATTCTCTGATCAGTTCTTCTGATGTCATTATCATCTTGAGTCTCTCTTTCCTACTAAGGGCGTCAGCCACCACGTTGGCTTTCCCTGGGTGATACAGAATTTCACAGTCATAATCCTTGATCAGCTCTAACCATCTTCTCTGGCGCATGTTGAGCTCCTTCTGGGTAAAAATGTACTTGAGGCTCTTATGGTCAGTGTAAATCTCGCACTTCTCTCCATACAAGTAGTGCCTCCAAATCTTTAAAGCGAAAACTACTGCCGCTAGTTCTAGATCATGAGTAGGATATCGAATTTCATATTCCTTCAATTGCCTCGACGCATATGCGATTACCTTACCGTGCTGCATCAGCACGCACCCTAATCCCTTATGCGAAGCATCACTGTAAATCACAAAATCCCCTTTTCCATCTGGTAATGCCAACACAGGGGCAGTCACCAACCTCTTCTTCAACTCTTGGAAACTACCCTCGCACTTTTCCGTCCATTCAAACTTCTCAGTTTTTCGGGTAAGTCGGGTTAACGGGGCTGCGATCTTCGCAAAATCCTTAACGAATCTTCTATAATACCCTGCTAATCCTATGAAACTTCTCACCTCTGTTGGTGTGGTTGGTCGTTCCTGTTAATCCCAAATGACCTAACAGAATTGTAGAAGGGGGGGGTTGAATACAATTTTGATATTTTCTTGATCTTAAAAACACCTTATAAATTAAAACTGAACTGAATAAATAAAAACACAAGATATAAATAATTCAGTTGGATTGTTTGATGATCCAACTGAAGTGTTTTTATTGCGGAAATAATCTGTGATACAAATGTACACAGCTGCCCAGTTACAATGTTGTAGAGAAGAATGCTCTCAAAAATAGCTAATACAATCTATTTGTTTTTCTTCTCTTGTTTCTAAAGTAACTGCTACACTTGGTTATATAATCCCAAGTTTACAATTCTACGTTTGGTTAAACTAAAGAATAATAGTAGTAACCATCAGTAGCTTGCTTTTCATTCCTTTTGTCCAATGGTCCTTGGAGATCTTTGCTTTTGTCTTCATGCTCATTATAATCATTTCCAAGAGCCTTATTGGAAATTGGAATGTTTCCTTATTTCCAGTATCCACTTTGATGGCTTCCAATGCAAAGTACACTTCCATATCTCCTTTTAGATCTGTTCAGTAAACTGTCACTATCACTTTGTCAACTGTTCAAAAAGCAACATTGATTCGTTGATAGCAAGGAGATGTGTTTCGTTGATAGCTTCATTCTTCATTCCGTTGATGGTGTTTCCCTCGTTTCGTTGATGGGTAAACTCCATACCGTTGACAGAGTAATCTTCATACCGTTGACATGTCTTCACTTAGTCAAAATTACAAGGCATAACATATTTACAATTAACCAACCTATTTTGCCTATCTAGTACTTAGTCAACATGACTTAGAAAACCTATCTAAAACATATAACAGAATGCCTATCATACTGTGAAGTATTGTACAATGCAATTGCTACAAAACTCATTTCGTTGATGAGCTTCCTGTCAACGGAATGCTGCAAAGCATGCCATTTCGTTGACAGTTACAGAAATGACTTTACACAAATTCTACCAAGTGTTTTATGTTTATCATCAAGAACAACATATTCCTAACAATCTCCCCCAATTTATGACTGATAGAATAACAGCCATAAATCAAGAGACTTGATGATAACAAAAACACTCAGATACATCATAAATTACAAAAGTAGAATATGTATTAAGCTTCAAAATATTATAGACAAAATATAAGACTTACAAGACTAATGCCCACAAGTGCTCCTCTAGTCTGAGCAAATGTTTCATCTGTGACTTCTTTGTGGCATAGTCTTCTTCCCTCTCTTGGAGTTGTTTTCCTCAATCTGGACCTGTAGCCTTCTGTAGAAGATTTTCTCCTCTTCATCTTGATCACCAAGCTTGGATTGCATCAGCTTTAGAGTTTGATTAGATGCCTTCTCCAGCTGGTCTTCCATTCTGAAGAATCTTCTGCAATTGTCCTTGTCCTTAAACTCCATCATCCAATAAGGTTGAAGATGGATTTTCTTTCCTGTTGAGGGAACTCTAAGTATCCTGGGAAGAGCCTCAGGCTTGTTCCAGCTAGCCTTTATCTGACAGATTTTGGAGACCACCTCAGACTTGGCTGTTTTGGTGAAACCAAAGTCCTTTTTCAAGCATCTAAACACTGAGAGTAGTGTTTGATAGTCTTCTCCTAAAATTCTGTAGAGAGGCCACACTTGTTCTCTACCTCCCTTGAATATGAACACTAGTCTTTCAGGCAACTTTTGAGAAGCTGCAATTCCCCTTACTTCCACCAGGTTGTCTAAGTCAAGATGTAGACTGGATTCTTCCCTGATGTCAGCAATGTACATGCAGTCCTCTGGGTTTGCAGGGGGTTTTTGAGATTGTGGCTTTCTCACAATAACAGGCTTTGCTTTGACAGACCTCTTCTTTGTCTTCATTGGTTGGTCCTTCTCTAACAGGAACTTTGGAAAGTAGGCTTCATCAAATTCAAAAGGTTCCTCTTTTGGCATGATTGGATGATCATGAAAGTTGACAGGATGTGCAGGATCACAAGCCAACTTTCCCTCAATAGGTAGATCAACAGGAATTTGATGTGCACTTGTTGTGGAAGAGTCTTGAGCAGTTTCTTGAGAATCATCTTCATCAAAGTTCAGATTCCTCTTAGCTCTAGCCTTTGGCTGACTTGTTCTCTTCTTCTTTCCAGCTTCCTTAGCTTTATCCTTGGCCTTTTCTTCCTGTAGGGCTTCTTCATCTTCAAGTGATTGAGCAACTGCAAGAGCTTGCATTGCTGCCCTTTCACTTTCTTCAGCTTTGGCCTTAGCAAAATTTGGGTGACCAACCCAAATGTAGATTTCCTTGCTATCCCTGTAGATGAGTGCCCTCTTGTTCCTTATGCTTGGATGATTGCTTTCTTTGCTCTCCTTGATCAGCTTCCCTAAGACTTTGAACTCATCTGGCTTTGGTGGAGGATAAGCTATCCTTTCTATGTTCTTGCCTTTGGGTTTTATGGGAGATACTGGAGATATCCCTCTTGCATCCACATTCCTCAAACATGAAGCTTGTCCTTTCTCATTCCTTGAATCTTGAAGGACTCCATGCTGAAGGGGTTCCATGACATAGGAACTCCTGAATTGTGGCTCCATTTGCACTGTCACCATTGCATTTGTTGATGGTGGTATTGAAGTAGCTTGTACAGATGATACCTTTTTAGTGTCAGCTAGCTTCTTGACCTTTGCTTCAATATTTGACCAGTGATCCTTGATTTGTTCTGCAAGTTTCATCCTCAAAGAGGCTTCCTGGATCAGGTCAATACTGTCCTTTTTCTTCTTTGCAAACTCCCCCATTGCTAATGGCTCTTCTGGTAAGGAGATGGCTGGGACCATAACCTTTGTGATCTGAATGTTTAGCTCCTTAGATTTCTCCCCCTTTTTGTTAGCATCAAGTGAGATGATAGGGAGCCCTTGAGCTGCCAGAAGCTGGGTGAGTAGCTGAGTTTGCTTCTCCTGCTCCTTTTGCATGTGACTAAGTGTAGCCTCAACTTTGTCCACTCTAGAGGAAAGAGTTTTTCAAAGATGAAGACACTTCAGGTTCCTTGGTGAAAAACCTTGACATCCTGGAGACAGTGTGAAGAGGAAGCTTTTCATCTAGCCTCCTGTCAGTAGCAGCCCTAAGGTTGCTAATTGAGTCCTTGATTTCTGTAGCCTCAATCCTTGTCTGCAACATTTGTAGCCTTTGAATTTCCAGAGAATCCATGATGGCTTTGTAGAATTTCTTGTCCCTTGCTCCTGCAGACTCATGAGCTAGATATGCTTCATTGTACTGCCTTGTGATAGCAGCATCCAAATTGCATCTACCATGCATATCTTGAGAAAGCCAGTTTGGTGTAGGAGGCACCACAGAAGTCCCAGTCTGTGCAGTAGTGGCCACCTGTAGAATGTCACCAAAGCTATCCTCATTATCAGAAAAATCAAATTCTCCACTTGCTTCAGCCCCTGGAGGTAGATTGGTCAAGGCATCCTTTGCTCTTTGCATTGATGCAGTTGTGTGAATTAGTTGTAGTGACCTCTCTGCCTCCACATTGCCCTGTTGAGCCAAAACTTGATAGGCTGACACAGGATGAGTAAAGGTCTCAGGATCCAGGGAAATACTATCCAGAGTTTGTTGATAAACCTCTTGGAAAGTAAGTTCCTTTCTCCCTCACTGACCTCCATTAACTCACTAGCAATGTCTGCTTCCATCCTTATTACTCCTGTAGTCCCTTCTCTCTCTCCACTCTGTTCTTGCATCATGGGCTCCCCATGGCTCACACCTCTCACACCCTCACCTTCACCTTCTAAGGTGGAACTCTTAATCTCTCCTTTTGCCTGGCTGGAAGAAATAGCCAGCCTCTCACTCACATTCTCTCCTTTTGCCTGGCTGCAAGCCAGCCTCTCAGTTTCACTCCCTCTCAGTCCTAGAAGTGTCTCAACTACCACTAGATCATCTGCACTAGTTGTGGGAACAACTTGATTTTCAATTAAAGGTGCAGAGTGAACTATCAACGGAATGGTAGTTTGAACTGTCAACGGTATGGATACCGTTGATGGAGAAACACTTGTCAACGAAATAGACTGTTTCGTTGATGAAGTCAAGAAAGCACTTTGAGAATGAGAAATTACAGTAGAGTCTGTGGTGATTGATTTTAAAGATTGGTCCACAGATCCCCTTGCAACTTCAGGAAAAATTGGTTGATGGCCCAACAAATCACTTAACAAGTGATGGCCACCAGCTTCAGAGTGGGGCTTCTCCAAGATTAGAGTTGGAGAATCAGGAATAGATGTATGGATCATGTCCACATCTAAAGATTGAGTTGGTGAATTTGATGGAGATAATTCAAGATTGATGTTTAGAGAATGGGACTGTAACCCCAGAGTAATGATAGGGGTTACATCAAACTGAATTTGAGAAACTGGAAGTGTTGCTTCCAGTGTGTGTGCACCCTGTGTACCCTTGGACTTTTGCTTCACTCTCCTTTGGTATTGGGAAAATGTAGACTGTGGGATTGAAGTGTCCCTTACCCTTTTGGACTGTGCTCTAGGAGGAGAGCTTGTTTCAATAATCACATCCTTTTGGGAGGATGCAATTAGACTTGTGTTTAAATCCATGTTACTCATTGTGCCTTGTTGGGAAGACACAATGGGGCTTGGCTGGTACACACTAACCTGTCCTTCCTTATCCTTGGGGTTTCTTTGATGTTCACCCCTTCCCTCACCTCTCACAACTCCAGACTCACTCCCCTTAGGTTGTGTGGTAGTTTTTACAACAGGTGCCTTTTGAGAAGCACCTGAGGTTGGCTTGGAGGATTTCTTTGATTTTGGTTTTGTTGCTAGGGCAGGAGCCTGTTGGGTCACAGCTACAGACTCCATAGCAACATTGGAAGGTAAAACAGTAGAGGTGTTAGCTACACTAACAGGGATAGTAGTAGTTACCTCAATGATTGGCAGATACACCACTGGAACATCACCATTGTGGTTCAGCCTCAGTATGTCTGTCAATACTCTCTTTTCTTGCACAAAGCACTCAAACCTGGCATTAGGGTTAGAGATAACTAATGGTGCTGGACTAACATGGTTAGCCAACATCATCAGAAACCTAGCATAATAGATATTTTTCTTCCTATTTGCTTTGTCACCCAACTTAGCACCAATTTCATACATAAGTTGGGTGCTAAAGTTGTGATATCTATCATTTAGAAGCATGGTTAGGAGAATTAACATAGAGTTAGGTTAATGCATCAAAATTACTAATCTTTCCAGAAAAGACCTTAATGAATGCATCAGCTAAATAACTGTATTCCCTAACCAAACCTCTCTAATTATTCTACCCAGATTATCAGTAGGCAAAGAGTAGTTTATAGAATTTAGCATGGTAGTTATTTCAGTGTTAGTAGGCAAAACATCACAGTTATTATCAGGAATATGTAAACATGCTTGCAAAACATCAGAATTAACTATGTACTCATTACCTTGAAGAGTGAATTGTAGTGTGCAGTTTGTTCCACTATACTCACATGAGGTCCAAATTTCCTCGATTATCTCATTGTAGAGTGGTGTAGAGTGAAACATTGCATAGCTCAACTTGCAATTCTTCATGAAATCCATCATTTTGAAGAACAGTCTGTTCGGGTTTTCCTTGACAACAAAAGGGATAGAGTTGTTCTTCTCATAGATGAACCCTCCAGCAGACATAAGCTTGACTATAGGTGCCATTGTTGATTAAAGGAAAGCTTCGAACTGAATTGCTTGTTAGAGAGAAGAAGAGAGAAAAAGCCTTTGGAATTTTTGAGAACAGGTAAAAAAGAAATAATGAAAATAAAATTTCTTAAATACTCCCCCAAAAATTCTCAGAAAATGAATCCAATAATAAATGTAAATTACTGGATTGGCTAAAAAATATAACCGTTACTTTTAAAGTATTACCATGATTTATACTTACAGGGGTGTATGCATAGATCGTGGTAAAAGACGTGTCAAATTTCAACGGTTCAGATTAAAAGCGCTAAATCAACGAATCAGGATTGGGCGGTTAAAGTCCCGTCTTATTTCGTTGATAAAGCTGCGTTTCGTTGATATAAAAGAGCTATCAACGAAATACCCAGAAAACTGCTAAGACTGTCAACGAAATGGTTCGTTTCGTTGACATAGTAATTTTGACTTAGACAAAATTTCACTTTTTCCTAAGAAAATTAATTCACAGAAAAACATAGCAAGTTTCTGGCTGCATTTTAACTTGCAAATATCTCAAAAATAATTAAGAGAAATTTAGCATACCTAGCTCACTTACTAATCTTGAGAATGTTGATTCATCAAGTGGCTTGGTAAAGATGTCTGCAAGTTGTTGTTCACTTGGAACAAAATGTAACTCCACAGTACCATTCATAACATGTTCTCTAATGAAATGGTACTTGATGTCAATGTGCTTGGTCCTTGAATGCTGCACTGGATTTTCAGTAATGGCAATGGCACTAGTGTTGTCACAGAAAATAGGAATTTTCTCAACTCTTAATCCATAATCAAGAAGTTGATTTTTCATCCATAAAATCTGTGCACAACAACTTCCAGCTGCAATATACTCAGCCTCAGCTGTGGAGGTAGAAACTGAGTTTTGTTTCTTGCTGAACCATGACACAAGCTTGTTTCCTAGGAATTGACAGGTTCCAGTTGTACTTTTCCTGTCAATTTACATCCTGCAAAATCTGCATCTGAATAACCAATTAGTTCAAAACCAGATTCTCTAGGATACCAAATGCCAAGGTTTGGTGTTCCTTTGAGATATCTGAAAATTCTTTTAATAGCAACTAAATGGGATTCTCTAGGATCAGCCTGAAATCTAGCACATAGACATGTAGCAAACATAATATCAGGTCTACTAGCTGTTAAATATAAAAGTGAGCCTACCATGCCTCTGTAACTTGAAATGTCCACAGATTTTTCCTTAGTATTCAATTCAAGTTTGGTGGCAGTAGGCATGGGAGTTTTGGCAGTAGAGCATTCCATTAGGTTAAATTTCTTTAATAAATCATGAATGTATTTTGTTTGACTAATGAAAATGCCTTCATTAACTTGCTTTACTTGAAGACCAAGAAAGTAAGTTAATTCTCCCATCATGCTCATTTCATATTTACTTTGCATAAGCTTGGCAAACTTTTGACAAAGTTTCACATCTGTAGACCCAAAGATTATATCATCTACATAAATTTGAACAAGTAAAGTAGAGCCATTTACAACCCTGTGAAAAAGAGTTTTATCTACAGTACCTCTAGTGAAATGATTCTCAAGGAGGAACTGTGAGAGAGTGTCATACCAGGCTCTAGGTGCTTGTTTCAAACCATAGAGTGCTTTGAGAAGGAAGTACACATAGTCTGGAAAATCATCATCTTCAAAACCAGGAGGTTGACTTACATACACCTCCTCTTCCAATTCCCCATTCAGAAAAGCACTCTTCACATCCATTTGATAGACTTTGAAATTGGCATGGGCTGCATAGGCTAGGAAAATCCTTATTGCTTCTAGTCTTGCAACAGGAGCAAAGGTTTCATCAAAATCAATTCCCTCTTCCTGTGAGTAGCCTTTTGCAACCAGTCTAGCTTTGTTCCTTGTGACTATGCCATTTTCATCCATCTTGTTTCTGAACACCCACTTTGTGCCTATAACACTCCTGTCATTAGGCCTGGGCACCAGCTTCCAAACATTGTTTCTCTCAAATTGGTTTAGCTCTTCTTGCATGGCTAAAACCCAATCTGGATCTAGAAGTGCATCCTCAACTTTCTTTGGCTCATCTTGAGACAGAAAGCTACTATATAGACATTCTTCTTGAGTTGCTCTTCTAGTTTGGACTTTTGAAGAAACATCACCTATAATAAGTTCAAAGGGATGATCTTTAGTCCATTTCCTTGAGGGAGGTAGATTTGCTCTTGAAGACGTAGCTTCATGATCATGATTGCCTTGATTGGATATTTGTCCTTGAGAAACTCCCCCTGAGTTTGTTGTCCCTAATTGATCACTTCTAGAAGCATTCCTATGACTATCAACGGTATGACCGTTTTGGCTGTCAACGAAACGCTCATTCTGACTGTCAACGAATCCACCATCATGACTGTCAACGAAATGACCATTTGGTCTGCTAGCTGCTATCCTTTTTAACCTTAATGCAGCAATTTCATCTTCACTGCTGCTTTCATCTGTGCTAGATACAACACCTTTAGGCTGTTTCTCAGTAGCCTTATCATGATTCAC
Source organism: Heracleum sosnowskyi (assembly GCA_030848705.1). Lineage (NCBI taxonomy): Eukaryota > Viridiplantae > Streptophyta > Magnoliopsida > Apiales > Apiaceae > Heracleum > Heracleum sosnowskyi. The sequence continues at coordinate 107,069,530 of CM061240.1, read as the reverse complement.
TTGTTCTCCTTCGTCATTCTCAAAAGAGAGACTTTCATGGAAACCTTCATCACAGAGACCTTGTATTTTGAGATCATCAAAACAACATGTACAGATTCCATAACAATGTTGATTCTGAGATTATAGACTCTGTAAGCTTTCCCTGCTGCATATCCCACAAATATTGCTTCATCTGCCTTTGCTTCAAATTTCCCCAAATGCTCAGCTTGATTTCTCAGAACAAAGCACTTGCATCCAAAGACATGAAGAAAATCTAATAGTGGCTTCTTTCTTTTGAGTAGATGATAAGGGGTCATTCCCTTGGCCTGATTAATCAAAGAAATATTTTGAGTAAAGCAAGCTGTGTTAACTGCCTCAGCCCAAAAATATGTAGGTAACTTTGATTCATCTAGCATTGTCCTTGCAGCTTCAATAAGTGTTCTGTTTTTCCTTTCAACTACACCATTTTGCTGTGGTGTTCTTGCTGCTGAAAACTCATGCAAAATACCATTTTCTTCACAAAACACCTTCATGCTCGAATTCTTGAATTCTGTCCCATTGTCACTCCTAATCCTTCTTACTTTGAAATCAGGATGATTGCTTACCATCTTGATGTGATTGATAATGATTTCACTTGCCTCATCTTTAGAGTGCAAAAAGAAAGTCCATGTAAATCTAGAAAAATCATCAACAATCACAAGACAGTATTTCTTCTTTGAGATGGACATAACATTTACAGGGCCAAATAGGTCCATATGAAGTAATTCAAGCTGCTGGACAATTGATGACTCTGTCTTTCTTTTGAATGATGCCTTCTTCTGTTTCCCTTTTTGACAGGCATCACACAAACCATCCTTGGAAAATTCCACTTGTGGAATTCCTCTAGAAAGATCCTTTCTCACCAAATCATTCATAACTTTGAAATTCAGATGGGATAATTTCTTGTGCCATAACCAACTTTCATCTTTGTTTGCCTTGCTGAAAAGACAGGTGATGGTTTCTGAACTTGTGCTACTAAAGTCAGCAATGTACACATTCCCTCTTCTGAATCCAGTCATTACCACATTGTTGTTTCCTCCTTTAGAAACAACACAGGCTTCTTTCGAAAAAGTAACTAAAAATCCTTTGTCACAAAGTTGGCTGATACTAAGCAAGTTGTGCTTAAGACCATCCACCAATGCAACCTCATCTATGATGACATTCTCTTTGAAATCAAGCCATATCCCTTTGTGTAGCCTTTGCTGTCATCTCCAAAAGCAATACAAGGGCCAGCTCTTTCCTGAAACTCTGTGAGCAGGGTAGAATCACCAGTCATGTGTCTTGAACAACCACTATCCAAGTACCAAAGATTCCTTTGTCTCCCTGCACACAATAAACCCAAATCAAGTTGATTTTGGTACCCAAGTTTCCTTGGGTCCTGTCTTGTTAGCCTTTGCATTCCCTTTTGTACCATTTTTCACTTTGGGCTCAGATTGATTCAAATCAATCTTTACCCTTGGTGTTGATTTCTGAGGGTTGCTCATATTTTCATTCATAGCATGCATAGTTGGAGGAACAATCATGTTATTCATGTTCCATGGCATTTGTGGCATGTTAAACATATTCATGTAAGGATTAGGCACAAATGGCATGCTAGCATATGGATTCTGAAATTGTGCATATGGAGCAAACATGTTAGGCATAACAGGCATTTTAGGGCATGGAACTGTTCATTGCAGGCTTGGGCATTTTCACATTAGCAGATTTCTTAACAGATTTGCAGTTAGTAGATAAATGATTAACACTTCCACAATTGACACATGTCTTTCTAGGTGCATATTTATCAGGTGTGTAATTGTTGTGTTTGTTAATCCCTACCTTGCCATTTCTGTTATTCTTTTTATTTCCCTTAGCCTCAACCTGAACTTTCTCTAACTTGTCTTTCAATTGCTTGTTAGACAAGTTACCTACATTAGCTCTCTCAACAGGCTTCTCAACTTTCTTTGATTTACTAGACTCACCTTGAACCAAAGTTCTTGGTGACAGGACCATACTTGTCATTAAGTCTAGTGAGTTTATCTTTTCTTTTGTCTGTCAACGAAACAGCCTGATCGGTTGATGGTTCATGTGTCAACGAAACATTGCATTCCGTTGACATATCAACCTTCAACAAATGATCATTGTTGTTTGTTGACTCTGTTTCTGATTCTAAGGTTTCACCAACATACCCTAGCTTCTCTTTGTTCCTTTTCCATGATTGCTCACAGAAGGATTCCACGCCTTGAACATTAATTATGTTGGCAGCAACATTCCTGGCATCCTTCCATTTTGCAATCACACCTTGTTCTATCTCAAGTTGTGTTTTAAGAATTTCTTCCCTTTGTAACACGTTCTCAAGTTCCTTCTTAGCATCCCTACTAACACATCTCATTTTCTCAAATTCAATGAGCTGTGCTTCTAACATTGCATTCCTATCACTTAAGAGCAGATTGGTCTCTTTTATTCTAGAATTCTCTTTAGTAAGTGATTTAAGAGTAACACGCAAATTATATAATACAGTAGACATTTCATTTACTGCACTGTCGCATTCCTCTTTAGAAAGCTCAGAAAGATTAGTAATTGTTACCTGGTTGCTTGAGGAACTTGCTTCCTGCTCATGATTGTCAGCCATAAGAGCCAAGTTGACATACTCAACATCATCATCAGAATCTTCACCATTACCAGCCCAATCATACTCCTGAGACATGAAAGCCTTTTCTTTTTGTTTGAGAAGTTCAAAGTATTTCTTTTTATAATCAACAGGCTCAAATTTCCTGTTGCCCTTCTCAACCTTGGGCTTTCTGCAGTCTCCAGCAAAGTGACCAAGCATTCCACAATTGAAACATTTTGACTTAGACTTTTCAATCCAGTTTGTTTTGCTAGGTTGAAAGTCTCTTCTTGGTGGCCTTGCTTCTGAGTTTCTTTTGAACTTGAACTTAGAGAATTTTCTAGACAGAAAAGCAATGTGTTCATCAATCTCATCTAAGTCATCCAAGTTGGCTGGTTCTGATTCTTCTTCTTCTGTCATCTTGTCTTTACCCTTGCTAACATCACTCTTACAACTAGATCGACTAGTTGTGGCCTTTGAAGCTTCTTTATTGTCATCTTCAAGTTGGTTCACAGATGCAATCAATGCAATAGATCCACCCTTCTTTTGTACCTTTTCAATTTCCTCATCTTGCTCCATTTCCAGCTCATAAGTCTTCAAGGTTCCATAAAGCCTTTCAAGAGTGTAGTCTTTGTACTCTTGAGTGTTTCTGAGAGAAACAGTCATAGGCTTCCATTCTTTTGGAAGAGCTCTAAGAAATTTAAGGTTTGAATCCTTGGTTTGATAGATCCTCCCATACAACTTTAATCCATTCAAAAGCTTTTGAAACCTACTAAACGTGTCATTTAGGGTTTCACCAGCTTTAAAATGAAAATGCTCATATTGTTGTATAAGGAGTTGCATTTTATTTTCCCTGACTTGCTCAGTTCCTTCACAGAGAGTTCTAACGGTATCCCATACTTCCTTAGAGGTTGTACAGTTGATAACATTGTCAAACATCTCTTGCTCCAAACCATTAAACAGAATGTTCATGGTCCTTTTGTCTTTATGGACTTCTGCAATATCTTCAACAGTCCATTCTGAGACAGTTTTTGGAATCTCTACATCAGGTGCATCATCTGGCAGTCCAATTCTAGAATCAAGCTTCATGGGAACGTGTGGACCTTTCTCAATGCAGTCTACATACCTCTCATCCATAGACATGAGATGTAAATGCATCTTTACTTTCCAGTGAAAGTAATTGTCTTTATCAAGAACTGGTATCTTCACACCTGCATCCTTCTTCACCATGGTTTCTGTTTTTTTTGGTCTTGATCTTTAAACTTCTTGTATGTTAGAAGCTCGCTCTGATACCAATTGTTAATCCCAAATGACCTAACAGAATTGTAGAAGGGGGGGTTGAATACAATTTTGATATTTTCTTGATCTTAAAAACACCTTATAAATTAAAACTGAACTGAATAAATAAAAACACAAGATATAAATAATTCAGTTGGATTGTTTGATGATCCAACTGAAGTGTTTTTATTGCGGAAATAATCTGTGATACAAATGTACACAGCTGCCCAGTTACAATGTTGTAGAGAAGAATGCTCTCAAAAATAGCTAATACAATCTATTTGTTTTTCTTCTCTTGTTTCTAAAGTAACTGCTACACTTGGTTATATAATCCCAAGTTTACAATTCTACGTTTGGTTAAACTAAAGAATAATAGTAGTAACCATCAGTAGCTTGCTTTTCATTCCTTTTGTCCAATGGTCCTTGGAGATCTTTGCTTTTGTCTTCATGCTCATTATAATCATTTCCAAGAGCCTTATTGGAAATTGGAATGTTTCCTTATTTCCAGTATCCACTTTGATGGCTTCCAATGCAAAGTACACTTCCATATCTCCTTTTAGATCTGTTCAGTAAACTGTCACTATCACTTTGTCAACTGTTCAAAAAGCAACATTGATTCGTTGATAGCAAGGAGATGTGTTTCGTTGATAGCTTCATTCTTCATTCCGTTGATGGTGTTTCCCTCGTTTCGTTGATGGGTAAACTCCATACCGTTGACAGAGTAATCTTCATACCGTTGACATGTCTTCACTTAGTCAAAATTACAAGGCATAACATATTTACAATTAACCAACCTATTTTGCCTATCTAGTACTTAGTCAACATGACTTAGAAAACCTATCTAAAACATATAACAGAATGCCTATCATACTGTGAAGTATTGTACAATGCAATTGCTACAAAACTCATTTCGTTGATGAGCTTCCTGTCAACGGAATGCTGCAAAGCATGCCATTTCGTTGACAGTTACAGAAATGACTTTACACAAATTCTACCAAGTGTTTTATGTTTATCATCAAGAACAACATATTCCTAACAGTTCCCAATTTGAAACTGCCTCTATCTTGGAGGGGTCAACCAACACTCCCTCCTTATTGATCACATGTCCTAAAAACTGAACCTCATTTCGCCAGAATTCACACTTTGCGAATTTGGCATACAATTGTTCCTTCCTGAGTATTTCTAGGGTTATCCTCAAATGTTCTGCGTGTTCTGCCTCTGTCTTTGAGTAGATAAGAATATCATCTATGAAAACTATAACAAACTCGTCCAAATACTTCTTGAACACCCTATTCATTAAATCCATGAAAGCTGCTGGGGCATTGGTCAATCCAAACGACATCACCAAGAACTCATAATGCCCATATCTAGTACGGAACGCAGTCTTCGGAATATCTTCGGGTTTAATCTTTAATTGGTGATATCCGGTTCTCAGGTCAATCTTAGAGAAGTACACAGCATCCTTTAGCTGGTCAAACAAATCGTCTATTCTGGGTAATGGGTACTTATTCTTTATAGTTAGCTTGTTCAACTCTCGGTAGTCGATGCATAACCTCATACTCCCATCCTTCTTCTTAACAAACAACACTGGTGCCCCCCATGGTGACACACTGGGTCTTATCATTCCCTTCTCCAACAGTTCTTGTAACTGGGTAGCTAGCTCTTTCATTTCTACTGGGGCTAACCGGTACGGGGCCTTCGAAACTGGCGCCGTCCCCGGGGCTAATTCAATAGCAAACTCAATTACCCTATCGGGTGGTAATCCTGGAAGATCTTGTGGAAACACATCTTCGAACTCATTGACTACTGGGATGTCCTGTAATCTAGGTACCTCTTTCTGGGTGTCTACGACATATGCTAAGTAAGCCTCATTTCCCTGTCGTAACAATCTTTTGGTCTGCGCCATGGTTAGAAATTTCTGTGTCTGTTTTATTCCCTTAAACACTATTTCCTTCTTTCCTGGGGTATTTAATCTAACCTTTTTCCCTTTACAATCTATCTGCGCGTTATGGCGAGACAACCAATCCATCCCCAAAATGACATCAAATTCTCCTAATTTAAAAGGAATCAAATCCACACAAAAAGACTGTTCCCCTATTTCCAATTTGCAGTTTGGGTGCATCTCATGAACTGGGACTATTTCGTGGTTAGCTATCTCTACTTGTAGGGAATCCTTTAATGGTTGGGATTTAAGTTTCAATTTATGCGCAAAATCCCTCGATATAAACGATTTAGTCGCTCCAGAATCAAATAAAACATTTGCGCTAACTGAATTTAGAGAAAAGGTACCTGCTATCACATCCGTGTTCCTCACGGCATCCTGCACTGTCATGTTGAAAGTCCTAGCAGTTGGTGGTTTGTTAGAAGCAGCTTTGCTGGCCCCTGATGCTGTGGGTCGGTTCGTGGGGCAATCCTTCTTCATATGACCTTGACGTCCACACTGAAAACAAGTGACGCCTTGGTTGACACTAGGGTTAACTGTGGTACAATTGGTAGCATAATGGCCCCTTCGACCACACTTGTAACAGGTTATCTGAGTCTGGTTGCACACCCCAAGATGTTTCTTCCTACAAGTCGTACATACTGGTAATGGGGGTCGAGATTGGTAAGAGTGGGACACTCCTAATGGGTTGCCGCCCTGGTTCACACTTGAGCTTACGGTTCGCTTGAAACCCATATTCCTTTCAGGTAGGGAGGCTGCCCCGCGGTTAAACCTATTTGGGGTGTGTCTTCCTGCCGAACCTCCACCCATACTTGCATGTTTCCTTTTTGTTCCTCCTTTCTCTCTTTCTCTCTGCATCTGATCACTCCCTGCTTCCACAATCGAAGCCTTTTGGACTAACGTGGCGTAGTCTGAAATTTCCAAGACTGCCACACGATTCTGAATCCATTGTTTTAACCCTTGTTGAAATCTATTAGCCTTCTTCTCTTCGGTATCTACAAACTCTGGCACAAACCTTGATAGCTCGGTAAATTTTGCCTCATACTCAGCCACTGTCAGGTTATTCTGCTTTAGCTCCAAAAACTTAAGCTCCATCTGAGTCTTCATAAACCTTGGGAAATACTTTTCTAGAAACAATTGCTTGAACCTTTCCCAAGTCACGATAACATCCGTCTCCATGTTCTTCTTGGCCTCCCACCAATAGTTGGCCTCTCCTTTCAGTAGGTAAGTGGCAAAAACGGTCTTCTGCGCCTCTTCAATGCTTAAAATCTCAAAGGACTTTTCCATTTCCTTTATCCAAGCTCTTGCCTCTACTGGGTCAGCCGATCCTTGGAATTCTGGGGGCTTGAGTGACTTAAAGGCCCTGAAAGAGTTTGCTATGGCATTGTTGTTTCCTTGGGGTGGTTGGGGATAACGGTCCAAATTTTGCCTAAGTAGATTCATGAACTGACCCATGGGATCTCCACCCTGGTCCTCTATTCTTTGCTCCTCTTTAACTTCTTCTTCTTCATTCTCAACGTCTGCAGTGAAAAAGGATTCATCAGCCTCCCCATACTGGGAGTTGTCCTGTTCATTATAATCCTCATCCATTTCTTCATTATACTCAGGGTCCTCCCTATTTCGATTGTGGCTTTCTTGATCATCAGATTCAGGGGGATTAGCCCTAGTTCCCACTCTTCGTGGAGGCATTCTACTGAAATTTGGAAAATTCACATTAGGCTCATTTACTGGGTTACAAATATAGTCGTTACATGATTGGAAGTAGACTTCCGCAGTTTTATATTTTATCGCAATTTAATCGTACGGTGCAGACAACATTATAATAAACTTGTGATCTCGTCACAACAGTACTGGATTCAACTGAAAGGAAACAAATATATACATGATTCCAAAGATACAAAGTTTGGGTCAACATCGACAGTTCACAAGTACGACTGTCCTAACAACATCTAGTCAAAAGTGAAATACATGGTCTATCCTTCTAGTCAGAAAGGGATAATATATACAATGGAACACTCCCGCAAAAAAATCGGCACTACTATGTCCGTACGTGACTAGAAGACTAGACTACCATATCACCAACTCTGAAATCAGCCACTGGTGCGGTGCCATGCCCTCACCCTCGCCATGGCTAGGCGAAAGATCTCCTCAGCATCAACCCTGGATATCCTGCCATTGCCATCAGTAGGCAAAGCTCGAATCCTCATCCGTGCCCTCAACTCAATGCGAGTCATCGCCCTCCGGGCAACCCGAGGGGGCACAGACCTCCCGCCGCCCTGGCGTACCATCCTGGCATCCCTCTCTACTGCTAGCTGCATCCGTGACTCTGCTAGTCTAGCCTCAGCTACCATCAAATCTGACTGAACTCTGCTCATGGTCCAGTTGTGCACACACACTGGTATCCCCTCTAACGGAACATGGGGTGGGGTAACCGGCTCGGCTGGTGGTGCAGCCTCTGCCTGCTGTGGCTCAGGGGTAGGCTCCTCATGATCATCAGGGCAAGGGCTCAAGGGCAGTGGTGGAGGGGTAGGGGCTCTCTCAGTAGGAAGTGGAAGCTGGTCCTCAGCATCCCCCTCCATATCCTCAGTATCCGCTAGGGTCTGATCCTCCTCTGGATCCTCATCATCAGAATCCTCAATATCCTCGGTATCCGCATCTACCTGGACCTCCTCCGGGTCCTCCTCCGGGTCCTCCTCCGGGTCCTCCTCAATATCCTCATAGTATGGATCTGAAGTCCTAAGCAAGTCCTCGTCGTGCTGTCTCTCATAAGCCGCAGGGTCAGAGATATCGCTCACCTACACAATAACGAACTATGTTACTATCATGATATTAAAGTTCCCATAAGGGTTTTAGTCGAACTTGGCAAGAGTTCTTATTATCTTAGTGAATTTATTATTGTAACGTCGCATCATCTCTGGGGTTTATAACTCTAACTCTCTGATACCATTTCAGTAACAGCCCCAGATCCGGGGTCGGGGATCCAGTCGTTACGGTCTCAATTCCCATCAATATTACTTGCACTTGAATCAAAACAATTAAACTACATGTTGTGACCCCACAATACATCACCATACACACTCAACTAGTTATAGTCCCAGAGATGAAATTGAAATAAGTATCTAGTCATAGGATCCTGAAGTTATAAGTTATTACAAACCCAAAAGATTACAGAGCATTTAAAAGTTCTTGCCGTTGATTACATTAATCATAATATAAATAAGTTTGATACACAAAAGCTGAAGTTTAGAACACTAGTGGTTACTACCTCAGCTATGGCGGCTACGACATCAACGGGTAAATCTCTGACGACTGCTACCCGCTTTCGCAGGGAGTGACTGTTGCGGGCCATCTGCTCTAGCTGTTGTTGTGATATAAATAAATAAGGCAAGGGTGAGCAATAGAGCCCACCAAAAATAACTTATAACAGATTACCAAAATATAACAATTCAAAGATATATTGCAGTCACATGTTATGCCTTCAACAGATAAGAAACTAGTATAGCGTAAAGGATGAAGTTACGAGGAAAATTAATGGAATATTTTCGTAACCCACAATCCACTTATGCATATATATCCTTAATCAGGTTTTATCAGAGTCATAACTCCTAAAAGATGGAGTTGCATGAATTTATTGTAACTTTATCTTGAACACTTTTCGACCCCCTGCCAACATGACCGGTAAACCTGTACCACGGTGTCAACCTTGGTCCCTTTCAGTACATGTTGCAGAATTATCCAAAATGGATGATGAACCAATACTGGAGCCTTCTCCGCGCCCGTCGTACCAACCTTACTATGATCAGTAGCAGGTTGTACAACAAAAATATGTTTTCTACATGTAGATGGAAGTATCACGACAGCCTGACATTGTCAACCGCCTTTCTGGATCTCCCGGCCCATTTGGGGCAATAAGGTGATGGATCGGCGCGACTCGACCTCTTACACATGCTCCTAGTTCAGATGAAATCCATGACTCTGAAACGTAAAGATCGTCTTCCTTTCCCCAAGTGTAATACTTGTTGATACGACTCCACTCAGTAGTTGTATCTAGGTTGGAAAGGAAGATTCTCCAATATTTCCCAAGCGATGCTTGTTAATGGATATCGACTTGTTCCATGAATTTACCCCTCGAGCGTTGAGGTGGTAGCACAATATTTAACTTGCAGCAACTAAATTGCTTTGAGAAAATATCTGTCCCTTGACAGTTTTGAGTTGAGAGTTTAAAAAGAGTAGCAGTTACTTAAGACAGGTTTCCCATATTTTTGATAATTGAGCGAGCATTTAAATCCCCTTTAAGAGACAAATTTAAATGGAAAAACATTGTTTTGGGAACCTCTTTTTGATTTGAAAATAATTACTAATATTTACTACATAAGTAACCTTAAACGAATATTTGAAAATAATATTCATTAAGTAAGCAATCCTCAAATGAATATTTGAAAATAATATTCATTAAATAAATAATCTTCAAATGAATATTTGAGAATAATATTCATTAAATAAATAATCTTCAAATGAATATTTGAAAGTAATATTCATTAAATAAATAATCTTCAAATGAATATTTGAAAATAATATTCATTAAATAAATAATCTTCAAATGAATATTTGAAAATAATATTCATTAAATAAATAATCTTCAAATGAATATTTGAAAATAATATTCATTAAATAAATAATCTTCAAATGAATATTTGAGAATAATATTCATAACTAATCCTCAAATGGAAATAATATCCTTTAAGTCAATAATCCTCCAATGAATATACTTAATACTCTGTAAGTCGATAATCCTCAAATGAATATTAATAAATAATATTCTTAAGATGAACATTAATAAATAATATTCTTAACGTCAATAATCCTCAAATGAATATATATAAATAATATTCTTAAATAAAATAATTAACCCTCGAATAACAGTTACCCGATATCTTTATCGGAAAATAACCTTTCACATATACCGAAATATAATTACTTCTGATCTTAGAGAAAAATCACCCGCCCTTATCCTAGGGCATTATATACAACACTGGCTTATAACTGATATCCCATATCTAGCTTATAAGCCCCACATCAAATCATATCCTCAAGTATTGCTATATATATAGCAGTTCAAAAACAAGCAGGCAATTTATATATCTCATTTACATCACATATATGCAAACAGTTTATTATCACAACAACAGTAGTATAGGTTTTGAAGACTTGCCTGGTGGTGAGGTAGGGGTAGTGTGCCTCGAGTCAATCCGGCGATCTATACATAGTCAAAATATCCAAGGTTAATCACTTGAATACTTGCACGAAACTAAGTACGTACTTTACTTAAACCAAGACATGATTTCTAGTTAACTCCTTAAGAATCCTCTTGCGCACGCTCGACTCGAACATTTTTATAAAATAGAGATTAAATCCTTTTAACACGAAATCTTTTCGAGGGTCCTCCTAAACATACCTAGCATGTTAACACAAAGTTTCACATTCTGATTGGTCACTTAAGGGGTTTGATCATTGCCTCAAAGTTGGCTAAGTGGTATAGTTCGGTTTCTCGAAACGTCCTTAATTAAAACATTCGTTTCTCCTAAACCGTAATTCGGAATCACATGATCTTTATATCAAAACGAACCTTGAAACAAGACCCATACAATACTATGCAGTGGTGACTCTGGACAGAAGTCCTTATGTCCGAACATCATAGACAAAACAATGGTTAAGGAAAATCGGGCATTATAACGGCTATGAATCGGGTAATCCCAAAATTTCAACCCATTCAACTTGCTCACCAATCTCTCCACACAACATATACATCTTATATATCCAAGATCTGAGGCCAAGCAATGCCTTTACGTTCTTAAAACTCAATACAACTCATAACAAAGCCCAATCATAGCTACTAAGATCATAAACATGCTTTTACACCATTAAAGCTAAAAAAAAACACTTAATACTTTCAAGGGTTCAAGGTCCATACCTCCTTGGTGTGTGTATAAGCCTACTAATCCTTGTATAGCCCTTATATAACCTTAAGCTAGCTTGAATCACCAAAAGAAATCAAGAATCAAAGGTTAGTTCTTGAAAATTACTATTCATCTCCATCTTTGACCTCAAATTTGAACATGAAAGACTTAACGAAAAGCTATAAGATTCATGGCTCACCTTGTACTAACCCCTAGCTTCGTTTTAAGCTCTTGTTTGCAATTGTTGGTGGAAGAAATCTCTACTTCTCTCTTCTCCTTTTCTTGGCCGAAAGTTTGATGAAAATGGTGATGATGTTTTTGTTTTTCTTTTTGTTTAATTACTTATGACATTTGTGATATTTTAATGGTCAAATGGTGAGTGATGGTCCTTGGCATCTTCTTCTTTCGACACTTGTCGCACATGCAACGGCTCTTGTTAAAGTAACTTTACTGGTTCGTTTCCTTTCACATGGATGATCCAAATGTTGCATTCCTCGAACTAATCTTGTTACATGTTACTTCCATATCTATATTTAATCTCGTACGTCCTTGATATCTCTAATTCTTTTATTAATCCATATCCATAAAATTGATAATCTAAATCCTTCAAATATTCTCAAATAATAATTAATCTGTCCGTTATTGGTGAAATTTCGGAGAAAACGGAAATGCTATTTTTCCGATTCTAACAGCTTTTGCATTCCTTTATTTTCATCGTAGATCATTAATACAGCTTTGAAATTTCATTATATCGTCCCGTATATAGGGTGGTCTGAAAACTTTTTAAACGACAAAAATTTACTATTCATCAAAAGTTACTATTCATCAGTGGTTTTTAACAAAAGTCACTATTCATCCATAATCATTTGAATCATCATCCGTTCCAATATTCCTGTTTTATTTCCTCTTTATTTCTTGTACTTAGACAATGTTCTAGGGCTTTCTCGGGCATACGCTATCTTGTTTACGGAGTTGTCGGATGCATACCAGATATCGATTTGGATGACATAAAAATACTTTTCTTCCTTGGAATATTGTATTCTTATTCTCCAGAGAGATTATCCTTATCTATATGTTCAGTCCATTCTTACTATTCTCAAAAATGTTTGAAAACCGAAATTCATATTCATTTCATAACTTAATTCTTAAAGTCATTGCCACCATCCATTTTTACATCAACATATAACAAAAGTTTTAATTCTGCCCAAAATCTGGGGTCTTACAATTCGTCTATATATATTTTTGGAAAAATAATACCCTAAGGAACATTTTTGGATCGATATAGATCCACTGGATCGTTTAAAAACCCTAATTTGGTTAAAAACACGTTTTACGAGAAGATAATTATCTACAAGGATTGATAATTATCCATATCAATACATATCATTATATAAATAATGCTCAAGAATACTGGGGCTATAACAAATGAAATATTGAGATAAACGATATATCCGTCCCCCTAAGCAATTAGGGTTTGGAACAATTTTTCCCTTTTTGAACAAAACGAATTATACTGGCAAGATCAAATAACTAGGGATGAAATGATACGAATAATCCTTTCGATAACGTTTCAAATACGAAAGACGAAGGAATAATAATGATGTACAAAATCTCAACGGGGCCCTTGAATTTTCAAAACGGGGCTCAAGATTGAAGAAAATTTCAAACGACGAAATAATTGAAAGGGCTTCCGACTCACCAAATAACACATAATCACTTAACACTCTCACCTTAATAATATTCAAATATCCCACAAAATATATTATACTAAATATATCATTTATTCATATATATATAAAAAAAAAATTCACGGATATTACAGCTAAGGAGTAGGCTAGCTTCACAGCAATGTGACTGATGTGGTCCCATCCTGTCTTCCTGCACAGGAACACCTTCTGGAGTGCGTCAAACAGAAATGACCACTCTCTCCTGACATGCTTCTTGTTGAGCTTAGCCATGTCAATCTCATCAGCGTATTGAATTAGGGTCATGAAGTCCACCATTTGCTTATCAGTGGCTTCTGCATCATGACCTTCAACCTTGAACCCCAAAGCTTCATTAACTTCTTTCTCCCCAAACTGCAACTGCTTGCCTCCAATAGTGCAAGTAATCTCCTGAAACGAAGTCCCATCCTCCCTTGCCATTGTGGATACCATAGCTGTTCTCCAGAATCCTTCCAGTACATCAACATACAGAGTGGGGTTCATGGTTAAGGCTTGGCGAAGGTAGGATGTGTTCAAGAACCGTACAAAACACTTGTACCTTGGGTTTGCTTCCGCCTCAGATGGGATAAAGAGAAGATTGGTCTCTTTGGGTATGGTTAAAGGGTTTGAAGAAGACGCTGTTTGAGATTTGGGTGCCATTTGAAATTGAGAGTGAAGAAGAAAGAAGAAAATTTGAACTTAGGTTTGAGAATTGAGAGTAATAGACAAGATGAAAAGTTGTGAACGGTTAGCAAAAAGTATTTATATGATAGAGACACTGCGATATGGATTTATGAATTTGTACATACTATTTTGATGTCGTGAAGTCTCAAAATAGCCTATATCGCAAAGTCTTGCAAAGTATATCGTAGAGTCCAGAAATGAACTATATCGCAAAGTCTTGCAAATGAGACTTTGCGGTATAGTATAAATACCTTGTCTAAAACTCTTTTATTGGAATTCCAAGCAATTTGTCAGACTTATATCAAAATTTTGAAATAAAATTAATTTAAGTCAAAATTCTGCTAAATATGGAGACTTGTCGATATAGTTATTCTGGGTCGCGAAGTCATAAAATGAACTATGTCGCAAAATCAAGAAATGAACTATATCGCGAAGTCTCACAATTTCAACATTTTGCGATATAAGTCTGTTTTATGTGAACTAAGTCGTGAACTCTCAAAATCACCTATGTAGAGATGTCTTAAAAGATCATAACTGTTCATAAAAGTATGATTTGAAAAATATACAGTAAAATACTGAAATATTTATAAATCATATCTCAGCTAATTTTCACTCCATATGAATAGAGCATTTAAATACAGTGAAAATTTACTGCTGCAACAATTAACTAGCATACTTACTTAGTACAACTAAATGAAGGATTGAGCATTCCAATTTCACTCACAAGTCTGTTGAAGACAGCTTCATTTAGAGGTTTAGTAAATATGTCAGCTAATTGTTTCTCAGTTGGAACATAGGAGACTGCTATAGTACCATTCGCAGCATGTTCCCTAATGAAATGGTACCTTATCTCAATGTGCTTTGTAGTAGAATGATTAACAGGATTGGCAACAATGGATATTGCACTGGTATTGTCACACATCAGGGGAATGTGTTCCAACACTTGTCCATAATCCATGAGTTGATTTCTAATCCAAAGCAATTGAGCATAGCAGCTTCCAGCAGCAATATATTCAGCCTCAGCTGTAGACGTTGTTGTGGATTGTTGTTTCTTACTGAACCAGGACACTAACCTTTGACCTAAGAATTGGCAGCTTCCAGAGGTGCTCTTCCTGTCAATTCTGCATCCAACATAATCAGAGCCTGTGTAACCAACCAGGTTGAACCCAGTGCCTTTTGGATACCATAGCCCAAGATTAGGAGTCCCTTTTAGATACCTGAAGATTCTTTTGATAGCCATCATGTGAGATTCCTTTGGATCAGATTGAAACCTTGCACATAGGCATGTGGCAAACATGATGTCAGGCCTGCTAGCTGTGAGATAGAGTAATGATCCAACCATTCCTCTATAGACCTTGATTTCCACTCTCTTGCCCTTCTTATCTTCATCAAGCTTGATTGTAGTGGACATTGGAGTTTTTGCAGGGGATGAATCTTCCAAACCATATTTCTTTAAGAGATCTTTAACATACTTAGATTGATTTATGAAGATGCCATCCTCCCTTTGATGTACTTGCAGGCCTTGGAAGAAAGTTAACTCTCCCATCATACTCATCTCATATTTGCTTTGCATCAACTTAGAGAACCTTTGACAGAGTTTTTCATTTGAAGAGCCAAAGATGATATCATCCACATAAATTTGAACTAGAATGATATCATTGCCATGCTTCTTAAAGAATAGAGTTTTATCAATTGTACCCCTGGTAAATTGATGCTCAAGAAGAAATTGAGATAGAGTTTCACACCAGGCTCTTGGTGCCTGTTTGAATCCATAGAGTGCCTTGAGCAATCTATACACAAAGTCTGGGAAGTCTTCATTCTCAAAGCCAGGAGGTTGGGATACATAAACTTCTTCAGCAAGGTCACCATTGAGAAAAGCACTTTTCACATCCATTTGATACACCTTAAAATCTGAGTGTGCTGCAAAGGCTAAGAAAATCCTGATGGCCTCCAGTCTAGCTACAGGTGCAAATGTCTCATCATAGTCAATGCCTTCTTGTTGAAAGTTTCCTTTGGCAACCAACCTTGCTTTGTTCCTTATTACCACACCTTCTTCATCCATTTTGTTCCTGAACGCCCATTTGGTGTCAATAACATTCTTACCTTCAGGAGGTGGTACCAATTCCCAAACTTTGTTTTTCTCAAATTGATTCAACTCTTCTTGCATAGCAACAATCCAGTCAGAATTCTTCAAAGCTTCTTCAATCACTTTTGGTTCTTCTTGTGACAGAAAGCAGCTGTACAGACATGTGTTCATTGTTGCTCTCCTTGTTCTAAATCCCTCACTAGGATCACCAATAATTTGATCCCTAGTGTGGGCTCTGTCCCATTTCCTTGTGTGACCCTGTTCATCTCCTTGACTTGCCTCAGGGTCATTTTGATTGACAGTTGCATTCTCTTCTTCTCCCCCTGTGTTTGTGTTCCCTTGCACATGTGTTTGAAGAAGATCATCAACTTCAAGTGTTTCAACATGAGGAACAGTTAGAACAGGTGGTTCATCCTCACTTTCAGAATCCTCAAGATATCCTTGATTTTCAAATCTTAACGGCACACTGTCTTTTTCACTTGTTGCAAGTCCAGGAAATTTCTTGTCATCAAAGGTAACATCCATGCTTTCCATTACTTTGTGTTGCTCAGGTACAAACACTCTGTATGTTGTCCTTTCCAGAGAGTATCCAATGAAGATACCTTCAAATGCCTTAGCATCAAATTTTACAACATGCTCAGAAGTATCTTTCATCACAAAACACTTGCTTCCAAACACATGAAGATGCTTGAAGGATGCTCTTTTTCCAGTCATCAATGAGTAAGAAGTTTTTCCAGACTTCTTATTGATCAATGTTCTATTTTGCACATAGCATGCTGTGTTAACAGCATCAGCCCAAAAGCTAGTAGGTAGCTTTGCATCCAACAGCATTGTCCTTGCAGCTTCAATGAGAGTTCTATTCTTTCTCTCAACTACTCCATTTTGTTGAGGTGTTCTGGGAGCTGAAAACTGTTGAGAAATTCCTTTATCTTTGCAGAACTCATACAATGTTGAATTTCTGAACTCAGTTCCATTATCACTTCTCAAAGCAACTACAGAGGAACCAGTGCTTTATGCTTCTCTATCAACTCTCTTGATATGCTCTATAATTACTTGAGGTGCTTCATCCTTGGAGAACAGGAATTCCACCCAAGTGTATCTTGAATAATCATCAACCATAACTAGAGCATATTTCTTCTTGGAAAGGGACATTACATTCACAGGGCCAAATAGATCCATGTGAATTAGCTGTAGAGGTTTTGAGTTTGAGTTGAGCAGTTTGTTCTTGTGACTTGACCTTTTTATCTTTCCTCTTTGGCATGCTTCACATGCTCTGTTAGGCCGAATACACAATATATAATCAATATATGTATGAGAATAACAATCAAGAACACTGTTTATGAACAATAAACTGAATTATATTAAATAACTCTTCTCTCAGTGATGTAAAATATCACAGAGAGCTGCTAGGTTACAAGAATAATGTATTCAGTATTCGCATCCCTTTTAGGGTTAACCTATCTGTGTTTATATATTACACAGCTACATAGAATCAATCTCTAATTGATATTCCTATAAATTAGCTATACAATTTATATCAAATTAGGATTGCTTCTGTCTTTTGTCCCGTTTCTTAGCTATCTCAATATATCTTGCTTCTTTCCATCTTCAAGATATATTGCTTCTAGAATCTTCAAGTATGCACCGACAGCTAAATAAACTCTCACCCCGTCAGACTTTAACAAACTCTGACTGGCTTCTAATGTAAACTCTGATAAGTACCTGTTGCTTAAACACTGATAAACAGTCATCAGCAATTATATCTAACAATCTCCCCCAACTTGTGCATAACAAAATGTACAAGTTAAAAAATAATTGATGATGTCAAAACATATAACAAATGCAGTGTTTATAACATAACAGAGTTTAACTTTTACTTAGAACAGAAAACTTTAAAAACTTACAGTCAACCTTTACTTAATTTCTTCAATGTCAGGTACAGTCCTGAGGTAGTCTATAAGTAATCTTCTTTCAGCTTTTTCTAGCTCATCTACCATGATTTCCTTCAACTCCTTTAACTCTGGATCACTCTCTCCAGTCTGATAGATGGCAGCTCTCAGAGAATAGATGTTATTCCTCCTCATCTCATTCCCTAGCCTGATAAAATAAGACTTGTCTGATTCTAGATTGAATTCCAAAACTTTAATACCAAGTGCTGTTCTGAATCTAGCACTGTTCCTCTTCATTTCCACCAGATTTCCATGGCAGTCTCTGTACTTAGGAACATAAGCACTTGCTATTGTTGCTCCACTCAGAACTTTGGATTTCATCATTTTGCTTCTCAAGACTTCAGCTGCTTTCTGTGTACTAAAGTTTTTAACTTTGAGTAGATATAACACATACTCCAGTTCTTCTCATAACTTCAGATGTATATCAGATTCTCCAACTCGATAAACTCTTCCATCAACCATGAAGTATAAGAGAAAATCCTTCTTCAAACCTCTGTGGTAGATCATTTGAATTGACTCCAGTTTGTCAAGCTTTTCTTGAGTTACCCCAAATCCTGGTTTTTCTAGTGAAGTATGATCTAAAGGACTGTTATTCACTCTTTTCTCTCTGTGTGAACCCAAGCCAGATCTATCATAGGATTCTTTTCCCAACACAGTTCTGCTTTGTAGAATGTTTACAGTTCCTTGACTCAGAGTTTCAGGTAATACAGGTCTTGAAAAAGTACCTTGAAGTTGTGTAGACAACAACTGAGTTTGTACAACTTGAGCAGTGTCAGAGGTTGCAACAATTTCCATTGACTTATCAACTTGAGCCTTGTCGGAGGTTTATTGATTTAGAACAGATTCAACTTGAGCAATGTCAGAGGTTGAATAGTATTTCTTGGTCACTGTATCTTCTATCAACTTTCTTTTGCCCTTACCAGAAACAGTATCTGTTGGCCTCCTTGAGTATTGTATACTCTGTTGAGAATTTTCCTTGATAGAGATACCCAGTTCTTTCTTCCTTGGAGCTTTTACAGCTTTCTTCTTGTATTTACCAGAAGCAATTTTCTTTCTATGCTCTTCAGATAGCATATTCATTTCTGCCTCCATATCCTCAACTGTAGCTTCACCATCATGCTCTTCTAAAAACAGCTGAGCTACAATCTCTTCATCTGTAGTTGGTTGAGAAGAAACCAATAGACTTTTAGCTTTTGAAGTAGATTGAGCTTCAGTGTTTACTTTTCCAGAGTTTGTGAGATTTCTGGCAGAGTTTGACCTAAGTCTCCCTTGCTCTTGAATAATTTTTGACCTTTTCTCAGCTTCCTTGCTTCCACCATCAGTTGCATCATCCCTCTGTCTCAGAGTTTGAGTTCTTTTGCATTTGTCCTTAGAAACTCTCTCCCCCTTTTTGACATCATCAGGAATTAGCACTGATGTCAGCAATTCCAAAGAAGTAGCAATTGAATCAATCTTTGTAGACATCACAGTCTGATTCTCTTCGATCTTACTTAATCTGGTCTTCATGGCATCTTGTTCTCTTGATAAGGAAATTTTTTCATGCTTTAAAGTTAGCTCCCTTGCAGTCACATCATTCCTCAACCCAGAAACTTCTTTCTGAATGTCATCAAAACGATTGTGTAGAGATTTAACTTGAACAATAGTTGCCTTGAGATGTGTAAGAAGCTCAGGATTTGCAATTGACTCAGCAGATTTTGTGACAAAGTCAGCAGCCCTTTGATCAGTAAATATGTAATCCTTGTCTGACCACTTGGAAAAATACATATTCTGAAAGTGAAGTTCTGTGGCATGCTGAATGTCCTTTTGATTTTGTTGGCATAAAGTCTTTGAGAAGATGAATCATCATGATCATCAGACTTTGCAGAAAATTCAGCATTTGAAGAAGCAGGAATATTCTCAGCAAATGCTTCTGGAACATCAGCATTTGCAAGGTTTTCATAGTTTATAATGTCTTGAGCATCTACTTCATTTTCAGTATTAACAGCAATAGTTTCAACAACAATCTCTGCAGTTTCTTCAAGATTATTCTCTGCAGTTTCTTCATCTATATTTGCTGCAGCTTCTTCAGCAATATTTTCTGCAGTTACAGCCCTTGCTGTCTGATCAACCTCATCACCTTTTTCAAATACCTGGTGATTGACAGAGAGAATCTCTATATGAGTAGCTAGTGACTCATCAATTATGAGTGTAGGTTGATCAGCTGCCACATCCTCTGTTTCATTTAAACTGCCAAACTCTTCTAGAGTTGCAGAGGGATGTGCTTCAAGCTCATTCTCTTCAATATCCATTTCCAAAATGGGTTCCAGAAAATCATTATTAGCAGCAGCATTATCATCAGCATTTGCTGAATGGTCTTCAATCATAGCCTCAGGAGCTTCAACATTTGTAGAGTCAGGAACCAATCCACCAAACAGATACTCAGCAACTAGCTTTCTCTTCTTAGCATTAGCAGATTCATTTCCATCAGAAAGCGCATTAGCATCAGAAACAGGTCTGTTTGCCCTCTTCTTTCTTCTTGAAGTACCAACAGATACTGGAACATCATCAGTATTTAGAGTTGTAGCAGCCTGGACAGCCTTTAACGCTCTATGCTTAATTCTACCCCCAGCCCTTGGCTTTTGAGATGTAGATGGAAGAAGCTCAGAGTTTAGAGGCTGGTCAGTTTCTTGTTGTGCTTGTGGTTGTGGTTGAGGGTTTAAAAACTGTTGGACTGAAGCAGGAAGCATCAAGTCACCAACATTCCCTTTCTTGATATCTTTATTTGTGAGATCAGAAAATATTCTCTTATGCAATTTAAATGAGGGAATTACATCCTCCTCAGCTATCTCAACACCATCAACACACAGAGAAAAGATTAATTGACAGAAACGAGCAAAGTAAACTACATTCCTATTCTCTGTCATCTTTTCACCCATATTAATAAGAACTAGTCTACCAAAATTAAAATGAGTACCATAGAGAAGAGAATACCCAATTTGTAGACTATCAATTGGAATAGCATCCCAATTTGTACACTTCTTTCCAAACGCCCTTGTAATATAGTCGAAAAAGAAACTCCACTCCTTCCTCAAGAACGGTCGCTTCAGATTACCTGTCCTTGCCAAAGGCCCAGAGTAACCAATCTCCCTCATCATACGCTGAAGATCAGAGTCACCAACAGAAATGGTGAACGCATTGAAATCTTCACACCCAAGAGCATCTCTAATAGTGGTTGGAGTGACCACATACTCTTGTTCAGCAAATTCAAAGATAATTGAAGGAGTGCCTGATTCACCTCCATCATCATATACGCCTGTTTCCCAGAAGGCTTTGATTTGAGTACCAGATAACCTTGTTGGTTCCACTAAAGCTTGACCAATATCAGATTGAGCAAGAAAATTTTGAAACAGGTGAAACGCCTCTGGGACGTTTTCAGTAGATAGTGGTGCTTCATAGTTGTTAGGAACAAAATCGAGACCAAAAGACTGGAACATGGTTGTTGCCATTAGAATATTTCAAAGAAATCAGAGATTATGCTTCAAGAAAGTGTTTGAGAGATTTATGCAGAAAAGTGTTTGTGAAAATGTGTGAATTGGAGTAAGTTGTGAAAAGTTCAAACGTATTTGTGTATTGTATATTAATACAAAAGAAAGAATTAAAAACTGAACAGTTTCTAATCAATACACACAACTGTCTTACTCCGTGAAACGTGTGAGTGGGACACGTGACACACATGCAATGATTGACAGCAATAATTGGCAATTTCCAATGC
Organism: Heracleum sosnowskyi; assembly: GCA_030848705.1. Lineage (NCBI taxonomy): Eukaryota > Viridiplantae > Streptophyta > Magnoliopsida > Apiales > Apiaceae > Heracleum > Heracleum sosnowskyi. Next base: position 107,047,575 of record CM061240.1, on the reverse strand, counting down.
GCATGCGCAGTAAAAAGAGCAATAATTACCGCCTATTACACTTTCCTAGACACTCAACCTCTCTCCTCTTTTTAATACACTTTTGAACAACTGTCCAATCATACTCTTTTGAATTTTCAAAACAGATGTCTTTTCTCAAAAATCATAATATGTCTGAAACAAACATAAAATTTATTTTAATCATCAGAGATTAAAATTAAATTACCTCGGCGTAGAGTACACAGTTCATCAGTGTTTACCAATCCTCCTCCTTTATTCATAAACTCTTTTCACAAATTGTACAGGTGTGAATATTTGTGTGTGACTTAGCGGAGTTTGCCGAATTTAAATATTTAGAGCATCTCAAAGTGCATGAAATCCACAAAATAAATCAGTAAAAACTGGTTGCCCAAACTCTCATGTATAATACAAAATCTGATATCATCTAAACTCTGTACCTATAAATAAATTATTTACACCCCCTTCTATATATATATTTATTTATTTATTTTTATTTTTCCAGTAATCAGTGGTTGGCACTAGTCACCAAAAATCAAAAAATTTAGCCCTTATTTCATACAATAAGTTCATGGGTCTTCCTAGGCACAACATGATCTCAAAGGAATTTGTGCTTATTTTTGCATCTTTTGATTTGAAGGTGAAATATTAGCAACTAATTATCAGAGTTTAGACTTTCATCAGTTAACATAATTAATTTATGAGAGAAAGTGCAAACAGCTAATACAGACTCAGTGTATAGGATCAATAAACTAAGAGATACTATAAATATAGAGACAGTATCATGCTGTGTATAAAATTTCTGCACATTTTGAAATCAGAATTTATATCACTCAGAAGAATTCATGATTACTTACTGAGAATCCTGCTTCATACAATTTTCTTCATCGGTCCATATGTTTCAGACAAAACCACAATCAGAGTTTAACATCAGAGTTTAACTGACAGAGTATGACTGACACATTATGCTGACCGAGTTTAACATCAGAGTTTAACTGACAAAATATGAATGACAGTTAACATATGCAAGGAAACATGAGCATCAAGTAACAGAGTTATAGATTTTGAGTCTAACCAGTATCTCTAGTCAAAACTAGAGACCATTCCAAGTTCATTTACCAGTCTTTTAAAGGTAGCTTCACTCAAAGGCTTGGTGAAGATATTTGCAAGCTGTTGGTCTGTAGACACAAAATGAAGCTCAATATTTCCTTCTTCCACATGTTCCCTGATAAAATGATACCTTATGCTGATGTGCTTGGTCATGGAGTGCTGTACTGGATTACCTGTCATAGCAATAGCACTTTGATTATCACAGAAAATAGGTATTTTAGAGTACCTTAATCCATAATCCAGCAACTGATTCTTCATCCACAAAATATGTGCACAACAGCTACCAGCAGCAATATACTCTGCTTCTGCAGTGGATGTAGAAATTGATTTCTGTTTCTTGTTGTACCAAGAAACTAATCTGTCACCTAGAAATTGACAGATTCCACTTGTGCTTTTTCTGTCTATCTTGCAGCCTGCAAAATCTGCATCAGAGTAACCAATTAATTTAAACTCTGATTCTCTAGGGTACCACAAACCAAGAGTTATGGTTCCTTTGAGATATTTGAAAATTCTCTTCACAGCTGTTAGATGAGGCTCTCTGGGATCGGCTTGAAATCTTGCACAAAGACATGTTGCATATATGATATCTGGTCTACTTGCAGTGAGATAAAGAAGAGACCCTATCATGCCTCTGTAACTTGTCATATCTACTGAAGTCCCTGTATCTTTGTCTAGCTTTGTTGCAGTAGCCATGGGGGTTGTGGCAGATGAACTATCAAGCATACCAAATTTCTTGAGAAGCTTTTTGGTATATTTTGCTTGATTGATGAAAATCCCATCATCTGTTTGCTTGACCTGTAAGCCTAGAAAATAACTAAGCTCTCCCATCATGCTCATTTGGTACCTGGACTGCATAAGCTTTGCAAACTTCTTACAGAGTTTATCATTAGTAGACCCAAAAATTATATCATCTACATAAATTTGAACTAACAGCAAATCATCACCAGAATTAAAATAGAACAAGGTTTTGTCAATTGTACCTCTAGTGAACCCACTTTCTAAAAGAAATTGAGCTAGAGTTTCATACCATGCTCTAGGTGCCTGCTTTAGTCCATATAATGCCTTATCAAGCCTGTAGACATAATCTGGATGCTTGGGATCTACAAACCCTGGTGGTTGTTCAACAAACACTTCTTCTTCAAGTTTCCCATTGAGAAAAGCACTTTTCACATCCATCTGAAAGACTTTAAACTTCTTGTGAGCAGCATAGGCCAGAAAAATCCTTATTGCCTCCAATCTAGCAACTGGAGCAAAAGTTTCATCATAGTCAATTCCTTCCTGCTGTGAATATCCTTTAGCCACAAGTCTAGCCTTATTCCTTGTAATCACTCCATCACTGTCTGTTTTGTTTCTGAAAACCCACTTTGTACCAACAATAGATCTATTCTTTGGTCTTGGTACAAGTGTCCAGACTTCATTTCTTTCAAATTCATTTAACTCTTCCGGCATAGCTGTTATCCAGTTAGCATCTTGAAGAGCTTCTTCCACTTTCTTGGGCTCTGTTTGAGATAGAAATGCATGAAACAAACATTCATTTGTTGTAGCACTTCTCATTTTCACACTTGCTTCTGGATCTCCAATAATTAGGTTAGGTGTATGAGCTTGTGTCCACCTCCTTGCTGTTGGTAAGTGGCTTCTTTCATTATTATTAGATCCTCCCCCTTGATCCATACTCTCCTGATTTTCTTCTTGACCATCTGCATTCTCTGAGGCTTCCCCTGAATTGGACTGCTCAGAGTTTGCATTCTCAGAGTTTGATCCAGACTATGTGTTAGATTCTTCAGTTGACTCATTTTCAGAATGTGAGTCATCATGTTGAGATGTTTATGAAGTATCTTCATGCTCCCCCTCAACTGGTTCTCTACTTTGTTCTGTCAGAGAAACTCCCTCAGTGTTTACCAGTAGAGGTTCAGAGTATGCTTCGTCAGAGTTTGTTGGATTTGCTTCATCAGAGTTTACGTCATCAGAGTTTAGATCTTCATTTTCAAAGCGAAGTTGATCATGATATTCTTCATCTTCCATTCCAGTTATTTTCTTGTCATCAAATGACACATGTATAGATTCCATGATCACTTTAGTTCTCAGATTGTAGACTCTGAATGCTTTAGTTGATAGTGGGTATCCAACAAAAATTCCTTCATCAGCTTTTAAGTCAAACTTTGTCAACTGTTCAGGATGAGTTTTCAACACAAAGCACTTGCATCCAAAAATATGAAAATATTTCAAATTTGGCTTCTTATTTTTCACCATCTCATATGGTGTTTTCCCATGCCTATTGATCAGTATTGCATTTTGAGTAAAACAAGCAGTTTGAACAGCTTCTGCCCAGAAATAAGTTGGCAACTTTGCTTCCTCAAGCATTGTTCAGGCAGCTTCGATTAGAGTTCTGTTCTTCCTTTCAACTACACCATTTTGCTGTGGAGTCCATGGTGCAGAAAATTCTTGCTTCACTCCTCTTTCCTTGCAAAATTCTTCCATTTCAGCATTTCTGAATTCAGTACCATTATCACTTCTTATGATTTTTACTTTGAACTGTGATCCTTTGTCTAGTAACTTCACATGATCCATTAGAATTAAGGCAGTTTCATCCTTCTTTGCTAAAAAGTACACCCAGGTGTATCTAGTGTACTCATCAACAATAACTAGAGCATACTTCTTTCTGCCAAGAGACATTATATTGACTGGACCAAATAGATCAACATGTAGAAGATGATAAGGATCCACAACTGAAGATTCAGACTTACTCTTGAAAGATGACTTCCTTTGCTTGGCCTTTTGACAAGAATCACACAGACCATCTAAGCTGAGTATTGACTTTGGAAGTCCCCTTACAAGATCTTTTCTAATTAGCTCATTGATGTTGTTCAAGTTTAGGTGAGAGAGCTTCTTATGCCACTTCCAACTCTCTTCATTTGACATTTTTGCAGACAGACACACAGCTTTTCCTTCAGAGTTTGTTACCAAACGTGATTCATAGATGTTGCTACGTCTGTGTCCAACTAGAACAACTTTCCCTGTAGATTTGCTGATAACCTCACAGTATTCAGGTTGAAAATCTACATGATAACCTCTGTCACAGATTTGACTCACAGAAAGCAAGTCATGCTTGAGTCCTGGGACTAGAGCTACATTTTTTATGATGACACTTCCAAGATTGATATTGCCATATCCCATAGTACGTCCTATGTTGCCATCTCCATAGGAAACTTTTGGGCCAGCCTTCTCTTCAAAATCTGATAGCAGGGCTTTATTTCCAGTCATGTGTCCTGAACATCCACTGTCCAGGACTAGGTTACTTTCCCTTATAACCTGCAATCACAAACAATTACAAAGAGTTAGATTTAAGGATCCAGACTTGCTTGGATCCTTTGGCTTTCTTAACATTGTTAGCTTTTGCAGCGGAATTACTATCAACAGAGTTTAAGCTAACTGTGTCAGATTTTACACTTGCAGAGTTTGCTCTAACCCATTTCAAGTTGGGTTTTAACTCATAATAGTTGTGATAAATAGCATGATAACTCTTGCAAGTATAAATGGAATGCCATGTGCTCCCACAGTGTGTGCATAAAGTCTGTGGTCTAACCCTAACATAATTATTCTTTACTCCGGACTTGGAGGGTAAAGAATTAATATTTTTGTTCTTCTTGCAGAACCTAGCAAGATGGTTAGTACTACCACAACTATGACATGTCTTTCTAGGAGCATCAGAATTAGGCAGCTAATCATTTCTTTTATTAATGCCTACTTTTCCATTCCTATTTTTCTTGGACACTTTCTGTTTGTTGACAGACTTTACCTGTTTGAGCTTATATTAGAATTGTTTTTCTGTCATCAAACCAACATTAACCTGTTTATCACAGATTTTTACTGGTTCTTTAACAGCTTCTATCTCAATCTCATTTTCTGTTATTGAACCAACATTAACCTGTTTATCACAGGTTTCAACTGGCTCCATAACAGCTTCTTTCACAACTACAGATTTTAGCTTACTGGATTCAGAAACAAATTTCACAGGTTTAAGTTGTGGTTTAACTTTAACTTTATCTTTAAACCTAAGTTCATCTTCTTCACAGTAACCTAACCCAACTGTATCTGTTTGAAAAACTTGATGTGTGTCTTTTCCAGAATTAGTCCAGGTTTTAATCACTTTCCTCTCTTTTTCTAATTCAGATTCAATTTGCCTATATCTTTTAAGTAATTCCTATTCAACATAAACAGCATCATCTCTTTCCTTTTGAACTTGTTGCATGTTAACAAGCTCTTCTTCAAGAAATTTATTTCTCTCTTTAAGCTTAAGATTCTCAGTTTTAATTCTCTCATTTTCTAAAGTCTGATCTCTGTAACTAACATGTATGCTTTTAAGATAAATTCTTAATTCAGATATGTTATCAGTATCATAAGCATAAGTTGTTAGGGGTACCTTATTTTCAGATGAGTCAGTTTCATCTTTGACAGTTGCCATGAGAGCATAGTTTACATCCTCATCTGAATCTGAAGTGTCTGCCCAGTCTCTTCCTTTAGTAATGAGTGCTTTTTCAGATTTTCCTTTCTTGTATTCTGGAGCATAGTGACCCATCTCTTTACACTAGTAGCACTGGATCTCAGACTTGTCTTTCTTCCCAGATTTGATATCCCTTCTTTCAGACTTTCTGAAATTCTTCCTTTTAGAGTTTGAATCTCTCCTAGAGAATCTTTTTCCTTTCTTGAAGTTTGTGAAACCCATCTTCGTGAAACCCATCTTCTTGAAAGTCTTCACCATCAAAGCAGGCATTTTCATCATTTGTTCTTCATCATCCTCAGATTCAGAAGAGGCATCAGTGTTTGAGTCATCATCAGAGTTTGATGACTCATTCTCAGAGTTTATGACCAAAGATTTTCCCTTAGCTTTCTTCTTTGATGTTTCTTTCTTTATGAGTTTTTCTTCAACCTTGAGAGCAACAGATTTCGTCTTCTTTCCAGATCTCTTGTTTCTCTGTTCTATTTCAAGTTCATGAGTTTTAAGCAACCCATAGATTTCATCAAGATCTGTTTCTGCAAGATCATAATTATCTCTGATTGTTGTTGCCTTTAAATCCCATCTTTCAGGTAGGGATAGTAGAAACTTGAGATTTGACTCTTCAAGTTCATATTCTTTATCAACCAGAGAAAAATCATTCAACAGTTTACAAAATCTGTCATATGTATTTGTCAAAGTTTCATCAGATCTCGAGTCAAAGTGTTCATACTCCTGTGTTAGAATAGTCTTCCTATTCTTCTTTATAGCACTTGTTCCTTGACACCTGACTTCTAAAGCATCCCAAATTTCTTTGGCAGTTTTGCAGCCAATAACTCTGTTAGACATGACATTATCTAGAGCACTATGGAGAAGATGTCTAACTTTTGCATCCTTTGTAATTGATGAGATGTTCTCAGGAGTCAAGTCTTTCTTCTCTTTTGGAACAGTCTTTTGTTCTTGACCAGCAACAACAGGACACAATTTTGTTGGCATGTGAGGACCATCATTGATTCTATCAAGATATTCTGGATCAGTGGCTTCTAGAAACATGGTCATCTTAACCTTCCATATTGGATATTCCACTGGTTTGAGAATTGGAACCCTGATTGACTCATATCGACTAACAGAAGTTGGTTGAACCTTTTGAGAATTAGAACCTGCCTGAGTGTTTTCAGCCATGATTATACTTGTGTTTGGATCGATAAACTGTATATATTAAACAGCCTAAGCTCTAATACCAATTGTTAGGCCGAATACACAATATATAATCAATATATGTATGAGAATAACAATCAAGAACACTTTTTATGAACAATAAACTGAATTATATTAAATAACTCTTCTCTCAGTGATGTAAAATATCACAGAGAGCTGCTAGGTTACAAGAATAATGTATTCAGTATTCGCATCCCTTTTAGGGTTAACCTATCTGTGTTTATATATTACACAGCTACATAGAATCAATCTCTAATTGATATTCCTATAAATTAGCTATACAATTTATATCAAATTAGGATTGCTTCTGTCTTCTGTCCCGTTTCTTTAGCTATCTCAATATATCTTGCTTCTTTCCATCTTCAAGATATATTGCTTCTAGAATCTTCAAGTATGCACCGACAGCTAAATAAACTCTCACCCCGTCAGACTTTAACAAACTCTGACTGGCTTCTAATGTAAAATCTGATAAGTACCTGTTGCTTAAACACTGATAAACAGTCATCAACAATTATATCTAACATGCTCCATCTTGAACAAACTCCAGGGCAGGCATATCTCTGATGAGTTCTCTTTTAGCCAGAGAATTCATTGCCTTATCATTCAAGTGAGACAGTTTCTTATGCCACAGCCAGAATTCTTCATTGGTGGCTTTAGTGTAGAAACAACAAATTTCTCCCTTGTCTGCAGCCTTAAGATTTGCTACAAACAGGCTTCCTTTCTTCACACCAGTCAAAACAACTTCACCACTTCCTCTTTTTGAGATTAGACATTGATCTTCATCAAATTCCACTTTGAAACCCCTGTTGGTGAATTGTCCAATGCTCAAGAGGTTGTGATTTAGTCCTTCAACAAATGCTACATCTTCAATAATGACATTCCCAGATTTAACACTGCCATATCCCATTGTATAACCAATGTTGTCATTTCCAAAGGTTACTGATGGGCCAGCCTTCTCCTCAAAATATGATAGCAGGGCTATATCACCAGTCATGTGACTTGAGCATCCACTGTCCGAGTTCCATATGACTCTTTTATTCTTGTTGCCCTGCATTCACAAAATGACTAAGTTGTTTTTGGTACCCACACTTGGTAGGGTCCAGTTGATTTAGAAACAGTTTTGTTATAGATTCTTCTCTCATAAACAACATTCTTCACAGTAGGAGACTTCACTGTGTTTGTGGCTTTAGAGTTGACACTCTTAGGCTCACATGAAGTCTTTACCCTCTCAACCTTGATTGGGGATCCTGTCCTGTGAGTGTGCATATGTGTGTGTGATTCACAGGATTGTGCAGAGTCAAGTTTGTGCTTTAGAGATAAGCAATTAGCAATCACAGTCACTTAGCATGTCATGCAGTTAGAATTACCACAGAAAGAATCATGGATAGTGTTCATGCCAACAGAATGGTTACTCAGGTTATCAACTTCAACATTGACAGGTTTCTTACACTTATGAGTCAAATGATTCACAGATAAGCATTTCTGACACTGTTTCCTAGGAGCATTTGGCACATAAGCATAACTATTCCCCTTGTTGACACATACTTTGCCATTTCTGTTCTGTTTCTTCTTTTTAACAACTTCTTTATTAACCTTAGGACTCTTGACAAGGTTGTCTTTGGTTTCTTTCTGATTTACATATTTGGGAGAGGAAGTAGTGTCTTTAGCGGCCTCATCTTCTTCAAGTAATTGTTGTTTGATGACCATTAATTCTTCATCAAACTCAACAACACTCTTTTTGAAGATGGGCTTTTCAACACTAACCAAAATGGTTGGGGCATTTTTGTTTATAAAAGATTCTTTTCCTTTGGCCTTGGTCTTCTTCCTTCCCTTATCATTTTCATAATCAAAACCAACTCCAACCTTGCAGTCTTCAGTGTGTTCCTTGTGATAGGTTTGAACAAGCTCAGAGGAGTTCTTAAAACTTCTTATCTTTAATTCATTTTCAGCAATTTCTTCTCTAAGAGCTGTTTCTACTTGTTCAGCACAAACTACTTTGTTCTTAAGATACTCAATCTCCTTCTTCAAACCATCAAGGCTCACAACCATCAATTCAAGTTCCTCATTCTTTTCTGTAAGCTCAAGTTTTTAGCATTTAGCCTATCAATTTCTTCATTTGCAACTAACATGCTAGTATGAATATTGAACATCTCAGTGCTCATATCTTCAACAGTTTGCTTGTATTGAAAGGGAGTCATTTCAAGAGAAGTAAGAATTGGTACCTGACTTGAAGAATCACCATCATCAGAAAATGCCATCAAGACATAGTTTGAGTACTCCTGTTCTTCTTCTTCATCAGAATCATCCCAACACTTTTCCTCTGCAATAAAAGCTTTACCCTACTGTTTCTTGAGTAGAGCTTCATACTTGGCTTCAAGCTCTAAGTATTCTTTGTCCTTTTTGACATGTTTGGGCTTCTTGCACTCTGTGGCAAAGTGCCCAAGTTCATTGCTGTAACACCCCCAGATCCGGGGTCAGGAATCTGGGTTGTCACGCTCCATCAATTATACAATACCTGCATTACTTACAACATTCTAATAATACAACTCCAAAGACCCCAATCACTTACGCACACACACACAAGTTATAGCCTTGGAAATGAGCAACAAAAGTAACATTTGTTATTACAACTCAAATGTACTATCCAGGATCTCATCTATTATTTACAACCTCTACCTGAAGTTACAATAATAGACCCCACCGTTCTATACAAGGTTTAATAATACAAACCCACTCGAAAACAATTCTTACTAATTCAGTCTGCAACTATTCTGCTCACACCAGCAGTATCCATCCTGCTGAACTAACTCAAGGGTGGTCTCTCCATTCCCTTGCTCTCATAACACGAGGTGAATCGACAACGTTTTCTTCATGCTGAAAGTTTTAATAAAGCAAGAATGAGCTAATAGCGCTCAGTAAGAAATCTATCCCAGTTTAAATCTTTAAACCTTTAAGGTAAATAATCCATATAGGATCCAAGTTTTAACACTACTAGGGTTTGTCCCCAAAATAGTATCCCATTCAAAATACTGTATGACTTATAATCATACTCAAATACTTTTCTTAAATCATTTAGAAATCCTTGGTATCGATATAATGAACCAAGATTCAAAACATATCTTTTAAAATAGATATCAATTATTGGAATCAGGGCTTAAAGCCTATCCATTGATTCAAAATACTATACAGTTCAATATTGTGACGCCCTCCAGACCCGGGGCACAGATCTGGGGAGTCACTCAACCAACGAAACTTAACATACCTGAATATAGCACATGCATAATAATATAATAACATAAAATACCCCTTATCCAAGATCGCATCCAGATTATGGCATGAAACAAGCTTCTAAGTCAACGTTGTTATTACAAACCATTTCAAAGTTATTATTACACAACTTAATATACAAAGCTAGACATCTAGTCTAACTTCCAAAATAAGACAACTACCCGTCCAATGACAATCACTCGGGGTGGTCTCCTAGCATCTGGGGAACTGTCACTAGCGCTGTGTCTGCTCATTCTCTTGCTTCACTAGAATAGGGTTAGAAACAAAACAAGTATGAGCCACAAGTGCTCAGCAAGCATAATATATATATCAATCACAGTTCCATAATGAAAGGAAGGATTTCAGTTATCTGAATCAACAATATACAAGTCAAACATATGCTTTTAACAATCTTTATTGAAGAAAGAGGGATTAGAATTGGACTTCTACATTTTTCAAATACAAAGGTTGAGCTGCTGATCAGTCACGCATCAACCCCGGACTAGCTTATAGCATAGTCCTCCACTAGGATCCATGGCCATCTGGGCCTTAAGTTATTACGACCATAAATATGGCCTGACCATTACTGGTCTCATTTTAAAACATGCCAATTCTATCACAGATTATAAGCAATAACATGCATAACAAGATAAGTACACAATGACATGGTGCAATAGTTGCAAAAGATCTTCAACTGCTCAATATCAAATGAAGTTCGAGAAATAGATTCGAAATGGTTTCAATGGTACAGCGTACTCATTTAAGAATGTCAACAATGGTTATCATCAATATAAACTGAATTGAAGGTGAAGGTTTCTGATATCCAACACGATTGTGGATTAAATCAAAAGTTAGGGATATTCAAGGAAATAGCATCAGTTGCTCAATACGGGTGAAGAATGAATAATCTGAATCGTTCTGATGGTAACATACATGATCATAGGAAACAATGTCAATTGAATCAACAAGTAAAGGCACAGATACTTGCCTGGTCTACGTAGCTGACGGAATTCTACCGAGCCCAATCTACCTTCTATTTTCCCTTGCTCCGGGAACTCGATTCTATAATAAACAACTCATTACAGTGAGTCTAACTATCCTTGTTCTATCCTCGATATACACTCATAACCATTTTCAAATTTAAACAAGTAATCGGGTTCCTATCGGATGCCCTATCTATTTTATGGTAATTAAAACTCAGACATTAGCCCTCGTACGGGCATTTACGGACTATTAAAACACATTATTCAACTCATATAAACCATATAGCACTTATAAATATTTTTAGAACAATATTCGAGGCTTATTTGTATTTAAATAAGTCACAAACAATTTTTAAATCAAAAATCGGATTTTTAATCCCAATATAAGTATTTAAAAACAATTTAAATCAATTAATAAAATTAATTGACACTTTTCAAATACTCAAACTATTTTTTAAATAATTAAATCAAGCTAGAAAATAATTAAACTTAATTTAAATTAATTAAATCTAATTAATAATTAATTATTAAGAATTAACTGATTAAAAGAATTAATCAATTAATTAAATTAATTAATTATTAATTAAAATAATTAAAATAATTAAATTTAATCAGTTTTTGAATTTAAATAAATAAATATAATTTTTCAGAATTTTCTGAATTTAAAAATGTATTTTTAAAATAAAAATATGTTTTTTTATAAATATTTAAACTATTTTTGAATTAAATTTAAAAATAAAATTCAAAAACAGTTTTCTGAAAATAATTTAGGGTTTCGAAGATTGAAACCGGGTCAGGAATCGGGTAAACGGGTCGGGAAGAACAACCCGGAAATTTTCCAGAATCCGGCGACTTTCCCAGATTCTGGCGAGCCAAAAACGTAACAAATTTTGGGGCTTTTGATACCAAAACACTCCTAATAACCATACCAATACATTCCGATCAAAAACAAACCAAAAACATCACCGGAATCCAAAACCCGACCAAATTCCGGCGAGCTTAAACAATTTTCCGATCTACCAAAATCTTACATGAAACTCTACGTTCTTTATGTTAAAATGAAGCTAAGAACACATACAACAAAAGCCCTCAATCAAAAACAATGTCAGATCATTCATATGAACAGACTATTAAAAAGAAAAATCGGGCAAAACCCTAAAAATCGAATTTCTCAAAATCAAACACAAACATGAAATTAAAGCATGAATTCCTACTAATTAGAACCCTAGGAACATGTTAGAAGCAATCAATTGAACGGAGAATCAACAGAATGAAAATCCCCAAATTTAATCAAGAACCCTAATTTAATTCGAATATTGAAAAATTCATATAAAATCGAAAACTTACCAGATGATGATATGGTTGGAAGATTATGAAACTAGAGCTCAAGATCTTTGATTTGAGTACTTGAACTTGAGATTTGGATTTCAATAACACAATCAAAATTGATTTTGATTTTCGAGAACACGAAGAACACGGTTCGGGAATTTTATATTTTTCTATATTTTTAATACGGATTGTATGAAGGATAATGTACGATTCTCCTTTTTATACTTAGTGGAAAATAATACCCTAAACGACATTTTTGGATCGATATTGATCCACTGGATCGCTTTAAAACCCTAATAAAGTAAAATACACGTTTTACGAGGTGATAACTATCCACAAAGACTGATAGTTATCCAAATCAATACATATCATTTATATAACTAATGCTCAAGAATACTGGGGCTATAACAGATGTATTATTGATATGGACGATATATCAATTGCCCTAAAATTTAGGGTTTGGAATAATTTTTCTTTCTTTGAATAAAACAAATACTTATTGATAGTATCGGATAATAAGGGATATAATGATACGAAGAAATCCTCCGATAATGATTCGGACACGAATGACGAAGGAATAATAATGATGTACAAAATTTCAACGGGGCCCTTGAATTTTCAAAACGGGGCTCAAAATTGAAGATATTTTCAAATGACAAGATATTTGAACGGGGCTTCCGACACACCAATTTAACACATAATCACTCAACAACCTTTATCATTAAAACTCAAAATACTTCATAATAATTATTCTACTCATATATAATACAAATTATATAATTAATAAAGTTCACGGATCTTACAAATATACTGTATATCTTAAATCCCTTCTCAACATATATGCATGCATATCTATTTAGATATCTCATACTGTTCAAAATACTGTAAAATATCAGTAATGAACACCTTTGAAACTCCTTTCATATACAGAACGATATGTTTAAATATTCTTTTCGTCAAAACATGCCATACAGTTCAAATACTGTATGAGGTATAGTACTTTGTTAAAATATTATTAACAAGTATCCGTAACCGGTATTTAACCCAAGTTACCAAACATTTCTGAAATTCCAATCCTTGGAAAAACATGGGGAGTTGCACAGGGCTACGCACTGGTATGCGATGATCAGTCGTCATACCATAGATTTTCTACTAGTAGATGGATAATCCCGAAGGTCATTACCCTAGCCGCATACGGGCTTTTAGATTGGACCGGCGTCACTCAGCCTCTTACACATTAGTAACCACATGGCGACATCAAGGCCACACAAGTGGACCCGCTCCCTGCCAACGGATTCCACTGGACTGGCGTCACCCTGCCTCTTATTACATTTCCACCTGGCGACATCAAGGCCAGAAAAAAAATAGTTTTTCTTTGTGGGACCGTGCGTTACTCGGCCACTTACGCGAAAATATCGTTCCCCCAACTATCTTTAACTGGAACGAATATTAATCCAGTTCCCCAAGCATAAGCTTGTTAATAGGTTTTGTAAAAATACCCTTACTTCCGGTTTATATCGGAAGTAAGTCACAATGTGGGTTGACCGTTGTCAACTGACCTCGATCCTCGAGTAAAACATTTCGAAATCACGACCTGGGAGTTTTGTAAAATATTTTTAGCTCTGATAATTCAGAAACCCAAACTATATCACTTTTAATGAAAGAGGCAAGTGAAATCATATGTTCACTTCCTGGAATGGATTCCCAATTTTTATAAGTTTAAATCAAAATCGTTATTCGAGATAAATAATTAAAGTAGTTGGGAACCCCTATTATACTCTCATAAACCCTTTTTGGGATCAGAAAATATTTGCGTAAATACTAGAACCTTAAATAATAATATCACAAGGTTCTATGATTTTTAAATCAATTTTGGAATATTTAATAAATATTCAAATAATAAATATTGAATTATGATTAAATATAAATCCACTTAAGTGAATATTCAAGTTAATATTCACTTAATTAAATAAATATCAAAATAATAAATATTGAATTATCATTCAATAAGATTCCACTTAAGTGAATATTCAAAATAATATTCACTTAATTAAATAAATATTCAAAATAATATTTATAATAATATTATTTAAGTATCTCACATTAAATATCCAATAATATATATTTGGAATATTTAATCAACATTTTAAAATATAACTGTCCCTGGAACCCTCCAGCTTCTGACAGTATAATCAAGACCAAAATACGAATTTGACTCCCGGTCTATGTTTTAAAATCCTCGTACGAGCGCTCTACCCTTAGAGCCTCTATAACACCTCGGTTTATATCTAATATTTACATAGCATATAAACCCTTATATCTTATAAAGCTCTCTATCAAAAGCGTAAACAGTTTATAAATATTTTCACTGCATTAAAGCAGAATATATCACAACAACATCACTTATATGATGCAGGGTTTGAAAACTGACATGCATCTATCATATGCATATACTATATCTCAACATTTTTATTACCATTACATCTATATACGATGTAAGGTTTGAAAGCATGCATGATATAATATCATATGCATATACTACATCTCAACATTTTTAATACCGTTACATCTATATACGATGTAAGGTTTGAAAGAATGCATGATATAATATCATATGCATATCAATATAAGTAATGGAAAACAGCATGGGATGAGAAAACTTGCCTCGGGTCCTTGGTTGTTATGGGTTCGAGAACTTGCCGGAAAATCTATAAACAAGGAAATACTCGATCAGTCCCCTGGCTTAATCAATTAAAGTGCATTTAACTTAAGCACTAACGTTCTATTAACGAATATCAAATGTCTCGCTCTTGGTCACTTATAACCTCATGACATTTGTTAGGTCCTGATAAGTTTGTAGAAGGGGGGTTGAATACAAACTATACCGTTTTCTCGGAATTTGTTCTTTAAATGATTTAACTGTTTAGGAACAAATTGATGCGGAATAAAAATGAAACAAGATTCAAGTTAAATATAACTTATATTAAACTTGAAGGGTGTTACAAATGATACTTAGTACAAGATTGAATCTTAAATAAATTACAACAAATCTAGAATAAATTCAACATGAATTTATCTATATTTGTAATAAAATGATTTAACAATATTTGATAATTTAAGATTCGTTCTAGGGATAAAAATCCGCTAGATAGTCAAAGCAATACAAGTAATCAAATTCTAGTGGTTTGGATTTAACAATACAAACTAGAATTAATTGCTTGAGAAGAAATGAGATTTAAAGCTTTGGCTGTTCTTCAGTAAATGCTTCTGTATGTTCTTGATGCTTTTTGTCAACTGCATCCTTTTCTATTCTGTTGTGTATTAAATACCAACACAATAATCCTTGTATGACCTGCACACACATGCTCGGTAGAACCTTGAATGCTAGTATGACCTGCCAACACAATCTCTAAATTTCGGTATGACCAAAAAAGAGAATTGTATGACCTATAAAAAGCACTTAGTATGACCTCATTAAAATTCGGTATGACCTTAGAAAAGTACATAGTATGACCTTTTAATAAATCAGAAATGATTTAAATAAAAGAAATAAAAAACACTTGTATGACCTCTTCAAATAGGTCATACCGAGTTTTGTATTTCTATTAGATAAACTAGGTCATACTAGTTCAATTTCAGAAAATCCTTTTAATTTAATTAGTTAGATTAAATTATAGATTAAATTAATTCTTCTTAAATAGAATTAAGTTAATAAATAATTTAAACTACTAACCTAATTAATTTAATAAATAAATTAATTCTGATAGAATTAATTTATTAAATTAAATTAAATTAGTAAATTTAAATGAGACATCTTTAAAGCCTTGCATCTCTCTCTCTTCTGAAAACCACTGAATAGAGATGATTTAATTCCACTGATGATGTCGTCATTCGATGCACTGTCTGGTTTCATGAATAACTGACTTCAATGATAATTCTTCATCTTTAAAACATTTAAAGCAGTGGCTTTCTTTCTTTAGCTTGACAAAATTCTGTATCCTGTACTACTTCCGTCACCACTGGAAATCTCTGTCACTGTAGTAAATCCACTAACTTGAATACTTCACTGAGGCTTGATCAATAAATTGAACTTCTTTCAATGTAGAATAACTTCAAGTCTGTAGATGACTTTTAATTCTCCATTCTCTTGACAGATAAAACTATCTGAGATTCCTGTGACATATAAACTTATTATTTACTTATTACATACTTGTTTAAATTAAGTTGTTTCCTCGGAATATTAATAGGCCTAAACATATGCCTTTCAACATTCCGTAAAATCTTAAGTCAAAAGTTTGGGTGGAATTCTATTCACAAAACCCAAGTACTTTACCATTGCTAACTCATTGTTTTTACCCATCCCCTTAAGGGTATTTCACTCGCGCAACCTTTGTTCCCGCATTTTTATAAAATCACAAACTTATATTTTTATCACGAAACCTTCTAGGTTTCTTTCCTAACTGTCCATAATAGTATCCACATTAATATCATGACCCAATTCCCTTTTTAAGGGGCTTGATCCTAAGCTCAAACTTCATACAGTGAACTACTTAGTTACTCGAAACCGCTTTCACTAAAACGGATGTTTCTCCTAAACTGTAAATCGAAACGATACGATTCTTTCGCTAAAACAAACTACAAAACAGATTCTACATGATCATGGTCAGTGGTCACACTTGACAGTATATTAAGAGCCTCGAATACCACTGTCAAGGCAGTTAATAAACATTTCGTCATTACGACGGCTATACATCGAACGTTTCCATTTCACAACCAATCCAAACATCCAACCAAGACAATCCATACATCCATATATCATTTAACACTTTAGGACAGTTCATACTAACTCAAGAACTCATCCCTCAATCAACCACAACTCATTCAACCAACCAAAATCATTAAAACTTGCATGGATCTCTTATACGACATGCTTAACGAATTATACTACAAACTTAAGCATAAAACCCATTAATATGAAGAGGGCAGAGGTGTTATACCTTCCTTGCTGCCTTAGAGACTCTAACAATGGCATAACTATCCTTGCTTGAGCTTTAAACCTCCTTAACTAGCTTAATCTTCAAGAACAAAATCAAGAACACAAGTTAGTAATTTCAAAATCACTATTCATGGCTCATCTTTGATCGAATATTTGACCATGCTACACTTCTTGGATGGACATGAAATTTTGCACGTACCTTGGGTATATATTTAGGGAGATATGGTCCAGATTTGGCAATTTTAGGACGAGTAGATTTGGAGTTATGAATTTGTCTTTGCTCCTTGCTCATGCTGGGCAGAATTTGGAAGAAAATGGGGAAGATGAATATTTGCTTGATTTTTCTTTTCTTTTCTTTTTGTTTTGGCAAATAAAATCTGATTACTTGCTTCTCATTTGTGTGGTCTCTAATTGGCCTTGTCATCCCATGGACACATGTCAATTAGCTTGTGGTTTGTGGTGAAAGTGGTGACAAGGTGGTGATTCATCACCATGTCATCACCTTGTCACCCTCCTGCATCATGCTTCTGTCATAATTTATGTCCTCAATCCTCTTATATGTTTCACTTGATGATCTTATATGATACTTCCCCTTCAGTTAGGGTTTAATCCATAATTCGTTACGCTTCTGTTTCACGATAGGTTCCAGTGATTTTAAAAACGTTTCTCTGTACCAATGTTAGGAGATACTTCCTTAATCTTTCCATCACCTTGGCTTAATATATGATCATAGATTTCTCATTCTACATACTTTCGCAAAATGATCAAATCAATACATTCTTGATTATCCGATGAATAGTGATCAAAATTTAAAGTTGGAATCTCCCGATTCTGACCGCGTTTACATTCACTTATTCTCTTTATACATCACTAATATAACTTCGAAACATTCATTTCATGTCTTCCATATAGTGTGGTCTGAAATATTTTTTATCAGCAAATTCACTATTCATCGACATTTACTATTCATCAAAAATTTTAACTAAGTCCAAAATTTGGGGTTATTACAGTCTCCCCTACTTAAAAGGATTCCGTCCCGGAATCTAAGAAAATAGCCGATGTTATTCGTCAAATATAGTAATCTCCAGTTTCCAGGTTGACTCTTCAATCCTCAGGTTTCATTACAACACTTACTCATTCCGGTCTGTGATATCTACTGGACGCTTTATATAAGCCAATTCCGGTTGTACTCTTATACACCCATTTTCTATCAACATCCGATTATTCTTGCAATCGACGGTACAACGCTTACCGTAACTTCGGTTCTCTGAAATGTTGCTTCCGGTCGGTCCGTCGGTCTGCGGATCCTACGTAGTGCTCACATTCAATCTCGTTGCCAAACACGTTTGGAAAACTCCTCCCGAATCGGGAGTTCAATCATTGGTTCTTATCTGACACGATGGTGACTGGAACTCCACATCACCCAACTATCTCTTTCGTAACTCTTCGATTAAAGATCTCTTGCTAAAAACAAAATATGAGTAGACTCATTTAATCCATTACTGTAACGTCATAGTTCGACTTGATTCTTGTTGATCCTATCACAAAATCCATTACAGTAAAATTACATTCCTAATCAGGAATCTCTACTAACTGTGATAGTCAACTGAAAGTGTTTGTCCTAAATCCAATCATGTATGATGAGTTAGGAAGAACTTTCTTGTATTCTTATTTGATTTCATTAATGTTAATAAAAGACTTGTTTTGTTTTTATTACGGGCTTTATCTATTTAAAGTGTTTTAAATAAGATGTTCCATAGTTTAGAGTAAAGCTTCTAGAATTATAATGAGATTATAATAGTGAGATCTAGAAGATGATAACTCTAGACTTAAACAGTTCCTGATCATAGGATAACTAATCGGAAGTTGGTGAATCCGCAAAGATTGGTACATACTATGCTTGCTCCCGTCAAGAGGATGTCTGTTCTCATAGGCATTTGTGTGGTGACACTATAGCTAGTATGTAGGTGCTTGTTAGGGAATAAGTTCACTGAACATGACTCGATAAGTTGAACAGCTAATGGAGTTTACTCACGTGTCAATAGTTATTCACTGAGTGATAGTTGTACAAGTGTCCTTAGACTTGAGATCGTTAGAGTTATCTTGTATATAATGAACTATGCTTTGGATTAGTCCTTAGTCTCAAGGACATCCATTAGGTCTATTCTGGGCATAGAGATTTGTGTATGGAGATAGTTAACGTCAATAGAGGATCTACCCCTTCCAGTATAGGAAGAGAATATCCTATGTTATTCTTAGTATGCGAGTTCTGGAATCTCTGGCCAGAGTGTATGAAATTAGAAAGGAGTTTCTAATTTGCATTAATATGAACTTAGCATTATGAATAAGAAATCATATGATTAAATTTGATAGGCCTGACACGAGATCCATGCTTTATATTTAATCGGGATATTGTAGGGTAGAAGGAATTGATTGTACTGAAACTAATCACTGACAGGTTCTTGGTATTCTAAGTAGTGAATTCATATTATCCGGATAGTCGCGATATGTTGAGAAGCATCCCTCACGATGTAGAATAAATATAATTAATCAGTTAATTATATTTAATGAATTTTAGAATTCATATAATTAATAAATAAAAAGTTTATTATTATTATTTATTTCTACTACCGGCTTAATATTGAACCTACAGGGTCACACCATAAAAGATTAATTTATTGATGAAGGTATTTTGAGAGAGCAAGTTATTTTCTAAATAGTTTAGAAAAGGAAATAATGATTAAAATAGTTTTAATTATTATTAAAGCATTTTATAAGATAAAATGTGGGGTTAATATATATATAAAGATATATTAAAAAACCCTAGGAGAGCCCTATAAATAGAATGAGATAGTTCATTCTAAATGACTTGAGTTTTTGTGAAAACCTAGTTGCCACCCTCTGCTTCTTCATCTCTCTCTCTCTCTCTCAAAAGAAGAAAAACTCCATTTTTATAAAAGCTTAGTTTTATAAAAAGCTTCATCGAAGGATTATTCTTGGTGGATACCGGTAAAGTACTTCACACTCTGAGGAGCAACTGCTAGAATCCATTTTATAAAGCTTCGATTTTCAAGGTATGGTTACGATTCCTCCGCTCTTTCATTTTATACTTTTTTCTATATGTGCGATACATGGTTTTTACGGAATAATTGTTATATCACGCTTCCGCTCATCCATAAATTCCTTCAATGGTATCAGAGCTAGGTTATGCATATAGAGATTCATATAAATATTTTCAGATTTTTTTATGCATGTATGGATTTATTATGATTTTTGCAAGTATATTTAGATTTAATTATGAATTAATTCGAAATATGATTTGCATGAGATTTTGACCATTGATCTGGGTTCTACAAGTGTTGTGGATCATCTAGGTATTTATTTCATAATTTTGTGATGTGTAGATTATTTGTTTTGAATTTTTTAAAATTGTTTTAATTAAAATTCATAAAATAATTATGCATGTTGAAATATATGAATTAAAATTTGCACAAGGACCCCATGATACTTGGTTATTTTTGCTTTTGTTTCATTTCAGAAATCATATTATTTTGATTTTTTATTAATTTATTAATTAATTGTTAATTAATTTATTAATATTAAAATAAAATAATAATATCAATAAAGGGCATTAATGGCTAGAGGAGTTTTTTTTTAAAGTGTTATAAATGCTAAGTTAGTGTTTTAATGCTAAAGGAGTTCCAAGCATTAAACAAAATAGCATAGAATTGTTGTAACTTACTTAGCATTAAATAAAAAAAAAAATTGCTGGGAAGGGCCTGTAACGCATGCCGGGAATGCGTTACAGGGCCTGTAACGCATGAGCGTCACGCGTTACACATTTAATAGCTTTTAATTGTTGTAACGCATGAGCGTCATGCGTTACAGCCCCTCTGTCCACATTAAATTTGATTTTTTGGGAGTTTGGTAACTCCGTTTTGGGCGTGCAATATACCGTTGGATTCGTTTTTCCGAGACGGATCTAATGGAGTGGTCAAATATTTTTTATATAAAAGTTTGGAACTGTTTATATTCCCGGATGTGTTTTAAAGCATGTATTAATTGTTTTAATTGCTTTTAAATATTATAATAAATCCATACATCATTATATCATTGTATGACATGATATTACTTGCATGCTTACTTGTTTATTTATTTTTATATATGAGATATATGCCTATATTTACCATGCGATGATAGATTTAGGTGAACTTAAATCAATATAAGGCGTGTTCTAGAAAATCTAGAATATGAATCGTTTCTTGCCTTAACAATAATATTTTGAGTACAACCATGAGATTCTTATGTTTATGAAACATAGAGTGAAATACTCTTTTGATGTTCAAAATGAAAATTTATGTCTAGGCCGTTGGGTTTTAAGCGGGACCGATGTGACCCCTCCAACACACTGGGAATTTTTCATTTAAATATCATAATTGTATTTTGTTCAAGAAAAAGAGAATCTCCTAGTAATATGATTATGGTTTTAACATAATATAATCCCTCTAAAATTAAATAATATCAAGTAGTAATTGGCCAATGACACAACGGGCTTGTGTCGGTCATAGCCTTCCAACATGGTAGAAAGTAGTTCTTATTTTTGAATCATTATCGTTTCGTGCTACAGCCGAGGGCTTTGATTTCGAAATAAGAAATACTTGTCTATAACATAGAGATGTGTACAATGAATTAGATTCTAATGGTCGTTACGTGCTACAGCTGTGGGCTGTTGGAGACTGATTCAATTGTATGAAATGTTGGGTTAGACTTGACTTGGAATATTGAGTTTGTCGTGCTACAGCCGTGACTCAATTATTCAAGAGGCTAAAGTTTTGTTAGGGAATAACATGAGATGTAATTGACAAGAGTTGTCTGCCTACTGAACATCACATGGTGTTTCGTGCCACAACCGAGGTTGTGTGATGGAATGTAGGATCCCTATTCCCACTAGCATTATGAATGCTTAATTTTTCCACTTAGGGGGTTGTATAAATTAGATAAACTAGTGGGAGCCACTTATGAATAAAGACCCGATTCATATAGTGTTTTAAAATGAAATTGAATATTTGCTAAGTGTTGTTATGTGTTTATCATTTACAGATTTACTATATACATTATGTCTTCTACACTATCACTCCGGAGCATACTGGATGCTCACAAATTGACTGGTCCCAATTTTGCTGACTGGCTTCGAAACCTGAAAATTGTTCTCAGGGTTGAGAAGCTGGAATATGTGCTTAACTCACCTAAGCCTACTGAACCTGCTGACGATGCACATGATGATGAACATGTTGTGTATCGTAAGTGAATAGATGATGCAAATGTTGCTCAATGTATCATGCTAGCTTCCATGAACATTGAGCTACAGAAGCAGCATGAGCATATGGATGCTCACACTATCCTAACACATCTACAAGAGTTGTATGATGTGGCGGGGAGGACAGCTCGATATGAGATATCGAAGGAGCTGTTCCGCTGTAGGATGTTTGAGGGATCGTCTGTGAATGACCATGTACTTAAGATGATCAATTTGATTGAATGTCTTGGACAACTTGGTTTCAACATGGATGGGGAGCTGAGTCAAGACTTGGTCTTGCAATCACTTCCGGGTTCGTTTTCGCAGTTTGTTGTGAACTTTCACACGAATAAGTTGGACGTCAGCCTGGTTGAACTCCACAACATGTTGAAGACTGCGGAATCGAATTTTCCCTCTAAGAAGAGTTCTGTTCTTCTAATTGGTGAAGGTTCCAATCCTAAGAAAAGGAAGAAGAACCCTACCAAGAAGAAGAAAGTAGGTGAAAAAAGGCCGGTTCCACCAAAAGCTGAAGATCCCAAAAGCAAAGCTGTTTGCTTCCACTGTAACAAGGTGGGGCACTGGAAGAGGAACTGCAAGGTTTACCTTGCAGAATTGAAGAAGAAGAAGGGTAGTGAGACTGCCGCTTCTGATTCAGGTATGTTCATGATAGAAGTGAATATGTCATTAAATCAAATTGCTACTTGGGTATTAGATACCGCCTGTGGTTCTCACATTTGCAATTCGTTGCAGGGACTAAGGAGAAGTAGGACTCTTGAGGAAGAGGAAGTGATTCTACGGATGGGAAATGGAGCAAGAGTTGCTGCTGAAGCTGTAGGATCATTTGATTTACATATGCCTACGGGCAAGACTATTGTTTTAAATAATTGTTATTTTGTTCCCTCGATTGTGAGGAATATTATTTCTATTCCCATGTTAGACTTGGCTGGATTTTCGTTTGTTATTCAGAATAATAAATGTTCAATTCTTAGAGATAATGTTCTTTATGGTAGTGGTATTTTAAATAATGGTCTGTATGTATGTGACGTAGAGCATAATTTACTACAAATTGAACGTACTAATAAAAGGAAAAGGGATGATGAAAATCTCACCTATTTGTGGCACTGCAGACTTGGTCATATTAGTGAAAATAGACTTCGTACATTGCATAAGGAAGGGTTACTTGAACCCTTTGATTTTGAATCATATCCTACATGCGAGTCTTGTCTATTGGGTAAAATGACCAAATCTCCATTTAGTGGACATGGAGAGAGGGCTGCAGATTTGCTAGGATTGGTACACACAGATGTATGTGGACCGATGTCTACGCAAGCCATGGGTGGATTTTCGTACTTCATTACTTTCACAGATGATCGATCTAGATTCGGATATGTGTATTTGATGAAACACAAGTCTGAAGCCTTTGAAAAGTTCAAAGAATACAAGTATGAAGTGGAGAAACAAACCAAACATAGTATTAAAACCCTTCGATCAGATCGAGGTGGTGAATACTTGAATGGAGAGTTTCTAGATTATCTCAAAGAAAATGGTATAGTTTCTCAGTGGACTCCTCCATATACTCCACAGTTGAATGGGGTATCTGAAAGGAGAAATCGAACTTTGTTAGACATGGTTCGATCCATGATGAGCTATGCAGATCTTCCAGTATTCCTTTGGGGTTATGCATTGGAAACCTCAACATACTTACTGAATAAGGTGCCTTCCAAATCTGTTCCTCAAACACCATATGAGATATGGAAAGAAAGGAAACTGAGTCTTAAACACGTTAAGATTTGGGGATGTCCAGCTTATGTCAAGAAAGTTGACCCTGATAAGCTGGAATCCCGATCCGTAAAATGTAAGTTTGTGGGATATCCTAAAGAGACTTTAGGGTATTACTTTTACACCGATCATAGGGTATTTGTCTCCAGACATGATACGTTCTTGGAAAAACAGTTTATCCTTGAAGGGAACAGTGGGAGAAAAATAGAACTTAATGAAGTTCAAGAAGCACAAACTACCACGGTTCAAGAGGAAACACCTGTTCAGACTGAACAACCTTCTGTGGAACAGCCCATTCGTAGGTCAGAGAGAGTGTCTCGCCAACCTGAGAGGTATTATGGCCTTGTCATTGAGAATGACAATGAGTTGTCAATCATTGATGATGACGACCCTATGACCTATAATGAGGCTATGAGTAGTATTGACTCAGAGAAATGGCAGAGTGCCATGAAATCCGAAATGGATTCTATGTATACCAACCAAGTATGGACTTTGGTTGAAGCACCCAAGGATGTGAAGCCTATTGGGTGCAAATGGGTATACAAGAGAAAGATTGGAGCAGATGGTGAGGTGGAGACCTATAAGGCCAGGCTCGTGGCAAAAGGATTCAGACAAAGGCAAGGGATTGACTTTGATGAAACTTTTTCGCCTGTAGCCCTGTTAAAATCGATTCGGATTTTGCTTGCGATTGCTGCTTACTACGACTATGAGATCTGGCAAATGGACGTGAAAATAGCCTTCCTCAATGGGAAACTTGAAGAGGAAGTGTATATGACACAGCCAGAGGGTTTTGTTTCCAAAGGGAATGAACACCTAGTGTGTAAGCTGCTACGAACCATATATGGATAAAGGCAAGCTTCTCGTAGATGGAACATCCGTTTTGATGAGACAATCAAAGAGTTTGATTTTATAAAAAACATAGATGAACCATGTGTCTACAAGAAGGTTAGAGGGAGCGTGGTAACATTTCTTGTGTTGTATGTGGATGACATACTTCTTATAGGAAATGATATACCGATGCTACAATCAGTCAAAGTGTGGCTATCAAAGAACTTCACTATGAAGGACATGGGAGAAGCATCCTACATTCTCGGTATGAAGATCTATAAAGATAGATCTAGAAGAATGATAGGTCTTACCCAGGGTACATACATCGAGAAAGTGCTTAAAAGGTTCAGCATGGAAAACTCCAAGAGAGGTCTCATACCAATGAGCCATGGAGTATCCCTTTCCAAGAAGATGTCTCCTAAGACACCTGAAGAAAGGGAGCGTATGAGTAAGATTCCTTATGCTTCGGCAATAGGATCTATCATGTACGCGATGTTCTGTACTAGGCCTGATGTTGCTCATTCAATTAGTGTGACGAGCAGATATCAGTCCAATCCAGGTGAAGACCACTGGAAAGCAGTGAAGAACATCCTTAAGTATTTGCGAAGGACTAAGGATATTTTTCTTGTTTTTGGTGGATCTGAGTTGAAAATAGAGGGTTATACTGACTCTAGTTTTCAATCAGAAAGTGATGATAGCACATCCATGTCAGGGTACGTGTTTACTCTGAATGGTGGAGCGATTAGTTGGAAGAGTTCCAAACAGTCTACAACAGCTGACTCCACAGCGGAAGCAGAGTATATAGTTGCAAGTGAGGCTGCAAAAGAAGCCGTTTGGATGAGGAAATTTGTTTCTGAGTTGGGATTTGTTCCTAGCATTGAGGAGCCTATTGTGTTGTATTGTGATAACAACGTAGCAATAGCACAAGCCAAGGAACCTAGGTCTCATAAAAATACCAAACATGTTTTGCAGCGCTTTCATTTGATTAGGGAGATCATTGAAAGAGGAGATGTCAAAATTGAGAGAGTTGACACACATAACAACGTAGCAGACCCACTCACAAAGACATTGTCTCAGATTCACTTTGATCGTCATAAAGAGAAGATGGGTATTAGATACCAGTGTGATTGGCTTTAGTTCAAGTGGGAGATTGAAAGTGTTTGTCCTAAATCCAATCATGTATGATGAGTTAGGAAGAACTTTCTTGTATTCTTATTTGATTTCATTAATGTTAATAAAAGACTTGTTTTGTTTTTATTACGGGCTTTATCTATTTAAAGTGTTTTAAATAAGATGTTCCATAGTTTAGAGTAAAGCTTCTAGAATTATAATGAGATTATAATAGTGAGATCTAGAAGATGATAACTCTAGACTTAAACAGTTCCTAATCATAGGATAACTAATCGGAAGTTGGTGAATCCGCAAAGATTGGTACATACTATGCTTGCTCCCGTCAGGAGGATGTCTGTTCTCATAGGCATTTGTGTGGTGACATTATAGCTAGTATGTAGGTGCTTGTTAGGGAATAAGTTCACTGAACATGACTCGATAAGTTGAACAGCTAATGGAGTTTACTCACGTGTCAATAGTTATTCACTGAGTGATAGTTGTACAAGTGTCCTTAGACTTGAGATCGTTAGAGTTATCTTGTATATAATGAACTATGCTTTGGATTAGTCCTTAGTCTCAAGGACATCCATTAGGTCTATTCTGGGCATAGGGATTTGTGTATGGAGATAGTTAACGTCAATAGAGGATCTACCCCTTCCAGTATAGGAAGAGAATATCCTATGTTATTCTTAGTATGCGAGTTCTGGAATCTCTGGCCAGAGTGTATGAAATTAGAAAGGAGTTTCTAATTTGCATTAATATGAACTTAGCATTATGAATAAGAAATCATATGATTAAATTTGATAGGCCTGACACGAGATCCATGCTTTATATTTAATCGGGATATTGTAGGGTAGAAGGAATTGATTGTACTGAAACTAATCACTGACAGGTTCTTGGTATTCTAAGTAGTGAATTCATATTATCCGGATAGTCGCGATATGTTGAGAAGCATCCCTCACGATGTAGAATAAATATAATTAATCAGTTAATTATATTTAATGAATTTTAGAATTCATATAATTAATAAATAAAAAGTTTATTATTATTATTTATTTCTACTACCGGCTTAATATTGAACCTACAGGGTCACACCATAAAAGATTAATTTATTGATGAAGGTATTTTGAGAGAGCAAGTTATTTTCTAAATAGTTTAGAAAAGGAAATAATGATTAAAATAGTTTTAATTATTATTAAAGCATTTTATAAGATAAAATGTGGGGTTAATATATATATATAAAGATATATTAAAAAACCCTAGGAGAGCCCTATAAATAGAATGAGATAGTTCATTCTAAATGACTTGAGTTTTTGTGAAAACCTAGTTGCCACCCTCTTCTTCTTCATCTCTCTCTCTCTCTCTCAAAAGAAGAAAAACTCCATTTTTATAAAAGCTTAGTTTTATAAAAAGCTTCATCGAAGGATTATTCTTGGTGGATACTAGTAGAGTGCTTCACACTCTGAGGAGCAACTGCTAGAATCCATTTTATAAAGCTTCGATTTTCAAGGTATGGTTACGATTCCTCCACTCTTTCATTTTATATTTTTTTCTATATGTGCGATACATGGTTTTTACGGAATAATTGTTATATCACGCTTCCGCTCATCCGTAAATTCCTTCATCAACTAGGTCTTTGTTCTGCCTTCATTTTCTGACATATCCAATAATTGTTTGACAATCGATAATATCCTTTTTATCTATCCGACCAACAATAACATTTCCTTAACTTTCTTTACCTTTTTGTACTCTCGGTGTAGCTGTCTCTTTATGACAAATCTTTATTCCTTAATTTGTCCTGGCTCAATCAGGACCTTTAAATAATCCTTGTTGTATTCTTAACTTCAACTTCATCCTTTCAGTTCCTCTTATTAGTCCTTCTGAAAAATTAGCATCCTTTGATTTCTTGAACATTTGGAATCCCAACTTGGTAAAAATACCTTATGATTCCTTTATCATTCTTTCTCAGTCTTTAATGCTTTTTCCAACATTGACTTTATACATTTACTCGTCATTTGCTCTTGACATAACTTGATTTTCTACAGCAATTCTGGTTGCATTGCAACCTCAAATAGTCTCTCAATACCATTTTTGGTTATTTTAACCTCAATTTCCATTTTCTCAAATCCTTGGATTAACTTTATCCGACGATGTTATCATCTTAAGTCTCTCAGACTAAGGTCATCGGCCACCACATTGGCCTTCCCTGGGTGGTAAAGAATCCCACCGTCATAATCCTTGATTAGCTTTAGCTATATTTTCAATTCTCATGGTAAGTTCTTTCTGGGAGAGTGTATCTAATGCTCTTATGCTTTGTATAAGTCTCGCACTTCTTTCCATACAATTAGTGCCTCCAAAACTTTAAAGCGAAAACTATCGCTGCCAATTCTAAGTCATGTGTAGGGTATCTAAATTCATATTCCTTTAATTGTCTGGATGCATACGCAATTACCTTTCCGTGCTGCATAAGCACACACCCTACTTCTTTATGCGATGCGTCGCTATAGATCACAAAATCTCCCTTCCCGGCTGGCAGTACCAGTACAGGGCGGTGACTAGTCTCTTCTTTAATTCCTTGAAATTTTTCTCACATTTCTCGGTCCATTCAACTTTTCAGTCTTTCGAGTAAGTCGAGTCAGTGGGGCTACTATTTTAGCCAAATCTTGTACACATCTTCGGTAATATCCGACAACCCACAAAATTTCTCACATCGGTTGGCGTGGTTGGTCTTTCCCAGTTCGAAACAGCTTTTAACTTGGCATATAACTTTTCTCTTCTTAGTGTCCCTAACACTATCCTCAAGTGTTCTACGTGTTCCTCCTCTGTCTTGGAGTAGACTAAAATATCATCGATAAAACTATGACACAATTGTCCAAATACTTCTTGAAAACTCGATTCATCAAGTCCATGAAAGTTGCAGGGGCATTCGTCAGCCCAAACGACATTACTAAAAACTCGTAGTGTCCATACTTGGTGCGAATCGTAGTCTTGAGTACGTCCTCAGGTTTAATATTCAACTGGTGGTATCCCGTTCTCAAATCAATCTTCGGGAATTTAACTGCCCCATGCAGCCGATCGAACAAATCACTGATCCTTGGCAGGGGTATTCATTCTTAACCGTTAGCCTATTTAGCTTTCGATAGTTTATGCACAGCCTCATGCTGCCGTCCTTTTTCTTCATCAATAACACGGGTGCATCCCACGGTGACGCACTTGGTCTTATCATTCCTTTCCCTAACAATTCCTACAATTGAGTGACTAATTTCTCCATCTCGACTGGAGCTAGTCGGTACGGGGCCTTCGAAATTGGCACTGTTCTTGGAGCTAATTCTACAGCAAACTTTATTTCTCTATCGGATGGTAACCCCGGGAGATCTTCTGGAAATACATCCTTCAATTCGTTGACAATAGGGATATTATGTATACTAGGTACTTCCCGTATCGTATCCATCACAGTCGCTAAACAAGTTTCACATCCTTGGAGGTCAATCATTCCCTCGTCTGACAATCTGAATTCTTACTTTCTTTCTTTCTCAATCTATTCGCGTTTCGTTCTCTATTTTCTTTATGCCCATTTCTTTCTCGTCCACTTTGCTTCCATTTCTATCACAGTCGTTTCATTAACCAAGGTAACATAATCAGTCGTTTCAAACACTTCGTTATTCCCCGATCAGTCGTTTCAAACACTTCGTTATTAACCAAGGTAACACAGGTAGGAACAGTTTTAGATTGAGGAGTGTACCAGCAAGTAGATACCAAAAAGTCAATGGTCTTCATAATTTCTAACATCACCCGTACGAGGATGATCTTATCTTTCTGCCTTTATGGCTTAGGGTACTAACCAACGGTACCTCAAAATCGTACAAGTCCTTAAATAGGTCGGGAGTTCGAAACATAATCGCCATTCCCCGATAATCGTTCAGAGATTGGGCCTCCTACGGCCGCATCAACACATCCTCAAAAGATGAAGGTCGATTAACGTATATGTAATTTCTTAACACTAGTCGTATCGAACGAATCCAACCCCAGGCCGCCATAGGTCTCGTTCCTCGTAGGTCCGGAGATTGTCGCATTGCTCGTTGCAACCATACGTGTCTTTATTAGAATCACGCTATCCATTCTTCATATCTTTGATTTCCGAGTCGAGCCATCATGGCCTATCATACGAAATATACTCGCGATGCGATTTAGCACGTTCGTCTCACGATAACGTTCTGGTACTACACGTACGCAAAAGTCTTCCTCTTAGGTAACAAAATACCCATCGACGGAAAAGACACCAACTCTGGTGGAATCGTTGTTCTCAAGGCTTGGACTTCATACACAAGATAATGCCTTAACTAGTCCACGCAATTTAGTACTTCGGATCGCGTAAAGGACTGTAAACGTCTCAATCTTCACATGTGCTGCCTTCTCGTGGCAAACTACAATGAACTACAAACACTTAGGTTCTTACTAAGTCAAGTTATCCATTGTTATTGGCCATTCCGACCTTACCTCAACTGCAACCGAGACTCTGCTCCGCGTCTTATCTTAATGTTTTCGATAATCCGTGTACAATTTTAAACGTCCTTCTCATCATTATGATGATCTACAACGGTCCTATCGGTCCTCCGATAAGTCCCCACTAAACTCTTTAATCTTAACATCCTCAATGGCACTACTTCCGGTAGTCCACTTAACGAGCTCTATATGAGTCCTCGCGTCATTTTCTTACTTCGATATAACTATTAACACTCTCATATCCAAGTTTATAACTTAACGCTCTGATACCATTTCTGTAACACCCCCAGATCCGGGGTCAGGAATCTGGGTTGTCACGCTCCATCAATTATACAATACCTGCATTACTTACAACATTCTAATAATACAACTCCAAAGACCCCAATCATTTACGCGCACACACACATGTTATAGCCTTGGAAATGAGCAACAAAAGTAACATTTGTCATTACAACTCAAATGTACTATCCAGGATCTCATCTATTATTTACAACCTCTACCTGAAGTTACAATAACAGACCCCACCGTTCTATACAAGGTTTAATAATACAAACCCACTCGAAAACAATTCTTACTAATTCAGTCTGCAACTATTCTGCTCACACCAGCAGTATCCATCCGGCTGAACTAACTCAAGGGTGGACTCTCCATTCCCTTGCTCTTGTAACACGAGGTGAATCAGCAACGTTTTCTTCATGCTGGAAGTTTTAATAAAGAAAGAATGAGCTAATAGCGCTCAGCAAGAAATCTATTCCAGTTTAAATCTTTAAACCTTTAAGGTAAATAATCCATATAGGATCCAAGTTTTAACACTACTAGGGTTTGTCCCCAAAATAGTATCCCGTTCAAAATATTGTATGACTTATAATCATACTCAAATACTTTTCGTAAATCATTTAGAAATCCTTGGTATCGATATAATGAACCAAGATTCAAAACATATCTTTTAAAATAGATATCAAATATTGGAATCAGGGCTTAAAGCCTATCCATTGATTCAAAATACTATACAGTTCAATATACTGTATATCTTAAATCCCTTCTCAACATATATACATGCATATCTATTTAGATATCTCATACTGTTCAAAATACTGTAAAATATCAGTAATGAACACCTTTGAAACTCCGTTCATATACAGAATGATATGTTTAAATATTCTTTTCGTCAAAACATGCCATACAGTTCAAATACTGTATGAGGTATAGTACTTTGTTAAAATATTATTAACAAGTATCTGTAACCGGTATTTAACCCAAGTTACCAAACATTTCTGAAATTCCAATCCTTGGAAAAACATGGGGAGTTGCACAGGGCTACGCACTGGTATGCGATGATCAGTCGTCATACCATAGATTTTCTACTAGTAGATGGATAATCCCGAAGGTCATTACCCTAGCCGTATACGGGCTTTTAGATTGGACCGGCGTCACTCGACCTCTTACACATTAGTAACCACATGGCGACATCAAGGCCACACAAGTGGACCCGCTCCCTGCCAACGGATTCCACTGGACTGGCGTCACCCAGCCTCTTATTACATTTCCACCTGGCGACATCAAGGCCAGAAAAAAAATAGTTTTCTTTGCGGGACCGTGCGTTACTTGGCCACTTACCCGAAAATGTCGTTCCCCCAACTATCTTTAACTGGAACGGATATTAATCCAGTTCCCCAAGCATAAGCTTGTTAATAGGTTTTGTAAAAATACCCTTACTTCCGGTTTATATCGGAAGTAAGTCACAATGTGGGTTGACCGTTGTCAACTGACCTCGATCCTCGAGTAAAACATTTCGAAATCACGACTTGGGAGTTTTGTAAAATATCTTTAGCTCTGATAATTCAGAAACCCAAACTATATCACTTTTAATGAAAGAGGCAAGTGAAATCATATGTTCACTTCCTGGAATGGATTCCCAATTTTTATAAGTTTAAATCAAAATCGTTATTCGAGATAAATAATTAAAGTAGTTGGGAACCCCTATTATACTCTCATAAACCCTTTTTGGGATCAGAAAATATTTGCGTAAATACTAGAACCTTAAATAATAATATCACATATAACGACTCAGAAAAACGCTTGTACAGTATTAATATTTGATAATATTTGGGTTCTATGATATGTGAATATTGTGTGAAAGGTAGATATTTGAAAATGTGATGATTAGATGTTTATTTGGTGAATGGTATGGATTAAAATATATGTGTATGCTTTTAAATGCATTTTATATGAATTTCTTATTAAAAATTAGTTCTTTTTGACCTTCCGGGAATTTTATAAAATCATCGGAGACTCTTTTTATTGTGAAATCTTTTTCACAACCTTTAGTTTATATTCTAGTAGTTTCTAAAATTAGTGGAGGAATTTATTTTTGGCTTTCAGGATTTAAAACTGATTTTATGAGTTAAATATCATTTATGTGATCAAAACTTTGAAAATTCATATTTAATTCAATTTTGATCATACAAATATTTTAAAAATATGTGTGAGCTTGTAAATTCGTATTCTTTGTTTTAAAAATAAAATTGTGATTTTTAGATATTATCTTCATTTTATTTCGAATTTTAGAAAGGTATTATATTGGTTTTATTCTATTTAAAATCAGATTTTGGAATTGTTAAAGTACAGTTTTACCCCTGGGCTTATAAAACCCCTGCACCCAGTTTTTCCCCTTTCTTCTTTCACCGATCGACTCTCTCTCTGCTGTTCTCTCTCTCGGTCATTTTTCTTTCTGTAAAATCTTCATCCTTCTCTTCTAATCTTTCCACAAAATCGATTATTGTATATATACATATATATATATATAATCGTGTATGTGTGTGAGTGTATGGCCGTGTGTATATGTGTGTGTATCAGTTTTGCATGCAAAGGATTTTGGCGATTTTGATTTAATTCAAACCCGAAAGCTTGCTTGTGATGATTTCGTGATTAATTGGTTGATTTATAATGGTTATTGGTGAGGTTTGTTGAAGGAAACCCGAATTCCGGGCACCTCCAAACCATGCCGTCGTCGGCAATGAGCTCCGGCGAGCCGACGGGGACGATGATGATGCTTTTGAGTCCGATTATTGTATTAATACTAGTATTTAGTAGAGTTATGGGTTGCATGTTGAAAAATCGAAATGCATGTGTGTATTTTCGATTTTCCCTTTTTGTGAAATTAGTTTGAAATTTGTTGGTGTTGATGTTTGATTGTTAATCTCGAGTTTATGAGGATTGCATGTTAAATTAATTGTGTTAAGTTTAGATAGTTCGAATTTTTGATGTTAAAGGTTTTGATTTAGGAATTTTAGTGAAGTTCCAAGTATTTGGATTGTGGACTTGTTAGTTTTGGTATTTGATAATTGCATGTAGAGATTCTAGTAGTTTCTTGAGGACATGAGTTGATTGGTAAAACCTTTTTCAGCTAAGGAAGAGTTTTAGTTTTGATATGGGATGATTAGTTGTAGTAAGGATTATGTTTGTGAATTGGTTTTGTATAGATATATGCCATGTTGAATTTCCAGAAAACTGCCTGTTCTGTTTTGATTGTTTTCGAATTGTTGCTGCCTGTTTTAGACAGAGAGCCTAGGATGTCACTGTTCTAAATTGAATCTAGTTTGTGCACGCGCTAACCTTGTATCGATAGAGTTAACGAATAGAAAGTTATGCTTGTTTTACTAAAAGTTGCGCAGCAGGGATTTTTCTGTGTTTCAGTACCTAGTTTATGCAGTTCGTTTTTAATCTAAATAAATTGTTCTGAAGTTGAAACTTTTATGCTAAGATGGATTAGTAATCAGGAAATAGCCTGTCAAATTTGGTAATTGTTTGATTAGTTTTGGATTTATGAAAAATGTTTTAGTAAAGTATGCGCAGCAGATTTTTCAGTTTTTTGAGATGAAAAACATTGTTGTAAAAGTGTTAAGGATATGGTTGGCATGATCAAATTGATTTAAGGAATACCAAGTGTGGTATGATTTGAAAGATATATTATTGTATATATATATATGTATAAGGAGTATGTTATGTGTACTTAAATGGCGATGTGCGTCTATATGGTTGTTGCCTACTACATGGTTGAAATGTGGTGTACCTATTATGTGTTTACGCGTTTAGGTTGCGTTGGGTAGTTTAGAATAAAGGATTAGCATTTTAGAGAGGGCATACTAAGATAGAATATATTCTTTTGTAGAGTCCAAGGAAGTGTAACTTAGAGACAAAGGAAAGACTAAGGTGGAGAATCAGTGATTGCTCATTACCCCTTTTAGCTACTTAAGGCAAGTAATACAAACTTGCTTTCGTATTTCGATTCCATTGTTTC
Source organism: Heracleum sosnowskyi (assembly GCA_030848705.1). Classification (NCBI taxonomy): domain Eukaryota; kingdom Viridiplantae; phylum Streptophyta; class Magnoliopsida; order Apiales; family Apiaceae; genus Heracleum; species Heracleum sosnowskyi. The sequence continues at coordinate 107,012,367 of CM061240.1, read as the reverse complement.
ATTTTGACATATATGAATTGTTATCTTGCCTTGATATACCTTTAGTTCTGAAAACACTTATTGTTCATTGATAACCCTTATCTTTGTTCATATATACCATGTTGAACTGTATACCATGCTTTGTTTAGTTCTTTATCCCTAAACCTTTATACCCTGTTCATATCCATGAATTGAAACCTGATTGACCTATGATTCTATAACCTGAATTTGATCATATACTTATGCATTCCCTTTTTATACCTGAAAGTGAATACACCTAACTCTCATTCTAGTACATTTCCAGAACAGACCCGATGATAAATATTTCTTATATTCCACTAACAGAAATCCAGATTGTTTTGATTGAACTTATCTGATTTCCAAAAGACTTCTTTATATCTGAATATGTTTTAAAAAGGAATAAAGTTTGGACTCATTTAAATTCTGATTTATGGTTTCCACGGATTCCTAAGATTGGAGGCGTAAGAGGCCGAGTAACGCCGGTCCAGCACTTTTTAATTATAATAAATGGACTAGGGATGGACTAGTCTAAAGGCCAATATGTGCCTAATGGGACCCAATACAAGGACCAGAGGGACTGTGTGTCCGGTATGGGGACTTTACGTGGCTGATCACCCGTATTGTCCGGTGCGTTGTGAAAAATCTCCAAAATTACTTATTGTTTTTCTTGAAAACGGATATCTTGATAATGAAATTGGTTTACCCTTTGAAATTGCATATTTATGTCATTGTTCCGATAATCCCTTGATACGGATTTTGCTATACCCATGTCATACATATCAATATTAGAACTGTTTCCCAGTGGATAACTGTTTGGCCATATTATTACTTGTTGGGCATTTGGCTCATTCTTTTTCCCTACTCTAACCCACAGTTAAACGAGAAGATGGTACGCACTTTTCAGACAGCTAGGAAGTCTTCCTATAGGGTTGTTTTTGGGATGCCAGCTCAGGTAGGTGATGACCACTGGTAGAAGGTGTTTTGTAATAGGGAACATAGAACTTTTAAGACATGGTTGTAATAACTTTTGAGACTTATGTTTATGTATTAATGAATTAGATAGTGGATGCTTGTTTCACACCATTAATTGTTTAAAGATCCAGGGTAGAGTTGGGGTCGCGTCAACATATTTATTTTATATTGTTTATGGGTTTAATATGTATAGAGGTTGTAGTGACTCCCCGATCATGACCCCAGATTGGGAGGGCGTCACAGGTTGGTATCAGAGTTGTCAGTTTTTGGTCACTAAAACAAGCCAGGATTAGGATCCCTATTAATAAAAGATGATTAAGATAGTTATGAAAGGAGTAGGAATCTGTTAGGATATTAGATTGATAGATGCTAAGTAGCCACGGTAGGCGTAAGTACTTTCTTTTAAGTTAAGTCTTTAGGATTAAGATAACCTGTTATTATATAAGTATCTATATCTATATTGTTATCGCAGGAGATGGACGTTATTGGTGGAGACACACCCCCTCACCCATCTATCACATCATCTGACCCTATGCATACTTTGTCTGATCATGAGGAGGATCCAGTGGAGATAGGTAGTCCTAGTGTTCAGCCCGTTGAGCTACCATTTGCACCTGTACCTGTTCAGACTACTATCCCTTGGAGAGCAGCATCTTTTGATTCTCGTGTTTCAGTCATGGGAGATCCTGCACCTATTTTTCTTCATGCACATGTAGACCTTGCTAGAGACCTAGAGACCCTTTCCGGACAGAATGCCGAGCTTCAGGCCCTTGTAGACCAGATGTCTGATGAGGCGGACCGTCGCGTTGCTGTTATTGATGCGGAGTGGGAGGATAGGATTCGTACTGTAGAGGAGACAGCGCGAAAGCGCCTAGCTGAGGGACCAGTTATTGATGATGCTTTAGAGGAGGCCAGGAGAGTGACTAGGATTGTTAGCTGGATGCTGTGTGAGCTGAGAGCTGTTCGTGGTGGACGAGACTAGAGATGGTTGGATTCTGAGAGTGGGACATCTGTTAGAGCCCATTGGTTTTAGTACTGGTTATTTGCACGTTTGACTACTAGCTATTAGGATATTTTCCTTTTTCCTAGTAGACATTATTATATTATCTGCTTTGGGCATTAACTCTACTTTGACTTTATGGGGTGATCATGTACCCTAACATCTGTTGTACCTGACTCTTATCTTTATATTATGCACGTACTTTTCTTATACCTTGCTTTAAACTGTTATACCATTTATTGTTAACCTGTTCCTATAATACCTATGTTTACCTTGTTTACCCTGTTACGGAGACGAGCAAGTTATCTAACAATATGGCTAAAAGTTTTAAATTTTATTTATGTTGCCTACAGTTTTATAAACATTTTCAAAAAGAGTTTACATTGTGGTATATATATGCATATTGTTTCATAAATTGCTTACCTCTTATCAGAAAAATGCCACCAAAGAAAAAGACTACTGCTTCTACTCAACAAACAACCGATACCGAGGCCCAGAACCCGGTAGACCCAACTATAACTCAGATACTTCAATTACTCCAACAACAAACAGCTGCCTTGACTCAACAACAACAACAAAATGTTCAACCATTGACAACCTTTAAATCATTTCAAGCTGTCCACCCACCTGAATTCAAAGGTACTCTAAACCCTGTTGAGGCGAAATCATGGTTAATCGACATTGAGAAAGCTTTTGCGTTAGTTAAGGTTGGGGAAGATCAGAAAACTGAATTTGCTAGTTACTACCTGAAGGCAGAAGCTAATTTTTGGTGGGAATCTTTGAAGCTAGGAGAAGGAGAAATTACTTGGCAAAGATTTACAGAACTATTTCAGGAGAAGTATTTACCAAGGTACCTACAAGATCAGTTGGAAGTTCAATTCTTAGAATTAAAACAAGAAGGGATGAGTGTGGCAGAATACGAAGCCAAATTTACTGAATTGGCAAGATTTGCACCTAGGTACGTAGGAGATGATGTCAGTAAGGCTAGAAAGTTTCAGCACGGATTAAAGCCATGGTTAAGGAGTAGAGTTGCAGCTTTTGAGTTGAGAAATTATACTGCGGTAGTACAGAAAGCGATGATCATTGAGGGCGAGAGCAAATTAGTTCAAAAGGAGAAATTTGGAAAGAAACGAAAGTTTGGAGGATCTGAAAGAAGCCAAGGTGATGAAGGACAAGGAAGTTCTCAGAATAGAAAAAGGTTTGGAAATCAATCAGGAGGAGATAGGAATTTTCAGAAACAGAGGAGTGGATTTGGAAGTTCAGACAAGAAATCTCAAGGAGGAAAGCCGCCAACTATAACGGGAAAACCATCTATACCAGAGTGCAAGACGTGTGGTAAAAGACATTCGGGAATCTGTAACAAGTTGAACATCACATGTTTTAAATGCAACAAGAAGGGATACTATGCTGATGGATGTCCAAGTTCAAAACCAGGAGGACCAACATGTTTCAAGTGTGGAAAGACGGGACATTTTGCGCGAGAATGTAAGGAACCGGTCCAATCTGCAAATGTACTTAGGCTCACTGCACCACCAACACGGTCACAGTCATCTCAACCTCGAGCAAGAACTTTTAATATGTCAATCAATGAAGCGGTTCAGGACAGAGATGTAGTAGCAGGTACGCTTCCTGTGAATTCTGTTAAAGCTAAAGTGTTAATTGATTCTGGAGCAACTAGATCTTTTATATCTGAAAGATTCCTTGATAAATTGCAATGTGACATACAACCATTGGAAAGGACGTTAGTAATAGAAGTGGCTAACCAGGATAAAGTTCCCGTAGACCAAGTGTGTCCTAACTGTAAAATAGAGATCGGTGGATATCTTTTTCATGCGGATTTGATACCATTCAAAATGGGAGAATTCGATGTTATCCTAGGAATGGATTGGTTAGTAGATTGTGATGCACAGATTGAATGTAGGAAAAAGCAAGTAAGATTGCGTGTGGACGAAGATCAAGAAGTGGTGTTTCAAGGTCAAAGACAAACTAGGAAGTTCTTAACGTTTATGCAAACGACACGACTACTTCGACAAGGTTGTGAAGCTTATTTGGCTCATGTTGTAGATGTGGAGAAGCAAGTGTTGAAGATGGAGGAGATACCCGTTGTAAATGAGTTCCCCGAAGTTTTTCCTGACGAACTACCCGGATTACCTCCAGATCGAGAAGTAGAATTTACGATTGATTTGGCACCTGGAACGGAACCAGTATCAAAGGCACCTTACAGAATGGCACCGGCAGAAATGAAGGAATTGGCTACGCAGCTACAAGATCTTTTGGATAAAGGAGTGATAAGGCCTAGTATATCGCCGTGGGGAGCGCCAGTTTTGTTTGTCAAGAAGAAAGACGGGAGTATGAGATTGTGTATAGATTATCGAGAACTTAACCGGTTGACTATGAAGAATAAATACCCGTTACCGCGAATCGATGATTTATTTGATCAACTCAAAGGAGCAGCCTATTTCTCAAAGATTGATTTAAGATCTGGATACCATCAACTGAAAATCAAGCCTGAAGACGTTTCGAAAACTGCTTTTCGCACGAGATATGGACATTACGAATTTTTAGTGATGCCATTTGGATTAACTAACGCCCCGGCTGTGTTTATGGATTTGATGAATCGAGTTTTTCGAACGTATTTGGATAAGTTTGTGATTGTATTTATTGATGACATCTTGATATATTCAAAGTCTTCGGAAGATCATGCGGAACATCTAAGGATTGCATTGGAAATCTTGAGGAAGGAAAAGTTATATGCGAAGTTCTCCAAGTGTGAATTCTGGTTGGAAGAAGTACAATTTCTTGGACACGTTATTAGTCGAGAAGGAGTGAGAGTGGACCCTGCCAAGATTGAAGCTGTGGTTAATTGGGAATGACCAAAGACCCCTACTGAAGTGAGAAGTTTTCTCGGATTAGCTGGATACTACCGGAGATTTGTTCAAGATTTTTCAAAGATAGCTACACCGTTAACTGCACTGACTGGAAAGAATGAGAAGTTTGTTTGGACTGAGAAATGTGAAGAAAGTTTCCAAGAGCCGAAAGGAAGATTAGTGACAGCACCAGTGTTAGTCTTACCAGATGATCAAGGAAATTTCGTTATCTACAGTGATGCTTCACACAAAGGATTGGGATGTGTTTTAATGCAATATGGAAAAGTGATCGCGTATGCTTCACGACAACTCAAACCGCACGAACAAAAGTACCCAACTCATGATTTGGAATTAGCAGCTATCGTGTTCGCACTGAAAATTTGGAGACATTATCTATACGGAGAGAAGTGTGAAATCTACACGGATCATAAAAGCTTAAAGTATATATTCACTCAGAAGGAATTGAACATGAGGCAACGGAGATGGTTGGAGCTAATTAAGGACTATGATTGTAGTATTAACTATCACCCGGGAAAAGCGAATGTTGTGGCGGATGCGTTAAGTCGAAAAGAGAGATTGAATTTGTTCACAATACCTAAAGAATTGCTTCTGGAATTTGAGAAGTTGAAACTAGAAGTTTATGATTCGGAAGTTACTAACGAAGTTCTCAACGCTATGACGTTTCAACCGGAGTTGTTGGAAAAGATACGAAGATGTCAGGAGGAGGTTATGAATCAAGAGATGAACACATTGACTGTGAAGAGATCTGCACCCAAAGGGATGACAAAGGAATTTTGAGATTTTCTACGAGGATATGGATTCCAAATGTAACAGAATTGAAGAATGAAATCTTGCGGGAAGCCCACAGTTCACAGTACTCAATTCACCCTGGTAGCACGAAAATGTATCGAGATTTGAAGGAACATTTCTGGTGGCCTGATATGAAAAGAGAAATTGCTGAATGGATAAGTAGGTGTTATACTTGTCAACGAGTCAAAGCCGAACATCAAAAGCCGAGCGGACTATTGCAGCCATTGGATATTCCTGAATGGAAGTGGGAACATCTTGCTATGGATTTTATTGTTGCACTACCAAGGACAAAAGCTAATCACGATGCCATATGGGTAATTATAGACCGTCTGACCAAGTCTGTACATTTTCTCCCAATCAATGAAAGATTTTCACTGGATAGGTTAGTACAGTTATATCTGAAGGAGGTTGTGACACGCCACGGAGTTCCAGTAACCATTGTGTCGGATCGTGATCCAAGGTTTAACTCCCGATTTTGGAGACAATTTCAAGAATGTCTGGGTACCAAGCTTAAGATGAGTACCGCTTATCATCCACAAACTGATGGCCAGAGTGAACGAACAATTCAAACCATTGAAGACATGCTTAGAGCTTGTGCGCTGGATTTTAAAGGAAGTTGGGATGAGCATTTACCGTTAGTAGAGTTTTCGTACAACAACAGTTATCACGCAAGCATTGGAATGCCCCCGTATGAAGCTTTGTATGGAAGGAAATGTAGATCGCATGTATATTGGGAAGAAGTTGGAGAACGAAAAGTTTTAGGACCCGAGCTAGTACAACAAACGAAGGAAAAGATTGAAATCATTCATAAAAGACTAGTTACGGCACAAGACAGACAACGGAAGTACGCAGACCAAGACAGGAAGGATATAAGCTTTGAAGAAGGAGATCAAGTGTTGTTAAAAGTGTCGCCATGGAAAGGAGTTACGAGATTTGGCAAGAAAGGGAAACTTAGCCCGAGATATGTAGGACCGTTTGAGATACTGAGACGTATTGGAAAAGTTGCATATGAGTTAGCGTTACCACCGCACATGGAGCATATTCATAACGTTTTTCATGTTTCGATGCTTAAGAGATTTAATCCTGATGCAAATCAAGTGATCGAATATGAACCTTTTGAGATTCAACCTGATTTGTCATATGTAAAACAACCTCTAGAAATTCAGGATCATATGGATAGGAAATTAAGGAATAAGACTGTTAAGTTAGTTAAGGTTTTGTGGAGGAATCCCAAAGTTGAAGAATCGACTTGGGAACTTGAGAGCGAGATGCTTGAAAAGTATCCGTATCTATTTTCATAAGGTTAGATTCTGGGGACAAAATCTTTTTAAGGGGGGGAGGTTATAACGACTCAGAAAAACGCTTGTACAGTATTAATATTTGATAATATTTGGGTTCTATGATATGTGAATATTGTGTGAAAGGTAGATATTTGAAAATGTGATGATTAGATGTTTACTTGGTGAATGGTATGGATTAAAATATATGTGTATGCTTTTAAATGCATTTTATATGAATTTCTTATTAAAAATTAGTTCTTTTTGACCTTCCGGGAATTTTATAAAATCATCGGAGACTCTTTTTATTGTGAAATCTTTTTCACAACCTTTAGTTTATATTCCAGTATTTTCTAAAATTAGTGGAGGAATTTATTTTTGGCTTTCAGGATTTAAAACTGATTTTATGAGTTAAATATCATTTATGTGATTAAAACTTTGAAAATTCATATTTAATTCAATTTTGATCATAAAACTATTTTAAAAATATGTGTGAGCTTGTAAATTCGTATTCTTTGTTTTAAAAATAAAATTGTGATTTTTAGATATTATCTTCATTTTATTTCGAATTTTAGAAAGGTATTATATTGGTTTTATTCTATTTAAAATCAGATTTTGGAATTGTTAAAGTACAGTTTTACCCCTGGGCTTATAAAACCCCTGCACCCAGTTTTTCCCCTTTCTTCTTTCACCGATCGACTCTCTCTCTGCTGTTCTCTCTCTCGGTCATTTTTCTTTCTGTAAAATCTTCATCCTTCTCTTCTAATCTTTCCACAAAATCGATTATTGTATATATACATATATATATATATATAATCGTGTATGTGTGTGAGTGTATGGCCGTGTGTATATGTGTGTGTATCAGTTTTGCATGCAAAGGATTTTGGCGATTTTGATTTAATTCAAACCCGAAAGCTTGCTTGTGATGATTTCGTGATTAATTGGTTGATTTATAATGGTTATTGGTGAGGTTTGTTGAAGGAAACCCGAATTCCGGGCACCTCCAAACCATGCCGCCGTCGGCAATGAGCTCCGGCGAGCCGACGGGGACGATGATGATGCTTTTGAGTCCGATTATTGTATTAATACTAGTATTTAGTAGAGTTATGGGTTGCATGTTGAAAAATCGAAATGCATGTGTGTATTTTCGATTTTCCCTTTTTGTGAAATTAGTTTGAAATTTGTTGGTGTTGATGTTTGATTGTTAATCTCGAGTTTATGAGGATTGCATGTTAAATTAATTGTGTTAAGTTTAGATAGTTCAAATTTTTGATGTTAAAGGTTTTGATTTAGGAATTTTAGTGAAGTTCCAAGTATTTGGATTGTGGACTTGTTAGTTTTGGTATTTGATAATTGCATGTATAGATTCTAGTAGTTTCTTGAGGACATGAGTTGATTGGTAAAACCTTTTTCAGCTAAGGAAGAGTTTTAGTTTTGATATGGGATGATTAGTTGTAGTAAGGATTATGTTTGTGAATTGGTTTTGTATAGATATATGCCATGTTGAATTTCCAGAAAACTGCCTGTTCTGTTTTGATTGTTTTCGAATTGTTGCTGCCTGTTTTAGACAGAGAGCCTAGGATTTCACTGTTCTAAATTGAATCTAGTTTGTGCACGCGCTAACCTTGTATCGATAGAGTTAACGAATAAAAAGTTATGCTTGTTTTACTAAAAGTTGCGCAGCAGGGATTTTTCTGTGTTTCAGTACCTCGTTTATGCAGTTCGTTTTTAATCTAAATAAATTGTTCTGAAGTTGAAACTTTTATGCTAAGATGGACTAGTAATCAGGAAATAGCCTGTCAAATTTGGTAATTGTTTGATTATTTTTGGATTTATGAAAAATGTTTTAGTAAAGTATGCGCAGCAGATTTTTCAGCTTTTTGAGATGAAAAACATTGTTGTAAAAGTGTTAAGGATATGGTTGGCATGATCAAATTGATTTAAGGAATACCAAGTGTGGTATGATTTGAAAGATATATTATTGTATATATATATGTATAAGGAGTATGTTATGTGTACTTAAATGGCGATGTGCGTCTATATGGTTGTTGCCTACTACATGGTTGAAATGTGGTGTACCTATTATGTGTTTACGCGTTTAGGATGCGTTGTGTAGTTTAGAATAAAGGATTAGCATTTTAGAGAGGGCATACTAAGATAGAATATATTCTTTTGTAGAGTCCAAGGAAGTGTAACTTAGAGACAAAGGAAAGACTAAGGTGGAGAATCAGTGATTGCTCATTACCCCTTTTAGCTACTTAAGGCAAGTAATACAAACTTGCTTTCGTATTTCGATTCCATTGTTTCATTTTGACATATATGAATTGTTATCTTGCCTTGATATACCTTTAGTTCTGAAAACACTTATTGTTCATTGATAACCCTTATCTTTGTTCATATATACCATGTTGAACTGTATACCATGCTTTGTTTAGTTCTTTATCCCTAAACCTTTATACCCTGTTCATATCCATGAATTGAAACCTGATTGACCTATGATTCTATAACCTGAATTTGATCATATACTTATGCATTCCCTTTTTATACCTGAAAGTGAATACACCTAACTCTCATTCTAGTACATTTCCAGAACAGACCCGATGATAAATATTTCTTATATTCCACTAACAGAAATCCAGATTGTTTTGATTGAACTTATCTGATTTCCAAAAGACTTCTTTATATCTGAATATGTTTTAAAAAGGAATAAAGTTTGGACTCATTTAAATTCTGATTTATGGTTTCCACGGATTCCTAAGATTGGAGGCGTAAGAGGCCGAGTAACGCCGGTCCAGCACTTTTTAATTATAATAAATGGACTAGGGATGGACTAGTCTAAAGGCCAATATGTGCCTAATGGGACCCAATACAAGGACCAGAGGGACTGTGTGTCCGGTATGGGGACTTTACGTGGCTGATCACCCGTATTGTCCGGTGCGTTGTGAAAAATCTCCAAAATTACTTATTGTTTTTCTTGAAAACGGATATCTTGATAATGAAATTGGTTTACCCTTTGAAATTGCATATTTATGTCATTGTTCCGATAATCCCTTGATACGGATTTTGCTATACCCATGTCATACATATCGATATTGGAACTGTTTCCCAGTGGATAACTGTTTGGCCATATTATTACTTGCTGGGCATTTGGCTCATTCTTTTTCCCTACTCTAACCCACAGTTAAACGAGAAGATGGTACGCACTTTTCAGACAGCTAGGAAGTCTTCCTATAGGGTTGTTTTTGGGATGCCAGCTCAGGTAGGTGATGACCACTGGTAGAAGGTGTTTTGTAATAGGGAACATAGAACTTTTAAGACATGGTTGTAATAACTTTTGAGACTTATGTTTATGTATTAATGAATTAGATAGTGGATGCTTGTTTCACACCATTAATTGTTTAAAGATCCAGGGTAGAGTTGGGGTCGCGTCAGCATATTTATTTTATATTGTTTATGGGTTTAATATGTATAGAGGTTGTAGTGACTCCCCGATCATGACCCCAGATTGAGAGGGCGTCACATCACAAGGTTCTATGATTTTTAAATCATTTTTGGAATATTTAATAAATATTCAAATAATAAATATTGAATTATGATTCAATATAAATCCCCTTAAGTGAATATTCAAGTTAATATTCACTTAATTAAATAAATATCCAAATAATAAATATTGAATTATCATTCAATAAGATTCCACTTAAGTGAATATTCAAAATAATATTTATAATAATATTATTTAAATATCTCACATTAAATATCCAATAATATATATATTGGAATATTTAATCAACATTTTAAAATATAACTGTCCCTGGAACCCTCCAGCTTCTGACAGTATAATCAAAACCAAAATATTAATTTGACTCCCGGTCTATGTTTTAAAATCCTCGTACGAGCGCTCTACCCTTAGAGCCTCTATAACACCTCGGTTTATATCTAATATTTACATAGCATATAAACCCTTATATCTTATAAAGCTCTCTATCAAAAGCGTAAACAGTTTATAAATATTTTCACAGCATTAAAGCAGAATATATCACAACAACATCACTTATATGATGTAGGGTTTGAAAACTGACATGCATCTATCATATGCATATACTATATCTCAATATTTTTATTACCATTACATCTATATACGATGTAAGGTTTGAAAGCATGCATGATATAATATCATATGCATATACTACATCTCAACATTTTTAATACTGTTACATCTATATACGATGTAAGGTTTGAAAGCATGCATGATATAATATCATATGCATATCAATATAAGTCATGGAAAACAGCATCGGATGAGAAAACTTGCCATGGGTCCTTGGTTGTTATGGGTTCGAGAACTTGCCGAAAAATCTATAAACAAGGAAATACTCGATCAGTCCCCTGGCTTAATCAATTAAAGTGCATTTAACTTAAGCACTAACGTTCTATTAACGAACATCAAATGTCTCGCTCTTGGTCACTTATAACCTCATGACATTCCGTAAACTCTTAAGTCAAAAGTTTGGGTGGAATTCTATTCTCAAAACCCAAGTACTTTACCATTGCTAACTCATTGTTTTTACCCATCCCTTTAAGGGTATTTCACTCACGCAACCTTTGTTCCCGCATTTTTATAAAATCACAAACTTATCTTTTTAACACGAAACCTTCTAGGTTTCTTTCCTAACTGTCCATACTAGTATCCACATTAATATCATGACCCAATTCCATTTTTAAGGGGCTTGATCCTAAGCTCAAAGTTCATACAGTGAACTACTTAGTTACTTGAAACCGCTTTCAGTAAAACGGGTGTTTCTCCTAAACCGTAAATCGAAACGATACGATTCTTTCGCTAAAACAAACTAAAAAACAGATTCTACATGATCATGGTCAGTGGTCACACTTGACAGTATATTAAGAGCCTCGAATACCACTGTCAAAGCAGTTAATAAACATTTCGTCATTACGACGACTATACATCGAACATTTCCATTTCACAACCAATCCAAACATCCAACCAAGACAATCCATACATCCATATATCATTTAACACTTTAGGACAGTTCATAATAACTCAAGAACTCATCCCTCAATCAACCACAACTCATTCAACCAACCAAAATCATTAAAACTTGCATGGATCTCTTATACGACGTGTTTAACGAATTATACTACAAACTTAAGCATAAAACCCAATTAATATCAAGAGGGCAGAGGTGTTATACCTTCCTTGCTGCCTTAGAGACTCTAACAATGGCCTGACTATCCTTGCTTGAGCTTTAAACCTTCTTAACTAGCTTAATCTTCAAGAACAAAATCAAGAACACACGTTAGTAATTTCGAAATCACTATTCATGCCTCATCTTTGATTGAATATTTGACCATGCTACACTTCTTGGATGGCCATGAAATTTTGAACGTACCTTGGGTATATATTGAGGGAGATATGGTCCAAAGTTGGCAAATTTAGGACGAGTAGATTTGGAGTTATGAATTTTTATTTGCTCCTTGCTCATGCTGGGCAGAATTTGGAAGAAAATGGGGAAGGTGAATATTTGCTTGATTTTTCTTTTCTTTTCTTTTTGTTTTGGAAAATAAAATCTGATTACTTGCTTCTCATTTGTGTGGTCTATAATTGGCCTTGTCATCCCATGGACACCTGTCAATTAGCTTGTGGTTTGTGGTGAAAGTGGTGACAAGGTAGTGATTCATCACCTTGTCATCACTTTGTCATCACCTTGTCACCCTCCTGCATCATGCTTCTGTCATAATTTGTGTCCTCAATCCTCTTATATGTTGCACTTGATGATCTTATATGATACTTCCCCTTCGGTTAGGGTTTAATCCATAATTCGTTACGCTTCTGTTTCACGATAGGTTCCAGTGATTTTAAAAACGTTTCTCTGTACCAATGTTAGGAGATACTTCCTTAATCTTTCCATCACCTTGGCTTAATATATGATCATAGATTTCTCATTCTACATACTTTCGCAAAACGATCAAATCAATACATCCTTGATTATCCGATGAATAGTGATCAAAATTTAAAATTGGAATCTCCCGATTCTGACCGCGTTTGCATTCACTCATTCTCTTTATACATCACTAATATAACTTCGAAACATTCATTCCGTGTCTTCCATATAGTGTGGTCTGAAATATTTTTCATCAGAATCCTCCTTTAGCAGCACCTTATCTTGGTCCTATCCACACTCCCAGTCTTGTATCCTCCTTTAGCAGCACCAACAATCCCTTTTCCTTTATTGAATGAGTTTGAGCCACTTGATCCACCAGCATTTCTAGCATTAAACTTGGACTTAAATGGCTGTTTTCTTTTGAACCTAATGTTAGGATATCTCCTAGCCATATAGGCAAAAGATTTGTTCTCCATTTTGTCCAGCTCATCTATGCTGTAGAACTCATCTTCCTCAGGCAAATCATAGACAACTTGAGTCTCATCACCAGTGTCTTCAACTTCCAGCTCTTCAATCTTGACTTGACCGACTTTGAGAGATTCCATTCTTTGTCCTAAATTGTCAGCAATAAGGGCATAGGAAGTATTGGCCATTAATCCTTGCTTTGCTTGAATGGATCTCTTTTAAAACAACTCTAGCTCATATGTTTTCAAAACACCATACAACACATCAAAACCAATCTTGGTTAGATCCCTTTCTTTAAGAGAAGAGATTCTTGGTTCCAAGTGATCTGGTAGAGTCAACAAGAACTTCATGTTGAGTTCCTCTTTTTCATAGTGTTTGTCATAGAGTTTGAGCTCATTTATTAGCTTGTTGAACCTCTCAAACACTTCTGTGATTCCCTCCTTTGGCTGAGCCATGAAAGCTTCATACTGAGAGACCAGAATCTGCTTCTTGTTCTTCCTTACTTCTGGAGTTCCTTCACATAGAACTTCTATAAGATCCCACATTTTCTTTGCACTACTACAATGAGCAACAGTGCCATACATGTTGAAATCCATAGATTCACAAATGATAAGTTGGAGATGTCCATCTAGTGCTATTTTCTCCTTTTCAGGATCAGTGTATTTGGAAGGGTATTTACGTACATGTCTTGTTGGTATTATCTCAGTACCAACACTTGTTTCAGCAATCTCAATTATTGGAGTAAAGGGACCATGCTTTAGAATGTCTAAGTACATAGGGTTTGAAGCTTTGATGAAAAGCAACATCTTCTTCTTCCATAGACTGTAGTTCTCCTTGTTAAAGGGAGGAATCTTGATACTGCTTAGTTTCTGTGAACTCATTCTTGATCTTTTCATGTTTGTATATCAACATCCCACTCTGATACCACTTGTTAGTAATGAATGACACTAAGAAACTAGACATAGGGGGGGGGGTGAATGGATAGTTTGAATGATTTTCGATTTCTTGAAACTAAGATGCTGTGAGAGATTGTGTTGTATAAAATGCGGAATGAAAATAATAGAACACACACAATCACTTTAATGTACTTTGTATTAACTAAATTAAGTACTACAGCTTCCAAAATTTCATAAATGAAATTCTGGCTTCTAAACAAGAACAACGTTTTTCTTGCTTTGCTTACAGAGAAAAGAGTGCTTCAATATTTCTGTGTATTACTCTCTTTTAGCTAACAATAGGGTGTGCAAGATATATATATCCTATATAAACTAGTGCACACTCCTATTTACACAGTTACCCCTCAGTGTAAGTCCAACTTGTCCTGCCATAAGAAGTTAACTGTGTCAGGAAGGACCACTTGCTTTTTGGAGTCTTTCCCGTTTCTGTAGCTGCTTGTCTCTTGTCTTTATCTCCAAGTTTTGTTGTAGATTTGCCATCTGTTCTATGGACCACCTAACCGGAACAGATGCTTCAGTATTTGTCTCCTTTGAATCTTGGTTCTGTACCTTGATTTGTCTTGTTATAAACGGCTAAGTGTTGATATCGTGAACTCCAGTATGTTCCTGACTTCACGATACATCCTTTGAAGACTTCGCGATATAGCCTTTGAAGACTTCACGACATAGCCTTATTAAGGACTTCGCGATCTAGGCTTTTTGAGGACTTCGCGACATAGCCTTTTTGAGGACTTCGCGATCTAGGCTTTTTGAGGACTTCGCGACATAGCCTTTTTGAGGACTTCGCGATCTAAGCCTTTTGAGGATTTCACGATCCAGTACATTTTGACTTTGTTGTATCAACACTTCACGATATGAGTAATGAAGACTTCTCGACATAGTTCATTTAGGACTATGCGATCTAAGTACTTCACGACATGGATATTTTGGACTTCACGACATGGCTTTATTTTGACTTCACGGTATAGGGACTTAGAAAAACTTCTTCAACTTATTTTTTTTCAGGGCCTTATTCATCTCCATCCTACTGCATGAACATTTCTGAACTTTTACCAGGATAATTATTCCATGGCCTATGTACATTCTAGATTGCAAGAAGCTTACTAAGCTCATTATAACTCTGAGCATACAAGATAAAGCTAAGTACATGAAAACAAGACAAGTACAGTAGAGACCTATATTATATCCCAGTGAAAGAATTCACTAGGTCATGTAGAGTGATATAGTCACAATGAGTAGGATTGTTAATAGTGGTATTCAGACATGCCTTGAGCCTAACATCTATTCACACTTCTCTTCTAGAATCTTTAAACACAATATTTTTTTGGAAACTGAGATTCTTTAATCTCAATACTTTGATCATCAAGGATTCCCTTCCCTTGATGAGCTAATCTCAAGTGACATTGTACTTGATACAGTGCTCACCACCCAGGACTCATATCTAGATGGTCAGGGAATGCATGATGGGGCATATCCTAATGACACCATCACAAACACAAGGGCTCCAGAAGTTTTTACTTTATGCCATGTGAATGAGAGTGCACCAACCCCCAGTCACATTATTACTAGTGTGATTGGAGAAATATCTTTACAGAGGTTTGAGAGTGAAGAAGCAACTCATCCCATGCAAATTGAGGCTTCTTCACCTCTCAAAGAGATTCCATCTCTGAGTCATCAAACAGACATTCCATCTACAACTCCACATGTGGCAATTGAAGATGCATCTAAGAAGTTAGATGTTGAAATTGCCACAAGTCACTCAAATGGCTGGAATTGTAAAATCAGGGGCACACTCATTACTAGATGCATCCTCTCAACAAGGTGTATCTATTGAAACAAGCATTCACCCCAATGCACTTTTTTGTATGAGTCAGCATAGGGTGGAGAGAAGGGAGGCACTACACTTGGTGAGGAGCACATCACTTTTGAAACCCCCCTTTCAACTCAGGGGGAGTTGCCAAAGTAATTATCTATTCACACTTCTCTTCTAGAATCTTTAAACACAAATTTTTTTTAGAAACTGAGATTCTTTAATCTCAATACTTTGATCATCAAGGATTCCCTTCCCTTGATGAGCTAATCTCAAGTGACGTTGTACTTGATACAGTGCTCACCACCCAGGACTCATATCTAGATGGTCAGGGAATGCATGATGGGGCATATCCTAATGACACCATCACAAACACAGGGGCTCCAAAAGTTTTTACTTTACCCCCTGTGAATGAGAGTGCACCAACCCCCAGTCACATTATTACTAGTGTGATTGGAGAAATATCTTTACAGGGGTTTGAAAGTGAAGAAGCAACTCATCTCATGCAAATGGAGGCTTCTTCACCTCTCACAGAGATTCCATCTCTGAGTCATCAAACAGACATTCCAACTACAACTCCACTTGTGGCAATTGAAGATGCATCTAAGAAGTTAGATGTTGAAATTGCCACAAGCTCTCACTCTGTACCTGTACCAATTCTAGAATGGCTGCAACCTGTCAACCCTACTCATAATGTAGTACCATCAACTATTCAACCACTGGTGCAAACACTTGAAGACTTGAATGATCTCTACATGGAACAGTTGCATCAGATACAAACTATGGTTCAACATTATGCAACAGCCTCTCTTCCCAATAATCAGTACAATGCCATTTTACTAGCTCATCATGAAGATGTCAAACAACAAAGGGAGAAAATTGTGGATGAAGCTAAAGCTGATGGAAAAGTAGATTCCTGGCTAAGTGAAGATGCTCAAGTGGACTTGGAGGAAGCACTTTGAGACATCAGGCATGAGTATTTGACATCTATTGGCTCCTCTGAAAAAAGAAATCACTCCTACCCAAATGTATGACATCTTAAATGACAGTCATAAATTCTATATCAGATCACTTCATCAAGTTGGCAAGGGACTTCAATATTCATTGGACTCTCTTAAGGAAACTGGTAATCAGCCATGAAAATTTCTCATAAAGAATTGATGAAGAAATTTCCTATCATTTCACCTCTTAATTCTCAAAATGATGCCAATAAAAGGAAGCTAGTCACCCTTGATATAGAAGTTACCTCTCTCAAAGCAACTTAGAAGCAATTGGTGGAGTCTATTAAAAGGAATCTCAAATTTACCACTGATGTATCTACCATGATTAAAGCTCTCTATCACAATGCCTATGGTGATAGAATTCCTACTTCTGTACCTATAAGAGAAATGGCTACATCTGACTACAACATACTACGCCAAAAAGCTCAAGAGGCCTTTGATGCTAAATTATATGGCTCAACCTCCTCCTTATCTACTTCTATGAACCCTGAGATTGCAGCTTTGCAACAAGAAATGAATTCTCTAAAGCAGACCAATCAGGACCTAGCTACCTCTGTAACTCTCATGGCTGAGAAGGTTGATCAGGATTCCAAAGACCTCAACCACACTCTTCAAGATCTTCAATCTCAATTGGCACCTTTTCTTCCCACCTCACTTGAAGCTCCTGCTAACAAAACTAAAGGGGAGAGAAAAGTGGTCAAGAAAGGGTCATCCTCTAAAATCAAGAAGAATGAAGGTGTAGTGATTGAGAAAGTTATAGCTGAGGAAGACAACGAGCTTGAAGACACAGACAATGTACCTCTCACAAGGCTAAGGTCAAAAGGCAAAGGCAAATTGGAGGAAAGCCAGTTGAGACCAATCACACTTCCACCTGTCAACATCACCAATGAAGATGGACAAAAGATGAAGATAGTAACAACTCACTTTCCAGGGACTATGCCATCCACATCTAGTACTCCTGCTACAAGAATTGAAAGGGTTGATCCAGTTGAGGTAGATGTTACAGAAGCAAAACTTCAAGAAGGTGCAAACTCAAGAAATTATCATGATGCTGCATTTCTAAATTTCCTGAAGAATGTGAAAGTTGAAGCTAAAGGTGATGTGTTGGAATATGTGAGGAGACTTAGGAATCAAATCATCTACTTAACAGTCATGACAAGAAATGTCAAAGATGTATACTTCAAAGAGGTCATTATGGTGACAAACAATAAGCTATGACATCTGTCATATGATTCTTAGCAACTTGAAGTACACGGAAGTGGATGCTCTTATAAATCTAATTGAAAAGAAAGGTGACAACGACAGATCTCTCTATGAGGATCTGTTAAGAGATCAGGACTCAAGACTCCCTGAAGTTATCACAAATCCATGGACCATTCTTTATAAGTCTGGAACAAAAATTCCACAACTGGTTATTCCCAAGGAACTCAAAACTCACAATAGAAGCATCACAAGAGAGGTACATGATATGATCAAGAAAAAGAAGGTCATCAGGACTGCTGAAGAACTAGAGGCAATCAATATTCTTCATTCTTTTATTGCCAATGGAGTTGTGCCTGAAAGTGAAAAGCACGTGAGAAATAAGGAGGATAAAATTGATAAATATGATCAAGGTAAATGCAGTGACAAGGGTGGGAGTTCATCAAGGGAGAACAAAGGAGAGAAGAAAGATAAGAAAGATGGAGATGACACGAAGAATGATGATAAAGGAGCTGAAAAATCTGAATCTGCAAAGCACTACAGAAGGAGTGATAAATAGAAAGCCACGGATAGTAGTGGTGACACTCTTACCAAAACACAAGACTCGATGTCTAGGATGGATGTCACTAATACTGATCATCAAAAATCAATTACAATGGCTTCTGAAACTGTGGAGTCACCTCCAACTCCAATAAAAGCAAGTTCAATGGAGGTGAGGAAGAAGAATTCTCCTTCTAGGTATTTTGTGAAAGCTACTACAAATGGAGTGATAAGGAAGAAAATATCCAAGAAATAGAAAGTTGGGTTGAAGCCATTTGAGAATGAAGTTGAAAACATAGTGACATCTATGAAAATCAAGATGAGCTCTACTCACTGCAGAAGCTTAAAGAAGAATGCCATATGTGTCACAGAGACAAAGGGTTTGGATGTTGAGAACTGGATTTTCACATTGACAAATCAGTTATGAGAAGGATTGTAGTTGATAGGATTTGGGGAGTGGAAATTGAGAACAATGAACTTGAAGCAAAATTCATGGATGGGACATTCAAAAAGGTCACTCTTTCTAATAACAAAGAAACAAATATATATAAATTGATTAGAATTATCAGTCTCCTAGATGATTCTAATTCAACTTATAAACTCTGGAAAGTTGGCCTATCTGAAATTGTCAAAGCCAAAGAGAAGAAGAAGATTGAAAAAGCTGAGATGAGCATGAGAGATTGGGAGAGAAGAGATAAAGAACTACAAGAATCGAAAAGAAAGTCTAAAGAATACAGAGCACAAGGCAAGACTCAAGTCTATGGTGATCCTCCAATGCTTGATCTAAAGGACAGGAAGGGAAAATAAAAAAAAAAACTTGTATAATTCTAATTTACCCATTTGAGTTTGTTGTTTGTAACCGACCAATTTTTTCAGTTATTCGCATACATTCTTTTATTTTGATAGTTTCTGTGATTAGATGGATTAGACCCCAAACGATGGATTCAATAAGTTCTTACCAATAACCACGTCCACTGAATAGAAACATTAAACTAAAGGCCCATACAAAATGGGCACCTAGGAAGAATCGAGATAACACATCTTCACTTAAACTAGGTCACCATTGTGAATATCCCAAACACCAGGGCCATAAAAGTAAACATAATCACATAAACCCTCTAAATTAAGTGGGTAATTAAGCTAATTAACAGATATTTGAAATCTTTACAACAAACTGGTAGAATAACAAAAATTAGGATTCAACATCTCAACAGTTATCCAGTGCCTGTATTGAAGAAAGTAATTGAAGCTTTGAAGGATTCTCCACTGATTGAAGAAATGATCATAGTCCAAGACAGTAAGGGCTACATTTCTACTGCTGAAAGTAAGACACATGCACCTCCTCCTCCTCCTTAAATATATCTAAATTGTATGTACTTTCATATCTCATCAAACTTGTTCATAACATTTATATATGACAAGTATCCGATTCTGAAATTTGTGTTTTTAAGTTTATTCTGTAAATTGTAGATAGGCTTGTTATCGGGAGTGAATTTGTGACTAACTGTCTTACTCACAAATTGGGGGAGATTGTTAGTCATAGAGGTATTCATGTAAACATGAATATAACAATCCTACAGATTGTGTCACTATGTGACACTTACTTGATCCTTTAACTAGGGGATCCCTTTTTTTTTCTAAAGGTTCCATTCAAATGTACTTAGTTCAAATGTAATCTCAGTATTTGTAACTATCAAATAAGTCTTAAATATGGCTTGGAAGAAGATCACAAGATCATGCCTTAAGGCAATTGAAGACAAATTGAAGAATAAAGGAGTTGCAGAAATGGAGATTAAAATTTGGCTAAGTCAAGATTAGAGAAGTCTAAAATGAACTGATTCGAGAAGTCATCAATTTGAGAAGTACCGCATTGAAGATTCGAGAATTCAAGTATATTGATTCGAGAAGTGAAGAAATGAACTAATTCGACATGTCTCAATTAGTGAAGTCAAAATACACTAGTTCAAGATGTCAAGGACTCAAGATGTCAATATACTGATTCGAAAAGTGCTAGGAAAACTGGTTCGAGAAGTGAAGATAACTAATTTGAGAAGTGCTAGTCATACTGATTCGAGAAGTCAATTCGAGAAGTCAGTTTGTACTGATTCGAGAAGTCAAGATATCGAACCAAGCTTTTCAGAGATATCGAATGAGGGACTTAGCAAAATCTCTGATCAACAACAGACAAAGTTTTTGGAGACAAAGAATCAAATCAAACCAAAGCATATGCAATTGTCACAATCATTGCAGTATGCACATGGGAAGTCTACAAAAAAGCTTAGAGAGACAGTTAAAGGAAATAGCTAAAGATGTGGATCTCGTCGTATGTAAAACAAAATGAAGATTTCAAGATGCCAACTTTCACCAAAATAATATAGACACAGTTTAGATAGATTTTTGTCTATTACTAGTGTTGTAAAAGAAAGTTGTGTGCAATTTTATAAGTGCACAGCTTCTCTATCTTTAGTCGTTAAGTTTTTCAAATACATTCAAGTTGTATCTCTCTGAGAAAAACGAAGCTGAGAATTCATTCTTGAGTTCACAGTTTGTAGCGTCTTTTAATCTAATACAATATTAGGTTTAAAGTAAATTGTGTGTTGGTTTTATTCCGCAAAATTTCTGTTAACATACATATTCAAGCTACATGAATTATAGATTCAAAATGAAGATAATCAAAGAATTAATAGATAATATATTCACCCCCTCTATATTATCTTCTAGTGAAACTCATACTCAACAGATACATGCAATAGGATTTTTTTATCTTATCTCTTATTTTTGATTATTTTGTTTTTTTAAATTTGTTTATGTGTGTATTTAGTCCCATAATTGATTGCGATTCAACGATGAACTAATCTCCATTATGGGATTCTAACGAACCTTGTTGTTTATATACTTAGTTGATTGTTTATGGTTATGCCTAATTTAATTTTGATTATTCTTTAGATGCACATCGAACATCTACCGTGTTACTAATAAAAATATAACGAGAGTTGAGTTATTAGTTAGAACTAATCACTCAAGTATATGGCATGATTGTGGGTTTGTAATCCTTTGGGAGGAGCGAGAGTCAATCATTACCGTTTGTAATCAATGAGAAGATTGTTAATAAAATTGGATAAATGCCTTAATCACATAAAATACTGGTGATTAGACTTAATTGGCTGACCATGACACCGCTACCGATTGGAGGGGTGAATATTGGGTTGGTTCAGGTACAAGAAGACTTGACTTTAACTACTTTAATGCTCGCGACTAACATTCGTCAATAATCACATGACAAAGTATACATGAAGTTAGGGGAACTAGAGTGACATGTGTGCTCATGTTTTTGTATATTAGTTAGCTGTATTGATTGGTTAATCAAAGCTTAGGTTAGTTATAAAAAAAAATTACTCGTCCACGTTGTTAAAGAGAATATAATGTTGATGATTGATAATATAGGAAATTGTTAGTATTTGTGCCCTAGAGACAATACTATTATGTTTTTAAGGAAAAATATTTGGTTTATTAATGATTATGTTCTATGGATTTTTCTTTAGTAAGTTTATTGTGTCTTTATTTACTACGATATAAATGTTAGAATAATAAATGTACTTGGAATATAAATAATGTATTCAATATCTCAAAGTATGTGATTAGAAATGAGATTATATGAATAGTGTTTATAATCCTAAAGATCTCTAGTCGAGTACTATTGTTTAAGGACAATGATAATGCATAAAGACTAGTATGTTTGTTGACTGATGACCACATCTCATTGGTCATATGTATGACAATAATAAAGTTAAAAAAAAAACATAAGTGCATGAATGAAATACATGTCACTGGATTGACCCACCATGAGATTCTACATGTTAATAGTGTCATAAAAAATTCTCACAGTAATAATGATGTAAGGATCCTTAGACTTGAAATTGTTACATTTCTATAGGAAAATTAATATACTTTGATTACATTAAAAATTACCTTTAATCGGGTAATGATAGAAGTGGACATTGGGCATGTGTTTGTTTGCTTGTGGACAAGAAAATGTTTAAGTTTTGGGGAGTGACAAGTGGTATTTTTAAATATTTTTAGCTCTAAAAACCAGATTAAATATGATGCGCCTGCCTGAGTTTTATTGTGTTTTAAATATGGTATCACGTTGTTCTACCAACTCCTTTTATATTATAGAACAAGTCAAAATTTTCTAATTTTTAGTAATATTATGCATTATTACCATGTTAATAAACAAACTAAACTATATTTGGGGGTGTACATGTCTCAACCATATTTTAGACTATTATATTTGAATTTATATACTAATTACTTGATCGTCGTGTCTAGATAGATAACTTTGTTCATTTCATATAATTCCGCCTTAATTTTGTCACCGTTCTTGAATTATGACAAAATTTTTTGAGTCTAAAGTTTGGAAAATGTGTTATCTTAGTTCTATATTACTGTAATACAAGCGTGTGTGTGTGTCTATATATAAATATATATACGTTTATTTTTCACTTCTTTGTAGATTTTACAAAATTACATCCTTATATATAATAACTGTAAAATTGATATAATCTAAAATTTGGTGGTTACCATTCATATACCGCCAAACTAATATTGGTAGTCAGGGTCCCTATACTACCAAAGGACCGATAAATCTTAAAATAAATTAATGAGAATCGTTATATCTATAATTGAAAAGTATATTTGATTGTTAGTAAAATCATATTGAAATACCAAAAAGTATATTTTAACAATTCAAATAAAATGTAAGTAGGTTTTCTAAATTTAATAGAATTCTCAATGTAAAAATTTGTAACAAGTTTCAGTTGGATTATAGTTTTTAAATTATCACAACATTAAAATTTACTAGCTTATATTTCGTGACATGCATGGTTACTTTAAATGTTTGTTTTCTTCTTTATATTTTTTATCTTTTGAATATTCATTTTTTATAAATATTTTGATTAAAATGGAGGGTTTAAAATAATTAATCTCGTGTTTTAAGATAAATAAAACCTAGTGTTTGAATTAATTAGTTGGATGTGTTTTAAGTGTTTTAATTAGAAACACTAGCTTATAAGTTGTGCAATGCACAGTTCTTTTAAAACAATTATAATTATATTAATTTATGAACTTTCATATAGAAAAAGTATTTTTTTTAAAATAATAATAATACTTTTATTTTAATAATATAAATATTTATTTTTAATATGTTATTGATAGCTGGGTTTTGTACTTGGGTTTTTTTGAAGAAATAATTCACCCATTAGAGCGTCTCCAAAATTCTCTTGAGCTCTTAAGTTTAAAACTCTAAAAGGATGTTTAAATTAGAGCTCTAAGAGATTTTGAAAAAATTGACGAGCATCTTTTTTTTTTCTCGATTTTAAGAATATGTACATGATTAAGAGCATCTCCACTGGTACCAAACCCTTAGTTAAATCAATCTACGTGTCACTATTTGGAGAATTTGCAAAAAAATTAACACTCTTGTTAGGTCCAAAGTATCGTAGAAGAGGGGTTGAATACGATACGCACAAATTATTTAATTTCGTTCGCGGATAATTCTTTCAGTTCTAATACGAAATCAAATGCACCAAATCAAAACACGAGTCGGGGAATATATCGTTTTATAAATATAAACCACGAGGGATGCTACAAATCTAATCTGTAGATTAGCTTCAATGAGTTCAGGTTATCATAATCAATACAAACTATAGAAATTAAGGTACTATAAATTTTTTTCAATCAATGTTCTTGAGCTCTTAAATTCTTCTGTCTCTTTTGATTAACTGCGGACAACCAACTGAAGAAGACACTGTCTTCATTCTCGTTTTTGTAGACTTCTTTGGAAAAACTATCGAACCATTTTTGTGGAATAATCCTGGCAGTCCAATTTTCCATCAACCTGACACAACAAAATAAACTCATCTGCTCCTTCATTTGAAAAACTATCGAATGAATAAAATACTTTTTCCTTCAATAGATTTTATAAAATCTATCGAATGAAAAACTATTCTTCGATGGTTTTTCCTTTAGATCCACTTGATCACTTTCGGTGGTTTTTCTTAAAAGAAAACCATCGAATGTTTTCTTCTGTAGTTTGATCCTTGAAGATCCTTTCCTTTTTCAGCAAGCAAATTGTATCTCCATTTAAACCTAAACATACCTTGTAATATTCTTTTGACTTTCAGGATGTTTCAGATTTAGACTTAAATCAACTTCTTCTGAGACGATAAACATCTTGATCTTTTAGGTGATGACAACTGGTGCAACTGGTCTAGTTCACAGATGACTAACACTCGATCAATACTTTCATGTCTTTAATTCAATGTTGTTGATAAGTCCTTTGTCTTTCTGGTTGCTTCAATAAAATCACTGGAATCCTATGGTACTCACTCTTAATCATTCAAATACTTCTGTAGTCTTGAAAGTCTTGTTTCTTTATTTGTCACAGAGGCTTGAACATATTAATGAACTTCTTTCCGTGACCTGTTTACAGACTTCAAGAATACATACCATATTTTGATTTTTTGAGTTTACCTTTCCTTCTTTACTTCTGGATTCCTGTGCTTCTGTTAATATTATTGTCTGTCTTGTCCTTTGTTGAGTTGTAGTTATCTCTGTTACATCTTATGTTACATTATGCTTTACAATCTCCCCCTATTTGATTGTTAGAGTTCGGCAAGCAAATACCTCGAGGATAACTCAACTAACTAAGGAAAGATGAAACTAATTAAAGTAAGACAGATTGATAATATTAAATGCATTCTGGATTAAATATATACATTTCCAGATTTCAAAATTCAAAGAACATTAAAACTTTTTACAATGAAGTTGTTCCTCTAGTCTAAGCAGATTGTTCTTGTGTTCTTTGCTTCAATTCTTCAGTCCATCTCAATCTCACCTTCTTCAACTACTGGATTGGAGTTAGCAGCTTGATAATCAATCACAGATGGATAGTGCAATGGTTCTCAAGGTTTAAGGATTGATCCTTTGATGTGTCTTCCGATATACTCAACCTCTTGACCCACTCCAGCCCACAACCATACAATACTAACATCTTTCTTGTTTTGCTTTGGCATGTTTGGTAGTCTAGGATGCACTTCCAGTCCTCTCTCCACTCTCTTCCTATAATAGGGAACATTCTCCATCAGATATCTTCATAGAGTGTCTGCTGCTTTGTCCTTCTCCGTAGATGTGAATCCAGTGGATCTAAGATACTTCTCAACTGATATAAGATAGTTATTTGGATAATCTCTCAGTTTGTCCTCCGTCAGATAGCAGATTCTGAACAAGTCATTCGTCATGAATCTCACCATAGGAGGATCTTCAGTAATCTCTGGACTGACCTTCATCAAGATTTCCTTAACATGCTCACGGAGCAGTTCATTTAGCTTTGTGGTTCTCTGGATCTTGATAAGCATCACCTGTAGTTCTGTATATGTTCTCTGTTCGAAAAACTTAGTTGAAATAACAAATGTACCTCTGTCCGTGAAACTGATTATAATGTTCCATGCACCATTTGCTTTGACTCCAGCTTTCAAGTAGATCGGAGAATGTCTCAATGCAGTGAAGTATGTATCATTTTCTTGATTTGCACTTCTTATGTTTTGAATGATAACTTCCACCTCAGCATTGTCGTTGACTTCTAAACAGTCTTCAACTCCGCAGAAAGTGTTGTAAGCTACCTCCCATTCTTTTCCTTGTTTCTATGCCAAATCAATCATCTTCTTCTTCCTTGCTTCATTGTACATCTTGAACCTTTTAAGCTTTTCACTTCTCAGAACTGCTTGGTGAGTTTCCTTCTCAGCTTGCCTGGCATCTCTTTCTGCTTTTTCAGCTTTTAATCTTTCCAAGCCATCTTCTTGTTCTGTTGTAAGATGATTTGCTTCTTCCATATCATCATCCAAGATAGGATGTTCAATTGGCTCTGGATAATATGGTTCATGCTCTTCCAGTGGTTGTTGCTCGTGCATGAATTCAAATCCCTCTTCAACCTCTTCTTCTACAATGTCTTCAATCCAGTACTGTCTCACTGGAATAATGGTTATCATCTTTTCATTAGTTTCCCATTTCCCCCATCCTTCTTTCTCCCCCTTAGTTGAGGAAAATTCCACGAAGTAATCCTCAGCATGATAGGTTGATGAAGGACCAGGTTGTTGGTTTCTCAACATATTCCAGATCGACTCTACTCCGTCACTTTGGTTCTCCATGAATAGAGCAATGTCCTTGTTCATTTCTTGCATAGAAGCTAGCTTCAGGTCAATGTCATTCAGTCTTGAGTTGGTAGTCTGCTCGATTCTATCCAATCTCTTGTTGAGGCGAGACTCCACTCTTGACAGCGTATTCATTGCATCCTTGACCCTTGCTTGACCATCCCGGATAACCAGAACGTCTTCAGTTAAAGCTTCTTGTCCTTATTGCAAGACATGCACTTCATTCACAAAACCATCTCTTAGTTCCTTGACGTCTGCTCTCAATTCGACTAGTTCCTCCATAGTTTCCTTCTTCAGGGAGTCCACTGCCTGTTTGGTACCTGTTATAGTGCCAGATGCACTGCCTAAGACCCTGTAAGTTCTTCTGGAATCAGCTGCAGCCAAGTCAATCTTCTGTTAAATAGTAGATAAAGAAGCATCAACTGGACCGGAGGAGATCCCTTGGTCAAAGGAAGGTCGCAGTAGGACTTTGAATAGTGGATTTCCTTGACGATCATGAACTGTCATCTCCTTGAGAGTGGATTGTACATGTAGCTCTCTGTCTGTAGGCACTATCAAATCATCTATGTTTGTTAGGGTTTTGGTGTCACTCCTCACATTTGGCTCTGGGTGTTCACTCAACGTTTCTGTTGGTGTATCACTCATTTTTCCTTTCCCACTCAGGCCAGGTGATAGTGTTTTTCTTTCACTCATTCCCGTCTTGCTTTGTGTACCTGCATCAGAATTCACCGTAGCCAGCCTTAAGGAGGTCAACGGTGGTGCAATGGGGCTTCACAAGTCCCCGTCCTTGGATATACCAAGTTGCTGATCATCCTTAGATGATGTATCCTTTGTAGGATCTAGAGTTTGAATCTATAGGAGGCTAGAATCAGGCTCTATTAACAACAGAGATCCTGAAACTTCCTCTAAAGTCTGTGTTAGATAAGAATTCAATGATTGTCAGGATCTAGACTCAAACTGATCAGGATTGCTGACGTCATCAGTATTGCATGGTCATCAGTATTTGATCAAGCGTCAGTATCAGGATTATCATCAGGATGCATATCAGGACTGGGATCAGGGTTGATCATCAGGACTAGAAGCTGATCAGGATTCCTACTTCGAGTTATATTTGGAGTCTAGTTAAATAAGGAAGCTTATTTTGTCGGTTCCTTATTTATAGTAATGAAGCTATCGATTAAGGATAGGTTTCAATCTTTGTAATTGATTAGGACTTATCTTGTAATTGATAGAGAAGCTGTGTAGTATATAAACACAGTTTAGGTTTCGATTTAAAAACGATGTTAGAAGCTCTCAAGAACATCAGAATTTCTTGAGAGAGTTTTTGTAACCTAGAAGCTCTCAAGAACATCAGAATTTCTTGAGAGAGTTTTTGTAACCTAGCAACTCTCAAGAACACAGAATTTCTTGAGAGAGTTTGTAACATTTTTATATCAGATTTAATAAAGCTGTTATCTTTCTTTCATATTTGTGATATAAACGCAAAGAAGTCGATTATCTTATACTATTGTATTCAACCCCCCTTCTACAATAGTTTATCACTGGGCAACAATTGGTATCAGAGCAAACTGATTTAAATTTGAATCAGATACGATCTAAGATGTCGACAACAAAGTATGAAAGCATGAAAATTCCCATCCTGAAAAAGTCAGAATATTCAACATGGAGAGTAAAGATGCTGATGTAACAGCCCCAAATCCGGGGTCAGGGATTTAGAGTAGTCACGATCCATTTACTCCTTGCCTTACCTGTATTACTCACACCGTGCATAATTCACCTGCTCATGACCTCACAATATATGTCTCACACACACACACAGGTTAGAGTCTCAGATACGACACGATACAACAACTGCGGAATAAATAATTTTTATTACAATGCCCAAATGTCTTTGAATCTGTCACTCATACAATTTCTAAGTAATGTTACATTACCAACTTAGCCTTCTAATGCTCACACTCCTCTCATACCATTCATATCTATACATAAGTTGAATACCAAAAGCTGTAGCCTGATTCGATTGGTTCGTACTTTTCTCGGGATCACTGCTAGAAACTGTTTATGGAAACGCCTTGCGGGGTATGTGCCGTCCCATTGGCATCCTGCTTTGCTGCTATATAATATATATAAAACAATAGCAAGAGTGAGCGATAGCTCAGCAAGGAAATGAAAGTATGGCGTAATTCTGCCTTTAACTCAACCCAGAATAAAGCGGGTATAAAACAATAATTTGTTAAAATATCTCGATACTGAAATTATATCCTTGTCGGAATGTATTCCCAAAAACAGTACCATTATTGTACTTCAAATATCATTTTCATAATATTTCTGCAAACTTTTGCTATATTATGAACAAAGTTCTAGTATAATATAAAAGATGAGGTTTCAAAGTAAACCAATATAATCTTTCCAAAAATATCTGCTATGTAAGCAGAATATCAACATATATCTTAAAAGATGAAGTTATAAGGTGATTCAGTATAAACAACTCCCTTACCATAACTCATGTTATGTAAGGTATCCACAGAGTCATAACTCATAAATAAAAGATGAAGTTGCATGAATTTATTGTCACTTCATTTTCAAACACTTTCGACCTCCTGCCAACATGACTGGTTTTTCATCCCAATACATGTTGCAGGAATATCCAAATTGGATGATGAACTAATACTGGAGTTGCTACCGCGTCCGCTGTGCCTAACCTTGCTATGATCAGTAGCAGGTCGCACCGCTCAAATAGTTTTCTACATGTAGATGGAAGAATCACGACAGCCTGACATTGTCTACCGCCTTACTATGACCTCCCGGCCCATTTGGGGCAATTAAAAGTTGGATGGGCCCACGCAACTTGACCACTTATACCACTCCTAGTTCAGATGAAATCCATGACTCTGAAACGTAAAGATCGTCCTCCTTTCCCCAAGTGTAACACTTGTTGATACGACTCCACTAAGTAGTTATATCTAGGTTGGAAAGGAAGATTCTCCAATATTTCCCAAGCTATGCTTGTTAATGGATATCGACTTGTTCCATGAATTTACCCCTCGATCATTGAGGTGGTAACACAACATTAGACTGGCAGCAATTAAATTGCTCCAAGAAAATATCTGTCCCTTGACAGTTTTTGAATTGAGAGTTTAAAAAGAGTAGTAGTCACTTAAATCAGGTTTCCCATATTTTTGATAGTTGAGCGAGCATTTAAATCTTCTTAAAAGACAGATTCAAATGGAAAAACAATGTTTTGGGAACCTCTTTTTGATTTGAAAGTAATTAATAATATTTAATAAATAAGTAATCCTTCAATGAATATTCAAAAATAAGATTTAATAAGTAATTAAAGATTAAATCAATTTTCAGAATAATATCCGTTAAATAAATAGCCTCGAATGAATATTCAAAATATTGTTCATAAATAAATAATCCTCGATAAGTAAACCTCAAATGAATATTCAAATTAATATTCACTAATTAATAAATTTCAAATGAATATTCGAAAATAATATTCATTAAATAAATAATCCTTAAATGAATATTCACAAATAATATTCATTAAATAAATACTTAATCCTCCAATGAATATTCAAAAGTAATATTCATTAAATAATTAAATAATCTTCAAATGAATATTTAAAATAATATTCGCCAAATAATCCTCAGATGAATATTCCCAATAATATTCCTAAAGTCAATAACCCTCAAATGAATATAAATAATATTTTTTAAGTCAATAATCCTCAAATGAATATTCGAAAATAATATTCATTAAATAAATTAGGATTGAATAACCGTAGCCCGATATCTTTATCGGAAAATAACCTTTAATACATACAAAAATATAATTACTTCTGATCTAAAGAAATATCATACGCCCTTAACCTAGGGTCTTTATAAAAAAACCTGGCTTCTAACTAATATCCCATATCTAGCTTAGAAGCCCATAATCAAATCATTCCCAAGTAATAAATACTTTCCGGAACATAAATAATGTTTAATAATAATATTCCTCAAGATGAATAGTACTCTGTCGCTGGAATCCCTCCGGGTTTCCACGACTATCTATGTAACCAAAAATATCGACTCCCGGTCTAGAGTCGAAACAATAAACATGCTCTTATCTATAGAGCTACAAGGTATACCGGTTCATAAGTACATTATCTCAAAGCTCGTATAATATCCAAAAGGTCAGATTCTATTTAACACGATATAATCATTTATCTCAAAACTATACAACACTATACATGGCAAAAGCAGTTTTATATAACTAATACTTCAAAGTATGGGTTTAGAAAACTTGCCTGATGCTCGAGAAGTGATAGGGGTTCGCGACGATGTCGGACAATCTAGACAAAGTCAAAGAAAACGCACGATTAATCCCCTGGATAATCCACTTGTACTCAATGCTTAAACACGTAAGCGAAACACAACCAAGGAATTACTAGCTCGTTATAGGCTCATACTAAGTCCACGTTTAATCGACACTTACTTAATTCGTAGGTTTAGTCCGAAATCGATCCTCGAATACAAGTTATACTTAACCATTTACAACATTGGTTTCTAAGTCATGTTCTTAGTGGTTTTCACTTGCGCAATCTCGGCTAAAACATTTTTATAAAATCGAAACATAATCTTTTTAATCCGAATCTTTTTCGTGAGCCTTCCTAACTGTCTATAGTATTATTCCTCAAAGTCTCACATTTTAATATGGCTTCTAATTGGTCCAAATATAGCCTCAAAGTTACTGACCAGAGATGGGTTGTTCCTCCGAACGGCGTTTACTAAAACTCACTTTTCTCTTAAACCGTAATTCGTATAGACATGATCTTTATACCAAAACAACCCTTAAAATAAGACCTACATGTTCATTGTCAGTGTTGTTCAAAAATATTCCAAGACCAGTTCGTAATTCTTGCTCAAAACAGCCTTAAATCAAATGGGCATTACGACGGCTATAATCGAAACGTTTCCCGGTTTTTGTTATGTCAAAACCTCTTAAAACCAAATAAATTCAACAACACAACAATTTTTACAACATAATCAGTTTATATATTTCAAGAACATATCACCAACATCAACCAACAACAAGTATCCATCAAGATTTAACCATACATACTCCAAATTCCATAAACATGCTTATTCTTGAACATTACTAAAAACTTCACTTAAAATCCAACATAAATCAAAGGGTGGATGAGTGGTATACCTTCCTTGAATCCTTAAACACACCACAAGAGCTTGTAAGCCTTAAGAGGATCTTTACCTATGGTTATCATCCTTAAACTTGCAAAAGAAAATCAAGAACAAGTTATGAACTTTCGGAGTTACTATACACCAGTTTAAAGAACTGGAAACATGAAGGTCTTACCATGCTCAAATGGAAGAAACCTGTGAAATAAGAAATGTAGGTTATCTCAAGACCTTTCCAAAACGCTATAGATCGAAATTTTCCACCGAGAAATGAAGGCGATATGAAGTTTTTAATCCGGCTGTTTTGCTTTAGCCGAAATGAAGAAAAAGAATGGTTTTTGGTTTTTGTTGATTTTGATAAAATGAATTTGTTTTGTTGTCATGTCTTGGTTTTCTTTTTGGTGAGTCATAAGCATTGTCCTTGTCATCAGGACACATGTCGAGCCATGGAGGGTCATGGTGGCAAGCAGGGACACATGTCAAGCACTGGAGGGTCATGGTGGCAAAGCAGCTTTACTAGTTTGTTTCTTTTCACATGGATGATCCAAATGTTGCATCCCTCGGATTAATCTTATTACATGTTACTTCCATGTCTATATTTAATCCTGTAAATGTTGCCTTGTTCCTCTTGAAACGATTCGAAATATTTCCCAAAAAGAGCGAATAAAAACTCTACGCGATTCTCATAGTGAATAGTAACTATTCACTATTCACTCCAACCATCGAATCCTTAAATCGACTTTAATAAAATAATAAAATTCCAAAATATTAAATCCTCAAATCCTCAATTTTAATATCTCATTTCTTGAATATAATAATATATAATTTGCTGCCCGGTCAAATACTATACCAAAATAAAATTTGGAATTTCTGAATTCCGATCGTCTTTGCATTCACTTATTTACTCCGTAGATCACTAATATGACTTCGGAATATCCATACTACGTCTCGTACATAGGTGACATGGAAAATTTTCTTAACCCTCAAAATCACTATTCATCCACCAAATTCACTATTCACTGATGCACTTAATCATAATAAGAAAAGTTTTAATTTTTCCAAAAATTCGGGTTATCACAGCTGATGTACCTGGAGGCTATGGATCCTGACTACCTAGACAGGATTCATGATGGACCATATATTCCTACCAGATTTGTAGAACGAACAGATACTGTACCTGAACATTATGTGGTCAAGGCTAAATGTGAATGGACTCCAGAAGAAAAAGCTCATGTACTTAGGGAACCAAAGATAAAGAATATCTTGCACAATAGTCTTGATGCTGTCATGTCAAACAGAGTGATTGCATGAAAGTCTGCAAAAGACATCTGGGATACCTTGGAAACTCAATGTCAGGGATCTGCATCTGTCAAGAAGAACAGAAGGGCTCTCTTGATTCAAGAATATGAACAATTCGATGCTAGACCAGATGAGAGCCTAACTGATTTATATGATAGATTTCTGACACTTCTCAACGATTTATCTTTAGTTGGCAAGGAATATGAAACTGAAGATTCAAAAACCAAGTTTCTAAGAGCCTTACCAGAAGAATGGGATACTCAGACCTCGATCATTAGACATCAGTATGATCTCAACACTGTGTCTCTTGATGAAGTCTATGGAATGCTAAGAACTCATGATCTTGAAGTTCAACAGAGGAAGAATAAGAAAAGCAGCAAGGCGAAATCTATTGCTTTGAAAGCAGAGGCTAAATCAAAAGGAAAAGCTATGGAGGTCTCTAGAAGGAAATCAATAGAAGCTGAGTCAGATCCTGATAACTCTTCATCAGATACTGATGGCAATCCTGATGCCAATACTGATGATAATTCCTCTGACTCAGACATTGAAGAGATGGTTGCTATGATTGTCAGAAGCTTCAAAAGGATGAAGTTCAGGAAGGCTAGAAGACAAGGCAACTTTCAGAAAAGGACCTTCAATGCAGACAAAGACAAGAATATCAGAAAGGATAGTAGCAAAGGTAGCAAATTTGACAAGTCAAAGGTTAGATGCTACAAGTGTAATGGTATGGGTCACTTTGCTTCTGAGTGCAAGAAGACAAAGGCACTCATCACATCAAGCAAGGACTAGATGGACTCTTCCTCAGAATCTGATACTGAGGTGGTCAACTATGCTCTAATGGCCAATACTGATGATACTGCTATTCCTGATGATAAGGTACTAAATACTGTCTTTGATTTTGATATTGATAATGCTTCTGAGTTAAGACGTTTTCTAAAGTCATTGCATATTAGCTTTAGAAGTCAAACTGCTGAAAATACTAGAATCTTATCTGAGATGTCTGAACTTAGGAAAAGGAATGTGCATTTAGAAGCTGAATTTTCTCACAT
The DNA here is from genome assembly GCA_030848705.1 of Heracleum sosnowskyi. Classification (NCBI taxonomy): domain Eukaryota; kingdom Viridiplantae; phylum Streptophyta; class Magnoliopsida; order Apiales; family Apiaceae; genus Heracleum; species Heracleum sosnowskyi. The sequence continues at coordinate 106,977,830 of CM061240.1, read as the reverse complement.
GCAAAAAGTATAGATAGAATGTGACAATGCTAATCACATGTATTTAGAGATGAAATCTAAATGTACTGCTCTTGAAAAGGAACTTGATTATGCTAATGAGAAAATCAGAACTTGGACACACTCTGGTAGAAAATTTCATGAGATTAATACCTCTAAGAATTGGAAAGAGTGTCTAGGTTATAAGTCAGATGAGGATAAGAAATTGAAAGAGAAAGTTGTTATTGATGAGACAGTTAGTCCAAAAACCTATAGACATGTAATAGACAAAACCAAATCTAAGATTACACTTGTTAATTTTGTTTTTGGTAAGGATTCCAATTCAATTTTTGAAAAGAGATCTACTTCTGTTCAAAGTATTAAATCTATTAAGTCTAAACCTGTCATGTGTAAAGTTGCTAAGAATGTAGGTTTATTGTCTCATAAACAACTCAGGGATAAGATCTGTGAAGTTATAGATAAGAAAAAGGAAGCTACTGTTAAGAGAAATAGGAATGGTAAAATTGGGATTAATAAAGAGAATAATTATCAGTACATCCCAAATGCTCCTAGAAAATGCTGTTTTAACTGTGGAAACTCTAATCATCTTGCTATTGATTGTAAAAAGAGTTTAAAGAAAGTTACTGAGATTCCTTTGTCTGATATTAGGAATAGATCAGTATTCTATAAACCACAGAATTCATGTTTTCATTGTGGTAGTAAATGGCATTCGATTTATACATGTGCAGAATATCATGATTTGTACTATAACTTCTATGATCCATTACCAAAGTTTAAAAATAGTGCAAATTCTGATAGCCTTAAGAATGTCAATGTGAAGCATGCTTTTGTTAATACTGATCCTGACAAAGCAAATCCTGATGAAGTAAAACCTGTCAAGACTGCTAAAGTCAGAAAGTCTTCTGCTGCTAAAATTAATAAAATGCATGATCAAGGGACCCAACAAGTGTGGGTTCCTAAGAATTCTAACTAGTGTTTTGTTATTCTGATTGCAGGGTAAAAAGAAAAATGTGTTAGTCATGGATAGTGGATGTTCTGTGCACATGACTGGAAACAAAGCCCTGTTATCAGAATATGAAGAAAAAGCTGACCCAACTGTGTCTTATAGAGATGACAACATTGGACAAACTTTGGGATATGGCAATATAATCATTGGCAATGTCATCATTGAAAAACTAGCTCTAGTGAAAGGACTGAAACACAACTTGTTGAGTATTAGTCAAATCACTGACAGAGGTTATCATGTCCACTTCTATTCTACTCATTGTGAAGTAGTCAGCAAAGAATCAGGGAAGATTGCATTGACTAGCTACAGGCATGGTAACATATATGAAGCCAACATTCAATCAAATACTGATGGCTCTCCTACTTGTCTTATCAGTAAAGCATCAGTAGATAAAAGTTGGAATTGGCACAAGAAGCTTTCTCATCTCAACTTCAGCAATATCAATGAGTTGGTTAAGAAAGATTTAGTGAGAGGATTACCTAAAGTCTTATATACTCCTGATGGACTCTGTGATGCATGTCAAAAGGCTAAACAAAGAAGAACATCATTCAAGAGTAAATCAGAATCCTCTATTGAAGAACCATATCACATGCTACATCTTGATTTATTTGGTCCAGTCAACATTATGACCATCAGTATGAAAAGGTACACTCTTGTAATTGTTGATGAATATTCTAGATTCACCTGGGTGTACTTTATGCATAGAAAAGATGAGACTCCTGAAATACTGTTGGATCATGTGAGAATGATTGAGACAAGCACAAAGTACAAAGTCAAGATACTGAGGAGTGATAATGGTACTGAATTTAAGAATTCAAAGATGGAAGAGTTCTGCAAATACAAAGGAATTATTCAACAATTCTCTGCTCCTGGCACACCTCAGCAGAATGGAGTAGTAGAAAGGAAGAATAGAACTCTTATTGAAGCTGGCAGAACTATGTTGGAAGAAGCAAAATTACCTACATATTTCTGGGCAGAAGCAGTCAACACAACATGCTATACTCAGAATCTCACATTGATAAATAGACATGGTGTTACTCCTTATCAATCTCTCAAGGAGAAGAAACCAAGCCTAAATCATCTGCATGTGTTTGGCTGTAAATGTTTTGTTCTCAGAACTCATCCTGAACAGCTAGGCAAGTTTGAAACAAAGGCTGATGAAGGAATTTTCATAGGCTATCCTGCATCAAGAGCCTTCAGAGTTTTTAATTTGAGGACAAGAACTGTCATGGAGTCAATACATGTATCTTTTGATGATAAGAAGATAATTGGAATCAATGAAGACTCACATGATAGACTGATTTTTGAAAATGAAGCTACCAAGGAACCTGAAGAAATTGAATCAGATTCTGTCAATTCATCAGATACTGATAGGTCACCAAATCCTGATGATCCATCAAATCCTGATGACACATCAAATACTGATGGTGATAATACTGATGATGCAAATAATAGTAATACAACTAGTAGTGCAAATGTTGAGGGGGAGCAACAACATTCTACTACAAGTTCAGAGTCAACTCAATCATCAGGACAGAATTCTTCAGATACTGATTCAAGTGATGATCCTGATACTTCATCAGGAGGAAATAGAAACATTTCAGGGGGAGCTTCTACTGAAGCAAATTCATCAAATCTCTACAATACTAATCCAAGGAGAGCATCTACTTCAAGAAATGACTTTACACCAACAAGGAAATGGACTGCAAGTCATACTCCTGATCTGATAATTGGAGATCCTGATGCAGGTGTACAGACAAGAAGTGCTACTGAGAATGAATGTCTATATCATAACTTTCTATCCAAGGAGGAACCTAAGAAAGTTGAAGATGCACTCAAAGATGCTGATTGGGTTACTACAATGCAAGAAGAGTTGAATGAATTTGAAAGGAATGAAGTCTGGAAACTGGTACCAAGACCAAAGAATAGATCCATTGTTGGTACAAAGTGGATTTTCAGGAACAAGACTGATCCTGATGGAGTTGTGATCAGAAACTGATGTTAGAATCAGAAGTGCAAAATCATTCTGACAACAACACTACTGGTATTCTCTGAAAAGTAAAATTTATACTTAGTCTCTGATTAAGTATTAAGTTTTAATTTTTAATTTCTATTCATCTTTTATCAGAGATTATTAATCATTCTTTTTAATATCATTGTAGTGTTACTAACAATTTGCACAGGAAAATAATGCAGGAAATCAATTGTGAAATCTGATAAAATTCATTAATACTTGAAGATATTTTACAATTGAAAAAGAAATTACATATTTTTTTCCTAGTCTATTTTCCACTCAGGAACACGTGCCCTGCAAATAAGCATGAACACTCCTGAGCAGCTTCACAGTCCATCAGAAGTGGAAGGTCTCTTGTTCCATCCTTAAGAGATAAGAAGGGGAGCAGATGCACTTGAAGGCGGATCATCTCCATGGTCACCGGGATGCTTCCGTGCCTCCACCTTGCATGAAGAACATGCATCAAGCACTCTCTTTCTTCTCCTCTCAAGCTCTTCAACGAGCCCCTCATCCTCTTCATCATCTTCATCGTCTTCATCCTCTTCATCATCATAGATGAGATTTTCAAGAGGATTCCAATCAGGGTTTGCCTTTTGGAAGTTATGAAAGATGACATCAACCATGGCATCTATAAACGCCTCATATTCCTGAGGGTCAGGAACTGGTTGTGGCTCTTCATTTTCAGCGATCTCAGCAAGAGCCTCCTCCATCTCTTGCCATATTATATCAATTTCTGCATCAGGTATGTTATTTTGATTGTTGGCAGCCATAGAGAAAAGGAGAATATGAAAGGTTTGATATTTTCTGAGAAGAGGGTTTTGTGTTTTTGTTGGTAAATGATTATTATGATTAACAGTCTCTATACTTTATAGAGATTATATACTGAGAATGCAGGTCATTTTTACAATCTCGAGGAGACGGTTCAGTTTTCCATAACTATTTTGCCTCGTTTGCTGGTAAGCGTGTTTTAATGATTTCTATGTCATTATTTTTTTTAAAAAAAAAGAGAAAAACGTTATTCAGGATTGTTGAAATAAATTTTGTTTTCTTAAATAAAATTTTATTTTAATCTTATAGAAAATATTTTTCAATCCTGATAAGGCAAATGGTTTTAGAGGCAACGCCTTTATTCCTGATGAGGTCAGACTTTTCTTGAAAGAGAAAATGCCTACTCAATATGGATCAGTTTCTGATGCTATGGGGCAAGGCCAATCACACCTTGTTCCTGACCAAAGCATCCATCCCAAACAGTCTAAACAGTCAACAGCCACCTCTATTGTCTCTCAAAAGACTTTAGTTGTAAAATCAAAGAAATCAGCTAGAACTGATGTGTCTGGAAGACAATCAGGTTCAAAGGATTTTTCCTCTACACCACTCACTAAAAAGAAGTTACAAGGGGGTGTACAAGGGGTCCTGGTGAAGAAAGCTGTTAAAGGTGTTGAGTCTGTTTCTGTTAAAAGAAAGTTAATGCTCAGGGATGAGACTGATTCTGAGGATGATTTTTCTATATCCTCTGTGATGAATAAGGCAGTTACTGATACTGCTACTGAAGCTGTGGTTCCATTGTCTAAACCACAGAAGAAACGAAGATTATCAAAGAAGCAGGATACTGATGTTCAGGACATTTCTATTCCTGATGAGCAGTCAAATCCTGATGCTCAAGGAAATCCTGATGTTAGTTTTCCTGATGATGCACCAAGTCAAGAGATAACTATTTCAGGCTCTTCAACAAAAAGACATGTTGATATTTCAAAGAAGAGGTCTGGTGCTGCTGCTTTCAATCTAGGGATTAGACATCCAATCACAAAGCTAAGGAAGCCAGCAGAGTTAAAGTTCTCTAGACAGAAGAAACTGAAAGGATCAAGCCCACAAGAACCTGAACCTCAAAGTGGTTTAGCAGCTCGTACTGATGATCCAGCCACACAAGAACCACTCAATCAAAGTTTGGGTGAAGGCATAACTATTGGAATGGTCACACAAGAACCATTTTCTCAAAGGGAGAATGAAGACATTTCTATTCCAGTCACACAAGAACCATCTTCTCAATGTGAAGATGCAGGCAAAGCTACAGTTTCTGAGGAATTTCTTGACAATGCTCAAGGGGTTTCTGGTGCAGATGACGTTACAAGATTGGTCGAGGACACTGTCATTGAGGGAAGTACACAAGAACCTTCAACTCAAAGTGTTGAAGCAGCTTCTGAACCTCAAGCTACACAAGAACCATTAGTAGAAAATACTGATGCAAGCAAATCAATTACTGACAGTGGTGCTCCTGATGCTAGTGGTGCTCCTGATAATGAGTCAATCCTTATACAACCACTAAGGTCAAGACCATTGATAGATCCTATCACACCACCTCAGGATAAGCTTAAAGGTATAACTATTCCTGATCCTGATGTTACATTTCATTCTGATGCTGATGATAGTGATGATAGTGATGATGATAATCAAGAAGAGAAGGATCAGCTTGCTACAGCACTCAAATCTAGTCTTGGAACTAATTATGGTTCATCAAGCACATACATGGCTGGCAAGGCTTCTACTGGAAAAGACTTCAGAAATGATTTTTCTGTTCCTTCTAACAATCCTGCTGAGGCAATTAGACAACATGAATGGAACAATTCATGGTACAAATCTACTGATTCTGTAAGTTATCCATATGCATTGGATCATGCCTATGATGCAGAGAAGTTAATAGAGAATCAAGACTTGAAGAATCATTTGAAGGCTACAACTCTGTTATCCAAAAGCCTCAAAAATGAAATTGATTCTGTCAAAGCTGCAACTGAATTGATACGGGGAGATATTTCTCAAAACTTTACAAAGGTGCCTACTGCTCGTTAACTAAGGGTAGTGGAATCCCAAGTACAGACAGTTCTTTCTGAACAACTCTCCATCAATAACAGAATTGATTATCTTGATTCTAAGGTAACTGACATTCAAACCTCTCTTGCCTTAATTTTGAATATTTTGTCAAATACTGATGTCAAAAAGGGGGAGAAGGTAAGTCGTACAAAATGTACACCTGATCTAGTATTAAGAAATAATGATGATGATGATACTGGAAATGATGGTGGTGACAAAGTTTTACAAGGAGAAACTGATGCTACTGCTATGAAGTCTTCAATTCAAACTTCTCAAAGTCAATCAACGCAGTCTACTCATGTTTCTGATTCTGGAACAAGAACAAGGACACTGATGCAATCTCAGATCCTGACGGAAGAACAAATCCTGACAGGTGATCAAATCCTGACACCTTGTCATGGACAAACACTTTCTACAATTCCTGAAGGTGATGAAGATATGATTATTGACAATCCTGAAGATGCATCAAATCTTTTCCGGAAGTTCACAACAAGGGATGATAATGTTGTTACTCTTTATCACTCTGATAAGAGAATTCAACAGTTATTTGAAGAAGATAAAGAGGTTATTTAAGAAGAATCTGAACTGAGAAGAAGACCAAAACAATCAACACTCATCAGCAATACAGTTCAAATTTCAGACTCAAATCCTGACATTGCTCAAGGTCCTGATGACTCTGAAATTCTACAAGAGGTTGATTTGTTAATATTATCTACTATGGTTGATTCTCATAATAGGGAAGTTGATGAAAAAGAAGAAGTCAGAAGAAGAAGAATAATTAAGTCTACAGATAAAGACTTTCAGCTCTATAAGCAAAGACTCAAAGCTTCAAATAAAGGTCTGTGGAGAAATGCAAGAAGAACACAACCTTATCTTCAGAAGAGTTATGCTTATGAGAAAGAGAAAGATAAGAAGTGGAAACACATTGACACACTTAGGTGTGATACTCCTATCAATTTTCGGTCTGGTGGAATTGCTTCAAGTGTTGTTGATTTATCTTATTTAGTTGAATCAAAAGCACTCTGGCTAAGAATACTTTCAAATCTGAAGCAATTGACAAACAATTCAAGAGGAGGTATTGGACACCGGGATGCTGAATATCTGAACATGCCTTATCTTGATCCTTATTCTTTGACTGAAATTGGTGGTACTTTAACTTCTGAACACCTGAACAATTTATTAACTGTTGATATAGTTATAGATTGTCATGATGGTTTTGAAAAGAAAGAGAAGCTTCTGTACTTCATGAAAGATGGTAGTGTGAAGATTCTATCCATTCAAGACTTATTGGTGAAAACTACAAAGGAACTGAAATATGTTCATTATTTGTTGAAATGGAAGAATAAAGTGTACAAAGAATGGAGTGACATGATTCTGTCAACTATTAGAAGAAGACTGGATGGTAATAGAAATTTCAATGGTGATTATATTCCCATGTATCTAAATCTAAGAGATCAAGATGTGGAAATGCAAAGAGGCACTGCTGTTAAAGAAGTGAATTTTGGCATGACACAGCTTACTCTCAATCCTGATGGCATAACTACTTTAATGCTCGCGACTAACATTCGTCAATAATCACATGACAAAGTATACATGAAGTTAGGGGAACTAGAGTGACATGTGTGCTCATATTTTTGTATATTAGTTAGTTGTATTGATTGGTTAATCAAAGCTTAGGTTAGTTATAAAAAAAAATTACTCGTCCACGCTGTTGAAGAGAATATAATGTTGATGATTGATAATATAGGAAATTGTTAGTATTTGTGCCCTAGAGACAATACTATTATGTTTTTAAGGAAAAATATTTGGTTTATTAATGATTATGTTCTATGGATTTTTCTTTAGTAGTTTATTGTGTCTTTATTTACTACGATATAAATGTTAGAATAATAAATGTACTTGGAATATAAATAACGTATTCAATATCTCAAAGTATGTGATTAGAAATGAGATTATATGAATAGTGTTTATAATCCTAAAGATCTCTAGTCGAGTACTATTGTTTAAGGACAATGATAATGCATAAAGACTAGTATGTTTGTTGATTGATGACCACATCTCATTAGTCATATGTATGACAATAATAAAGTAAAAAAAAACATAAGTGCATGAATGAAATACATGTCACTGGATTGACCCACCATGAGATTCTACATGTTAATAGTGTCATAAAAAATTCTCACAGTAATAATGATGTAAGAATCCTTAGACTTGAAATTGTTACATTTCTATAGGAGAATTAATATACTTTGATTACATTAAAAATTACCTTTAATCGGGTAATGATAGAAGTGGACATTGGGCATGTGTTTGTTTGCTTGTGGACAAGAAAATGTTTAAGTTTTGGGGAGTGACAAGTGGTATTTTTAAATATTTTTAGCTCTAAAAACCAGATTAAATATGATGCGCCTGCCTGAGTTTATTGTGTTTTAAATATGGTATCACGTTGTTCTACCAACTACTTTTATATTATAGAAGAAGTCAAAATTTTCTAATTTTTAGTAATAATATGCATTATTACCATGTTAATAAACAAACTAAACTATATTTGGGGGTGTACATGTCTCAACCATATTTTAGACTATTATATTTGAATTTATATACTAATTACTTGATCGTCGTGTCTAGATAGATAACTTTGTTCATTTTATATAATTCCGCCTTAATTTTGTCACCGTTCTTGAATTATGACAAATTTTTTTGAGTCTAAAGTTTGGAAAATGTGTTATCTTAGTTCTATATTACTGTAATACAAGCGTGTGTGTGTGTCTATATATAAATATATATACGTTTATTTTTCACTTCTTTGTAGATTTTACAAAATTACATCCATATATATAATAACTGTAAAATTGATATAATCTAAAATTTGGTGGTTACCATTCATGTACCGCCAAACTAATATTGGTAGTCAGGGTCCCTATACTACCAAAGGACCGATAAATCTTAAAATAAATTGATGAGAATTATTTCCTTAATACATACCATATTTTGATTTTTTGAGTTTACCTTTCCTTCTTTACTTCTGGATTCCTGTGCTTCTGTTAATATTATTGTCTGTCCTGTCCTTTGTTGAGTTGTAGTTATCTATGTTACATCTTATGTTACATTATGCTTTACGATCTCCCCCTATTTGATTGTTAGAGTTCGGCAAGCAAATACCTCGAGGATAACTCAACTAACTAAGGAAAGATGAAACTAATTAAAGTAAGACAGATTGATAATATTAAATGCATTCTGGATTAAATATATACATTTCCAGATTTCAAAATTCAAAGAACATTAAAATGTTTTACAATGAAGTTGTTCCTCTAGTCTGAGCAGATTGTTCTTATGTTCTTTGCTTCAATTCTTCAGTCCATCTCAATCTCACCTTCTTCAACTACTGGATTGGAGTTAGCAACTTGATAATCAATCACAGATGGATAGTGCAATGGTTCTCAAGGTTTAAGGATTGATCCTTTGATGTGTCTTCCGATATACTCAACCTCTTGACCCACTCCAGTCCACAACCATGCCATACTAACATCTTTCTTGTTTTGCTTTGGCATGTTTGGTAGTCTAGGATGCACTTCCAGTCCTCTCTCCACTCTCTTCCTATAATAGGGAACATTCTCCATCAGATATCTTCATAGAGTGTCTGCTGCTTTGTCCTTCTCCGTAGATGTGAATCCAGTGGATCTAAGATACTTCTCAACTGATATAAGATAGTTATTTGGATAATCTCTCAGTTTGTCCTCCGTCAGATAGTAGATTCTGAACAAGTCATTCGTCATGAATCTCACCATAGGAGGATCTTCAGTAATCTCTGGACTGACCTTCATCAAGATTTCCTTAACATGCTCACGGAGCAGTTCATTTAGCTTTGTGGTTCTCTGGATCTTGATAAGCATCACCTATAGTTCTGTATATGTTCTCTGTTCGAAAAACTTAGTTGAAATAACAAATGTACCTCTGTCCATGAAACTGATTATAATGTTCCAGGCACCATTTGCTTTGACTCCAACTTTCAAGTAGATCGGAGAATGTCTCAATGCAGTGAAGTAAGTATCATTTTCTTGATTTGCACTTCTTATGTTTTGAATGATAACTTCCACCTCAGCATTGTCGTTGACTTCTAAACAGTCTTCAACTCCGCAGAAAGTGTTGTAAGCTACCTCCCATTCTTTTCCTTGTTTCTGTGCCAAATCAATCATCTTCTTCTTCCTTGCTTCATTGTACATCTTGAACCTTTTAAGCTTTTCACTTCTCAGAACTGCTTGGTGAGTTTCCTTCTCAGCTTGCCTGGCATCTCTTTCTGCTTTTTCAGCTTTTAATCTTTCCAAGCCATCTTCTTGTTCTGTTGTAAGATGATTTGCTTCTTCCATATCATCATCCAAGATAGGATGTTCAATTGGCTCTGGATAATATGGTTCATGCTCTTCCAGTGGTTGTTGCTCGTGCATGAATTCAAATCCCTCTTCAACCTCTTCTTCTACAATGTCTTCAATCCAGTACTGTCTCACTGGAATAATGGATATCATCTTTTCATTAGTTTCCCATTTCCCCCATCCTTCTTTCTCCCCCTTAGTTGAGGAAAATTCCACGAAGTAATCCTCAGCATGATAGGTTGATGAAGGACCAGGTTGTTGGTTTCTCAACATATTCCAGATCGACTCTACTCCGTCACTTTGGTTCTCCATGAATAGAGCAATGTCCTTGTTCATTTCTTGCATAGAAGCTAGCTTCAGGTCAATGTCATTCAGTCTTGAGTTGGTAGTCTGCTCCATTCTATCCAATCTCTTGTTGAGGCGAGACTCCACTCTTGACAGCGTATTCATTGCATCCTTGACCCTTGCTTGACCATCCCGGATAACCAGAACGTCTTCAGTTAAAGCTTCTTGTCCTTGTTGCAAGACATGCACTTCATTCACAAAACCATCTCTTAGTTCCTTGACGTCTGCTCTCAATTCGACTAGTTCCTCCATAGTTTCCTTCTTTAGGGAGTCCACTGCCTGTTTGGTACCTGTTATAGTGCCAGATGCACTGCCTAAGACCCTGTAAGTTCTTCTGGAATCAGCTGCAGCCAAGTCAATCTTCTGTTAAATAGTAGATAAAGAAGCATCAACTGGACCGGAGGAGATCCCTTGGTCAAAGGAAGGTCGCAGTGGGACTTTGAATAGTGGATTTCCTTGACGATCATGAACTGTCATCTCCTTGAGAGTGGATTGTACATGTAGCTCTCTGTTTGTAGGCACTATCAAATCATCTATGTTTGTTAGGGTTTTGGTATCACTCCTCACATTTGGCTCTGGGTGTTCACTCAACGTTTCTGTTGGTGTATCACTCATTTTTCCTTTCCCACTCAGGCCAGGTGATAGTGTTTTTGTTTCACTAATTCCCGTCTTGCTTTGTGTACCTGCATCAGAATTCACCGTAGCCAGCCTTAAGGAGGTCAACGGTGGTGCAATGGGGCTTCGCAAGTCCCCGTCCTTGGATATACCAAGTTGCTGATCATCCTTAGATGATGTATCCTTTGTAGGATCTAGAGTTTGAATCTCTAGGAGGCTAGAATCAGGCTCTATTAACAACAGAGATCCTGAAACTTCCTCTAAAGTCTGTGTTAGATAAGAATTCAATGATTGTCAGGATCTAGACTCAAACTGATCAGGATTGCTGACGTCATCAGTATTGCATGGTCATCAGTATTTGATCAAGCGTCAGTATCAGGATTATCATCAGGATGCATATCAGGACTGGGATCAGGGTTGATCATCAGGACTAGAAGCTGATCAGGATTCCTACTTCGAGTTATATTTGGAGTCTAGTTAAATAAGGAAGCTTATTTTGTCGGTTCTTTATTTATAGTAATGAAGCTATCGATTAAGGATAGGTTTCAATCTTTGTAATTGATTAGGACTTATCTTGTAATTGATAGAGAAGCTGTGTAGTATATAAACACAGTTTAGGTTTTGATTTAAAAACGATGTTAGAAGCTCTCAAGAACATCAGAATTTCTTGAGAGAGTTTTTGTAACCTAGAAGCTCTCAAGAACATCAGAATTTCTTGAGAGAGTTTTTGTAACCTAGCAGCTCTCAAGAACACAGAATTTCTTGAGAGAGTTTGTAACAGTTTTATATCAGATTTAATAAAGCTGTTATCTTTCTTTCATATTTGTGATATAAACGCAAAGAAGTCGATTATCTTATACTATTGTATTCAACCCCCCTTCTACAATAGTTTATCACTGGGCAACAGTCTGTGAAGACTTTTCCTCAGTTAACTCCTCAATTAAAATTGATTCATTGTCACCGAGTTGTGTTAATCCTAAATGACCTAACAGAATTGTAGAAGGGGGGGTTGAATACAATTCTAGATATTTTTAACTTAAAACAACTTTTAAATAACTTGACAGAGAAAATAAAAACACACAAACAAATATAAAATTTCAGTTGGATGTTTTGAGGATCCAACTGAGATGTTTTTATTGTGGGAATAATCTGTGTTACAAATGTAGCAAAGCTGCTCAGTTCTAAATGTAGAGTGAGAGTGCTCTTCAAAAGAAAGCGAATACAAAATTATTCTATCTCACTTCTTAATAAAATGAACTGCTACACTTGGTTATATATCCCAAGTTTACAATGCTATTTTTGGCTACACTAAAAAGTACTAAAGGTAACCGCCAACAGCTTGTTTTTCATTCCTTTTGTCCAATGGTCCTCGGAGATCTTGTCTTTTGTCTTCATGCTTATTATGATCCCACTCAAGAACTTAATTGGTAAATGGAATGTTTCCTCATTCCCAGTAACCATTTTGATGGCTTCCAATGCAAAGTACACTTCTACATCACCTTTTGATCTGTCATAAAACCGTCACTATCACTTTGTCAACTATTCAGAAAAGTGATAGTAATCTGTTGATAGTAGTGAAATGTATTCCGTTGATAGCATTATTCTTCAATCCGTTGATGGTACATTCTTCAATCCGTTGATAGTGTAATCTCCATTCCGTTGACATGTCTTCACTTAGGCAAAATTACAATGCACATTATATTTACAATTAACCAACCTATTTTGCCTATCTAGTACTTAGTCAACATGACTTAGAAAACCTATCTAATACCTACAACAATTGCCTATCAACTAGTGAAGTATTGTACAGTGCAATTGCTACATTACTCATTCCGTAGATGAAACTCATTCCGTAGATGAGCTACCTGTCAACGAAAGCTGCAAAGCATACCATTCCGTTGACAGCTACAAAATTGACTTAACACAAAATCTACTAAGTGTTTTTATAATTATCATCAAGAACAACAGATTCCTAACAATCTCCCCCAATTTATGACTGATAGAATAACAGCCATAAATCAAGAGCATTGATGATAACAAAAACAATTAAACAAATTACAAATTACAAAAGTAGAAATTGAATTGAGCTTCATGATACTTTAAAATTTATTGAAAACAAAGAAGAAGTTCTTACAACACAGGTGCACAGAGTTGCTCCTCTAGCCTGAGCAGATTTACCATCTTTGTCTCTGTGGCCTTGTTTTCTTCCCCTTCTTAGCATTGTTCTCCTCAATTTGAGCTTGGAGCCTCCTGTAGAAAATCTTCACTTCTTCATCTTGTTCACCCAACTTGGATTGCATAAATCTTAGAGTTTCATTAGATGCCTTTTCCAATTGGTCCTCTATTCTGAAGAATCTCCTACAGTTGTCCTTGTCTCTGAATTCCATCATCCAAAAGGGTTGGAGATGAATTTTCTTTCCTGTTTGAGGGACCTTTAGAACTCTGGGAAGTGCATCAGGCTTGTTCCAGCTAGCTTTTATTTGACAGATCTTGGAGACAACCTCAGACTTAGCAGTTTTGGTGAACCCAAAATCTTTCTTTAAGCACTTGAACACCACTAGCAATGTCTGATAATTCTCTCCTAGAATTCTGTGTAGAGGCCAAATCTGTTCCTTTCCACCCTTGTAGACAAACACTAATCTCTCTGGTAGTTTATGAGTAGCTCCTATTCCTCTCACTTCCACCAAGTCATCAAGATATAGGTTTAAGTCTGACTCCTCCCTTATATCTCCAATGTAGATAAAGTCCTCTGGGTTTGTAGGTGTTTTTTCAACCTGTGGCCTTCTCATAAAAACTGGTTTAGCCTTAGTAGCTGTAATATCCGTGAATTTTATTATTTAAATAAATGATATATTTAATATAAAAATATATTTGTTGTGGAGTATTGGAATATTATTAAATGATAATTATTGTGTGATTATGTGCTAATTGGTGAGTCGGAAGCCCCTTTCAAATATTTCGTCATTTGGAATTTTCTTCAAATCTGAGCCCCGTTTTGATAATTCAAGGGCCCCGTTGGAATTTCGTACATAAATTATTATCTCTTCGTCTTTCGTATTCGAATCATTATTGGGAGAGATATTCGTATCATTTCATTCCTACCTATTTGATTCTGCAAGGATAATTCGTTTTGTTCAAAAAAGGAAAAAATTGTTCTGAACCCTAATTGATTAAGGGGACGGATATATCGTTTTACATCAATATTACATTTGTTATAGCCCCAGTATTCTTGAGCATTAGTTATATAATGATATATATATCAATTGGATGATCATCAACCTTTTTAACTGATTATTCCTCGTAAAACGTGCTTTTAACCTAATTAGGGTTTTTAAACGAACCAGTGGATCTATATCGATCCAAAAATGTTGTTTGGGGTATTATTTTCCCAAAAATATAAAAAGACGATTCGTACCTTGAAGCTCATAGAAATCTGCAGTTAATTATCCAAAAATTAAAAATTCCCGAACCGTGTTCTTCGTGTTCTTGAAAGATTAATCCATTCGTTCAAGGTGTTATTAAAATCCAAATATGAAGTTCTTGTACTCAAATCAAAGCTCTTGATCTCTAGTTTCATAATCTTCCAACCTCATCATCATCTGGTAAGTTTTCGATTTTATATGAATTTTTCAACCTTCGAATTAAAATTAGGGTTCTTAGTCGATTTGGGGATTTTCATTATGTTGATTCTCCATTCAATTGGTTGCTTCTAACATGTTCCTAGGGTTCTAATCAGCAAGAATCCATGATTTAATTTTGTGTTTAAGTTCAATTTAGTCGGGTTTGATTTTCGGGTTTTGACCCGAATTCTTATTTTGAATAGTCCGTTCTTGATATTGATCTGACATTGATTATGATATGGGGCTTTGATTGTGTGAGTTATAAGCGTTATTTTGACAGATTAATCTTCGAGTTTCATGTACGGAATGAGTAGATCGGGTTTCCGGTCGGAGTCGTGGCCGGCGGTTTTCTTTGACCAGATTCTGGGCTCGATTCCGGCATCGTACGTATGTGTTTGTGTGTGGGATTTGTTTGTCTTGAAAAAGCGAACAAAAGCCATGTAGTTTGGTTTGTGTTTGATCGGGAATGGAGAATTCCGGTCGCCGGACACCGGCCGGATTCTGGAAAACCCAGAATCCGGTGGGTTGTTCTTGGTGACCCGAATTTGTTCTTCCCGACCCGTTTACCCGAAGTTTGACACGGTTTCAATCTTCAAAACCCTAATTCAATTTCTGAAAACTGTTTTTGGATTTTATTTTTAATATTTAATTCGAAAATAGTTTAAAAAATTTAAAAATTCATATTTTTATTTTAAAAATATATTTTAATATCAGAAAAATTCTGGAAAATTATATTTATTATTTTAAATCCGAAAATTGATTAAAATTAATTATTTTAATTTTTTTATTAATAATTAATTTATTAATTAATTGGTTATTTCTTTTAATCAATTAATTCTTAAAAATTAATTATTAATTAGATTTAATTCATTAAAAATTCAGTTTAATTATTTTCAAGCCTATTTATTTATTTAAAAATAGTTTGAGTATTTAAAAAGTGTCAATTAATTTTATTAATTGATTTATTTGCATTTAAATGTTCATATTGGATTTAAAAATCCGAGTTTTGATTTAAAAATTTATCGTGACTTATTTAAAATTCAAATAAGTTTCGTATGATGTTTTAAAAATGTTTATAAGTGCTATATGGTTCATATTAATTGTGTGTTGTGTTTTATAGTCTGTATATGCCCGTACTAGGGCAAATATCTGAGTTTTAAATATCGTAAATTATACCGGACGTCCGATACGTCACTACGCCATAAGTGGTCATATGCAATGCTTTTTTACAGTTGCTATAGACCAAAAAAGCGTTGCATTAAGCTTATTTTTCAAAAATGCAACACCAAACGGCCGTTGCATCCGCGGGCGTGGCCTTTGATATGTAATACAACACTTTTGGTCAGCTACTGCAACGGAGAGAAAGTATTGCATTATAAGTATACTGCAACACCAAAATCAAGGAAATGCAACACCAATGAGTGTTGGCTTAAACACAAGGCCCATTATCATGCCACGTCAACAGTGGGGCCCACTAAAATGCCACGTCAGTAGTGGGGCATGCATGTCAGGTCAGTAGTGGGGCCCACATGCCATAATGCAACGCTTTTCATTGTCTTCTGAAACAGTAATTTTTTTAATGCAACAGTATATTTACTAATGCAACACCATTAGATTTTATAATTCATTACCATTTTCTTGAAATGCAACATTAAATAAGGAAATGCAACACTTTAATAAAAAAATTGCAATATTAGTTTTGTACATACATAAATACCATTCAGCATTCCATCCAAAACATCCTAAAACCAATCCAAAACAACCAAGGCATCTAACAACATACTAAATACCTAACTTAATCACAAAAAAATTTAAATAATACAAATAATCTCGTCCCCAAAATTCCAGCATCCAAAATCCCAGCATCGTGAAATGTGTAGTATCCCAACATCGTGAAATGACCAATCTAGTCGAGAAGCACTGGGATGCCAACCTGAAAAACATAGCGATATGTTGAGAAGTTTAACATCATAGAGATAAGGACCTTGTCAACACGTCAAATTGAATGTGATTCAAAAGATCCTTCTCTATTCTGTTTCGCATGTTTAAGAAAAGCATTACCTCAGCAGAGACCTTGCAAGGTGTTCACGTGATGTTGCCAGTGCTTGACTGATTGTCTGTAAAGCAGAGCCTCACATAAGCATGTACACATTATCCATGACAAACAATCTGATTTCTAAAGGTGCTGGCCAAATGTATGGCTAACTTTGAACATGCCGATGAATATTCTTTTGTATAAAAAAATTTTAACAAAAAAGGTTTGAACGATTATAGGCATCTAATCAAAAATCTAGGGGACAAAACTGAGTTCAGAGGATTTTTGAATGATAGTCTGATCATCAAAAATGAGTGTCAACAAAAAATAAATTGGTTCGGTCAAAATATTAAAATTATTTAAAAAAAAATAGCAATAAAACAAAGAAGAAACAATTAGAAAGATAAAATCTACAGTTCACATTCTTTTCTACTGACAGGTGCAGAGATTCACAGTTACGTAATCTAGCTTGTAATTGTTTTACCAAAGCTAAAAATTTACCAACAAAAGAAGAGAAGGAGCCAGTAAAACTCACTTATGTGTCAAAAGGCTCCAGCTTGTTCAGTTTGGCAAACATATTTCCGTAGAACTGGACATCCTTTTTGTTAATTTCTTTCACCTTCTCCTTCAGAACCTTGTACTCAAGCCTCACATCCCTACAAAGCACCTAACACTAATGAATGACCAAAGTACTACAAGAAATTGGTGAGGAAAAGAAGGATAACACAAAAACACCAGGCAATTTTCTAGATTTTCACAAACCTATTTGCAGGATCAATTTCTAGGGCTTTCTTGATATCGAATTCTGCCAAGTCTAGATCAACAAGGTTGATATAAGCTTGAGCCCTCCTGTAAAGTGCCTTCACATTCTTACTGTCAATTTCCAAAAACTGTGTACCAACATACAATTAGTCTCTTAAAACATAGAAAAAGGGAATATAAACCATAGACCATAGAGGTTATCCTTGGTACAAAGTTTCTCTCCTTTCTTGTAGTCCTTCAGTTTTAACTTGCCTATTAAAAGATATTTGTAAGTGGTCTAGTTCATGTATAAAGCATAAATAGGTACATCAAACAAATCAGACGGACTATTAAATTATGTCTGCAGAATATCATAATACCTCTACTACTACATCAGAGAGCTTTCTGATTCCCAAAAATGTATTTATTCTTTCTGGAATATCTTGATGGACAAATTTCAATGTTGAAGTGTCAATATATTTAATATATCGAGATCCAAAAGAATCAATGTATAGACATGAACTGGCATGAACTAGTCTGCAACAATCATCAGGGACAATCGCTTCAGATCCCCAATTTGATGTTTGGGATGTGTGTGCCTCGGTGCTTTTATCAGTGACAAAATGCAAAACCTCCATCACGGCCCAGAGTTCATTTGGGTTTAGACGCTGATATCCACAAGATTTCTGCAGATTTAAAAGAAGATCTTTTGCACAGGAAATAGATAGGATGTCCTGGAGGCCTAGGAATAGTAGAACCAGTAATGTAATTAGATAAACAGATATCTAGAAATAGTAGAACCAGTAATGTAATTAGATTACTAATTAGATTGTAAAACCAGTAAGGCAAGATAATGAAAACAATCTCTATTATTAATAGCTGGTAATGTAATTAGTTTTAAAGGAGGCTTTCTCCAAGGCCATTAGATTCTATGATCCAAAAATTTGATGAGCAAAAGTATGCGCCTTACCTTTACCAACATCTTCAATGTCAAATACGTTTACAGGACATGTTTTAACAAGTTTCTTTGCTCTTTCATCTTCAACTTCTTGCAATAGTACAACCTATAATAAAACACAACACGTATTCATCCATCTACCTATCCATATAATAATACATCAACTGAAATAATAAAAGCTACAGGGCAGTTTTTTTTTCTGAATTTCTGGCAGCTCGACATGTGTCACTCCGGTGCCTATAACTCTCTCCCTGTTTGTGCAATAGACTTAATTCTTTTTTCTGAGTAAACTAGATAATCACGGCTACGACATATCTAAAAATCACTATTTAATATCAGATTTACAATTTACTGCTAAATTTCAAAGTCTACTATGCTGGTAGTTAAAAACAGCTTGAAACTGGTATACTTAATCAGTTGTATCTCTTCTTGTACAAGTCTGGTATCCACCAAATTTTGCGGAGGTATTCTACAGACATCACTCTACAACTTTGGTTCTTTACTCAACATGTGATTATGCCTTTAACCTTTTCAAACTATACCATCAATTCGGTACAGAATCCCTGGAAATTGCAGAATTTCCCAAGTTTATTCAATTATAAGACTGCAACTCCCATAATTTAACCTAAAAAATAGCCAAATTCTATAGAGATATAAAGGACACCTACTGGAAAACTCTTATGCTATTATCTTTGTCAATTTGAATATTCTAACAACATGTAAATATTCTTGCAAAAATTAATCAGATTTGAAGTCCTATCGCGCACTTGTACATACCACTATTTTATAACTTTGTGTGCTTG
The DNA here is from genome assembly GCA_030848705.1 of Heracleum sosnowskyi. NCBI lineage: Eukaryota > Viridiplantae > Streptophyta > Magnoliopsida > Apiales > Apiaceae > Heracleum > Heracleum sosnowskyi. The sequence continues at coordinate 106,958,461 of CM061240.1, read as the reverse complement.
TACTACAAGAGCTACTAACCTTAAGGAACTTTATGTTGGGTATAATTACTAACTACACAGCAACAATAGGGCAGTTATATATATAATTGTATTAACAAGAACAGGCAAAATACCAATAAACGAAACAAACACAAAGGTCGAAACAAAAGTGTAATCAGAGACTGAAAATAACAAGACAAGAAAGAACACTTATCTCTCAGGAGCTTTAGCAAATACTGATAGATAAATAGAACAGCTGAGTCGCCAAGCCTTCGAGAAGTCTTGACTGTTCTTGAAGAGATTATTGCCCCACTTACGCTGTGTTGGGTTGCAGCAATATCACTCCCAGGATAAAACAGCACAGATCAATCCACTCACAGTAGTCGGAATGATCAACAGCGACCAGCACCTCACTTCGCCCAAGAACTATGTATTCTGTATGTGTTGAGAGAAAACAGAGAAGAGAATAGTTGCTAGGGTTTTCAGAGTTATGTATCAGTCTTTTTTGTCAAACGTTATATTTTGTATCTATATAAAATACAAAATAAAACGTAAACAGACAAAATATTGTAACTGAAGATATGACATTTAATACTAATTATTCTGATTTAATTACCATAACAGTAGTCATCAGGATTTAACAGCTCAGTCAGGATTTCCTGGTCCATCAGGATTTGATCATCATCAGTACTCCAAGCCATCAGGACTTGCTGTCCGTCAGGAGTGGCATCAGTACTTGATCGACCATCAGGATTTCGTCAGGACTGGACCATCATCAGGATTTAACTCCGTCAGGATCCAAATACTGACGCAGGCCATCAGGATCAGTAGTCATCAGGATTTCACTCCAAGTACTGACCAGACCATCAGGATTTGATCCAAGAACTGGTCCATCAGGATTTAATATAAATCCTGACCCAGTTCATATAGCTGTTACAAATAAATACTGATACTGTTAAATTAAATCAATAAATAATATTAAATAAACAGGTAATAAAATTCCTCGCTCAGGTCGCCTCGCGTACACGAGACGCCGAGACATTCGCCCAAATCGCCCTTCGACCCGACCCGAGCCGAGTCGAGTCATGACGTGGCGGGACGAGGCGAGGCGGGCGGCGGCGGCGCGCGTGTGTGTGTGTGTGCGCGTGAGGCACATACTAACACCATGCACACCCACATGCCTTAGTAGTTGTACACTACTCTTGCACATGTTTCTATATAAACCCACCAACCTCTCATTACCAATTCTATGTGGGATACAAGTTATTTCAATATAACCAACCCACATAACCCATTTCAAGCAACCTATTTCAACTCAATTTATTTATGGATTACACTAAGAAAATGTCTTAGATCCAAACATGAAAGTTTAAGTCCTCATTACAAGGAACAACCTCCACTTGTTAGTTTCCGGAAATTCCATCAAGAACATATATAAAAATATGCCTCAAACTTTCCATTTTCTAACAATCCCCCACAAATCCATACAGAAATGCTTACATATCGGTCCTTATCATGACTTGTTTTTCAGAGTCGGTACCCTTCCGGGTTTGAACCCTCCTAAGTCCTCTACTTCGATGGCTACCGGATCTAGATGGAATGTTTCACCTTGAATCTTTATCCGTTTGGTGTAACCACACTCCATAGACGACGACAAATCAAAGGCTATGGTGCTGATCTACGGCTTTGAGACGTTAATGGTCCTGTCTCGATCCTGTTCGTCGAATGCTTCAAGGAATAACCCTTTCCTCTAATTGCGACCACACAATTACATTCGCTTAGCTGGGCATCTCCAGAGATGTACTGCGATCATCTCGTCAAATGACTTGACCCCATTCAGAGTTCAAATAACTCTTGCTATACTGGCAGTAACAGTACCTTTTAGGTTTACAGGGGATAGACTCAGATACGTGCGTATCAAGGTATATAGTAAAGGTACTACCAACTCACCCTCACAGCTTGTTATTACCACATTGAATACACTTCAAGGGATCTCCTCTCAGGTGTATTGGGTTCCCGCTGCTGATGAATCATGATGGGCTATCAGTCCCATCCCCAACCTAGACTTAAGGACTACTGCATGCTCAAGTCCTTTAGTCAAAGGATCAGCTATATTATCCTGAGTTCCAATGAACTCTACAGCAATAATCCTCTCAGACACAAGACCCCTTATAGACTTAAGTCTAACTTGGATGTGTCTCTTTGTTTTAGCATTATATTTTTCACTACTGATCTTGTCGATAGTTGTACGGCTATCACAATGAACAGCAATGGCTGGAAGCGGTCTACTTACTACAGGTAACACTGACATAAGTCCATGCAACCATTCAGCCTCCGTCCCCGTGGCATCTAGTGCACACAACTCAGCCTCAAAGGTAGACCGAGTAATCAAAGTCTGTCTAGTAGACTTCCAGGATATTGCTCCACCTGCTAGGGTAAACAAATATCCAGTCACTCCATTGGTACCAGATTTCTTAGCTATCCAACTTGCATCACTATATCCCTCGAGTACTCCAGGGAATCTTCGATAATGCAAACCAAGGGAAATCGTTCCCTTAAGATATCTAAGAACTTTATCTAGTGCCTCCCAATGAGTCTTATTCGGACAGCTTGTATATCTAGCTAACTTAGACACAGAATAAGAAATATCTGGTCTAGTCACATTAGCAAGATATTGCAAACTCCCAATAATCTGAGAATACCTTAACTGAGACACAGGAATTCCTGAACTATTCTTGACTAGGGCAACTTTAGGATCGTACGGTGTACTAGCGATTCTACAATTTGAATAACCATACTTCTCAAGTATAGATTTCTCTATATAATGAGATTGTGACAATGTTATTCCATCAGTTGACTGTGTCAACTTGACCCCAAGAATCACACTAGCCTCACCCATATCCTTCATTTCAAAGTGCCTTCTCAAGAAACTTTTTGTCTCATTAATAATCTCAATATTGGTTCCAAACAATAATATATCATCCACATATAGGCACACGATAATACATTCATTTCCTTTAACCATATAGTAGACACACTTGTCACTTTCATTAACTACAAATTCTGATTCTAAAACAGTATCATCAAACTTTTTATGCCAGTCTCTAGGAGCTTGTTTTAAGCCATATATAGACTTGATTAACTTACATACTTTCCTCTCGTTACCCGAAGCAACAAATCCCTCAGGCTGATCCATATAAATCTCTTCTTCAAGATCACCATGAAGAAAAGCTGTCTTTACATCCATTTGATGGATGATAAGACCATGTACGGAAGCCAATGCTATAAGCATTCGGATTGTTGTCATCCTTGCAACAGGAGAGTATGTGTCAAAGTAATCAATGCCTTCCTTTTGCCTAAAACCCTTAGCTACCAGCCGAGCTTTATACTTATCTATTGAGCCATCAGGATTCATCTTCCTTTTGAAGATCCATTTACATCCTATAGTAGTACACCCAGGAGGTAGGTCAACCAACTCCCATGTTCCGTTAGAAACAATAGAGTCAATCTCACTTTTTACAGCACCTTTCCAGTGCCTTGACTCCGAAGAATCCATGGCCTGTCTGAAAGTTAAAGGTTCATCCTCGACATTGTAAGTGACAAAATCACTTCCAAAGTCCTTGACTACCTTTGCACGCTTACTCCTTCTAGGTTCATCTACTTCGTCAGGAGTAGAACTACTATCAGGATCTGCCCCCACATTTGTCATCTTTTCCACATGATCAGGAATAGAACTCGATGTGTGAGTAGGATCATCATTAGAAATATCTTGAGGTATACCAGTCTTCATAGGGAACACATTCTCAAAGAATGTTGCATCACGAAATTCAACTATAGTGTTAGCCACTATACCGTCTATGTCAGATTTTAATACTAAAAATCTCATAGCCGTAGTGGTTTCAATATAGCCCAGAAAGATGCAATCAACAGTTTTCGGACCTAGTTTCTTTCTCTTGTGTTCAGGGACAAGCACCTTTGTAAGGCACCCCCACACACGAAGATACTTTAAACTTGTCTTTCTACTTTTCCATAATTCATAAGGTGTCTTGTCCATATGTTTCAGAGGAACTCTATTCAGAATATGGCAAGCCGTATTCAAAGCTTCTCCCCACATGTACTTAGGCAATCCAGAATTAATAAGCATGCTGTTAATCATATCTTTAAAAGTTCTGTTCTTTCGTTCTGCCACCCCATTTGACTCAGGTGTGTATGGTGGAGTCACCTCATGAACTATACCATTGCTTGCGCAAAATTCATTAAACAAGGTACTAGTATACTCACCACCTCTATCAAATCTCAAACGTTTAAGTACTTTACCAGTTTGTGTTTCAGCTTCAGTTTTGAACATAATGAATTTTTCTAGTGCTTCATCCTTATGTCTAAGTAAATAAACATAACAATATCTACTACAATCATCTATAAAGGTAATAAAATATCGTTTATTATCCTTAGTCAACATGCCACCAAATTCACATATGTCAGTGTGTACTAAATCCAATACTCCTGAATCCCTAACAACATTATGAAAGGGTTTCCTAGTTTGTTTAGCAGTCACACATACTTGACATTTAGATTTCTTTTCAATAGCATATTTTGGAATCAACTCTAAGTTCATCATATTCTTTAGAGCACCAAAATTTAAATGACCAAGTCTAGCATGCCATAAATCAGATGATTCAACACAATTAACAGAAGGTGCAACACTATCATTAATAAAACTGCCCAAAACAGGCTCAACATTTATTAAAAATAAACCATCAGACAAATAACCTTTGCCAAAGAATGTACCAGTATGTGTAATAACTACTTTATTACATTTCAAAGAAAGTTCAAAACCATTTTTAACTAAACAACTTCCACTTATAATATTTCTACGAATATCAGGAACATGGTGCACTCTAGTGAGGGATAGAACACGCCCAGAAGTAAACTTCAGGTCCACATTTCCTATTCCAAGAACTTGAGCAGCACTAGCATTCCCCATCGTCACTGTCACTCCATGACTCTGTTGATAAGATACAAATAAACTAATATCAGTACAAATATGTACATTAGCTCCAGTATCAATCAACCATTCATGTGACAGATAAGTGGAAAGAAGTACAGGGTTGTAGGTAACACACCCGTCATTGGTTCCAGAGGCAACAGCCTCACCAACAACCATGTTAACCTTAGGCCCATCAGTGGTTGCAAGCACAGTATTAGCTTGTGCTACCACAACAGCTTTCTTTGCTTTCTTTGTAGGACAGTCCTTGCTCCAATGACCAACCTGTCCACAAGACCAACATGGTTTGTTTGTCTTTGGTTTCTTAGCCTTGTTCTTGTCATTTTTAGGTTTAGTGTTATCCTTCTTAGTGACAGCCTTTCTTTTCTGTCCAACAGTCACTACATTCACCTTTGAACCCCCATGTTCAGCAGGCATCACATGTCCCTGTTTGGACTTGTGTTGTTCCTGCACAGAGATGTCCAACATCAGGTTTGTCCAAGTGATCTCTCCTTTCTGTCTTTTCAGGGAGAGAGCAAACTCTTCCCAAGACTTAGGGAGCTTTTCAATCACTGCCATAACGTGAAACTTTTCAGGAAGGTCCATTCCGGACTCCTTCAAAGCATGCACCAACATCTCAAACTCATGTGCCTGCTCGGTCATGGACTTTGTATCCACCAGTTTAAAATCAAGAAACCTAGCCACAGAATACTTTTCCAACCCTTGCGAGTCAGTATTGTGTGTCTGGTCCAGCTTCTCCCATAAAAGCTTAGCAGTGAAAGAGTCAGATGAATAAACATCAAATAGAGTGTTCGCCAAAGCTGCCAGTATAGCAGCCCTAGCCACCCCATCTTTTTCCTCCCACATGGCATAAGCCTTAAGAGTTTCAGCCTTTTCCTGATCAATAACCGGTTTCTCATACTGCACCACCGGCCATAGACCCTTTACCGTTAACCACAGTTTCATCTTTTTCTGCCAACAAGAAAAGCCAACACCCCCACCGAATTTATCAGGCATTCCTGACAAATCAATAGGCTGTGGGAAACGGTACGTGGTCCAATCAATTGTGGGTACAGTAACACCAGAACCAGAAGCAATAGCAACATCAGGAGTTACAGTTCCGTTAACCATCTTGTTAATTAACAATATATAACACAGAATTAATCTCTTCAAGATTGTTGGGTATAATTACTAACTACACAGCAACAATAGGGCAGTTATATATATAATTGTATTAACAAGAACAGGCAAAATACCAATAAACGAAACAAACACAAAGGTCGAAACAAAAGTGTAATCAGAGACTGAAAATAACAAGACAAGAAAGAACACTTATCTCTCAGGAGCTTTAGCAAATACTGATAGATAAATAGAACAGCTGAGTCGCCAAGCCTTCGAGAAGTCTTGACTGTTCTTGAAGAGATTATTGCCCCACTTACGCTGTGTTGGGTTGCAGCAATATCACTCCCAGGATAAAACAGCACAGATCAATCCACTCACAGTAGTCGGAATGATCAACAGCGACCAGCACCTCACTTCGCCCAAGAACTATGTATTCTGTATGTGTTGAGAGAAAACAGAGAAGAGAATAGTTGCTAGGGTTTTCAGAGTTATGTATCAGTCTTTTTTGTCAAACGTTATATTTTGTATCTATATAAAATACAAAATAAAACGTAAACAGACAAAATATTGTAACTGAAGATATGACATTTAATACTAATTATTCTGATTTAATTACCATAACAGTAGTCATCAGGATTTAACAGCTCAGTCAGGATTTCCTGGTCCATCAGGATTTGATCATCATCAGTACTCCAAGCCATCAGGACTTGCTGTCCGTCAGGAGTGGCATCAGTACTTGATCGACCATCAGGATTTCGTCAGGACTGGACCATCATCAGGATTTAACTCCGTCAGGATCCAAATACTGACGCAGGCCATCAGGATCAGTAGTCATCAGGATTTCACTCCAAGTACTGACCAGACCATCAGGATTTGATCCAAGAACTGGTCCATCAGGATTTAATATAAATCCTGACCCAGTTCATATAGCTGTTACAAATAAATACTGATACTGTTAAATTAAATCAATAAATAATATTAAATAAACAGGTAATAAAATTCCTCGCTCAGGTCGCCTCGTGTACGCGAGACGCCGAGACATTCGCCCAAATCGCCCTTCGACCCGACCCGAGCCGAGTCGAGTCGTGACGTGGCGGGACGAGGCGAGGCGGGCGGCGGCGGCGCGCGTGTGTGTGTGTGTGCGCGTGAGGCACATACTAACACCATGCACACCCACATGCCTTAGTAGTTGTACACTACTCTTGCACATGTTTCTATATAAACCCACCAACCTCTCATTACCAATTCTATGTGGGATACAAGTTATTTCAATATAACCAACCCACATAACCCATTTCAAGCAACCTATTTCAACTCAATTTATTTATGGATTACACTAAGAAAATGTCTTAGATCCAAACATGAAAGTTTAAGTCCTCATTACAAGGAACAACCTCCACTTGTTAGTTTCCGGAAATTCCATCAAGAACATATATAAAAATATGCCTCAAACTTTCCATTTTCTAACACTTTATAAAGAGATCAAGAAGTGCATATTGCACACAAATCTCTGTACCTAAAATACATAAACACGTAGATATATCCAAATCAGAAAAAGTAAAACCCGGCTCATTAAATACGTAGAAAACCTAAATCAGTCAAATTCAAAACCAAATCAATAAATATGATTACCTAGATGAAAGCCCTAAATCAAAAGTCCTAAAATTAAAGCCCCAAGTTCAAACTCTAGTTACCTGCAAAATAAAAGAAATTAAAGTGAGTCCATAGAAGATGATATATACTTGAGCTGTAAGAGTATGTAAATACGTAAAAAAACCCAAATCAGTCAAATTCAAAGCCCAAACCAATTAAATATGCTTACCTAGCTGAAATCCCTAAATGAAAAGCCCTAAGATTAAAGCCCCAAATTCAAACCCTTATTTACCTGCAAAACAAACAAATTTAAAGTGAGTAGAAAGATAGAGATGTATGCTCAATTACCAGTTGGAGCTATAAGAGTCTATAAATCGATGTGAGTTTATTAATTGAGTTTTTCAAGTGGAGATGTAGATTTTGTAAATCGAGTTGGCCGAATGTGTTTGTGGAGAGGGTGTGTGGAGTGTTTGTATGTGGATAGGGTGTTTGTCTGTGGATAGGGTCCGTAGAGAGAGTAGTGTCGAAGTAGAGGAAAGGAGTGTGTTTTGGGGGGGGGGGGGGAAACATAGTGCGAATTATTTCGTTTAGGGGGAAATTTTCCGCCTAAATTTTTTGCTTTGTAACCTGTACTGTCAGTGTGAATGTGGCGTGTTGTACTATTATTTTTTCCTGAAATTTGTTTTTTTTTCTAATCTTAAATTTATGAAGCATTAAGAAAATTAAAAATATGAAACAAACTTAGATAAAATATATGTAAAAATAGTTTCAATAAATAATATATTATACATGTAAAAATAGTTTTAATAAATAATATATTATATGTAAAATTTTAAATAAGAAATAGTTCCATATAAATATTTTGATAATATATTAAATTTTCGTAATTTCAAAAAATAATTAAGTGTAATGCAACGTTTTTAAATGGTGTTGCACGTCGCAACACTAGAATTGTCATCGCAACACTACATTCATGTCTAATGCAATGCTTTTATAGTAATGTTGCAGAAGAAGGAAAAAATTATAGCTAATGCAATGCTTTGGTTGCAACGCTCAGAAAAAGCATTGCATATGAGCACTTATGGCGTAGTGCGTAACCGGTTACTTGTTTAAATGTGATTATTGATTGAATAAGTGTCGAGAGTAGAACGTAAATAGTTAGACTTATTGTGATGAGTTGTTTAATTATAGAATCGAGTTCCCAGAGCAAGGGAAAGGGAAAGGTAGAGTGAGCAGAGTCGATCCGACAGCAGCTTAGACCAGGCAAGTATCTGTGCCTTTACTTGTGATAAAAATTGTTGTTGTCTTGATTACTTGAATACCGTTATCCCCAGAACAGTTCAAATTATCAATCTTTTAACCGCATTTGGACAACTGATTCCATTTCCTTAGAAACTCTTGATTCTTTGATTTGATCTGCATCGGAAACCCTTATTTCCAATTCACTTGTTTATTGTTTACCACCATTTATTATTGATTATCATCCTTTGATTATTGTTGATAACCACTGATCATTTGACTTCCATCGTTGACTATTGATTACGGTCATCGATTATCGATTACCAATATTGATTTCCTTATTGAATGAGTACACTGTACCGTTGAAATTATTCCTTGATTATTTCTCGATCTTCATTTGATACTGAGCAGTTGAAGCTCTTTTGCAATTATTCTACATTGAGTTTATCTTATTGAGCATGTTATTGTTTATACCCTATGATAGATTTGGCATGTTTTTTTTAAAATGGACCAGTAATTGGTCGGGCCATATTTATGGTCGGAATAACTTAAGGCCCAGATTGGCCTAGGATCCAGTAGAGGACTATGACGTGATCTAGTCCGGGGTTGATGCATGGCTGGCCAGCGGCACAACCTTTTGATTTGAATAAAATATATAAGCCAAATTCTAATTCTTTTTCTTAAATTGTTATTGATACAAAGCATGTGTCAGCTAAATATTGTTGATTCTGATATCATAAATTCATATCCTTACATCTGTACTAGAAATGATTCATTGATGTTTGCTGAGCAATTTTGGCTCACTCTTGCTTGTTGTTTTCTAACCCTATTCCAGTGAAGAGAGAGTATGAGTCGGCACAGCGTGACTGATAGTTCACCGGCAGCTAGGAGAGCCCCTCGTGTGGTTGTCACTGGCAGGGTAGTTGTTGTTTTGCTTTTCTAGATTAGATGTCTAGATTTGAACTTAAGTTGTGATGTAATAACTCTGATAAAACTGGTATTGTATTAATAAAAGATTGTAGTAGCTTGTGTTCATTGCCATAATCTGGATGTGGTCTTGGTTAAGGGGTATTTGTGTCTTTATATATATTATGCATGTGTTAAATAGTGTTCCGTTGGTCGGATGACTCCTCAAATCTGTACCCCGGGTTTGGAGGGTGTCACAGTAGCCCTCTGCTTTGATTTCTTCTTTGATTCCATTTCAACCAGAAATTTGGGAAAATTAGCTTCATCAAACTCAAATGGCTCCTCCTTTGGCTCAATTGGTTGGTCATGAAAATTGACTAGATGTTCAGGGTCACAAGCTAATTTTGCTCCAAAACCTGGATCAGAAAAAGTTGAGGACACAGCTGTTACAGGTGCATCTGTTATAGTGCTTTGAGAATCATCCTTATCGAAAGCCAAGTTTCTTTTAGCTCTTGTTTTAGGTTGCCTTGTACTTTTTATTTTTCTTTTTGCTTGCTCAGCTTCAGCTCTAGCTCTTTCTTCTTGCAATCTTTCCTCTTCATCTAGAGCTTGGGCAACTGCAAGAGCTTGCATGTCTGCCCTAGCTGATTCCTCAGCTCTAGCTTCAGCAAAATTTGGATGACCAGCCCAAACACGGATCTCTTGCCCATTCCTATAGACTATTGCTCTTTGATTCCTAATTTCAGGCACATTGCTTTCCTTGCATTTTATAATAAGTTCACTCAGAACCTTGAGCTCATCTGGAAATGGAGGAGGATAGAAGGTCCTAGCAATATTCTTGCCCTTTGGTTTAGCTGGGGATTTTGGAGATAAGCATTTTTGAAAAGTAGTTGGGTCCATATCTCTAATACATGAAGTTTGTCCCTTTTCTTTCCTTGGACCAGGAATCACTCCATGTAGAAGAGGCTTTAGATCATATGAGAATTTAATCTGTGGCTCCAAATCCGTTGACACTAAGACCATAGCATTCGTTGATGATGGGATGGGCTCATCCGTTGGCACTATAATTCTGAGATCCGTTGCTGTAGAAGTAGCTTGATCCGTTGATGGATGTTTATTTCTTGCATTTTTAGCTATCTTCTTAGCCCGTGCATCTATATCCTTCATTTTCTCTTTTATCTGTTCTACAAGTTGTAGTCTCAGAGATGCACGTTGAATTAGGTCAATTGCATCCAATTTATCTTTGATATACTTCCCCATATCTAGTGGCTCCTATGGTAAAGAAATGGCTGGGACCATAACTTTTGTGACTTGAATATTAAGCTCCTTTGATTTCTCCCCCTTTTTGTTATCATCAAGAGTGATGAGAGGAAGACCTTGAGCTGCCACTAACTGAGTCAACAACTGAGTTTGCTTCTCATGTGCTTGTTGCATATGAGTTAATGTGGCTTCCACTTTGTTCACCCTATCAGTAAGGGTTTTCAAAGTGGTTGCCACCTCATTATTCCTTTTGAAGAATTTGTCCATTTTGGTCACAATGAGAAGGGGAAGTCTTTCATCAAACCTCCTATCAGTGGAGTCCTTGAAGCTTGCAATGGTGTCCTTGATTTCTCTGGCCTCAATCCTTGTCTGTAGCATTTGGAGCCTCTGGATTTCTAGAGAGTCCAAAATTGCCTTGTAGAATTTCTTTTCATTTTGAGGTGCAGACTCATGAGCCAAGTAAGCTTCATTATACTGCCTTGTGATTGCAGTATCCAAACCATGAAATCCAAGTGAATCTTGATAAAGCCATCTTGGCTTAAGAGGCATCACAGATGTCCCAGTCTGTGTAGTAGTAGCCACCTCTTGTAAATCAGCATCAAGAATATCATCATCACTTGAAGATCCAGCAAAATGATCATTTTCACTAGCTCCTGGAGACAGATTGGCAAGTGCATCCTTAGCCCTCATCATGTATGCAGTTGTATGAATTAGATTTAAAGTCCTCTCGACCTCCACATTGCCCTGTTGAGCCATGATTTGATATGCTGGCACAGGGTGAGTAAAGGTTTCAGGATCCAGAGAAATGCTATCCAGAGTTTGTTGATAATGCTCTTGGAAAGACAATTCTCTTTCTCCCTCACTAACCTCCATTAACTCACTTACAATGGCTGTTTCCTGCCTTAGAGCTCCTGTAGTCCCTTCTCTCCCTCCTCTATTTTCTTGCATCATGGGCTCCCCATGGCTCACACCGCTCACACCCTCACCTTCACCTACTAAGGTGGAACTCTCAATCTCTCCTTTTGCCTGGCTGGAAGAAATAGCCAGCCTCTCACTCTCATTCTCTCCTTTTGCCTGGCTGCAAGCCAGCCTCTCAGAATCACTCCCTTTCAATCCTAAAAGTGTTTCAACTACCACTAGGTCATCTGCACTAGTTGTGTGAACAACTGGATTTTCAATAATTGGTGCAGAATGAGCTATCAACGGAATGGTAGTTTGAACTATCAACAGAATGGATTCCGTTGATGGAGAAACACTTGTCAATGAAAGAGATAATTCCGTTGATGAAGTCAATAAAGGAGTTTGAGAAATTGAAATTACAGTAGAATCTGTGGTGATTGATTTTAAAGATGGTTCCACAGATCCTCTTGTAGTTTCAGAAAAAGATGATTGGCGGCCCAACAAATCACTAAATAAGTGATGACCACCAATTTCAGAGTGGGGCTTCTCCAAGAATAGAGATGGAGAATCAGGAAAGATGAATGGATCATATCCACATCTAATGCGTGTGTAGGAGAGTTTTGTGGAGTTGTCTCAATATTAATATTGAGGGAGTGGGACTGTAACCCCGGAGTAATAATTGGGGCTACATCAAACTGAATTTGAGAAACTGGAATTGTTGCTTCCAGTGTGTGTGCACCCTGTGTGACCTGGGATTTCTGTTTCACCCTTCTTTGGTAGTAGGAAATAGATGTTTGGGGGCTAGATGTGTCCCTTACCCTTTTGGCGTGTGCTCTTGGAGGAGAGCTTTTTTCAATAACTACACCCTTTTGAGAGGATGTAGTTAGATTTGAGCTAATATCCATATTACTCATTGTGCCTTGTTGAGAAGACACAATGGGGCTAGTCTGGGCAATACTCACCTCTCCCACCTTATCCTTGGGGTTTCTTTGATGTTCACCCCTTCCCTCACCACTCACCACACCTGCTTCACTCCCCTTAGGCTGTGTAGTGGATTTTACAACAGGTGCCTTTTGAGAAGCACCTGAGGTTGTCTTGGTAGATTGAGACTTTTTAGATTTAGGTCTAGTTGCAGGGGCAGGAGCCTGTTGGGTCACAGCTACAGGCTCCATTGCAACAACAGCAGTTGTAGTAGCAGAAACTGAAGTAACATTTAAATTAACAGGTTGAGAAAGTGTTACCTCAAAGACTGGCAAGTACATCATTGGCCAACATCATTAGAAATCTAGCATAATAAATATTATTTTTCCTAGTTTTCTTATCTCCCAACTTAGCACCAAGTTCATACATCAATTGGGTGCTAAAGTTATAGTATTTATCATTGAGAAGCATGGTAAACAAAATTAGAATGGAGTTACTTAAAGCATCAAAATTACTGATTTTTCCAGAAAACACTTTAATAAAAGCATCTGCTAAGTAGCTCCACTCCTTTACCAAACCTCTCCTAATAATCCTACCCAAATTCATAGTTGACAAAGAGTAATTAATAGAGTTAAGCATGTTAACAATTTCAGAATTTGTGGGTAAAGCTAAGCAGTTATTCTCAGGAATATGAAGGCATGCTTGCAAAACATCTGAATTAACAATATACTCTTTACCTTGAAGTGTGAATTGCATAGTGCAGTTAGTTCCACTGTACTCACAGGAGGTCCAAATCTCCTCGATGATTTCAAGATAAAGTGGAGTGGAGTGAAACATAGCATAACTAAGCTTGTAGTTCACCAAGAAATCCATCATCTTGTGAAAGATTTCGTTCGAGCATTCCTTGTCAACAAATGGTATGGAGTTGTTATTCTCATAAATGAACCCTCCAGCAGACATAAGTTTAACTATGGGCGCCATTGTTGAGTTGAGTTGAGTTCGAACTGTGTTTTGCTTTGAGAGAGAAGAAGTGAGAAAGTCTTTGGAAATTTGGAGAGTAAGATAAAAATGAATTAAAGAAAGCAAAAATTGTTTAAATACTCCCCCAAAATTTCTCAAAAATTAAGTCCAATAATAATTGTAAATTACTGGATTGGCTTAAAATTTTACCGTTACAATTAAAACATGACCATGATTTATACTTACAGGGGTGTATGCATAGATCGTGGTAAAAATGTGTGCAAATTTCAACGGTTAGATTAACAGCGCTATATCAACGGATTAGAATTTGGCGTTTAAGATCCAGCCTATTCCGTTGATAAAGCTGCATTCCATTGACATAAAAGAGCTGTCAACGGAATACCCAGAAAAATGCTAAGACTGGCAACGGATTAAGACAATCGTTGACATAGTAATTTTGACTTAGACAAAATTTCACTTTTTCCTGAGAAAATTAATCCATAGAAAATCATAGCAAATTTCTGGCTGCAATTAACTTGTAAAAATCTCATAATTAATTAAGAGAAATTTAGCATACCTAGCTCACTTACTAATCTTGAGAATGTTGATTCATCAAGTGGCTTGGTAAAGATGTCTGCAAGTTGTTGTTCACTTGGAACAAAATGTAACTCCACAGTACCATTCATAACATGTTCTCTAATGAAATGGTACTTGATGTCAATGTGCTTGGTCCTTGAATGCTGCATTGGATTCTCAGTAATGGCAATGGCACTAGTGTTGTCACAGAAAATAGGAATTTTCTCAACTCTTAATCCATAATCAAGTAGTTAATTTTTCATCCATAAAATCTGTGCACAATAACTTCCAGCTGCAATGTACTCAGCCTCAGCTGTGGAGGTAGAAACTGAGTTTTGTTTCTTGCTAAACCATGACACAAGCTTATTTCCTAGGAATTGACAGGTGCCAGTTGTGCTTTTCCTGTCAATTTTACATCCTGCATAATCTACATCTGAATAACCAATTAGTTCAAAGCCAGATTCTCTAGGATACCAAATGCCAAGGTTTGGTGTTCCTTTGAGATATCTTAAAATTCTTTTAATAGCAACTAAATGGGATTCCCTAGGATCAGCTTGAAATCTAGCACATAGACATGTAGCAAACATAATATCAGGTCTACTAACTGTTAAATATAAAAGTGAGCCTACCATGCCTCTGTAACTTGAAATGTCCACAGATTTTTCCTTAGTATTCAATTCAAGTTTAGTAGCAGTAGGCATGGGAGTTTTGGCAGGAGTGCAATCCATTAAGTTAAATTTCTTTAACAAATCATGAATGTACTTTGTTTGACTAATGAAAATTCCTTCATTAACTTGTTTCACTTGGAGACCAAGGAAATAAGTTAATTCTCCCATCATGCTCATTTCATATTTACTTTGCATAAGCTTGGCAAACTTTTGACACAGTTTTTCATCTGTAGACCCAAAAATTATGTCATCTACATAAATTTGAACAAGTATAGTAGAGCCATTCACAACCCTATGAAAAAGATTTTTATCTACAGTACCTCTAGTGAAGTGATTCTCAAGGAGGAACTGTGAAAGTGTGTCATACCAGGCTCTAGGTGCTTGTTTCAAACCATAGAGTGCTTTGAGGAGAAAGTACACATACTCGGGAAAATCATCATCTTCAAAACCAGGAGGTTGACTCACATACACCTCCTCTTCCAATTCCCCATTTAGAAAAGCACTCTTCACATCCATTTGGTAGACCTTAAAATTGGCATGGGCTGCATAGGCTAGGAAAATTCTTATTACTTCTAGTCTTGCAGCAGGAGCAAAAGTTTCATCAAAATCAATTCCCTCTTCCTGTGAGTAGCCTTTTGCAACCAATCTAGCTTTGTTCCTTGTGACTATGCCATTTTCATCCATCTTGTTTCTGAACACCCATTTTGTGCCTATAACACTCCTATTTTTAGGCCTGGGCACCAGCTTCCAAACTTTGTTTCTCTCAAATTGGTTTAGCTCCTCTTGCATAGCTAAAACCCAATCTGGATCTAGAAGTGCATCATCAACTTTCTTTGGCTCATCTTGAGACAGAAAGCTACTATATAGACATTCCTCTTGAGTTGCTCTTCTAGTTTGGACTTTTGAAGAAACATCACCTATGATGAGTTCAAAGGGATGATCTTTAGTCCATTTCCTTGAGGGAGGTAGATTAGCTCTAGAAGATGTAGCTTCATGATCATGATTGCCTTGATTAGATGTTTGTCCTTGAGAAACTCCCCCTGAGTTTATTATCCCTAAGTGATCACTCCTAGAAGCATTTCTATGACTGTCAACGGAATGCCCATTTTGACTGTCAACGAAATGCTCATTTTGACTGTCAACGAATCCTCCACCATGATTGTCAACGGAATGACCAAATGGTCTGCTAGCAGCTATTCTTCTCAATCTTAATGCAGCAATTTCATCTTCACTACTGCTTTCATCTGTGCTAGACACAACAACTTTAGGCTGTTTCTCAATAGCCTTAACATGATTCACTTGATCTCCTCCCTCATTGTAAGATCCGGGAAAATTACGTGTTATTATATGATGTGAAATGAAATTTTAATTTCATATTAAGAGTTATTAAATGATTTATCTGTTTAAACGTGCTAAGTTATTCGTTAAATAATTGAATATGTGATATTGTGGTGCTATGTGAAATGTGTGGGGAATTTGAAATTATTTTGAAAAGGGTGTCATACTATTTTATTTTATTTTAATTATCGAAAAGAAAATTTGGATCGTTCCCAAATTATTCGGGAGATTGGTATATCGTTCGTACCAATATTTCATTCGTTAAAGTAGGAAGTATTCGAAAATATTCGCAATAAAGGTATTTTGGTTCGTATATTTTGAATTAAATGATACTTGTAGTTATCCGTACTTTATGGATGTTTATCGTCTCGTGAAACGTGTATTCTGCTTTATTAAAGGTTTAAAGCATATATTCTGTTAAATTGTATTTAAAGCGATCCATCGGATCAGTATCGATCCAAAAATGTCGTTTGGGGTATTATTTTCCGTTTAATATAAAAAGGCAAATCGTACTTTGTTTTGCGTATAATAAAGCTTAATTACAGTTAAAAATCTAAAAACCCCTGAAACGTGTTCTTCGTGTTCTTGAGAATCAAACTCAATTTTGAAGGCGTTATCGGAATCCGATTTCGATGTTCTTGTAACCAAAATGAATCTCTCATCATCCTCTATCCAAATCCACCATCAAAATCTATGTGGGTATGATTTCTGAGTTTTTCTTAATTTTAATTATTTTATTTATTTCGAATTTTAGGTTTAAATTGGGGAAATCTTTGTTGTTGAGTGTTCTTGATAATTGATGATATGAATAAGTTGTGTGTGTTGTGGTGAGTGTGTTGGTAATTTTTGTTTGATTTTTAGAGCCTTAAATCGAGTAAATCGGAAGTTTTATAGTTCGCCGGAGTTCTTGAACTTTTTGGCCGGATTTTAGTTCCAGGAAGTAGTTCTTGATTTTGTTAACACCAGTGCATAGATCGGAGGATTTAGAGTTTGTACATATGATTATCTTTGAGGTCCGAGTCGAAACGGAGCTCGCCGAAGAAAAGCCGCCGCCGACGGTTTCTTCGGTTGGAGGGTTGATTTCGACAGTTTGGTATTGTTTTGTAGAGAATCGAGTGGAATATGTGATTGTATGTAACTTCCCAGCATTTCCTGTGTAAAAGCCGTGTGTTCTGGGTGAAGTGTGGTCGCCGGAAACGGCGGGTTCGCCGGAACCGCCACCGGATTCTGGTGGTGTTCTTGGCGACCCGTTTGTGTTCTTGGCGACCCGTTTCGAAACCCTACCCGACCCGGTTTTGATTTTAGAAACCCTAATTTCATTTCAGAAAAGTGTTTCTGGAATTTTATTTTAAAAATAATTCAAAAATAGTTTTATAATTCTAAAAATCATATCTTTGATTTAAAAATACATTTTATTATTCCGAAATTTTTATAAATTCATAAATATTTATTTAAATTCAAAAATTGATTAAATTTAATTATTTTAATTATTTTTGATTAATAATTAATTTATTTAATTAATTGATTAATTCTTTTAATCAGTTAATTCTTAATAATTAATTATTAATTAGATTTAATTAATTAAAATTAAGTTTAATTATTTTCTAGCTTGGTTCATTTATTTAAAAATAGTTTGAGCATTTAAAGAGTGTCAATTAATTTTATTAATTGATTTAATTGCATTTAAAATACTTATATTGGATTTAAAAATCCGATTTTTGATTTAAAAATTGTTTGTGGCTTATTTAAATTCAAATAAGTTTCGTGTGATGTTTTAAAAATAGTTATAAGTGCTATATGGTTTGTATGAGTTGTGTAATGTGTTTTATAGTCCGTATATGCCCGTACTAGGGCTAGTGTCTGAGTTTTTAATCTCGTAAATTATACCGGACGTCCGATACGTACCCGGTTACTTGTTTAAATGTGCTATGTGGATGATGTGGATTATGTGAATTATCTGGTTAGTGAGTTATAAATACGAATAATTGTTTTGAGACGTGTTTAAATGTAGTAGTTGTGTCTAAAATTATCGTGTGGGGTAGTTGCGATAGAAATTTGTCGGTTATGTTAGAAAGTGAGATTTACGAGACCGTTGACTTGGATGTTGACTTTTTATAGTATGGGGATTGTCGTCAAGCGAGTTACGTGGATTCGAAATGGTAAAAGCAGACTAGTGGTATTCGCAAGAGCGTTAAAGCAAAGAAGGACGGAAGTCGAGAATCGTGCGATAAGACAGAATAAGGAGGGAATTGTATTGTTTCAGCGTTACGAAATAGCTAAGGACCAGAGGCAAGTGTTTATACCCTTGCTTATTAATTAAGGGATATTATCTTGAATTATTAGTATGCATGTTGAATGCTTATTACTGAATTTTCAAATGTTGATTTCTTTGCATTGAATTGCAAGTATGTTATTTAATCTCGTAAATTGACGAGTACTCTTTTATACCTTTTGAGTTTAGATTCATATTTTCATATTGATCGGAAAGATATACTTATTATATTGAAAAGCTTGAAGAGATAATTATGGGCCGTATACTAAGGCTTTCTTTTAAAAGACTTGATTTAAAAATGCTAAGTTGGAATATTACCAACCCTAGATGAGCAGGAACTTGTGAACCCTATGAGGGAAAACTTATTCTGAAATTCTGAAGTGGAGTTGCTTGCCCTTCAAGTATTCCATTTTTCACCTTGCACCTATGCAAACCTTGTTATCCTTTCTTGTTAATGCGATCATCTGATCCATTCCCTGATTCGAATTCATATATGCTGTGCATGATTTAGTTTACTTCCTTCAAGTACAAGGCTTATCTATTATAAGTACATGTTCGAAGGACTTGAACTATTTCTGTCAGAAGTTGATAAACCCTTGTTTTCTTCATTTATAAACTTCACCTTGAATTCTTCTTAAACTTGAACTTGACTCTCTTGTCATTTACCAGATTGGTAAACCTTAATTAATTCTTCCATAATGTGATAATTTAAACTATTGAGGCCATCTAGAGCCTGTTCTTTGAACCCTACTCTATATTGACTTGTTACTCTTTTCTGTTGATATCATATTGTCTGTTTCATATCAGATTCAATCTTGTTAAGCATGTTATTGTTTGTTCTTTGAACCCTACTCTATATTGACTTGTTACACTTTCTGTTGATATCATATTGTCTGTTTCATATCAGACTTAACCTTGTTGAACATGTCATTGTTTATTCTTCATTATATCCCAGTTGTTACATCGAACTCGTCGATGCTTATTATATTGTCACTTTTCATGTGCACCTCCCCATATTGTGTCGATCTCGTCGATACTAGATTATATTGTTATTCCTTAATGTATTCTTCATAATTGAACTGTTTCCTGGAACGTGAGTTTTCCAGCAATTGTTGTATTAGGTTGTCGATTCTTCCGACACCTGATTGTCGAAGTAAGGTTGTCAATTGTTCTGACACCTGACGTATATAATATAGGATTGGAATGTTTTTTTTTAAATGGACCAATTATTGGTCGGGCCATTTATGGTCAATGTAATTTAGGCCCAGATTGGCCTTGGATCCGTAGAGGACTATGCATGAGCTAGTCCGGGGTTGTTGCGTGGCTGGCCAGCAGCACAACCTTTGATTTGATAAATGTTAAAAATCCAATTCTAATATTAATTCTTATTTCTGGGATGAGTTACATCCATATGTTTTGTACTTGTGAGTTATGACCTGATATTCAGGTTTATTCGTTGCGTAAAAATTGTTGGTTGTTGTTTAATAAATGGTGGTTTCAATCTTGCTGAAATCACTTACTCTTAATTCATTTGGATTCCAAATAGTCGAAATCCACTTCCTTGATTCCATTGGCAGTCGTGAGATATCTATCTTGATGAGTTTTATTCATACCGCATATCCAGTCGGTACCATGTTGAAGTCTCGAAGTGCGTTCTTTATTCCTTGACCGAGCGTGTTGGCTCATTCTTACCCCTTGATTATTCTAACCTTCCAGAGTTGTTGGTTTCAGAAAATGTTGTGAATAGATCTGTTATCTTAAAAAATTAGTATTTTTGTACAAGCTATGGTCTTGAAGACGTATGAGTTATATTTATTTCATATTTTCTACATACTATTGTAGTTATTGTTGATTCGGTCATCGTAACGACCAATATAAATCTTTTGTGTTTTAAAACTATTCGGTTGCGAGAAACTGAATGAGAAATTGTGGTAAATTACCAAACTTAATTTGAAAATTTTAGAGATTTTAATTGTTCAAAAACAAAAGTAGTTATTTGAAAATCCAAAGTTTATTTTGGAAACCTTTCGTATTATATTTAATAATGCGCTTGCTGAGCAATTCGTTCGCTCATACTTGTTTTATTTATATATATTTTAGCCTGCCAGAAAGAAGGTGTATTGGCGAGAGTTGTCCGCGTAGCTGATCAGAGATGGGGAAAGATGTTAGCGTAAAGACGTTTTGATCCAGAGCATTGGAGCTAGTGAGAGGTTTTGTATATAGATGTTTTCTATTGAATAATATATTGTATAAGATTAGTTGCCTGGTATACTTCTTATCGAAGTTATAATAGTGTATTAGAATTTATGTAAAGAGAATGGTTGTAAAGAAGAAAGATTGTTGTAATGAAATTTTGGATTCTTGTTTCTAGCACTATAACCTTTAAAGATTCTTGGTAGAGTTGGGGTCACAGATATTATTATTATTATTGTGTTGATTTTATATTGAACAGGTTGTTTGGATTAAGAGTGCAGTGTGACGACCAAATCCTTTGACCCCGGATTTGGGGGCGTTACAGTTGGTATCAGAGCAAGGGTTATAGTAAAACTAGAAACGAGAGTGTGTGGGAGTGTATATAGTTATATAAGGAACGTCAGAGCTCATTTAGAGTTCGTATTGGACTATTGGATATAGTACCGCTGAGTGAGTTGAGATGGAGGTATTTGATTGAGATAGTTGTGCTGAGATGGATAGAACTTCTTACGTTTGTAGACGTCCATGGCGGAATCTTCAAGGACTATTACAAGTCGACGACGACGTACGATATTGATAACCTTGCGACATGGAAAAGAAGGGCTGAAATCGAATAACGTGGAAAAGAAGGGCTGAAATCGAATAACGTGGAAAAGAAGGGCTGAAATCGAATAACGAGCTATCGAAGGAGTCGACGGAGGAGGCATATGTGAAGACCTTGGTAATACCTTCCCATCCTAATGAAATATTTGACATTCCTTTAAAGAGAAACCTGTGTTGACGGATATATTCCACCTGTTGATCTTGTATTTGATACTCTTGATCAATCATGTTTTAAATTGCGCCAAAGATTGTCGATATGCCTATTTCAAATTTTGAGGCTTGTTGAAAAATATGTTATTTAAAATTCCAACTCCTTCATTCTTCCGGAGTGGATAACTCTAATTGTGATGTAACACTATTTGTTGATACTTCCTTTCTGGTTGTTCTTCTTTTCTGAAATAACACCTTTGGAATCTATTCAATTTCAATCCAAGGTGTGTATTTGAGATTTCTTATCGAAAGGCCCTGGTTGTCATTCCGACTCTAAATTTCTTTTATATTTCTCTACTCCAACTGAGGTAAACAACCCTATTTATAGGGGACACAAGGACTATCTGTCTATGTGATAGAAGTCTGACGGGACGCCGTCACTTGTGTGTTGTGAAATACAAGAAGGCTAATTACCTTTAGTACTGTCTTAATAGAGACACACAACATTGAGTTCATGTGACCAAATTGGTCTCTCAGTAATTCCTTCACTTCCAATAATGTTTGCTTTGGAATATACAGATTTGGTAACCCCAATTGTGGAACATTTGCTACGATATAGAATCTTTTCACTTCAAAATATCATGAATTTTTGTTATACCAAATAATCTGGGAGGTATGCCATTAGGGTGAACTGAAATTTACCCTACCATAATGAACGAAGAATTTGCGATTGAATCACCACGAGCGAAAGCGGATTACGATGCGATTAGAATACTAGTAACATATAACGGAGCCAGTTGTTCTCTCTCTATCTATTAACGTTACGATGTGGAAAGGTGAAGTTAGAAAATTCAAGAGTTGATTGGAAATTTGGGGAAAAAAAAAAGTGTAATTGTGCTAATGATATCATGTGTTGTGGAAGATGGACATAATAGGTTTTTGTCTCAATGAGAAGAACTTTTAAGATTTGATGATAGGCTAATAATGGAGAATGAGTTGATCTTTGAGTATTTCAGGATTGTATGATATGGTTGCAAGTCTTTTGCTCACGATAGTTAAGGTAGATCTTGCCAGTCAATGTGGATGTATAGAATGAGAATCAAAATGACGTTGAGTTGATCAAGCTGTTTGGGAATTGAGATGGAACCATGGAAAAGGTGTCCTAAGTGTTATTGTGAATGTATCTTCTGAATTTTTTTAGGAATCAGATGGAGAGCAATTAAGTTATTGGAACTAAGTAGAATTTTTTTTTAAAGATATGGATGAAGTCACCAAGCTGATAAGGAATATTCTCACAATTATAGATAGGGAAAGAAGACGAAGAGGTGTTAATAAGGAATTAAAGACAATGGATAAGGTAATGAAGGGTTGTTTTCAGCTGAAGAGTTAATTGGCATAAAAGGTATGTGATCGTTGAAAGCAGTTGTTAAATATATTGGAGGTAGATAAAATTGACCCAAGAATATGGATGGCTGATAGTATGAGTAGTAAAAGAGAGAATTGAGATGTAAATATCTTCGGTACAAGGATTAGAAAGAATGGAGCTTTGAGGTTATGATAACAAGAGATTAATATGAAGAAATGACAGAAATAAGGATTCAACCAGGATTGATTAAAGAGAAAGGACTACATAAAGGAAAGAGTTATGGAAAGAGAAATGGAATTCAATTACAGGAAGGAGCGAGAGAGTATAATGGATAAGAAGGAAATGTAAGGATATATAAGAGGTTTAAAAGGATATTAATGTTAGTGAGTGTCTAAGTACTTGAGGTGTTGGAAAATGAAGACAGAGTAACAGAGATATAGTAGACGATTACAACTAAAGAGATTCCTGAATGGAAGTGGAAACATATTAAGATAGACTTTGTAGTAGAGTTGCTAAGGCTTAGAGCTAATCATGATAGTATTTGAGTTATTATTGACCGATTAATGAGAGGTATTCATTGGGTGAGTTGGTTCGTCTCTATTTGAATGAGATAAGATTACGACATGGAATGACGGGTTCAATTGTATTTGACATAGATCCGCGACTTAATTAAAGAATTCAGACAGACTATGGTTGTGTACTAAATTTTGAAGGTAATTGGAAGGACCATTTACAGATGATTAGATTTCCTTACGACAACAGTTATTATGACGATTTTGAATTGCTACCTTATGTCGGTTTACTGCGTGTTGGGAAAGTTGCGTATAAGTTTGTGTACCACTCCATGAGTGGTGTATTCATAGTGTATTTCATAAAATATGAACCTATAGAGATTTAGTTAAATTGTTCTATGTTGAGTAACCAATTGAGATATTGAGTCAGTATGAGAGAGTGATAAGTAATAGAGGAGTCAAATTAGTATGAGTATGAGGAGAAATCCTAAGGTTGAAGAGTCAACCTAGGAATTTGAGAATGAGATGTTGGAGAAATATCCACCTATGTTTGCGCAAGTTGATTCTGAGGACAGAATCCTGTTAAGGGGGAAAGGATGTAAGATCCGGGAAAATTACGTGTTATTATATGATGTGAAATGAAATTTTAATTTCATATTAAGAGTTATTAAATGATTTATCTGTTTAAACGTGCTAAGTTATTCGTTAAATAATTGAATATGTGATATTGTGGTGCTATGTGAAATGTGTGGGGAATTTGAAATTATTTTGAAAAGGGTGTCATACTATTTTATTTTATTTTAATTATCGAAAAGAAAATTTGGATCGTTCCCAAATTATTCGGGAGATTGGTATATCGTTCATACCAATATTTCATTCGTTAAAGTAGGAAGTATTCGAAAATATTCGCAATAAAGGTATTTTGGTTCGTATATTTTGAATTAAACGATACTTGTAGTTATCCGTACTTTATGGATGCTTATCGTCTCGTGAAACGTGTATTCTGCTTTATTAAAGGTTTAAAGCATATATTCTGTTAAATTGTATTTAAAGCGATCCATCGGATCAGTATCGATCCAAAAATGTCGTTTGGGGTATTATTTTCCGTTTAATATAAAAAGGCAAATCGTACTTTGTTTTGCGTATAATAAAGCTTAATTACAGTTAAAAATCTAAAAACCCCTGAAACGTGTTCTTCGTGTTCTTGAGAATCAAACTCAATTTTGAAGGCATTATCGGAATCCGATTTCGATGTTCTTGTAACCAAAATGAATCTCTCATCATCCTCTATCCAAATCCACCATCAAAATCTATGTGGGTATGATTTCTGAGTTTTTCTTAATTTTAATTATTTTATTTATTTCGAATTTTAGGTTTAAATTGGGGAAATCTTTGTTGTTGAGTGTTCTTGATAATTGATGATATGAATAAGTTGTGTGTGTTGGTAATTTTTGTTTATTTTTAGAGCCTTAAATCGAGTAAATCGGAAGTTTTATAGTTCGCCGGAGTTCTTGAACTTTTTGGCCGGATTTTAGTTCCAGGAAGTAGTTCTTGATTTTGTTAACACCAGTGCATAGATCGGAGGATTTAGAGTTTGTACATATGATTATCTTTGAGGTCCGAGTCGAAACGGAGCTCGCCGAAGAAAAGCCGCCGCCGACGGTTTCTTCGGTTGGAGGGTTGATTTCGACAGTTTGGTATTGTTTTGTAGAGAATCGAGTGGAATATGTGATTGTATGTAACTTCCCAGCATTTCCTGTGTAAAAGCCGTGTGTTCTGGGTGAAGTGTGGTCGCCGGAAACGGCGGGTTCGCCGGAACCGCCACCGGATTCTGGTGGTGTTCTTGGCGACCCGTTTGTGTTCTTGGCGACCCGTTTCGAAACCCTACCCGACCCGGTTTTGATTTTAGAAACCCTAATTTCATTTCAGAAAAGTGTTTCTGGAATTTTATTTTAAAAATAATTCAAAAATAGTTTTATAATTCTAAAAATCATATCTTTGATTTAAAAATACATTTTATTATTCCGAAATTTTTATAAATTCATAAATATTTATTTAAATTCAAAAATTGATTAAATTTAATTATTTTAATTATTTTTGATTAATAATTAATTTATTTAATTAATTGATTAATTCTTTTAATCAGTTAATTCTTAATAATTAATTATTAATTAGATTTAATTAATTAAAATTAAGTTTAATTATTTTCTAGCTTGGTTCATTTATTTAAAAATAGTTTGAGCATTTAAAGAGTGTCAATTAATTTTATTAATTGATTTAATTGCATTTAAAATACTTATATTGGATTTAAAAATCCGATTTTTGATTTAAAAATTGTTTGTGGCTTATTTAAATTCAAATAAGTTTCGTGTGATGTTTTAAAAATAGTTATAAGTGCTATATGGTTTGTATGAGTTGTGTAATGTGTTTTATAGTCCGTATATGCCCGTACTAGGGCTAGTGTCTGAGTTTTTAATCTCGTAAATTATACCGGACGTCCGATACGTACCCGGTTACTTGTTTAAATGTGCTATGTGGATGATGTGGATTATGTGAATTATCTGGTTAGTGAGTTATAAATACGAATAATTGTTTTGAGACGTGTTTAAATGTAGTAGTTGTGTCTAAAATTATCGTGTGGGGTAGTTGCGATAGAAATTTGTCGGTTATGTTAGAAAGTGAGATTTACGAGACCGTTGACTTGGATGTTGACTTTTTATAGTATGGGGATTGTCGTCAAGCGAGTTACGTGGATTCGAAATGGTAAAAGCAGACTAGTGGTATTCGCAAGAGCGTTAAAGCAAAGAAGGACGGAAGTCGAGAATCGTGCGATAAGACAGAATAAGGAGGGAATTGTATTGTTTCAGCGTTACGAAATAGCTAAGGACCAGAGGCAAGTGTTTATACCCTTGCTTATTAATTAAGGGATATTATCTTGAATTATTAGTATGCATGTTGAATGCTTATTACTGAATTTTCAAATGTTGATTTCTTTGCATTGAATTGCAAGTATGTTATTTAATCTCGTAAATTGACGAGTACTCTTTTATACCTTTTGAGTTTAGATTCATATTTTCATATTGATCGGAAAGATATACTTATTATATTGAAAAGCTTGAAGAGATAATTATGGGCCGTATACTAAGGCTTTCTTTTAAAAGACTTGATTTAAAAATGCTAAGTTGGAATATTACCAACCCTAGATGAGCAGGAACTTGTGAACCCTATGAGGGAAAACTTATTCTGAAATTCTGAAGTGGAGTTGCTTGCCCTTCAAGTATTCCATTTTTCACCTTGCACCTATACAAACCTTGTTATCCTTTCTTGTTAATGCGATCATCTGATCCATTCCCTGATTCGAATTCATATATGCTGTGCATGATTTAGTTTACTTCCTTCAAGTACAAGGCTTATCTATTATAAGTACATGTTCGAAGGACTTGAACTATTTCTGTCAGAAGTTGATAAACCCTTGTTTTCTTCATTTATAAACTTCACCTTGAATTCTTCTTAAACTTGAACTTGACTCTCTTGTCATTTACCAGATTGGTAAACCTTAATTAATTCTTCCATAATGTGATGATTTAAACTATTGAGGCCATCTAGAGCCTGTTCTTTGAACCCTACTCTATATTGACTTGTTACTCTTTTCTGTTGATATCATATTGTCTGTTTCATATCAGATTCAATCTTGTTAAGCATGTTATTGTTTGTTCTTTGAACCCTACTCTATATTGACTTGTTACACTTTCTGTTGATATCATATTGTCTATTTCATATCAGACTTAACCTTGTTGAACATGTCATTGTTTATTCTTCATTATATCCCAGTTGTTACATCGAACTCGTCGATGCTTATTATATTGTCACTTTTCATGTGCACCTCCCCATATTGTGTCGATCTCGTCGATACTAGATTATATTGTTATTCCTTAATGTATTCTTCATAATTGAACTGTTTCCTGGAACGTGAGTTTTCCAGCAATTGTTGTATTAGGTTGTCGATTCTTCCGACACCTGATTGTCGAAGTAAGGTTGTCAATTGTTCTGACACCTGACGTATATAATATAGGATTGGAATGTTTTTTTTTTAAATGGACCAATTATTGGTCGGGCCATTTATGGTCGATGTAATTTAGGCCCAGATTGGCCTTGGATCCGTAGAGGACTATGCATGAGCTAGTCCGGGGTTGTTGCGTGGCTGGCCAGCAGCACAACCTTTGATTTGATAAATGTTAAAAATCCAATTCTAATATTAATTCTTATTTCTGGGATGAGTTACATCCATATGTTTTGTACTTGTGAGTTATGACCTGATATTCAGGTTTATTCGTTGCGTAAAAATTGTTGGTTGTTGTTTAATAAATGGTGGTTTCAATCTTGCTGAAATCACTTACTCTTAATTCATTTGGATTCCAAATAGTCGAAATCCACTTCCTTGATTCCATTGGCAGTCGTGAGATATCTATCTTGATGAGTTTTATTCATACCGCATATCCAGTCGGTACCATGTTGAAGTCTCGAAGTGCGTTCTTTATTCCTTGACCGAGCGTGTTGGCTCATTCTTACCCCTTGATTATTCTAACCTTCCAGGGTTGTTGGTTTCAGAAAATGTTGTGAATAGATCTGTTATCTTAAAAAATTAGTATTTTTGTACAAGCTATGGTCTTGAAGACGTATGAGTTATATTTATTTCATATTTTCTACATACTATTGTAGTTATTGTTGATTCGGTCATCGTAACGACCAATATAAATCTTTTGTGTTTTAAAACTATTCGGTTGCGAGAAACTGAATGAGAAATTGTGGTAAATTACCAAACTTAATTTGAAAATTTTAGAGATTTTAATTGTTCAAAAACAAAAGTAGTTATTTGAAAATCCAAAGTTTATTTTGGAAACCTTTCGTATTATATTTAATAATGCGCTTGCTGAGCAATTCGTTCGCTCATACTTGTTTTATTTATATATATTTTAGCCTGCCAGAAAGAAGGTGTATTGGCGAGAGTTGTCCGCGTAGCTGATCAGAGATGGGGAAAGATGTTAGCGTAAAGACGTTTTGATCCAGAGCATTGGAGCTAGTGAGAGGTTTTGTATATAGATGTTTTCTATTGAATAATATATTGTATAAGATTAGTTGCCTGGTATACTTCTTATCGAAGTTATAATAGTGTATTAGAATTTATGTAAAGAGAATAGTTGTAAAGAAGAAAGATTGTTGTAATGAAATTTTGGATTCTTGTTTCTAGCACTATAACCTTTAAAGATTCTTGGTAGAGTTGGGGTCACAGATATTATTATTATTATTGTGTTGATTTTATATTGAACAGGTTGTTTGGATTAAGAGTGCAGTGTGACGACCAAATCCTTTGACCCCGGATTTGGGGGCGTTACACTCATTCTCAAAAGAAAGACTTTCATGGAAACCTTCATCACAGAGACCTTGAATTCTGAGATCATCAAAAACAACATGTACAGATTCCATAACAATGTTGGTTCTGAGATTATAGACTCTGTAAGCTTTCCCTGCTGCATATCCCACAAATATTGCTTCATCTGCCTTTGCTTCAAATTCCCCAAATGCTCAGCTTGATTTCTCAGAACAAAGCACTTGCATCCAAAGACATGAAGAAAATCCAATAGTGGCTTCTTTCTTTTGAGTAGTTGATAAGGGGTCATTCCCTTGGCTTGATTAATCAAAGAAATATTTTGAGTGAAGCAAGCTGTGTTAACTGCCTCAGCCCAAAAATAAGTTGGTAACTTTGATTCATCTAGAATTGTCCTTGCAGCTTCAATGAGTGTTCTGTTTTTCCTTTCGACTACACCATTTTGTTGTGGTGTCCTTGAAGCTGAAAATTCATGTAAAATACCATTTTATTCACAGAACATCTTCATAGTTGAATTCTTGAACTCTGTCCCATTGTCACTCCTAATCCTTCTTACTTTGAAATCAGGATGATTGTTTACTATCTTGATGTGATTGATAATGATTTCACTTGCCTCATCTTTTGAGTGCAAAAAGAAAGTCCATGTAAATCTAGAAAAATCATCAACAATCACAAGACAGTATTTCTTCTTTGAAATGGACATGACATTGACAGGGCCAAATAGATCCATATGAAGCAACTCAAGCTGTTGAACAATTGATGACTCTATCTTGCTTTTGAATGATGCCTTCTTTTGTTTCCCTTTTTGACAGGCATCACACAAACCAACCTTGGAGAATTCCACCTGTGGAATTCCTCTAGCAAGATCTTTCCTCACCAAGTCATTCATAACCTTGAAATTCAAATGATACAATTTCTTGTGCCATAGCCAACTTTCATCCTTGCTTGCCTTGCTGAAAAGACAAGTGATGGTGTCTGGACTGGTGCTACTAAAGTCAGCAATGTACACATTCCCTCTTCTGAATCCAGTCATTACCACATTGTTGTCTCCACCTTTAGAAACAACACAGGCTTCTCTTGAAAAAGTAACTAAAAATCCTTTGTCACAAAGTTGGTTGATACTAAGCAAATTGTGCTTTAGACCATCCACCAATGCAACCTCATCAATGATGACATTTTCTCTTGAAATCAAGCCATATCCCTTAGTGTAGCCTTTGCTGTCATCTCCAAAAGCAATACACGGGCCAGCTCTTTCCTGGAACTCTGTGAGCAGAATCACCAGTCATGTGTCTTGAACAACCACTATCCAAGTACCAAAGATTCCTCTTGTCTCCCTGCACACAATAAAACCAAATCAAGTTGATTTTGGTACCCAAGTTTCCTTGGGTCCTGTTTTGTTAGCCTTTGATTTTCTCTTCACATCATTTTCACCTTGGGCTCAGATTGAGCTAAATCAACCTTTGCCTTTGGTGTTGATTTCTAAGGGTTGCTCACATTTT
The DNA here is from genome assembly GCA_030848705.1 of Heracleum sosnowskyi. Classification (NCBI taxonomy): domain Eukaryota; kingdom Viridiplantae; phylum Streptophyta; class Magnoliopsida; order Apiales; family Apiaceae; genus Heracleum; species Heracleum sosnowskyi. The sequence goes on along the minus strand of CM061240.1, from coordinate 106,928,034 downwards.
CATTCATAGCATGCATATTTGGAGGAACAAACATGTTATTCACATTCCATGGCATTTGTGGCACATTAAACATATTCATGTATGGATTAGGCACAAATGGCATGCTAGCATATGGATTTTGAAATTGTGCATATGGAGCAAACATATTAGGCATAACAGGCATTGCAGGCATAGAGACATTCATTGCAGGCTTAGGCATTTTCACATTAGTAGGCTTCTTAACAGATTTGTAATTAGCAGATAAATGACTAACACTACCACAATTAACACATGTTTTTCTAGGAGCATACTTATCAGGTGTGTAATTGTTATGTTTGTTAATCCCTACTTTGCCATTTCTGTTATTCTTTTTATTGCCCTTAACCTCAACTTGAATTTTCTCTAACTTGTCTTTCAATTGCTTATTAGACAAGTGACCTACATTAGCTCTCTCAACAGGCTTCTCGACTTTCTTTGATTTACTAAACTCACCTTGAACAAAGTTCTTGGTGACATGACCATACTTGTTATTAAGTCTACTGAGTTCTTCTTTCTTTTCCTCTGTCAACGAAACAGCATGATCGGTTGATGGTTCATCTGTCAACGGAAGCTTGCATTCCGTTGACGTATCAACCTTCAACGAATGATCATTGTTGTTTGTTGACTCTGATTCTGATTCTAAGGTTTCAACAGCATACCCTAGCTTCTCTTTGTTCTTTTTCCATGATTGCTCACAGAAAGATTCCATACCTTGAACATTAATGATGTTGCTAGAAACATTTCTGGAATCTTTCCATTTTGCAATCAATCTCTGTTCTATTTCTAGTTGTGTTTTAAGAATCTCTTCCCTTTTTAACACTTTCTCAAGTTCCAGCTTAGCATCCCTACTAACACACCTCATTTTCTCAAACTCAATGAGTTGTGCTTCTAAAATGGCATTTCTATCACTTAAGAACAAATTATTCTCTTTAATTCTTGAGTTCTCTTTGGTAAGTGATTTAAGAGTAACACGTAAATTATACAATACAATAGACATTTCATTAACTGTACTATTGCATTCCTCTTTAGAAAGCTCAGAAAGATTAATAATTGTTACCTGGTTGCTAGAGGAACTTGCTTCCTGCTCATGATTGTTAGCCATTAGAGCCAAGTTGACATACTCAACATCATCATCTGAATCTTCACCATTACCAGCCCAATCATACTCATGAGACATGAAAGCCTTTTCTTTTTGCTTGAGAAGTTCAAAGTATTTCTTTTTATAATCAACAGGCTCAAATTTCCTGTTGCCCTTCTCAGCTCTAGGCTTTCTGCAATCTCCAGCATAGTGACCAATCATTCCACAGTTAAAACATTTAGACTTAGACTTTTCAACCCAATTATTTTTGCTAGGTTGAAAGTCTCTCCTTGGTGGCCTTGCTTATGAGTTTCTCTTGAATTTGAACTTAGAAAATTTTCTTGAAAGAAAAGCAATGTGCTCATCAATCTCATCTAAGTCATCCAAGTTGGCTGGTTCTTCTTCTTCTTCTGTCATCTTGCCTTTACCCTTGCTAACATCACTCCTACAACTAGCTCGACTAGTTATGGCTCTTGCAGCTTCTTCATTGTCATCTTCTAGTTGGTTCACAGATGCACCCAATGCAATAGATCCACCTTTCTTTTGCACCTTCTCAATTTCTTCATCTTGCTCCATTTCTAGCTCATATGTCTTTAAAATGAAAGTTCTCATATTGTTGTATGAGGAGTTGCATTTTGTTCTCCCTTACTTGCTCAGTTCCTTCACAGAGTGTTCTAACAGTGTCTCATACTTCTTTAGCAGTTGTACAGTTGATAACATTGTCAAACATCTCTTGCTCCAAGCCATTGAACAGAATGTTCATGGTTCTTTTATCTTTATGGACTTCTGCAACATCTTCAACAGTCCATTCTGAGACAGGCTTTGGAATTTCCACATCTTCAGCATCATATGGCAGTCCAACTCTAGATGCAAACTTCATGGGAACGTGTGGACCTTTCTCAATGCAGTCTACATATCTCTCATCCATAGACATGAGATGTAGATGCATTTTTACTTTCCAGTGAAAGTAATTGTCTTTATCTAGAACTGGTATTTTTACACCTGCATCCTTCTTCACCATGGTTTCTGTTTTGGCCTTGATCTTTAAACTCCTTGTTTGTTAGAAGCTTGCTCTGATACCAATTGTTAATCCCAAATGACCTAACATAATTGTAGAAGGGAGGGGGGGGGGGTTGAATACAATTCTAGATATTTTTGAACTTAAAACAACTTTTAAATAACTTGACAGAGAAAATAAAAACACACAAACAAATATAAAATTTCAGTTGGATGTTTTGAGGATCCAACTGAGATGTTTTTATTGTGGGAATAATCTGTGTTACAAATGTAGCACAGCTGCTCAATTCTAAATGTAGAGTGAGAGTGCTCTTCAAAAGAAAGCTAATACAAAATTATTCTATCTCACTTCTTAATAAAATGAACTGCTACACTTGGTTATATATCCCAAGTTTACAATGCTATTTTTGGCTACACTAAAAAGTACTAAAGGTAACCGCCAACAGCTTGCTTTTCATTCCTTTTGTCCAATGGTCCTTGGAGATCTTGTCTTTTGTCTTCATGCCTATTATGATCCCACTCAAGAACTTAATTGGTAAATGGAATGTTTCCTCATTCCCAGTAACCATTTTGATGGCTTCCAATGCAAAGTACACTTCTACATCACCTTTTGATCTGTCAGAAAACTGTCACTATCACTTTGTCAACTATTCAGAAAAGTGATAGTAATCCATTGATAGTAGTGAGATGTATTCCTTTGATAGCTTTATTCTTCAATCCGTTGATGGTACATTCTTCAATCCGTTGATAGTGTAATCTCCATTCCGTTGACATGTCTTCACTTAGGCAAAATTACAAGGCACATTATATTTACAATTAAACAACCTATTTTGCCTATCTAGTACTTAGTCAACATGACTTAGAAAACCTATCTAATACCTACAATAATTGCCTATCAACTAGTGAAGTATTGTACAGTACAATTACTACATTACTCATTCCGTAGATGAAACTCATTCTGTAGATGAGCTACCTGTCAACGAAAGCTGCAAAGCATACCATTCCGTTGACAGCTACAAAATTGACTTAACACAAAATCTACTAAGTGTTTTTATAATTATCATCAAGAACAACATATTCCTAACAAGTTGTCGATCTGCACCTACGTCAGACCCTGTACCCGCAGGATCCAGATATGTTCCATCTGGGGAGCTAGGCAATGACCCTTGTAATTGTGCATTTAGGTCAAAACCTTCTCTCGACCTCTGTGAAGACTCTTGGTTCAATTAAGAACCTTCAACCAGTGATCCTGACCGTAATATGGTCGGAACACCAGTTGTTTCCGTCAATTCTGCCTTACTTGATTGAGCTATTGGTTCAGATATAGCTTTAGTAAGCGTTGCCCAATCAGCGTCAGAAAAATTAGTGAAGGGCTCTTTGGATGATTGAAATGAAGTTTCAACAGTTGCCTCGTTTTCTATTCTTCTCCTTTTAGAGGAAGGCAGAGCTGTTGTTGACGGGTGTATCTCCTTATGTGGTGCTGCTAAGGCACTATCTCCATCTACACTCATGGGTGTCTGAATGTTTGGTATAGTAGGGGTAGGAGCTTCGGTTACTGTTTCATTTGGCTCGTCCAAAGGCTCTATGACCATGGTTAGAGATTGTGGGTTTGCAATCTCTTGGTCAGGAATGGCCACCGAGGGCTCTGGATCAACATCCATAGGTTCAGGTTGTGGAGCCACAACAGGTTTAGGAATATTACCTTCATTTACATGTTCCCCTGGGGGTAGAAGTGGTAGGGGTACCATTCTAAGATATTCAGTGAGAACAGTAGGCACCCCTGGAAGATGGTTCTTCTTGATAAGAGCCGTTATAGCATTGCTTTTCATCTTCATACAATCCATGGTCTCCTCACCTTCAAAAATGTCCCGTTCTTCAGCTGTTAACACATCATTAAGAATTAGCTGTAGGAACCTTGGATAGAAACAAAGCACATCATCTATGCATGTCCTCTCTTCCAGTGGTCCCATGCACAGAATTATTTGATCGATCACAAGTCGTCCAATGTTTATATGCCTATTGTTAGCAATGGCAAACCCTAGTTTCTGAAGAAACAAAGGAATACCATGCAGATTTGTAAGCTTGGCAGTAAAAACATGGATCAAAGTATGAAAGAAAAAGTTCCATGGCTTTGTCAGGTAATGCTTTAAAAACTCTCCCACAAAGAAGTTTGGATGTTGACTTCTAATGAGAGTGAAGAAAGCATGTATTTCTTCAGTATTGGGATCAGGAACAAGGTTTTCTGTAGGAAAATGTAAGATTCTGTTTAAATCATGTTCCGTCACCCTAATTGTTCTGTCCCCTGGCACAACAAAACTGAAATAAGATATATTATTCTCCGATGTGTTAGTGGTTGTTATGTACAGGGCAGTCAATTGATCAATACAAAGGACCGCAGGAGTACTCAGAGCATAAGCCACTAACGAACGTGTATTCAAAAATTGTGCCCATGCACGAAACTATAAGTTCGCAATGGATTGCACATTCTGAAAAGAGACATGATTAGTCTTGGTTACAATAAATTCTCCAACCATTATATTTTCAAAAATTCCAGAAAATTTAAATTAAAACCAAAACTATTTTAATTAATTATTTCTAATTAATTAACTTTTAAAATAACCCCGTTTTCCCTTTTAATCCACAAACTCGAACCAAACACAACTTAAATTAAGAACCCTAAATAGTTTAACTTCAAATATTCACTTAAAACTAAAGAAATCAATTGTTTAATCAACCAATTTCTAAAGATGAACACTGTTAACAAAACTCAAGGTCCAAAATTGTCACGGTCGATAGTTTTCTTCTTACAGAAAGAATAAAACTCAAACAAATCACAGTTCCACGATCAAAATCAAACAACAGTGGTGAAAAGTGACTTTAACAAGTTTTTAATCGGTTAAAAAGTGAAGAAAGTATCGATTGTGACTGTTCTTGTCTGTGTACCTTTGTAAGTATATAAAAACCTCTCTTAGATCTGAAAATAGTGAAGAAAAATGTCTAAGGGGCTGTGTTAGAAATGAATACTACTAGAAACTAGACAGAGGGGGGGTGAATGGATAGTTTGATATATTTTTCGATTCTTGAAAACTAAGTAACAGACTGTATATGATTATGATATGTAATATGCAGATAGTAAATAACACACACAGTCACTTTAATCTACTTTGTATATGCAAATTAAATACTACAGCTTTCGAAGAAATTCATAATAGAATTTCTGGCTTCTAAACAAGAACAGTTTGAACTTGCTTGCTTACAGAGAAAAGAGCTTAGCAAATAACTATGTGTATCTCTCTTACAGCTAACAATAGGATGTGCATGATATATATAAGCCCCATACAACCTAGTGCACACACCTATTTTTACACAGTTACCCCTTGCTGAAAGTCCAACTTGTCCGTCCTGCCATAAGACGTTAACTGTGTCAGGAAGGACCACCTGCTTTTCGGAGTCTTTCCCGTTTCTGTAGCTGCTTGTCTCTTATCTTTCTCTCCAAGTTTAGCTGTAGATTTGCCATCTGTTCTTTGGACCACCTTGCCAGAACAAATGCTTCAGTATTTGTCTCTTTTGATTCTTGATTCTGTACCTTGATTTGTCTTGTTGTAAACGGCTAAGTGTTGATATCGTGAACTCCACTTTATTCCTGACTTCGCGATCTCCCTTGTGAGGACTACGCGATATAGCCTTTGAAGACTTTGCGACATAGGTCATTTGACGACTATGCGACATAGGTCATTTGATGACTATGCGACATAGGTCATTTGACGACTATGCGACATAGGTCATTTGACGACTATGCGACATAGGTCATTTGATGACTATGCGACATAGGTCATTTGATGACTATGCGACATAAGGCTTCTGAGGACTTCACGATCTAGACTCCTTTGACTTTGCTGACTTCAACACTTCACGACATGTGTCTTGAGGACTTCTCGACATAGTACAAAATGGACTATGCGATATAGTACTTCACGACATGGATATTGGTGACTTCACGACATAGCTTTCTTTTGACTTTGCTATATAATGCCTTAGACAAATTCCTGCAACTTATTTCTTCATAGCCTTATTCATCTCTATCCTGCTGCATGAACACTTCTGAACTTCTACCAAGATAATTATTCAATGGCCTATATACAATCTAGATGCAAAAAACTTTACTAAGCTCATTATAAATCTGAGCATACATGATAAAGCTATTGTTCATGAGAACAAGACAAGTACATTTAGAGACCTATACTATATCCCAGTGACAGAAATCACTAGGTCATGTAGTGTGACATAGTCACATAGTGTAGGCTTGTTAATAGTGGTATTCAGACATGTCTTGAGCCTAACAATCTCCCCAAAATTGTGAGTAAGATCCTTAGGCACAATTTCATGTCTGATAACAAGCCTAACTTACATAAAAGGAAATTTAGTAACAGAGAGGACAATTCATGAACATTGAGATCAGAAATTTGATTACATAGAAAAATTGAAAGCTTACAGATTACTTTTGTTGCTCAGCAGCTTCAGCTTCCAATTGCTTCTCTAGCAAATCATCATATATCTTCTTTTTTACTTATCTCTTCTTTTCTCTTCATGTCTATGATGGCTTCTTGAAGTTCTTCTCTTGCAATCAGTTCTTCAATGAGAGGTGAGCCTTTCAAGTCATCAATTGCAGCCTTGAGTGCACTTTCTACATAGGAATCAAGAAACTCCATCCTTATTTTGCTTTGACCTCCATGTGAGTTTTTGTACTCCACAATGTAAGGATTTTGTTTGACCCTGCACATCCCTTTCTGCCTTAGCTCCTTAGCCCTCTCCTCCATCTCAGCCATTTCTTTCTCTCTCTGTTTGTTTTTCTCTTCATTCTCTTTCCTCATGTTTTCTTCATAATCAGCATGCATTTTCAAGTACCTGGCAATATCTATCTTCCATGTCCTTTCTTCTTTTTCTTCAAAATTCAGTAAGGCATTTATCCTTTCAAGCTCATACTTATAGAAATATTGCCAGCTTCCTTGCTTCATTATCCTTTCTCTTCCATCAGTGTACTTGATCTCTAGATGATCCAACTTCACTTTGACTTCAAAGATCCTTTGAGCCCTCAAAAATGCTAGGGCATCTTCATCATAGTCCTCATCTAGTGGAAGCACATTGATGCCAATAACATTTGTGAGTTTTCCAGTCTTCTTTGTTATCCTTTTCCTTCTGGGTACACTCTTGATCTTCAAATGCTTCACAAGAGATACCTTTCTGGAACAAGGAGAATTAGTCTTCAGTGCCACATCACTTGGAAGTAGCTTCATTCCTTTCCCCTTCATCCACTGTAACACTCCACTAGCTGTAACTTTGTGGAAGTGTCTTTTTGAGGTTTCTTTTGTGGCTTCTTCTTTCTTCTGTGGCAATTCAGGTTCAGAAGTCTTTGATAATGAATTTGGAGGATCATTACTAACAGTACCAACCCTAGACTTAGAGTCTTGTGTTGTGGTTAAAGTATTGCTAGCAATGTCCTTGACTTGCTGAATTCCACTTCTTGTTTTCCTGGTTGTTTCCTTTGTCCCTTTGGAGTCCCTCTTGTCATCACCAGCATCTTTTGATTTCTTAGGATATTTGCTCCTACTGCTCTCACTAGGTCCATCCTTATTTCTCCTTGTCTGAGATGTCCTTTCATAGGTTTTCTCCTCATCATCATCCTCCCCATCCTTCTTTTTGCTCTTTTCTTTGACAGATTCAGGAATGACTCCATGAATCAGAAAAGATTGTAGAGTTCGAATCATCTCTAGTTCCTCAGCTGTCCTAGCTCCTTTCTTAGCTCTCAGCATTTGCAGCACCTGGTTGATCTTTGCATTGTTCTTCATTAAAAGGTCTGAGGGAATTACTAGTTGGTCAATACTACTGTCTTGAGATAGGCTTTGGTAAATTATTGTCCTTGGCTTGGATATAACCTCAGGCAATCTTTTATTCTGGTCCATCTTCAAGTCATTATAAAGACTTTCATTGTTCATCCCATGCTTTTCAATCAAATCCAGAATGATTGACAGCCCAGTAAATCTCAGTTTCTCTAGAGTTTGAAAAGCTAGGTGCCACAAGTAGTTGTCCTTGCACACCATGATTATCTCTCTTAGATGGACATCCTTGATTTTCCTTACTGCCACTGTGAAATACTTGATGTTTTCCTTGATCTTCTGTCTGTACATCCTTGCATCTCCTTGAGCACTACTGTAGATGGCTTTCAGAAACTCCAGGAAGGCCTCATTATGATAGATGTTTGAATTGGCAACTTCCTGTAGCTTGGCCTCTGTGATAATTGCAGCTTTGACAGGTTTAGCATTGGGAGTTGGTTGAGTAGGTTGAGGAGTTGAGATATCTTTAGGCATTGTTGATGGATAGTAGGTGGTTGAGATTGTGCTCTTCTGACCTTCTGCACTTATGACCTCTACAGGGGGAAGAATGATTGGCTTTATGGTTTCTTCAATGAGTTTGCCCTTGCCCTTATGCTTTGGCTGCTTGGCAGGTACTCCCCCTTTCTGTTTCAGAATGACCTCCTTTTGTTTCTCCCCCTTAGGCTTGGGATCAGACAAGATGTCTTGAGCTTCCCCAGGGATAGGCAGGTTCATTTGTTTCATCATTGAAGTCAGCATCTGTTGTTGCACCAGCAGGATATTGGAGGTGTTGTTGCCTTGGGCATCCAGTTTGTCATTGAGCTGTTTTAGAGAGTTGGCAAGCTCCTTGTTTTCATCTGTCAGAGAGGCCACTTCTCTTTCAAGACCATCCACCTTTGAGAATAGCTGTTGAGACTTGAAAGAATTGAGAGATTGATCCTTGAGCTTGGCAAATTCAAATTTGGAGATGTTTGACAGAGGGACCTCATCCACCAATTTGTCACCATATTGATTCTTCCAAATTACATTCAGCATTGCATTTGAGTTGATATTGGCCTTGACTTGATTTTCCATGGTTGTAGCCAGCTTCCTGATGTTGTCTGTGACCATGGCCAGAGAGATGTCCATCATGCTTACAGTAGAGTTTGTCTTCTGGATTTCTTTAAGGATGCCATCCACCTTGGGAAAATCAGAGAGATATGAGTTTCTGAGCTTAGTGAGGGATCTGTCAGTCTCCTCCTGGATTGATGAAATCTCTGATTGAAGCCCTTTCCCAAGATAGTGCAGAGCCTTTAATTGATTCCTGTAGACATCATTAACAGCATCATAGATGGCAGCAGGAGAAAGATCCTTTGCATTGGAGCCCAGAGAAGTTAGGTATTCTTCTCTTAGAAAAGCTAGGGCATCCTTGAGCTTGAGAGTCCTCTTAGCATCCAACCAGGCATCCACATTTCCCTCTGGTTCAACTGTATCCACTATCTTCTCCTGCTGAGCTTCAACATCCTCCTTGTGGCAGAGTAAAATGGCTTCATAATCAGCATTTGGGAGATTTGAGGTGAGGAGATGTTGAGCTATCTTTGAGAACTCATCAATCTGTGCCACATGGAGATCTTGTATGGCTTCTTCTGTCATTTTGGAGGGCACAGATGATGATCCTGAAGGCCTGTCATGGTGCACAGGCTTCAGCCATTCTGACATAGTGGCCTGAGCCAAGTGAGAGCTAGTGCTAGGCACTTCATGAGATGTAAGATTTTGAGTCTCCTCCAGCCTTGGAATGGCTGTAGGGTCTAATGTTGTCTCCATTGAAATGGGATGTGTTACAACATTAGCCCTATTTGTCTGTGAAGACAGTTCCACATCCCTAAGGATGGGAGAATTTGGCATAGAGTCTCCAGTGAAAACTGGTGAAACCTCCATGTTTGTGTTGGTGTCATTAGGATATGCCCCAGCATGCATTCCCTGACCAACTAGATGTGGTTCCTGGGTGGTGAGCATAGTGTCATGCACCATGTCACTTGAAATTGGCTCAATCACAGGAGAGAATTGTAATTGATCAAAGGCAAGATTGTCATTGGAATGACTCTCTTGTTCAGAAGAAATTTTTATGGAAGAATCTGAGAGAGAAGTGGGGTTTAGATTAGATTGTGGCAACTCCCCCTGAGAAATAGGAGGAGTTTCAACAGTGATGTGCTCTCCACTCTATGTATTATCAGCCTTATCACTCCTAGGGTCAAGAGTGAGGTCTTGACCCTGTGCAGACTCTGTACAAGGTGCAGTAGGGAGGCTGCTCTTTTCAATGCCAATGACCTGTTGAGAGGCCATGGACAGTAACAGGTGTACCCCTTTTTCCACATCTGAATCCTGTTGGGAGGATCCAGTGGTAGGTTTGGATTTGGATTTCTTACTTTGTCTGGTGAGAGGTGACTCAGGAGTCTCACTAGCTATCTCTACAGATTCATTTATCACTTCTAGGGCTCTCTTCTTTGACTTCTTTTTAGTAACACCAATCTTTTGAGAGATTGATGCACTTGGCTGCCTAACTTCTATGGTACTGTTTGCAGTGGGGTTGCTGGATGGGATGGGAAGGCTGGGGTTAGACTGTGTAGCTCCTCCAGTCTCAGCCTCCCCTGTCCAGGAAAGTGCATGGTATATGGGCTTATCAAGTGGATAAGACTCAAATGTGTCCTGCATATGCTTGGTCACACTTAGAATCACATCCACTTGATTTCTTGTGTCCAATGAGCCAAATAGTACTTTGGACATGGACTTGGAATAAGCCATTTTAGTGTTATCTATACCCTCCAATACATGGACATTTGCATCAAGAAAATTTAAAATAACTTGAAGGAAACGAGGGTAAAAGATGTCATTACCTCTACCACGAATGGTCCTGCCTAGCCTCTGAGCCAATTCTTTGAGAATTATGGCTCCCACATTGATCTCCTGGTTGTTGGCCAAGGAGTAGGCTAGCTTCACAGCAATGTGACTGATATGGTCCCATCCTGTCTTCCTGCAGAGAAACACCTTCTGGAGTGCGTCAAACAGAAATGACCACTCCCTTCTCACAAACTTCTTATTCAGCTTTCCAGTATCTATCTCATCAGCATACCGAATGAAGGTCATGAAATCTACGATTTGAGCATCTGTAGCTTCTTGGTCATGACCCTCCACCTTGAACCCCAAAGCTTCATTGATTTCCCTTTCACCAAACTGAAAGTGTTTGCCTCCAATTGAACAACTAACCTCCTGGAATGAGGTTCCATCTTCCCTAGCCATTGTTGATACCAACGCCGTTCTCCAGAATCCTTCCAACACATCGACATACAAGGTAGGGTTCAGGGTTAGGGCTTGGCGTAGGTAGGAAGTGTTCAAGAACCGTACAAAACACTTGTACCTTGGGTTAGCCTCAGCCTCAGAGGGAATGGTGAGAAGATTGGTTTCTTTGGGAATGGTTAAAGGGATAGAGGATGATACTGTTTGAGATTTGGGTGCCATTTCGAGAGAGAGAGTGAAAAAGAGAGTAGAGAATTTGCGCTTAGGTTTGAGAGTTTGAGAGCAATAGATAAGATGAAAAGTTGTGAACGGTTAGAAAAGGGTATTTATATGATAGAGACACTGCGATATGGAGTTATGAATTTGTACAGTCTATTTGTATGTCGCGAAGTCAAAAATGGCCTGTACCGCAAAGTCTTGCACAGTATATCGCATAGTCTCAGAAATGAACTATGTCGCAAAGTCCCAAAGTGAACAGGTCGAGGTGACTTTGCGATATAGGAGAAATACCCTGTCTAAAACTCTCTTTTAGAAATTTTAAGCAAATTGTCAGACTTTTATCAAATTTTGAAATAAAATTAATTTAAATCAAAATTCTGTCAAATGTGGAGACTTGTCGATATAGTTATTCTAAGTCGCGAAGTCATAAAATGAACTATGTCGCAAACTCATGAAATGAACTATGTCGCGAAGTCTCACAATCTCAACAGTTTGCGATATAAGTCTGTTTGATTTGAACTGTGTCGTGAACTCTGAAAATCATCTATATCGAGATGTCTCAAAAGCTCACAACTTTACCAACAAATGTGATTTTGAAAAATATGCAGTAAAATACTGAAATATTTATAAATCATATCTCAGCTAATTTTCACTCCATATGAATAGAGCATTTAAATACAGTGAAAATTTACTGCTGCAACAATTTACTGGCATACTTACTTAGAGCAACTAAATGAAGGATTGAGCATTCCAATTTCACTCACAAGTCTGTTGAAGACTGCTTCATTCAGAGGTTTAGTAAATATGTTAGCTAATTGTTTCTCAGTGGGAACATAAGAGACTTCTATGGTACCATTTGCAGCATGTTCCCTAATGAAATGGTACCTGATCTCAATGTGCTTTGTAGTGGAATGGTTAACAGGATTGGCAACTATGGATATTGCACTAGTATTATCACACATTAATGGAATGTGTTCTAACACTAGCCCATAATCCATGAGTTGATTTCTAATCCAAAGCAATTGAGCACAGCAACTTCCAGCAGCAATATATTCAGCCTCAGCTGTGGATGTTGCTGTGGATTGTTGTTTCTTACTAAACCAGGACACTAACCTTTGACCTAGGAATTGACAGCTTCCAGAGGTGCTCTTCCTGTCAATTCTGCATCCAGCATAATCAGAATCTGTGTAACCAACCAGGTTGAACCCAGTGCCCTTTGGATACCATAGCCAAGATTAGGAGTCCCCTTCAGATACTTGAAGATTCTTTTGATAGCCATCATGTGAGATTCCTTGGGATCAGACTGGAACCTTGCACAAAGGCATGTGGCAAACATGATATCAGGCCTGCTAGCTGTGAGATAGAGTAGTGATCCAACCATGCCTCTAAAAACCTTGATGTCTACTCTTTTGCCTTTCTTGTCTTCATCAAGCTTGATTGCAGTGGACATGGGAGTTTTTGCAGGGGATGAGTCTTCTAAACCATATTTCTTCAAAAGATCTTTGACATACTTTGATTGGTTTATGAAGATGCCATCCTCCCTTTGATGTACTTGCAAACCTAGAAAGTAGGTTAATTCTCCCATCATACTCATCTCATATTTGCTTTGCATCAACTTAGAGAACCTTTCACAGAGTTTTTCATTTGAAGAGCCAAAGATGATATCATCCACATAGATTTCAACAAGAATGATATCATTTCCATGCTTCTTGAAGAATAGGGTTTTGTCAATTGTACCCCTGGTGAATTGATGCTCAAGAAGGAATTGAGATAGAGTCTCATACCAGGCTCTTGGTGCCTGTTTGAGTCCATAGAGTGCCTTAAGCAGTCTGTACACAAAGTTTGGGAAGTCTTCATTTTCAAAGCCAGGTGGTTGAGACACATAGACTTCTTCAGCAAGATCACCATTGAGAAATGCACTTTTCACATCCATTTGATACACCTTAAAATCTGAGTGAGCTGCAAAAGCCAGGAAGATTCTGATGGCTTCCAGTCTAGCTACAGGTGCAAATGTCTCATCATAGTCAATGCCTTCTTGCTGACAGTATCCTTTGGCAACCAGCCTTGCTTTGTTTCTAATTACCACTCCTTCTTCATCCATTTTGTTTCTGAACACCCATTTGGTGTCAATAACATTCTTTCCTTTTGGAGGAGGTACTAGTTCCCATACTTTGTTTTTCTCAAATTGATTCAACTCTTCTTGCATGGCAACAATCCAATCAGAATTCTTCAAAGCTTCTTCAATTAATTTAGGTTCCTCTTGTGACAGAAAGCAGCTATACAGACATGTATTTAATATTGCCCTTCTTGTTCTAACTCCCTCACTAGGATCTCCAATGATTTGATCCCTAGTGTGGGCTCTGTCCCATTTCCTTGTGTGCCCCTGTTCATTTCCTTGATCTGTTCCAAGCTCATTTTGGTTGATAGGTGCATTCTCTTCTTCTCCCCCTGTGTTTGTGAACCCTTGCACAGGTGTTTGAAGAAGATTGTCAACTTCAAGGATTTCATTCTCTAGAACAGTTTGAACAGGGGGTTCATCTTCACTTTCAGAATCCTCAAGATAACCTTGATTCTCAAATCTCAATGGCACACTGTCTTGATCACTTGTTTTCAGTCCAGGAGTTTTCTTGTCATCAAAGGTAACATCCATGCTTTCCATGACTTTGTGTTGCTCAGGTACAAATACTCTGTATGCTGTCCTTACCAGAGAGTATCCAATGAAGATACCTTCAAATGCTTTTGCATCAAATTTTCCAACATGCTCAGAGGTATCTTTCATCACAAAGCACTTGCTTCCAAACACATGCAGGTGCTTGAAGGATGCTCTTTTTCCAGTCATTAATGAGTAAGGAGTTTTGCCAGACTTCTTATTGATTAATGTTCTATTTTGCACATAGCATGTTGTGTTAACAGCATCAGCCCAAAAGCTAGTGGGTAGCTTTGCATCCAGCAGCATTGTCCTTGCAGCTTCAATGAGAGTTCTATTCTTTCTCTCAACTACTCCATTTTGTTGAGGTGTTCTAGGAGCTGAGAATTGTTGAGAAATTCCTTTATCTTTGCAAAACTCATACAATGTTGAATTTCTGAACTCAGTCCCATTATCACTTCTCAAAGCAACTACAGAGGAACCAGTGCTTTGTGCTTCTTTATCAACTCTCTTGATATGCTCTATTATGACTTGGGGTGCTTCATCCTTGGAGAATAGGAATTCCACCCAAGTATATCTTGAATAGTCATCTACCATCACTAGAGCATATTTCTTTTTGGAGAGGGACATTACATTCACAGGGCCAAATAAGTCCATGTGAATTAGCTGCAGAGGTTTTGAGTTTGTATTGAGCAACTTGTTCTTGTGACTGGATCTTTTAATTTTTCCTTTCTGACAAGCTTCACATGCTCCATCTTGCACAAACTCCAAGGCAGGCAAATCCCTGATAAGTTCTCTTTTAGTTAGAGAGTTCATTGCCTGAACATTCAAGTGAGACAGCTTCTTGTGCCATAGCCAGAATTCCTCATTCGTGGCTTTAGTGTAGAAACAGCAGATTTCTCCCTTATCTGCAGCCTTGAGATTGGCTACAAACAAGCTTCCTTTCTTCACACCAGTTAGAACAACTTCACCACTTTCCCTTTTTGAGATTGAACAAAGGTCTTCATCAAATTCCACTTTGAAACCCCTGTTGGTAAATTGTCCAATGCTCAAGAGATTATGCTTCAGTCCTTCAACAAATGCTACATCTTCAATAATGACATTTCCAGATTTAACACTGCCATATCCCATTGTATAACCAATGTTGTCATTTCCAAAGGTTACTGATGGGCCAGCCTTTTCCTCAAAATGTGATAGCAGGGCCATATCACCAATCATGTGACTTGAGCATCCACTGTCCAAGATCCATATGACTCTTTTATTCATGTTGCCCTGCATTCACAAAGTAACTAAGTTGTTTTTGGTACCCACACATGGTAGGGTCCAGTTGATTTAGAAACATTTTTGTTAACAATTCTTCTGTCCTAAGTTGCATTCATCACAGTAGGATACTTCATATTGTTTGTGGCTTTGGAGTTCACACTCTTAGGCTCACATGAAGTGAACACCCTCTCAACCCTGATTGGGGATCCTGTCCTGTGAGTGTGCCTGTGTGTGTGTGATTCACTAGATTGTGCAGAGTCAAGTTTATGTTTAAGAGATAAACAATTAGCAATCACAGTCACATAGCATGTCATGCAGTTTGGCTTACCACAGAAAGAATCATGACTAGAATTTATGCTGGCAGAATGGTTACTCAGGTTGTCAACTTCAACAATATCAGGCTTACTACACTTATAAGTCAAATGATTAACAGATAGGCATTTTTGACATTGTTTCCTGGGAGCATTTGGCATATAAGCATAGTTGTTTCCTTTGTTAACACCAACTTTACCATTTCTGTTTTGTTTCTTTTTCTTAACAACTTCTTTCTTTGCTTTAGGACTCTTGACAAGATTGTCTTTGGTCTCTTTCTGATTGACAAGTTCAGGAAAGGAAGAAGTGTTTTTAGCAGCCTCATCTTCTTCAAGTAGTTGTTGCTTGATGATCAGTAGTTCCTCATCAAACTCAACAGCACTCTTTCTGAAGATGGGCTGTTCAACACTTGACAGTATGGTTGGGGCATTTTTGTTTGTAAAAGTTTCCTTTCCTTTGCCCTTGACCTTCTTCCTTCCCTTGTCATTTTCATAGTCAAAACCAACTCCAACCTTGCAGTCTTCAGTGTGTTCCTTGTGATAGGTTTGAATAAGTTCAGAGGAGTTTTTGAAGCTTCTTAGTTTCAGTTCAGTTTCAGCAATTTGTTCCCTAAGGGCTTTCTCTATCTGCTCAGCACAAATCACTTTGTTTTTAAGATACTCAACCTCCTTTTTCAAACCATCCAGGTTCACAACCATTAACTCAAGTTGCTCATTATTTTCTGTAAGCTCAACATTCTTAGCAGTTAGTCTATCAATTTCTTCATTAGCTACTAACATGCTAGTATGAATATTAAACATCTCAGTGCTCATATCTTCAACAGTTTGCTTATATTGAAGGGGAGTCATATCAAGAGAAGTAAGAATAGGTACCTGACTTGAATCACCATCATCAGAAAATGCCATCAAGGCATAGTTTGAGTACTCTTGTTCTTCTTCTTCATCAGAGTCATCCCAGCATTTTCCCTCAGCAATAAAAGCTTTGCCCTGTTGTTTCTTGAGTAGAGCCTCATACTTAGCTTCAAGCTCTAAGTATGCTTTGTCCTTCTTGACTTGTTTAGGCTTTTTGCACTCAGTGGCAAAATGCCCAAGTTCATTGCAGTTATAGCACCTTATTTTGGTCCTATCCACACTTCCTGTCTTGTATCCACCTTAAGCAGCACCAGCAATCCCTTTTCCTTTATTGAAGGTGTTTGAGCCACTAGATCCACCAGTGTTTCCATTATTGAACTTGGACCTGAATTGCTGCTTTCTTTTAAACCTTATGTTAGGATACCTCCTAGCCATATAAGCAAAAGATTTGTTTTCCATTTTGTCCAGCTCATCTATACTGTAGAACTCATCCTCTTCAGGTAAATCATACACAACCTGAGTTTCATCACCAGTGTCTTCAACTTCCAGTTCCTCAATCTTGACCTGACTGATTTTAAGAGAGTCCATTCTTTGACTTAGGTTGTCAGCAATAAGTGCACAGGAGGTATTAGCCACTAATCCTTGCTTTGCTTGAATAGATCTCTTTTGAAACAGCTCTAACTCATATGTCTTTAAAACACCATATAACACATCAAAACCAATCTTTGTTAGATCTCTTTCTTTAAGGGAAGAGATTCTTGGTTCCAAGTGATCTGGAAGAGTTAGTAGAAACTTCATATTGAGCTCTTCTGTTTCATAGTGTTTGTCATAGAGTTTGAGCTCGTTTATCAGCTTGTTGAATCTCTCAAACACTTCTGTGATTCCCTCTTTTGGCTGAGCCATGAAGGCTTCATATTGTGAAACAAGAATCTGCTTCTTGTTCTTTCTTACTTCAGTAGTTCCTTCACAGAGCACTTCTATAAGATCCCACATCTTCTTGGCACTAGTACAATGAGCAACAGTGCCATACATGTTGAAGTCCATAGATTCACAAATGATAAGTTGAAGATGTCCATCCAGTGCTACTTTTTCCTTTTCAGGATCAGTGTATTTTGAGGGATCCTTGGGCACATGTTTTGCTGGTACAATCTCAGTGCCAATGGTTGTTTCACCAATCTCGATCATTGGAATGAAGGGACCATGCTTTAGAATATCTAAATACATGGGGTTAGAGGCTTTGATGAAAAGCAACATCTTCTTCTTCCATAAACTGTAGTGCTCCTTGTTAAAGGGAGGAATCTTGATACTGCTTAGTTTCTGTGAACTCATTCTTGATCTTTTCCTGTTTGTACGTTAACAGCCTACGCTCTGATACCACTTGTTAGAAATGAATACTACTAGAAACTAGACAGAGGGGGGGGGGGGTGAATGGATAGTTTGATATATTTTTCGATTCTTGAAAACTAAGTAACAGACTGTATATGATTATGATATGTAATATGCAGAAAGTAAATAACACACACAATCACTTTAATCTACTTTGTATAAGCAAATTAAATACTACAGCTTTCCAAGAAATTCACAATAGAATTTCTGGCTTCTAAACAAGAACAGTTTGAACTTGCTTGCTTACAGAGAAAAGAGCTTAGAAAATAACTATGTGTATCTCTCTTACAGCTAACAATAGGATGTGCATGATATATATAAGCCCTATACAACCTAGTGCACACACCTATTTTTACACAGTTACCCCTTGCTAAAAGTCCAACTGGTCCTGCCATAAGACGTTAACTGTGTCAGGAAGGACCACCTGCTTTTCGGAGTCTTTCCCGTTTCTGTAGCTGCTTGTCTCTTATCTTTCTCTCCAAGTTTAGCTGTAGATTTGCCATCTGTTCTTTGGACCACCTTGCCAGAACAAATGCTTCAGTATTTGTCTCTTTTGATTCTTGATTCTGTACCTTGATTTGTCTTGTTGTAAACGGCTAAGTGTTGATATCGTGAACTCCACTTTATTCCTGACTTCGCGATCTCCCTTGTGAGGACTACGCGATATAGCCTTTGAAGACTTTGCGACATAGGTCATTTGACGACTATGCGACATAGGTCATTTGATGACTATGCGACATAGGTCATTTGACGACTATGCGACATAGGTCATTTGACGACTATGCGACATAGGTCATTTGACGACTATGCGACATAGGTCATTTGATGACTATGCGACATAAGGCTTCTGAGGACTTCACGATCTAGACTCCTTTGACTTTGCTGACTTCAACACTTCACGACATGTGTCTTGAGGACTTCTCGACATAGTACAAAATGGACTATGCGATATAGTACTTCACGACATGGATATTGGTGACTTCACGACATAGCTTTCTTTTGACTTTGCTATATAATGCCTTAGACAAATTCCTGCAACTTATTTCTTCATAGACTTATTCATCTCTATCCTGCTGCATGAACACTTCTGAACTTCTACCAGGATAATTATTCAATGGCCTATATACAATCTAGATGCAAGAAACTTTACTAAGCTCATTATAAATGTGAGCATACATGATAAAGCTATTGTTCATGAGAACAAGACAAGTACATTTAGAGACCTATACTATATCCCAGTGATAGAAATCACTAGGTCATGTAGTGTGACATAGTCACATAGTGTAGGCTTGTTAATAGTGGTATTCAGACATGTCTTGAGCCTAACAGGCTGTTTTATACTTTTGAAACTGTAGGGGTATTTTAGTAATTCCATGTTCGATAGATTTTAGAAAGAACTATCGATGGTTTTTTCTTAGGGGCAAAAATGTAACACCCCCAGATCCGGGGTCGGAGATCTAGGTTGTCACGATCCCTCATTCCGTACAAACACTTGATACTTGAACCATAATATGATAAATCAACACACATGGTGACCCCACCATCTATATACTCACGCCAGTTATGTCTCAGAAACGAACTTGCAAAAACAGTAGTCATATGATCCATAAATTTAAGTTATTACAACCCAAAATAAAATACTTGCAACCTACTGCCAGTATGATTTCTACGTGAAACCAGAAAGGCAGCGCAAAAGTTTGTTCTTGTTCATTAATATACATAAGTGATACTTATAAATAAACCGGAGCAACAAGAGTTACACTCCGAACCAACTCAGAACTTCTACTTGAGGTGCTGCAACTGTCATCCTATGGGCGGTCTGCGCGGCCCATACGCGCTTCCGAGCGGTATGACGAATCCTGGCCATCTACTCTAGCTGTTGTGTTGTGATATATATATATATAAGAAAGCAAGAGTGAGCACTAAGCCCAACAATAATATAAAGCAGCATAAGCATATATGTAAGCTTATATCATAAATGAAAACCTTTAAAACTCCATTCATATGTAGAATGATATATTTATTTTCTTTTCGTCAAAACATGCCATACAGTGCAAACTCTGTATGAGGTATAGTACTTTGTTAAAATATCATTAAAAATATCCGTAACCGGTATTTAACCATAGTTACCCAAAACATTTCTGAAATTCCAATCCTTGGAAAACATGGGGAGTTGTACAGGGCTACGCACTGGTATACGATGATCAGTCGTCATACCAAAGATTCTCTACTAGTAGATGGATAATCCCGAAGGTCATTACCCTAGCCGCATACGGGCTTTTAGGTTGGACCGGCGTCACTCGGCCTCTTACTCATTTGTAACCACATGGCGACATCAAGGCCACACAAGTGGACCCGCTCCCTGCCAACGGATTCCACTGGACCGGCGTCACCCAGCCTCTTATTCATTTCCACCTGGCGACATCAAGGCCAGAAAAATAGTTTTATTTGCGGGACCGTGCGTTACTCGGTCATTTACGCGAAATGTTGTTTCCCCCAAGCATAAGCTTGTTGATAGGTTTTGTAAAAATACCCTTACTTCCGGATTATATCAGAAGTAAGTCACATGTGGGTTGACCGTTGTCAACTGACCTCGATCCTCGAGTAAAACATTTTGAAATCACGACCTGGGAGTTTTGTAAAATATCTTTAGCTCTGATAATTCAGAAACCCAAACTATATCACTTTTAATGAAAGAGGCAAGTGAAATCATATGTTCACTTCCTGGAATGGATTCCCCATTTTTGATAAGTCCAAAACCTTATTCCTCATTTGGGATAAATAATTTAAAAGTAGTTGGGAACCCCTACTATAGTCACATAAATCTCTTTCGAGATCATAAAATATTTTAAATAACTATTGGAACCTTACGTAATAATTAAATAAGGTTCTATGATTTTTAAATCATTTTTGGAATATTTACTAAATATTCAAATAATAAATATTGAATTATTATTCAATATAAATCCACTTAAGTGAATATTCAATTTAATATTCACTTAACTCAATAATATTTAAATAATAAATATTGAATTATTACTCAATAAGATTCTACTTAAGTGAATATTCAAAATAATATTCACTTAATTAAATAAATATCCAAATAATATTTATAATAATATTATTTAAATATCTCACATTAAATATCCAATAATATATATATTGGAATATTTAATCAACATTTAAAAAAAATAACTGTCCCTGGAACCCACCAGCTTCTAACAGTATAATCAAGACCAAAATACTAATTTGACTCCCGGTCTAAGTTTTAAAATTCACGTACGAGTGCTCTACTCTTAGAGTCTCTATAACACCTCGGTTTATATCTAATATTTACTTAGCATATAAACCATTATATATCACAAAACTTTTTACCAAGTATAATCAGTTATACTTCTTTTCACAGTATTAAAACAGAATATATCACAAACACCAGTAATCACAACAGCATCACTTATATGATCACTACTAGAATTAATGGAATAGACATCACACTTTTAACATCGGTAGGAAAAACCACCGATGTTAAAGATAATTTTAACATCAGTTTTTAAAAAAGCGATGTTAATTACTTTCTCAGACATCAGATCTTAAAAAACGACCGATGTCTGTTTTAATTTTTAAGAAAATCAAAACACGCGGCTTAGTTTCCTGCTTTGAAATAAAACATAATTCCCCCGCTCCAGGAATTTTTAGCCGCCCTCTCCCCAAATATTATTTCCCCCCAAATTAATTTACCTCTATCTCACAACCTAACCCGTCTCTCTCTTTTCTCTCCCTCCCCTCTACTCTCTCTTCTCACATCTCTCTCGCTCTACTCTCTCTCATACCTCTTAGAACCCTAAATCAAAACCCGAACATATCTTCTCATATCTCTCCCCAATTGGTGGAAAAGCTAAAGAACCCTAAATCGGTGGAAGCTCAAGAACCCTAAATCGGCGTAGGAGAAGCTCAAGAACCCTAAATCGGTGAAGAAGAAGCTCAAATCAATCATTCTCTCCAATTACTAGCTCGAATTTGTAAGTGGGTTTTCAATTTTTTGTTCAAATTTCAGTTTTTATGTTTTAATTAGGTTTTCTTTTTATAGATTGGGTGGATTCTTGAGTTGGTCATCTGCAAAGTAAGTTATTGTTCTATGTTTGTGTTATATATATATTGTATATGTAAACACACGCTGCTCTCTCTGTTTATACATGATAAATATTTGTATAATATCAACTATGAAAGAAGAATGGAGTAATAGACTGACCTCAAGATTTGTTTTAACACCATAAATATTATGTAAACACACATATTTGTTTTAACACCATAAATATTAATTAATACTTGGAAGATCACTTTGTAGGTGATTCCTCCTGGAATGGACTTCAGCAATGTTGTGGCTCAAGAGGACACCTCCGATGTAGATGGTGAACTCTTGTCATTAAGTAATTCCGACGGGGCTTCTCCAAAAGCAGTTCCATCAATATGGGCAGAGGTAGGAGTAGATTTATTTGATTATGATTTATCCCACTACGCTTTTGAAAGAAAGGGAGTAGTATAGAGTATCCTCATATGATGTTATTAGCTTTCACTTTGACTAGCGAAACTACTCAATTTCAGAGCACAATGAGTGCACATCTATCTGCAACAAGAAGATCATCATTTATGAGACAGAAGTCTGTCAACTATACGTATCAGCAGGTTTGGTCTGGGGAAGCTCCTGGTGTATCCAACCTTGACTTTTTCTTATGAAGTGGCTGTTTCTGGGGTTCAGATACACTTGACCACTGTGCCTTGCCAAACGCCTGTCATATATATGGAACTGATTCTCATTTTGATCTATGACATTGTTTAACCATACCTTTTTTAAAAGAATATAAGAATCTGTTTCTTGTCCAGTTGTCCTTCTACCCCAAATAGAGAATTATTAGGCATCGTGATTGTTTTTTGCTAATTTGTTACATACTAATCAACATCTCATTAGTTAAATGTGTCAAATTGGGTCTTAGCTCTCCCAGTATAGGATGCATCTAACAAATTTGCAGTGTTAGAAAGTTGGGTGGCATTTTACTTTTGGAAACAATTGTATATTGGTGTAAATGCTATCTGAGCTTCTTTGAATCGTGTGTCTATAATATATATGAAATAAGTAACTCCTTGTTGAAACACCATCTTTTCTTTCTGTGTGTAAACAGGATCAATCAAACAGAGCAGGTGGTGAGAAATATTCAAAAAACGAAAAGTCTCATATAGATCCAGTACGCAGCTCAAAATATTCTGGATATCCGCCAACTTCTTTGTCTAATGAAACAGGCTGGATGAAGGATTTTCCAAGGGCTGTAAAACACTTTGAGACTGTCTTTGGTGAAAAATCTGGAAGAAAATTCAAGACAGATAACTAGAAGTTTTTTAGCTTGCCAGATTGTTTCCGCTCAAAACAGTAGTTCTCTTGTAATCTTGTTGAACTACACTCTGCATGGACGGATATTGATGCCAGTTCAGATATGCAGTACCAGTGTACCTGGTATATTTTCTTATAATCGTGCTCAACTGTTATATTAATGTAACACTGTTTTGCCAAAATAATATATTAAAATAGAGGAATAACTATGAGACATGGAGAAATTTAATTAGATATGAGCACTTGGGTAAGTTTAAATGTTTTAAATAAAACAATAACACTCTTTCTAGTTTCCATTTAATATCTGTGAAGGTTTATTTATTCAAAATTAAGCATGTGTTCAGAATATAAATTTTCTTATCTCTGTGCAGTGTTAGTATGCTGAAATACATGTGGATTCAGTTATTTTATAATGAGGGTGAAAGAAGATTCATAAGGGAGTGACCCACATATTGATGGTGACTTGTGATTAGGAGTGTCATACCATTGTTCATCTATAAAATTCTTTTTATAATATGCTCTTAGGTAATTTACCATGGCCATTATTTAAAAAAAATAATAAAAACAAATTACCATGGCCCTTAGGTGCCACTCTCTAATGTTTTGGTTCTGCTTGTTCTGATTGTGGTTTCACTTCTCTTATTGGATACAGGCATGTCCTTTGATAATTTGACAATGATTGTCAGAAACCTTGGGTAGAGCTGGATATACGAGCATTCTTACTGGAACAGAACCTAGGCGATGTTCATACTTTTGTCACTTGTTATGATGTTGGTGTCTGTGAAACTAAGAATTGAATTTGGGCTGTGTTCAGCTACAATATTGAATTTATCCACACAAATACATAGCTCGTTTTAAGTACATCAACCATCTGCTCTTCCTGTTGGAGGAAATGACTTCGAAAACAGGTACTGTTACAGTCCTTATTGATTGCATTGCACTGGTCCTAAACCTATTGGTGCCTCAGTTTGCTAGTGATTGTTAAGTAAGTGTAAAGGTGAAATTCGGATACCAAATACTAGTAATCTAGTACTGATGCATATGATTCTTTAAAATTCTTTAAAAGCGCTGAAAAGGAATGAATATATGGCTCTAGTAATCATGGCTTAAGTACACAACTATTTATACTAATTATTAGTTAGGGTAAAAGGTGTAATAAGATTAAACATGTTAAACACCAAATAAGATAATATACTGTTATTATTACAGTATTTCTTTTGACTCTCCTTCAACCCAGGGGCATAAACTTTTTGTCAACAGAACTATTAGTAGATGTCAAAATATAGACATAAATTAAAAGATATCGGAAGTTTGACTATTAACAAGTTTGACTGATCAATCTCTCTGAATCGAAAAACATGACCACAAAATGGGTTTAATAGTAGATGACATCTGGTTTGGTACTAAATTTGCAGTTCCTTGTATAATCTTTCCTAAAAGTTTTAATCATGTTTCAATACAATCTTGGTGCTTCCCCGCTTGCCAAGTTTGGAAGTAACCAAACATCTCTACTTGACTTCCAATGGTAGCAACTAAAAATGGGTGAGCAAATAATGTGTTTAAACTCTGGCTACTTTGGAATACTTGGGAAATATAGTTGGATGAATGTTATGCTAACTTTTCCTTCATTTTTACATTTTGTTGTAGATGATCATCATGAATAAGATGTCTTGCACAAAGAACTTTGTTGTGGTGCATTTGGAGATGAGAGGCTTATTGAAAATCTTATGTAGAAGTACTAGTACTTCTTGCCTTTTTAATTTTGTCATGGAACAAGTGATTTTGTCGAATAGTCTGTTTTGACTAGCAATAGCAATTAGAACATTATGTTTTTTGGTTTTGTTATTGTTGTATACTGAAATCATGTAGATTTGTTTGGTAATGATATTCAGAGATTTGATTTTCTTTTGTGATCATTTCAATTTCTTTTTTTTGGTATGTGTGTTTTGGTATTTTTTGGTGTATATGATTACAGTTAATTCTAAATATATACATTAGTTTATAAGAACTAAAAAGAATGTTCAAATAGGCTATTTTAACATCGCTTACAGAAAAGAAACTGATGTATATAGGACATTTTAACATCGCTTACAGAAAAGAAACTGATGTATATAGGACATTTTAACATCGCTTACAGAAAAGAAACTGATGTATATAGGACATTTTAACATCTCTTAAAGAAAAGAAATTGATGTATATATGACATTTTAAATCAGTTAAAGGTACTAGACATCGGCTAGCAACTGATGTAAAGAAACTTTCAAATCAGTTATTAGCTGATGTCTGGGAGCATCTAAGACATCGGTCACTTACCAAAAAAACGATGTTTTACAGGCTCTTTGACATCGGTTTTTAACCGATGTAAAAACACATGACTTTTCTCTACACCGACAAAGACATCGGTTGAAAAGTTCCCAGACATCGGTTTTTAACTGATGTCTATTGACGTTTTTCTAGTAGTGGATGTAGGGTTTGGAAACTTGCCTTGGTGTCTCGGTGGTGTGGTAGTGGGGACTTGAGAGGGTGCTCGTCGATCTATAACAAGATACACAATTCACAGTCAGTCCCCTAGAACCAATTAATGTGCTATTACTTAAACACTAAAGTTCTATCAATGAAAATCAAATGTCTCGCTCTCGGTCATCTATAACCTCATGACATTCCGTAAACTCTTAAGTAAAAAGTTTGGGTGGAAATATATGCACAAAACCCAAGTACTTTTCCTTTACTAACTTCTTGTTTTTAACCATCCCCTTAAGGGTATTTCACTCGCGCAACCTTTGTTCTCGCATTTTTATAAAATCACAAACTTATCTTTTTAACACAAAACCTTCTAGGTTTCCTTCCTAACAATCCATTCTAGTATCCATTTTAATATCTCAATCCAATTCCATTTTTAAAGGGCTTGATCCCTATCTCAAAGTTCATGCAATGAACTACTTAGTTACTCGAAACCGCTTTCACTAAAACGGACGTTTCTCCTAAACCGTAAATCAAAACAATACGATTCTTTAGCTAAAACAAACTAGGAAACAGGGCCTACATGATCATGGTCAGAAACCTTATGTTTATGCCCTTTAAGGTATTCGTGATCTCTGTCCAATCTTCCTAAGTAAAATTCGACATGGTAACGACGCTTAAACGCGATTCCCGTGTTTAAAACACTTTAATCAATTCATCAATCCACAATCAAGCAATCACAACCCAAGGATTTCATTTATACCCTCTTATTTATGTCTAAACATACTCATAACACAAATCACTAGTTCAACCATCAATCAATCCATTAAACATCATATATTTCATGCAAAGCATCTCTACATCATACTATCACTAACAATCATCCATTTACTCACTAATATCAAATCATAAGTAAAAGTGTGAGAGTGTTTATACCTTCCTTGGTACTTAATATAGACTATAGATGGCTAGTATACCCTTCCTTGCTCCTTGATTATCATTTACAAGCCTTAAACTTCAAGATCAAAACAAGAAAATCAAGAATTACTATTCATTTCACTATTCATCATCAACTTTGAATCCATTTTTGAACAAGCTATCAATCATGGATGAAGCTAAGATCAAAGATTTACCTTATTTTATGGATGAGGGTGATTTAGAGCCCAAGATCTTGAATTATGGTTGAGTGAAAGTGGAGGAAAATTTCTTAAGGTTTTGGAAGAAGAAAAAGCCGAATGGTTTTTGTTCTTCAAGGACGCATCTTCTCGTTTTGTTTTGTTTTCTTTTATTTTGTCTAATTAATCCTTAATACATCCCTTTTTAATTTGTGTGGTTGTAATCAAGACTTGTCACCAATGACACACCTCATTTTGAACTTGTGCTTGTGGTGAAAGTGGTGACAAGGTGGTGATTCATCACCTTGTCATCACTTTGTCATCAATATGTCATTCCTATGTCATCCTTCTACATCATGTTTATGTCATCATTTGTATCCTCAATCCTCTTATATATTTCACTTGATGATCTTATATAATACTCCTCCTTTGGTTAGGGTTTAATCCATAATTTGTTACGCTTTTGTTTCGCGATAGTTTCAAGTGATTTTTAAAACGTTTCTCTGTACCAAGCTAGGGAATACTTCCTTGATCTTTCCATTATCTTGGTTTAATATATAATCTTAGATTTCTCACCTTGGTTTAAGATATGATCATGGATTTCTCATTCCACATACTTTCTCAAAACGATCAAATCAATACATCCTTGATTGTCTAGTGAATAGTGATTTAAAACTCGAATGGGAATCTTCTGATTCTGATTGCGTTTGCATTCACTTATTCTCCTTATACATCAATAATATAACTTCGAAACATTCATTCCATGTTATCCACATAGTGTGGTCTGAAAAAATTTCCATCAGCAATTTTACTATTCATCAGGGCAAATTTACTATTCATCAGGGTTTCAGTTATTACAAAATTTTGGGATATTACAAAAAAGGTCAATCTCACTTCGATAGTTAAAATCAGAATTCAAAAAGCCTTTTTGAAAAACCATCGAAAGATTTTAGCTGTAGAAACCAAAAACTATCGAACTACTTTTTGAAAACTATCGAGAATTTTAAATATTTAAAGAATTAAATTCTTCCAATAAATTTCATTTCCTTTTTCAAAAACTATCGAGATATACCCTTCGATAGGTTTTCTTTCTTTTCCAAAAACCATCGAATAAATCATTCGATAGTTTTTGTCCAGTACTTAGAAAATCCATCGAAATTCCTTTTTCGATAGATTTTTGCTGCCTGTTTAATTTTAAAACCTGTTCTTGTTTCAAAAATCAAACATTTCTTTTCTGTTTTCTGTCTAACTTAGAATCTGCTTAAGATTAACAAGTTTGTCAAAATCAAAGCCAACAGAAAACTCACAATTGTCTTAGACTAAAATCGACTAAATATCATCACATGATATTAACCAATTAAAATCCAATAAATTATGCTGCATTAATCTACAATGTTTAAAGCAAAGTAAATTAATTCAAATTAAATAGATGCTTAAATATTTAGAACAAATATTAGCACCTAAATAATTTTAGAATTATTAACTAGTTAAATGCCAGAAGATATATCATCCATAAATATGACATAAAATTAGTACAGTAATTCTAACTTACGAGAATTGCTCCTGAAAATAAATTCACGAGTCCTAAGGATATAGAAATTCTTAAACTCATGTATTTACTAGGACTATCTTGCAGTTACTGACTTCTAATCAAAATCAATTAGAAAGATTTAACATCCCAATTTCACCAACCAGCTTAGAAAAAGTGGATTCATCAAGCAGTTTAGTGAAGATGTCTGCAATTTGTTCCTCCGTGGGTACAAAATGTAACTCCACAGTTCCATTCATGACATGCTCTCGGATAAAATGATACCTGATGTCGATGTGCTTCGTCCTCGAGTGTTGCACTGGATTGTTAGAGATTGCTATGGCACTTGTGTTGTCGCAAAATATTGCTATGACATGCTCTCGGATAATATTCGCTTAACAGCAATTAGATGAGATTCTTTGGGATCAGACTGAAACCTAGCACACAAGCATGTTGCAAACATTATATTTGGTCTACTTGCAGTGAGATATAGTAAGGAGCCTATCATACCTCTGTAGCTTGTGATGTCAACCTTCTTACCAGTTTCATCCTTATCAAGCTTAGTGGCAGTTGGCATTGGAGTCTTTGCTGTAGATGAGTCTTCAATTTGATACTTCTTAAGAAGATTCTTGATGTACTTGGACTGGCAAATGAATATTCCATCTAGCCTTTGATACACTTGTAGTCCAAGAAAGAATGACAATTCACCTATCATGCTCATTTCATATCGACTCTGCATTAACTTAGCAAATCTCTTGCATAGATCATCATTAGTAGAACCAAATATTATGTCATCAACATATACTTGCATCAATATCAAATCATTTTTGTGTTGTTTGTAAAAGAGAGTTTTATCTACGACACCTCTTGTAAAGTTATTTTCAAGTAAAAATTCCGAGAGAGTGTCATACCATGTCCTTGGAGCTTGTTTGAGTCCATAGAGAGCTTTGAATAGAAAGTACACAAAGTCTGCCAGTTTTGAATCCTCAAACCCTGGAGGTTGTTCCACATACACTTCTTCTTCTAGCTCCCCATTCAGAAAAGAACTCTTCACATCCATTTGTTATACTTTGTAATTGGAATGTGTTGTGAATGCCAGAAACATTCTGATGGCCTCAAGTCTTGCTACTGGTGCATAGGTTTCATCATAGTCTATACCCTCTTCTTGAGAGTAACCTTTAGCAACCAGTCTGGCTTTGTTTCTCGTTACAATGCCATCTTCATCCAACTTATTTCTGAATACCCATCTTGTTTCTATAACAGATTTTCCTTTAGGCCTGGGTACCAGCTTCCAAACTTTCTGCCTTTCAAACTGATTGAGTTCATCTTGCATTGCAATCACCCAATCTGGATCATTTAGGACATCTTCAACTTTCTTAGGTTCTGTTTCTGAAAGAAACCCAGAATAGTGACATTCATTTTGTGATGGCTCTCTTACATTATTTTTATAATATTTTTTTATAATATTTAATAATTTAATTTATTTAAATACGTTTTAAAATAAATAAGTAAAGGGTTTGTATGTGATATTTTTAGAAAAATAATGGATTTTAGTGAGAAAAATAGAAAAAGTAAATTGAAAAAGGTAATTTCCTGTGATATATTTAGAAAATGAGGGATTTTGTTAGAAAAAATCTATAATGTATTTTAGTTGAAAAGGTAATTGGTTATAAATAGATATTTGATTATTTAAATTTTAATATTTTTAGTAATTGCATTTGTTAAGAAAAATAAGTAGACATGTTAAAATAGGTAAACTTTTAAAAAAACTTATAATATTAGGTTTAAAAATAAATAACTAAAATATTTTTGGAAAATGAGGGGTTTTAGTAAGGAAAAATAGAAAAAGTAACATGTTTTAGTTAAAAAAGGTAATTGCCCGTGATATATTTGAAAAAGTAGGGAAATTTGTTAGAAAAAATAAAAAATAATAATGTATTTTAGGTGAAAAAGGTAATTGGTTATAAATAGGTAATATTATTATTTAATAATATATTTCTATAAATAAATAAGGTTAATTAAGTAAAAACACGAATTTAAGAAAAGACAATTAAGTAAAATCACAACGTACCATACCGACCGACCAAACTTTTAATGTTTCGTCTATTATATAATACTAGCTTAAAACCCGTGCGATGCACGGATTGTTAATTGTTATTTTATTATTATATTTTTAATATTTTATGACTTGTGTTTGTTAAAAAAATAAGTAGATATGTTAAAATAGCTAAATACTTTTAATTAGTTAAAAACATTAAAACATATTTTAAAATAAATAAGTAAGGGTTCGCCCGTTATCTTTTTGGAAAATGAGGGGTTTTAGTAAGAAAAAATAAAATGTGTAACATATATTTAGTTAAAAAAAGGTAAATGCCCGTGATATTTTTGGAAAATGAGGTTTTAAAATTTAATAATTAAAAGTATTTAAATACGTTTTCAAATAAATAAGTAAAGGGTTTCCTCTGATATTTTTGAAAAAAAAATGAATTTATTTGAGAAAATTAGAAAAAATAAATTGAAAAAGACAATTTCCCGTGATATATTTAGAAAAGGAGGGACTTTGTTAGAAAAAATCTATAATGTGTTTTAGCTGAAAAGGTAATTGGTTATAAATAGGTATTTGATTATTTATATTTTAATATTCTTAAGTGTTTGTATTTGTTAAGAAAAATAAGTAGACATGTTAAAAAATGTAAACTTTTAAAAAATAATTATAATATTATAGGTTTAAAAATAAATAACTAAAGGTTTGTCCGTGATATTTTTGGAAAATGAGGGGTTTTAGTAAGGAAAAATAGAAAAACTGGCATATTTTAGTTAAAAAAGGTAATTGCAAGTATGAGAATTTGTTAGGAAAAAATAATGTGTTTTAGGGGAAAAAGGTAATTGGTTATAAATAGGTAATATTATTATTTAATAATATATTTCTATAAATAAGTAAGGTTAATTAAGTAAAAACACGAAATACAGTTAAGGGCAATTAAGTAAAATCACAACGTACCATACCGACCAACCAAACTTTTAATGGTAAGGGCAATTAAGTAAAATCACAACGTACCATACCGACCAATCAAACTTTTAATGTTTCGTCTATTATATAATAGTATTGATATATATATATATATATATATATATATATATATATATATATATATATATATATATATAGGCCATAATATGGTATATATATACCATATATTCTATTATAGAATCTCATAAATAATTTTGATATTTTTTATATAAAATATATAATCTGATTCTAACGTAGAATATTAGCATATACAAACTTTATAAAAAAATTAACATTTAAAATTTGAATAAAAACATTGATTTTAAATTTGATTCTGATGTAGAATCATTTTGGATAGATTTGATTCTGCTATAGAATCACTTTGGACTATTTGACTAATTTTCAATAATTTTTTTTTTTTAAAAAGAGTTTAATTTCGTTTTTTGATTTAATAATTGAAATTTATAATCATATCTAATAAAAAATGTGATAAAAATATGTATTATGAATATTTATGTAATGGTTCTCTACCGGACTCTATATAAGAAGTTCTCTCTGGAATGCCACCCTATATATATATATATATATATATATGAGTGGGGTTAATGAGAGAACTCTTAATTTAAATGCACCAAAGACCAAATCAGGACCCTACATTTAAATGTTAATAGACGGCTACGATCAGATTTAGTGAATGGCCTAATTGTAATTTTAAAATAAATGAAGGGCATAATTAAATAAACTTCAACAATTATACAAGCAGATACATACACATTACACTCACCGAAACTCGAAAATTTTCAGTTAGATCTCGAAGATTGTGCAAACCTGCTTCAATTCAACAATGGCGATTTTGAATTGAACAAGATTCATACATTTTTTATAGAGAAATGTTTCATCAATCAGGTACATACATCGTCATTAACTACGTTTTTTATAGAGATTCATAGAGATTCAAAGAGATTCAAAGAGATTTTAATTTGTCATATTTTGCTTAGTTTCGTAACTGTATTGCTGCGTTTTCTGATTCATTCAAGTTATGATATCGTATGAGCACGTAAATTGCTTGTGCTCAATTGATTTTTAGTTTTTATTTGTATTTTAATTGTTTTGATATGTTGAGCTACTTGTTTTAATTGAGATTCATAGAGATTTTGATAGTGATTTGTCATATTTTGCTTGGTTTCGTAATTGTATTGCTGCATTTTCTGATTCATTCAAATCATGATATCGTATGTTGAGTTGCTCGTTTTAATTGAGATTCATAGAGATTCAAAGAGATTTTGATTTGTCATATTTTGCTTAGTTTCGTAACTGTATTGCTGCGTTTTCTGATTCATTCAAGTTATGATATCGTATGAGCACGTAAATTGCTTATGCTCAATTGATTTTTAGTTATTATTTGTATTTTAATTGTTTTGATATGTTGAGCTACTTGTTTTAATTGAGATTCATAGAGATTTTGATAGTGATTTGTCATATTTTGCTTGGTTTCGTAATTGTATTGCTGCATTTTCTGATTCATTCAAATCATGATATCGTATGTTGAGTTGCTCGTTTTAATTGAGATTCATAGAGATTCAAAGAGATTTTGATAGTGATTTGTCATATTTTTATAGTTTGGACATAGTAGACATTTTTTAAGAGATAAATGTGAAATAATTTAAAATTTCTAGTAAATTGGAACACGGAATGAGATTAGTGATTTAACTAGCTGCAAGTTCTTGGTGACTGGTATAGATGGTTGAAGCTATACTAACAGTATTATACTACAATGCTTTATCCGTTGAAAAATAGCTGAAAGTGCATCTTTTATCTTCCAGACAATACTTGTTTCTGATCAATTAATTTGTGAACAAATTAATTTATACATTACAGAAGAAAAATCCAAAACCACATTTATCCCATTCCAGAAGTCATCCATGTCATTATCTACCTGATTGTCAACATTTATTGTTTCTGTCATATAAATGGGCTAATATTTGTGGCATGTCGTCAGGCCTCGGTACCTTTAACCGGGGGCACGTAGGCTGGTAAATATTATTTTCATACAGAGAACATTTAGAATTTAGAACGTCAAGCGCTGTGGACGATCACTTTAAGAATAATTTTTTGGTAATGATGTGTAACATGATGATTGAAGCTCAGAAAAATTCATTTCTCAACCAGTCCATTCTGGGATTCAAAGACATTGACAAGAGTTCTGATTATAATTGATGTGAATATCTCATTCTTAGCTTACATGACCCTTCTAAGTACTGGTTGGTTAATCCCAAGACACATCATTATTATGGACCTCTACTATTCTTGATAGTAAGAAATGTTTTCTAATTTTTTTCATTGTTTTTTTATTTTCTTAAGGTTATGTTATATGTAATTGACAAAATCACTTGATTATGATGACACAGTACTTTTACCTCGATCATGTCCACAATCAGCGATGGAATGTGATCAGAAAAGTACCAACATTCAGTGGTTGGACAACTTTAATGATTCAACAGAGGCAAAACTACGAGGAGATTAACAAATCTTTCGGAAGATTAAAAATCTTACGTGCAGTGCGATTGACAAATGAAAGCAATAATGACATTGTCAATGTAAGCATTTAACCTCTACTACCTTGTGCTAGAATCTCTACGAATCTCTTTCAGTATAGTGTTATGATGTTATCTGACTTGTAAAATGGTATAAGTTAAGATTTGTATATGGGTAAATTCCTATCAAGTTATAGTACACATTCTTATAGATTTTAGGGCAGGTTCGTCGAGATTTGTACAGATTCTTATATGAGTTTGTCACCAATTGTTCACAGTTTCTGATTCTCTTTTCTATTACTGGACAGGTAGGGCAGTACAGATCAGTGCAACTCATACGTACATAGGGTGCTCCATTTAACCTATATTTAGGGTTGGACATGAACTGATTTGTTATATGAGTGCAAGAGTGGGGGCATGGGTGCTCCTAGTGCAAGAGTGGTTTAGAGGTTGATTCACCTCCACTCCCCGTACACTAGAAACTATAAAAACCATCAAATATACCCCGGACACACACGCGTAGATGTAGTAGATGCCAGCTTCTAATTTTTTTATCTTTTCAATGTTTCAAGTCCACTTTGACAATACCTATAAGAATCCATATTAAATATGACTCATTAATTCACTTACTTTTCCAACTGTTTAGGATAAAATGATGGAGGAGCCAGCACGAGATGGTGAAACTGAACCTATGGCTGAAAATTCGAATCTTGAAGTAAGGGTGGATGGAATAGTGTTGAACTTATCAGAAAATTGTAGGCAGGTAAAAGAGGTACCATTTATTCTTTTACAAGTCAGATAACATCTCTACGAATCTCTTTGAAATGTCAAGCCACAAAAGTATGTTGTATTTTAAGTAGAATCTAGACAAATCTAAACGAATCTCTACGAATTTATTGGATAGATTTTACGAATTTGCATAATTTTGTAGGTGAGTTTTATTATCCCCTGTCATACGAATTTTTGCGAATCTCCACTTGAAAATTTTTGTTTGTCGTATGCTTCATATTTTAGAGGAAGATCCTAATTTCTAGACATTTACTACCAGTGCCTATTATGGCTATAATATGTTTCAAGTATCTAAAGTTTACTGAATCTATAATTCTATATCCTTGTAATATATGGATTTTTTTTCTTATGAGCATCTGTTTATGGTTCTTGTTTATATGATTATTATGTGTAGAAATTCCTTTTAAGTGTTTTCAGATATTAGTTGCTTCTCTTTGCTATTATTGGTGCAAGACTGCAAGTCATTGTTAAGTAGCCAAGTACAATATATAAATTTTGCATCTGTGATCCTAAACAGTTGATTACTCATAATTATTGTCGAGGAGTTAGCTACAAACGTCTCTCTTTTTCCATATCAATCATTAATAGTACCTAAATTGTTAAGGATACTTCCCGAGTAAATACACGGGCATACATCCTCTATGTAACTCGGACTCTTCGATTTTGATCACAGAATTTCACAGAAATAGACAGGAAAACGTCTAATTGCAGTATTATACAAAAATAAAGAGGTAAGGAAGACACTTAATGCAAAGTACTTTGCCTAATCATGTTCAATGTAAGTTTTACTTTTTGTTTGTGCTAAAAGATTCTATACTTCACATATTTGTTTCGTGATAAAATTTATTTAGTTGCCTCCCCTCCCAAAATGGTCCTAAAAAACAGAACAATGTCCCTGTCTGCCCAATTTTTAACATTTCGAGTCTGGCGCTCAGACATGTGTTGCGTTTGACTGACCATACTCAACTCTGTATAGCATAGGATATTACTGGATGCGACAGGTGTTTGATTGGTTATGTACTTAAGAGCTACTACTCACAGGTTTACTATGGAGAAGATTTTTTTTAATAATAGGAAGAAGAAAAAACTTTCTATATGGAAGTGTCATAGTGACGTAATCTGAGTTTTGCTCGAAGATTGGTTCTTTTAAAGCCTGTATTGATAGTATTCTTGTATATTAGATGGATATATATATATATATATATATATATATACGATGCGAAAGACATACTACATGATAAAATAGGTCACAATGCAATTCTATACGAATCTATACGAATTTATTGGAAAGATTTTACGAATTTGCATAATTTTGTAGGTGAGTTTTATTATCCCCTGTCATACGAATCTATACGAATTTTTGCGAATCTCCACTAGAAAATTTACTCATATAATTTTTGCGAATGTTCAAGTTGACTATCACAAGAGAATATCATATAATGATGCCCTTTAATTTCTTGGGAAAATTCAAATTCATATATGACTTATATATTAATTCAAATTCATTAATTTTTTACTTTTCCAACTGTTTAGGATAAAATGAAGGAGGAGCCAGCACGAGATGGTGAAACTAAACCTGTGCCTAAAAATTCGAATCTTGAAGTAAGGGTGGATGCAATAGTGTTGCACGCATTAGGCACATTAATACATTATTGAATACTTATTTATCTGTCTTCTGTTATTGTTTAGGTATATGTAAAGCATAATGTAACATAAGATATAAAAGAGATAACTACAACTCAACAAAGGACAAGACAGACAATAATATTAACAGAAGCACAGGAATCCAGAATAAAAGAAGAAAAGGTAAACTCAAAAAATCAAAATACGGTATGTATTCTTGAAGTCCGTAAACAGGTCACGGAAAGAAGTTCATGAAAATGTTCAAGCCTCAGTGACAGCAAAAGAAACAAGACTTTCAAGACTACAGAAGTATGTGAATGATTTAGGGTTAAGTACCACAGGATTCCAGTGATTTATTTGAAGCAACCAGATCGACAAAGGACTTATCAGCAGCATTGAATTCAAGACATAGAAGAAGAATTGATCAAGTGTTATTCATCTGTGAACCAGACCAGTTGCACTAGGTGACAGCACTTAAAAAGATCAAGTTGTTTTATCGTCTCAGAAGAAATTGATAGAGTCTAAAACTGGAACACCCTGATGCTCAGAAGAATTATTAAAAGGTCAAGCAAAAGAAAATAGCTCGATAGTTTTACTTTCTAAAAACTATCGAATGGGATAAAAGAAGTCCATCAGAATTCAATTTAAAAGAATTTAGCTTTCGATAGTTTTTATTTAAAAACTATCGAATGATAAATTCTTTTTAATGATTCGATGGTTTTCAATTCAAAGGAGCAGGTGAAAAGTATTTGTTGTGAATGGTTGATTGAAAATTGGACGACCAAGATTGTTTCTTCAATATGGTTCGATAGTTTTCAAACAAAAGTCTGTAGTTAATACAGAGTGAAGAATGTGTCTTCTTCAGTTAAGGCATTTTACACAGAGACATTACTGAGAGAGAAGTTTGAGCCGGAGAAAATCAGAGAAATTAATAGTGCTCAGAATTTGATCATTGTAATGAATTAGTGTAACCTTAAACTCATTGAAGCTAATCTACGGATTAGAAATTGTAGCACCCTTCGAGGTTTATATTTATAAAAAGATATATTCCCCGACTCTTGGTTTGATTTGGTGTGTTTGATTTCGTTATAGAACTGAATGATTAATCCGCGAACGAAATTGAATAATTTATAGGTATCGTATTCAACCCCCCCCCCCTTCTACGATACTTTGGACCTAACAATTGGTATCAGAGCTACTTGATTGACGTACAAATCAGATCCGGTGAATGAGACCAAAATCAAACGTAGCGTGAAAATTCGAAGCAAATTTTTTAACTTTCAAAATTTTTCATTTAATTGGAATTTCTTGAATTTTAAACAATTTGAAATTTTCAGAAACCATGAGTGCTCCAAAGACAACTGCTGGTATTAAAGTTCCCCCGTTTACTAGAGATGATTTCAGTTTGTGGAAGATGAAGATGCTGTTATTTATCAAGGCATCTAATCCGTTGTATATTGGCATATTAGAGAACGGACCGTTTGTACCATTGAAACCAGGTAGTGAATCTACAGCTCCTGATGGCACCAGGATTCCTCAAGGCACCCAACCTAAGGATATCTCTGAGTATACAGATTTTGACAAAGAACTGATTCGATTGGACACAGGTTTGATGTTGATATTGGCAGACTCCGCAGACAGGGAAATGAGCTATCAGTTGATGAACTGTACAAGCGGCAAACATATGTGGGATACCATTAATTTGATAATGGAAGGAACTGAAGACGTGCAGGAAAACAGATTGGACATCCTGACTTCTCAGTATGAGTCTTTTAGGTCTCTTCCAGGAGAAAGTATAACTCAGGTCTTTGAGAAATATACTAAGCTTCTTAATGAATTGGCAATGAAAGGAAAGACCTATCCACTGAGAGAAACCAACAGGAAGTTCATGATGACGCTGCCCCATCATGTAGAACACAAGTCATCATCCATAAGGGAAAGAATAGACTTCACAAAGATGTCACTAGAGATGATCTATGGCAAGTTGAAGACTTATGAGATGGAACAGGAACAGAGAGTAATAATCTACGGACCAGGGACAGTGGACAACAAGCAAAATGCACTTGTGAGATCAGTAGCACTTGTAGTGGATGAACCAGCAACTTCTGATATTCAGGTTCAAACCCCTAGAGCTGGAAAAGAGGTGAATATAGAAGCTGAAATGGATTCTGTGAATCTGGGTGTTGATGAAAGTGATTACTACACCCTAGAAGAGCTTGAGCAGATGGAAGACAAAACCATGGCGTACTTAGCTGCAAAGTTTAGTCATATTCGTTTCAAGAGAAACCCTAAGTATAAGTTCAAGGGCTCAACCAACAGATTCCAGAAGAGCAAGTATTCACCAGGGACTGGCTTTAAGGGAGGCTACAAGACTGGCATGATTGATAGAAGCAAATCAAGATGCTACAATTGCAATGAGTTAGGGCATTTCGCCACTGAATGCCGGAAGCCTCGTCAAGCAAGAGACAAGAAAGATGTCTATGAGAAGAAAGATTCTTATGATGAGTTGAAGAAAGAGAATGCCAAGCTTAAACAGCAATTGGAGGCATTCTCTGGAAAGCAGAAAGGGAAAGCTAATATAGTAGAGGGAAAACACTTGGATGATACTGATTCGGATGAAGAGGAAGAGTATGTAAATGTTGCCCTAATGGCTGACTCTTCAGAGGAATCACCGCAATTATCTCAGGTACCTATCTTAACAACAATTGACATGTCTAATTCTGAGTACAAGAAAACTGTGCAAGATCTTAGTGTAGAATTGTTTAATGTACACACAAGCATGCTAGCATCAGAAATGGAAAATGCTAAACTAGTTCTTAAGATTAAAAATCTAGAATCTAAAAATGAAGAACTAGAGCTTGTAGCTGTCACATTAGAAGATCTTAAGCAAAAGAATATGTACTTAGAAAACAAGGTCAAGTGTAATGATGAGATAGAGACTATCCTCAGGAAGCAGATTTCAGAGTTAGATTTGAAACTGAATGCTTTTAAGAATTCCTCCCTAATTGCTAAGGAGATCATTGATACTCAGGCCATAGGGAATAAAACTGCTATAGGATTTGACTATAACAAGATAGCTGGTAAGAAGATAGTGGAATTCCCTGTGACACCTTCAGTTGTCAAAAGGAATACTCCACATGTTCTTAAGAATGTTAATTGTCCAGTTTTTGTTAAGCCTTTTCCACCACTCTTTCGTGAGGATGATCTTTTCTTAAGACAAGAATTGCTTGAGGAAGATTTGTTGAAGGTTAAAGAGGTAAAGACTAAGTTGCCTAGGAAATCAGTAAAAGCTGAATTACCTAAAACTGAAGTAGGTGACTTAGTTAGTAATGCTAAAAAGAACAGGAATAGGAAAAAGAAGATTGTTAATCAGGAAATGGTTCCATATTCTCCCATTGCATCTAGGAAGTTGTGCACTATTTGTAATTCTGCTGGACACCTTACACATGCATGTAAAAAGGTTAAAGTAGAAACTGCTAATACTTCTGAAATGCATAACATGTCTGACATGCCTGATCTTCATGAACCCTGTGGAAAGAAAGAGTGTTTTCTATGTAAGTACAACATCATGCATGCTTATTTTAAGTTGATGAATGATAGTAGCAAAAGCACTGATAATGTTAAATCCACAGATACTATGAATATCAAACAGGGTAAGACAAAATTGAATGTTACTCCTGTTAAAGTATCTAAACCTTCAGGACCCAAACAATTTTGGGTACCAAAGTCCGCTTAATCAATCTGTGATTGCAGGGTAAGGTTAAAAGCTCAAAGGTTGTGTGGATTCTGGATAGTGGCTGTTCTAGACACATGACAGGTGAAGAGTCCCTGCTTATAGAGGTGGTTAAGAAGACCGGCCCGATTGTAACCTTTGGAGATGACAACAAAGGATTCACTACGGGATATGGTAAATTGAAAATTGGGAATGTCATCATTGAGAACATCTCTCTTGTTGAAGGATTAAAGCACAATCTTCTAAGTATCAGTCAATTCTGTGATAAAGGCTACAATGTAGATTTCAGAAAAGACAAGTGCTTGATCAAAAACAGGAAGGATGAGAAGCTTGCTCTACTGGGAGTAAGAAACAGGAAATTTGTTTATAGCTGACTTGAATTCTACCAGTGAAGGAGATGTTACTTGTTTCTACAGTAAGGCTTCTTCAGAACAAAGTTGGCTATGGCACAAGAAGCTCTCACAGTTGAACTTCAAAACTATGAACTCTTTGGTAAAGAGAGAGTTAGTGAGAGGGTTTCCCCTGATGGAATTCAATCAGGAGGGACTATGTGAAGCATGTGAAAAGGGGAAGTCGAAGAAAGCATCACATGGAAGCAAAGGAATGACAAGCATTGCTGAACCATTACAACTGATTCATATGGATTTATTTGGTCCAGTCAATGTTATGTCACTTTCAAGAAAAAGGTATGCATTGGTGATCATGGTGGATGACTACTCCAAGTACACGCGGGTGTTGTTCCTACAATCAAAGGATGAAGCAACACAACTAATCATTGATCACATCAAGAAGATAGAAGTGGAAGCTAAGCTACCTGTGCGGACAATCAGATCAGACAATGGAACTGAATTCAAGAATGCAGTTCTTAATGATTTCTGCTCAGAGAAAGGAATATCAAGACAGTATTCAACACCAAGAACTCCACAACAGAATGGAGTAGTGGATACAGCTTGCTACACTCAGAATCGAACCCTGATCAACAAAGATCATGAAAAGACTCCGTATGAGTTAATGGCCAAAAAGAAACCAACACTGAAGTACTTTCATGTGTTTGGTGCAAAGTGCTTTGTACTTAAAGATGGAGAACATCTTGGCAAGTTTGATGCCAAAGCAGATGAAGGCATTTTTCTAGGCTATTCTCTGGAATCTAAGGCTTTCAGGGTATATGTGATTGAAGATAAGAAGGTGTTGGAAAGCTTAAATGTAACATTTGACGACACCAAAAGACCAGGCCTGCAAACAAGAGAGAACTCTGAATCCTTGGTATTTGAAAATCTATCAGGAAATCTCTCTGACAATGAAGAAGAACCTGAGGTTGTTACAGTTATTAATAATAATGATAATGATAATGATTCTGGACCAAGTGGTGATAGTGGTGGACATACTCAAACTACTACTGGATCCACTAGTCAATCAACAGGGTCAACAGATCAAACCGTCAACAACTCAGGGGGAGCAGGAGAAGGATCAACTAGTCACACTCCACAACATCTAGAATATGGAGAATCATCAAGATCGCATCTGCCAAGACAAAGGGTATGGAATAGAGATCATCCCTTTCACTTGATCATTGGTGATCCGGACACAGGAGTGAGAACTAGAAGAACATCACAAAATGAATGTCACTATTCTAAGTTTCTTTCAGAAATAGAACCTAAGAAAGTTGAAGATGCTCTAGATGATCCAGATTGGGTGATTACTATGCAATAGGAACTCAATCAGTTTGAAAGGCAGAAAGTTTGGAAGCTGGTACCCAGACCTAAGGGAAAATCTGTTATTGGAACAAGATGGGTATTCAGAAATAAGTTGGACGAAGATGGCATTGTAACGATCAACAAAGCCAGACTGGTTGCTAAAGGTTACTCTCAAGAAGAGGGAATTGATTATGATGAAACCTATGCACCAGTAGCAAGACTTGAGGCCATCAGAATGTTTCTGGCATTCGTAGTACATTCCAATTACAAGGTATATCAAATGGATGTGAAGAGTGCTTTTCTGAATGGAGAGCTAGAAGAAGAAGTGTATGTGGAACAACCTCCAGGTTTTGAGGATTCAAAACTGGCAGACTTTGTGTACTTTCTATTCAAAGCTCTCTATGGACTCAAACAAGCTCCAAGGACATGGTATGACACTCTCTCTGAATTCTTACTTGAAAATGATTTTACAAGAGGTGTTGTAGACAAAACTCTCTTTTACAAAAAGCACAAAAATGATTTGATATTGGTGCAAGTATATGTTGATGACATAATATTTGGTTCTACTAATGACGATCTATGCAAGAGATTTGCAAAGTTAATGCAGAGTCGTTATGAAATGAGTATGATGGGTGAATTGTCATTCTTTCTTGGACTGCAAGTGTATCAAAGGCAAGATGGTATATTCATTTGTCAGTCCAAGTACATCAAAGATCTTCTTAAGAAGTATCAAATGGAAGACTCATCTACAGCAAAGACTCATATGCCAACTACCACTAAGCTTGATAAGGATGAAACTGGTAAGAAGGTTGACATCACAGGCTACAGATGTATGATAGGCTCATTACTTTATCTCACTACAAGTAGACCAGATATAATGTTTGCAACATGCTTGTGTGCTAGGTTTCAGTCTGATCCTAAAGAATCTCATCTAATAGCTGTTAAGCGAATATTTAGATATCTTAAGGGAACCCCAAATCTTGGAATTTGGTACCCTAAAGATACAGGATTTGATATTATTGGATATATAGACTCTGATTTTGCAGGTTGTAAGATTGATCGGAAGAGTACTTCAGGAAGCTGTCAGTTTCTTGGAAGAAGGTTAGTTTCTTGGTATAGCAAGAAGCAGCATTCAGTTTCCACATCAACAGCTGAGGCTGAATACATTGCTGCTGGTAGCTGCTGTGCTCAGATATTATGGATGAGAAACCAACTCCGTGACTATGGACTTTTGTTGACAAAGATTCCAATATTTTGCGACAACACAAGTGCCATAGCAATCTCTAACAATCTAGTGCAACACTCGAGGACGAAGCACATCGACATCAGGTATCATTTTATCCGAGAGCATGTCATGAATGGAACTGTGGAGTTACATTTT
The DNA here is from genome assembly GCA_030848705.1 of Heracleum sosnowskyi. Taxonomy (NCBI): domain Eukaryota; kingdom Viridiplantae; phylum Streptophyta; class Magnoliopsida; order Apiales; family Apiaceae; genus Heracleum; species Heracleum sosnowskyi. The sequence goes on along the minus strand of CM061240.1, from coordinate 106,884,850 downwards.
GTACCCACAGAGGAACAAATTGCAGACATCTTTACTAAACCGCTTGATGAATCCACTTTTTCTAAGCTGGTTGGTGAACTTGGGATGTTAAATCTTTCTAATTGATTTTGATTAGAAGTCAGTAACTGCAGATAGTCCTAGTGAATACATGAGTTTAAGAATTTCCATATCCTTAGGACTCGTGAATTTATTTTCTGGAGCAATTCTCGTAGTTAGGATTTTTGTACTAATTTAATGTCATATTTATGAATGATATATATTCTGGCATTTAATTGGTTATTAATTCTAAAAATTATTTAGGTGCTAATATTTGTTCTAAATATTTAAGCATCTATTTAATTTGAATTAATTTACTTTTTTTTAACATTGTAGATTAATGCAGCATAATTTATTGGATTTTAATTGGTTAATATCATTCAAAGATATTTAGTCGATTTTATTCTAAGAAAATTGTGAATTTTATGTTAACAATTGATTTTGGTAAATTTGAAAAAATTTATTCAAAATAGAACAGGTTTTAAAAATTGGACAGAAGCAAAATATATCGAATTTAGGAAATTTGATAGTTTTTCTAAGTACTAAATAAAAACCATCGAAGTCAAAATTCGATAGTTTTCAAATAGGAAAAGAAAAACCATCGAAAACAAAGTTTCGATAGTTTTTGAGATTAAATAGAAAAAGTATCGAAGTGAATTTACTTTAATTAATATTTAAATTCTCGATAATTTTTCTTAAAATCTTTCGATAGTTTTTGGTGTTGAAAAAGAACAGACCTTCGATGGTTTTTAAATCAAATCGGTTGAAATTCAAAAGAAATCATCTTCGATAGTTTTTCAAAAAACTATCGAAGTACTTTAGACCGTTTTGCCCCTCTGAAAAATCCATCGAAAGTACATTTACAAAACTATCAAAACTGAATTGACATTTCTGCCCCTGATAGTTTCAAACGTATTTAAATGGTCCTTAGCTGTTTTCTTTACATTTTCACAGATCTGAAAAAGTTGAGCTCTCGTTTAAAATACTTACAGAATATAAACACAATCCAAGAACATCACCATCGATACATTCTTCAGTTTTTAACCGATTAAAACTTGAAAAAGTTACTGTTCTTTCACTATTACTTGAAATTAACCGTGAAAGTGTGAATTTTTTTTTGTTTTCTTTCTCCTGTGAAGAAGAAACTATCGAAAGTGGTTTTTCTAAATCCTAAGTTCTGTTAACACTCTTCGACTCTAGAAAGAAATTGGTTTTCAATTGATTTCTTTAGTGTTTAAAGAGAAATTTGTTTTCAAAAGTTAACAAATTAGGGTTTTTGATAAAGTGGTTCGAGTTTGTATTTTAAAATTTACAAAAGGGTTAGTTTGTTAAGAGTTTGATTAATTAGAAATAATTAATTAAATTTAAGTGGAATTAATTTTGGTTTCAAATTTAAATTTTCTGGAAAGTGTGAAAATACAATGGCCGGAGAATTTATTATTACCAAAACTAATCATGTCTCGTTTCAAAACCTGCAAGCCATTATGAACTTACAGTTTCGTGCATGGGTAGAGTTTTTGAATACACGTTCATTAGTGGCATACGCTTTGAGTACTCCCGTAGTCCTTTGCATTGATCAACTGACTTCGTTGTACACAACCGCCACGGATACAAGTGAGAATAACATCAGATCCTTCAGTTTTGTTGTGCCAGGGGGCAGAACAATAAGGGTGACAGAACATGACTTTAACAGAATACTTCGTTTTCCAACAGAAAACCATGTTCCGGATCCCACGACTGAGGAGATACATGCTTTCTTCACTCTCATTAGAAGTCAACAACCTAACTTCTTTGTGGGAGAGTTCCTTAAGCATTACCCTAATCCATGTTTTTATTGTCAAGCTGACAAATCTGCATGGTATTCCCTTATTCCTTCAAAAGGTAGGGTTTGCCATTGCTACCAATAGGCATATTAACATAGGAAGGCTAGTGATTGATCAAGTCATTCTGTGCATGGGACCACTGGAAGAAAGAACAGGCATAGATGATGTGCTTTGTTTCTATCCTAGGTTCCTATAGCTAATTCTCAATGATATCTTAACAGATGATGAACGGAAGATCTTTGATGGCGAGGAGACCCAAGAGTGCATGAGGATGAAGAGCAATGCAATAACTGCTCTGATAAGAAAGAATCATCTTCCAGGGGTACCCACTGTTCTCACAGACTATTTAAGAACGGTGCCCCTACCACTTCTACCCCAAGGGGAACAGGTAAATGAAGGTAATATTCCTGAACCTGTACTGGCTCCTGAACCACAACCAATGGATGTTGATCCAGAGCCCTCAGTGGCCATTCCTGACCATGAGGTTGCAAACCCACAACCTCTAACCACGGTCGAAGAGCCTTTGGAAGAGCCAAATGAAACCATAAACGAACCTCCTTCCCCTCCTATACCCAGTATACAAACATCAATGAGTGTAGAGGGAGAAAGTGCCAAAGCAGCACCACATAAGGAGACACACCCTTCAACAACAGCTCTGCCTACCTCTAAAAGGAGAAGAACAGAAACCGAGGCAACTGTTGATAGTTCATTTCTCTCATCCAAAGAACCCTTCACAGATTTTTCTGATTTTGATTGGGCAATGCTAACAAAAGCTATATCTGAACCCATAGCTCAGTCAAGTAAGGAAGAATTGACGGAAGCAACTGGTGTTCCGACCATATTACGGTCAGGTTCACTGGTTGAAGGTTCTAAGAACCAAGAGTCTTCACAGACGTCGAGAGAAGGCTTTGACCTAAATGTACAATCTAAAGGGTCATTGTCTAGCTCCCCAGATGGAACATATCTGGATCCTGCGGGTAAAGGGTCTGACGTAGGTGCAGATCGGCAACTCGGTGACAATGAATCAATTCAAATTGAGGAGTTAACTGAGGTGAAGTCTTCACAGACTCAAGGGGAAGTTTCAGGATCTCTGCTGTTAATAGAGCCTGATTCTAACCCCCTAGAGATTCAAACTCTAGATCCTTCAAAGAATATATCATCTACGGATGATCAGCAACTTGGTTCAACCAAGGACGGGGACTTGCGAAGCCCCATTGCACCACTGGTGACCTCCTTAAGGACGGCTACGGTGTTTTCTTCTACAGGTACAACTAGAAAAAAGGGATTGAGTGAAACAAAAACACTTACACCTGGCCTGAGTGGGAAAGGTAAAATGAGTGAAACACCGACAGAAACGTTGAGTGTACACCCAGAGCCATATGTGAGGAGTGACACCCTAACCCTGCCGAACATTGATGATTTGCTATTACCGACAGAACGAGAGTTACATGTTCAATCCACACTGAAGGAGATGATAGTTCGTGACAAAGAATGAAATCCATTATTCAAGGTTCCACTGCAACCTTCCTTTGACCAAGGGATCTCCTCTAGTCAAGGCAATGCTTCTTTAAAGACTATTCAAGAAAAGGTTGACTTGGATGCAGCTGATTCCAGAAGAACATTCAGGGTCATTGGCAGTGCATCTGGCACTATAATAGGTACTAAGTAGGCAGTGGACTCCTTGAAGAAGGAAGTAATGGAGGAACTGGTCGAATTGAGGACGGACGTCAAGGAATTAAAAGATGGATTCATGAATGAAGTATATGCTTTGTCACAAGGACAGGAAGCTTTGAGAGAAGACGTTCTGGTTATCCGGGATGGTCAAGCACGGGTAAAAGATGCAATGAACACACTTTCAAGAGTAGAGTCTAAGCTGAACAAGAGGCTGGATCATATGGAAAAGGCTACCAACTCAAGATTGGATAACATTGACCTGACGCTAGCTTCTATGAATGATATGAATAAGCATATTATGGATTTCTTGGACAATCAAAGCGACGGAGTACAGTCAATCTGGACAATGCTAAGGAACCAACAAACTGGACAACCTGGACCTTCAAATCAGCAACCTGATCCTTCTACTACCTTTTATGCTGAGGATGCTTTTGTCGAGGATTCCTCAACAAAGGGGGAGAAAGTTGGAGATTGGGAGAAAGGTCTGGATGGATGGGGAGTTTGGGAAACGGTTGAAGCTATTCCGATAAGACAGTGCTGGATAGAAGACCTTGTACAAGAAGAGAGGAGTGAAGAGGAATTTGAGGTCATGCAAGAGCAACCAATTCAGGAGGAGCATGAGCCATATTATCCAGAGCCTGTTGAACATCCAATCTGGGAGGATAATATGGAAGAAGAAGCAAATTCTCTGTCACAAGAAGAAGAAGCTGCCTTGGAAGTGGTAAGAGCTCAAAGAGCTGCAATAGATGCCAGGCAAGCTGAGAAAGAGAAACAACAAGCAGTTCTGCGAAGTGAAAAACTGAAGAGGTTCAAGATGTATAGTGAAGTGAGGAAGAAGAAGATGATGGATCTGGCAAAGAAAGAAGGAATTGAATGAGAGATGGCTTATAAAACCTTTTGCGGAGTTGAAGACGGATTAGAAGTCAACGACAATGCTGAGGTGGAAGTTATCATTCAGAATATCAGAAGTGCCAATCTTGAAGATCAGACTTACTTCACAGCATTGAGAAACTCTATGATCTTTCTGAAAGCAGGGGTTAAAGCAAATGGAGCCTGGAACTTATTGATCAATTTTCTTGAGAAAGGTACATTTGTGATTTCCACTAAGTTTTTATAACAGAGAACATACACAGAACTGCAGGTAATTCTCATCAAGATTCAGAGGATGACAAGGCTAAATGAACTGCTCCGTGAGCATGTTAAAGAGATCTTGATGAAAGTCGGTCCAGAGATAACTGAAGATCCTCCAATGGTTAGATTCATGACGAATGACTTGTTCAGAATCTGCTATTTGGCTGAGGACAAACTGAGAGACTATCCAAGCAACTATCTGATATCAGTTGAGAAGTATCTTAGATCTACTGGATTCTCATCAACGGAGAAGGATAAGGCAGCAGACACTCTAAGAAGATTTCTAATGGAGAATGTTCCTTACTATAGGAAGAGAGTGGAAAGAGGATTGGAAGTGCATCCCAGACTACCAAACATGCCAAAGCTAAACAAGAAAGATGTTAACATTGCATGGTTGTGGGCTGGAGTGGGACAAGAGGTTGAGTACATTAGAAGACACATCAAAGGAGCAATCCTTAAACCTGGAGAACCACTGCACTATCCTTCCGTGATTGATTATCAAACTGCTAACTCCAATCCTGTGAGAGAAGAAGGTGAGATTGAGATGGACTGAAGATTGAATCAAAGAACAAAAGAACTATCAGCTCAGACTAGAGGATCAACTTCTATGTAGAAAGTTTTATTGTTTTTTGATTTATGAAATCTGGAAATGTATACATATCTGATCTAGAATGCATTTAATATTATTACGCTGCCTTACTTTAATTAGTTTCATGTTTCCTTAGTTAGTTGAGTTATCCTCGAAGTATTTGCTTGTCAAACTCTATCCAATCAAATAGGGGGAGATTGTAAAGCATAATGTAACATAAGATGTAAAAGAGATAACTACAACTCAACAAAGGACAAGACATACAATAATATTAACAGAAGCACAGGAATCCAGAATCAAAGAAGAAAAGGTAAACTCAAAAAAATCAAAATACGGTATGTATTCTTAAAGTCCGTAAATAGGTCACGGAAAGAAGTTCATGAAAATGTTCAAGCCTCAGTGACAGCAAAAGAAACAAGACTTTCAAGACTACAGAAGTATGTGCAGATCGGCAACTCGGTGACGATGAATCAATTAACATTGAGGAGTCAACTGAGGTAAAGTCTTCACAGACTATTGGGGAAGGCTCATGATCTCTGCTGTTAATAGAGCCTGTTTCTAACCCCCTAGAGATTCAAACTCTAGATCCTTTAAAGGATACATCATCCACGGATGATCAGCAACTTGGTTTATCCAAGGACGGGGACTTGCGAAGCCCCATTGCACCACTGGTGACCTCCTTAAGGATGGCTACGGTGTTTGCTTCTGCAGGTACAATCAGCACAAAGGGATTGAGTGAAACACAAACACTTACACCTGGCCTGAGTGGGAAAGGTAAAATGATTCAAACACCGACAGAAACGTTGAGTGTACACCCAGAGCCAAATGTGAGGAGTGACACCCTAACCCTTCCAAATATTGATGATTTGCTGTTACCGACAGAAAGAGAGTTACAAGTTCAATCTACCCTCAAAGAGATGACAGTTCGTGACAAAGAAGGAAATCCACTATTCAAGGTTCCACTGCGGCCTTCCTGTGACCAAGGGATCTCCTCTAGTCAAGCAAATGCTTCTTTAAAGACTATTCAAGAGAAGGTTGACTTGGCTGCAGCTGATTCCAGAAGAACATTCAGGGTCATTGGCAGTGCATCTGGCACTATAACAGGTACGAAGCAAGCAGTGGACTCCTTAAAGAAGGAAGCTATGGAAGAACTTGTCGAGTTAAGGACGGACGTCAAGGAACTAAAGGATGGTTTCATGAATGAAGTATATGCATTGTCACAAGGACAAGAAGCTTTGAGAGAAGACGTTCTGGTTATCCGGGATGGTCAAGTGCGGGTAAGAGATGCAATGAACACACTTTCGAGAGTGGAGTCTAAGCTGAACAAGAGGTTGGATCATATGGAAAAGACTACCAACTCAAGATTGGATAACATTGACCTGTCGCTAGCTTCTATGAAAGAGATGAATAAGCATATTATGGATTTCTTGGACAATCAAAGTGATGGAGTACAATCAATATGGACTATGCTGAAGAACCAACAATCTGGACAACCTGGTCCTTGAAATCAGCAACATAATCCTTCTACTACCTTTTATGCTGAGGATGCTTTCGTCGAGGATTCCTCAACTAAGGGGGAGAAAGTTGGAGAAGGGGAGAAAGAGAAGACTAAGGATGGATGGGGAGTTTGGGAAACAGTTGAAGCTATTCCAATCAGACAGTACTGGATAAAAGAACTTGTACAGGAAGAAAAGAAGAGTGAAGAGGAATTTGAGGTCATGCAAGAGCAACCTATTCAGGAGGAGCATGAGCCATATTATCCAGAGCCCATTGAACATCCAATCTGGGAGGATATTATTGAAGAAGAAGCAAATTCTCTATTACCAAAAGAAGAAGCTGCCTTGGAAGCAATAAGAGCTCAGAGAGCTGCAGTATATGCCAGGCAAGCTGAGAAAGAGAAACAACAAGCAATTCTAAGGAGTGAAAAACTGAAGAGATTCAAGGTGTATAATGAAGTGAGGAGGAAGAAGATGATAGATCTGGCAAAGAAAGAAGGTAATGAATGGGAAATGGCTTATAAAACCTTTTGCGGAGTTGAAGACGGATTAGAAGTCAACGACAATGTTGAGGTGGAAGTTATCATTCAGGACATCAGAAGTGCCAATATTGAAGATCATACTTACTTCACAGCATTGAGAAACTCTATAATCTTTCTGAAAGCTGGGGTTAAAGCAAATGGTGCCTGGAGCTTATTAATCAATTTTCTGGAGAAAGGTACATTTGTGATTTCCACTAAGTTTTTAGAACAGAGGACATACACAGAATTGCAGGTTATTCTCATCAAGATACAAAGGACGACAAGGCTGAATGAACTGCTCCATGAGCATTTTAAAGAGATCTTGATGAAAGTCGGTCCAGAGATTACTGAAGATCCTCCAATGGTTAGATTGATGGCGAATGACTTGTTCAGAATCTGCTATTTGGCTGAGGACAAACTGAGAGACTACCCAAGCAATTATCTAATCTCAGTTGAGAAGTATCTTAGATCCACTGGATTCACATCAACGGAGAAGGACAAAGCAGCAGACACTCTTAGAAGATTTCTAATGGAGAATGTTCCTTACTATAGGAAAAGAGTGGAAAGAGGATTGGAAGTGCATACCAGATTACCAAACATGCCAAATCTAAACAAGGAAGATGTTAACATTGCATGGTTATGGGCTGGAGTGGGTCAAGAGGTTGAATATATTGGAAGACACATCCAAGGAGCAATCCTTAAAACCTGGAGAACCACTGCACTATCTATCAGTGATTGATTATCAAGCTGCTAACTCCGATCCAATGATTGAAGAAGGTGAGATCGGAATGGACTGAAGATTGAAGCAAAGAACAAAAGAACTATCATCTCAGACTAGAGGAGCAACTTCATTGTATAAAGTTTAATTGTTTTTTGATTTATGAAATCTGGAAATGTATATATATCTGATCCAGAATGCATTTAATATTATTACGCTGTCTTACTTTAATTAGTTTAATGTCTCCTTAGTTAGTTGAGTTATCCTCGAAGTATTTGCTTGTCAAACTCTATCCAATCAAATAGGGGGAGATTGTAAAGCATAATGTAACATAAGATGTAAAAGAGATAACTACAACTCAACAAAGGACAAGACAGACAATAATATTAACAGAAGCACAGGAATCCAGACCAGTTGCACTAGTTGACGGCACTGAAAAGATCAAGTTGTTTTATCGTCTCAAAAGAAAGTGATACAGTCTATTACTTAAACACCCAGGAGCTCAGGAGTATTGATTAAAAGATAAAAGAAAAGAAAAAGATTCGATGGTTTTTCTATCTTAGAAAACCATCAAATATGTTTTACAGTAATCAAATGAAAACCACTTTAACTTTATTTAGTATTCGCTAGTTTTGTTTTAAAAACTATCGGATGGTGAATAAAGTTAATTCATTCGATGGTTTTTATTTAGGAGCAGGTGAAAAGTATTCTTTGTTGGACAGGTTGATGAGAATTGGACGGCCAAGATTGTTTCTACAATTGAGGTTCGATAGTTTTCTAAAACTAAGTCTATAATTACTAAGAGAGAAGAAGTGTCTTCTTCAGTTAAGGCAAAACACACAGAGACATTACTGAGAGAGAGAATTGAGCCGGAGAAAATCATAGAAATTAATAGTGCTCAGAACTTGATCATTGTATTGAATTTGTGTAACCTTAAACTCATTGAAGCTAATCTACGGATTAGAAATTGTAGCACCCCTCGAGGTTTATATTTATAAAAAGATATATTCCCCGACTCTTGGTTTGATTTCGTGTGTTTGATTTCGTTATAGAACTAAATGATTAATCCGCGAACGAAATTGAATTATTTGTGAGTATCGTATTCAACCCCCCCCCCTTCTACGATACTTTGGACCTAACAATTGGTATCAGAGCTTCTTGATTGACATACAAATCAGATCCGGTGTATGAGACCAAAATCAAACGTAGCGTGAAAATTCGAAGCAAATTTTTTAACTTTCAAAATTTTTCATTTAATTGGAATTTCTTGAATTTTAAACAATTTGAAATTTTCAGAAACCATGAGTGCACCAAAGACAACAGCTGGTATTAAAGTTCCCCCGTTTACGTTTAATAGAAAAATGTTGTTATTTATCAAGGCATCAAATACGTTGTATATTGGCATATTAGAGAACGGACCGTTTGTACCAATGAAACCAGTTAGTGAATCTACAGCTCCTGATGGTAGCAGGATTCCTCAAGGCACCCATACCTAAGGATATAACTGAGTATACAGATTCTGACAAAGAACTGATTCGATTGGATACAGGATTGATGTTGATATTGGCAGATTCCGCAGACAAGGAAATGAGCTATCAGTTGATGAACTGTACAAGCGGGAAACATATGTGGGATACCATTAACTTGATAATGGAAGGAACTAAAGACGTGCAGGAAAACAGATTGGACATCCTGACATCTCAGTACGAAGCTTTTAGGTCTCTTCCAGGAGAAAGTATAACTCAGGTCTTCGAGAAATATACTAAGCTTCTAAATGAATTGGCAATGAAAGGAAAGACCTATCCACTGAGAGAATCAAACAGGAAGTTCATGATGACGCTGCCCCATCATGTAGAACACAAGTCATCATCCATAAGGGAAAGAATTGACTTCACAAAAATGCCACTAGAGATGATCTATGGCAAGCTGAAGACTTATGAGATGGAACAGGAACAGAGAGTGATAATCTACGGACAAGGGACAGTGGACAGCGAGAACAATGCACTTGTGAGATCAGCAGCACTTGTAGTGGATGAACCAGCAACTTCTGATATTCAGGTTCAAACCCCTAGAGCTGGAAAGGAGGTGATTATAGAAGCTAAAATGGATTCTGTGAATCTGGGTGTTGATGAAAGTGATTACTACACCCTAGAAGAGCTTGAGCAGATGGAAGACAAAACCATGGCGTACTTAGCTGCAAAGTTTAGTCATATTCGTTTCAAGAGAAACCCTAAGTATAAGTTCAAGGGCTCAACCAACAGATTCCAGAAGAGCAATTATTCACCAGGGACTGGCTTTAAGGGAGGCTACAAGACTGGCATGATTGATAGAAGAAAATCAAGATGCTACAATTGCAATGAGTTAGGGCATTTCACCACTGAATGCCGGAAGCCTCGTCAAGCAAGAGACATGAAAGATGTCTATGGAAAGAAAGATTCTTATGAGGATTTGAAGAAGGAGAATGCCAAGCTTAAACAGCAACTGGAGGCATTTTCTGGAAAGCAGAAAGGGAAATCTTATATAGCAGAGGGAAAACACTGGGATGATACTGATTCGGATGAAGAGGAGGAATATGTAAATGTTGCTCTAATGGCTGACTCTTCAGAGGAATCACCTCAATTATCTCAGGTACCTATCCTAACTACAATTGACATGTCTAATTCTGAGTACAAGAAAACTGTGCAAGATCTTAGTGTAGCATTGTTTAATGTACACACAAGCATGTTAGCATCAGAAATGGAAAATTCTAAACTAGTTCTTAAGATTAAAAATCTAGAATCTAAAAATGAAGAAGTAGAGCTTGTAGCTGTCACATTAGAAGATCTTAAGCAAAAGAATGCGTACTTAGAAAACAAGGTCAAGTGTAATGATGAGATAGAGACTATCCTCAGGAAGCAGATTTCAGATTTAGATTTGAAACTGAATGCTTTTAAGAATTCCGCTCTAATTGCTAAGGAGATCATTGATACTCAGGCAATAGAGAATAAAACTGCTATAGGATTTGACTATAACAAGAAAGCTGGTAAGAAGATAGTGGAATTCCCTGTGACATCTTCAGTTGTCAAAAGGAATACTCCACATGTTCTTAAGAATGTATATTGTCCAGTTTTTGTTAAGCCTTTTCCACCACTTTTTCATGAGGATGATCTTTTCATAAGACAAGAATTGCTTGACGAGGATTTGTTGAGGATTGAAGAGGTAAAGACTAAGTTGCCTAGGAAATCAGTAAAAGCTGAATTACCTAAAACTGAAGTAGGTGACTTAGTTAGTAATGCTAAAAAGAACAGGAATGGGAAGAAGAAGATTGTTAATCAGGAAATGGTTCCATATTCTCCCATTGCATCTAGGAAGTTGTGCACTATTTGTAATTCTGCTGGACACCTTACACATGCATGTAAAAAGGTTAAAGTAGAAACTGCTAATACTTCTAAAATGCATAACATGTCTGACATGCCTGATACTCATGAACCCTGTGGAAAGAAAGAGTGTTTTCTATGTAAGTACAACATCATGTATGCTTATTTTAAGTTGATGAATGACAATAGCAAAAGCACTGTTAATTTTAAATCCACAGATACTATGAATGTCAAACAGGGTAAGACACAATTGAATGTTACTCCTGTTAAAGGATCTAAATCTTCAGGACCCAAACAATTTTGGGTACCAAAGTCCGCTTAATCAATCTCTGATTGCAGGGTAAGGTTAAAAGCTCAAAGGTTGTGTGGATTCTGGATAGTGGTTGTTCTAGACACATGACAGGTAAAGAGTCCCAACTTACAGAGGTGGTTAAGAAGACCGGCCCTATTGTAACCTTTGGAGATGACAGCAAAGGATTCACTATGGGATATGGTAAATTGAAAATTGGGAATGTCATCATTGAACACATCTCTCTTGTTGAAGGATTAAAGCACAATCTTCTAAGTATCAGTCAATTCTGTGATAAAGGCTACAATGTAGATTTCAGAAAAGACAAGTGCTTGATCTCAAACAGGAAGGATGAGAAGCTTGCTCTACTGGGAGTGAGAAAAGGAAATTTGTTTATAGCTGACTTAAGTTCTACCAGTGAAGGAGAAGTTACATGTTTCTACAGTAAGGCATCTTCAGAACAAAGTTGGCTATGGCACAAGAAGCTCTCACACTTGAACTTCAAAACTATGAACTCTTTGGTAAAGAGAGAGTTAGTGAGAGGGTTGCCCCTGATGGAATTCAATCAGGAGGGACTATGTGAAGCATGTGAAAAGGGGAAGTCGAAGAAAGTATCACATGGAAGCAAAGGAATGACAAGCATTGTTGAACCATTACAACTGATTCATATGGATTTATTTGGTCCAGTCAATGTCATGTCACTTTCAAGAAAAAGATATGCATTGGAGATGGTGGATGACTACTCCAAGTACACGTGGGTGTTGTTCATACAATCAAAGGATGAAGCAACACAACTAATCATTGATCACATTAAGAAGATAGAAGTGGAAGCTAAGCTACCTGTGCGGACAATCAGATCAGACAATGGAACTGAATTCAAGAATGCAGTTCTTAATGATTTCTGCTCAGAGAAAGGAATATCAAGACAGTATTCAGCACCAAGAACTCCTCAACAGAATGGAGTAGTGGAAAGGAAGAACAGGACCTTGGTTGAAGCAGCAAGGACCATGTTAAGTGAATCAAAACTTCCCACTTACTTTTGGGCTGAAGCAGTGAATACAGCTTGCTACACTCAGAATCGTACCCTGATTAACAAAGATCATGAAAAGACTCTGTATGAGTTAATGGCCAACAAGAAACCAACACTGAAATACTTTCATGTGTTTGGTGCAAAGTGCTTTGTACTTAAAGATGTAGAACATCTTGGAAAGTTTGATGCCAAAGCAGATGAAGGCATTTTTCTGGGCTATTCTCTGGAATCTAAGGCTTTCAGGGTATATGTGATTGAAGATAAGAAGGTGTTGGAAAGATTTAATGTAACATTTGACGACACCAAAAGACCAGGCCTGCAAACTAGAGAGAACTCTGAATCCTTGGTATTTGAAAATCTATCAGGAGATCTCTCTGACAATGAATAAGAACCTGAAGTTGTGACAATTATTAATAATAATGATAATGATAATGATTCTGGACCAAGTAGTGATAGTAGTGGACATACTCAAACCACTGCTGGATCTACTAGTCAATCAAGAAGGTCAACAGATCAAACCGTCAACAACTCAGGGGGAGCAGGAGAAGGATCAACTAGTCACACTCCACAACATCTAGAACAAGGAGAATCATCAAGATCGCATCTGCCAAGACAAAGGGTATGGAATAGAGATCATCCCTTTCACTTGATCATTGGTGATCCGGACATAGGAGTGAGAACTAGGAGAACATCACAAAATGAATGTCACTATTCTGGGTTTGTTTCAGAAACAGAACCTAAGAAAGTTGAAGATGCTCTAGATGATCCAGATTGGGTGATTGCTATGCAAGAGGAACTCAATCAGTTTGAAAGGCAGAAAGTTTGGAAGCTGGTACCCAGGCCTAAGGGAAAATCTGTTATTGGAACAAGATGGGTATTCAGAAATAAGTTGGATGTGTTAGTATTAGTGCCCTAGAGACAATACAATTGTACTTCTGGGAAACACTATTTTGTTATTTAATAATGATTATGTTCTATTGATTATTCGACAACAATTATTATGTCTTTATTTACTGCGATATTAATGTTAGAGTAATAAATGTCCTTGGAATATCGAACACGTATTCTATATCTTTAAGTATGTGACTTAAAAATGAGATTATAAGAATAGTGTTTATATTCCTAAATTATCCCTAATTAAGCATTATGAATTGGGACAATTATGATGCATAAAGATTAGTATGATCGTTGACTAAATGACCACATCTCATTGGTCATAGGTATAGTGATACTAAAGTCAAGAACATAGGTGCATGTAATATTCTACATGGCACCGGATTAACCCACAATGATATTCTACATGGTAATAAAGTCATTAGAATAGCTCACAGTGATAATGGTGTAATGATCCTTAGACTTGAGATCATTATATTTCTATACGAGGATTAATATACTTTGATTACATTAAAAGTTACCTTTGACCGGGTGATGATAAAAGTGGACATCGGGTATATTATAAGTCGTATGAGAAATATGAATGATAGATATAGGATTTAACCCTCCTATTATTAGGAGAGATATTATTGGCCTCTTGATTGAGTGAGACTATGAAAATACATGGCCATGCTCAAATATTGATTTGTTTTAATAGTCTACTCATTGATCAAGGAAACCTGGATTAAATGTTGAAGAGGATGACTAATAACATGCCTCGAGTTTAATCTATAATATTTGGTTAAAGGGATTATATTACACGGAAACATTAGTCACGAAAGGTTTAATTGGATCACCAATTATTATTATTACTTGGGTAGCAATGATGTATTACTAGATGCCGCTCATTGTTTATAATTTTATTATGAGATATTAAAATTATTGCCAACGTAATAATAACCTAAAGGGTTACACATAAAGAACGTTTTAGACGGAGCAATAATTAAATTTCGAATTTAATTGAATTATTATTATTATTGAATTATTGGATTAATTAAGTAGGACTTGATTAATTGTATAATAATTCGAATATAATAACTATTACTACTAATAATCAGATTGGGTTTTGGAAGCCCAATCAGATTAGGTATAGGCCCAATATCCCTCTCCATATAAATACATAATGATGTATTGTTTTTAGGTTTAAGTGACAAAATACGTTTTTCACACAAAACCCTAGCAGCTCTGCATATTAGAGAGGCTAGAGACAGGAGAGAAAGGTTTTTCGAGGGCGGTTCTTTTGGCTAGTACCAACTCCGTAATCGTGCGTTCGTGTGGACTGCTTTGGCGACGCAGATCTTGAACAAGGGCTGCGTGGTGGTTTCAACAAGGACCTCCATCTTTCTGAATTATATAAGCTCAATTAAGGTATGATTTCGTTTCTCCATAATCAGCCATGTCTTATACACGGATCCTATGGTTAGGGTTTCGGATTTTATTGTTTTACGACTGTTTTCGCTGCGTTTGTTGCCCCGAAACCCAACAATGCGAAGATGGCATTGTAACGAGAAACAAAGCCAGACTGGTTGCTAAAGGTTACTCTCAAGAAGAGGGTATAGATTATGATGAAACAAAGCCAGACTGGTTGCTTCCGGAACTGTATATGATGCAGTGGCGGCAGAGACTATAAGATATGATCTGAGATTCCGAAATCGATGATTTTTGAATAGCACAAAGCCAGGGGCTGCCGCCACCTGACCCCCGCCCGGGGGCTGCCACCCCCGGACCCCCGCTGTATTTTTTTTTTTTGTTCGTAATTGTGTATTTGAGCATGGTGCTGGTTATGGCCTTAAGACCCGTAGTTTAATGGTTTATGGTTTTGGTTTTATAAATACGACTTGCATGTCGTTTTCTTCATTCTTGTAATTGTTTAACCTCGAATGTAAATTGAGTATTATTATGTAAGTACATTAGTATAAGTTGGATTCAATTGTTCAATGTAATGTACTTGAAGATTGAAGGACGATCCAAGAGGAGGTGCATTCAAGGGAACAAGGAGAATGAAGACATGTAATTGTATTTATATTTTTCCACCATAGATTGACCTTGATCCTTTCATTAGCTTGAAAGGATCATATAGGTTAAAGGCCATAACCAAGCACGTTTACATACAGCACTTTACATATTGATGTATGATTGCATGTGTAGGATACAATGTGATGCATGCTTTAATTAGATTAATCAAGTATTAATGTATGTATGTATTAGATACATCACCCATGCCATGCCTGCTAAACAAGATAAAATCTGTAACGATTCAAGATTTTAAAATTGAACAAAACGAACATGAGATTCCTGTGTTTATGAAACACGGAAATAAGTGTGAATTTTCAATTTTTGATATGGGGCGATTTTGACAAAAATACAAGCAGTGCTTGTAAGAAAGGTGGATTTTAAGTGAGACCACTGTGACTCCTCCGCTGGACTGGAAATCAAACCATTGATGAATTTTGAATTGAAGTACTTAGTTCAAGGAAAAATTGGGAATCTCTTGATGATGTGATCATGGTCGTTTTAATAAAATCCCTAAATTTAAAATATTAAGTCACTTAGATGCCTTCCAATGGGTAACACTCGTCAAGACCTAGATCGAGAAATAGTGGGTTCGCCAAAGCGAAGCACTCCAATCTATCGTGGTAAGACGTGATGAAGTAAATGTGATACTTATCTGTTAGACTATTGGGTTAGACTTAACTAAGTTACCACAATAGGATTGTGAACTTAGAGGCATGGAGTTTGGTAAGATTTATTGGATAAATACGTACAATTGTTGTTCTACCAAACTATCCAAGAGTTATATAAGATATAATTGACAAAAAGTTGTCTACCTAAATAATTGTGTTTTTGGAGTAAATCCAAAGCTGACCTTAAGCATGATGAAATATGGATCTTGGCTCGCTAGAAAGGTTTAAAGAAACTTTTCCGAATTGATAGATAGGGCTATTAATTTGATAAAATAGTGGGTGATATATATTATGAATATATATATATGAATAATCACTTGAACATTATCTATATAATCCGCAGACTAACTTATTTTATGCATTTTTTAACATTGTAGATATTTAATGGCACATAACTCAAATAACTTCTCTGTACGATCAGTCCTTGAGAAGGACAAGCTGACAGGAACAAACTTCCTTGACTGGCAAAGGAATTTGAGGATTGTCCTCAGGCAAGAGCGAAAGCTCCATGTCATTGATATTCCTCGCCCTGAACCTCTTCCAGAAGGTGCATCGGTTGATCAACAGAATGTTTATCAGAAACATATTGATGATGACACAGATGTTACCTGTCTTATGCTTACGACTATGAGTCCCGAGCTTCAGAAACAACATGAGCATATGGATGCTTATGTGATGATTGAGCACCTTAAACGTATGTTTGAAGGACAGACTCGTCAGGAGAGGTTTGATACAAGCAAAGCCTTGTATGTATGCAAACAGGGTGATCGTGATCCAGTTGCATCGCATGTTCTAAAGATGATTGGATATATGGAGTACCTTCCTACTCTGGGTTCCACCATCGGTACGGAAACCCAGATAGATCTAATCTTGCAATATTTGAACAGTAGCTATGCTCAGTTTGTAATGAATTACATCATGAATGAGATAGACAAGACACCTACCGAATTGTTGGCAATGTTGAAAACTGCTGAGACCAATATTCAGAAGGCATCCTCTAACGCCATTATGATGGTCAATAAAGGGAATGCCAAAGAACAGGGTAAAAGGAAAGGCAAGAAGAAGATTGGATCTAAATCTGCTAACCAAAACCTGCTTTTAAAAAGGCTTTGAAGCCTACAGGAGGTGTTACAAAAAGTGCTGCAAAAGATGCTGCAAAAGGTGCTGCAAAAGGTGCTGCAAAAGGTGATTGTCACTATTGCAATAAACCAGGTCATTGGAAGAGAAACTGTCATGCTTACTTGGAGGATTTGAAGAAAATGAATTCTGTGAAGATTTCAGATTCAGGTATTTATGTTATAGAAGTCAATTTGTCAACTTCTACATCATGGGTATTAGATACTGGATGTGGTTCTCACATTTGTATAAATGTGCAGGAACTTCGAAGGAGTAGGACTTTGGCAAAAGGAGAAGTCGACCTACGCGTTGGCAGTGGAGCAAAGGTTGCTGCTTTGGCTGTAGGGACTTATAATTTATCATTGCCCACATGGCTTATTTTAGAACTTGAGAACTGTTTTTGCGTGCCTGCGATTTGCAGAAACATTATTTCTGTTTCTTGTTTGGACAAGAAAGGTTTTTCCTTTACAATTCAGAACAATAGTTGTTCCTTTGGTTTGAATAATGTTACCTATGGTGTGACGCCCCCAAATCCGGGGTCAGGATTTGGTGCCACTATCGCTCTGAATAAAACATAATTATACAGACGACCCCTCAACAAAGGATCGATCACAGGTTATGGTATGAAACAAGAATCTAAAATATCATAGTTTATTACAACATCTAATTCAGTTTTATTACAAACCATTTGCAATCATCTAACCATTGGTGAGATCTAAAATGAACTCTATCTGCCTGGCAACATGAACCTAAAATCTCGAATCAGGCCTTCTCACGGTCCCCTTAGCGGAGACTCGAAAACTGCATACTCCGTTCCTAACTGAAAGGTTAGGGAATAATAAAACAAGAGTGAGCCAAAAATTGCTCAGCAAGTGTAATCAACAACGTATGTAAATATCAACTAGAAATCCATTATTAATCAAAAGGTAATCAATTGGTAATCAACTGGTAATCAATTGGTAATCAAATGATAATCAAAGGTATTCAATTGGTAACAAGTTTCAAGATATACTTTTATATTCAAAGAATAAGATTAAGCAATTGAATTGGAACTTTCGGTAAGACGGTACGAGCTATACGGGTGATCAGCCACGTAAAGCTCCAGACCATGTTTTCACAAGGTCCTAACATTCAAGATCCATAGGCACACATTGGCCTTAAAATAAATAAGTAACCAAGACCGCCGCCTCGGTCATTACTGTGTTCCATTCATAAGTAATTCAACAAGGGGATTAAATGAATAAGAAGCTTTCCAACATTTCCAACATTCATTCCAGGGTATAAGCTAATTCAAGACTTTGTTGCAGGGGTTTAAAAGTTCAACAATTGAAAGGCATGGAAAATAAGTGAGCAAAGGACTAAGTAGGCTTTGGGTATTCAAAAGTTAACAGAGGTCAACAAGGTATAAGTCAAGATAAAGGTGCTATTAAGCATGGTAAATAAGTCAACAAGGAAATAAGTACGTATCAGGGATTTAAAGGTTAACATGAAAGTTCAGGGGATAGTTCAAGATAAAGGTATCATATGAACATGGTAAAGGCATTATACGAGTTACATGAAGATAAGGGATCAAATGTAGAGTTTGTAAATAAAGAGCAAGGTGCAAAGGTACAATGGTATAACAAACGATTGCAACATAATGGTATAGGACAAGTAAAGGTTATACGTATACTTGCAATATAATCAAGAGGTATCATTGTTAGGAATATGTTGTTCTTGATGATAAACATAAAACACTTAGTAGAATTTGTGTAAAGTCAATTTTGTAGCTGTCAACGAAATAGCATGCTTTGCAGTGTTTCGTTGACAGGAAGCTCATCAACGAAATGAGTGTTGTAGCAATTGCATTGTACAATACTTCACAGTATGATAGGCATTCTATTATATGTTGTAGATAGGTTTTCTAAGTCATGTTGACTAAGTACTAGATAGGCAAAATAGGTTGGTTAATTGTAAATATGTTATGCCTTGTAATTCTGCCTAAGTGAAGACATGTCAACGGTATGAAGATTACTCTGTCAACGGTATGGAGTTTACCCATCAACGAAACGAGGGAAACACCTTCAACGGAATGAAGAATGAAGCTATCAACGAAACACATCTCCTTGCTATCAACGAATCAATGTTGCTTTTTGAACAGTTGACAAAGTGATAGTGACAGTTTACTGAACAGATCTAAAAGGAGAT
The DNA here is from genome assembly GCA_030848705.1 of Heracleum sosnowskyi. NCBI lineage: Eukaryota > Viridiplantae > Streptophyta > Magnoliopsida > Apiales > Apiaceae > Heracleum > Heracleum sosnowskyi. Next base: position 106,865,267 of record CM061240.1, on the reverse strand, counting down.
ATGGAAGTGTACTTTGCATTGGAAGCCATCAAAGTGGTTACTGGAAATAAGGAAACATTCCAATTTCCAATAAGGCTCTTGGGAATGATTATAATGAGCATGAAGACAAAAGCAAAGATCTCCAAGGACCATTGGACAAAAGGAATGAAAAGCAAGCTACTGATGGTTACTGCTATTATTCTTTAGTTTAACCAAATGTAGAATTGTGAACTTGGGATTATATAACCAAGTGTAGCAGTTACTTTAGAAACAGAGAAGAAAAACAAATAGATTGTATTAGCTATTTTTGAGAGCATTCTTCTCTACAACATTGTAACTGAGCAGCTGTGAACATTTGTATCACAGATTATTTCCGCAATAAAAACACTTCAGTTGGATCATCAAACAATCCAACTGAATTATTTATATCTTGTGTTTTTATTTATTCAGTTCAGTTTAATTTCATAAAGTGTTTAGTTTCAAGAAAATATCAAGAATTGTATTCAACCCCCCCCTTCTACAATTCTGTTAGGTCATTTGGGAATAACAATTGGTATCAAAGCGAGCTTCTAACATACAAGAAGTTTAAAGATCAAGACCAAAAACAGAAACCATGGTGAAGAAGGATGCAAGTGTGAAGATACCAGTTCTTGATAAAGACAATTACTTTCACTGGAAAGTAAAGATGCATTTACATCTCATGTCTATGGATGAGAGGTATGTAGACTGCATTGAGAAAGGTCCACACGTTCCCATGAAGCTTGACTCTAGAGTTGGACTGCCAGATGATGCACCTGATGTAGAGATTCCAAAAACTGTCTCAGAATGGACTGTTGAAGATATTGCAGAAGTTCATAAAGACAAAAGGACCATGAACATTCTGTTTAATGGTTTGGAGCAAGAGATGTTTGACAATGTTATCAACTGTACAACCTCTAAGGAAGTATGGGATACTGTTAGAACACTCTGTGAAGGAACTGAGCAAGTCAGGGAAAATAAAATGCAACTCCTTATACAACAATATGAGAATTTTCATTTTAAAGCTGGTGAAACCCTAAATGACACGTTCAGTAGGTTTCAAAAGCTTTTGAATGGATTAAAGTTGTATGGGAGGATCTATCAAACCAAGGATTCAAACCTTAAATTTCTTAGAGCTCTTCCAAAAGAATGGAAGCCTATGACTGTTTCTCTCAGAAACACTCAAGAGTACAAAGACTACACTCTTGAAAGGCTTTATGGAACCTTGAAGACTTATGAGCTGGAAATGGAGCAAGATGAAGAAATTGAAAAGGTACAGAAGAAGGGTGGATCTATTGCATTGATTGCATCAGTGAACCAACTTGAAGATGACAATAAAGAAGCTGCAAAGGCCACAACTAGTCGATCTAGTTGTAGGAGTGATGTTAGCAAGGGTAAAGACAAGATGACAGAAGAAGAAGAATCAGAACCAGCCAACTTGGAGGACTTAGATGAGATTGATGAACACATTGCTTTTCTGTCTAGAAAATTCTCTAAGTTCAAGTTCAAAAGAAACTCAGAAGCAAGGCCACCAAGAAGAGACTTTCAACCTAGCAAAACAAACTGGATTGAAAAGTCTAAGTCAAAATGTTTCAATTGTGGAATGCTTGGTCACTTTGCTGGAGACTGCAGAAAGCCCAAGGTTGAGAAGGGCAACAGGAAATTTGAGCCTGTTGATTATAAAAAGAAATACTTTGAACTTCTCAAACAAAAAGAAAAGGCTTTCATGTCTCAGGAGTATGATTGGGCTGGTAATGGTGAAGATTCTGATGATGATATTGAGTATGTCAACTTGGCTCTTATGGCTGACAATCATGAGCAGGAAGCAAGTTCCTCAAGCAACCAGGTAACAATTACTAATCTTTCTGAGCTTTCTAAAGAGGAATGCGACAATGCAGTAAATGAAATGTCTACTCTATTATATAATTTGCGTGTTACTCTTAAATCACTTACTAAAGAGAATTCAAGAATAAAAGAGACCAATCTGCTCTTAAGTGATAGGAATGCAATGTTAGAAGCACAGCTCATTGAATTTGAGAAAATGAGATGTGTTAGTAGGGATGCTAAGAAGGAACTTGAGAACGTGTTACAAAGGGAAGAAATTCTTAGAACACAACTTGAGATAGAACAAAGTGTGATTGCAAAATGGAAGGATGCCAGGAATGTTGCTACCAACATAATTAATGTTCAAGGCGTGGAATCCTTCTGTGAGCAATCATGGGAAAGGAACAAAGAGAAGCTAGGGTATGTTGGTGAAACCTTAGAATCAGGAACAGAGTCAACAAACAACAATGATCATTTGTTGAAGGTTGATATGTCAACGGAATGCAATGTTTCGTTGACACATGAACCATCAACCGATCAGGCTGTTTCGTTGACAGACAAAAGAAAAGATAAACTCACTAGACTTAATGACAAGTATGGTCCTGTCACCAAGAACTTTGTTCAAGGTGAGTCTAGTATTTTAAAGAAAATTGAGAAGCCTGTTGAGAGAGCTAATGTAGGTCACTTGTCTAACAAGCAATTGAAAGACAAGGTAGAGAAAGTTCATAATGAGGCTAAGGGAAATAAAAAGAATAACAGGAATGGCAAAGTAGGAATTAACAAACACAACAATTACACACCTGATAAATATGCTCCTAGAAAGACATGTGTTAATTGTGGAAGTGTTAGTCATTTGTCTACTAACTGCAAATCTGTTAAGAAAACTCCTAATGTGAGAATGCCCAAGCCTGCAATGAACAGTTCCATGCCTACAATGCCTGTTATGTCTAACATGTTTGCTCCATATGCACAATTTCAGAATCCATATGCTAGCATGCCATTTGTGTCTAATCCTTACATGAATATGTTTAACATGCCACAAATGCCATGGAACATGAATAACATGATTGTTCCTCCAACTATGCATGCTATGAATGAAAATATGAGCAACCCTTAGAAATCAACACCAAGGGTAAAGATTGATTTGAATCAATCTGAGCCCAAAGTGAAAAATGGTACAAAAGGGAATGCAAAGGCTAACAAGACAGGACCCAAGGAAACTTGGGTACCAAAATCGACTTGATTTGGTTTTATTGTGTGCAGGGAGACAAAAGGAATCTTTGGTACTTGGATAGTGGTTGTTCAAGACACATGACTGGTGATTCTACCCTGCTCACAGAGTTTCAGGAAAGAGCTGGCCCTTGTATTGCTTTTGGAGATGACAGCAAAGGCTACACAAAGGGATATGGCTTGATTTCAAAAGAGAATGTCATCATAGATGAGGTTGCATTGGTGGATGGTCTTAAGCACAACTTGCTTAGTATCAGCCAACTTTGTGACAAAGGATTTTTAGTTACTTTTTCTAGAGAAGCCTGTGTTGTTTCTAAAGGAGGAAACAACAATGTGGTAATGACTGGATTCAGAAGGGGGAATGTGTACATTGCTGACTTTAGTAGCACAAGTTCAGACACCATCACTTGTCTTTTCAGCAAGGCAAGCAAGGATGAAAGTTGGTTATGGCACAAGAAGTTATCCCATCTGAATTTCAAAGTTATGAATGATTTGGTGAGGAAAGATCTTGCTAGAGGAATTCCACAGGTGGAGTTCTCCAAGGATGGTTTGTGTGATGCCTGTCAAAAGGGAAAACAGAAGAAGGCATCATTCAAAAGCAAGACAGAGTCATCAATTGTCCAGCAGCTTGAATTGCTTCATATGGACCTATTTGGCCCTGTAAATGTTATGTCCATCTCAAAGAAGAAATACTGTCTTGTGATTGTTGATGATTTTTCTAGATTTACATGGACTTTCTTTTTGCACTCTAAAGATGAGGCAAGTGAAATCATTATCAATCACATCAAGATGGTAAGCAATCATCCTGATTTCAAAGTAAGAAGGATTAGGAGTGACAATGGGACAGAATTCAAGAATTCAAGCATGAAGGTGTTCTGTGAAGAAAATGGTATTTTGCATGAGTTTTCAGCAGCAAGAACACCACAGCAAAATGGTGTAGTTGAAAGGAAAAACAGAACACTTATTGAAGCTGCAAGGACAATGCTAGATGAATCAAAGTTACCTACATATTTTTGGGCTGAGGCAGTTAACACAGCTTGCTTTACTCAAAATATTTCTTTGATTAATCAGGCCAAAGGAATGACCCCTTATCAGTTACTCAAAAGAAAGAAGCCACTATTGGATTTTCTTCATGTCTTTGGATGCAAGTGCTTTGTTCTGAGAAATCAAGCTGAGCATTTGGGGAAATTTGAAGCAAAGGCAGATGAAGCAATATTTGTGGGATATGCAGCAGGGAAAGCTTACAGAGTCTATAATCTCAGAATCAACATTGTTATGGAATCTGTACATGTTGTTTTTGATGATCTCAAAATCCAAGGTCTCTGTGATGGAGGTTTCCATGAAAGTCTTTCTTTTGAAAATAAGGAAGGAGATCAAGTGAATCATGATAAGGCTACTGAGAAACAGCCTAAAGTTGTTGTATCTAGCACAGATGAAAGCAGCAGTGAAGATGAAATTGCTGCATTAAGGTTAAAAAGGATAGCAGCTAGCAGACCAAATGGTCATTTCGTTGACAGTCATGATGGTGGATTCGTTGACAGTCAGAATGAGCGTTTCGTTGACAGCCAAAACGGTCATACCGTTGATAGTCATAGGAATACTTCTAGAAGTGATCACTTAGGGACAACAAACTCAGGGGGAGTTTCTCAAGGACAAATATCCAATCAAGGCAATCATGATCATGAAGCTACGTCTTCAAGAGCAAATCTACCTCCCTCAAGGAAATGGACTAAAGATCATCCCTTTGAACTTATCATAGGTGATGTCTCTTCAAAAGTCCAAACTAGAAGAGCAACTCAAGAAGAATGTCTATATAGTAGCTTTCTGTCTCAAGATGAGCCAAAGAAAGTTGAGGATGCACTTCTAGATCCAGATTGGGTTTTAGCCATGCAAGAAGAGCTAAACCAATTTGAGAGAAACAATGTTTGGAAGCTGGTGCCCAGGCCTAATGACAGGAGTGTTATAGGCACAAAGTGGGTGTTCAGAAACAAGATGGATGAAAATGGCATAGTCACAAGGAACAAAGCTAGATTGGTTGCAAAAGGCTATTCACAGGAAGAAGGAATTGATTTTGATGAAACCTTTGCTCCTGTTGCAAGACTAGAAGCAATAAGGATTTTCCTAGCCTATGCAGCCCATGCCAATTTCAAGGTCTATCAAATGGATGTGAAGAGTGCTTTTCTGAATGGGGAATTGGAAGAGGAGGTGTATGTAAGTCAACCTCCTGGTTTTGAAGATGATGATTTTCCAGACTATGTGTACTTCCTTCTCAAAGCACTCTATGGTTTGAAACAAGCACCTAGAGCCTGGTATGACACTCTCTCACAGTTCCTCCTTGAGAATCATTTCACTAGAGGTACTGTAGATAAAACTCTTTTTCACAGGGTTGTAAATGGCTCTACTTTACTTGTTCAAATTTATGTAGATGATATAATCTTTGGGTCTACAGATGTGGAACTTTGTCAAAAGTTTGCCAAGCTTATGCAAAGTAAGTATGAAATGAGCATGATGGGAGAATTAACTTACTTTCTTGGTCTTCAAGTAAAGCAAGTTAATGAAGGCATTTTCATTAGTCAAACAAAATACATTCATGATTTATTAAAGAAGTTTAACCTAATGGAATGCTCTCCTGCCAAAACTCCCATGCCTACTGCCACCAAACTTGAATTGAATACTAAGGAAAAATCTGTGGACATTTCAAGTTACAGAGGCATGGTAGGCTCACTTTTATATTTAACAGCTAGTAGACCTGATATTATGTTTGCTACATGTCTATGTGCTAGATTTCAGGCTGATCCTAGAGAATCCCATTTAGTTGCTATTAAAAGAATTTTCAGATATCTCAAAGGAACACCAAACCTTGGCATTTGGTATCCTAGAGAATCTGGTTTTGAACTAATTGGTTATTCAGATGCAGATTTTGCAGGATGTAAAATTGACAGGAAAAGTACAACTGGAACCTGTCAATTCCTAGGAAACAAGCTTGTGTCATGGTTCAGCAAGAAACAAAACTCAGTTTCTACCTCCACAGCTGAGGCTGAGTATATTGCAGCTGGAAGTTGTTGTGCACAGATTTTATGGATGAAAAACCAACTACTTGATTATGGATTAAGAGTTGAGAAAATTCCTATTTTCTGTGACAACACTAGTGCCATTGCCATTACTGAGAATCCAGTGCAGCATTCAAGGACCAAGCACATTGACATCAAGTACCATTTCATTAGAGAACATGTTATGAATGGTACTGTGGAGTTACATTTTGTTCCAAGTGAACAACAACTTGCAGACATCTTTACCAAGCCACTTGATGAATCAACATTCTCAAGATTAGTAAGTGAGCTAGGTATGCTAAATTTCTCTTAATTATTTTTGAGATATTTGCAAGTTAAAATGCAGCCAGAAATTTGCTATGTTTTTCTGTGAATTAATTTTCTCAGGAAAAGGTAAAATTTTGTCTAAGTCAAAATTACTATGCCAACGGAATGCACCATTTCGTTGACAGTCTTAGCACTTTTTCTGGGTGTTTCGTTGATAGTTCTTTTGTATCAACGAAACGCAGTTTTATCAACGAAATAGACGGGACCTTAAACGCCCAATTCTGATTCGTTGATATAAAGCGCTTTTAATCTGAACCGTTGAAAAATTGACACGTCTTTTACCACGATCTATGCATACACCCCTGTAAGTATAAATCATGGTAATACTTTAAGAGTAACGGTTATATTTTTTAAGCCAATCCAGTAATTTACATTTATTATTGGATTCATTTTCTGAGAATTTTTGGGGGAGTATTTAAGAAATTTTATTTTCATTATTTCTTTTTACCTGTTCTCAAAAATTCCAAAGGCTTTTTCTCTCTTCTTCTCTCTAACAAGCAATTCAGTTCGAAGCTTTCCTTTAATCAACAATGGCACCTATAGTCAAGCTTATGTCTGCTGGAGGGTTCATCTATGAGAAGAACAACTCCATCCCTTTTGTTGTCAAGGAAAACCCGAACAGACTGTTCTTCAAAATGATGGATTTCATGAAGAATTGCAAGTTGAGCTATGCAATGTTTCACTCTACACCACTCTACAATGAGATAATCGAGGAAATTTGGACCTCATGTGAGTATAGTGGAACACACTGCACACTAAAATTCACTCTTCAAGGTAATGAGTACATAGTTAATTCTGATGTTTTGCAAGCATGTTTACATATTCCTGATAATAATTGTGATGCTTTGCCTACTAACACTGAAATAACTACCATGCTAAATTCTATAAACTACTCTTTGCCTACTGATAATCTGGGTAGAATAATTAGGAGAGGTTTGGTTAGGGAATACAGTTATTTAGCTGATGCATTCATTAAGGTCTTTTCTGGAAAGATTAGTAATTTTGATGCATTAACTAACTCTATGTTAATTCTCCTAACCATGCTTCTAAATGATAGATATCACAACTTTAGCACCCAACTTATGTATGAAATTGGTGCTAAGTTGGGTGACAAAGCAAATAGGAAGAAAAATATCTATTATGCTAGGTTTCTGATGATGTTGGCTAACCATGTTAGTCCAGCACCATTAGTTATCTCTAACCCTAATGCCAGGTTCGAGTGCTTTGTGCAAGAAAAGAGAGTATTGACAGACATACTGAGGCTGAACCACAATGGTGATGTTCCAGTGGTGTATCTGCCAATCATTGAGGTAACTACTACTATCCCTGTTAGTGTAGCTAACACCTCTACTGTTTTACCTTCCAATGTTGCTATGGAGTCTGTAGCTGTGACCCAACAGGCTTCTACCCTAGCAACAAAACCAAAATCAAAGAAATCCTCCAAGCCAACCTCAGGTGCTTCTCAAAAGGCACCTGTTGTAAAAACTACCACACAACCTAAGGGGAGTGAGTCTGGAGTTGTGAGAGGTGAGGGAAGGGGTGAACATCAAAGAAACCCCAAGGATAAGGAAGGACAGGTTAGTGTGTACCAGCCAAGCCCCATTGTGTCTTCCCAACAAGGCACAATGAGTAACATGGATTTAAACACAAGTCTAATTGCATCCTCCCAAAAGGATGTGATTATTGAAACAAGCTCTCCTCCTAGAGTACAGTCCAAAAGGGTAAGGGACACTTCAAGCCCAAAGTCTACATTTTCCCAATACCAAAGGAGAGTGAAGCAAAAGTCCAAGGGTACACAGGGTGCACACACACTGGAAGCAACACTTCCAGTTTCTCAAATTCAGTTTGATGTAACCCCTATCATTTCTCTGGGGTTACAGTCCTCTTCTCTAAACATCAATCTTGAATTATCTCCATCAAATTCACCAACTCAATCTTTGGATGTGGACATGATCCATACATCTATTCCTGATTCTCCAACTCTAATCTTGGAGAAGCCCCACTCTGAAGCTGGTGGCCATCACTTGCTAAGTGATTTGTTGGGCCATCAACCAATTTTTCCTGAAATTGCAAGGGGATCTGTGGACCAATCTCTAAAATCAATCACCACAGACTCTACTGTAATTTCTCATTCTCAAAGTGCTTTCTTGACTTCATCAACGAAACAGTCTATTTCGTTGACAAGTGTTTCTCCATCAACGGTATCCATACCGTTGACAGTTCAAACTACCATTCCGTTGATAGTTCACTCTGCACCTTTAATTGAAAATCAAGTTGTTCCCACAACTAGTGCAGATGATCTAGTGGTAGTTGAGACACTTCTAGGACTGAGAGGGAGTGAAACTGAGAGGCTGGCTTGCAGCCAGGCAAAAGGAGAGAATGTGAGTGAGAGGCTGGCTATTTCTTCCAGCCAGGCAAAAGGAGAGATTGAGAGTTCCACCTTAGAAGGTGAAGGTGAGGGTGTGAGAGGTGTGAGCCATGGGGAGCCCATGATGCAAGAACAGAGTGGAGAGAGAGAAGGGACTACAGGAGAAATAAGGATGGAAGCAGCCATTGCTAATGAGTTAATGGAGGTCAGTGAGGGAGAAAGGGAACTTACTTTCCAAGAGGTTTATCAGCAAACTCTGGATAGTATTTCCCTGGATCCTGAGACCTTTACTCATCCTGTGTCAGCCTATCAAATTTTGGCTCAACAGGGCAATGTGGAGGCAGAGAGGTCACTCCAACTAATTCACACAACTGCATCAATGCAAAGAGCAAAGGATGCCTTGACCAATCTACCTCCAGGAGCTGAAGCAAGTGGAGAATTTGATTTTTCTGATAATGAGGATAGCTTTGGTGACACTCTACAGGTGGCCACTACTGCACAGACTGGGACTTCTGTGGTGCCTCCTACACCAAACTGGCTTTCTCAAGATATGCATGGTAGAAGCAATTTGGATGCTGCTATCACAAGGCAGTACAATGAAGCATATCTAGCTCATGAGTCTGCAGAAGCAAGGGACAAGAAATTCTACAAAGCCATAATGGATTCTCTGGAAATTCAAAGGCTACAAATGTTGCAGACAAGGATTGAGGCTACAGAGATCAAGGATTCAATCAGCAACCTTAGGGCTGCTAATGATAGGAGGCTAGATGAAAAGCTTCCTCTTCTCACTGTGTCCAGGATGCACAGGTTTTTCTCTAAAGAACCTGAAGTGGATTCCTCCTTGAAGACTCTCTCTTCTAGAGTGGACAAGGTGGAAGCTACCCTATCACAGATGCAAAAGGAACAGGAGAAACAAACTCAACTATTGGCCCAGCTAGTGGCAGCTCAAGGACTCCCAGCCATCTCTTTTGATGATAACAAAAAGGGGGAGAAATCTAAGGAGCTAAACATTCAGATTACCAAGGTTATGGTCCCAGCCATTTCCCTACCAAAGGAGCCATTAGCAATGGGGGAGCTTGGAAAGCAGCAAAAGGATGGTATTGACCTTATACAAGAAGCTTCTATGAGGATGAGACTTGCAGAACAAATCAAAGAACATTGGTCCAACATAGAAGCAAAGTTCAAGAAGATTACTGAAGATAAGGACTCAAATCCATCAACGGAACAGCCATCAACGAATGCCATGGCACTAGCATCAACGGAATGGGAGCCACAGACAAATTCTTTCTATCACCAAGAGCCCCTTCTACATGGAGTCACTCAAGGACCAAGGAAGGAAAAAGGACAAACTTCATGCATTAGGGATGTGGAACAAGCTACAATTCAAAGAAGCCTATCTCCCAAGTCCCCTGCTAAACCAAAGGGCAAAAACATAGCAAGGACTTTCTATCCTGCACCTTATCCAGGTGAGCACAAGCTTCTTGGTCCACTCATCACAAAAAGCAAGGAAAGCAATGATTATGAGATAAGGAAGCAAAGGGCAATTGTCTACAGGAATGGACAACAAATCTGTGTTTGGGCTGGTCATCCAAACTTTGCTGAAGCCAAGGCTGAGGAATCAGAAAGAGCAGCTATGCAAGCTCTTGCAGTAGCTCAAGCTCTAGATGAAGAAGAAAGGAAGCAAGAGGAGAGCACTAGAGAGGAAAGGAGTTCAAAGAAGAGCACAAGGCAACCCAAAGAGAGAGCTAGGAGAAACATAGCCTTTGAGAATGCTGATTCTCAGAGTACTGCATCAGACTCTTCTATACCTATTGCACCTCCAACAATTGCTAATCCAGTTTTTGAGGTAAAGTTAGCCAGTGACCCTGATCATCTTGTCAATTTTCACAATCAGCCAATTGAGCCAAAGGAAGAGCCAATTGAGTTTGATGAGGCATACTTTCCAAAGTTCCTGTTAGAGAAGGACCAACCAATGAAGACAAAGAAGAGGTCTGTCAAAGCAAAGCCTGTTTTTGTGAGAAAGCCACAATCTCAGAAACCCCCAGCAAACCCAGAGGACTGCATGTACATTGCTGACATCAGGGAAGAATCCAGTCTACATCTTGACCTAGACAACCTGGTGGAAGTAAGGGGAATTGCAGCTTCTCAAAAGTTGCCTGAAAGACTAGTGTTCACATTCAAGGGTGGTAGAGAACAAGTGTGGCCTCTTTACAGAATTTTAGGAGAAGACTATCAAACACTACTCTCAGTGTTTAGATGCTTGAAAAAGGACTTTGGTTTCACCAAAACAGCCAAGTCTGAGGTGGTCTCCAAAATCTGTCAGTTAAAGGCTAGCTGGAACAAGCCTGAGGCTCTTCCCAGAATACTTAGAGTTCCCTCAACAGGAAAGAAAATCCATCTTCAACCTTATTGGATGATGGAGTTTAAGGACAAGGACAATTGCAGAAGATTCTTCAGAATGGAAGACCAGCTGGAGAAGGCATCTAATCAAACTCTAAAGCTGATGCAATCCAAGCTTGGTGATCAAGATGAAGAGGAGAAAATCTTCTACAGAAGGCTACAGGTCCAGATTGAGGAAAACAACTCCAAGAGAGGGAAGAAGACTATGCCACAAAGAAGTCACAGATGAAACATTTGCTCAGACTAGAGGAGCACTTGTGGGCATTAGTCTTGTAAGTCTTGTATTTTGTCTATAAAGTTTTGAAGCTTAATACATTTTCTACTTTTGTAATTTATGATGTATCTGAGTGTTTTTGTTATCATCAAGTCTCTTGATTTATGGCTGTTATTCTATCAGTCATAAATTGGGGGAGATTGTTAGGAATATGTTGTTCTTGATGATAAACATAAAACACTTAGTAGAATTTGTGTAAAGTCAATTTTGTAGCTGTCAACGAAATAGCATGCTTTGCAGTGTTTCGTTGACAGGAAGCTCATCAACGAAATGAGTGTTGTAGCAATTGCATTGTACAATACTTCACAGTATGATAGGCATTCTATTATATGTTGTAGATAGGTTTTCTAAGTCATGTTGACTAAGTACTAGATAGGCAAAATAGGTTGGTTAATTGTAAATATGTTATGCCTTGTAATTCTGCCTAAGTGAAGACATGTCAACGGTATGAAGATTACTCTGTCAACGGTATGGAGTTTACCCATCAACGAAACGAGGGAAACACCTTCAACGGAATGAAGAATGAAGCTATCAACGAAACACATCTCCTTGCTATCAACGAATCAATGTTGCTTTTTGAACAGTTGACAAAGTGATAGTGATAGTTTACTGAACAGATCTAAAAGGAGATATGGAAGTGTACTTTGCATTGGAAGCCATCAAAGTGGTTACTGGAAATAAGGAAACATTCCAATTTCCAATAAGGCTCTTGGGAATGATTATAATGAGCATGAAGACAAAAGCAAAGATCTCCAAGGACCATTGGACAAAAGGAATGAAAAGCAAGCTACTGATGGTTACTGCTATTATTCTTTAGTTTAACCAAATGTAGAATTGTGAACTTGGGATTATATAACCAAGTGTAGCAGTTACTTTAGAAACAGAGAAGAAAAACAAATAGATTGTATTAGCTATTTTTGAGAGCATTCTTCTCTACAACATTGTAACTGAGCAGCTGTGAACATTTGTATCACAGATTATTTCCGCAATAAAAACACTTCAGTTGGATCATCAAACAATCCAACTGAATTATTTATATCTTGTGTTTTTATTTATTCAGTTCAGTTTAATTTCATAAAGTGTTTAGTTTCAAGAAAATATCAAGAATTGTATTCAACCCCCCCTTCTACAATTCTGTTAGGTCATTTGGGAATAACAATCATTTGCATCATAATTTAAGAAAACTACCACTTGAACAATAAGTGGAGGGAATAGACACTTGCCTCAAAAGCCGATAAACTAACTCAATAACTTGTACACCATTCTAACTTTACGTACACGGGCTCCTTTCCTGGCCTCCTACTTGTACCTATATAAAGGTATAATATCGTCTTAGTCTTTATAACTTAGTACCTCAGCTTTGTTTACGTATCTCTAAGTACTTCTACCCCATCGTCATACAATCACATGTACTTATATATATATACAATCAAGAAGCACATAGTGTCTTCACAACTTTAATTAACACTTAGACATGTAGTCACTTAACACATATTTGCTTAATGACATCAACAATTCTAGTCAAAATGACCATATAGACTTTCAACACATTCAACCTTTATGACATAACCGACCTTTAATCATTTAACACGTACCATATGACGTCACATGACTTTCCTCAACATATTGATGAAAGGCCTCAAGATAAGGACTTCTAACATTTCTATCTAGACTTGATCACATAAAGCCACTTATACTCACAACATGTTTAGTTAACCAATACATAACAACTTACGACCAATTTATAGTTGACTAACCAAGTCTAGATTCAAGTTACTATAACAATGCTAATTCTAATTAAAGACAATCATATTGGTTCAACACATATGTAATTATTCAAATTACATCATAGCGATGTCTTATAGCAATTAAAATACAATTAAGCAACTAACACATAATTGTTCTCAGATTCGACACAAAGTTCTAGTTAGTACGATCACGGAAAAGAATACCTTTAATAATTAGTTACTCTACCCTTAATATAAAGACTTTTATAACTCTTAAAATCTATATACTTAACCTCCATACGAGTTTTAAAGTCCACTCTAGCGAGTTAGACTTGAAAAATCTCAATTTACCAATAAAATATCAAAACAGAATTTTTTATAAAACTGCGTTACCAACACACAAACATTTTTAATAAATCAAACATTCATGATATCCGTTTGAAATTTTTGTGAGACCTTCATAAACCTAATGACTTTCTACAGAAAACGTTTCAACTTGAAATTCAAAGATTAAGCAATTAAATCGTAGCTTAGTAAATCAGAAACCGTAACAGTTTTATACTCTGCGCGTACACTACCAAAATTATCATAATAAATAGCTCAAAAATCGGATTGCTTCCAAATTTTCGCGTGCTTACACTATATTCTGAGGAGCTCATGAATCTCAGAGAATTACAACCCAAGGGTGACCTTGAGCTTCTCGAAACAGAGCTCCAACAGAGCAGTGCTGCTGCAGAAATTTGAGCGACTATGGACTTATGTAATTACAACTCACACAATCACACACTACTCACACATTACTCACACATTACCTACACTCACCCACACACACTACACTCACCCACACACACGCACGCTGCACACACACACTCACCTCTACACACACACCCGAGAGCACACACATGCACACAACACAATTTTCTACACCTTACTTCTCCCTAAATTTGACCATAACCTCTTTCCTTTAATCCCATGCATCTTAACTCCCACTCCAAAACCATAAACCATTTCACATACATCAACATCATCTCAAATAAAAATCAATTACAAAACTTCAAACTATAACATACTTCACTTTCACTATAAAACACACATACAAGTCTAAATGTTCACCACTCAACACTTTTATTCAAAAAGAATCATGACCCATTATCAAACTATCACTCAAATCACTAAAGCTCACAAAATTAGTGACATGCAATCACTAAAACTCTTAGTTATTAACTATCCATCATCAAACATAACTGTATACTAACAATAATTGAAACCCACTATCAAACTCTAGCTAAAATCATCAAATATCACCAAATGAATAACATGCATCCATAATCAATACCCAATTATCAAAACAAACTTGAATTAAACTAATATATACAAAAATCAAGACTATGGCTCACCATGATCATCGCCAATGGTCGGGTTTCTTCTCGGATGAGTCCAAAATGATGGATCTCACCGAGAATCATCCCTATTACTAATAATCAACCATTGCATGTAAGTTTTACACAAAGAGGAATGAAAATCCGAAAATTCCCAATTTTCAAAGTTGAATCAAAACTTGATATTGACACAAGAGGGTTGTAGAGATTTGAGAGAGGAGTGTTTTGGTTACTCACACTTGAAATTTGGATAAGAGAATCACAAGTTTTGGTGGGTTTAATTTGTGAAGAAATGAAGAACAATGGAGAGTGTTTGGGACAGTGAGGTCTCGGGAGAAAAAAAGAAATGGGGAAGAGAGAGCCAAGAGAAAATGAGAGAGAGAAGTGATGGTGGGCTTTTTAAAGAAGTAAAATGGAAGTGTGTAGAAAGTGATTTAAAAGTAATGTAAAAATAATATTATCTATTACATAGTTCTAGAAATAGATTATAATTTACAAAATTGTCCCACTAACTCCATTTCTAAATTAATAAAAACAAGGGCTATGATGTAAATTCATAATGCCCATTCTAGATCAATTAGAAATATTATTCTACAAATAACTTGTGTAGATTAGATAATTAAAATTGCATTTACATAGAAATAATCAAATAAAATGTCTTTTTATCTCAAAAATAATTTTAAATAAAAATTTACCATTCTCTAGGTAACTAAATAAATTACCCACTGAAAATAAATAATCTAGAAGGTGTAGCATCCCTCAAAATAAATATTTAAAAATAAATGAATGATTTATAAAATTTAAATCATAAGTTTAAAAATAAAATAAAATAATGCGTAGAAATATTTTATGCTGCTGAATAAATAATTCAAGCATACTCCAAATCTAATATAAATATTTTATGACTCAAGTAAATTTTCAGAGCACTTAAATAAAATTTAGAAACCACATTCATAATTAACTAATTATTCACCACACACATAATTAACATTTTAAGCACGTAACAATTATGGCACATAAAGAAATTTCATAATTATAGGACTATATCAAAGAAATATTTTTATCCTAATTAAGTATAACTAAAATATGAGCTTACACATAAATCACATCATACCAAGATCATCATTGCTAAATAAAATATCAAAAATAAAATCTCAATTGCTATTACTAGCAATAAATGAAAAATAATTTTAAATAGCTCTTTTTAACAAAATAGATTTAAGGCTACTCTAATTAGCACAAAGAGCCTATTAAACAATTATCACGCACATATATAAAAAAATAAAATTAATCGTATCCACATACTGGTAATAATTTACACGTCAAAATTCCAAGGCGTTACATATGGGGTTGCACGTTTATTTAATGGTTTATATGTTCTAGATCTTGATACTCCTGTCTATAATATAAATAATAAACGTATTAAGGCTAATGACTCAAATCAAACATACCTTTGGCATTGTCGTTTAGGCCATATAAATGAGAAACGCATTTCCAAGTTACATAAGGATGGATACTTGGATAAGTTTGATTTTGAATCATACGAAGAATGCGAACCTTGTCTCATTGGAAAAATGACTAAAGCTCCTTTTACCGGAATTGGTGAAAGGGCCACCGAACGATTAGAGCTTATACATAGTGATGTATGTGGTCCAATGCGTACGATGGCAAGAGGTGGTTTTTACTACTTCATAACCTTTACTGATGATTTTAGTAGATACGGATATGTGTATCTTTTGAAGAACAAGTCCGAATCATTTGAAAAATTCAAAGAGTATAAGGCAGAAGTGGAAAAGCAGATAGGCGGAAGTATTAAAACCCTACGATCTGATCGTGGAGGTGAGTACCTAAGCTTAGAATTTAAGAATTTCTTAAAGGAGTGTGGTATTGTATCACAACTCACACCTCCTGGTACACCATAGTGGAATGGTGTATCTGAAAGGAGAAATCGTACCTTATTGGACATGGTGCGATCGATGATGAGTCTAGCGGATCTTCCAATTAGTTTATGGGGCTATGCCCTAGAGACGGCTGCACAAACACTAAACCGAGTTCCTTCAAAAACGGTTCAAAAGACACCATATGAGATATGGACTGAAAAACGTCATAGCGTGTCATTTATGAAAATTTGGGGATGCGAAGCGTTTGTGAAACGTTTAACCTCAGACAAGCTAGGACCAAAATCAGATAAATGTAATTTTGTGGGATATCCAAATGAAACCAAAGGGTATTACTTCTATAATCCTTCAGAGAACAAAGTGTTTGTTGCTCGAATAGCTGTGTTTCTTGAAAGAGAATTACTTTCTAAGAAAAATAGTGGGAGGACAATAGATCTCGATGAGGATCGAGAACCACAGATTAATGTTGAACCAGAGTTGGAACATGAGCAGAATGTGACTGAAAATGTTGAGGACAACATTGCTCAAGAAACACAGGTCGTTCGTAGATCTAGTAGGATTCGTCATGAGCCAGAGAGATATTATGGATTTCTGCTGACTCAAAATGGCGATGTAATGCTTGTAGATAATGATGAGCCTCTTACCTACAAAGATGCTATGAATAGTCCAGATTCTGAGAGATGGCTGGAGGCCATGAAATCTGAGATGGATTCCATGTATGAAAACAAAGTATGGACTTTGGTTGAACCACCTGAAGGGGTAAAACCCATCGAGTGCAAATGGGTTTTCAAGAAGAAAACTGACATGGATGGTAATTTACAGACCTACAAAGCTAGACTAGTGGCGAAAGGTTTCAAGCAAATTCATGGTATTGACTATGATGAAACTTTCTCACCGGTGGCTATGGTCAAATCCATCAGGATTTTGCTTGCAATAGCAGCTTATTATGACTATGAAATCTGGAAAATGGATGTCAAGACTGCTTTCTTAAATGGGAGCTTAGAAGAGGATGTGTACATGACACAACCTGAGGGTTTTGTCGATCCAAAATTTGCTAGGATGGTCTGTAAGTTACTACGATCCATTTATGGGTTGAAGCAGGCCTCGAGGAGATGGAACATTCGTTTTGATGAAACAGTCAAAGAGTTTGGTTTCATACAAAATGAGGATGAACCGTGTGTTTACAAGAAGGTTAGTGGGAGCCATGTGGCATTCCTAGTATTATATGTAAATGACATATTGCTAATAGGGAATGACATTACTTCTCTACAGGCTGTGAAGACTTGGTTGGGAAATAATTTCTCGATGAAAGACTTAGGCGATGCATCCTACATATTAGGGATCAGGATCTATAGAGATAGACCCAGAAGAATGATCGGCTTAAGTCAGAGTACATACATTGACAAGATATTGCATCGTTTCGGGATGCAAGAGGCTAAAAGGGGCTATGTCCCAATGTCTCATGGGATAACAATCTCAAAAGAAAACTGTCCTAAATCATCAGATGAGAAGGACCGTATGAATAAAGTACCATATGCTTCGACAATTGGTTCTATAATGTATGCAATGATATGTACTCGTCCCGATGTCTCGTATGCTTTGAGCATGACGAGTAGATACCAGTCTAATCCAGGTGAAAGTCACTGGACAGCTGTCAAGAACATTCTTAAGTACCTTAAGAGGACTAAAGATTCTTTCTTGATATATGGAGGAGATGAGAAACTAGTTGTAAGAGGTTACACTGATGCTAGTTTCCAGACAGATAAGGACGATACTGTGTCTCAGTCTAGATTTGTGTTTTGCCTAAATGGAGGTGTTGTAAGCTGGAAGAGTTCAAAGCAAGAAACAGTAGCTGATTCTACAATGGAAGCTGAGTATATTGCAGCCAGTGAAGCAGCCAAAGAGGCTGTTTGGATTCGGAATTTTTATTACGGGACTTGGAGTGGTTCCATCGATCGCAGACCCTATTGATCTATATTGCGATAATAATGGAGCCATTGCGCAGGCTAAGGAACCAAGATCCCATTCCAAGGCAAAGCATATACTAAGGAGATATCACCTCATTAGAGAAATAAATAATAGAGGGGATATACATATATGTAAAGTGCATACTAATGATAACGTTGCGGACCCACTGACTAAGGCTTTGTCGCAACAGAAGCACGATTGTCACACTAGTTCCATGGGTATTAGATACATGGGTGATTGGCTCTAGTGCAAGTGGGAGATTGTTAGTATTAGTGCCCTAGAGACAATACAATTGTACTTCTGGGAAACACTATTTTTTTATTTAATAATGATTATGTTCTATTGATTATTCGACAACAATTATTATGTCTTTATTTACTGCGATATTAATGTTAGAGTAATAAATGTCCTTGGAATATCGAACACGTATTCTATATCTTTAAGTATGTGACTTAAAAATGAGATTATAAGAATAGTGTTTATATTCCTAAATTATCCCTAATTAAGCATTATGAATTGGGACAATTATGATGCATAAAGATTAGTATGATCGTTGACTAAATGACCACATCTCATTGGTCATAGGTATAGTGATACTAAAGTCAAGAACATAGGTGCGTGTAATATTCTACATGGCACCGGATTAACCCACAGTGATATTCTACATGGTAATAAAGTCATTAGAATAGCTCACAGTGATAATGGTGTAATGATCCTTAGACTTGAGATCATTATATTTCTATACGAGGATTAATATACTTTGATTACATTAAAAGTTACCTTTGACCGGGTGATGATAAAAGTGGACATCGGGTATATTATGAGTCGTATGAGAAATATGAATGATAGATATAGGATTTAACCCTCCTATTATTAGGAGAGATATTATTGGCCTCTTGATTGAGTGAGACTATGAAAATGCATGGCCATGCTCAAATATTGATTTGTTTTAATAGTCTACTCATTGATCAAGGAAACCTGGATTAAATGTTGAAGAGGATGACTAATAACATGCCTCGAGTTTAATCTATAATATTTGGTTAAAGGGATTATATTACACAGAAACATTAGTCACGAAAGGTTTAATTGGATCACCAATTATTATTATTACTTGGGTAGCAATGATGTATTACTAGATGCCGCTCATTGTTTATAATTTTATTATGAGATATTAAAATTATTGCCAACGTAATAATAACCTAAAGGGTTACACATAAAGAACGTTTTAGACGGAGCAATAATTAAATTTCGAATTTAATTGAATTATTATTATTATTGAATTATTAGATTAATTAAGTAGGACTTGATTAATTGTATAATAATTCGAATATAATAACTATTACTACTAATAATCAGATTGGATTTTGGAAGCCCAATCAGATTAGGTATAGGCCCAATATCCCTCTCCATATAAATACATAATGATGTATTGTTTTTAGGTTTAAGTGACAAAATACATTTTTCACACAAAACCCTAACAGCTCTGCATATTAGAGAGGCTAGAGACAGGAGAGAAAGGTTTTTCGAGGGCGGTTCTTTTGGCTAGTACCAACTCCGTAATCGTGCGTTCGTGTGGACTGCTTTGGCGACGCAGATCTTGAACAAGGGCTGCGTGGTGGTTTCAACAAGGACCTCCATCTTTCTGAATTATATAAGCTCAATTAAGGTATGATTTCGTTTCTCCATAATCAGCCATGTCTTATACACGGATCCTATGGTTAGGGTTTCGGATTTTATTGTTTTACGACTGTTTTCGCTGCGTTTGTTGCCCCGAAACCCAACAGGACGAAGATGGGATTGTAACGAGAAACAAAGCCAGACTGGTTGCTAAAGGTTACTCTCAAGAAGAGGGTATAGATTATGACGAAACCTATGCACCAATAGCAAGACTTGAGGCCATCAGAATGTTTCTGGCATTCGCAGCACATTCCAATTACAAGGTATATCAAATGGATGTGAAGAGTGCGTTTCTGAACGGGGAGTTAGAAGAAGAAGTGTATGTGGAACAACCTCCAGGTTTTGAGGATTCAAAACTGGCAGACTTTGTGTACTTTCTATTCAAAGCTCTCTATGGACTCAAACAAGCTCCAAGGACATGGTATGACACTCTCTCTGAATTCTTACTTGAAAATGATTTTACAAGAGGTGTTGTAGACAAAACTCTCTTTGTCAAAAAGCATAAAAAGGATTTGATATTGGTGCAAGTATATGTTGATGACATAATATTTGGTTCTACTAATGATGATCTATGCAAGAGATTTGCTAAGTTAATGTAGAGTCGTTATGAAATGAGTATGATGGGTGAATTGTCATTCTTCCTTGGACTGCAAGTATACCAAAGACAAGATGGTATATTCATTTGTCAGTCCAAGTACATCAAAGATCTTCTTAAAAAGTATCAAATGGAAGACTCATCTACAGCAAAGACTCCTATGCCAACTGCCACTAAGCTTGATAAGGATGAAACTTGTAAGAAGGTTGACATCACAGGCTACAGAGGTATGATAGGCTCATTACTTTATCTCACTGCAAGTAGACCAGATATAATGTTTGCCACATGCTTGTGTGCTAGGTTTCAGTCTGATCCTAAAGAATCTCATCTAATAGCTGTTAAGCGAATATTTAGATATCTTAAGGGGACCCCAAATCTTGGAATTTGGTACCCTAAAGATACAGGATTTGATCTTATTGGATACACAGACTCTGATTTTGCAGGTTGTAAGATTGATCGGAAGAGTACTTCAGGAAGCTGTCAGTTTCTTGGAAGAAGGTTAGTTTCCTGGTATAGCAAAAAGCAGCATTCAGTGTCCACATCAACAGTTGAGGCTGAATACATTGCTGCTGGTAGCTGCTGTGCTCAGATATTGTGGATGAGAAACCAACTCCGTGACTATGGGCTTTTGTTGACAAAGATTCCTATATTTTGCGACAACACAAGTGCCATAGCAATCTCAAACAACCCAGTGCAACACTCGAGGACGAAGCACATCGACATCAGGTATCATTTTATCCGAGAGCATGTCATGAATGGAACTGTGGAGTTACATTTTGTACCCACAGAGGATCAAATTGCAGACATCTTTACTAAACCGCTTGATGAATCCACTTTTTCTAAGCTGGTTGGTGAACTTGGGATGTTAAATCTTTCTAATTGATTTTGATTAGAAGTCAGTAACTGCAGATAGTCCTAGTAAATACATGAGTTTAAGAATTTCTATATCCTTAGGACTCGTGAGTTTATTTTCTGGAGCAATTCTCGTAGTTAGGATTATTGTACTAATTTTATGTCATAATTAAGGATGATATATCTTCTGGCATTTAATTAGTTATTAATTCTAAAAATTATTTAGGTGCTAATATTTGTTCTAAATATTTTAGCATCTATTTAATTTGAATTAATTTGCTTTGTTTTTAACATTGTAAATTAATGAAGCATAATTTATTAGATTTTAATTGGTTAATATCACTGAATAATATTTAATTGATTTTATTCTAAGAAAATTGTGAATTTTCTGTTAACAATTGATTTTGGTAAATTTTAAAAGATTTATTAAAATTAAAACTTGACAAGAAATGAAAAAGTCTGATTTTTAGAACATGAACAGGTTTTAGGAATTGGAAAGAAGCAAAAATTTAGAACTTTTAGGAAATTCGATAGTTTTTCAAGTACAAAGGAAAAAACCATCGAATTTACTCTTCGATAGTTTTTGATTTGGAAAAGAAAAACCATCGAAATACATTTTTTGATATTTTTTGAAATCATATGAAAATATATCGGAGGATTTAATTTTTCAATAATTAAACTCCTTGATAGTTTTTCAACAAAGAAAAACTCAATAGTTTTTCTGGTTTTAAAAGGAAAACCAGTTCGATAGTTTTTGAGTTTTCAGGAGAAAGAGAGCTCGATAGTTTTCTGAAAAGCGTTTTAAATTCACATTTTCAAACCCTTCGATAGTTTTTGAAAAAACTATCGAGGTGCAGTTGACACTTTTGCCCTCACAGAAAACTATCGATAGTTCATTCAAAAAAAAACTATAGAACCAGAAAAGTCAATTTTACCCCTGTCAGTTTCAAGAAGTATTTAACTAGCACTTAGTTCTTTTTCTCTTCATTATTTACAGATCTGAGAAAGACTTTTGTCGAGCTAATACTTACAAACATACATACATCCAAGAACATTTTGTTCGAGAGTTTCTTAAAATTTAATCATTCAATTTGACTTTTCACCACAGTAATTTCATTTCACAGTGAAAGTTTTTGTGTTTAACAGTCAATTGAGGTTCCTATTTCTTATCTATTTTAAGAAACTATCGAACTTACTTCTGTACCTCTGATCTTTGTTAACTGTGTTCAACTTTAAGAAATTAAGTGATTTATCAGTTGATTTCTTTGAGTGTTTAGTGATTAATTGAAAGTTAACAATTAGGGTTCAAAAGAAATAGTGTTCGACTTTGTGTGGTTGAGAAAGAAAAGGGTAATTTTGTTAAGGGTTTAATTAATTAGACATAATTAATTAAATTTAAGTGGTAAATTAGTTTTGGTTTAAAATTAAATTTTCTGGAAATTTGAAAAACAATGGCTGGAGAATTTATTGCTACCAAAACTAATCATGTCTCGTTTCAGAACTTGCAATCCATAACGAACTTACAGTTTCGTGCATGGGCAGAGTTTCTGAACACACGTTCATTAGTGGCATATTCTTTGAGTACTCTCGTGGTCCTTTGCATCGATCAATTGACTGCGTTGTACACATCCGCCACGGATACAAGTGAGAATAATGTGAGATCCTTCAGTTTTGTTGTGCCAGGGGCAGAACAATAAGGGTGACGGAACATGACTTTAATAGAATACTTCGTTTTCCAACAGAAAACCATGTTCCGGATCCCACGACTGAGGAAATACATGCTTTCTTCACTCTCATTAGAAGTCAACAACCTAACTTCTTTGTGGGAGAGTTCCTTAAGCATTACTTGCCAAAGCCATGGAACTTTTTCTTTCATACCCTAATCCATGTTTTTACTGCCAAGCTAACAAATCTGCATGGTATTCCCTTATTCCTTCAAAAGATAGGGGTTGCCATTGCCAACAATAGGCATATTAACATTGGAAGGCTATTGATTGATCAAGTAATTCTATGCATGGGACCACTGGATGAAAGAACAAGCATAGATGATGATGTGCTTTGTTTCTATCCTAGGTTCCTACAGCTAATTCTCAATGATATCTTAACAGATGATGAGCGTGAGACATTCGACGAAGAGGAGACCATGGAGTGCATGAAGATGAAGAGCAATGCAATAACCTCTCTCATTAGGAAGAACAACTATCTTCCAAGGGTACCCACTGTTCTCACAGACTATTTAAGAACGGTGCCCCTACCACTTCTACCCCCAGGGGAACAGGTAAATGAAGGTAACATTCCTAAACCTGAACTGGCTCTTGAGCCACAACCAATGGATGTTGATCCAGAGCCCTTAGTGGCCATTCCTGACCAGGAGGTTGCAAACCCACAACCTCTAACCACGGTCGAAGAGCCTTCGGTAGAGCCAAATGAAACAATGAACGAACCTCCTTCTCATACTATACCCAGTATACAAACATCCTTGAGTGTAGAGGGGGATAGTGCCAAAGCAGCACCACATAAGGAGATACACCCTTCAACAACAGCTCTGCCTTCCTCTAAAATGACACGAACAGAAATCGAGGCAACCGTTGATACTTCATTTCTCTCATCCAAAGAACCCTTCACAGATTTTTCTGACCTTGATTGGGCAATGCTCACAAAAGCTATATCTGAACCAATATAGCTGAATCAAGTAAGGAAGAATTGACGGAAGCAACTGGTGTTCCGACCATATTACGGTCAGGTTCACTGGTTGAAGGTTCTCAAAACCAAGACTCTTCACAGACGTCGAGAGAAGGCATTGACCTAATTGCAAAATCTAAAGGGTCATTGCCTAGCTCCCCAGATGGAACATATCTGGATCCTGCGGGTAAAGGGTCTGACATAGGTGCAGATCGGCAACTCGGTGATGATGAATCAATTAACATTGAGGAGTCAACTGAGGTAAAGTCTTCACAGACTATTGGGGAAGGCTCAGGATCTCTGCTATTAATAGAGCCTGTTTCTAACCCCCTAGAGATTCAAACTCTAGATCCTTTAAAGGATACATCATCCACGGATGATCAGCAACTTGGTTTATCCAAGGACGGGGACTTGCGAAGCCCCATTGCACCACCGATGACCTCCTTAAGGATGGCTACTGTGTTTTCTTCTGCAGGTACAATCAGCACAAAGGGATTGAGTGAAACACAAACACTTACACCTGGCCTGAGTGGGAAAGGTAAAATGATTCAAACACCGACAGAAACGTTGAGTGTACACCCAGAGCCAAATGTGAGGAGTGACACCCTAACCCTTCCAAATATTGATGATTTGCTGTTACCGACAGAAAGAGAGTTACAAGTTCAATCTACCCTCAAGGAGATGATAGTTCGTGACAAAGAAGGAAATCCACTATTCAAGGTTCCACTGTGGCCTTTCTTTGACCAAGGGATCTCCTCTAGTCAAGCCAATGCTTCTTTAAAGACTATTCAAGAGAAGGTTGACTTGGCTGCAGCTGATTCCAGAAGAACATTCAGGGTCATTGGCAGTGCATCTGGCACTATAACAGGTACGAAGCAAGCAGTGGACTCCTTAAAGAAGGAAGCTATGGAAGAACTTGTCGAGTTGAGGACGGACGTCAAGGAGCTAAAGGATGGTTTCATGAATGAAGTATATGCATTGTCACAAGGACAAGAGGCTTTGAGAGAAGACGTTCTGGTTATCCGGGATGGTCAAGCGCGGGTAAGAGATGCAATGAACACACTTTCGAGAGTGGAGTCTAAGCTGAACAAGAGGTTGGATCATATGGAAAAGACTACCAACTCAAGATTGGATAACATTGACCTGTCGCTAGCTTCTATGAAAGAGATGAATAAGCATATTATGGATTTCTTGGACAATCAAAGTGATGGAGTACAGTCAATCTGGACTATGCTGAAGAACCAACAATCTGGACAACCTGGTCCTTGAAATCAGCAACATAATCCTTCTACTACCTTTTATGCTGAGGATGCTTTCGTCGAGGATTCCTCAACTAAGGGGGAGAAAGTTGGAGAAGGGGAGAAAGAGAAGACTAAGGATGGATGGGGAGTTTGGGAAACAGTTGAAGCTATTCCAGTCAGACAGTACTGGATAAAAGAACTTGTACAGGAAGAAAAGAAGAGTGAAGAGGAATTTGAGGTCATGCAAGAGCAACCTATTCAGGAGGAGCATGAGCCATATTATCCAGAGCCCATTGAACATCCAATCTGGGAGGATATTATGGAAGAAGAAGCAAATTATCTATCACCAGAAGAAGAAGCTGCCTTGGAAGCAATAAGAGCTCAGAGAGCTGCAGTAGATGCCAGGCAAGCTGAGAAAGATAAACAACAAGCAATTCTAAGGAGTGAAAAACTGAAGAGATTCAAGGTGTATAATGAAGTGAGGAGGAAGAAGATGATAGATCTGGAAAAGAAAGTAGGTAATGAATGGGAAATGGCTTATAAAACCTTTTGCGGAGTTGAAGACGGATTAGAAGTCAACGACAATGCTGAGGTGGAAGTTATCATTCAGGACATCAGAAGTGCCAATCTTGAAGATCAAACTTACTTCACAGCATTGAGAAACTCTATAATCTTTCTGAAGTTGGGGTTAAAGCAAATGGTGCCTGGAGCTTATTAATCAATTTTCTGGAGAAAGGTACATTTGTGATTTCCACTAAGTTTTTAGAACAGAGGAGATACACAGAATTGCAGGTTATTCTCATCAAGATACAAAGGACGACAAGGCTGAATGAACTGCTCCGTGAGCATGTTAAAGAGATCTTGATGAAAGTCGGTCCAGAGATTACTGAAGATCCTCCAATGGTTAGATTCATGGCGAATGACTTGTTCAAAATCTGCTATTTGGCTGAGGACAAACTGAGAGACTACCCAAGCAATTATCTAATCTCAGTTGAGAAGTATCTTAGATCCACTGGATTCACATCAACGGAGAAGGACAAAGCAGCAGACATTCTTAGAAGATTTCTAATGGAGAATGTTCCTTACTATAGGAAAAGAGTGGAAAGAGGATTGGAAGTGCATACCAGATTACCAAACATGCCAAATCTAAACAAGGAAGATGTTAACATTGCATGGTTATGGGCTGGAGTGGGCCAAGAGGTTGAATATATTGGAAGACACATCCAAGGAGCAATCCTTAAAACCTGGAGAACCACTGCACTATCTATCAGTGATTGATTATCAAGCTGCTAACTCCGATCCAATGATTGAAGAAGGTGAGATCGGAATGGACTGAAGATTGAAGCAAAGAACAAAAGAACTATCAGCTCAGACTAGAGGAGCAACTTCATTGTATAAAGTTTAATTGTTTTTTGATTTATGAAATCTGGAAATGTATATATATCTGATCCAGAATGCATTTAATATTATTACGCTGTCTTACTTTAATTATTTTAATGTCTCCTTAGTTAGTTGAGTTATCCTCGAAGTATTTGCTTGTCAAACTCTATCCAATCAAATAGGGGGAGATTGTAAAGCATAATGTAACATAAGATGTAAAAGAGATAACTACAACTCAACAAAGGACAAGACAGACAATAATGTTAACAGAAGCACAGGAATCCAGAATCAAAGAAGAAAAGGTAAACTCAAAAAATCAAAATACGTTATGTATTCTTGAAGTCCGTAAACAGGTAACGGAAAGAAGTTCATGAAAATTTTCAAGCCTCAGTGACAATAGAAGTATGTGAATGATTTAGGGTTAAGTACCACGGGATTCCAGTAATTTAATTGAAGCAACCAGAACGACAAGGGACTTATCAGAAGCATTAAATTCAAGACATAGAAGAAGAATTGATCAAGTGTTATTCATCTGTGAACCAGACCAGTTGCACTAGTTGACGGCACTGAAAAGATCAAGTTGTTTTATCGTCTCAAAAGAAAGTGATACAGTCTATTACTTAAACACCTAGGAGCTCAGGAGTATTGATTAAAAGATAAAAGAAAAGAAAAAGATTCGATGGTTTTTCTATCTTAGAAAACCATCGAATGTGTTTTAAAGTAATCAAATGAAAACCACTTTAACTTTATTTAGTATTCGATAGTTTTTTTTTAAAAACTATCGAATGGTGAATAAAGTTAATTCATTCGATGGTTTTTATTTAGGAGCAGGTGAAAAGTATTCGTTGTTGGACAGGTTGATGAGAATTGGACGGCCAAGATTGTTTCTACAATTGAGGTTCGATAGTTTTCTAAAACTAAGTCTATAATTACTAATAGAGAAGAAGTGTCTTCTTCAGTTAAGGCAAAACACACAGAGACATTACTGAGAGAGAGAATTGAGCCGGAGAAAATCATAGAAATTAATAGTGCTCAGAACTTGATCATTGTATTGAATTTGTGTAACCTTAAACTCATTGAAGCTAATCTACGGATTAGAAATTGTAGCACCCCTCGAGGTTTATATTTATAAAAAGATATATTCCCCGACTCTTGGTTTGATTTGGTGTGTTTGATTTCGTTATAGAACTGAATGATTAATCCGTGAACGAAATTGAATTATTTGTGAGTATCGTATTCAACCCCCCCCCCCCCCCTTCTACGATACTTTGGACCTAACAATTCCTGTGTGGCTTCACCTTCAAAGATCTCCCGTTCATTATCTGTTAAGATATCATTGAGAATTAGCTGTAGGAACCTAGGATAGAAACAAAGCACATCATATATGCCTGTTCTTTCATCCAGTGGTCCCATACATAGAATGACTTGATCAATCAGTAGCCTTCCTATGTTAATATGCCTATTGTTAGCAATGGCAAACCCTATCTTTTGAAGGAATAAGGGAATACTGTTCGCACAAAATCACGCAAGCGTACGCGGTCACAAGTAATATAAGAATAAGTAGAGTTCGTTCCCACAGAGACTGCTTTGGTTATTATAGATATGCACTTATGCAACAATGTATGGCTATTGTTCAATACTAAGACAAGTATCAAAGTTGTGTTTTGATTAACTAATTTAACTAATTGACTTAACAAGATTATAAATTAACTAAAGAGATTGCTGATTGAATTACTTATAAGAATAAAACATGGGATCCTAACTTCATTAAATACTTCATCTAGAGTCTTTTGTCTTTAATCAATGCATGTGACGGTTGTGACAACTAATCGGATAACACGAAATCAGTACACGCTACCTTTCAGTATACGTATACCAAACCACTCAAACATCCACAAAAGAGATAGAAGTTAAGTAGACACCAATTATTCTTAGACCCTATATGTCTATAAGATTTGAAAACATAACGGTTTAACGAGCAAGTTATCCATTCAGATTACATAGGGCAGGTAAGATGGTTAAAATTACCTACGAATCATGCATGACAAACATACATAAACCAATGCTAGCATGGCAAGTTCTAAATCTCTATATCCACTTTCGCAATCAATAGAGATTAACAAACAACTTAGATGTTAGCTACGCATCCAAGAAGAATAAGCACAACCAAACTAGGATATCAATTAGCCATCACACACACATCTTTAAAACAATTAACTACTAAAATCCATAGATAAATCCGTTAGAATCCCATGACAACGATTAGTTCATATTCGAACCGTTCATCATCGTGGGGTCTGATGAAAACATGATAATAATAAGTCTAGAATACTGAATAAAAGTTCTAGGGTTTATGAAAGAACAAACGAGAATCCAAAGTATCGCCTAATTAGAAGAATACAAAGAAAAGATGAAATCTAGATCTTCGTAATCAGCCGTCTTCTTGTTCTCCTCACCGGTGGATGAATTTGTATGTATGTATGACAATGTATGTCTCAAAATTCGTCCACCAATAGTTTATATAGGCTGCAGGGTTGACTGGTCTTTTGGCAACTTTCCTTTTCTGACTCAGAATTGCCTTTTACAGCTTTTGAAGAGCGCGGGCGCGCCTGGTTACTGTCCAGAATCCTCAACTTTGCATTCCTTGACAATTCTTTGTGTGCTCTCGTTCCGCAACCACTTGATCTTAACAACATTGCTCAGAACATCACTGCAAACCACAGGAACTCCACATTTCTGCTGACAAATCAACTCTGCAAATACTAACACAAAACACATCAAATACACCACACACTTGAGAACAAATGATCAATTTAAGCCAATTTAGGACGATCCAAGTGGATATGAAATCCACTTATCAAATACCATGCAGATTTGTAAGCTTGGCAGTAAAAATATGGATTAGGGTATGAAAGAAAAAGTTCCATGTCTTTGGCAAGTAATGCTTAAGGAACTCTCCCACAAAGAAGTTATGTTGTTGACTTCTTATGAGAGTGAAGAAAGCATGTATTTCCTCAGTCGTGGGATCCGGAACAAGGTTTTCTGTAGGAAAATGTAGGATTCTATTAAAGTCTTGTTCCGTCACCCTTATTGTTCTGCCCCTTGGCACAACAAAACTGAAGGATCTCACATTATTCTCACTTGTATCCGTGGCGGATGTGTACAACGCAGTCAATTGATCGATACAAAGGACCACGGGAGTACTCACAGCATATGCCACTAATGAACGTGTGTTCAGAAACTCTGCCCATGCACGAAACTGTAAGTTCGTTATGGATTGCAAGTTCTGAAACGAGACATGATTAGTTTTGGTTACGATAAATTCTCCGGCCATTATGTTTCAAATTTTCAGAAAATTTAAAATTCTAAACCAAAACTAATTTTCACTTAAACTTAATTAATTATTTCTAATTAATCAAACTTAACCAAATTTTAACAAAATTACCCTTTTTATCACTTAACAACTTCGAACAAACAAACTTATCAATTTAAGAACCCTAATTGTGACCCTTTTGAAATATCAGAAGATTTCTAGTAAGCAATTGTTTAACCAATCAATTGCTAACTAAGAACAGAGGTAACAATTGTCTAAGATTCTTTAACTGTTTCACTCGATGGTTTCCTTATCAATAACAAAGCAAACCTTTACTTTACTCAAGATTGAACCGTACAAACACAGTAAATCAAAGAATTACTGCTGTAACTATGATTTTACTCAAGCAAATGAAGGTTAAAATATATAAAATATCGAGTTCTTTGTTGATTCTCTGTGTATATATATGTAAGTATCTAACAAACGGCTTAGATCTCAGAATTATGAAAAAAAAAACTGGCTAAGGGGCTGTTAAATACTCTTGAAAAATCAAGGGTAATTTAGTAACTCCAGTGTTCGATGGATTTCATTTGAACTACCGATAGTTTTTCAGAGGGGCAAAAGTGGTCATTTTTACTTCGATGGTTTTCTAAAAACTATCGAAGTGTAAGAGATTCAGAATATAAAACGCTTTTCTGTGAAAAACTATTGAAAGTTTTCTTTAATAAATCCAAAAACTATCGAACACTTTTTGTTGAAAACTATCGAGAATTAAAATAAAGGAAAAATTAATTCTCTCCGATAGATTTTCTTTCAATTTAAAAAACCATCGAGAATTTGATATTTTCTAATTAAATTCACTTCGATGCATTTTTAAATTATTCTCAAAAACTATCGAAAGGTGTTTTCGATGGTTTTTCTTTTCCAAACAAAAAACTATCGAATGTTAAGTTCGATGGTTTTTATTTAGTACTTAGAAAAACTATCGAATTTTCTAGATTCGATGGTTTTTCCTTCTGTCCAATTTTTGAAACCTGTTCATGCTTCAAAAATCAACCTTTTTATTTCCTGTCAAGTTCTAATTCCAATAAAAAAAATTTTTACAAATTTACCAAAATCAATTCTTAACAGAAAATTCACAATTTTCTCAGAATAAAATCGACTAAATATCATTGAATGATATTAACCAATTAAAATCCAATAAATTATGCTGTATTAATCTACAATGTTAAAAACAATGCAAATTAATTCAAATTAAATAGATGCTAAAATATTTAGAACAAATATTAGCACCTAAATAATTTTTAGAATTAATAACTAATTAAATACCAAAAGATATATCATCCTTAAATATGACATAAAATTAGTACAATAATCCTAACTACGAGAATTGCTCCAGAAAATAAATTCACGAGTCCTAAGGATATAGAAATTCTCAAACTCATGTATTCACTAGGATTCTTGCAGTTCCTGAGTTCTAATCAAAATCAATTAGAAGGTTTTAACCTCTGATCAAAATCAATTAGAAAGATTTAACATCCCAAGTTCACCAACCAGCTTAGAAAAAGTGGATTCATCAAGCAGTTTAGTAAAGATGTCTGCAATTTGGTCCTCTGTGGGTACAAAATGTAATTCCACAGTTCCATTCATGACATGCTCTCGGATAAAATGATACCTGATGTCGATGTGCTTCGTCCTCGAGTGTTGCACTGGGTTGTTTGAGATTGCTATGGCACTTGTGTTGTCGCAAAATATTTGAATTTTTGTCAACAAATGCCCATAGTCATGGAGTTGGTTTCTCATCCACAAGATCTGAGCACAGCAGCTACCAGCAGCAATGTATTCAGCCTCAGCTGTTGATGTGGACACTGAATGCTACTTCTTGCTGTACCAGGAAACTAACCTTCTTCCAAGAAACTGACAGCTTCCTGAAGTACTCTTCTGATCAATCTTACAACCTGCAAAATCAGAGTCTGTATATCCAATAAGATCAAATCCTGTATCTTTAGGGTACCAAATTCCAAGATTTGGGGTCCCCTTAAGATATCTAAATATTCGCTTAACAACTATTAGATGAGATTCTTTAGGATCAGACTGAAACCTAGCACACAAGCATGTTGCAAACATTATATCTGGTCTACTTGCAATGAGATAAAGTAATGAGCCTATCATACCTCTGTAGCCTGTGATGTCAAGCTTCTTATCAGTTTCATCCTTATCAAGCTTAGTGGCAGTTGGCATAGGAGTCTTTGCTGTAGATGAGTCTTCCATTTGATACTTCTTAAGAAGATCCTTGATGTACTTGGACTAACAAATGAATATACCATCTTGTCTTTGGTATACTTGCAGTCCAAGGAAGAATGACAATTCACCCATCATACTCATTTCATAACGACTCTGCATTAACTTTGCAAATCTCTTGCATAGATCGTAATTAGTAGAACCAAATATTATGTCATCAACATATACTTGCACCAATATCAAATCATTTTTATTCTTTTTGACAAAGAGAGTTTTCTCTACAACACCTCTTGTAAAATCATTTTCAAGTAAGAATTCAGAGAGAGTGTCATACCATGTCCTTGGAGCTTGTTTGAGTCCATAGAGAGCTTTGAATAGAAAGTACACAAAGTCTGCCAGTTTTGAATCCTCAAAACCTGGAGGTTGTTCCACATACACTTCTTCTTCTAACTCCCCGTTCAGAAATACACTCTTCATATCCATTTGATATACCTTGTAATTGGAATGTGCTGCGAATGCCAGAAACATTATGATGGCCTCAAGTCTTGCTACTGGTGCATAGGTTTCATCATAATCAATACCCTCTTCTTGAGAGTAACCTTTAGCAACCAGTCTGGCTTTGTTTCTCGTTATAATGTGTAATATCCCCAAATTTTGTACTTATTTAAGAACTGTTGATGAATAGTAACTTTTGTTAAAAAACCACTGATGAATAGTAACTTTTCTTTCAAAGAGTTTTTCAGACCACGCCATATACGGAACGATATAATAAACTTTCGAAGTCGTATTAGTGATCTGCGATATAAATGAAGGAATGCAAAAGCTGTCAGAATCGGAAAAATAGCATTTCTGTTTTCTCCGAAATTTCACCAATAACGGACGGATTAAACATTATTTGAAAGTATTGAAGGATTTAAATTATCAATTCCATGGATATGGATTTAATAAAAGAATTACAGATATCAAGAACGATTACGGTAAACTACTTCGATAGAACACTTAAGGAACCCTGCGAACATTCTACGCGATTAAACGGAGACGGAACAATGGAACACTTACGGGATTAAATATAGACATGGAAGTAATATGTAACAAGATTAATTCGAGGGATGCAACATTTGGATCATCCATGTGAAAGGAAACAAACCAGTAAAGCAAACCAGTAAAGCTACTTTATCCAGACGCGTGCATGTGCGACACGTGTCCGATGACAAGCCAAAAATGTGATGACTCACCAATTTAGATACAAAATATCTTCATTTCTAGCAATCAACCAAGTCAAAAAGGAACAAGAAAACTCCCCACCTTGGAAGAACAAATATTCGGCCCAAATAGTAACCAAGAGATAGATTTTTCAAAGATCAACTTCCAAGCATCCATAATTCATGTTCTTGGATTCAAAAGCTTCCATATTTCCAAACTAAGGTATTCTCTAAATCCTAGAACCATCCATTGAGGTTATCATGTTCAAATCCTTGATTAAAGAGGAGGGTGAATAGTGAAATGAATAGTGATTTCAAGAACTAACTTTTGTTTCTTGATTTCTGTGGTTGATTCAAGCTATCTTAAGGTTATCTAAGGACTATACAAGGTTTATTAAGCTCATATACACTCCAAGGAAGGTATAACTCTTGAAACCCTTGTTTGTAAATTGATTTATATGGTTAGTTTTAAGTATAGTTTGGTTAGTATGATTATAAGGATGATTGAGTGATTTTGACGGATGTTTGATGAAAGTTTGAGGTTGTTTTGATGATAAGCAAATAGATGTTGGTTTTGACTGATTGATGATGATTATGGATTAGTATTGATGTTGAGGATTTGACTTGGTGATTTGGTTTGGTTGATTATGTAAAGTTTATGATTAAACTTTGGAATCGTTAAAACATAGCCGTTATAATGCCCGATTTTCCTTAGCCTTGTTTTGTTTGTGATGTTCGAACATAAGGACTTCTGTCCAAGGTCACCACTGCCTAGTATTGTGTAGGTCTTGTTTCAAGGTTTGTTTTGGTGCGAAGACATGTGAATCGGATTTACGGTTTAGGAGAAACGAGTGTTTTAATTAAGGATGTTTCGAGAAACCGAACTATACCACTTAGCCAACTTTGAGGGAATGATTAAACCCCTTAAGCGACTTATTGGAATGTGAAACTTTGTGTTAACATGCTAGATACGTTTAGGAGGACCCTCGAAAAGATTTCGTGTTAAAAGGATTTAATCTCTATTTTATAAAAATGTTCGAACCAAGCATACGCGAGAAGAGTCTTAAGGAATCGACTTGAAAACATGTTTTGGCTTAAGTAAAGTACATACTTAGTGTCTTAAAAGTGTTAAGTGATTAATCTCGGATATTTTGATTATGTATAGATCGACGGATTGACTCGAGGCACACTACCCCTACCTCACCACCAGGCAAGTTTTCTAAACCTATACTACTGTTGTTGTGATAATAACTGTTTCATATATGATATGTAAATGCGATATATAAGTTGCGTACTTGTTTTCGAATTGATGTACTTGAGGTTACGACTTGATATTGGGGCTTATAAGCTAGATATGGGATACCAGCTATAAGCCAGATTTTATGAATGCCCTAGGATAAGGGCGCGTGATTTTCTTTAAACCAGAAGTAATTATGTTTTCGGTATATGTTCGAAATTATTTTCCGATAAAGATATCGGGTAACTGTTATTGAGGATTATTTATTTAATGAATATTATTTTGAATATTCATTTGAGGATTATTTATTTAATGAATATTATTTTCGAATATTCATTTGAGGATTATTTATTTAATGAATATTATTTTCGAATATTCATTTGAGGATTATTTATTTAATGAATATTATTTTGAATATTCATTTGAGGATTATTTATTTAAGAAATATTATTTCGAATATTCATTTGAGGATGATTTATTTAAGAAATATTATTTTCGAATATTCATTTGAGGATTATTTATTTAAGAAATATTATTTTCGAATATTCATTTGAGGATTATTTAATTAATGAATATTACTTTTGAATGTTCATTTAGTTATTATTTGCTTAACGAATATTATTTTCGAAATTCGTTTAAGGTTTACTTATTTAATAAATATTATTAATTATTTTCAAATCAAAAAGAGGTTCCCAAAACACTATTTTTCCATTTGAATCTATCTTTTAAGAAGATTTAAATACTCGCTCAACTATCAAAAATATGGGAAGCCTGATTTAAGTAACCACTACTCTTTTTTAAACTCTCAATTCAAAAACTGCCAAGGGACAGATATTTTCTTGGAGCAATTTAATTGCTGCCAGTCAAATGTTGTGTTACCACCTCAACGATCGAGGGGTAAATTGATGGAACAAGTCGATATCCATTAAAAAGCATCGCTTGGGAAATATTGGAGAGTCTTCCTTTCCAACCTAGATATAACTACTTAGTGGAGTCGTATCAACAAGTGTTACACTTGGGGAAAGGAGGACGATCTTTACGTTTCAGAGTCATGGATTTCATCTGAACTAGGAGTGGTGTAAGTGGTCTAGTTGCGCGGACCCATCCAACTTTTATTGCCCCAAATGGGCCGGGAGGTCACCGGAAGGCGGTAGACAATGTCAGGCCGTCGTGATTCTTCCATCTACATGTAGAAAACTATTTGAGCGGTGCGACCTGCTACTGATCATAGCAAGGTTAGGCACAGCGGGCGCGGTAGCAACTCCTGTATTGGTTCATCATCCAATTTGGATATTCCTGCAACATGTATTGGAGTGAAGAACCAATCGTGTTGGCAGGGGGTCGAAAAGTGTTTGGAAATGAAGTGACAATAAATTTATACAACTTCATCTTTTATTTTATGAGTTATGACTCTGATAAAACCTGATTAAGGATATATATGCATAAGTGGATTTTGGGTTACGGAAACATTTTATGGATTTTCCTTGTAACGTCATCATTTATATTATACTAGTTTCTTATCCGTTTAAGGCATAACATGTGGTTGCAAGGATATTTTGAACTGCTATTTGTTATAAATTATTTTGGTGGGCTTTATTGCTCACCCTTGCTTTATTTATGATATCACAACAACAGCTAGAGCAGATGGCCCGCAACAGTCATACTCTGCGAAAGCGGGTAGCAGTCGTCAGAGATTTACCCGTTGATGTCGTAGCCGCCATAGCTGAGGTAGTAACCACCAGTGTTCTAAGCTTCAGCTTTTGTGTATTAGACTTATTTATATTATGATTAATGTAAGCAACGGCAAGAATTATTAAGCGTACTCTGTAATCTTTTGGGTTTGTAATAACTTATAACTTGTGGATCCTATGACTCGATACTTATTCCAATTTCATCTCTGGAACTATAACTTGTTGTGTATGGTGTTGTATTGCGGGGTCACAGCATGCAGTTTATTTATTTTGATTCAAGTTCAAGTATTAATGAAGGGAATTGAGACCGTAACGACCAGATCCCCGACCCCGGATCTGGGGCTGTTACACAATGCCATCTTCGTCCAACTTATTTATGAATACCCATCTTGTTCCAATAACAGATTTTCCCTTAGGCCTGGGTACCAGCTTCCAAACTTTCTGCCTTTCAAACTGATTGAGTTCCTCTTGCATAGCAATCACCCAATCTGGATCATCTAGAGCATCTTCAACTTTCTTAGGTTCTGTTTCTGAAAGAAAACCAGAATAGTGACATTCATTTTGTGATATTCTCCTAGTTCTCACTCCTGTGTCCGGATCACCAATGATCAAGTGAAAGGGATGATCTCTATTCCATACCCTTTGTCTTGGCAGATGCGATCTTGATGATTCTCCTTGTTCTAGATGTTGTGGAGTGTGACTAGTTGATCCTTCTCTTGCTCCCCCTGAGTTGTTGACGGTTTGATCTGTTGACCCTGTTGATTGACTAGTAGATCCAATAGTGGTTTGAGTATGTCCACTACTATCACTACTTGGTCCAGAATCATTATCATTATCCTTATTATTAATAACTGTCACAACTTCAGGTTCTTCTTCATTGTCAGAGAGATCTCCTGATAGATTTTCAAATACCAAGGATTCAGAGTTCTCTCTTGTTTGCAGGCCTGGTCTTTTGGTGTCATCAAATGTTACATTAAATCTTTCCAACACCTTTTTATCTTCAATCACATATACCCTAAACGCCATAGATTCCAGAGAATAGCCCAGAAAAATGCCTTCATCTGCTTTGACATCAAACTTGCCAAGATGTTCTCCATCTTTAAGTACTAAGCACTTTGCACCAAACACATGAAAGTACTTCAGTGTTGGTTTCTTGTTGGCCATTAACTCATACGGAGTCTTTTCATGATCTTTGTTAATCAGGGTACGATTTTGAGTGTAGCAAGCTGTATTCACTGCTTCAGCCCAAAAGTAAGTGGGAAGTTTTGATTCACTTAACCTGGTCCTTGTTGCTTCAACCAAGGTCCTGTTCTTCCTTTCCACTACTCCATTTTGTTGTGGAGTTCTTGGTGCTGAATACTGTCTTGATATTCCTTTCTCTGAGCAGAAATCATTAAGAACTGCATTCTTGAATTCAGTTCCATTGTCTGATCTGATTGTCCGCACAGGTAGCTTAGCTTCCACTTCTATCTTCTTAATGTGATCAATGATTAGTTGTGTTGCTTCATCCTTTGATTGTATGAACAACACCCACGTGTACTTGGAGTAGTCATCCACCATCACCAATGCATATCTTTTTCCTGAAAGTGACATAACATTGACTGGACCAAATAAATCCATATGAATCAGTTGTAATGGTTCAGCAATGCTTGTCATTCCTTTTGCTTCCATGTGATGCTTTCTTCGACTTCCCTTTTTCACATGCTTCACATAGTCCCTCCTGATTGAATTCCATCAGGGGAAACCCTCTCACTAACTCTCTCTTTACCAAAGAGTTCATAGTTTTGAAGTTCAAGTGTGAGAGCTTCTTGTGCCATAGCCAACTTTGTTCTGAAGATGCCTTACTGTAGAAACATGTAACTTCTCCTTCACTGGTAGAACTTAAGTCAGCTATAAACAAATTTCCTTTTCTCACTCCCAGTAGAGCAAGCTTCTCATCCTTCCTGTTTGTGATAAAGCACTTGTCTTTTCTGAAATCTATATTGTAGCCTTTATCACAGAATTGACTGATACTAAGAAGATTGTGCTTTAATCCTTCAACAAGAGAGATGTGTTCAATGATGACATTCCCAATTTTCAATTTACCATATCCCATAGTGAATCCTTTGCTGTCATCTCCAAAGGTGACAATAGGGCCGGTCTTCTTAACCACCTCTGTAAGCAGGGACTCTTCACCTGTCATGTGTCTAGAACAACCACTATCTAGAATCCACACAACCTTTGAGCTTTTAACCTTACCCTGCAATCACGGATTGATTAAGCGGACTTTGGTACCCAAAATTGTTTGGGTCCTGAAGATTTAGATCCTTTAACAGGAGTAACAATCAATTATGTCTTACCCTGTTTGACATTCATAGTATCTGTGGATTTAACATTAACAGTGCTTTTGCTATTGTCATTCATCAACTTAAAATAAGCATGCATGATGTTGTACTTACATAGCAAACACTCTTTCTTTCCACATGGTTCATGAGTATCAGGCATGTCAGACATGTTATACATTTCAGAAGTATTAGCAGTTTCTACTTTAACCTTTTTACATGCATGTGTAAGGTGTCCAGCAGAATTACAAATAGTGCACAACTTCCTAGATGCAATGGGAGAATATGGAACCATTTCCTGATTAACAATCTTCTTCTTCCCATTCCTGTTCTTTTTAGCATTACTAACTAAGTCACCTACTTCAGTTTTAGGTAATTCAGCTTTTACTGATTTCCTAGGCAACTTAGTCTTTACCTCTTCAATCTTCAACAAATCCTCGTCAAGCAGTTCTTGTCTTATGAAAAGATCATCCTCATGAAAAAGTGGTGGAAAAGGTTTAACAAAAACTTGAGATTAGATTCTTCAAGCTCATATTCTTTATCAACCAGAGACAAATCATTCAATAGTTTGCAAAATCTGTCATAAGTCTCAGTCAAGGTTTCATTAGGTCTTGAATCAAAGTGCTCATACTCATGTGTGAGTATTGTCTTTCTGTTTTTCTTAATAGCACCTGTTCCCTGGCATCTGACTTCTAAAGCATCCCAAATCTCTTTGGCTGTCTTGCATCCAATTACTCTGTTAGACATAACATTATCTAAAGCACTGTGGAGAAGATGTCTAACCTTTGCATCCTTTGCAATTGATGAGATGTCCTCAGGAGTCATATCTTTCTTTTCCTTTGGAACAGTCTTTTGTTCTTGACCATCAACAACAGGGGCTAGTTTGGTTGGATTGTGAGGACCATCATAAATTCTGTCAAGATATTCTGGATCTGTTGCCTCCAGAAACATGGTCATCTTTACCTTCCAAATTGGATACTCTACAGGCCTGAGAATTGGAACCCTGATTGTTTCATATCGACTCACAGAATTAGGCTTAACCTGTTCAGCCTTGGGAGCAGTTTGATTTTCTTCAGACATGATTATTACTGTGTTTGAATCGTAAAACTGTATATATTAAACAGCCTTGGCTCTGATACCAATTGTTAGGCCGAATACACAATATAATCAAGTATATATGAGAATAACAATAATCAAGAACACTGTTTATGAATCAATAAAACTGTAATCGTATTAACAGCTTCTCTCTTTATGATGTTAATGAATCACAAAGAGCTTCTAGGTTACAAGAATAATAATTCAATAATCGCGTCCCTTCTAGGGATAACCTATCTGTGTTTATATAGTACACAGTTACACAATCCTTATCTAATTGATATTCCTACAAATTAGCTATACAAGTTATATCAATTAAGGATTGCTTCTTATCTTCTATTCCGTCTCCTTAGCTGTATCAATATATTCTGCTTCTTTCCATCTTCAGAATATATTGCTTCTAGAATCTTCAATTCAGCACCGACAGCTAATTCAACTATCACCCTGTCAGACTTTAAATAAACTCTGACCGGCTTCCTTTAAACTCTTCACCCTGATGATGTCAAAAACATGTAACAAATGCAGTGTTTAACATATAACAGAGTTTAATTTAAAACAGAGTTTAAATTTGACTTAGAATAGAAAATATATTAAAAACTTACAATCAGACTTTACTTGATTTCTTGAATATCAGGCACTGTCCTGTTATAGTCTGATAGCAATTTCTTTTTAGCTCTTTCTAGCTCTTCCACCATGATCTTCTTCCCTTCTTTCAACTCTGGATCAAATTCTCCAGTCTGATAAATTGCAGCTCTCAGAGAATAGATGGAATTCTTCCTCATCTCATTCCCTAGCTTAATATAATAAGCTTTATCAGATTCTAAATTGAATTCAAGAACTTTTGTACCCAGTGCTGTTCTGAACTTAGCACTGTTTCTTTTCATCTCAATAATCTTCCCATGTGCATTTATGTATTTGGGAATATATGCACTTGATACTCCTCCTCCAAGCATCATCTTCGATCTTAGCATCTTTTCTCTGATAACCGAAGCAGCATTGTGAGTATTTCTATTTTTGACTTTTAACAAGTACAGAACATACTCCAATTCTTGATAAGATTTGAGATTTATATCAGACTCTGCAACCTTATAAACTCTTCCATCATTCATAAAGTACAACAAAAATTCCTTCTTTAACACCTTATGAAAGATCATTTGAACAGAGTCTAGCATATCAAGATTTTCTTGAGTAATAATACCAGATACTGCCAGTGAAATGTTGTCTTGAGATCTGTTATTTGTTCTTCTCTCTCTGTGTGAACCTAGACCAGATTTGTCTTTTCCTTCCTTACCCAATACTGTTCTGGTTTCAGAGAAATTCACAGCTTCAAGCTTTAAATCTTCAAGAATTTTTGGTTTACAGAATCCTGGAAGTTGTGTAGATTTCTGTACAACTTGAGCAACGTCAGAGGTTGTCATAACTTTAGTAGTATCATCAACTTGAGCAGCGTCAGAGGTTGATTTTGCTAATCTTGTTTCAACTTGAGCAATGTCAGAGGTTGAATTATCTTTCTTCTCTAGGTTAGGCTCTTCAATCATTATGCCTTTACCCTTATCAGAATTTCCAATCACAGGTCTCCTTGTATATTGTATACTCTATTGTGTATTCTCTTTGATAGAAATACCAACTTCTTTCTTTCTAGGAGCCTTGATTTCCTTTTTTTTGTAGATTCCAGCTTCAAGATTTTTCTTGTGTTCCTCAGCAAGCATTTGCTCTTCAGCCTGGATATCTTCAATAGTAACATTCTTTCCATGCTCTTTTATGAATATTTTAGCAGCAATCTCTTCATCAGTAGATGGATTAGTTGAAACAACTAAACTCTTGAGTTTCGAAGTAGATTGGCCACCAGAGTTTATCTTATCAGAGTTTGTTTGTCTATCAGAGTTTACTCTTGTCCTGCTTTGCCTTTGAGCAAAAATCTTTCTTTTATTTTCTTTGCTTCCCCCATCAGTAGAATCATCCCTCCGTCTCAGAGCTTGAGTGTCTTTGCATTTGTCTTTAGATACACTCTCCCCCTTTTTGACATCATCAGAAAGAAGTACTGATGTCAGCAATTCAATGGCAGTAGAAATGGAATTCAGTTGAGTAGACATTGCATTCTGATTTTCCTCAACCTTCCCAAGCCTCTTCTTGATATCCTCAGAATCCTTGGCTTGCTGGTTGAGCATAGCATAATAAAAAGTTCTGTCAGACTTGAAAGTAAGATCCTTCATACTGGCTTCATTCCTTAGATTTGTAAGCATTTGTTGATTCTCATCAAATCTATTATTAAGAGATTTGACTTGAACAACAGTTGCCTGTAAGCTTGTAAGTACATCAGTATTTGAGATCTTCTTGACAGAATCAGATAGAAAATCTGCAGCCCTTTGTGCTGGGAAGACACAATCTGCATCAGCCCATTTGTTGTAGTACATATTCTGAAAATGCTCATTTGTCTGTCTATTGACTTCCCTTGCTTCATCACTATTGACATCATCAACCAATGAAACTTGAATACTAGGGTGTGAATGAGAACCCTCAGCATCATTTCCAGCGTCTTCAGTATTGTCTGCTGCATTTTCAGTAAGAATATTGTCAGCAGTAAACTGTGCAGCTTCATCAATTTTCTCCTCTACTACAGCTTCAGGAATATCAGAGTTAACCTGAGCAAAAACCTCTGCTTCCCTTTGAACAATCTCAACAACAGATTGTTGCAAAGCTTCAAGAATCATATTCTCAGAGTTTAGCTCATTAGCAGCCGCTTGTTCCTTTTCTATCACAGCTTCATCAAGAATTTTCTCTGTGACTTTTATCATCTGATTAACCTCCTCACCTTTGTCAAGATCACATGAAATAATTTCAGTGTGAGTGGCCAGAGATTCTTCTACCTGATCAGTTACTTGATCAGCTTCCACACCCTCTGTATAATGATCAGAATGTATAGAGGTGTGTGCTTCAAAATCAAAAACTCTGCTATCAGAATTATTAGCAGCTGCCTCAACTACATCATTAGTCATTGATGTAGGAGCTTCTAAATCCAAATCCATCAGATTAGCTTCAGTATTTATCCTGTCTAGATTGACAGCTTCAGTATTTGCAGCATCCTTCTGAACAAACACTTCAGGAGCTTCAGTGTTTACAAACACTCTGTCCTCATTAGTATTTAGAATATCCTCCTCAACAAACATTGCAGGAATATCTTGAGAAACAGTTTCAGTCACAATCTCCTCATTCTCTGATGTAGGAGCTTCAGATTCATCAAGATTTGCTCTATCCTCTGAGAGCAAAGTAGTCTCCCTTAGAACAGCTTCCTGAATTACCACTTCAGAGTTTACAGGCAATTCAGCTTCTTCCTCCTCATCAAAAAGATAAGTGGCTACAAGCTTTCTTCTTTTTCTCAGAGTTTGAGAATCCTCTGCTTCATCTTCACTAGCAGATACTCTTGCTTCCTCAGAACGAGGTCTTTGTGCCCTTACTTTTCTTTTAAAAGCTCTTGTTTTTGACTTCTTTAACCTCTGTGATTGAGACACAGAAGGTCCAGCTTCAGCAGTTTGAAGTGTTGATGTGACCAGAGTTTGTTGTGCTGTTTCATGTTGAGGCAGTGTAGGTTGGGTAGAATTTGCTAAAAACTGTTGTACTCTCTCAGGTAAGAGAAGAGCACCAACATCCCCTTTCTTGTTATCTTTGTTAGTCAAATCAGAAAATATGCGTTTATGCAATTTAAATGATTTAATAACATCCTCATCTAAAATCTCAACATCAGGACAACAAATGTTGAATAGCAATTGACAAAATCTAGAGAAATAGACAACATTCCTATTCTCTTGCATTTTCTCACCAATATTAGTCAAGACTAATCTAGCAACATCAAAGTTAGCACCAAAAAGTAAAGAGTACCCGATTTGCAGACTATCAATGGGAATTGCATCCCAATTGGTGCACTTCTTTCCGAATGCCCTAGTTATACAGTCGAAAAAGAAACTCCATTCCTTGCGCAGAAACGGCCTTTTCAATTGCCCAATCTTCGTCAATGGTCCAGAGTATCCAATCTCTCTCATCATACGGACCAACTCAGAATCTCCAACAGAGATTGTGAAGGCATTGAAATCCTCAAACCCCAAGGCATCACGAACAGTTGTTGGAGTTATTACAAACTCTTGACCCTCATATTCAAACAAGATGGACGGTGACCCAGTCTCCCCTCCATTATCATAAACACCTGTCTGCCAGAAAGATTTGATTTGAGTTGCAGACAGCTTCATCGGAGCAGTGTGAGCAGTACCAATATCCGAGTTTGTCAAGAAATTTTGAATCAAATGAAACGCTTCTGGTGCGTTTGCAGTGTTTAGTGGTGCGGTATAGTTGTTTGGAACGAACTCTAACCCAGACGAAACGAAAGCTGTGGTTGCCATTAGAAGATTTTGAAGAAAGAACAAGTAATTGATGCGAAAGCTTAACAGAGTTTATGTGTAGAAAGGTGTTTGTGACTATGTGTGTGTGATAATAGATGTGTATGAGTAAGATGTGAAAAGTTTAACTGAAGATGTGTGTATTGTATTTAAAAGAAAATTAAAGATTAAAAACTGAAGAGTTTTTAATCATTAATACACAACTGTCTTACTCCTATAATCATGTGAGTGGGACACATGTCAAACGTGCATACGCTGACAGCTGTATTGAACAACTTCCAATACACACGTGCAGACGAGGAGACACCTGGCATCACATAAGACACTCAAAATATCCGCTTATTGGCCAAAAAAAATCAATAATAATAAAATTATCGATTTTAATATTTCAGAAACATAATAACGAAGTACGAAGGAGCTCAACAGTCAGAAGAATAATGACTGTCTTGGAACTCCGCACTTTACTGTCCCCATAGCTTCGAGCCAAGCAAAACCTTTCAGTTGCCCTGTTGGATGCTATAAAAGCTGGAGCATTGTAACAACAGGCAATACATATATTAAAATTACCATACATCAAATGGCAGGAACCTTTGAATTCATGGATGTAG
Organism: Heracleum sosnowskyi; assembly: GCA_030848705.1. NCBI lineage: Eukaryota > Viridiplantae > Streptophyta > Magnoliopsida > Apiales > Apiaceae > Heracleum > Heracleum sosnowskyi. Next base: position 106,820,302 of record CM061240.1, on the reverse strand, counting down.
AATCATTCTTGAATATGAGCTGGCGTCAACAAGCAAACTATATTATTGATGAGTTTCTTGTTTTGTCATTTCTGAATGATGAAGGTCTCATTGCTGATGATGAAATAGCTGAAAGACCTATCTCCAATCCTTATGTGTACATCATTCGTCCTGGTCCATATGATGTGCCCATCCTTGCGGATGATCAAGCTGTGGAGATTTGTATGATGCTCTTTCATCAGAGCTACTTGACGGGTTCGAAGGAGAAATTCTTCTTGGAATCCTGCAAGCTGCAAACCAGAAAGAGAATTCGAGAGGATGATGATGATGATTCAACATCAGGGGGTTGTCAAGCCTTGGAAATCCCAGATGGTATAATGACCAGATAACCGAACAAGTAGCTATCATCAGAAGTAATAGAACACAATAGCTTCTGGCTCTAGCTCTTCTGCTTCTGATGTAGCATTTATTATTTATCCTGGTTAAATAGGTCATCTCTTTTGTAACCATAGTGATTAGTGTTCACCGGAAAGATTAGCTAGACATGAGTATGAAATTGTCTGAATGTAAATAAAGTTTGAATCAATTAATGAAAAAGATCCATTGTTTTGCTTTACATATCAGTATTAATGTTATGATGAATGTATAAACATAAATGAATTATCAGAACTACAGTCATCAGTATCTCATAGTAATTGTAAAGTGAAAGAAAAGATATCACTTTAAACAGTAAACTAACATACTCATCAGCGCTACTAATCACCATCAGGACTTATCAAACACACTCTTTCTTTTCTCTGTTTAATGCAAAATAGATCCGTTACCAATCATACTTTTTCGAAAAACAAATGTCTAATCTCAAAATTATAAAATGTCTGAAACAAAGAAATTATTTTAACCATCATAGATTAAAACAAAGTTACCTCGGCATATGTCACACAATACATCAGTGTTTACCATTTGTCCTTCTTTGTCAATAAACTCTTTTCTCAAACTGTACAGGTGTGAAAATATGTGTGTGCAATAGCAGAGTTTACCGAAATCAATATTTAGATCATCTCAAAGTGCATAAAATCCACAAACTAAATTAGTAAAAACTGGTTGCCTAAACTCTCATGTATAACATAGAATCTGATTTTTATATCTAAACTCTGTAGTACTGATATCCTTTCATTTGGATATGTCTTTTATTTTTCACCCCCTTTATATATATATATATATATATATTTTTTTTTTTTTTATATATATATATTTTTTTTTTCCAGTAATCAGTGGTTGGCACTAGTCACCAAAAATCAAAGATTTTAGCCCTTATTTCATACAATAAGTTCCTGGATCTTCCTAGGCACAACATGATCTCAAAGGAATTTGTGCTCTTTTTGGCATCTTTTGATTTGAGGGTGAATTATTTGCAATTAATAATCAGAGTTTAGACTTTTCATCAGTTAATACAATTAATTTATGAGAGAAAATGCAAACAGCTAATACAGACTCAGTGTATAGGATCAATAAACTAAGAGATGGTATAAATACAGAGACAGTATCATGCTGTGTTAGCTTACTGCACAAATTTGAGATCAGAATCTATATAACTCTTAAGGATTCATAATTACTTACTGAGAATTATGCTTCATACAAATTTCTTCATTGGTCCATATGTTTCAGACAAAATTACAATCAGAGTATAGCATTAAACTGTAACAATCAGAGTATGACCAACATTTTATGACTAACAGAGTTTAGCATCAGAGTTTAACCGACAGAGTTTATGACACTGGTACTCATAACAGTTAATACATGCAAGGAATCATGAGCATTAAAAATCAACATGTATAGATTTTGAGTCTAACCCGTATCTCTAGTCAGAACCAGAGATCATCCCAAGTTCATTTACCAATCTTGTAAAAGTAGCTTCACTCAAAGGTTTGGTGAAGATATCTGCAAGTTGTTGGTCTGTAGACACAAAATGAAGCTCAATGTTCCCTTCTTCCACATGTTCTCTGATAAAATGATACCTTATGCTGATGTGCTTGGTCATGGAGTGCTGTACTGGATTTCCTGTCATAGCAATAGCACTTTGGTTATCACAGAAAATAGGTATTTTAGAGTACCTTAACCCATAATCCAGCAATTAATTCTTCATCCATAAAATCTGTGCACAACAGCTACCAGCTGCTATATACTCTGCTTCAGCTGTGGATGTGGAAATCGACTTCTGTTTCTTGCTGTACCAAGAAACTAATCTGTCACCTAAAAATTGACAGCTTCCACTTGTACTTTTTCTGTCTATCTTACAGCCTGCAAAATCTGCATCAGAGTAACCAATTAGCTTAAACTCTGATTCTCTAGGATACCACAAACCCAAGGTTATGGTTCCTTTGAGATATTTGAAAATCCTTTTTACAGCTGTTAGATGAGGCTCTCTGGGATCTGCTTGAAATCTTGCGCAAAGACATGTTGCATACATGATATCAGGTCTACTTGCAGTAAGATACAGTAAAGACCCTATCATTCCTCTGTAGTTTGTCATATCTACTGAGGCTCCTGTGTCTTTGTCTAGCTTTGTTGCTGTAGCCATGGGAGTTGTGGCAGATGAACTATCAAGCATACCAAATTTCTTTAGAAGATTTCTGGTATACTTTGATTGATTGATAAAAATCCCATCATCTGTTTGCTTGACCTGTAAGCCTAGAAAATAACTAAGCTCTCCCATCATGCTCATTTGATACCTGGATTGCATAAGCTTTGCAAACTTCTTACAGAGTTTGTCATTAGTAGATCCAAAAATAATATCATCTACATAAATTTGAACTAAAAGCAAATCATCACCAGAATTGAAATAAAACAAAGTTTTATCAATTGTACCTCTTGTGAACCCACTTTCTAAAAGAAATTTAGCAAGAGTTTCATACCATGCTCTTGGTGCTTGCTTTAGTCCATATAATGCCTTGTCAAGCCTGTAGACATAATCTGGATGCTTGGGATCTACAAATCCTGGTGGTTGTTCAACAAATACTTCTTCTTCAAGCTTTCCATTGAGAAAAGCACTTTTTACATCCATCTGAAAGACTTTAAACTTCTTGTGTGCAGCATAGGCCAGAAAGATTCTTATGGCCTCCAATCTTGCAACTGGAGCAAAGGTTTCATCATAGTCAATTCCTTCCTGTTGTGAATATCCTTTAGCCACAAGTCTAGCCTTGTTTCTTGTAATCACACCTTCACTGTCAGTCTTGTTTCTGAAAACCCACTTTGTACCTACAATTGATCTATTCTTTGGTCTAGGTACTAGTGTCCAGACTTCATTTCTTTCAAATTCATTTAACTCTTCTTGCATTGCTGTAATCCAATTAGCATCTTGAAGAGCTTCCTCCACTTTCTTTGGTTCTGTTTGAGACAAGAAAGCATGATACAGACACTCATTATTTGTTGCACTTCTAGTTCTCACACTAGAATCAGGATCTCCAATTATGAGATCAGGTGTGTGTGCCTGTGTCCACCTTCTTGCTGTTGGTAAGTGGTTTCTTGCATCATTATTGGATCCTCCCCCTTGATCCATGCTCTCCTGATTCATATGTTGACTTTCTGCAGCATCTGAGGCTCCCCCTGAATTGGATGGCTCGGAGTTTGAACTGTCAGAGTTTGAATCAGTTTCCTCAACTGACTCACTTGCTGTGTCTTGTTGAGCTTCTTCACGCTCCCCCTCAACTGGTTCTCTATTTTGTTCAATTTGAGAATTTCCAGTTTCTCCAGTATTTACCAGTAGAGGTTCAGAGTATGCTTCGACAGAGTTTGTCAAACCTGCTTCATCAGAGTTTATATCATCAGAGAATAGATCTTCATTTTCAAAACGTAGTTGATCATATCCATCCTTGTCTTCAAGTCCAATTATTTTCTTGTCATCAAATGACACATGTATGGATTCCATGATCACCTTAGTTCTTAGATTATAAACTCTGAATGCTTTTGTTGACAATGGATAGCCAACAAAGATTCCTTCATCAGCTTTTAACTCGAACTTTGTCAACTGTTCAGGATGAGTCTTCAACACAAAGCATTTGCATCCAAATATGTGAAAATATTTCAAATTTGGCTTCTTATTTTTCACCATCTCATATGGTGTTTTCCCATGCTTGTTGATCAGTGTAGCATTTTGAGTAAAACAAGCAGTTTGAACAGCTTCTGCCCAGAAGTATGTTGGTAATTTTGCTTCATCAAGCATAGTTCTGGCTGCTTCAATTAAAGTTCTGTTCTTCCTTTCAACTACACCATTTTGCTGTGGAGTTCCAGGTGCAGAAAACTCTTGTTTCACTCCTCTTTCCTTGCAGAAAGCTTCCATGATTGAGTTTCTGAATTCAGTTCCATTATCACTCCTTATAATTTTGACTTTGTGCTGTGATCCTTTATCCAGTAGATTTACATGATCCATCAGAGTTTGAGCAGTTTCATCCTTCTTTGACAAGAAATACACCCATGTATATCTAGTATATTCATCAACAATTACTAGAGCATATTTCTTTCTGCCCATGGACATCACATTCACTGGTCCAAAGAGATCAACATGTAGAAGATGATAAGGTTCCACTACTGAAGATTCAGATTTGCTCTTGAAAGATGACTTCCTTTGCTTGGCCTTTTGACAAGAATCACATAGGCCATCTAGACTGAGTATTGATTTTGGAAGTCCCCTTACAAGATCCTTTCTAATTAGCTCATTGATGTTGTTCAAATTGAGATGAGAGAGCTTCTTGTGCCAATTCCAACTCTCTTCATTTGACATTCTTGCAGTCAGACACACTGTTCTTCCATCAGAGTTTGTTACCAAACTTGCTTCATAAATGTTGTTGCGCCTGTGTCCAACTAGAACAACTTTTCCAGTAGATTTACTGATAACTTCACAGTATTCACTATGAAAATCTACATGGTTTCCTCTGTCACAGATTTGACTCACAGATAACAGATTATGCTTGAGTCCTGAGACTAGAGCTACATATGTAATGATGACACTTCCAAGATTAATATTGCCATATCCCAGAGTGTGTCCTATGTTGCCATCTCCATAGGAAACTTTTGGGCCAGCCTTCTCCTCAAAGTCTGATAGCAGGGCTTTATTTCCAGTCATATGTCCTGAGCATCCACTGTCCAAGATAAGTGTGCTCTCTATTATACCCTGCAATCACAAACAAACACTAAGTGTTAGTTTTAAGGATCCAGACTTGCTTGGATCCTTTGCCTTTCTTAACAGTGTTAGCTTTTGCAGCGGAATCAGTATTATCAGAGTTTAAACTAACATTGTCAGATTTTATACTAGCAGAGTTTGCTCTAACCCATTTCAAGTTGGGTTTTAGCTCATAATAATTATGATAAATTGCATGATAACTCCTACATGTGTAAATAGAATGTCAAGTGCTCCCACAATGTGTGCATAAAGTCTGTGGTCTTATTCTATCATAATCATTTTTTACTTCTGAAGTAGAAGGTAAAGAATTAATATGTTTGTTCTTATTGCAAAATCTAGCAAGATGATTAGAACTACCACAATTGTAACATGTTTTCCTTGAAGCACCAGCATTAGGCAAATGATTATTTCTGTTATTTATGCCTATTTTTCCATTCCTATTTTTCTTGGACCCTTTAGGTTTCATGGCAGACTTTACCTCTTTGAGCTTATGTTTGAACTGTTTTCCTGTCATTAAACCAACATTAACCTGTTTCTCACAGACTCTAATTGGTTCTTTAACAGCTTCTGGCTCAACAGGCTTCTCTGTTTTAGATTCAATATCCACTTGTTCAACACAAGCTTCAACTGACTCCATAACTGCTTCTTTCACAACTACAGATTTTAGCTTGCTAGATTCAGGAACAAATGTTACAGGAGATGAATATGAACTTGTGAATGCTCTTAACTTGATTTTGTCCTGAAATCTAAGTTCATCTTCCTCACTGTACCCTAAACCTACAGAATCTGTCTGAAACACTTTATGTGTATCTCTACCAGAATTAGTCCAAGTTTTAATTATTTTTCTTTCCTTCTCTAAATCAGATTCTAGTTGCCTATACCTTTTAAGCAACTCCTGTTCAACATAAACAACATCATCTCTTTCTTTTTGAATCTGCTTCATATTCTCAAGTTCTCTTTCAAGAAACTTGCTTCTATCTTTAAGACTAAGATTCTCAGATTTAATCCTTTCATTCTCTAAAGTCTGATCCCTATAACTAACATGTATGTTCTTAAGATAAATTCTTAATTCAGAAATATTATCAGTATCATAAGCATAAGTAGTTAGGGGTACCTTATTTTCTGATGATTCATTCTCATCTTTGACAGTTGCCATAAGAGCATAATTTACTCCATCATCAGAATCTGAAGTATCTGCCCAGTCTTTGCCTTTAGAGATGAGTGCTTTCTCAGTTCTTCCTTTCTTACACTCTGGAGCATAGTGACCCATCTCTTTGCACTTGTAGCACTGGATCTCAGATTTGTCCTTCTTTCCAGACTTGGTATCCCTTCCATCAGACTTTCTGAAATTCTTCTTCTCGGAATTTGAATCTCTCCTTGAGAATCTTTTACCCTTCTTGAAGTTCTTGAATCCCATCTTTTTAAATGTCTTAACCATCAAGGCAGCCATTTGCATCAACTCCTCTTCATCATCCTCAGAGTCAGAAACTTCATCAGAGTTTGAGTCATCATCAGAGTTTGATGACTCACTTTCAGAGTTTACAACCAATGCTTTTCCTTTGGCTTTCTTCCTTGAGGTTTTATTTTCAATGGGCTTCTCCTCAACTTTGAGAGCAACAGATTTTGTCTTTTTACTCAATCTTCTATTCCTTTGTTCTATCTCCAGTTCATGAGTTTTCAACAACCCATAGATTTCATCAAGTTCTGTATCAGCAAGTTCATAATTATCTCTTATTGTTGTTGTCTTTAGATCCCACTTTTCAGGTAGAGATAACAGAAACTTGAGATTAGATTCTTCAAGCTCATATTCTTTATCAACCAGAGACAAATCATTCAATAGTTTGCAAAATCTGTCATAAGTCTCAGTCAAGGTTTCATTAGGTCTTGAATCAAAGTGCTCATACTCATGTGTGAGTATTGTCTTTCTGTTTTTCTTAATAGCACCTGTTCCCTGGCATCTGACTTCTAAAGCATCCCAAATCTCTTTGGCTGTCTTGCAGCCAATTACTCTGTTAGACATAACATTATCTAAAGCACTGTGGAGAAGATGTCTAACCTTTGCATCCTTTGCAATTGATGAGATGTCCTCAGGAGTCATATCTTTCTTTTCCTTTGGAACAGTCTTTTGTTCTTGACCATCAACAACAGGGGCTAGTTTGGTTGGATTGTGAGGACCATCATAAATTCTGTCAAGATATTCTGGATCTGTTACCTCCAGAAACATGGTCATCTTTACCTTCCAAATTGGATACTCTACAGGCCTGAGAATTGGAACCCTGATTGTTTCATATCGACTCACAGAATTAGGCTTAACCTGTTCAGCCTTGGGAGCAGTTTGATTTTCTTCAGACATGATTATTACTGTGTTTGAATCGTAAAACTGTATATATTAAACAGCCTTGGCTCTGATACCAATTGTTAGGCCGAATACACAATATAATCAAGTATATATGAGAATAACAATAATCAAGAACACTGTTTATGAATCAATAAAACTGTAATCGTATTAACAGCTTCTCTCTTTATGATGTTAATGAATCACAAAGAGCTTCTAGGTTACAAGAATAATAATTCAATAATCGCGTCCCTTCTAGGGATAACCTATCTATGTTTATATAGTACACAGTTACACAATCCTTATCTAATTGATATTCCTACAAATTAGCTATACAAGTTATATCAATTAAGGATTGCTTCTTATCTTCTATTCCGTCTCCTTAGCTGTATCAATATATTCTGCTTCTTTCCATCTTCAGAATATATTGCTTCTAGAATCTTCAATTCAGCACCGACAGCTAATTCAACTATCACCCTGTCAGACTTTAAATAAACTCTGACCGGCTTCCTTTAAACTCTTCACCCTGTCAGACTTTAAATAAACTCTGACCGACTTCTGATAAACTCTGGTCAGTACCTGTTGCTTAAACACTGATAAACAAACGTCAGCAATTATATCTAACATGGAATCTGTTGGTTGAGCCCTTGAACTTATACTTAGGGTTTCTTTTGAAACGAATATGACTAAACTTTGCAGCTAAGTAAGCCATGGTTTTGTCTTCCATCTGCTCAAGCTCTTCTAGGGTGTAGTAATCACTTTCATCAACACCCAGATTCACAGAATCCATTTCAGCTTCTATAATCACCTCTTTTCCAGCTCTAGGGGTTTGAACCTGAATATCAGAAGTTGCTGGTTTATCCACTACAAGTGCTGCTGATCTCACAAGTGCATTGTGCTTGCTATCCACTGTCCCTTGTCCGTAGATTATCACTCTCTGTTCCTGTTCCATCTCATAAGTCTTCAGCTTGCCATAGATCATCTCTAGTGGCATTTTTGTGAAGTCAATTCTTTCCCTTATGGATGATGACTTGTGTTCTACATGATGGGGCAGCGTCATCATGAACTTCCTGTTTGATTCTCTCAGTGGATAGGTCTTTCCTTTCATTGCCAATTCATTTAGAAGCTTAGTATATTTCTCAAAGACCTGAGTTATACTTTCTCCTGGAAGAGACCTAAAAGCTTCGTACTGAGAAGTCAGGATGTCCAATCTGTTTTCCTGCACGTCTTCAGTTCCTTCCATTATCAAGTTAATGGTATCCCACATATGTTTCCCGCTTGTACAGTTCATCAACTGATAGCTTATTTCTTTGTCTGCGGAGTCTACCAGTATCAACATCAATCCTGTATCCAATCGAATCAGTTCTTTGTCGGAATCTGTATACTCAGTTATATCCTTAGGTTGGGTGCCTTGAGGAATCCTGCTACCATCAGGAGCTATAGATTCACTAACTGGTTTCATTGGTACAAACGGTATGTTCTCTAATATGCCAATATACAACGGATTTGATGCCTTGATAAATAACAGCATCTTCATCTTCCACAAACCGAAATCATCTCTCGTAAACGGGGGAACTTTAATACCAGCTGTTGTCTTTGGTGCACTCATGGTTTCTCAAAATTTCAAATTGTTTAAAATTCAAGAAATTCCAATTAAATAAAAAATTTTGAAAGTTAAAAAATTTGCTTCGAATTTTCACGCTACGTTTGATTTTGGTCTCATTCACCGGATCTGATTTGTATGTCAATCAAGTAGCTCTGATACCAATTGTTAGGTCCAAAGTATCGTAGAAGGGGGGGTTGAATACGATACTCACAAATAATTCAATTTCGTTCGCGGATTAATCATTCAGTTCTATAACGAAATCAAACACACCAAATCAAACCAAGAGTCGGGGAATATATCTTTTTATAAATATAAACCTCGAGGGGTGCTACAATTTCTAATCCGTAGATTAGCTTCAATGAGTTCTAGGTTAAACACAATCAATACAATGATCAAATTCTGAGCACTATTAATTTCTATGATCTTCTTCGGCTCAAACTTCTCTCTCAGTAATTACTTCTGTGTTAATAACCTGACTGAGAGGAAGACACTACCTCTCACTTAGTAATTGTAGTCTTTTGTTTTTGAAAACTATCGAACCTCAATTGTAAAAACAATCTTGGCCGTCCATTTTCAAAATCAACCTGACAACAAAACAAACTTTTCACCTGCTCCCTAATTTAAAAACCATCGAATGAATAAAGTATTTTACCATTCGATAGTTTTTAAATAAAAACTATCGAAAAGTAAATTACTTTTCATTTGGTTTTCTTTTAACTTTTTGTTTCATGTTCGATGGTTTTCTAAATAGAAAAACCATCGAACTCTTTTCTTGTATTTGACTTTTAAGAAAAGATTCTGAGCTCCAGGGTGTTTCAGTTTTAGACTGTATCAATTTCTTCTGAGACGATAAAACAACTTGATCTTTGTAGTGCCGTCAACTAGTGCAACTGGTCTGGTTCATAGATGAATAACACTTGATCAATTCTTCTTTTATGTCTTCAATTCAATGTTGCTGATAAGTCATTTGTCGTTCTGGTTGCTTCGATTAAATCACTGGAATCCCGTGGTACTTAACCCTAAATCATTCACATACTTCTGTCGTCTTGAAAGTCTTGTTTCTTTTGCTGTCACTGAGGCTTGAACATTTTCATGAACTTATTTCCGTGACCTGTTTACGGACTTCATGAATACATAACGTATTTTGATTTTTTGAGTTTACCTTTTCTTCTTTGATTCTGGATTCCTGTGCTTCTGTTAATATTATTGTCTGTCTTGTCCTTTGTTGAGTTGTAGTTATCTCTTTTACATCTTATGTTACATTATGCTTTACAATACACTAAAATAGGCTAAGCATATACAGTTGCAGAAAGATGGTAGTAATGAGTTGAAAATATGGAGGAACGCAGTTTCATCCAGGTTTCTGTTGATCAAACATTACTACTTGTGTTTTCAGCATGGAACCCCACACCTGTATTCCTTAAAATCCTGTTTCTGGATTTTTCAGCTTTCCTCGAAGCAGCAACAATTAAATGATACACAAGTAACAAAAGCGAAACAATAGTCAGCCCATACCATGTGAATGCTGCAACCACAAGTGTCACATATGTGCTGTTGAGTATATTTGGATCTGGAATTAAGGTTATAGCTGCCAACAGATAGGCCAGCGCCATTGACGGAACTGTGATCCATATTGCAGCCCGCGAAGCCCAAATGAAGAACTTTCGTTTTACAGATATACCACTTATAAACAAAAACATCATACTCAAAGAAGCAAGGAAAGATATGGTGTTGAATATCCAAAATAGTTTACTCCTAACTGGATCGTGTTGTGCTAGAATTGATGTCCCTGCTTTTATATTATGTCCAGTACCTACTTTGATTTCATTGGTGTCCATACCGATGACACCTCCAGGTGGATTGTCAGCAATAACAGCACTTGAACACAACATCCTTAATGGATCAATTTTCAGTAGTGCAGGTTTGATCCCTTACCCGCTGATGATGAGTTAACACAGTTCTTTGTGAATATTCATTATCAGGGTCCCTTTCAAATGGTCAAATTGTCAAAAACTTTTGTTGTAAGGGAATGGGATCTGTTCTTTGATACTATAGCTAGGGTATTTGGTAACTGCACAAAAACAAACTTTCATTGCATTACCAGTCTTAATCAATACATTGCCTATGCTATAGTATTTGGTCGTAGATTGAACTTTGCTGAGATTCTGTGGAACCTTTTGCTCAACAGGCTTGCTCACTCTAGGAGAGATTCTGATAATGGTGTGAAAGTAAGGTGTTGGTACCCTCGCTTTCTAACTCTTATCATTAATCATCTTCTCACTGCTGAGCAGGTAGAACTGTTTCGAGAAGCTAGATTTGAAACCTCTCCAACCACAGACACCAAATTCTACACCAGACTTGATGTCTCATCCAAATTTACCACCATACCTGTTCTTGTTTCACCATTCATGAGACAATTCATTAATCTTCCTATCTTTGGTGAACAAGTTCCCGAACCACATCCAGTACCACTGCAGGTAGTTATTCCTAACCTTGGTTCTTCTTCTGGTACTTCAATTGAAACCCAAGTGGTTGTTAGGGCTGACCCAGAGATTGTAGATCCACAGTCTCTGACCCAGGTCATAGAGCCAAACAGAGAGTCAAACACTCCTGAAACACCACCTGAGCCTAATGTACAAACCAGTTCAAGAAATGTTAGTGATATAGCTGAAATGAGTGTTCCCACAGCTCTGTCTCCACCCTTAAAGAAAAGAAAAACCTATAGGGAGACAACTGTTAGCCCATCTGTATCCTCTCAAAAGGATATGGACATTGATATGGCCACTACACAGTCTCTGGAGACATCCTCTCAACAGGGTGGATCTATTGAAATTCGCCATCGGGCCATGGCATCTTGTACTGAGTCAAGCACACTCCCATTACTCACAATGGGAGAAGATATCCATCTAGATGACACTCAGGACACCATGTCAGGAGAGCACTTTACTTTTGACTTTGAAACAGTGTCTACCATAGTCACGGTAGAAGTGCCTTCACAGGCATCAGAGGGAAAATCTGATTCTTTGCCACCTATAATAGAATCATTTTCTCCCCTCCCAGAGGGAACATCTCTGGCTCCCCTAAGGGATTTTTCACTCGCAGTTTATACTGGAGAAAGTGAAAGGCAACTTGATGAGTCTGTCCCTGAAGAAATTCAGTATACAATGTCAAATATTTTGACAGACTCAATCAGGGATCGGGAATTGCGAACTCCCATTGCACCACCACTGACCTCTCTTGAAGGGGCTAGGGTGATTTTTCCTGCAGGTACATCTACTGAGAATCTTGACAGACAGTTAGTGGTGAGAGATATGAATCAAACACCGAGTGAAACACAAGCACGTGAGTTGAGTGAAACACCACTGAGAGAAATTGAGGTGAGTGCACATACTGACACAAACACTGCTTTGTTGAACCAGCTAGCTGATCTACAAAGGAAGTTACAAGAAACCCAGGCTGAGAACAATCTTCTTAAAGCACAAGTGGTTGCTCAATCTACCACCTCTGTATCAAATCAGCTGGGTACTGTGAAAGATGACTTGGAAGGATTGAAGAATAATTTACTCCCAAAGCTGAATTCAATCCAACAATCTCAAGTACTGGTGGCTTCAGACATCTCTGATCTTACAACGTCAAATGCTCAGATATCGGAGAGTGTCAAGGAGATTGCCGCTATTTCTACCAAGGTGGACTTTATTCTGCAAACAACTGATGAAAACCAGAGGTTTAATGAAGAAAGGATGTCTAAGTTAGAAGGAGGAATGGAGCATCTCAATGAAGGAATGAAGCACCTATACAATATGATCAAGAATTCACATCAACCTACTGAAGAGCAAAGAACATTCTTTGAGGGAGATGATGCTGAAGAAGGAGGAGATGGGAGAGAAAGATGGGAGATAAGGAGAACATCTGAGGTGAATCCTAGGGCTTCCACAGCTCAAACTGTAGAGGATTCCTCAACTAAGGGGGAGAAGGAGAAAGAAGGAGGAAACAGAGAAGCTGGAGGAGCTTCTGGAAAGGATAAGGGAAAAGGTAAACAATCACTGGAGGATACTGTCTTTGATGATGCCTATTACTACCATGGTGAACAGGATGACTTCCATTATGACACATCTGGTGATCTGGAGAAGACCATACCTGAAGAAGCTTTTGGTGAGGAGGAGGTTGAGGAGGCAGCAAACTTTGAGGATTGGGAGGATGAAGCTGATCTATATACACCTGACCCTTTGTTTCAGAAGGAGTTGAAGAAACAGCAGGCAGAGCTAAGAAGAAAGGAGGATGAGAATGCCAAGGTCTCTGACATCATATCTCAGAAGCTGAAAATTCAAAAGGCTGAACATGAAGACAAACAACGTCTTCATAGTATTCATGTCAAAGAAAGGAGATTGGATGTGAGGATGAAGCAAGGAAGCAAGTGGGATAAGGCAAGGGAGATGTTTGATATCCCTCAGAGAGGCACAAACAATGATGCTACTTTTCTGAAGCTGCTTGAGAAGATCAGAACGGTTAATCCAGACAACTCATTATATATGAAGGCATTGAAGGAAGATATCCTAAGGATTACGTCTGCATTTGATCAAGTGAGGCAAGAACTGTTCATTTATGTCTCAAGTGCTCTTGAAGGGTCATTCACCATTTCTCTTGACCTCCTACAAAGAAGATCTCTATCTGAATTATGGATTCTAATGAGTAAAGTAAAGAGATCTTCTTGCTTGAATGAGCTTCTATATGACCGGCTTAGAGATTCTGCTATGAAGGCCAGTCCTCAAGTTGTACATTTTCCTTATGAAGTCAAAATCTACAGAGGTACAACTTTAGAGACAGTGAGGCTGGATCCTGATTCCATGAAGCTACAGACTGCTATGCAACTGGTGAAGTTGGAGAATCTTCTTAGAACTTCTGGGTTTGCTTCTGTAGAGAAGTCTGAAGTTGCTGATATGATTTCAGACTACTGCACGGAGAAAATTCCAAGATATGCTCAAATGAAGAATAGATTGAAGAAGATCACCAATCAACCAGTAATGCCAAGTGGTGTGGTTTCTGAAAGTGATCGTGTCCTTGACAAAGATCTTCTAGTCACCTTACAAGAAGCTGAAGAAGGTGAAATTAGAGACTAAAGGCATGATAGGTTTAGCTCATTTGTAAATGTTATATGTTTAGAGCTAGGTAAATCAAGATAGGAAAATGTATTCATATGTTCAGTCTAGAGGAACATCTATCTTGTATTTATCTTTACTGTTTGAATCTGGAAATTGTTATATTTAATCCAGAACTTTTTATTATTTGCTTGGCTCTTAAAAGTCTTATCTTTTCTTGTTTTAGTTGAGTTATCCTCTAGAGGTATTTGGTTGTTATTATCTAACAAACAAATAGGGGGAGATTGAAAGGCATATGTCCAGGCCTATTTGTAAACACCGAGGATTCTACTCAACTTTAATTAAGATGTAATAAGTAAATAATAAAAATCAATTGTCACAGGAATCTCAGAAGGTTATATCTGTCAAAGAATGAAGATTAAAGTCATCTACAGACTTGAAGTGATTCTACATTGAAAGAAGCTCAATTTATTGATCAAGCCTCAATGAAGTATTCAAGCTCAGTGGATTTATTAAAGTGACAGAGATTTCAAGTGGTGACAGAAAAAGATACTGATTACGGAGTTCTTGAATGAGAAGAAAGTGAATCACTGCTTAAAGTCAAACAGATAAAGAACAGACATTGTCGTTAGTCACTCATGAACCAGACAGTGCATCGAGTGTCAACGTACTATTTTGTTTGTTATTTATCTAAGTTTTAAGTGATTCTGGAATTAATTGAGAAGTCAACTAATTCTATTTATTCTCTTATAAATAATTAATATTATTAAGTATATTATTTATTAAATTAATTCTGCAAAGAATTAATTTAATACATAATTTATTTAGTTAATTATTTAAATTAGAATATATTTGAACTAGGAAGACTTAGGATTGAACTAGGAAGACTTAGTTCTTTGAACTAGGAAGACTACCAAGGCTGTCTTCCCGATTGTCTTCCTAGGCCAAACCACTGTCTTCCCGATTGTCTTCCCTTCACAAAGGTTGTCTTCCCGAAAGTCTTCCAAGGGTAATTGGATTGTTTTCATGATAGTCTTCCTAAGTCATTTTCTGAAGTGGCTTGCACGTGGGATTAAAATGAATGCAATTTGTTATATATAAAAGGAAAACAAGGCAGTTGACATACGAGATGATCAGTTAACACAGAAGTAAAGACAGCAACAAATATTTCATTCTCTCTTCATTACTTCTTCAACTGTCAAGCTACAAAATTCGCTAGAGATTTAATTCTTGATTGTTCTTCAACATTTATGTTAGATATAATTGCTAATGTTTGTTTATCAGTGTTTAAGCAACAGGTATTTACAAGAGTTTATCAGAAGCCAGTCAGAGTTTAATTAAACTCTGACAGGGTGAAGAGTTTAAAGGAAGCTGGTCAGAGTTTATTTAAAGTCTGACAAGGTGATAGTTGAATTAGCTGTCGGTGTTGAATTGAAGATTCTAGAAGCAATATATTCTGAAGATGGAAAGAAGCAGAATATATTGATACAGCTAAGGAAACAGAATAGAAGATAAGAAGCAATCCTTAATTGATATCAATTGTATAGCTAATTTGTAGGAATATCAATTAGATAAGGATTGTGTAACTGTGTACTATATAAACACAGATAGGTTATCCCTAGAAGGGATGTGATAATTGAATATATATTATTCTTGTAACCTAGAAGCTCTTTGTGATTCATTAACATCACTAAGAGAGAATTATTTAATATAATTCAGTTTGTTGATTTACAACCTGTGTTCTTAATTGTTATTCTCATACATACTTGATTATATATTGTGTATTCGGCCTAACAATTGGTATCAGAGCCAAGGCTGTTTAATATATACAGTTTTACGATTCAAACACAGTATTAATCATGTCTGAAGAAAATCAAACTGCTCCTAAGGCTGAACAGGTTAAGCCCAATTCTGTGAGTCGATATGAAACAATCAGGGTTCCAATTCTCAGGCCAGTAGAGTATCCGATTTGGAAGGTGAAGATGACCATGTTTCTGGAAGCTACAGATCCAGAATACCTTGACAGAATTAATGATGGTCCTCATATGCCAACTAAATTGTCCCCTGTTGTTGATGGTCAAGCACAAAAGACTGTTCCAAAGGAAAAGAAAGATATGACTCCTGAAGATATCTCATCAATTGCAAAGGATGCAAAGGTTAGACATCTTCTCCACAGTTCTTTAGATAATGTAATGTCTAACAGAGTAATTGGCTGCAAAACTGCCAAAGAGATATGGGATGCTTTAGAAGTCAGATGCCAGGGAACAGGTGCTATTAAGAAGAACAGAAAAACAATACTCACACAGGAGTATGAGCACTTTGATTCAAGAACTAATGAAACCTTGACTGAGACTTATGACAGATTTTGCAAACTGTTGAACGATCTGTCTCTGGTAGATAAGGAATATGAACTTGAAGAGTCCAATCTCAAGTTTCTGTTATCTCTACCTGAAAAGTGGGATTTAAAGTCAACAACAATCAGAGATAATTATGATCTTGCTGATACAGATCTTGATGAGATCTATGGATTGTTAAAGACTCATGAACTTGAGATAGAACAAAGAAACAGGAGGTCAAGCAAGAAGACAAAATCTGTTGCTCTCAAAGTCGAGGAGAAGCCCATTAAGAAGGAATCATCAAGGAGGAAAGCCAAAGGAAAGGCTTTAGTCATTAAATCTGAGAGTGAGTCATCAAACTCTGATGATGATTCAAACTCTGGTGAAGCTTCTGACTCTGATGATGATGAAGAACAGATGATGCAAATGGCTGCATTGATGGTGAAGACCTTCAAGAAGATGGGATTCAAGAACTTCAAGAAAGGAAAGAGATTCTCAAGGAAAGATTCAAATTCTGAGAAGAAGAATTTCAGAAAGTCTGATGGAAGGGATACCAAGTCTGGAAAGAAGGACAAATCTGAGATCCAGTGCTACAAGTGCAAAGAGATGGGTCACTATGCTCCAGAGTGCAAGAAAGGCAAATCTGAGAAAGCACTCATCTCTAAAGGCAAAGACTGGGCAGATACTTCAGACTCTGATGATGGAGAAAACTATGCTCTTATGGCAACTGTCAGAGATGAGACTGAATCATCTGAAAATAAGGTACCCCTAACTACTTATGCTTATGATACTGATAATATATCTGAGTTAAGAGTATATCTGAAAAGTGTTCATGTTAGCTATAGGGATCAGACTTTAGAAAATGAAAGAATTAAAACTGAAAATCTTAGTCTTAAAGAAAGAAACAAGTTTCTTGAAGGAGAACTTGAAAGTATGAAGCAGATTCAAAAAGAAAGAGATGATGCTGTTTATGTAGAACAGGAGTTGCTGAAAAGATATAGGCAACTAGAATCTGATTTAGAAAAAGAAAGAAAAATAATCAAAACTTGGACAGATTCTGGAAGAGACACTCATCAAGTGTTTCAGACTGATTCTGTAGGTTTAGGTTATTGTGAAAATGATGAACTTAGGTTTAAAGACAAGATTAAGGTAAAACCACAACTTAAACCTGTGAAGTTTGTTCCAGAAGCCATTAAGTTAAAATCTGTTGTAATAAGAGAAGCTGATATGGAATCAGGTGAAGCCTGTGAAAGACAGGAAAATATTATAACAGAAAAACTTATGGAAGTAGAAGCTGTTAGAAAACCAGTAAAAACTTGTGAAAAACAGGTTAATGTTGGCTTGATGACAGGAAAACAGTTCAATCATAAGTTGAAAGAGGTAAAGTCTGCCATGAAACCAAAAGGGTCCAAGAAGAATAGGAATGGAAAAGTAGGCATAAATAACAGAAATAATCATTTGCCTAATGCTGGTGCTTCAAGGAAAACATGTTACAATTGTGGTAGTTCTAATCATCTTGCTAGATTTTGCACTAAGAACAAACATATTAATTCTTTATCTTCTACATCAGGAGTAAATAATGATTATGTAAGAGTTAAACCACAAACTTTATGCAAACACTGTGGGAGCACTTGGCATTCCATTTATACTTGCAAGAGTTATCATGCTATTTATCATAACTATTATGAGCTAAAACCCAATCTGAAGTGGGTTAAAGCAAACTCTGCAAGTGTAAAATCTGACAATGTTAGTTTAAACTCTGATAATACAGATTCCGCTGCAAAAGCTAACACTGTTAAGAAAGACAAAGGATCCAAGCAAGTCTGGATCCTTAAAACTAACACTTAGTGTTTGTTTGTGATTGCAGGGTATAATAGAGAGCACACTTATCTTGGACAGTGGATGCTCAGGACATATGACTGGAAATAAAGCCCTGTTATCAGACTTTAAGGAGAAGGCTGGCCCAAAGGTTTCCTATGGAGATGGCAACATAGGACACACTCTGGGATATGGCAATATCAATCTTGGAAGTGTCATCATTACAAATGTAGCTCTAGTCTCAGGACTCAAGCATAATCTGCTATCTGTGAGTCAAATCTGTGACAGAGGAAACCATGTAGATTTTCATAGTGAATACTGTGAAGTTATCAGTAAATCTACTGGAAAAGTTGTTCTAGTTGGACACAGGCGCAACAACATTTATGAAGCAAGTTTGGTAACAAACTCTGATGGAAAAACAGTGTGTCTGACAGCCAGAATGTCAAATGAAGAGAGTTGGAATTGGCACAAGAAGCTCTCTCATCTCAATTTGAACAACATCAATGAGCTGATAAGAAAGGATCTTGTAAGAGGACTTCCAAAATCAATACTTAATCTAGATGGTCTATGTGATTCTTGTCAAAAGGCCAAGCAAAGGAAGTCATCTTTCAAGAGCAAATCTGAATCTTCAGTAGTGGAACCTTATCATCTTCTACATGTTGATCTCTTTGGACCAGTGAATGTGATGTCAATGGGCAGAAAGAAATATGCTCTAGTAATTATTGATGAATATACTAGATATACATGGGTGTATTTCTTATCAAAGACGGATGAAACTGCTCAATTTCTGATGGATCATGTAAATCTACTGGACAAAGGATCACAGCACAAAGTCAAAATTATAAGGAGTGATAATGGAACTGAATTCAGAAACTCAATGCTGGAAGCTTTCTGCAAGGAGAGAGGAATCAAACAAGAATTTTCTGCACCTGGAACTCCACAGCAAAATGGTGTAGTTGAAAGAAAGAACAGAACTTTAATTGAAGCTGCCAGAACTATGCTTGATGAAGCAAAGTTACCAACGTACTTCTGGGCAGAAGCTGTTCAAACTGCTTGTTTTACTCAAAATGCTACACTGATCAACAAGCATGGAAAAACACCATATGAAATGGTTAAAAATAAGAAGCCAAATTTGAAATATTTTCACATATTTGGATGTAAATGCTTTGTGTTGAAGACTCATCCTGAACAGTTGACCAAGTTCGAGTTAAAAGCTGATGAAGGAATCTTTGTTGGCTATCCATTGTCAACAAAAGCATTCAGAGTTTACAATCTGAGAACTAAGGTGATCATGGAATCCATACATGTGTCATTTGATGACAAGAAAATAATTGGACTTGAAGACAAGGATGGATATGATCAACTACGTTTTGAAAATGAAGATCTATTCTCTGATGATGTAAACTCTGACGAAGCAGGTTTGACAAACTCTGAAGGAGCATACTCTGAACCTCTACTGGTAAATACTGAAGAAACTGAAAATTCTCAAATTGAACAAATTAGAGAACCAGTTGAGGGGGAGCGTGAAGAAGCTCAACAAGACACAGCAAGTGAGTCAGTTGAGGAAACTGATTCAAACTCTGACAGTTCAAACTCTGAACCATCAAATTCAAGGGGAGCCTCAGGTGCTGCAGAAAGTCAACACATGAATCAGGAGAGCATGGATCAAGGGGGAGGATTCAATAATGATGCAAGAAACCACTTACCAACAGCAAGAAAGTGGACACAGGCACACACACCTGATCTCATAATTGGAGATCCTGATGCTAGTGTGAGAACTAGAAGTGCAACAAATAATGAGTGTCTGTATCATGCTTTCTTGTCTCAAACAGAACCAAAGAAAGTGGAGGAAGCTCTTCAAGATGCTAATTGGATTACAGCAATGCAAGAAGAGTTAAATGAGTTTGAAAGAAATGAAGTCTGGACACTTGTACCTAGACCAAAGAACAGATCAATTGTAGGTACAAAGTGGGTTTTCAGAAACAAGACTGACAGTGATGGTGTGATTACAAGGAACAAGGCTAGACTTGTGGCTAAAGGTTATTCACAACAGGAAGGAATTGACTATGATGAAACCTTTGCTCCAGTTGCAAGATTGGAGGCCATAAGAATTTTCCTGGCCTATGCAGCACACAAGAAGTTTAAAGTCTTTCAGATGGATGTAAAAAGTGCTTTTCTAAATGGGAAGCTTGAAGAAGAAGTGTTTGTTGAACAACCACCAGGATTTGTAGATTCCAAGCATCCAGATTATGTCTACAGGCTTGACAAGGCATTATATGGACTAAAGCAAGCACCAAGAGCATGGTATGAAACTCTTGCTCAATTTCTTTTAGAAAGTGGGTTCACAAGAGGTACAATTGATAAAACCTTGTTTTATTTCAATTCAGGTGATGATTTGCTTTTAGTTCAAATTTATGTAGATGATATTATTTTTGGATCTACTAATGACAAACTCTGTAAGAAGTTTGCAAAGCTTATGCAATCCAGGTATCAAATGAGCATGATGGGAGAGCTTAGTTATTTTCTAGGCTTACAGGTCAAGCAAACAGATGATGGTATTTTTATCAATCAAGCAAAGTATACCAGAAATCTTCTAAAGAAATTTGGTATGCTTGATAGTTCATCTGCCACAACTCCCATGGCTACAGCAACGAAGCTTGACAAAGACACAGGAGCCTCAGTAGATATGACTAACTACAGAGGAATGATAGGGTCTCTACTGTATCTTACTGCAAGTAGACCTGATATCATGTATGCAACATGTCTTTGTGCAAGATTTCAAGCAGATCCCAGAGAGCCTCATCTAACAGCTGTAAAAAGGATTTTCAAATATCTCAAAGGAACCATAACCCTGGGTTTGTGGTATCCTAGAGAATCAGAGTTTAAGTTAATTGGTTACTCTGATGCAGATTTTGCAGGCTGTAAGATAGACAGAAAAAGTACAAGTGGAAGCTGTCAATTTTTAGGTGACAGATTGGTTTCTTGGTACAGTAAGAAACAGAAATCAATTTCTACATCCACTGCAGAAGCAGAGTATATAGCAGCTGGTAGCTGTTGTGCACAGATTTTATGGATGAAGAATCAATTGCTGGATTATGGGTTAAGGTACTCTAGAATACCTATTTTCTGTGATAACCAAAGTACTATTGCTATGACAGGTAATCCAGTACAGCATTCCATGACCAAGCACATCAGCATAAGGTATCATTTTATCAGAGAACATGTGGAAGAAGGAAACATTGAGCTTCATTTTGTGTCTACAGACCAACAACTTGCAGATATCTTCACCAAACCTTTGAGTGAAGCTACTTTTACAAGATTGGTAAATGAACTTGGAATGATCTCTGGTTCTGACTAGAGATACGGGTTAGACTCACTTTTTATGTTCATGATTTCTTACATGTGTTAACTGTTATGTGAATCAGCATGTTAAACTCTGATGATAAACTCTGTGAAGTGTCAGTCATACTCTGAAAGTAAACTCTGATGTTAAACTCTGTTGGTCATACTCTGGTAATTACAGTTTAATGCTATTCTCTGGTAATCTTGTCTGAAACATTTGGACCAATGAAGAAATTTGTATGAAGCATAATTCTCAGTAAGTAACTGTGAATCCTTAAGAGTTGTATAGATTCTGATCTCGATTACGTGCAGTAAGTTAACACAGCATGATACTGTCTCTGTATTTCTACCATCTCTTAGTTTATTGATCCTATACACTAAGTCTGTATTAGCTGTTTGCATTTTCTCTCATAAGTTAATTATATTTACTGATGAAAAGTCTAAACTCTGATTCTTAATTAAAAAGAATTCACCCTCAAAACAAAAGATGCCAAAAAGAGCACAAATTCCTTTGAGATCATGTTGTGCCTAGGAAGATCCAGGAACTTATTGTATGAAATAAGGGCTAAAATCTTTGATTTTTGGTGACTAGTGCCAACCACTGATTACTGGAAAAATAAAATAAAAAAAATAAAAAAAATAAAAAATAAAGGGGGTGAAAAATAAAAGACATATCCAAATGAAAGGATATCAGTAATACAGAGTTTGGATAGAAAAATCAGTGTCTATGTTATACATGAGAGTTTCGGCAACCAGTTTTTACTACTTTAGTTTGTGGATTTTATGCACTTTGAGATGATCTAAATACTGATTTCGGTAAACTCTGCTACTACACACACATTTTTCACAACTGAACAGATTGAGAAAAGAGTTTATTGACAAAGAAGGACAAATGGTAAACACTGATGTATTGTGTGAAATACGCCGAGGTTACTTTGTTTTAATCTCTGATGGTTAAAATAATTTCTTTGTTTCAGACAGTTAATAATTCTGAGATTAGCCATTTGTTTTTCGGAAAAAGTATGATTGAACGGAAAACAGAAAGAGTATGTTTATTAAGTCCTATTTGTGATTTGTATTGCTGCTGAGTATGTTAGTTAATTGGTTAAAGTTTTTTTTACTTTACAATTACTATGCAATATTGATAATACTGATATGTAAAGAAACAAAATTTTCATTAAATGATCCAAATTTACAATCAGACAATTTCATACTCATGTTTAGCTAAACTTTCTGATACATACTAATCACTATGGTTACAAAAGAAAAGATCTATTTAACCAGGACAAGTATCTGAATGCTACATCTGAAGCAGAAGAGCTAGAGCCAGAAGTTATTGTGCTCTACTACTTCTAATGATCGCTACCCAGTTGTTCAACTGATCATTATACCATCTGGAATTGCTTGACAACATCCTGAAGATGAATCATCATCATCATCATCTTCCTGGATTCTCTTTCTGCTTTGCAGCTTGCAGGATTCCAAGAAGATTGTCTCCTCAGTACCCATCAGGAAGCTCTGCTGGAAGAGTATCATACAAATCTCCATAGTATGATCGTCTGCCAAGATGGGCACATCATATGGACCGGGACGGATGATGTGCACATAAGGATTAGAGATTGGTCCTTCTGCTATTTCATCATTTGCTATAAGACCTTCATCATTCAGAAAAGAAAGAACAAGAAACTCATCGATGATGTAGTTTGCTTGTTGAGGCCAGTTCATGTTCAAGAATGCTTCGACATCCATGAACTCAAAGGTTCCTGCCATTTGGTGTATGGTAATTTTAAGATATGAAGCCTGTTGTTAAAATGCTTGAGTTTTTAAAGCATTCAACAGGGTAACTGAAGGGTTTTTACTAGAATCGAAGCGCTTGGGATAAATAAGGTGCGGAGTTTCAAGACAGTCATTATTATTCTGACTGTTGAGTTCCTTTGTACTTTATTATTAAAATTGATAATTTTATTATTATTGATTTTTTTTCTTTTAAGCGAATATTTTGAGTGTTATATGTGATGACAGGTGTCTCCACGTCTGCACGTGTGTATTGGAAGTTGTTAGAAACAGCTGTCAGCGTATTTCCGTTCGACATCTGTCCCACTAACATACTTCTAATCTTTACAGTTATTATTTAATACACTACATACACACGATTCAATCTTTTACGCACTTCATCTTTTCCTAAGTTTTTATTCACACACAAACACTCAAACACTTTCAAAGCCTAGTACTTCTTGTTTTCAAATCTTCTAATGGCAACCACGGCTTTCGTTTCGTCTGGGTTAGAGTTCGTCCCTAACAACTATGCTGCTCCTTTGGCAAATGAGAACGCACCGGCGGCGTTTCATTTGATTCAGAATTTCTTGTCAAACTCTGATGTTGGAACTGCTCTAATCGCCCCTTTGAAGCTGTCTGCATCTCAAATAAGGACTTTTTGGCAGACAGGCACTTATGATAATGGAGGAGAGTCTGGGTCTCCGTCCATAATTTTTGAATTTCAAGGAGAAGAGTTTGTAGTGACTCCAACTACTGTTCGTGATGCTCTGGGCCTTGAGGACTTTAATGCTTTCACAATCTCTGTTGGAGATTCTGAGTTAGTTCGTATGATGAGAGAAATAGGCTATTCTGGACCACTGACAAAGCTTGGTCAATTGAAGCGACCGCTCTTGAGAAAGGAATGGAGTTTCTTTTTCGACTGCATAACAAGGGCGTTCGGGAAGAAGTGCACGAATTGGGATGCAATTCCCACTGATAGTCTGCAAATCGGGTATTCTCTTCTTTACGGAGGTAATTTTGATGTTGCTAGACTAGTTCTAAATAATATAGGTGAGAAAATGACTGAAAACAGAGGTGTAGTCTATTTTGCACGATTTTGTCAATTAATATTCTCTGAATGTGTTTCTGAAGTAGAGATAGCTGAGAATGATGTGATTCCATGTTTTAAATTACATAAACGAATATTCTCTGATCTAACCAATAAAGATAACAAGAAAGGAGATGTTGGTGTTTTGATGTTGCCTGAGCTTGTGCAACAATTCTTGATCAATTCACAACAACTACAATCACCATCAAATGCTGAAGCTGGGCCTTCTATGTCTCAACCACAAAGGTCAAAGAAATCTACGGTAAAGGTTGTTCAGTCTGGTTTGCAACACACTGAAGCTGAGGCATCAAATGTTGATGCTGTGCCTCAGAGAAAAAGAATGAAGAAAAGGCGAGCTCAAAGGGCAAAGTCTGTTGCTACTGATTCTATTGCAGACTCAGAGACTGAAACTGATGAAGAAACTCTTCATCAGAGAAAGAGAAGACTAGTGGCTGCACATCTTTTTGGTGCTGTAAATATAACCATGGACAGAGTCTCTAAGGTCACTGAAGCTCCTGCATCAGAGAATGAGGAGATTGTAGCAGAAGCTGTTCCTCAAGCTACTCCTGAAATTGCTGTTGAGGAGGATATTTTCAATACTGATGAGGACAGAGTGTTTGTAAACACTGAAACTCCTGAAGTGTTTGTTCAGGAGGATGCTGCAAATGCTGAAGCTGTCAATCTAGACAGATTAAATACTGATGCTACTATGGATTTCGATGCTCCTACATCAAAGGTTCATGATGTAGTTGAGGAAGCTGCTACTCATTCTGATAGCAGAGTTTTTGATCGTGAAGCACACACCTCTATCTATTCTGATCATTATACAGAGGGTGTGGAAGCTGATCAAGTCACTGATCAGGTAGAAGAATCTCTAGCCACTCATACTGAAGTTATTTCTTGTGATCTTGACAAAGGTGAGGAGGTTAATCAGATTCAAAGAGAAGCAGAGGTTTTTGCTAAGGTAAACTCTGATATTCCTGCAGCTGTCGCAGAAGAGAAAATTGATGAAGCTGCACAGTTTACTGCTGAAAATATTCTTCCTGAAAATGCAGCAGATAATATTGACGAAGCTGGAAATGATGCTGAGGGTTCTCATTCACATCCTAGCATTCAAGTTTCATTGGCTGATGATGTCAATAGTGATGAAAGACTGGAAGTTAATAGACAGACCAATGAGCATTTCCAGAATATGTACTACAAAAATTGGGCTGATGCAGATTGCATTTTCTCAGCACAAAGGGCTGCAGATTTGCTATCTGATTCTATCAAGAAGATATCCAATACTGATGTACTTACAAGTTTACAGGCAACTGTTGTTCAAGTCAAATCTCTTAATAATAGATTTGATGAGAATCAACAGATGTTTACAAATCTAAGGAATGAATTTTCTCTCAGGGATACAACTTTGAAGCTTGACAGATCATTTTACTCTACACAATTCAAGCAGCAAGCCAAGGATTCTGAGGAAATCAAGAAAAGGCTTGAAAAAGTTGAGGAGAATCAGGCTGAAATGTCTACTCAATTGAATTCTATTTCTAATGCTCTAGAATTGCTGACATCAGTATTACTTTCTGATGATGTCAAAAAGGGGGAGAATGTACCTAAAGACAAATGCAAAGACATTCAAGCTCTGAGACAGAGGGATGATTCTACTGATGGGGGAAGCAAAGGAAATAAAGGAAAGGTCATTGCTCAAAGGCAAAGCAGGACTAGAGTAAACTCTGGTAGACAAATAAACTCTGAAAAGATAAACTCTGGTGGTCAATCTACTTCAAATCTCAAGAGTTTAGTTGTTTCAACTAATCCATCTACTGATGAAGAGATTGCTGCTAAGATATTCATGAAAGAGCATGGAAAGAATGTAACTATTGAAGATATCCAGGCTGAAGAGCAAATGCTTGCTGAGGAACACAAGAAAAATCTTGAAGCTGGAATCTACAAGAGAAAGGAAATCAAGGCTCCTAAAAAGAAAGAAGTTGGTATTTCTATCAAAGAGAATATTCAACAGAGTGTACAAAATACAAGGAGACCTGTGATTAGAAACTCTGATAAAGGTAAAGGCATAATGATTGAAGAGCCTAACCTAAAGAAGAAAGATATTTCAACCTCTGACATTGCTCAAGTTGAAACAAGATTAGCTAAATCAACCTCTGACGCTGCTCAAGTTGATGTTTCTATTGAAGACATGACAACCTCTGACGTTGCTCAAGTTGTACAGAAATCTACACTACTTCCAGGATTCAGCAAACCAAAAATTCTTGAAGACTTAAAGCTTGAAGCTGTGAATTTCTCAGAAACCAGAACAGTATTGGGAAAAGAAGCCTTTGACAAATCTGGACTGGGTTCACACAGAGAGAGAAGAACTAATAACAGATCTCAAGACAAGTTTTCATTGGCAGAATTTGGAGTTGGAATTACTCAAGAAGGCCTTGACAAACTGGAATCTGTACAGATGATTTTTCACAAAGGAATCAAAAAGGAATTCTTGTTATATTTTATGGCTGATGGCAGAGTATATAGATTTGGTGAATTTGATATCCAGTTAAAACTTTGGGAAGAGCTAGAGTATGTTCTATATCTACTTGAAGTAAAGAATAGAAGTACTTATGATGCTGCTCGAGTTTTGAAGGAAAGGATGATGAAATCCAAAGTTCTGAGTGGAGCTGGAGTATCAAGTGCATACATTCCTAAATACAGAGATGCACATGGAAAGTTGGTAGAAATGAAAAGGAATAGTGCTAGGTTCAGAACTGCACTAAATAAAAAGGTTCTTGAGTTCAATCTAGAGTCTGATAAATCTTTTTATATCAGACTTGGCAATGAAATGAACAAAAACAGCATATATTCTTTGAGGGCTGCCATTTATCAAATTGGTGAAGATGAACCAGAAATGAAGGAGCTGAAGAAGATTATGATTGCTGAATTGAATAGAGCTGAGAAGAAACTACTGTTAGATTATATCAGGACTGTGCCTGATATTCAAGAAATCAAGTAAAGTCTGACTGTAAGTTTTTAATATGTTTTCTATTCTAAGTCAAATTTAAACTCTGTTTTAAATTAAACTCTGTTATATGTTAAACACTGCATTTGTTAAATGTTTTTGACATCATCAATTATATGTTTAACTTGTACATTTTATTATGAACAAGTTGGGGGAGATTGTTAGATATAATTGCTAATGTTTGTTTATCAGTGTTTAAGCAACAGGTATTTACAAGAGTTTATCAGAAGCCAGTCAGAGTTTAATTAAACTCTGACAGGGTGAAGAGTTTAAAGGAAGCTGGTCAGAGTTTATTTAAAGTCTGACAAGGTGATAGTTGAATTAGCTGTCGGTGTTGAATTGAAGATTCTAGAAGCAATATATTCTGAAGATGGAAAGAAGCAGAATATATTGATACAGCTAAGGAAACAGAATAGAAGATAAGAAGCAATCCTTAATTGATATCAATTGTATAGCTAATTTGTAGGAATATCAATTAGATAAGGATTGTGTAACTGTGTACTATATAAACACAGATAGGTTATCCCTAGAAGGGATGTGATAATTGAATATATATTATTCTTGTAACCTAGAAGCTCTTTGTGATTCATTAACATCACTAAGAGAGAATTATTTAATATAATTCAGTTTGTTGATTTACAACCTGTGTTCTTAATTGTTATTCTCATACATACTTGATTATATATTGTGTATTCGGCCTAACAATTTAATTCATAAGAATTGTATCTCTTGTACTGCTTTAGCTTTCTAGCGGATCATAATCCCTAGATTTTATATCGAACTACTTTTTAGTATTCGATCCTTTTTATTACAAAAATAGATAAATTCATGTCGAATTTATTCTAGATTTGTTTTATTAAGTTCTTTGTAATCAGTGATCAAAATTGTAACACCTCTCAAGTTTAATAGAGTTTCTATTTAACTTGAATATTGTTTCAGTTTTTATTCCGCATTAATTTGTTCTAAACAGTTAAATCATTTAAAGGACAAATTCGATAAAACGGTATAGTTTGTATTCAACCCCCCTTCTACAAACTTATCAGGACCTAACATGGGCTGATTACCGCTTGATAAGCCACTCCTCATTATAAAATTCAGATTCCTAAATTCAGTGAATCAAGCATTTTCCTTTTCCCCAGTAGTGTCTTCAATTACTTCCTCAACCTGGTGATTTATCTCACTTCCCTTTAAAGGGCAATTACGCAAATCATGAAGTGCTGGAACACCACAAATTTTGCAAATCCTAGTTGGTATCTTCCGTCGATCCAAACTTTTCTCTAGTGAGCTAAGCATCCTTTTTCTAGAACCTTTGTTGTTACTCTGGTGAAGAGGATGGACAGTAATAACATCAGCGGGCTTCACACCAATCAGTCTTTCAGCAACATCAGACTTTGAGTTAGTTGGCTTCTTCTTGGACTTCTCTTAAATTTTTCCCCTCGGGGATTTGAGCTCTAACAATACATATTCAAGTAAATCTTCATCGCCCGATACATCAGTGACACAGCCTTGGAATTCAAACCAAACATCTTGGGATTTAGCTTTAACCTTTCGCTCTTTAGAACCACTTTTAGAATTTTCCCCTAAATCTAATGTGGAATGCATCTTTTCTGCATTTTTCATCCAACGCTTGGACAGTAGATCACGAGGAATCTTATGAATCCCACAAGCACTCAAACAATAGAACGCATGCCGACATAGGTAACCAATTCTTGTAAACATCTTGCAAGAACATGTGACATTCTGAGTATCCAATATGACATCAACCTGGTTAGAACGAAAACACGAATCCAACATTAGTTTAAGGATGCAAAAAAACCTGGAAGTACTAAAACTGTACTTTGAATTTATCTGGCAAACATTGTAGTCACTGGAAGCATGCTCATTGATTAACAAATTTATCACATCAAAGAATTTTAGAATAAATTTTTGTTACCTCAAACAATTTGTCTTTAACAAAAAAAATCTTTGATCATAAATTTTTTGACACCATCAACAACTGTGCAGGTGTCCAGCTCCATGTTAACACTATACTTGATCTCATCTTGAACCTTATAAAAAATAGCTCGAGTGTAAACACTAGCAACATCCTTTTCAATCGGCTTTATAGTAACAGGTTTAGGCATACATTTGTCTTCGTGATTGAGCTTCTTATTCGTATACCGCTGCTTCTCAATTGCACTCTTGTAACACATATAAAATTCGCACAATGTATCCCCTTTCTGAACAAAATGATTGAAAAAAAAATTAGAACTCTCGGACCTTGAGGTAGTTCTTAGTAGGCCAGCCATAGGGTCATCCCTAAAATATGCAGGAATCCAAGATTTTCGTATCTCGTAAATTTCAGATAGCCAATGATTATTTTCCAATTTAAATTCCTTTAAAGTAGAAATCCAGCTTTCTTCAAACTCGGCAGGTGTCACATGATCATTCCACACAAATCTCTTCAGCTTCTCCATAAAAGGAGATTCAGCACAAAACACGGTACCAAGCTACAAAGAAAGCAACATTAGTTACAATTTCATAAAAACTATAATTGAACCACACATGGCTTTGAATATGGTAAAAGCGACTGCAATTCTACATAGACTTACTATTTGCCTATATCTATTTCTAGCTCTTCTCGACAGAGGTTGAAGGAGAGCTGGCTATTATCTCTACAAACCAGAGATGGATAAGACATGCTGCCCTCAGTATACTATCCGATTAAAAGCTTGTGAGTTTATTCCTTCCGAAGAGCAACAAAGAGTGTCCAAGCAGATGCAAAGGTAATTCTATGGTGCTCTGTTATTTCAATTTCCTGATGTTACGGACTATCCTCAAATACATGCACATAGAATGACTGCACATATACATCCCCTTAAACATCTGTTCTTTCTGTCTCTTTGTTGTTTTATGTTGTCGATTGGAGAATATCTTTCAGACATTTAATTAGGGAACATTTAATTAGGGAAGAAAAAGTTTAATTTGTAAAATGCAAGGTGTTCAATCTTGTTTTTGGAGTTTTTCCTCTATTAATGCAATGCAACTTCTGTTACTCCAACATGCTTGTTTACTAGATCAGTTTATAGATAATGTTTTCCTTGTAATTATAGACAATTTTAAATTCTTTCTTGAATACAATTAAGCTTGTCTCTTTGTGAAATTCAAACAATTTACTGACAACAGTTTCACACCAATAACAGATTTTTAGATGGGACGTTGCAGGTCAAAGAATCACAAAAGAATACTTCAAAGGACTCGAGCAGCTTTGTCGATAGTTTAGCAACAGGTTCAGCAGTACAGGAACCCTTAGTGTTAAATACTGTAGAGAAAAACGAAGATGAGCAACTTATAAGTTATTTGTCTGATTAGATTGTTAGTGTTGTGTGTACATGCATCAAACATGGGGAGTTCTCTATCAATATCCAACTGTTAAAGCCTTCTGTTAAAAAGGTTTCTCGTGGCAAAAGAAAGTTACTAACTGGAGGATCAGAAGATCTTCTCTATTCTAGCAACATTTCATTTCAGATTAAAAGCTGCTCTAATGAGGGGCAGTACATAGCACATCATGATAGGATCTGGAGGTAGCAAGGAAGAAAATGACCAGTTGGCAGAACTTACTCATGTTCTGATTAGATAGATCACATATCCTATTTTCCAATTTTAAACACTATACCAATCATGCTTATGCATATAGGATCAAGAATATTGTAAGGCAGAAAAACAAACATTTACATACCTTTGAAGGGAATTTCCTCACAATATGCCACATGCAAAATCTGTGTATTGTTGACTTGGGAAAAATATTAGGAATAACAGCCCTCATGGCAGGACATTGATCTGTGATTATGCATTTCGGTGGTCGTCCCATGATTCGTAGGAATACTTCAAACAACCATGCAAAATTCGTAGTATCCTCCTTATCAAGCAAAGCAGCAGCAAAGGTTATACTTTTCCCATGGTTATCTATACCAATAAATGGTACGAAAACCATACTATATCTACATAAAGAGTGGGGAAAAATCAGAAACATGAATATGACATGTCACTAAAACTAAAGTAAAATAAAATAAAGAATGAGTTTACTTGTTTGTGCGATACGTGGCATCAACCGACAATACATCACCAAACAGATCATAACTTTCTCTACCACGGGCATCAACCCAGAAGATACGTGTTAAGTGACCAGATGAATCAGTTTGATACTCATATGCAAACGAATTACCAGTTGTCTCATTCTTGTCCTTGAACTTTTGAATAATCATGTCAGCATCATGTTTTCCTATGAAAGCCTTTATGTCTCTGGCTCAATTCTTAAAATCAGCGGCAGTAGCACCAACTATTGGGAACCACGGACTTGGGGTTCTACTACATTTTATGATACACAATTAAGGAGTGCGAAAAGAAAATCACCTTGTTAACGGTTGATTCCACGCTCTTCTATTGTATTCCCAAATTCCCTTGAGCGAAGTGTGGCCTCCGTCTTCTCAAGTTAACCTCTCTTCTTGCTCCTAGGTGGCTACAATATTTTTCTTAACCAACCCTAGCAAGAAGAGAATAAGAATATATATAGGGCTACAATAGGGATCATGGATAATTAGGTTGGGCCTTTTAATTACATCCTGGGCCTAGCCCAATGTAATTAAATATTAATTCAATCCACTAAAGAATTAATATTTGCACTACCTTTCCTAATACCGCAACTTAATTAATTAATTCGGTTCCAATATTATTTGCTTATTAAATTCCCCATGTTTAAAATAGCGCATGCCCATTAATTAAATAAATTACTGATAATTCATTTAATTAACATCTTATATCCTTGATCATCCACTCTACCTTTATTTAATTATGTCGGAATAAATCCACCTGCAGGGTTTCACATAATTAAATCCTTTTGAGCTTTCAAGGGGACATCATTAACCCGAATATTATCAGGACACGGATTCCTTCAATAAATAATATTCACCATATATATTATTCCATCACCCAAAATATAATGATATAATTCAAAAGAATTATTTCATATATAAATCAAAGCATGTAAATAATATACACGTGTCAATTACTATATCCGGATTAAGAACCTAAGCATTAATAATAACATAGAATCTTAGTTCACCTTCTTAATCAGTTTAAGGGAACAATTCTAAATTTGATCCTGTTCAATATACACAAAGTATACAAGTATTATTTAATAGTCAAGATAAACTATTCCCAAATAAAATGGACAATGTAATAAATAGACAATGTAAAAATATGCAATCAAGATTCTCAATAAAATGGACAATGTTTATATACTACTAATGAATAGTTTAGTATAAAACCCAACAATCTCCCACTTATACTCAAGCTATTCTTTGAGTATATCAGTGTTTATTAATATAATCCGCTACCAGTTTAAATAACTATTCCGTGACCAGACATCTGACTCCTATCTCCTCCACGTGTTCTTCAAAAACCTTAGCTGGTAAACTCTTCATGAAAGGATCAGTCCGGTTGTCCTTTGATGCTATATCAGTCACAATAATATCTCCTCGCTTAACGAACTGTCGTATGAGGTGATACTTACGCTCAATGTGTTTTGCTGCTTTATGTTCTCGTGGTTCCTTTGTATTTGCAACAACACCAGTATTATCACAATAAATTGTGATTTGCCGTGGCAAATTAGGAACTACATTCAAATCCAGCAGGAAATTCCGGAACCATATAGCCTCCTTGGCTGCCTCAGAGGCTGCCACATATTCAGCTTCCATGGTTGAGTCTGCGATGCATTTCTGCTTCACACTCCTCCATATTACAGCTCCACCTCCTAAAGTAAAAACACACCCCGAGGTTGACTTCCTCTTATCCCTATCTGTCTGGAAATCTGAATCGGTATAACCCACAGGAAACAAGTCTGAAGCCTTGTAAATTAACATATACTTCTTAGTCCTTCGCAAGTACTTAAGTATCGTTTTTACTGCACTCCAATGTTCCTGACCTGGATTGGACTGATATCTACTGACCATGCCTACGGCAAAGCAAATATCAGGTCTCGTGCATAACATGACATATATTAAGCTTCCACATGCTGAAGCATAAGGAACTGCTTTCATGTTCTCTATCTCCTTAGGTGTCTTAGGACACTGCTCCTTTGATAGAGAGACTCCATGTCTAAAAGGTAAATTACCCTTCTTAGAGTCCTGCATGTTAAAACGAGCCAATACCTCATCAATGTACGGTTCTTGAGATAAAGCCAACGTTCTTTTCTTGCGATCTCTTATAACTTTGATCCCAAGAATGTATGCGGCTTCACCTAAGTCTTTCATTTCAAATTGTTTGAACAACCATGCCTTAATAGATGACAACATCTCTACATTGTTTCCAATGAGCAAAATGTCATCTACATATAGTACTAGAAAAACCACTGCATTTCCTTCACTTTTCCTATACACACATGCTTCGCTTGGACTCTGATCATAACCATTTGTCTGGACGGCCTGATCAAAACGAATGTTCCACTCCCTGGAAGCTTGTTTCAGTCCATAAATGGACTTCTTAAGCTTACACACTAGATGCTCTTGGCCCTCTTTGATGAATCCCTCTGGTTGCTGCATATGGATGTTTTCATCAAGACTTCCATTTAGGAAAGTTGTCTTGACATCCATTTGCCAAATCTCATAATCGAGATGAGCTGCTATAGATAAAAGAATCCGGATTGACTTAAGCATGACTACCGGAGAAAAGGTTTCCTCATAATCAATTCCTTGTTTCTGAGTATACCCTTTCGCAACAAGTCTTGCTTTCCAGGCTTTCACCTTTTTGTCAGATCCTCTTTTTCTTTTGTAGATCCACTTGCATCCAATGGGTTTTACACCACTGGGTGGTTCCACGAGATCCCAGACTTTATTGGAATACATAGATTCCATCTCAGATTGCATATCCTTTTGCCAAAGATCTGCATCCTTATCTTGCATTGCTTCTTCGTATGTCCTGGGATCCTCATCATGTTCACCAGAGACTAAGTCCGAAGACTCTCCCAAAAACATGAACCTCTCAGGTTGTTTAACAACCCTCCCACTACGACGAAGCATTGGAGTGGTATTAGTGATAGGTTGTTCATTTACTTGTGGTTGTTCTACTTGTACCGGTGGCATATTAGAATTATCTTGTCCTCCCACTAGTTCCTCTAAAACAACAGTACTCATGGGTTTGTGATTCATTATATAGTCTTCCTCTAAGAATCTAGCATTGGTGCTTACAATGATATCCCGATCCTTAGGACTATAAAACAAATACCCTTTTGTTCCCTTGGGATAACCCACAAACAGCCTCACTTCTGTACGAGAATCTAACTTAGTCACGTTCTTGTTCAGCACATATGCTGGACAACCCCAAATCCGAATGTGTTTCAAACTAGGTTTGGTACTAGTCCACAATTCTTTTGGAGTTTTTGGAACTGACTTAGAAGGTACCAAGTTTAGAAGATAAGCCGCTGTTTCTAGAGCATGCCCCCAAAACGACTTGGGTAAATTCGAATAACTCATCATCGATCTAACACTCTCTAAAAGAGTCTGGTTCCTTCTTTCTGCTACACCATTCTGCTGAGGTGTGCCAGGTGCAGTCAACTGGGATGAAATCCCATGTTCTGATAAATATTCTCTAAATTCTCCAAGCAGGTATTCGCCCCCACGATCTGATCGTAGTGACTTGATACATTTTCCTGAATGTCGCTTCTCCGCACTTGCTTTGTACTCTTTGAATTTTTCAAAGCACTCAGACTTGCGGTGCAACAGATAAATGTATCCATATCTCGAATAATCATCAATGAAAGTGACAAAATATTCATACCCACCTCTCGCTTGGATATTCATAGGTCCGCATAAATCAGTATGAACCAATTCTAACACATCTTTGGCTCTATTTCCTTTTGCCTTAAAAGGTCTACTGGTCATTTTTCCTTCCAAGCAAGATTCACAGACTGGAAATGGCTCCACTGCCAACGAGCCTAAAGGCCCATCTACTACCAATCTTTGAATCCTCCTCAAGTTAATATGACCTAATCCCAAGTGCCAAAGATATGTTTGGTTCAATCCAGAAGGTTCCTTTCTTTTACTAGAGGTAGAAAATGTATTATTAATTTCACTTGGTTGCAGCACTGGTTCTATAGGATCAATAATATATAAATTGTCTTGCAATGTACCAGAACATATAACTCGTTTATTCATCATAATGGAAACATTACGATCCAAACAAACATTATAACCATCCATAGCAAGTTTTAGAAACCGAAATTAAATTCCTTCTAAATGAAGGTACATAAAGACAATTATTCAAAACCAAAATCCTATCATAACCAAAAGATAAAGAAATAACTCCAACTGCAACCACTGCTACTTTTGTAGCATCTCCCATGAACACATATATCTCGCCATCTCTAAGCAGCCTGGTTTTCTGGAACCCCTGCATAGAATTACAAACATTATCAGTGGCTCCTGTGTCTACACACCAAGTGCTCGTAGACATAGCCGCTATATATGTTTCCGTAACAAGAGAAAGAGACATACCAGCATTGTTCTTCTTAGACAGAGGATAATCCTTTTTCCAGTGACCCGACTGCTTGCACTTGAAGCACTTGCCCTTAGGCTTCTTCACTGAATTCTGAACTCCCAATGGTTTCACAACTTTCTGTGTCTGAACCTTCTTCCTCTTCTTTCCTTTCGGCTTTGAAGAAGAAACTTTCTCAGCCACATTTACCTGAACATGCTGCTGAAATAATGATTCCGCTGCCTGAAGCTCTGTCAGAAGTTCTGCAAGACTATACAACTTCTTGTTCATGTTGTAATTCAAGCGAAACGGCTCAAAGCTTTTTGGCAAACTCATAAGTATGATATCGACCTGCGTTTCCGCATCAATATCAGCACCAAGGACCTCTAGTTCATTTATATGAGACATCATCAGAAGAACATGGTCCCTTACAGGTGTTTTTTCAGCCATCTGAGTGTTCATTAGAGACTTCATTGCTACTTGCCTAGCAGCCCTATTCTGATCTCCGAAAAGCTCCTTGAGATTAAAGAGCATATCTGCAGCAGTGGTCATGGCCTGATGCTGATGTTGCAAAACACCCGACATTGCTGCCAGAATGTAACATCGCGACATCTCATCTGCCTTAGTCCACTTCTTAAAATACTCTTTTTCCTCATCCGGAGCATCGGCATCAGGCTGGTCCGGTTGGGGTTCAACAATACAAAATTTGAACTCTTCAGCAGTCAACACTATGTCCAAATTGCGTTTCCATTCAATATAGTTAGGTCCGGTAAGTTTGTTATCCTTAAGTATGGTGAAAAGTGGATTAAAGCCCATTCTATCCTGAGAATCATGCATATAACACTTAATCAGAAAATTGCATATATCTTAAAACCTATTGGTTTCCTCTAACAATTAATTAAAATTAATGCACTAATATTTAAATTCCATAAATATCTGGTACGCCATGATGGATGACATATATACCATTTAAATTTAAATATTACTTCGGTCCTACTACTAAATAATACGCCACGTTAGGGTGGACTATATATTATCTTTCATAGCTAAGTGTATACCATTATTTAGATCTTAAGTTGCCTTTAGTCAGACCCATCCGTTCGATGTATCAATGGATAAATCCCAGATGTTTTCGGTGAAGTCACAGACGGACTCGCTTAAGAACACAACACCTAAGACAGAAATATCCATTATCAACATCAATCAAGGAATGTCCAACTTTTTTCTCGAATTCTATGAAACTTGGTATGTCACGATGGGGTGAGATTACCTTTCATTATTCGTGATTAACTTAAGAAGATTGTCCTAGTAATATCCTTAACACTACCCAGACGTCATAAATCATACGCCACGATGGGTGACATATATCCAATTCATAATCGTCCTAGTGTTAAATTACATACAACCAATAATGGATGACCATGGGATCTAATATCAAATTAATTCCCTCTCCCACTTAGTATTTTAACATGAGTAATTTTATCTAGATGCATCGCCCTATGTTATTTCTTCGAGGTCCACATGTTATCAAAATAACAATACAAAGAACACATAACATAGCATAGCATGCATCTCTACATAATTAAATGGGGCCTATGTCATTATAATTATGTCTAACATGCATTCCAAATACACACATAATTTAATAACATAAAACATTTAATTAAAGCAATAAATGAAAATTAATGTCCATGTCGTCCTATTTATGTTAACCATGCAATTAAAATTACACACATAATTAACAACACACATAATAATTATTTAATGCAATAATTAAAATTAAATAGCAGAAAAATTAAAATAAAAAATAAATCCACTATTATGGCCAAAAAAAAAAAAATTCATCCGAAAATCCTGCGAAAACTTCAACTCGCTGTTTGAGGGTCTAAACGAGCTCAGACGCACATGAAACTTTGACCTAGTCACTTTTCAATCGTGTAGAACATCGAAATCCCTTTCCGAAAAGGTATTACTCATCGAAATCCGACACCGTATGCAAAAGTTACAACAGTTCGAAGTTACATAGGCGAAATCTTGTAGCATCAGCGGAAGAACTTTGTTTTCTTGCAACTCCGTCTATCAAATAGTTACATACAACATAACATACCTATTCTATTACATCAGATCATAATCTAACATGAATACAAATCATGATTACAAGATTACAAAATCATAATAGAAAACAAAACTAGCACGATCAACCCTCGTGATTTACAACCACGATAAACCACGTGGAAACCAAAACAAAAAATAACCATGATTAAACCACGTGGGATCCAAACACATAATTAAAATAAAACGAGGCCATAATAGTGGATACTAAACAACCTGCAAAAGATTATTATCCAAGCATACCACTATACATACATAACCAATTTTAATTACGACATGGACATCATATCATAAAACATAGAACCCATAACCAGGCTCTTGATACCAATTGTTGGGAACCACGGACTTGGGGTTCTACTACATTTTATGATACACAATTAAGGAGTGCGAAAAGAAAATCACCTTGTTAACGGTTGATTCCACGCTCTTCTATTGTATTCCCAAATTCCCTTGAGCGAAGTGTGGCCTCCGTCTTCTCAAGTTAACCTCTCTTCTTGCTCCTAGGTGGCTACAATATTTTTCTTAACCAACCCTAGCAAGAAGAGAATAAGAATATATATAGGGCTACAATAGGGATCATGGATAATTAGGTTGGGTCTTTTAATTACATCTTGGGCCTAGCCCAATGTAATTAAATATTAATTCAATCCACTAAAGAATTAATATTTGCACTACCTTTCCTAATACCGCAACTTAATTAATTAATTCGGTTCCAATATTATTTGCTTATTAAATTCCCCATGTTTAAAATAGCGCATGCCCATTAATTAAATAAATTACTGATAATTCATTTAATTAACATCTTATATCCTTGATCATCCACTCTACCTTTATTTAATTATGTCGGAATAAATCCACCTGCAGGGTTTCACATAATTAAATCCTTTTGAGCTTTCAAGGGGACATCATTAACCCGAATATTATCAGGACACGGATTCCTTCAATAAATAATATTCACCATATATATTATTCCATCACCCAAAATATAATGATATAATTCAAAAGAATTATTTCATATATAAATCAAAGCATGTAAATAATATACACGTGTCAATTACTATATCCGGATTAAGAACCTAAGCATTAATAATAACATAGAATCTTAGTTCACCTTCTTAATCAGTTTAAGGGAACAATTCTAAATTTGATCCTGTTCAATATACACAAAGTATACAAGTATTATTTAATAGTCAAGATAAACTATTCCCAAATAATACTTCAGTTATTCCAGTGGTTTGTCTAATTCCACTTAAACTGTGAACCCTTTATATTATATATAGACACTGATAATTTAATCTTCTGTTATCCCATTTGATACTAAATTATCCACAATATATAATAAATAGACAATGTAAAAATATGCAATCAAGATTCTCAATAAAATGGACAATGTTTATATACTACTAATGAATAGTTTAGTATAAAACCCAACACCAACATCCCCATAAGAACCACACATGGCTTTGAATATGGTAAAAGCCCTAGTTGGACCAATATTTGTGAGGTTTGCATCAAAAACAAACTTCATATGCAAATCTGTCATACACCTATTAGATCTTAAAAACTGCTTCTCTGATTCTGAAGCTAACTCGTGATTATGCTCCTCAAAAAATTTAGATACGCTATACCTTTCCCTACCAGCAAATTTAACAACCATCTTAGCATTACACTCACACTTAGAAGACATTGTTCTCCTTTTTCTTTTACCAGAATCATCATCACACTTGTTTGCGCTACTATCAGATATGAAAGAACTAGATGAATCAACTTCACATGAAACAGAATCATCGCCTGAACCAGATTTAGAGCATACAAAGTACTTAACAGAGATGGTTTTATCGTCGAACTTTTTTTGGGTGGACTTACGAATAGTAAAACCCCCTAAACTCCCATAGTTGGTGTAGAAATCAAATGTTGTATCAATGTTTGAGAACAACTGACCTACATAAGGCTTTACTTTACTATCACATTTAGGAATCCAAGTTTCATGCAACTCACTATTGTCACTATTATCATGGAGTCCATAAAAGTTATTGATAGACTGAACCTCATCATTATCCACATCCATTCCAAATGTACCATTGCTATCAATCCCTGCAATAAAAATGTAATAACGAATATGAGTAGTGTGAATATGTATTAGAACCTTCCAAATCTAAAAAATAATCTCTACATTGTAACATACAAAATCTACTAAAATATCTTGAATCTCATTGAATCTCTATTAGAATCTCTTGAATCTCATCGAATCTCTATCAAAATCTCTTAATATTTTATAACGGTTGATGAGATCAGAGAAGATGGAGCACGGTTGCGTAATGAATTATGTAAATATAAAGAGCCAATAAATATGCAGCTCAAAAAGTTACTGTAAATCACCTAAAAACTAATTAAAATTCATCACTGTATATCTGACCAAAACGAAGTATAGGGTGAGCATCTCAGGTTGTCAGTTTAATAGCAGAAAACTCCTTGATATATAAAGAAGTAAGAAATCTACATACTTAAATTACAGTTAAAAACTTTACACCACATCACAGTTGTAAACTTGTAATTCACATAAAAGAATCATCGCCTTTTTTGTTTAAGGAACTTGAGAATTGATCTGGTAGCTAGTTTTTCATGGTAACTTGTCCATGTTTATTGAGTTAACCAAGAAAGAGGCTCCCATTATAAAATGTATACAAGCTAGTGGGCACTTCTTAAAAGTTGAGTTTTTTTGCAAGTAAAACCAGCATCCACTGTAAACACAGAACAATTGCAGAGTCCAATAGGCATGAAATGTTCTTTTAAAGCAAAGCTAACTGTAACACATCATGCAATTTGTACTTTTGTATTAAATTTATGTCAATGGGGCTTAGAGCTTAGACTAGTTAATACTAACTTTTATTGGGGAGACTACACTCGACATGCTCTTTGAAGCTTGCTATATATAACTGGTCCCCAAGAAGATGCATGTGACATCAAAAAAAAAAACCCTTTAAGCTTTTGTAATTAAAGGAATCAAAGCATGCTTAATTGCATTTGATTCCATAATAGTTACTTTCTAATCACATTTATCTATTTGCAGTAATTCTTTTTAGCATTATCATGCCCTCTTCAAGCAGACATAGTCACACAGTAGCATCATCTTTATTCTTCCTCATCAGCTCAAGAATCGCAGTTAGTATACTGTATCTTTATACTAGCTAGTACTATTCTGATTATTCTACAACTATTATGGGATCAGTTGTAAACTTGTAATTCACATAAAAGAATCATCGCCTTTTTTGTTTTTGCTTAAGTAAAAGAATCATCGACTTAGCATACCGTAAAAGCGGCAGTCCCCTCATTGGTAGCTGATCAGTATGATGAGAAAGATCCTGAGGAGGCGAGATATATTCCTACATACTTCAACTGGTATTTTTTTCTCGTTTGTTACCGGGGCTATGATTGGTTGCACTTTCTTGGTCTGGGTTAATACATATCGAGGCTGGGATTGGGATTTTCTAGTGTCAACGTTATGCATGGTAGATACGGTTTTGTTCCTCTGCACCGGAAATTCTTTTTTTAGACACAGTTCTCCGAAAGGAAGCCCTCTCACTCGAATAGCACAGGTATAAATAAAGAAGAGCTAAACGATTAAATGACTAAATGCATAAAAATGACTGTTTTACACTATTCTACTCTCAATACAAGTATTTGTGGCTGCATTCAAAAATCGAAATCTTTCACGTCCAGAAACTATAGAGGGTTACCATGAAATTAGTGATACTAAAGACGGAACTGGAACTGAGATCCTCAAGAAAACAAACCAGTTCAAGTACTAGTTTATCCTTTTCATTATAATTGATCAGCTTGCTAGCAAACACTATATATTGTTGTCACTAACTATGGTAATATATCCAACCCACAGGTTCTTGGATCGTGCTGCAATTAGGACCACAGATTCGTCTTATACCGGACCCTGGTCAATTTGTACAGTGACACAAGTCGAGGAAGCAAAAATAGTTGTTCGAATGCTCCCAATTATAGGGAGCACCATATTTCTAAACACATGTTTAGCTCAACTCCAAACTTTTACAGTCCAACAAGCTAATACGCTAGACAGATATGTCATTGGAATTCACGTCCCCAGCTCTTTCATTCCCGTCATACCACTAATTTTCATGTGTATTGTAGTACCACTATATGACCGCATTTGTGTTCCAGCACTAAGAAAGTTGACAGGAATTCCTACAGGGATCCGACAACTCCAACGTATAGGAGTTGGACTCGTTTTAGCAAGTATTTCTATGGTAGTGGCCGGATACGTAGAGACAAGACGCAAGCGTATTGCTGTCCACCATAATATGGTGGACTCTCCGAACCCACTGCCCATGAATGTGTTGTGGTTAGGACTTCAATATGGTCAGGATGCATCTTAATTGTTAGACAATATGAAATTGAACTTCAAACGAGTTATATTAAAATGATACATATGTAGACAAAAAAATTTCTTCCTGTAGCTAAAAAGGATGATGCAGCTGGACCAGATTACGCATAAGGCTGCAATCATATAGCTCATAACAAGAATTCAGTGTATAAGAATTCTCACCATTTTATCCACTGAACCACTATGAAGCTAATTTGAAGTGTTTTTTTTCCTAGTTATCCCCTATACCAGTCAAAAACTATTCAACCATCTATACCAGTCGCCAAGAACTTGCAGCTAGTTAAATCAACGACTTCTTCTTTTCTTTTTCAGCTTTATGCAGTGAATCTCATTCCGCGTTC
Organism: Heracleum sosnowskyi; assembly: GCA_030848705.1. NCBI lineage: Eukaryota > Viridiplantae > Streptophyta > Magnoliopsida > Apiales > Apiaceae > Heracleum > Heracleum sosnowskyi. Next base: position 106,777,372 of record CM061240.1, on the reverse strand, counting down.
CAATTTACTAGAAATTTTAGATTATTTCACATTTATCGCTTAAAACATGTCTACAATCTCCAAACTATAAAAATATGACAAATCACTATCAAAATCTCTTTGAATCTCTATGAATCTCAATTAAAACGAGCAACTCAACATATGATATCATGATTTGAATGAATCAGAAAACGCAACAATACAATTACGAAACCAAGCAAAATATGACAAAATCACTATCAAAATCTCTTTGAATCTCAATTAAAACAAACTCACAAAATCCAAACAGGTCAATCGCAGTTTTAATTTACCAAAAACATGATTTGAACCTCAAATTTATCCTATAATTTCAAAAAAAAAATCAGTTTGAGAAAGTTAATACCTGAATTATGATCCATGCTTTCTGATGTGCAAAACTCAAATGGTATCAAATCACCGCAAAACAATTAACAAAAAAAATCAAAGATACGACACAAATAAATTGCTGATTCAGCACAATTAAATTGCTTCGAATGATAGAAGATGAGCTGAGAAGTCGCGCAAGAGAAGAAAACAGAAGCGCAGAAGAGCATCGAAGAGCATCGAAGAGCATCGCAGATATCGATCGAAGCAAATATTTGATTGATTTAGATACAAATAGAGATACAGAAATTCAGTTGAAAGGGGTAACTAACTTGATTTTATTTGTTTAATATAATGACCGTTGGATTAGAATTAATCAAACGGTCCAGAATGGTACTCTGGTTTACTATTAATATATAGTTCTCTTTGGAATCTTTGCCTATATATATATCAATACTATTATATAATAGACGAAACATTAAAAGTTTGGTTGGTCGGTATGGTACGTTGTGATTTTACTTAATTGCCCTTAATTAGTTTTTACTTTTGGTTGGTCGGTATGGTACGTTGTGATTTTACTTAATTGCCCTTAATTAATTTTTACTTAATTAACCTTACTTATTTATAGAAATATATTATTAAATAATAATATTAACTATTTATAACCAATTACCTTTTTGCACCTAAAATACATCATTTTTTCTATTTTTTCTAACAAATTCCCCTACTTTTTCAAATATATCACGGGCAATTACCTTTTTTAACTAAAACATGTTAGTTTTTCTATTTTTCCTTACTAAAATCTCTCTTTTCCCAAAAATATCACAGACAAACATTTAGTTATTTATTTTTAAACCTATTTTAATATTATAATTATTTTTAAAAGTTTACCTATTTTAACATATCTACCTATTTTTCTTAACAAATGCAATTACTAAAAATATTAAAATATAAATAATCAAATACCTATTTATAACCAATTACCTTTTCAGCTAAAACACATTATATATTTTTTCGAACAAAGTCCCTCCTTTTCAAAATATATCATGGGAAATTACCTTTTACAATTTAATTTTTCTATTTTTCTCACTAAAATCCATTCTTTTTCCAAAAATATCATAGAAAACCTTTTACTTATTTATTTTAAAAGGTATTTAAATACTTTTAATTATTTAAATTTTAAAACCTCATTTTCCAAAAATATCACGGGCATCAACCTTTTTAAACTAAATATATGTTACATTTTTTTATTTTTTCTTACTAAAACCCCTCATTTCAAAAAATATAACGGGCAAACTCATACTTATTTATTTTAAAATATGTTTTAATGTTTTTAATTAATTAAAAGTGTTTAGCTATTTTAACATGCCTACTTATTTTTTGCACAATTACAATTAATAAAATATTAAAAAAATAATAATTAACAATCTGTGCATCGCACGGGTTTTAAGTTAGTATATATATATATATATATATATATATCTCAATTTCATCGGGCACGACTCGATTTCATCCGACACAACTCATAGGAATACATGCCGACGTCGGGATTTCACCAAGCCCCTTCTCATTAGTCTCATCTTCCTTACAATTCACACCACCTCGTTCCAGGAGGGTCCCTGCTCTTTGCACGATAAGAATAATACTTTAATAAAAAAAGAGTAAACTATAGAATGGTGGCTATATTTTACACCAATTTGCAAAAAAGTGGCTGAATTTTCGAGTTTGCAAATTAATGGCCAAATTTTATATCCGTCTTTTAAAAGAATGACCGACGCTAATTGTTAACGTGAAAATAAGTCATTTTTTAAAAAATTTGAAATACAATTTGGCCATCCTTTTGAAAAAAGGTTAGCGGAAGCCACTCTTTTAAAACGCGGAAACTAAAACTGACCATTAATTTGCGAACTTGAAAGTTTGGCCACATTTTTGAAATTCGGTGTAAAATACGACCACCATTATGTATTTTACTCAATAAAAAATATTTATTTAATTTTGGAGAAATCTTTTCTGTTTTACCTTTATGAATATTAACGATAACAATTGTTTTGGACGGAAACATTGATATATATGGGTATGATAGATATGGAATTTTATATGAAACTGCAAGCAATTTCCATGTTTAAAATTTTATTTGAATTTTTCAATTAATTATTTTATTTTGATTTTCTTTTTTCAGACAAGGCGCATGTAATTTTTTTATCCTCTGTTTTCTTTACCTTAATCTTAAATTTACCAACTCTATGTTCTGCCGAATTGCTACTCTTCTTTGTTTTGCTCTGTCAATCTTATTATTTAATGAGTTTCATGTGAACTATAAAATCATCTATATCTAATTTTTAGAATTCAAAATTTTCGATTTTTATTAACCAGACTCATTACCCCATTACCCATTAAGCAAACACCGCCCAAGTATTTATCTTTGTCAGAAAAAAATGGAAAGACAAGCCGTGCAAAAGCTGTCACATGAGCTTTTTTGTTCATAATTTATTTGTTACAAATTTTTAATTCAAAATGAATGCATTCGCTGGTTGCATCCATGTAGTAGTTTATTGTACACTCACTATTGTTATCTGTTATGACAAGAGTTGGAGGGTCTTACCAAAGTAAAAAATATTTGTTAGTATTTTAATTTTTGCTAACAGTGAAATACTAAAGGTTTGTGCAATGTCTTTCAAAAAGATTCTAATGTGTTTGTGTTCAAATTCAACTCAGCCCATATAGTGAATGCAGTACTTGGTATGTTGAAAGGAGACCGATGGTTGTGTGTGCTTGGGGTGGGAATGTGTGCAGCAAGCCTATTACTTCTATACCGATTTGGATAATGCTTATCAACGTTCCTGATTGCCATTGGACCCGTTAGGGCCTTAGTCGCCTAGCTAGTGTTATAGGGAAGCCGCTTTGTGCAGATCAGTTAACATCAAAGCTGGAGATGATTCCTTTCGCTAAGTTTTGCGTAAATTACAACTTGGGGGAACTGTTGCCAAATTCCATTAAAGTAGTTGCTCTTGATCATGTGACAGTTGAGAAATACAATGATGTAGTAGTATCTTATCTCAACAAACCTCAAATTTATGGTGGTTGCAACTCGCTAGGACACCCTACTGTTGCGTGTCCTAAAGCAAAAAGGATTTGAGCAGTTAAACAAAAGCTTGTGAATCAGAATGTTGGAGAGACTGATGTTGTGCATGAAGGCGTGAGTCTCCTGTCAATGTCGCACATGAGAATGACAAGTCAAATAATGAGGTTCCAGAATTAAATGTCAATGCTCCTGTAAAAACTTCTACGAACGATAGATATTCTGTAATTAGTAACGGGAAGTAGTTTGTATGATAATCGATTTTTGTTCCTTCAAATACGAGGCTTAAATAATAAATATAGCTTCTAAAAGGATTTCTTGAGCACTATTAAAGTATCTTTTGTTGTTTTCCTTGAAACTCATGTGAACAAGGATTCTTCTCTTTCTATTGCGAATTTTACTTCCCCAGGATTTAATTGAAGTTTTAATTACAATTATCATGAGAAGGGCCGTATTTGGTTGGGGTGGGATGCTTCTTGCTGGAATGTTACTCTGATGTCCTCTTCGGGTCAGCATATCTCAACCAAAGTAACCTGTTTGACTAATGGCAGGTCATGTTTTGTTACCATGGTTTATGCCTATAATACTTACATCAAAAGAAGACCCCTTTGGGAAGCTCTCTATCGAACCAGTCCTATTGTAGACACGGAAAAAACTCCTTGGTGTATACATGATGATTTTAACATTTGTCTCCCCGGATGAAGTGGCAGGTGGGTCTCTTGCTTGGAATTTGGGTATCATTAAATTTAAAGCAGTTGTAACACAGTTGGGTATTACTGATTTCAGAAGTGTGGGGATTTGTTTAACTTGGTGGGATTGCTGTTGTCCTAACCCTACCTTTAAAAAATTGGATTGTGTTATGGTGAATGATTTGTGCTTACAGAGTTTTCCCATCTCCATGGCTATTCTCACCTAAATGTTTATCCGATCATTGTCCAGCTGCTGTGTCTCTAGACCTTCCAAAGCAAAAAATCTTCAAGCCGTTACAATTCTTTAATCACCTACTAGAAGTTCCAAATTTCCGTGAAGAAGTAGCTAAATCTTGGAGTTCAGATATCACAGGAGATCCATGGTTTATCTTGACGTCTAAGTTAATATCTGTGAAGGCATGCATTCTTTATACTCTAAAGCTAGCGTCTAGAATGAAGGTAGTTATGCATTCTATAATTTCAAAGAATCGAACTGCCTTTATTCCTGAACGTATTATCGGAGGTGTCCACTAGATGCACTTTGGGCTCCTTATGATTTGTTGAAGCCACCATTTTCTTTTGATTCTTAAGGAAGTTGATAACATAATGCTAGCTCAATCTCTATGAAAGGATTATCATCTTCAAAATGGAGTTCCAAGATGTGCTATAAAATTGGATGTTTATGAAGCCTTTGATGTGCTCAATTGGGGATTTCTTTTTAAGCTACTTAAGAAAATTGGATTAGTTTGTTAGATGAGTTGAGATTTGTGTTACATCGTGTATGTGTATCGGTAAAAGTTAATGGATCTCTCGAGGGGCTCTTCGGAGGTAGATCGGGGTTGAGACAAGCTGATCCGCTCTCGCCCTACTTGTTTGACATTGCCATGGAGGCATTCTCAGCATCTCTTAAAAAAGCCACTGCCCCTCCATCATTTCAATATCATTGGAGAACCAAAGATTTGAAACTTGTGCACCTCATATTTTGCCGCTGTATCCTAGAAGGTATTGCTAGCTTCTCAAGTGTCTCTGGATTCCAACCTAATATCTTAAAAAGCACTTGTTTTTTGGCAAATGTGGAGCAAGATATTGTTGATGACACACTCTATGTCTCTGGTTTTCAGATGGGTAGTTTTCCAATAAAATATCTTGGACTCCCATTAATCTCTGGTCGTCTTACTTAAGCTAATTGTCATATGCTTATTTACAAGCTTTGTTCTAGAATGGAATCATGAACTTCCCGTTTTCTGGGACAAGTTGGGCGTCTTCAACTTCTAAAGTCCATCATGCAAGGTATTCAAGGGTCTACATACTTGTTTTTACCTACAGGAACTGTGGGAAAAATTCAGTCTCTTTTCTCGAAATTTCTATGGGGTGGTTTTGCTACGAAGTGTTTATATAAAGTGTCATGGCATGGCAAGTGTTCATGCATAATGGTTCTTGGCCGCTTAGCTCATCACAACATGCAACGGTGACTAAGGGGTTGTTTGATAAATCTGAATTAAAATCATTGAATTATTAAATTTTATGAATATGCTGAATGAAAATTTTACTAAACGAAGATGGTTGCTTGATGACAATCATTTAAAAAAAATATCATAATGACAACACATTTACTTCTTTGTCCTTAAATAATACATATCATAACACAATCCAAAATGAATAGATCACAACATGGTACAATAATTTAGAAAAAAAACATAAAATTTTTTATCAATTATGATATTTTTTTTAAATGATTGTCATCAAGCAACCATCTTCGTTTAGTAAAATTTTCATTCAACATATTCAAAAAATGATTTAATGATTTTAATTAAAATTTATCAAACCATCCCTAAGAATATGTGACATATAGTACAAACTGTTCAAAATTCACAATGTGATGCGACAGAGTACAAAGTGTTCAAATTCACAATGTGGAATGATATGCGAAGCTCAAATATTATATATAACAAGTGAAGAAGAGGTGTTGACAAGCACTTATTTTCAGATAGCAGCAACTAGTTATAACTATTTAGGCAAGTAAAGTGTTTTTTTTAATATACAACATTTATTAGAACATTTATTTATTTATCAATATAATAATATATGTTATGTCCATCTTCGGTCCTTAAACGAACACGCACTCGTCCAAACCTGAAAAATAAGTTGAATTACGTCAAATTCTACATTTATGAGATGATTAAGAAATATTTATTAGACAATTAATTTAGGAAATACTACATACTCGGATCCGTCGAACTAATCATCCCGGTACCAGCGAAATCGCAGTTCCAGGAATTACTGCCTTCCCTCTTGTAATACGTATTCATGACGACGGATGCCAACACAAGCTTATTCGGTGCGTCAAAACACACTCCTCCCTGCCTAATGATGCTGCAGTCCACGTAATTACATGCATAAACCGTGTTCTGCTCTAGCATATCTGGGGACGTTCCTGGTTTTGCAACGCACCAGGAACGTGTCTGTCAGTAAAAAAAATTATTAAACAAGTTAACATGGTACGATGCGGCTGGTCGTCCTATAAACTAGAAATTGGCTCATATAAAATAATCTTAACTAATAATACTTGTATTTTAAAAATGTAAGAGTTTTAGAAAAGTTTAAGAATAGTAATTAAAATAAGTTTAACTTTAATATCTAATAGATTAAAAATACAAAATCTAAAATTTTGATAGGATAATCTAAACTAAAAAATAATATATACGTGTGTCTGTGAACATATGATTATCATTAGTTTAATTATTATCAAAAAGTTAATAAAATTGATTCGTTACATATGTTTTTTTTGGTAATTCAAGATTTCATTCCACAACCAACAACCAGTACATCGAATAAAGCAGCCCCACAGTACAAAGCAACCACGACTCAGACTATACTACTGTTCCAATGAACTACATGCACACTACTAAACAACCAACTACATCAAAAAAAAAACAAGACAACAAAGTTAAAAACCCTCTGCAGACATGATAAATTCAATCTTTTAAATTTTATTAATTTAGAAAAAGGTTGTTAACAAATAATTTTATAATATACTAAAAAATATTTACATTAAAATTTAAGAAAAATTTAGATAATTAATTTATAAATTATCCAGATATAAAACTAAAACATACTCTTTTTTTAGATAAGCAGGAGATTCAATTGAAAGACAAGCCAAATCGGCACTTAGAAAGCAACAACGACACTTAGCAATTAGCATAGACATAGACAGGAAGACACCTAGAGGCTAGAGAACCAAACCACTGAAAGAACAGTAACTGAACAATACACCAGAGAACGCATAACAGAGACTTAAGACCTAATCATCTAAAATAAATAAATAACCACCTTCTTCAAACTAGTACATATAAACAATAGGAATACCTGATTTGTCGTAGCAGCACTCGTAGGTGGAGATTCTACGCGAGCACAGTGCTTGGTTTTCCTCCCAATGAGGAACCCGCCTACAAATTTATTAATGTACGTTAATAGTGAAAAAATAGGTGAAAAAAGATGGAAAAATAAAATAGAAAACGCTTACAGAAAAGAGCAAATATGATAATGAAACAGAGTACTGTTACAGCAACCAGCCTCCTGTAAAACATAGTCCTGTCGATGATATTGACTGCACCCATAACTGCATACAAAAACAAAATGATATGGCATTAGTAACTTGACTTGGAGAACGACGTACTCGTGTGTTGGGGTTTGGCAACATGATAGAGTTGAAGTTATTGCGAATCATCAGGGGAATAGGACTACGCTTTCTATGTTGCGATGTGTATGGGAGCAGAATGATAATGTTACGAAGATTTGCACAAATTTATAGAGGAATAAATTAATTATATATATTTTCATGTTTAGACTTCACCACATGTTAGTATGTTACTACCTGCTTGCCTCATTCAAGTATACATATCATTAAATTTCATGATTTTAACCCGTAAAATGAAATGCACCACTACTGTCATTAACTACGTAAAGCATCATCTTGTTATTATCATGTTTTCGATCAGGAGTAGAATGAAATCTTCACAGGTTTTGTTTTTATGGCCTGTAATTTGCAGAATACAAAGAAATGATAGTCCAGAAGGTTAAAAAATATATCTTTGGCTGCTAATTTTGGCAACTTCTGAAAGAAGAAGAGAAGATGAGTTTGATGATTGCTGCATGTTCAGGATCTCGTCGAATGCTGACAAATAGAGAAGTGATGTTGCTAAATATTTGTCAAATAAATCAGTATGCAATGGGTGATCCTTGACGACTATAACAAGCTTGATTAATGACTCAGCTCGTCATTCACATAATTTCTCCCTAGACTGAATTCACCAGTGTCAACAACTATAAAAATCAACAGAAGCTTTTCACGCTACAAGGAGGGCCGCAGACACACCCCTGAACCAGGTTGTCAACTTGTGACATGCCTGGGAAAATGATTTATAATACAAAATGGCTCAGAGATAGGTATCCTACATCTACAACCATAAGATTTTCGTTACCCGAAAATCATGAACAAAGAATAGCATCCTGAAGCTTTGTTTGACATCAAGGGAATTAAGGGAAACTGCTCCTGCGAGGGGATTGAAAAACCAGGACCTGGAGTAAACAAAGTAATCTCACGCAAGTTAAACCAAGAAAGCTACAAATCGCATTTGTATGTAAAAACAGTGGAACAGATGGATCATTGGAAGCAACCAGGGCACTAAAATTGTACATAAGCATGCTGAATCGGTAGGATGCAAGGGCTTATGTATCTCTAAAGCACAACAATGAGCGGAAGTCTTAGCAGCTGTAAAAAAAAGGAGTGATACATTCTTTTCATAGCTTTTGTCGATCAAATTCCATATGTGCTGATATATAAAGCAGCCCAGAGGTTGACAAGGTACCACCAAAAAAAAAGGCAGAAAATCGAAAAAGAAGAAAATATGCATAGTCTGGTAAAAAGTATTGGCTGTAAAAGCCTATTCAAGCTATTCTGCAAGCATTTTAAAAAAATTGAAGCGAGGTAATTTTTACGGAGTCAACACCTTTGCTGAGTTACAATCAAGAAGATGCAAACCATATTCACCACCAGATCTGATTTCATCAGTCCTCTGGTTCAACAATTCAGCAAGGAAAACAACCGAGAATGTGGTGTATGTGGACGGGGGTGCATATGATTTGACAACAGAAAGAACGAAGATCAAACCAAGGAAAACGCTCGTGTACCACACCTTATGCCAGATAAATTAAAATCAGAAGACAAGGAAGCAAAGGATAAATTATTTGCTCATACCATGAATAAGAAGAAAGATGATGTTGCATGCGCATAGGGTCAATAAAAAAGTTTCAAAACAAAAAATCAGCAGGCTGTCAAGGCTCCTATTGAGCAAAGGGGGCTTCATTCTAAATATTATTTAATTAAACCTTGAGAAAGAATGCTACTCAATGACAAAGGATGTTAGCAAGCTGGTGAATTATCTTAAAGGAATGCAGTAGGGTGATTATGTGGAAAAATATAACTTCTATAGACAATATGTCTAAAGCCCATGTCATACTGTAACAAATAATATACAACTTCTGGAAGACGAGAAGATTACGTCTCCAGCTATGGAGCATATAATAGGTGATACGAGGAAGAGATGGAGAAGCGACCAGAAAAGCATTCAGAATAAATCATACTGAACAAATACCAAGCATGACATCCAAATATGCAGAATTAGAAAGTAAATAATGGCATCGAAGCAATGGAAAACTTGGGCATCACATGAATTTTTTTTTTTTAAAAAAGGGGCAACAGGAGTATTAGAAAGCAAGCGGGTTCGATCTTTTATTAAGTTACAGGAGTGGCGTGACAACAATCCAGCAAAAAAGGAAGCATGTGGAGCTCAAAGCAGCAAAAAAAAAATAGTGTTCATGTCAGCAATTACGAAGAACAGCCATTCCATATTACTCCCCGAGCAATTACTGGGTAACAGAGAAAACAACAATGCTTTTACACAAGCCTAACCTGGTTAATTGCACAAGAGAAGAGGTAGCCATAGTAAAGTTAAAAATCCGAAGACATCTAGCACCTAAAGGAAGAAAGGCTGTAGGTGGATCTCTAGAAGAAAATTGCATCTAAAAGGCATTCTAAAGCAATTATCAAGAAAACAAGCACCAGATCTGTTCAAGGAAGATATATGTTCTGTTGCAGGATAAAATTATCATGACCAGGCCTCAAGCAACTCAATTTGTCAAGCATCAGTGCATCCCAAACGAAAAAGAAGAAAACGCATGTTTAAGCAGGACAACTCAGCTTTCTGATCCCTACAAAGAAATAAAAGATGGAAAAATGCAGAATACTAGAGAAAGGGCCGGAACAGAGCAGCGCAACGTTGCAGCGGCTCTATCTGTGCCCAACAGATTGATAAACGTCAGAACTGCAAACTTGTTTGGCAGCAAAAAAAAAGAGTGATAAAAACTGAAAAGAAGAAACCTACCTTGTTAGCATGAAAGATGAGAAGAAGGGATATTACAATATAAGATCTGGTGGAGAACTAGCAAGAGAAGTAAAAAAAAAACGATTCTTTCCGGCAATTCATACCTATGTCACAGTCCACTAGGTTTTTTATGAGTATGTCTAAAACATTTATCAGGTTCACAATTTACAGTCATCACAAGAGTGTCCCAGATATATACAAGCAATGTACTCGTAAGAATGGAGATGGTAAGCATGAGTTGAGAGCCTACATAATAGAATTGTGAAACTGGTTATGTATGTATAATAGTGTGTATAGTTTGTAACTAACTTGATATGGGAAGACTGTAACAAACTTTAGAGAAGAAAACAAACTATTTCATTTCTGTCAAAACTAACTCAAATGAATACAACTTCAGTATTTATAGAACTGAAATGTTACAGCTGTCACTTAACCCCAAATACAACTAACCAAAGCTTTGTTAATTTGTGAGTTCAAAGCTTGAATTATAGAAGCCTTATGTTGAGGCTTTAAGCAAACAAGAGCAGCTATGTGTTGATTACTCGAGTCACTCGTAATACTCCCCCCACAAACTGGAGATGCAGATGAAGGATTATGCAAACCCAGTTTGGAACAGATATACCAGTGAGCTGAACTTCCCAATGCCTTCGTAAAAATATCTGCCAGCTGATGCTTAGTAGAGATTTTCTGAGGAGTAATGATGTCAGCCTGAACCTTTTCACGAATGAAGTGACAGTCCAGTTCAATATGTTTTGTGCGAGCATGTTGAACTGGATTATTAGCAATATCAACTGCAGCCTGATTGTCACAGAATACAGAAACATCATTAGTAACAGGAACAAGTAAATCTGCAAGCAAGTATTTCATCCACATGATTTCTGTAGTGACAGACGCTAAGGCACGATACTCAGCCTCAGCAGTGCTCTGTGAAGTAACTGTCTGTTTCTTAGCTTGCCAGGAAACAAGAGCATCACCAAGCTGTAAACAATAACCTGTCACAGATTTACCAGAGATGGTGCAACCACCCCAATCACTGTCACAGAATCCTTTTAACACCAAAGGATTATTGACATGGAAAAACAATCCCAAACCAGCAGTGCATTTGAGATAACGAAGCACCCGAAACAATGCATCAAGATGCTTCTCTCGTGGGGCATGTAAAAATTGACTTAGAAGATGAACTGAGTAGCTAATGTCTGGTCTAGTAAAAGTTAAATATAACATTTTACCAACCAAACTTCTGTATAAAGAAGGACTCTTAACCAACAACCTTGAACGATCATTGTCATAAAGTTTGATGTTCTGATCAAGAGGGATAGAAAGAGGCTTTGAATGCAAAAGATTCGTACTTGACAACATGTCCAGAATAAATTTTTGCTGACTCAATACTAAACCAGTATCACTTCTGTAAATTTCAAGGCCTAAGTAATACTTAGCCTGTCCCAAATCTTTAATACTGAACTTAGTATGCAAAGCTTGCTTGATCGAATCAATAAACTGAGTATTATTGCCAGTCAACAAGATATCGTCAACATAGACAACTGCCACTGTAAAAGAAGAACTGTGATGATGAATTAACAAAGCATAATCAGCCAAAGATTGTTTAAACCCCAACTCCAGCAAGTAATCAGTCAATTTCTTATTCCATTGTCGAGAAGCTTGACGAAGACCATAAATGGATTTGATTAATTTGCAAACCAAATTTGATGTAGAAGAATCAAGCAAATAACCCAAGGGTAAATCCATATAGACTTCTTCGAAAAGATCTCCGTGTATAAAAGCATTGTTAATATCGAGTTGAAATATTGGCCAATTTTTCGAAGAAGCAATGGCCATAACAGTTTTGACAGTTACCCCTTTAGCAACAGGGGCAAACGTATCATGAAAATCAACACCAGGCTCTTGAGTATAGCCCTTGGCAACCAAGCGTGCCTTATAACGCTCAACCTCTCCATTAGCATGATATTTAATTTTGTACACCCACTTACAGCCAATTGTTTGTTTGCCAGGAGGAAGTGAAACCAAAACCCAAGTATGGTTAGACTCAAGGGCATCAAGTTCTTTATTCATAGCTACAATCCATTGGGGGTCAAGAACAGCTTGAGTGAAAGAGGTAGGTTCTTTGAGTTTAACAAGTTGTGTCATGAACGCAGCATGAGAAGGAGAAAAAGCATTTGTGGAAACAAAATCAAAAACTGGATATTTAGTCATCATATTAGAACACTGATAGTCTGTCCACCAAGCAGGATTTTTGCGTTCTCGAGTGGATTTACGAAGAAAATGATCAGTAGAAGAAGCTACTAAATCGACTAAAGGATGCAAATTAACCAATGTATCTTCATCAGGTGGGGAGTCATGCCATTCATGAGGACTAGTGTCCTCAGAAGCAGTAAGAATTGGTGAAGAAATATTTTCCGAATGATCAGAAGAAATCGGAGACATGTCATGTATACCAAAATCAGAAAAAACAGGTGATGGCTTATCAGGAATAGTCTGATGAACACTAGACTGGTCATCAGTGGATTGATGATTAATCCAATGATTAAGGAAATAAGGATCAGAACTGGTCTTCGTATGAGTGTCACTATGAAACGGAAAAATTGTCTCATGAAAGACTACATGACGAGAAACGGACACTTGACGAGAATCTAGATTTAAAATCTTAAAGCCTTTGTGATCAGGAGGATATCCTAAAAACACAGAACAAATAGCTCGAGGAGCGAATTTATCCCCTTCATGAATAGAAGCAAAGCACAAACACCCAAAAACCTTGAATAAACTATAATCAGGAATTTTGTTGTAAAGACACTCAAAAGGCGATTTATGAAGTAAGACAGGTGTGGGAATTCGGTTGATTATGTAAGTCGCTGTAAGAATACAGTCACCCCAAAATTTGATTGGTAACCCTGACTGAAAACGCAAAGAACGAGCAATAGACAACAATTGTCGATGTTTTCGCTCAACACGACCATTCTGAGCAGGAGTGCCCACACAAGAGGCCTGATGTACCACACCTTTAGCTAATAGGTAATCACGAAAAGTAGCATTGAAAAACTCTGTACCATGGTCACTACGAAGTTGTTGAACAGAGGTTTTAAACTGATTTTCAATATATGCAAAGAAAGACTGAAGTTGAGACACAACATGCTGTTTAGATGGAAGAAGATATGTCCAAACATTTCGAGAATGATCATCAACAATGGTAAGGAAAAACCGACATCCATTGTGGGTTTCAGAAGAATAAGGACCCCATAAATCCACATGGATTAGACCAAATATAGTATCAACTCGACTAATATTGGTTGGAAAAGGTAAACAAGTCTGTTTAGACAAAGGACAAACTGGACATTGTTGATTGGAGGCATCTATAATATGGTTATGTACTTCTGGAATCTTGTGTAAAACGTCATTAGAAACATGACCCAAACGTAAATGCCATAGCACACTTAGCTGAGACTTGGTTTGAACAATATTAATACAAGACTGATTTGAACCAGACGAAGGATAAGAATCCAAATCAACGACAGACTGAAACTCCAAATGATATAGCCCACCAACAAGTTTACCAATAGCTAAGGACTCTTTAGAACAAGAATCAAAAATTTTACAATGATCTCGGAAAAACGACACTATCCCTCCAGAATCAAGGATCCACTTGGAAACAGATAACAAGTTATAAGAGAATGAAGGCACAAAAAAAACATTGTGCAGGACCAATTTAGGATGAATTTTGAAAGTACCCGTTTGGTGAACCAAAATGGTAGTCCCAGTATGTAAAGCAAGAGTAACAGGAGTTAAAAGAGTTGTGATATCAGTGAGAAAAGATAAGGAGCAACACATGTGGTCGGTAGCTCCCGTATCAATAAGCCAGGCAAACTTAGAACAAGTATTGGCTACTAAATTTGCAGTAGAAATGACCATACCTGCAAGATGATCTTCAGGACTATTTGTTCCTTTCCCTCCAACAAAAAAACTCATCATTTGGCTGAGATGATTAATTTGTTGTTGCATCTGTGTGAACTGATCAGGAGAACTAGAAGTTGTAGTTGCTGCTACAACAGCCTGAGGCTTTGGCAAATCTCAAAATTGACCAGTAGGATTAGAACCAATATTAGAAGTAGCAGGTAGATCCTTTTTCTTCTTCCAATTCGCAGGATAACCAATTAATTTGTAACAATTCTCCTTAGTATGACCAGTGAAATTACAATAAGAACATCTTAAAATTGGCCGAGCAGAACCATTAGAGATAGGAGCTTTCTTGTATCCAGAACCAGTGCTCAAAATAGTAGCATTAGCAGAATTGAAAGTCGAAGCACTAGCTATAGGACTAGAACACGCAACAGCACCTTGAAAACCTAGTCTAGCCTTTTCATCTTGTTTAACAAAAGCATAATCTTGTGAAACAGTAGGTAATGGACTCATCATCAAGATTTGCCCACGAATATTGGCATTACTCTCATGTAATCCCATCAAAAACTGAAGAAGCTTTCTCTTCTGATCTCTTTCAACCTGAACTTTCTGAGCTCCACAAACACAACTCACAATAGGCTCCAATACTGAATATTCATCCCAAAGGCCTTTCAACTTGTGAAAATAAACCTCAACAGATCTGTTACCTTGTTCTAGACTATGTATATCCTTGAGTACTTGAAAAATCCTATGTCCATTCACTCCTGAAAATCTCTCATGTAATTCATTCCATACCTCATTAGCAGTGGTAACGTAGTTCAATCCATCACTGATTTCTTCTGCAACTGAATTTAAAATCCAAGTGATAATAAGATCATTCACTCTCTCCCATTGAGCATACAGTGGAGAAGAAGCATCTGGTTTGCCATACGTGCCATTTACTAACACAAATTTATTCCTGGCATTAAGAGCAATATGCATAGATCTGCTCCACGGAGCATAATTGTTCGGTCCAACTAACTTCTTAGCAATCAAAACCAACCCTGGATGATCACTATTATGTATGAACAACGGATGCAAATTGTTATCAACAACATCTGGATTATACAAAGGAACATTAACTCTCTCACTACTCTGCTGATCTCCTTTATTCAGATTCTTATCAATATCATCTTCATCAACAACATTATGAACATTATTACTCGACTCAACACCTTGAACTGCATTCGCATAAGTATATCGCATCATAACTGTAAAATTGGACTTTCAAACATCGAAAATTGAAAAAGATTGCAGAAAAACAAGATCGAAGCTTCAATTCACCAACCGAAGCAACACATTCAACTAATTTGAACAATTGCGAAGCAAGATACAGTAAAAATCACGAAAAAACCTGTAATCACGCTTGAATCTGAACAGAAATATGAACGAACATGTAGAGGACGATGATGAAGCTAACAGAATACGATCATCTTCATTTCTATTAGTAAACAGATCAGAAACAGTCATGAAAGCTCTGATACCAGAATAGAATTGTGAAACTGGTTATGTATGTATAATAGTATGTGTAGTTTGTAACTAACTTGATATGGGAAGACTGTAACAAACTTTAGAGAAGAAAACAAACTATTTCATTTCTGTCAAAACTAACTCAAATGAATACAACTTCAGTATTTATAGAACTGAAATGTTACAGCTGTTAACAGCTGTCACTTAACCCCAAATACAACTAACCAAAGCTTTGTTAATTTGTGAGTTCAAAGCTTGAATTATAGAAGCCTTATGTTGAGGCTTTAAGCAAACAAGAGCAGCTATGTGTTGATTACTCGAGTCACTCGTAATACTACACCCACCATTTCCGTAACCAAGTTCTGCACCAGTTATTGTACAACTCTCCGGCCAAGAATAATCCGATCTTTGGTTTGGTAGAACATATGTCAGCTTCAGCGAGAATAACAGTGTGACAAGAGCTCCCTAAGAATACAATACAGACAACAAACATGGCAAAATCTTTGATAGCTCAATGGCAGGAATAAAAATAAGTGTGCTCCACACACCAAAATACATATTGGATTAAAGTAGTTCTCGTAGCCGGTCCATCCAAGTTTTGCTCATCTAATCTCGATTGCAGGAAATGATACTACTGCAAAGGCTGTCGGGAAAAAGAATTGGAGAAAAAATGGTCGCAAATTAAGCTACTGGGGGATTTTAGCAAATCAAAAAGATAGTACTAGATTTCCTGTGAGAAGATTAAAAAACAAGTTGTCCAGAGAAATATCAACGGTACTGCAGGAGCTTGTCGCAACAAAAAGAAAAGGCACCTGAGACAATACCAATCTGCCAAAGAAGAAGAAACTCTATCTCCAAAATGCAGAGAAAATATAGCTCATAGGAGTAGAGATCACCTAGGCTTTATAGAATCGAGAGTACGAAAGCCTATTATCCAAGCAAAAATCAGAGTATGGCTAGTTCTAGAGTAGCGATTCTCTGGTCCAGGTGTAATGCTTCCTAACAGAAGATACAGTGCAGAGGTCGACAAAGTTACTAGCTTTTGTGGACCAGATAAAATGTGCACTGAATTCTGAAGCAATGCAGAGGCATACAAAATTGCAGAAGCATTTGAGCAGAACTAGCAGCATGCATTGGAAATGTTTGCAACAATTATGCACAAGAAAATTTGTTACTGGAAAAATCACAAAGTGCCCTGATGCTTTTTATGTGCAAGCAATAAACCACGTTGCATTCATATATCTCTTGTGAAGTTTGCACGTGTACTAACAAGCAAACATCGTGCCAAAATGATACGGAGCTGGGGACATTCTGCAAATTGACAAATCAATTAAGTTCAACCTGAATACCTGAATATCGGAAGTAAAGTGAATCTCGGACACAAACTTAAAGATAAGTAATGTTTATTTTAAGCTTTTTTATTTTTTGTCAAGTAATATATAATGTGTGGTTCATCTCGACTATCTCAACCTCCTGATCAGTTGATAAGATCTCGGGGTGGGCCAAATTTGATCCGACCTAAACCAGTGATTTGTCTCATCCATCTCATTCATTTAAATGCGACAATCACAGCGGGGCCAGGATAATGCCAATATATGGACCGAAAAACCGTCTTTGAGCTATGATGGTACATAAAAAGCCGGGTACTGGCAACCGGAAGATGAGAAACTGGTAAGCAAGGTCTTTTGACAAAATTTGTGGCTTACTGTAATATCCCGTTATTATTATTTTTTTTATTAGATATATTATATTAGTTTTATTTATTTTAATTAGAAAATGCTAGAATTACTTTGGTGCTAGATAATTTGAATGAAGATAAGATTTGATTTTATGGAAAGAAGTGTGAAAAGATTTAGAAATTTTTTATCATTTAATTTAGAATATTTTTATTAATTAGAATAATTTTTATTTAGAGTGATTGAACAATTTTTAGGAGAAGATTCTAGGCTTACCTAAATTACTTTAGGGTTTTTGTGTGGCTATATAATTAACCCTTAAGACAAAAAGAAAACTTGTACAGACTCTCTACACCGACAGGTACATCTACTTCGTTTTGCTTGATTTTAACCCTGAGCATGCCTGAACTACATGAATTGTGACTGTATGTGTATGTTATGTCCGCCATTGTTAAAACTATTGTATGGCCATGAAATTTTTTGTGAGAATCTCCTGCCATGTTCCAGCTATATAGGCTTTTGTTAATAAATTAAAATATACACGTCCTCGTTTTTGAATTTCAATGTGTATATGAATTTATTATCTCTTCTGTTTGTATGATTATGATTCTAAACATGATTTATAATTTTTCTTTTAATTTAATTAGTATTTTGCACTCAATTTTTTTTGTTAGTTAATGGCTAACTATATTTTTATTAATTTTACATGTTACGTGTGATTAGTTAGTAGTAATAATGCATGATTGTTGTACTGGTTTAAGTGCACACTAATAGTTAATCTTAGGTGGACAAGTGATTTAAAAGAAAGAGCATACATGTGACCATTTTGCATAACATCAGTTAACTGATCATACCATTTACTTTCCTTTTATTTGGTTTACATAATTGATTAAGTGGCTAACCCAAATTGCACTGGTTTGATACTTCTAGCTATATGATTTTAAAAGTTTACCCGATTGCTCTCCATAATGTGTTAGAATGAATGATTAATCATTTTATTAATTAGGTGTTAAATCAATGATAACCATTTTGCAATTTTGCTTGTTAACTGGATAAATCGTTAAAGCCACGTTGGGCCTTAAGCCCAATTACTTTCTTTTTGTTTGTTTGATGATTCTCTGGTCAGCTTGTTTAAATGACTAGTTTCAATTATTTAATTTAAAATCATGTTAAAGTATGTGGTCAACATGTTACAGTAGTTGATAAAGTGTGCTAGGTGTATGTTACTGTTTTGCTTGGTTATTGTCTCTGTCCAGTATTTACATAATTTAGAGTTAGTATCTATTTGTAATATACGTGTTTCTAGTATTATTGATTTATGTTTCGATTATTAAATTATAGGAACAGTTCGTGTTATTAATTTCGGATTTAAGTGTCGAGTTTGAGGTAAGTACATTTTGACTTACTTTTATTTTCGGAAAAGATATTTTGACTCTGCTTTAAATTCTGTATAAGATATAAGAATATTGTTTCGAACTGTATAAGATATAAGAAATAAGATACGAGAATCTTCGAATCCCTCAGTCTCTACGTTATCGAACCCGTTCGTAATTTACGCTATAGTTCCGGAACTAGTCTTAGATACCCTTAGTAGGCGCACAAGTGTGCAACTTTAGATACCTATTAAGGGGGCGTAATTATTGAACCTTAGATGCCAGTCACTGGCAAAGTGTGGCGAAAGAATAAGAATAAGAATAAGATCCCGGCTACTGGGAAAGTGTGGCCGTAGAGCAAGACTGTGGTATTTATAAGAATTCCGTTTCTATTTTTATTCTGTTTCTGCTTCTGTTTTAAATTTTGGATTTTTAAAATGTAAACTTTGGGTTGGATTTGTTTTCGCAAAGGTTTTTAAAATTAGTATTGTTTTGAGAAATCTGTTTTGCTAAAACGCCCACTGATTTTGAGAATATCTGTAAGTCAATCTGTTACTTGCTGAGCTGTGTAGCTCACCCATTTCCTAACATTTCAGGTTTCGATTTTGGCGGCTTATTGAGAATACGGATGTGAACTTGTGAATTTCGTGCTACTTGATTTGATGTAAATTATTGGTTAAGAATAATTGTGCTATTAGAATAAATTTTGTTAAATTGCTAGATATGTATTATTGTAATTGTGGAGTTGCGTCTTTGATTTTATATTTTTGAATTATTGAATTTGACCGCTGCTTTGACTTGTGTGCAATTTCGTATTTATTGGATAAAGAAATACTCTTATTTAAGTTATGTATTTAGAATTAATAGTCCAAAAAGTCGGGATGTTACACTTACGGACGACCTCTCATCCGTTCTCCGAGAAAAGTTAGCTACTTAATATTTTTTGACTCGAAAGCACAGGCTTAACTAGTCAAACCATAAGGCGGTTTGGTTAGTCATGGCTCTAGCTAAATACTTAGCCCGATAGCTTGGTATATGGGGATTGACGAATCCAACTTTGCTCAAGTTAAAAACAAGCCTTAAATTGGTACATTTGTTACTAATAAATCTAAGGCCCAAATGTGTTATGGCAAACATAAGGTGTTGCAGGGCCCAGTCAATACCAAAAGAAAACCTGATCACTCGATTATGGGATAAACCAAAGTCATTAACATATAAAAAATAACAACGCCTAAATTGATGTAACCATCATCAATAATTATTAGAGGTGTTATCGATTGATATATTGTTTGATCGAGATCAAGGAAAAAAATTACTTTAATTAAGTATTCACCGAAGGAAACCTCCGATAAATACCGGGGACATGTTGGTACGAGATATAAATCTGATCCCATACGGGTATCAGCCCATATTAAATAAGCCCAATAACGAGAATTATTATATTTGAGGACACTCACTACAACTATGTGACTTGCTCCATAAGTTTAGGAGTACTGTTCTAACTAGAACTCTAAACGGAAAAGGTAGTGGATCCTAATAGAACTACGTAGACTTGATTCTCTATAAATATAGAGATACGTAGGCAACTTGGGGGGATCCGACACCCGATATTCTAGAGCTCCTCTCTTAGAATAACTCTCAAGCCCAGTCTAAAAATCTCAAAAACCCTAATCTCCTCTGTCAATGGCCATGAATATCTACTACAAGCTCTGCACGAATACCCGTAACAATGATGCCCCGTCCGTGACGAAAATCGGCATCAATAGGAAGCAAAAGTGCAAACGTTAAAGGGAGAGTTTGAGTCTCTTGTCATGAAGGAGACGAATCAAATAGATGATTTCTGCATGAAGTTGAGTGGTATAGTAACTGTTATGCCATATTTTGGCATAGTCCAAATTTCTCTGTTTAATAATTATTAATTTTGAAAAACTAAAATTACTATAAAATTAAATTTATAGATTACACATCACTTATTTACTACTTATTTATACAACACTTTTGAATATATTGAAAGCAGCTGGTATCTTAGTAGTCCATAATATAATGAAATTATCCATTTATATGTTGCGTGTTTCTTTTTATTCCGTCATTTTCACTTCTCGGCTGTAAAATTGAATGTCTTTCTTTCTTCTAAATTTCAAAAACAAGAAATATATTATCTATAACCTATTAAGATAAATTGTAATCCCCTATCTTAATAGCTTATCAATCTATCTTTTGTTTGTTTTCCGAAAAAAAAAAGGATACAATTATTTCAATTTTGAAACTATAGTAGTTATGTACTTTAAAAGGTTAAAAATACCTAAACTAGTAAAATACAAAACTAAAACACATTAATACAAAACAAAATAATTTGTAACGTATGTTTCTTTACCTCCAAAATGGTTGAGTGTAGTATCAATGTAGGAAGTGGTATACATTTTCACATAACCGTTCATAGACGTGAGTCAAAATTCGACTTTATTATTGTTAAAAGCAAGTTTTTTTATAAGTTGATGATATCAATTTAGAAAATGTTAATGATTTATTGCATTTATTTAGGGTCCGTTTGGCATTGCTGTTGCAGACAGCAACAGCAGCTTTTTTCTAAAAAGCAGCTAAAAAAGTGTTTGGTAAAATTTAAAAGCTGCTTTTCTGAAAAGCGTTTTTGGCTCAAAAGCTGCTTTTAGAGAAAGCAGGTCCCCCCATGCTTTAGAAAAAAGCTGCTTTTCAGCTTTTGCGGGAAGCAGCTACTGGTTTCAACATCAAAACTCACCAAAAAAATTAATTTTTTATATTATACACCAAAACATGCACATATCAAAAATATTACCAAACAGTTATCTGATTTTCACAACAGCACTTATTTTAACAGCACTTTTTTCAACAACACAGCAATTTTTAACAGCAATCCCAAACAGAGCCTTAAACTCTTCATATTTCTAAATTTTAATATGCTGAAAAGCACAGCCAAGATGTAGTTCAGAAGATAGTGAAACTATCCATTTAATACAATACGTGTTCCTCTTGTTCGATGTAAAATTTTATGTGCTTTTTTTTCCCAAGTAAAATATCTAATCGATTTACTCTAAATGGGATTTATAGATATATAGTAGGTTAAGACGCCGATAACTTTCTAAAAAAATGTGAATAAGTAATTCAATTTCAGGACGTATGGAACTCAAATGTCCATACACTGAAGATGGCGGATTTGCTCTCCTGATAGCAACTTGTAGAAATCACAATTCTAGTCCTTCCATCAATTATATGATCTCCCGAAAAAATGCAAGAAAATTTCATTATGGACATTTGTACTCGTGCGTATGCGTAGCTGCACCTCCATTAATTTTGCCAGAAAGAATGTTTCGAGCGATATTGAGTAGTAGCGAGTTACTACTTTATTTAGCCATCTTTCTCTAACAATAAATTTTTAAAAATTCTCACAGAAAATTAATTTTTAATGCCAAAATGGACCAAATTGAGTATTGAAAAATGTTCACAAAAATTGCATCAAGCGGTAACATAGAAGTTGTTGCATTTGGTTTGAATGCACGAGATTAATTTGAAACCAGACCCTAACATTTAATCATTGTTTTTTTTTTGAAGTACTAATTCTAAATCCAATTACAAAAAAAAAACATATAATTTAAGGTGAAAAAAACATTTTAAGGTGAAATTCCTCGCAGATATGGATAAAAAAGATTGAAAAAAGATTTAACAAAAAACATGGACACAAGACACAAATTTTTATAGTTTTCGGACAATTTTGTTCTCAATTGGACATCATGTTGCCTAAGCATTAGTTGTAAAGTCCATATCACATAGGTATAACATTTTTGTATAACTTCTGATTTTTTAGAAAATTGTCTTTTATGAAATTTAATAGTCAAACTAGAACAATATTATCTAGCCTATTTTATAATTAGAGTTAATTCCGTTTCGCATCCCTCCGGGTTTCGGCCATATGCACTTTGTTATCCATACTTTGCATAATGCACTATGCATCCTCTTATTAATTTTGGCATGACATTGTGCACCCCTAAGTCTATTTTCACTGCTATCATTAAAAAAGTGAGGGGTAATTTAAGAAACTAGTAATACAGAATTAAACTTTAATCCTTAAAGTAAGACACATTTTACACATAAAACCTTAAACAAAAAAATCATACATTTTATCTCCCAACAAGAAAAATCGTACAATTTAACCCTTTATTAAAATTTATTCCTATATTTTTATAGAATTTTTGTGAATATCTTCAAATAATATATATATATATATATATATATATATATTATTTTAGAAAAATTTGTGCATGATGTAATATCCTGAAATTTTTAGAAATAATATTAATAATAAATCGAAAATATATTCAAAAAAAATTGATAAAGAAAAACTTTTATGCTTTTTGACCTCTAAAACAAGCTCTGGATATCTTTTATTATTTCAAGAATAGTTCAAAACATAATATGAGAAAACACCATGAATGAAAGTTGTAGATAATTCAAAGGATTTTTTGAATCCTAAAAAATAAAGGAAATCTGATATGAATTGAATTTACTACGAATTTTACAAGATTGCTAACTTTTCAAAAATTTATTCAAATTTTAGTTTTGTCATTTTTTTAATTGATAAATATTATTTAAAAAAATCGGGATATCATGCTCATTTTTTAAAATAATCCGTGTTTTTTGTTTTTATTTGAATATATTCTAAATTTTTTAAAATAATATTGAAGAAATTTTAATAAAAGAGTTGGATTGTACATTTTTAATAGTTGAGGGGCAAAAATGTGTGATATTTTTGTTTAAGGCTTTATATGTAAAATGTTCCATACTTTAAGGATTAAAGTGGAATTTCGTATTAATTAATAGTTTCCTAAATTACTCCTCACTTTTATAATTGTAACAGTAAATATAGACGGAATGGATGTACAATGACACGCTAGAATTAGTAAAGGGATACATAATACAATATGCAAAGTATGAGTAAAAAAGTGCGAAGATGCAAAACGGAATTAACTCTTATAATTATTATACTAATACAAAAGAAGTTGATCATGATGTGAAAAAGTTAATTTCAACGATAGTTCTTTTGTTTTTCTTTTGAACTTATTTTCAAAGAGGTAAAATGAAATGTAAAATAAATTTAAAGAAAATAATGTTTGATTAGTTTTGAAAGTTGTTTTCATTCTCTAGACGAATTAAGTGCACGAAATTCACGATTCACCTCCTCTTTATTAATATAGCATTTATATATTCAGTTACTTATTTTCACGATTCTCTTTTCCATGTTAGGACAAAATAATACTTTTCATCAAAAATATATTAAATGAGAGAATCGACAACATTTAAAAACAAAAAATTATGACATGTATTGAGTTTTGCTTCTTACTTCAAAAATTGGTCCATGAAATATAAAAACAAAAGATTAAAAAGTTGGTCGTAAATAAAATATGGAAATAAAAAATATAAATAAAATTATTCAGATTAAGAAAATTATAAGTCTAATTAACTTTGCCTTTTTAACTTGAAAACCTTCTCACGGTAAAAAAAAGAAAACAAATAAATTGGTAAAATCAAAAATGCATAAAAATTAGATAAATAAAAGTTTTATAACTTTTATTGTATACGCGGAAGCATGGATAAAAATTATTTATATATAAAACCCGTAAAAAAGCATACGATTCATGGATAAAAATATGAGATATATTACTACTCCTTCTGTCCCTCTCATTTCTTTACAGTTTTTTTACATTGCTTGACACACATTTTAAGACTCCTTATAAAGTATAATTCTACAACTTATTTTCAAAATTTTCTTTTTCTAAATAAAAATTTAAATATTATACTTTTATTCAGAAGAAAAAAATATTTAAAATAATTTATGGAAATATATTTTATAGCAGGCTTAAAATGTGTGTCAAGCTCTCGTCCCTCAATGTAAAGAACTCAGAGGGAGTAACTTTTAAAAGCGATTCAAAGATGATAAATGGAGACTCCTAACAATTGTTCCTCAATGTGTGAAGCACACTAATGGTAGATCCACATAGCAAAGAAGAGGTTAAGAGAGAATTAGGGTTGCCTCTTTTTATTTTTCTTGTAAAAATATTATTAGGGTCAGAGGCAAGAAGGTTTATAATAATATATTTATAGGCAAATTATAAGTTGAATATCCGTCCTATAAAATATTATCATTATTATTAACTATTTAATTAATAAATCTTATTAATCAATTAATTAATAATTAAAACTATTTTAATCATTAATTCTTTTTGTAAACTATTTAGAAAATAATTCTCTCATTTAATTTAATTTCTTAAATTAATAATATTAAGAACTCTTCTTAATTAATTTATAATTAATTAAATCATATTTAATTGAATATAAAACTGCTAATCAAATATTTATTTCATAAATAAATAATGACTAGTCATTATTAATTAATTTCTTCACCATTAAATCATTCCTTTTTATGACGTGACCCTGTAGGTTCAAACTTAACCCGGTAGTAGAAATAAATAATAATAATAATAATAATAATAATAATAATAATAATACTAATACTATTTTACTATTATTTATATGAATTCTTCTAATTCATTAAATACGATTAATAAATTAATCATATTTATTCTACATCGTGAGGGATACTTCTCAGCATATCGCGACTATCCGAATAATATGATTTCACTACTTAGAATACCAAGAACCTATTCAGTGACTGGTTACCGTACAATCAATTCTTTCTACCCTGCAAAGTCCCGATTAAATACAAGGTATGGATCTCGTGTCAAGCATATCTAATTTAATCATATGATTTCCTATTCATATGCCTAGTTCCGATTAATGCACATTCACTCTCGCCAGAGATTCATGAACTACCGTAAACAGAATAACATAGAACATTCTCTTCTGTCACTAGAAGGGGAGATCCTTTATTGATCATTCACTGTCTTCATGTACAAATTTCTATGCCCAGAAGAGCTCTTATTATTGTCCCTAGAGACTAAGAACTAAACCAAAGTATAGTTCAGTATACATAAGATGACTATGATGACATCAAGTTTAAGGACACTTGTACAACCATCAATATATGAACAACTACTGACACGTGAGTGAACTCCACTAGTTTTTCAACTATTCGAGTCATGTATAGTGAACTTATTCCATAATAAGCACCCACATACTAGCTATAGTGTCACCACACGAATGCCTGTGAGAACAATCATCATTCATAATAAAGCAAACATAGTATGTACCGATCTTTGCGGATTAATTACTACCAATTAATATCTTATGACTAGAAATTATTTAAGTTTATTGTAGCAGCCCGACTTTTCGGACTATTAAATCTAAATACAAAACTTAAACAAAATACATTTCTTTATTCAATAAATACAAAATTACACAAAAGTCAAATACAGCGGTCAAACTTAATAATCAAAAATATAAAATCGGAGACGTAGCTCCACAATTTCAATAATACATATCTTGCAATTTAACAAATTAGTATAAATTGCGAATCACGGGAACCACCTAAGACTTTGAGTATACGTTTAAACATTGAAAAATACACCAACGAAATGTAATGTTTTATGCATTTTTTTCACATAATATTTAATGGTCAACTACCATTAAATTTATAATTTAAGAAAATAAAAATTAATCAAAACATTGATAACATAATTATTGGCTAGTTGTAATTATTAGAGCATCTCCAATGCGTTATGTAAATTGGTTATATAAATCATAATCATGTAAAATTTGTTGAATCCGTAAAAGTGGCACTCCAATGAGGTTATGTAAAATAGTTGACTATAATGTAAAATAGTTGACTATAGTTTAAAATACAAAAGATTGATGACATGTCAAGTTTAGAGTTTATGTAAAAAAATTAAATATTGGTCAAATATAGCCAATGAAAACAAATTTGGCTAAATATTTGCCTAAGAATGAGGTATGGTTGTAAAGAAAAAAAAATATATTATGTAAAAAGAGATGACAAGTCAGCTTGCATCGGAGATGTCAGAGCATCTACAATAATGTTGGCTAAAATGATTGGCATAAAATAAAATAAAGTAATGATTATCTAAAATTTGTTGGGTTGACATAAAAATAAAATAAGATAAAATATTGATTATCTAAAATTTGCTGAACTTGTACTTCGATGAGATTGGTTATAATGATTGACAATATTTTTAAAACAGTATGTAATTATTATTTCTAATGTTTATAAATAGCATATATTCATTCTGATATGCTAATATTTGATGTATAATATTCAAGTCGTAGAGTTTCAGCAAATATAAACAAAGTAAATGGGTTGTTTTTTTTGCTAAGAGAAATATATCATCCGAGCATGACTTTTTTTACATAATTTTTATAATTTATAATTTTGATATGTTAAATACAATTTTAGCTAAAGGGTGTGTACCAATGCTCTTGGCCAGTAATAATTAAATAATTTGTGAACTATGCTTACATAATTTTTATTTGTAAGCTCAACTTGCCCTCTTGGAGAGTTTCGGGTTTCTCTCATAAATTTTTATTATTTATCTATAAAACTAAATTATTAGCGAATAAATATGTTGTTGAAGATCGCAAAACCAATATCGATCAGATTCTCTTCAGAATAGCTATATTTCTCTTACGATTTGAATAAATATTTAAATATTAAATGTCATATAATTATGTAAAGGTGCATTTTGTGCATATAATTGTCACAGAAAGTAGTAGCTAACTAGAACATAACTACACCCAAATATAACTACACCCAAATATAGACATTTTCTTTCTTAAAACTCAACGTAAATTATTGTCAAAAATTGAAAACATGATCTAGTTTTATACATTCTATTGAAAGCAATCTTCTACCATTTTGGTTGAATATATTTAGTGATTAATTGTGTAGTTAAGATTACTCAAAAACTTTAAATTTCTACGAAACGAGCAATTTTACCTATCTTAAAAGTTGGAATCTCTAAAAATTGAATTCTCACGTAACGTTTAAATTGTCAACTCAGCTATCATTACTACCAATTCACAGTGTTTACGGAATATGAAATTGAAAACCAAAAATACTTGGACACTGAAATGAACCGATTACTAACGAAGCACCAAATTTGATCTAAACCAATCTATCTATTTATATATATTAAATGGCGTCTAGGGGCAAATTGAGCCCAAAAAATGATCGTGAAATTACAATTTTACCCTTAGTTGTTGAAAAATCACAAAAATGCCACTTTCTATAAGTTATGCTAAAAATTAATTGATTTGTGTGCTCATTAAGAATCGAACCCTTGACTTTCTCTTAACAAGTTGATGTCTTAACCACTGTACTAAGTTAACTTTTGATTTATAATTAAGAATTCCTATTAGGTAAACCACATGATCTCCTTTTATTCTTTTCATAATTTAAATTTTAAGTATATAGAACGTTGACTTATATTATTTATATATCATTATTTTTGTTTTCGTAGCTTTATATATAACTACATATCTGATCATGTTTGTAAATTTTTTATTATACATGTTTCTTTTCAAAATACCAATTATATTGTTAATTGATATAATTTATATTTATTTGAACTGGTCAAGTATTTATACATAAAATATAATAATAAAATTTGATCTAATGTAAATTACATATTAGATACAAGGATCTCATTATTCATTAGTTAATATTTTTTAAATTAAGAAAGTTAGCGTTGATATTTATCATTAAATTATGAAATAATTATTATACAATTTGTTCGTCTCATTCATTTGTTAACAGTTTTATTTTCGAAATGTACACTCCTTTATTTTTATCTTTCCAAAAGACATATTATTCTTTACAACTTTAATAAATCTCACATGTCACTAATTTGTCCATTTTTTTAATCATTCCTTCACCGTTCACATCTTTCACAAAAATTTAATTTATGACGCGGAAATTTAGTGTTTGATTGTTTAATTTATGAGTGATGTGCCACAATGAATGATTTGCTCAACAATCATAGCTCGAGGTGAAGAAAATTCCGATTTGATCTATTTTATTACGTGTTTGTTCTATTTTGATTATTTTTGTAGATGTCGTATGACCGCTTATTAATGAATTACTTGATTATCAAAAAAAATATTATGTATAAGATATAAAAAATTAAGAAAATTTGTAATATATCTTAAGATATAATCTCACATGCATGATTATCTTTTTTACAAATATACTTTTATTACATTAAAATCACATGATTTTACAAACATCTATGTTATGCACGAACAATTATGCTACAATAATTATTTATATTACATTTAATTGATCATTTTAATAAATTTCGTTTCACGACATTGAAAATTTAATTATTATTTGAGAAATTAATAATAATAATAATAATCATGTGATTATTATCGTATAGATATATTGATCCAACTTTTTAAACCTGATCAAATTATAAAATATTTGGTTCATGAAAACGGCATACAATATTATAAAATTAATTTACAAATATAAAATAAAGTTGAAATACTATAATTTTCCATCTATTTAATTATAAAATTATTTCGAAGATATTGATTTGTGCGAAAATTATTTCCGTATATGAACATGCCCGTGCATCGCACGGGCTTCTACGCTAGTTGCTATTAATAACAGTTAATTCTCGGATAATTAAACACAATTTAAATAGAGATAATTAACAAACAAGGGGCTTTTCCCAAAAAAGACTTCAATCAACAAAAAAGAATTCAACCAACAGACCAATTATTGGCAGTTCGTGTAACAACTCGGGTCAAATTCTGAGTTTTTTTCGAAAATCGAGTCAAGTCCTAATTTCGAGTCCGAATAAGACGAAGCTTACTAACCAAAATACAGCTAATTTAGATAACGACAAGTTCACCACAGGTCCCCAAAAGATCATGATTTGTTGGTGCACTTAGTAGTAATATTTTGCCTTATAACTGAACTAAAGTCTCAAATCTCCTCGATGTGGGACTGGGGTGATACAAACTCTCACACTTAAACTCCTGACGTGTTCGTTAGGCCTGAACGAATAGCCCATAGGTCCAAGAACGTTCCTCCCTAGCCATTGTAGAATAATATCGGCTGGTTTCGTGTCCCCACCTCCAGACCTCTGTGCATTGTGTGATAATACCACCAGCCTTCGTGTTCCCACCTCGGGCAACTTGACCTTCAAACTTTCGAGAGCTGGCTCTAATACCATATGTGACAACCAAGGTCAAATTCGAGTTTTTTGATCTTTAAACTTCTTGTATGTTAGAAGCTTGCTCTGATACCAATTGTTATTCCCAGACAATGAATCAAGATTGTAGAAGGGGGGGGGGGGGTTGAATACAATCTTTAAAATTTCTTGTGTTCTTTAAACAAAGAAAATGACTAAAATAAAATCAAGAACAAAATGTAAAACATTAACACAAGAATTAAAAATTCAGGTGGATTGATTGTTCCACTTGAGAGATTTTATTGAAGAAATCTCTGTGATGTTTATGAATAAACACACAGCTGCATACATTGTTTTAGCTTCAGCAAATTACAGAGAATTTTGCTTTGGCTCTTGAATAACCTAACTGATTTCTTAACCTCTAAAACAGTGCTACACTTGGTTATATATCTCAAGTTTACAAGACAAATTGGATAGCTAATAATACAGAATTGGTAGTGTTCAAAAAGACTTGTTTCTCCATTCTGAGTAGTGGTCCTTTTGTTGGAGGTTGGCTTCTTTTGGCTGAATACCCTTTGTAGTAATGCCACTCCCGACCAAACAAAATAGAATGCTTCTTGTTCTTCTGAGTTTACCAGAAATACTGGTTTTCATGCTCTCGTGAAGTCTGTCAACCCATGTGCTCTGTCTGAACTGTCCTTTTCACAATGTTAGGTACAAATAATGAAGATGGCATCTGTTGAGGTTGTTTGAGTAGCATCCGTTGAAGTATTGTGACTCCATCCGTTGAATTTCAATTTCACTTATGTAAAATTACAAGGCATAGACTATTTACAATTAGCCTCCCTATTCTACATATCTGTTGATAGTCAACATGACTTAGAAAACTAATACTTCAACTGCTAATACAGAATTCTACAAGCATGTTACATAGAGTCTTATCCATAAATAAGCTACCCTTCAATGGATACTGTATACACATGCTATCCGTTGAAAGCTACATTTTAACTTATACAATTTTCACTAAAATAATTTGGTTATCATCAAGAATCAACATAATTCCTAACATTATATATCTCAAATATATATCTTGTTTGTAGCTTGTTGTTTGTCTTTGTAGTGAGGCGAAGTGAAGTGAGGTGATCTTTGCTCTAAGACCCAAGTCCTAGGCGTGCTAACGGGAAGTTAGGCGTCTCCGCACCGTGAGAAGGAAGAAAGACCCAAGACCTAAGACCTAAGCCAAGACCTATAAAGGCAGCACCAAGGCTACTCCAGGGTTCTACTTCGGCTCTGAGGAGGTAAATTAGATTTACGCTCCAAGACAAGTCAAGTAGGTTTGCTATGATATTTTGAGGAGGTAACGGGGAGTTACACTCCAAGATAAATATTTTAGTGGTTTATTTTTGCTACTTAATTATGAGGAGGTAAATTGGATTTACGCTCCAAGATAAATTAGTTGTGGTTTGTAAAGGCTTCTCCGCCTAAGTTAAGGAGTGTGTTTTAGTGAAAAATCTCGAGTCCGGGGAGGAGCTCGGGGACTGGACTAGGGGTGTTCGAATCCGTTAGGGGATTGCGGGCATCGCGAACAAAGATAAAATCGATTGTCTCGTACTCTTTACATTTCTCCTTTATATTCCGCACTTTACATTACTTATTTATAAGTAATTAATTTTAAAAGGAGAAAGAAATTTTTAAACGCCAAGCTCAAATTTAAAAAAGGGTAATAAGCTATTCAACCCCCCCCCCCCTTCTAGCTTATTTTACCACCCTTGTGGACCTATCAGAAAGAATAGCGATTAAAAGCAAATTCTCAATGATGACATAACAATCATGTGATTTTAAACCCTTTAATTTCAAGTCACTTAGGGAAACAAGACTCTTGATGTTGGATGAGTATCCTTTTAGCACCTTGATAGAATGGAGTGATTGTAGTAGCACTTTCTTCTCATCCTTAGAGAGAGTATGAGCAACATGGGGGAAATGCGGTGTTGATTTGCCTTGTTTCTTCACAGGATGTAGTTCGTCTCTTATTCCCATCTCCACCAAATCCATCCTTGCATTATGACCATCACCCATAACACTAAGCATAATATTCATTAAGCTATCAAAAACATTTTTCTGCACATGAATGAGATCAATAAAATGTCTAACATAGAGGTCCTTCCAATAACTCAATTCAAAGAAAATTGAACACTTCTTCCAACCCTTCGTGCGAACATTCTTCGCAAATTTCTTACCAAATTGTTCGTTTAAATTTTCAACTTCTTTGAACACTTCATCACCCGATAGTATAGGAGGAGCACCTCGTTCTTCCACTTCATTATTGAATGCCAACGACATAATTCTATAACAGTGGTCTGTAATGGTATAAAAAACACCCAGACCATATTGGTAAAGCACAATCATCTTTAACCTCTCGCTCATACCAGGATGAGTTGTAGCTCTTCATTTATCACATTCAGAATATCATCTCTATCACCAGAATTACTAGCATCGTTGTTTACTATAACATTATTATCCCATATATCCATAAATGGATCAATTTGAATTTAAATTACTTGAACTATGTTCTTCTTTCTTTTCACCATGATATGTCCAACATGTATAAGTTTTATAAATACCGTGAATTCTTAAGTGTTCCTCCAATTTGGCTATACCATCAACTTCAATAACATTCAGACATTTTTTATAAGGACGCAAGATGAGCCTAGTATCCTTTACATGTTCTACTGTATATTTACATAACTCTATCACACCTTTTTTTATATTCTTCTAATATACGATCGACTTTTACCCAATTATGATCCATTATAGCACCAATAAATATATAACCTGAAGGACCGTAGTTAAATTATGAATATTTAGATTAAGCACACATACAATCTAGAATAATCCTAAATAATGAACAACACACATAGTTTTTAAGAAGACACAATAGTGGAAATATTAAACGTGTAATTTCTGTTCGGGGCCTGACACTAGGCTACTTAATTAATTCAACACTCACTCTCGCGTACCGAACATAATATAGTTCTCTTTTAGTTTATAATTAAGTTCTTTTAAGTTTATCTAATATATGATAAAAAAATATATTGTAATATGATACAAATTATGGTAATTTTTCAATAAGTAATATACATGAAGCATAAACAACAAACCAAAGATTATATTAAGAGATTCAAGAAAAAAAGAGCAGATAACATAATAAAAAAACAGACCAGGTGTGTAATAAGCTCTACAGGTTGAGCAATTTCAACACCGTCATTAACCAGTTTACTTCAGTACTGCGGGTATAATGAATTAAAGAAAATGATTTTAGCGTTGTTGTTGTGTTTACAGAAGAAAAAAAATTACTTGAAATATACTATCTTGTACTGTGTTTCCTCAACCGCTGTCTAAGTAAAAAATTAAAATTAAAATTACTTAAAAATCATTTAAAATACACTTTGTTACATAGTACTTGTTAAAATGTTGTTTAAGTTATAACTACTATAGCTTTTGTTATATAAACGCAATGTAAGTATTTTCCTGGATTTTACATTTATTTTTAATTTAGTTTAGAATAGCTTGCACAACGATTTTTCAAAAAGCACTATGTAAACATCTTTCTTGCATAGCGTATAAGAAATACGCTATGTAAGTTGTGCTTACCAAGTTCAAATTTGTAGTAGTGATTGTAATTAATTTAAATACTTCACTAAATTATTGTTCACCAAAAATTATTAGTAAATCAAATCGACCCATTGTCTTGGATTATAATTGACAACATATGTTTAACTGTTAACATATTATTATTGATGTAATACGAAAAGTTGTCGTAATTATTATTGTTAGCGCAATAAGAATTGTTTACTTGTTATATTAATTATGTTTATTATTATTATTAAGTATTGGCTATATATACGGCCATTATATTGTTAACGAATCAAGGCTTAGTGTAATAGGGATTGTTTGCTTATTATATTAATTATCTTTATTATTATTATTATTATTATTATTATTATTATTATTATTATTATTATTATTATTATTAGGTATTGGCTATATAAACGACCATTATATTATAAACGAATCAAGACTTTTGACTTCACCGTTGAATATAATAGAATTTCCGAATAATTTATCATTAACAGTTTTCGTGTTGTTTATAAGAGCAACTACCAGGAACATTATAATATTAAAATAGAGAATGGAAACATGGTATTATTTATATTTTTTTTGAAAGACCAACAATTTCATTAATTCAATGAAGCGTATAAAAGATAAGCACCAAAAGTTCCTAACTGGCTACCAGGAAAACTAGCATCTGGCCAAAAGACTAAACCTAAAAGAAAATGCTTAGAAAAAAGGGAACCGTGTATACCTTAGATAATTTTTTATTAATAATGAATAAAATTACTTCATATTATAAAAGATAGTGCATATTAAAATAATATATCTAAAGAAATTGTGCATGTAAAAATGTTGTATACATTAAAAACACAATGATTTTATTAATATTCAAAGGAAGTTACCTGTGACATGTATCTCAGATTTCTTTTTCTCATTAAAAAAATGTAAGTTTTAGGGTAAAAGTTCAATTTCAACATTATAATAATGTGACATCAAATTTGTTGTCAAAAATAATTTTGAGGTAACTTTTACATCAATTTAATATTTTTTATAGAGTTAAATGCACTTGGTGTACCTGATGTATCCAAAAAATGCACTTTGTGTACCTAAAGTACCAATCGAACACATTGTGTACCTGAACTATGCAGTGTTGGACAAATTGTGTACTACCATTAGAAACCGTTAGTTCAATCTATATTTTTTCCCTCCATTTATTTCCATCCCCTTTCTCCTTACTTCTCACCGAGCTCTACTTCTCCCTTTCTAAAATGAGTATGCTCTGTTCCTGTGGGATGGTTGTTGTTGAACGGACATCGTGGACTAACAACAATGTTGGGCGTAGGTTCCTTGGTTGTGTATATGGTAGTAATGGCTGTAATTTCTTCCGTTGGGTTGACCCACCAAGTTGTCCTCGGTGTTGTAACATAATCCCGGGGTTATTGCGCAGGGTTAGAGAAATAGAAGAAAAGTTGAAGATGATGGAGGCCAGGAAGAAGTCATTGAAGAAGTGGTTTGGCATGATTTTAGTTGTCATTGTAAGCCTTTGGATGTTGTTTGGCTAGAGATGTAGTCTATGTTTCATTGTTTGGTCCTAGTTGTAGTCCAACTTAATGTTGTTTGCATCTTTGTAATTGGATGACTTTTCAATTATGTTCTCAATGTTTGTAATTTTATCTTCACTTTGTGTGTATATTTTAAAGTAATTTATGGTTTCATTGTGTTATTTGGTTTAAACAAACATGAAAAAAGCAACAACAAATGAAAACAAGCATGAAAGCAAGAAGAAATGAATAGATAAAAACAAGGATAATTACTAGATGATAAACATTTAGTAACATTGAAATAGATAAAAACAAAGACTTGGCAGATGGTTGCTTCACCCCTTCGATGAAGTGGCAGATGGCTTGTGGTGGCTCATCCATCTCACGGATCCCCCCTCCCGAATAAGGTAGTACTCTGCCATGGCATTGGCCCCTCCATTAGCATCTGCATGTGTAGGTTGGATGTCCACATAAGTCCAGTTCTCCCCAAGCAGCAATCAGATCATATCAGCAAGTATGGCCATTGGATATGCAGGATCATGATTGTTTATAACACTGATTGCCTCCCTACACTCAGCGAACGAAACCACATTGGTCTTGTTCCTCTCCCAAACCATATTTAGGCCATAGTAAATGGCCCAAAGCTCTTCCATAACGGGGTCAGCCAAGCCAATGCAACCTCTCAACCCTCTCTCCCACCTACCATTCTTCTTCATGATTCCTCCTATACTAGCTAACATTGTTTCCCTAACGTATACATTTTTTTACAATAAGTTTGTATGCCATTTCTTTGTGAAGGTAAATGGTGTAGATAATTGTGTTTAAATAGGCATTAGAGGTGGTTGTAACTTGTTAATGCAGTCAATGGTCTTGGTAAAAGTTTGTAGTTACAAGAAGATGGCACTTGACCATTGAATGGAACTACCCATGCATGTAGATCATAATTTGATATATTGAAACAACCAATCTAAGTGAATTCTTGTGTCTAACAAAAGTTGTTATGTTTGTATTTATGGCCTGTAACAATAAATAATAAAAATGACACAAATGTAACAACAAAATACCAAAAACAAACCATTATATGGTCTGTAACATCAATATTAAAGTTGCATAATCCATTGTACATATTTCAAACTGCCATGCAATTTGACAAAAAAATGGTGCCACTACACCATGCCATGAGTCAAGCATCAGTGCTTGATTATAAAATACGTTATTTCCATTATATATTGGATGGAATTAACCTAATAATCAAAAGATGATACTAGAATGGATATCTTAATAAACAAAAGATGATATATAAAACTTAGACTTTTAAATTTTCCAACGAGGCCTTTTTTTAGCCCTATAATCCTCTCATTTCTTGCCTGCTCCAATTGATTCATGGTTGTCACTTGGCCGCTATTCATATTGCTTCTCTGAGGTTGTATTCCAAGTGTTGTATTACTTACTTTAGAAGGCTGGATAGGGATTGAAAAATTACCTCCTTGAGTATGACCACTTGGATTTTGAGCTATCAAAGAAGAATTTTTTTTTTGTTTTTCTTTCAACGCCTAGGTGCAAAGCTGCCTTGAGTAGGAACTTCATCTTGTACAGGCACAGGGGCATCATTTGGCACATTAGCACTGTCTTCAGTCTATCTTGAGGGGCCAGCTTGTTGTGTTTCATATTTCTACACATGTAAAATTAGCTCAAATATTGTTAGGATTTATGGGTGATAGCTATGAGACAACTTGACTAGATATTTTAAATGCTTAATTTTATTAAGTATGAACATACTGTCACAACCAGAGTATGTTCTTGTAACCATTTTGTTTACTGTTAAATAAGAATCTAGTACATCTTGGTAGAAGTTCATTTATTTGTTCAAGCCTCAAGAAGTGCTCAAGGAGGACATCAAGAATAAATATTACTGTCATGGCACTAATAGTAAGGTTACAAGAAGACAACATGTTACAAGTCACGACAGTATATCCACTCTGACAACAACATTGGCGAAAGCCCTGAGACATCAACTTTACCTTAGCCTGACAGCAAGCTTGGAAATCCTGACAGCATCTATTGCGGGGATTTCTTACTGTCACCAAAATCACACTCTTGTGACAGCAAGCTTGGGGATCAGGATACTGTCTTGAAGGGATAATCTTTGTATTGGGGATCTACCCAGTCAAACATGTGACAGTTTGGATGTTCAAGAAACATGCGTGCTGTAGTATCCCAACACTGCATCAGGTCTGCAAGACTACGTCAGAAGCTTGAGAGATCACATGACAAAGCTCACCAATTCAAGAGTATGACAAATCAACATCTACTGAATTGTGTTAGCTAAATATAGAATGTATCTAGATTGCTTTTTCCAGTAATGATAAACTTGTTTGTATAACAATTTAGGTAAGACTCACGGGTAGACAATTTGTAAGAAGCTGCCACATGAAAATGACAACAGCTTCACAAACCCGTGATGATAGAGATAAGATTAGTTTACTTAGACTATCTCTCAATTCATTCTATGCATCACTCGAGAAATTGAAGCTCAAGAAAACTGATATTTTCTTGAGGTTGTAGCAACACTTTACAAAATAACTAAAACATTTATTTTGTGAGAAAAACTCTTGCGTCTACTTGTATTTGCAATTCGTAAACTGATAAACTTTAATCTTAATTTTAGTTATTGGAACGTAGATTGAGATTTATCAGTATTGCATTCAACCCCCCCCCCCTTCTGCAATATTCAAGGACCAACAACTGGTATCAGAGCAGACAGATTGTTCTACAAATCTGAGATCATGACAAGTATGCAAAAGTCAAGTAGCATTAAGATTCCAGCGTTTGATAAAAAGAACTACAATGTGTGGAAAAGAAAAATCTTGTTGTTTATCAAAGCTGCGAATCCATTATACTTGGGTATCCTCCAAAATGGTCCATTTGTTCCACAGAAGGAGATTGAAGCCTCGACTGTGGACGGTGTTCTTATTCTAGAACACTGGATTACTAAATCACCTTCAGAGTTTCTGGAGCCAGAAAAAGAGAAGGTGGCCTTGGATGATTATTTGCAACTCATCCTACTGGATGCTCTCACTTTTGACAAAGCCATGTGTGGGAACGTCATTGGATGCTCATCATCCAAGGAAATGTGGAATAAGATTGAGTTGTTATGTGAAGGAAGTGAAGAGGTAAAAGACAATCAAAGACAGATTCTTATCTCACAGTATGAAGCTTTCATGGCAAAGTCAGGAGAAGATCTAACAACAATGTTTGAGAGGTTCAGTAAACTGCTGACTGAGCTACAGATGCATGGCAAGTACTATGATAGGAAAGAGTTAAATGTTAAGTTCTTACTCACACTTTCTGAGCATCTAGAGCACAGAATCACAGCCATAAGAGAAGGAAGAAACCTAAACAATGTTTCCCTTGAAACATTATATGGTGTGCTTAAATCATATGAGCTTGAATTTTTCCAGAAAAGAGCTATACAAGCTGGATCAAGAGGAAAGATGGCAAATATGTCTGGTGCTCTTGTAGCTCATGTGCCAAGAATCACTCAACCTAGTGAAGGAGTCTAAATCACCCAACCTGCTCAAGTACCTTCTCTAAAGATTGAAGAGGTTGTGGATGATGATGAGAAGGTAGTGCTGCAACTAACTGATGTTGAAGATGAAGACTTCTACTCAATAGAAGAAATGGAAAAGATGGATAATCCAACTATGGCTTACATGGCTAAGAAGTTCAAAAACATAAGGTTCAAGAGAAATAAGCCATATAAGTCTCAAGGTCAGACATCAAGGTTCAGCCAAGGGAATTCCTCCAAGGTTGAAGGTGGTGCCACAAGAGGTGGTTACAAAACAGGGATGGTGGACAGATCCAAGTTTAGGTGTTACAACTGCAATGAGCTTGGTCATTTTGCTATTGAATGCAGAAGGCCAAAGCAGAATCAAATGATGGATAAAGGGTCAAGTGGACACTTCAAGAAAGGACAGGGAAAAGCCTATGTGGCTGAGGGGAAATGTTGGGATGATTCTGATGATGAAGAGGAAGGGGAATATGTGAATCTAGCCCTCATGGCTAAGTCTGATGAGGTCTCCTCTAGCTCTCCAAGTCAGGTACCCTCACTTGTCTTACTTGAAATGTCTAAAGAAGAATACAAACAAACTGTTGAGGAGTTGAGTGCTGAAATGTTTAATGTTCATACTAGTTTAACTGCAGCTAATGAAGAGATTATTAGGTTAACTAAACTAAATGAAACACTCACTTCTGAGAATGACATGCTTTTGTTAAAGACCAGTCGATTAGAGTCTCTAGCACAGGAAAATGCAAAACTTAAAAAAGAATTAGTCTGTGCTAAAGAGATAGAAAAGTTTCTAAGGAATGAAATTAGTGAAAATGAATTCAAGATTAAGGCCTATAGAAACTTGTTAGATATAATTGTTGACGTTTGTTCATCAGTGTTTAAGCAACAGGTGATCATCAGAGTTTACATTGAAGCCAGTCAGAGTTTGTTAAAGTCTGACGTGGTGATAATTGAATTAGCTATCGGTGCTGAATTGAATATTCTAGAAGCAATATATTCTGAAGATGGAAAGAAGCAGAATATATTGATACAGCTAAGGAAACGGAATAGAAGATAAGAAGCAA
Organism: Heracleum sosnowskyi; assembly: GCA_030848705.1. Taxonomy (NCBI): domain Eukaryota; kingdom Viridiplantae; phylum Streptophyta; class Magnoliopsida; order Apiales; family Apiaceae; genus Heracleum; species Heracleum sosnowskyi. Next base: position 106,737,447 of record CM061240.1, on the reverse strand, counting down.
TCCTTAATTGATATGAATTGTATAGCTAACTTATAGGAATATCAATTAGAGATGGATTGTATGTAGCTGTGTACTATATAAACACAGATAGGTTATCCCTAGAAGGGACGCGATCATTGATATATTATTCTTGTAACCTAGTAGCTCTTTGTGATTCATTAACATCACTAAGAGAGGATTATTTAATATAATTCAGTTTGTTGATTTACAAACTTGTGTTCTTGATTGTTATTCTCATACATACTTGATTATATATTGTGTATTCGGCCTAACAATTGGTATCAGAGCTTAGGCTGTTTAATATATACAGTTTTACGATTCAAACACAGTAATAATCATGTCTGAAGAAAATCAAGCTCCTCCCAAGGTTGAACAGGTTAAACCTAATTCTGTGAGTCGATATGAAACAATCAGGGTTCCAATTCTCAGGCCAGTGGAGTATCCAATTTGGAAGGTGAAGATGACCATGTTTCTGGAGGCTACAGATCCAGAATATCTTGACAGAATTAATGATGGTCCTCATAATCCAACCAAACTAGCCCCTGTTGTTGCTGGCCAAGAACAAAAGACTGTTCCAAAGGAGAAGAAAGATTATACTCCTGAGGACATCTCATCTCTTGCAAAAGATGCAAAGGTTAGACATCTTCTCCACAGTGCTTTAGATAATGTTATGTCTAACAGAGTAATTGGTTGCAAAACTGCAAAAGAAATCTGGGATGCTTTGGAAGTCAGGTGTCAAGGAACCACTGCTATAAAGAAAAACAGGAAGACAATACTCACACAGGAGTATGAGCACTTTGATTCAAGACCTAATGAAACCTTGACTGAGACTTATGACAGATTTTGCAAACTATTGAATGATCTGTCTCTGGTTGATAAAGAATATGAGCTTGAAGAGTCAAATCTCAAATTTCTCTTATCCCTACCTGAAAGATGGGATTTAAAGGCGACAACAATCAGAGATAATTATGATCTTGCAGATACAGATCTTGATGAGATCTATGGATTGTTAAAGACTCATGAACTTGAGATAGAACAAAGAAACAGGAGATCCAGCAAGAAGACAAAATCTGTTGCTCTCAAAGTTGAGGAGAAGCCCATCAAGAAGGAATTATCAAGGAAGAAAGCCAAGGGAAAGGCTTTAGTCATTAAATCTGAAAGTGAGTCATCAAACTCTAATGATGACTCAAACTCTGATGAAGCTTCTGACTCTGAGGATGATGAAGAACAGATGATGCAAATGGCTGCATTGATGGTGAAGACCTTCAGGAAGATGGGATTCAAGAACTTCAAGAAAGGAAAGAGATTCTCAAGGAAAGATTCAAACTCTGAAAGGAAAAGTTTTAGAAAGTCTGATGGAAGGGAGACCAAGTCTGGCAAGAAGGATAAATCTGAAATCAAGTGCTACAAGTGTAAGGAGATGGGTCACTATGCCCCAGAGTGCAAGAAAGGAAAATCTGAGAAAGCACTCATCTCTAAAGGCAAAGACTGGGCAGATACTTCAGACTCTGATGATGGAGTAAATTATGCTCTTATGGCAACTGTCAAAGATGAGACTGAATCATCTGAATATAAGGGCATAAAAGAGAGCACCCTTATCTTGGACAGTGGATGCTCAGGACACATGACTGGAAATAAAGCCCTGCTATCAGATTTTGAGGAGAAGGCTGGCCCAAAGGTTTCCTATGGAGATGGCAACATAGGACGTACTATGGGATATGGCAATATCAATCTTGGAAGTGTCATCATCACCAATGTAGCTCTAGTCTCAGGACTCAAGCATAATCTGCTATCTGTGAGTCAAATCTGTGACAGAGGAAACCATGTAGATTTTCATACTGAACACTGTGAAGTTATCAGTAAATCTACTGGAAAAGTTGTTCTAGTTGGACACAGGCGCAACAACATTTATGAAGCAAGTTTGGTAACAAACTCTGATGGAAAAATAGTGTGTCTGTCTGCAAGAATGTCAAATGAAGAGAGTTGGAAATGGCATAAGAAGCTCTCTCATCTCAATTTGAACAACATCAATGAGCTTATAAGAAAGGATCTTGTAAGGGGACTCCCAAAATCAATACTCAGTCTAGATGGCCTATGTGATTCTTGTCAAAAGGCCAAGCAAAGGAAGTCATCTTTCAAGAGCAAATCTGAATCTTCAGTAGTGGAACCTTATCATCTTCAACATGTTGATCTCTTTGGACCAGTGAATGTGATGTCTATGGGCAGAAAGAAATATGCTCTAGTAATTGTTGATGAATATACTAGATATACATGGGTGTATTTCTTATCAAAGAAGGATGAAACTGCTCAAACTCTGATGGATCATGTAAATCTACTGGACAAAGGATCACAGCACAAAGTCAAAATTATAAGGAGTGATAATGGAACTGAATTCAGAAACTCAATCATGGAAGCTTTCTGCAAGGAAAGAGGAGTGAAACAAGAATTTTCTGCACCTGGAACTCCACAGTAAAATGGTGTAGTTGAAAGAAAGAACAGAACTCTAATCGAAGCTGCCAGAACTATGCTTGATGAAGCAAAATTACCAACTTATTTCTGGGTAGAAGCTGTTCAAACTGCTTGTTTTACTCAAAATGCTACACTGATCAACAAGCATGGGAAAACACCATATGAGATGGTGAAAAATAAGAAGCCAAATTTGAAATATTTTCATATATTTGGATGCAAATGCTTTGTGTTGAAGACTCATCCTGAACAGTTGACCAAGTTCGAGTTAAAAGCTGATGAAGGAATCTTTGTTGGCTATCCATTGTCAACAAAAGCATTCAGAGTCTACAAACTGAGAACTAAAGTGATCATGGAATCCATACATGTGTCATTTGATGACAAGAAAATAACTGGACTTGAAGATGAAAATGAATATGATCAACTACGTTTTGAAAATGAAGATTTATTCTCTGATGATGTAAACTCTGATGGAGCTGGTCTGACAAACTCTGACGAAGCATACTCTGAACCTCTACTGGTAAATACTGGAGAAACTGGAAATTCTCAAATTGAACAAAATAGAGAACCAGTTGAGGGGGAGCGTGAAGAAGCTCAACAAGACACAGCAAGTGAGTCAGTTGAGGAAACTGATTCAAACTCTGACAGTTCAAACTCTGAGCCATCCAATTCAGGGGGAGCCTCAGATGCTGCAGAAAGTCAACATATGAATCAGGAGATCATGGATCAAGGGGGAGGATCCAATAATGATGCAAGAAACTGCTTACCAACAGCAAGAAAGTGGACACAGGCACACACACCTGATCTCATAATTGGAGATCCTGATGCTAGTGTGAGAACTAGAAGTGCAACAAATAATGAGTGTCTGTATCATGCTTTCTTGTCTCAAACAGAACCAAATAAAGTGGAGGAAGCTCTTCAAGATGCTAATTGGATTACAGCAATGCAAGAAGAGTTAAATGAATTTGAAAGAAATGAAGTCTGGACACTTGTACCTAGACCAAAGAATAGATCAATTGTAGGTACAAAGTGGATCTTCAGAAACAAGACTGACAGTGAAGGTGTGATTACAAGAAACAAGGCTAGACTTGTGGCTAAAGGTTATTCACAACAGGAAGGAATTGACTATGATGAAACCTTTGCTCCAGTTGCAAGATTGGAGGCCATAAGAATCTTTCTGGCCTTTGCTGCACACAAGAAGTTTAAAGTCTATCAGATGGATGTAAAAAGTGCTTTTCTCAATGGGAAGCTTGAAGAAGAAGTGTTTGTTGAACAACCACCAGGATTTGTAGATCCCAAGCATCCAGATTATGTCTACAGGCTTGACAAGGCATTATATGGACTAAAGCAAGCACCAAGAGCATGGTATGAAACTCTTGCTCAATTTCTTTTAGAAAGTGGGTTCACAAGAGGTACAATTGATAAAACCTTGTTTTATTTCAATTCTGGTGATGATTTGCTTTTAGTTCAAATTTATGTAGATGATATTATTTTTGGATCTACTAATGACAAACTTTGTAAGAAGTTTGCAAAGCTTATGCAGTCCAGGTACCAAATGAGCATGATGGGAGAGCTTAGTTATTTTCTAGGCTTACAGGTCAAGCAAACAGATGATGGGATTTTTATCAATCAAGCAAAGTATACCAGAAATCTTCTAAAGAAATTTGGTATGCTTGATAGTTCATCTTCTCCAACTCCCATGGCTACTGCAACAAAGCTAGTAAAAGACACAGGTGCTACAGTGGATATGACAACCTATAGAGGCATGATAGGGTCTCTTCTGTATCTCACAGCAAGTAGACCTGATATCATGTATGTCACATGTCTTTGTGCAAGATTTCAAGCAGATCCCAGAGAGCCTCATCTAACAGCTGTAAAAAGGATTTTCAAATATCTCAAAGGAACCATAACCTTGGGTTTGTGGTATCCTAGAGAATCAGAGTTTAAGCTAATTGGTTACTCTGATGCAGATTTTGCAGGCTGTAAGATAGACAGAAAAAGTACAAGTGGAAGCTGTCAATTCTTAGGTGACAGATTGGTTTCTTGGTATAGCAAGAAACAGAAGTCAATTTCCACATCCACTGCAGAAGCAGAGTATATAGCTGCTGGTAGATGTTGTGCACAGATTCTGTGGATGAAGAATCAGTTGCTGGATTATGGGTTAAGGTACTCTAAAATACCTATTTACTGTGATAACCAAAGTGCTATTGCTATGACAGGTAACCCAGTACAGCATTCCATGACCAAGCACATCAGCATAAGGTATCATTTTATCAGGGAACATGTGGAAGAAGGAAACATTGAGCTTCATTTTGTGTCTACAGACCAACAACTTGCAGATATCTTCACCAAACCTTTGAGTGAAGCTACTTTTACAAGATTGGTAAATGAACTTGGAATGATCTCTGGTTTTGACTAGAGATACGGGTTAGACTCAAAAACTATACATGTTTGATTTTTATGCTCATGATTCCTTGCATGTATTAACTGTTATGAGTACCAGTGTCATAAACTCTGAAAGTAAACTCTGATGCTAAACTCTGTTAGTCATAAAGTGTTGGTCATACTCTGATAGTTACAGTCTAATGCTATACTCTGATTGTAATTTTGTCTGAAACATATGGACCAATGAAGAAATTTGTATGAAGCATAATTCTCAGTAAGTAATTATGAATCCTTAAGAGTTGTATAGATTCTGATCTCAAATATGTGCAGCAAGTTAACACAGCATGATACTGTCTCTATATTTATAGCATCTCTTAGTTTATTAATCCTATACACTAAGTCTGTATTAGCTGTTTGCACTTTCTCTCATAAATTAATTGTATTAACTGATGAAAAGTCTAAACTCTGCTAATTAATAGCAAATATTTCACCCTCATATCAAAAGATGCCAAAAAGAGCACAAATTCCTTTGAGATCATGTTGTGCCTAGGAAGATCCAGGAACTTATTGTATGAAATAAGGGCTAAAATCTTTGATTTTTGGTGACTAGTGCCAACCACTGATTACTGGAAAAATAAAAAAAAAATAAAAAAAAATTTTATAAAAGGGGGTGAAATTAATAAAAATATCCAAATGAAAGGATATAAGAAGACAGAGTTTAGATAAGTATCAGATTTTATTTTATACATGAGAGTTTGGGTAATCAATTTTTACTGCTTTAGTTTGTGGATTTTATGCACTTTGAGATGATCTAAATATTGATTTCGGTAAACTCTGCTATTGCACACACAATTATTCACACCTGTACAGTTTGAGAAAAGAGTTTATTGACAAAGACGGACAAATGGTAAACACTGATGTATTGTGTGAAATACGCCGAGGTAACTTTGTTTTAATCTCTGATGGTTAAAATGATTTCTTTGTTTCAAACATTTTATAATTTTGAGATTAGACATTTGTTTAGAAATTTGAAAGAGTATGATAACAAACGGTTCATATTTGTATTAAACAGAGGAGAGAGAGGTTGAGTGTTTTGAACAATGTGAAAAGCGGTAATTATGGCTATTTTTACTGCGCGTGTGTATTGGAAGTTGTTACATACAGCTGTCAGCGTATGCATGTTTGACATCTGTCCCACTCACACATTTTTCAAAGACGCCTGCTGTGTGTAGTAATGATTAAAACGATTGGGTTTTAATTTTCACAGTTATTATTTAAACTTACTACACATAAACGGTTCATTCTTTTACACACTTCGTCTTTTCATAAGTTTTTACTCACAAACACTGTCTCAAACACTTTCACTGCATACATTCTACACTTTTCTCTGTCTTATTTCTTACTTTCTTCTAAACTTTTCTAATGGCTACTACAATGTTTACTGCTTCTGGGTTAGAATTTGTTCCAAATAACTATGCTGCTCCTTTGGCAAATGAGAACGCACCGGAGGCGTTTCATTTGATTCAGAATTTCTTGTCAAACTCTGATATTGGTACTGCTCTCACCGCACCGTTGAAGATGTCTGCATCTCAAATCAGGACTCTTTGGCAGACAGGCACTTATGATAATGGAGGAGAGACTGGGTCTCCGTCCATAATCTTTGAATTTCAAGAAGAAGAATTTACAGTTACTCCAACTACTGTTCGTGATGCTTTGGGTCTTGAGGATTTCAATGCTTTCACAATCTCTGTTGGCGATTCTGAGTTGGTTAGAATGATGAGAGAAATAGGCTACTCTGGACCATTGACAAAGATTGGTCAACTGAAAAGGCCATTTTTGCGCAAGGAATGGAGTTTCTTTTTCGATTGCATCACTAGGGCTTTTGGAAAGAAGTGCACGAATTGGGATGCAATTCCCACTGATAGTCTGCAAATCGGGTATTCTCTTCTTTATGGAAGTAATTTTGATGTTGCTAGGCTAGTTCTAAATAATATAGGTGAGAAAATGACTGAAAACAGAGGTGTAGTCTATTTTGCAAGATTCTGTCAATTGATATTCTCTGAATGTGTTTCTGAAGTAGAGATAGCTGAGAATGATGTGATTCCCTGTTTTAAATTACATAAACGCATATTCTCTGATCTAACTAATAAGGATAACAAGAAAGGGGATGTTGGTGTCTTGTTGCTACCTGAGTCTGTGCAAGAATTTCAAGTAAATTCACAACAACAACAACTTGAAAATGCTGAAGCTGGACCTTCTGTGTCTCAATCACAGAGGTCAAAGAAGTCTAAGTTGCGAGCTGTTAAGTCTGCAAGAGTGAAGCCATCAGAAAATGAAGCTGGGGTATCAACCACTGATGGTATGCCTCAGAAGAAAAAGTTACAGAAAAGAAGGGCCAACAGGCCAAATTCTGATGGGGAGAGTGAAGCTGATGATGAAACTCTTCATCAGAGGAAAAGAAGATTGGTAGCAGCACATTTATTTGGTGCTAAGAATGTTTCTTCAAATTTGCTTGAAGCTCCTGAAGTTGAGTTTCAGGAGGATGAAGCTGTCAATGTGGACAGAGTGTCTATGGAATTTGCAGTACCTGATACTGCTAATCAGGAGATTATGAATAAAGCTACTGTGCCTACTGAGGACATAGCAAATGCTGATGCAGAGGATGCTATGCCTGCTAAGGAAAATTTCTTTGAAGATTCTGCATTGGATTTTGATTTTGAAGCACATCCTAGTATCAGTGTTTGTGATACTGAGGATGTGGCAGCTGATCAAGCCACCTTGGTGATAGAAGACTCTGTTGGTACTCACACAGAGGTTCTTTCTGTTAACAATCTAAATTCTGACAAAGGTGAGGAGGTTGATCAAGTTGTTGAAGCTGCTGAAGAACAATTTGATGCAATTACAGCAGAAGATGCAAATTTGCTTGAAGCTCTACAACAATCTGTTGTTGAGGTTGTAACAAAAGAAACAGAGTTAATGCAAATTGCAAACTCTAAGATTCCAGAAACTGTTGCAGAGAAAGTTATTGCTGAAGCTGCACAGAGAAATTTTGAAACTACTGCTGAAAATGTCCCTGAAGAGAATACAGCAGCGAATGACAATGATGAAGATACTCCTGCTCATTCACATCCTGATATACAAGAGGAGTTATCTGATATTCGAGCAAACTCTGATGAGGAAAGAGAGGTCAATCGAGCTACTGCTGAGCATTTTCAGGATATGTACTACAAAAGATGGTCAGCTGCAGATTGTATCTTTTCTGCACAGAGGGCTGCTGATTTTCTTGATGATTCTGAGAAGAAAATTTCAAACTCTGATGTTCTTACAAGTCTAAAGGCCACTGTGGTTCAAGTCAAAGCCTTAAACAATAGGTTTGATGAAACACAAACAGTGGTTACCAATCTTAGGAATGAAGTTGGTATAAGGGATCTTACCTTAAAGACTGATAGGTCTTATTATTCTGCCATGTTCAAGAAGCAAGCCAAGGATTCTGATGAAATTAAGAAGAGGCTTGGGAAAGTTGAGGAGAATCAGACTACAATGTCTACACAATTGAATTCTATTTCTACTGCTCTAGAATTGCTGACATCAGTACTACTTTCTGATGATGTCAAAAAGGGGGAGAGTGTACCTAATGACAAATGCAAAGACACTCAAACTCTGAGATGGAGGGATGATTCTGCTGATGGTGGAAGCAAGGAAACTGAGAGGAAGCAAATTTCTGCTCAAGGGCAAAGAAGATCAAGATTAAATTCTAATAGGTTGACAAACTCTGGTAAAGGAATCTCAAACTCTGCCAGTGGTTCAAGACTTAAGAGTTTAATTATTTCATCCAATCCATTTACTGATGAAGAAATTGCTACCAAGATGTTTTTAGAAGAACATGGTAATGAAGCTACAGTTGAAGACATGGAAGCTGAAATGCTGAGTCTTGCTGAAGAGCATGAGAAGAAATTGAAGGATGGTACTTACAAAAAGAAAGCTGTCAAGGTTCCTAGAAAGAAAGAAAAGGGTATTTCCATCAAGGAAACTTCTCAACAGAGTATATGTTAGATATAATTGCTGACGTTTGTTCATCAGTGTTTAAGCAACAGATGCGCATCAGAGTTTACATGGAAGCCAGTCAGAGTTTGTTAAAGTCTGACGTGGTGATAGTTGAATTAGCTGTCGGTGCTGAATTGAATATTCTAGAAGCAATATATTCTGAAGATGGAAAGAAGCAGAATATATTGATACAGCTAAGGAAACGGAATAGAAGATAAGAAGCAATCCTTAATTGATTTGAATTGTATAGCTAACTTATAGGAATATCAATTAGAGATGGATTGTATGTAGCTGTGTATTATATAAACACAGATAGGTTATCCCTAGAAGGAATGCGATTATTGAAAAATATTATTCTTGTAACCTAGTAGCTCTTTGTGATTCATTAACATCACTCAGAGAGAATTATTTAATATAATTCAGTTTGTTGATTTACAAACTTGTGTTCTTAATTGTTCTTCTCATACATATATTGATTATATATTGTGTAATCGGCCTAACAATTGGTATCAGAGCTTAGGCTGTTTAATATATACAGTTTTTCGATTCAAACACAGTAATAATCATGTCTGAAGAAAATCAAGCTCCTCCCAAGGTTGAACAGGTTAAACCTAATTCTGTGAGTCGGTATGAAACAATCAGGGTTCCAATTCTCAGGTCAGTGGAGTATCCAATTTGGAAGGTGAAGATGACCATGTTTCTGGAGGCTACAGATCCAGAATATCTTGACAGAATCTATGATGGTCCTCATATGCCGACTAAATTGTCTCTTGTTGTTGATGGTCAAGAACAAAAGACTGTTCCAAAGGAAAAGAAAGATATGACTCCTGAGGACATCTCATCAATTGCAAAAGATGCAAAGGTTAGACATCTTCTCCACAGTGCTTTAGATAATGTTATGTCTAACAGAGTAATTGGTTGCAAAACTGCAAAAGAGATCTGGGATGCCTTGGAAGTCAGGTGTCAAGGAACCACTGCTATAAAGAAGAACAGGAAAACAATACTCACTCAGGAGTATGAGCACTTTGATTCAAGAGCCAATGAAACCTTGACTGAGACATATGACAGATTCTGTAAACTGCTGAATGATTTATCTCTAGTTGATAAAGAATATGATCTTGAAGAATCAAATCTCAAATTTCTCTTATCTTTACCTGAAAGATGGGATTTGAAGACAACAACTATAAGAGATAATTATGAACTTGCTGAAACTGAACTTGATGAGATTTATGGGTTACTGAAAACTCATGAATTGGAAATAGAACAAAGAAACAGAAGATCAAGCAAGAAGACAAAATCTGTTGCTCTCAAAGTTGAGGAGAAGCCCATCAAGAAGGAATCATCAAGGAAGAAAGCCAAGGGAAAGGCTTTAGTCATTAAATCTGAGAGTGAGTCATCAAACTCTGATGATGACTCAAACTCTGATGAAGCTTCTGACTCTGAGGATGATGAAGAACAGATGATGCAAATGGCTGCATTGATGGTGAAAACCTTCAAGAAAATGGGATTCAAGAACTTAAAGAAAGGAAAGAGATTCTCAAGGAAAGATTCAAACTCTGAAAGGAAAAGTTTTAGAAAGTCTGATGGAAGGGAGACCAAGTCTGGCAAGAAGGATAAATCTGAAATCCAGTGCTACAAGTGTAAGGAGATGGGTCACTATGCCCCAGAGTGCAAGAAAGGCAAATCTGAGAAAGCACTCATCTCTAAAGGCAAAGACTGGGCAGATACTTCAGACTCTGATGATGGAGTAAATTATGCTCTTATGGAAACTGTCAAAGATGAGACTGAATCATCTGAAAATAAGGTACCCCTAACTACTTATGCTTATGATACTGATAATATATCTGAGTTAAGAGTATATCTGAAAAGCGTACATGTTAGTTATAGGGATCAGACTTTAGAGAATGAGAGAATTAAATCTGAGAATCTTAGCCTTAAAGATAGAAACAAGTTTCTTGAAGGAGAACTTAAAAAAATGAAGCAGATTCAAAAAGAAAGAGATGATGCTGTTTATGTTGAACAGGAGTTGCTCAAAAGATATAGGCAACTAGAATCTGATCTAGAAAAAGAAAGAAAAATAATCAAGACTTGGACAAACTCTGGAAGAGACACTCATCAAGTGTTTCAGACAGATTCTGTAGGTTTAGGCTATTATGAAAATGATGAACTTAGGTTTAAAGACAAGGTTAAGGTTAAACCACAACTTAAACCTGTGAAATTTGTTCTAGAGTCCACTATGTTAAAATCTGTTGTAGTAAGAGAAGCTAATAGGGAATCAGATGAAACCTGTGAAAGACAGGAAAATATTATAACAGAAAATCTAATGGAATTAGAAGCTGTTAGAAAACCAGTAAAAGTCTGTGAAAAACAGGTTAATGTTGGTTTAATGATAGGAAAACAGTTCAATCATAAGCTCAAAGAGGTAAAGTCTGCCATGAAACCAAAAGGGTCCAAGAAGAATAGGAATGGAAAGATAGGCATAAATAAAAGAAATAATCATTTGCCTACTGTTGCTGCTCCAAGGAAAACATGTTATAATTGTGGTAGTTCTAACCATCTTGCTAGATTTTGCAATAAGAACAAATATATTAACTCTTTATCTTCTACATCAGGAGTAAAGAATGATTATGTAAGAGTTAAACCACAGACTTTATGCACACATTGTGGGAGCACTTGGAATTCTATTTATACTTGCAAGAGTTATCATGCTATTTATCACAACTATTATGAGCTAAAACCCAACTTGAAATGGGTTAGAGCAAACTCTGCAAGTGTAAAGTCTGACAATGTTAGTTTAAACTCTGTTGATAGTGATTCCGCTGCAAAAGCTAACACTGTTAAGAAAGACAAAGGATCCAAGCAAGTCTGGGTCGTTAAAACTAACACTTAGTGTTTGTTTGTGATTACAGGGCATAAAAGAGAGCACCATTATCTTGGACAGTGGATGCTCAGGACACATGACTGGAAATAAAGCCCTGCTATCAGATTTTGAGGAGAAGGCTGGCCCAAAAGTATCCTATGGAGATGGCAACATAGGACGTACTATGGGATATGGCAATATCAATCTTGGAAGTGTCATCATCACAAATGTAGCTCTAGTCTCAGGACTCAAGCATAATCTGCTATATGTGAGTCAAATCTGTGATAGAGGAAACCATGTAGATTTTTATACTGAACACTGTGAAGTTATCAGTAAATCTACTGGAAAAGTTGTTCTAGTTGGACACAGGCACAACAACATTTATGAAGCAAGTTTGGTAACAAACTCTGATGGAAAAACAGTGTGTCTGACTGCAAGAATGTCAAATGAAGAGAGTTGGAACTGGCATAAGAAGCTCTCTCATCTCAATTTGAACAACATTAATGAGCTAATAAGAAAGGATCTTGTAAGGGGACTTCCCAAGTCAATACTTAGCTTAGATGGCCTATGTGATTCTTGTCAAAAGGCCAAGCAAAGGAAGTCATCTTTCAAGAGCAAATCTGAATCTTCAGTAGTGGAACCTTATCATCTTCTACATGTTGATCTCTTTGGACCAGTGAATGTGATGTCTATGGGCAGAAAGAAATATGCTCTAGTAATTGTTGATGAATATACTAGATATACATGGGTGTATTTCTTATCAAAGAAGGATGAAACTGCTCAAACTCTGATGGATCATGTAAATCTACTGGACAAAGGATCACAACACAAAGTCAAAATTATAAGGAGTGATAATGGAACTGAATTCAGAAACTCAATCATGGAAGCTTTCTGCAAGGAAAGAGGAGTGAAACAAGAATTTTCTGCACCTGGAACTCCACAGCAAAATGGTGTAGTTGAAAGAAAGAACAGAACTCTAATCGAAGCTGCCAGAACTATGCTTGATGATGCAAAATTACCAACTTACTTCTGGGCAGAAGCTGTTCAAACTGCTTGTTTTACTCAAAATGCTACACTGATCAACAAGCATGGGAAAACACCATATGAGATGGTGAAAAATAAGAAGCCAAATTTGAAATATTTTCATATATTTGGATGCAAATGCTTTGTGTTGAAGACTCATCCTGAACAGTTGACTAAGTTCGAGTTAAAAGCTGATGAAGGAATCTTTGTTGGCTATCCAGTGTCAACAAAAGCATTCAGAGTTTACAATCTGAGAACTAAAGTGATCATGGAATCCATACATGTGTCATTTGATGACAAGAAAATAACTGGACTTGATGACTTAGATGAATATGATCGACTGCGTTTTGAAAATGAAGGTTTATTCTCTGATGATGTAAACTCTGATGAAGCAGTACCGACAAACTCTGATGAAGCAGTACCGACAAACTCTGATGAAGCAGTACCGACAAACTCTGATGAAGCGGTTCTGACAAACTCTGACGAAGCATACTCTGAACCTCTACTGGTAAATACTGGAGAAACTGGAAATTCTCAAATTGAACAAAATAGAGAACCAGTTGAGGGGGAGCGTGAAGAAGCTCAACAAGACACTGAAAATGAGTCAGTTGAGGAAACTGATTCAAACTCTGACAGTTTAAACTCTGAGCCATCCAATTCAGGGGGAGCCTCAAATGCTGCAGAAAGTCAACATATGAATCAGGAGAGCATGGATCAAGGGGGAGGATCCAACAATGATGCAAGAAACCACTTACCAACAGCAAGAAAGTGGACACAGGCACACACACCTGATCTCATAATTGGAGATCCTGATGCTAGTGTGAGAACTAGAAGTGCAACAAACAATGAGTGTCTGTATCATGCTTTCTTGTCTCAAACAGAACCAAAGAAAGTGGAAGAAGCTCTTCAAGATGCTAACTGGATAACAGCAATGCAAGAAGAGTTAAATGAATTTGAAAGAAATGAAGTCTGGACACTTGTACCTAGACCAAAAAATAGATCAATTGTAGGTACAAAGTGGGTTTTCAGAAACAAGACTGACAGTGAAGGTGTGATTACAAGAAACAAGGCTAGACTTGTGGCTAAAGGTTATTCACAACAGGAAGGAATTGACTATGATGAAACCTTTGCTCCAGTTGCAAGATTGGAGGCCATAAGAATTTTTCTGGCCTATGCTGCACACAAGAAGTTTAAAGTCTTTCAGATGGATGTGAAAAGTGCTTTTCTCAATGGGAAACTTGAAGAAGAAGTGTTTGTTGAACAACCACCAGGGTTTGTAGATCCCAAACATCCAGATTATGTATACAGGCTTGATAAGGCATTGTATGGACTAAAGCAGGCACCTAGAGCATGGTATGAAACTCTGGCTCAATTTCTTTTAGAAAGTGGGTTCACTAGAGGCACAATTGACAAAACCTTGTTCTATTTTAATCATGGTGATGATTTGCTGTTAGTTCAAATCTATGTGGATGACATAATTTTTGGGTCTACTAATGATAAACTCTGTAAGAAATTTGCCAAGCTTATGCAGTCAAGGTATCAAATGAGTATGATGGGAGAGCTTAGTTATTTTCTAGGCTTACAGGTCAAGCAAACAGATGATGGGATTTTCATCAATCAGACAAAATATACCAGAAATCTTCTCAAGAAATTTGGTATGCTTGATAGTTCATCTGCTACAACTCCCATGGCTACTGCAACAAAGCTAGACAAAGACACAGGTGCTACAGTGGATATGACAACCTATAGAGGCATGATAGGGTCTCTACTGTATCTCACAACAAGTAGACCTGATATCATGTATGCAACATGTCTTTGTGCAAGATTTCAAGCTGACCCCAGAGAGCCTCATCTAACAGCTGTAAAAAGGATTTTCAAATATCTCAAAGGAACCATAACCTTGGGTTTGTGGTATCCTAGAGAATCATAGTTTAAGCTAATTGGTTACTCTGATGCAGATTTTGCAGGCTGTAAGATAGACAGAAAAAGTACAAGTGGAAGCTGTCAATTCTTAGGTGACAGATTGGTTTCTTGGTATAGCGAGAAACAGAAATCAATTTCCACATCCACTGCAGAAGCAGAGTATATAGCTGCTGGTAGCTGTTGTGCACAGATTCTGTGGATGAAGAATCAGTTGCTGGATTATGGGTTAAGGTACTCTAAAATACCTATTTACTGTGATAACCAAAGTACTATTGCTATGACAGGTAACCCAGTACAGCACTCCATGACCAAGCACATCAGCATAAGGTATCATTTTATCAGGGAACATGTGGAAGAAGGAGATATTGAGCTTCATTTTGTGTCTACAGACCAACAACTTGCAGATATCTTCACCAAACCTTTGAGTGAAGCTACTTTTACAAGATTGGTAAATGAACTTGGAATGATCTCTGGTTTTGACTAGAGATACAGGTTAGACTCAAAAACTATACATGTTTGATTTTTAATGCTCATGATTCCTTGCATGTATTAACTGTTATGAGTACCAGTGTAATAAACTCTGAACGTAAACTCTGATGCTAAACTCTGTTAGTCATAAAAGTGTTGGTCATACTCTGATAGTTACAGTCTAATGCTATACTCTGATTGTAATATTGTCTGAAACATGTTGACCAATGAAGAAATTTGTATGAAGCATAATTCTCAGTAAGTAATTATGAATCCTTAAGAGTTGTATAGATTCTGATCTCAAATATATGTGCAGTAAGTTAACACAGCATGATACTGTCTCTGTATTTATAGCATCTCTTAGTTTATTGATCCTATACACTGAGTCTGTATTAGCTGTTTGCATTTTCTCTCATAAATTAATTGCATTAACTGATGAAAAAGTCTAAACTCTGATTATTAAATGTAAATAATTCACCCTCAAATCAAAAGATGCCAAAAAGAGCACAAATTCCTTTGAGATCATGTTGTGCCTAGGAAGATCCAGGAACTTATTGTATGAAATAAGGGCTAAAATCTTTGATTTTTGGTGACTAGTGTCAACCACTGATTACTGGAAAAATTAAAAAAAAAAAAAGAAAAAAAGAAAAAATATACATATATATATATATAAAAGGGGGTGAAGAATAAAAGATATATCCAAATGAAAGGATATCAAAATACAGAGTTTAGATATAAAAATCAGATTTTATATTTTACATGAGAGTTTAGGCAACCAGTTTTTACTCCTTTAGTTTGTGGATTTTATGCACTTTGAGATGATCTAAATATTGATTTCGGTAAACTCTGCTATAGCACACACAATTATTCACAACTGTACAGTTTGAGAAGAGAGTTTATTAACAAAGAAGGACAAATGGTAAACACTGATGTATTGTGAGAAATACGCCGAGGTAATTTTGTTTTAATCTCTGATGGTTAAAATGATTTCTTTGTTTCAGACATTTTATAATTTGGAGATTAGACTTTTGTTTAGAAATTCGAAAGAGTATGAGTACCATTAGAGGTTCAAATAACAAAATAACAATGAAAATTTCTATTAGAACTGAAATCAAACAGTTTGAGTGCAAGGTTTAAATTAAAGTCAATCATTTCTTCTCCATCTAGGAAGTTAAAAACACACGTAAAGACACACACCAAGTGACATGATACAATTTTTTTAAATGTCCAATGGCAAAAAACAAATATGTTCAGAAACATACCAAGTTCAACCCAATGCCAAGTACTTTCTGATGGATCATTGTGTGCAAAATTCAACCTACAACAAAATTAATCAATTGTGATTACTGAAATTGATGGAAAAAATACACCAAAATTTAATAAACATAACGAAAATACCTAAAGGACGACAAATTCATCTATATATTTTCGTTATGTTTGTTACATATTTGGACAAATATCAAACTATTCATAAGTTGAAGATGCAATTAAAATACAACAGAGCATCAGGGAAGGTAAAGAACGGAAAGGGACTTGCATACAAATCCCAAAATCAAACCAATAACAATAATTTTGATAAGAAACATACCTGCAAAGTGTGAAATTTGCTGACTTTTTCTTTTAAGCAAATCATCGAACAGTTGCTTGGCAAAATTAATACTGGAACAAATAAGTAATAATCATTAGTAAAGCAAGTATATAATATAGAACTAATGTAATTAAAAAATTAGGAAGATAATTGAAAGATAAATCATAAAGAGAGAAAAAGAGAGCGCACGAGATGGAGTAATAGGGAAGATGAGAAAGATATATCTAAACTTTAATTTGAATTCTCGGAAATTGTGTATATGAAATACTATCAATTTCAAATTTAAAAGTAGAGTTTTTAGAGGAAGTTTTATGTACTACAATCGAGAATACTTTCTTGCACATGCCCGGTGATATTTTTGTAATAAACTTGAAAAGCAGTGGCAAAGACTTTATTTTGGAAAATTACTGTACAAAACAGGCAAGAGATACTATTATATAGAAGATATGTATGTATAGATCTATACATATACGAATTTATAAATTGATTTAGAAGGTTTAACTACATAAATGAAACTAATGACGAGAGTTCTTTAACGAAAAGTAGATCAATTAGATTTAAACTCGAAGGTTAGTTTGTGATTAATAGATAAAAAATGATAATAATCGAAGTTGATTCTAGTTGCTCGTGGTTGCTTATGATTTATTTCAAATATATAAGTGTGTTTTCAAATTTCTCAGTTCACGATTGTGATTGAATATGTACGAATTCATTTTGATTGGTAATGGGTTGATTTTGGTTGTCGATGTGGTTGATTTTATTTGATTTTAGTTGCAAATATGGTTGCAGAATTTGCAGATCGTATTTTGTAAAATTAGAAGTTGCATATATGGTTGCTATGGGTTACTTATTGAAAATCAAAATTGTATTTATAGTTGATTTTAGTTGCAAATAGGCACCGCAGGGGCACCAATTTCTATGAGTTGCAATTGTTGCAACCTTGTTTGTAACTGTTGCATATGCGGTTGCTTCTGGTTAATTTTGCTGAATACAAATTTGTTATGCAACGTTATACAACTTGTTATGCAACCTAAGATATTTCAATTATTAAATTTTTATAGGTTGCATTTGTGGTTGATGCAGTTGCATCTGGTTGATTCTAGTTGATTTCAGTTGCAACTCGTTATGCAACCTGTTATGCAACCAAAGATTATTTCAATTATTAAATTTTTATAAGTTGCATTATGCTTGCAAAAGTTGCAGATTGTTGCATCTAGTTGCAGACCGTATTTTTGAAAATATTTTCAAAAAAATGGTATTTTTGCAAAAAAAAATAAAAAAACATATAATATTTTTGAAAAAAAAAAATTTAGGGGTGGATATTTATGAAAAAAGCTCATTAATTTTATATTGAGAAAATGTTCTTAAAGTTATCCTTATGTAATTACCTAAAATATAATACTTTTTTTATATAAATATTAATGGTAATTTTGTGTAAATCAGAAAATTTCTAAATCCATACTTTTTATTAATAAGCAAAATAATGCGTAAAAAGCGCGTAAAAATATCAAAATCTAGTTATCACAAAATTCAGGTTCGATTCTCACAGACAAACTACGAGATAATTATCTAGTGAGAAAATCTAGCACCGTTCGATTACATTTTGTCAGTTTGATCCCAAAGCACCTGAAATTTACAATACTTGATTACTACTAGTCTACTAGTGCTACGAAAACGACACATGACACGAGTCTAACAAGCCTCAACACCTCACCTCACTCAACTCCTCACCCTCAATAATCATCCCCCATTTCAAGTATTAAGATTTAAGTTCCATGTTAATATTTATATTGCTTATATACTCATTAATTTACTATTTAAACTCCGTCAAACTTAATCATGTTATAAGTATTTATGTAATTTACATATTTGAATGGAGTTTATCAATAATTAGAGTTTATTTATCAATTTTTAAAACATAAGATATATAAATATTGGTACAATATTTGAGACAAGTTTTGAGTTATTTAACAACTTTCATATATATATATATATATATATATATATATATATATATATATATATATATATATATATATATATAGGCTAGTGATCAAATACAAACCTTTTTTAAAATACAAACTAAGAACCAATCTAAACCCTTAGATTAATCTAATCTAATGGCCCCCCTATATGCACAACACACAAATAAAATACACCCTCACACACACAATCACACCTATTCCCCTCCGTTTTTAATTTGACTTTTCCCGTCAATCGGAGAGCTTTTTTTGAAATCCGACTTCACCATATTTTTCTCCATCTCCCAACGATCAATTTGCATACCATATTAGATATATTTCGACGATAAATCACTATTTATGCTTACGAGAATCACTAAAATGTTAGTGATTTCTGTAAGAATAAATAGTGATTTCTGCGTAAATGTGATGATTTTTTCTCCAGATCTACACGTAAATTACAGATTTTGTACCGTAAAATCACTAAATTTATACGTATATAAAAATAAATAGCTAGATCTATACTGAAATCACTATTTATTCTTACAGAAATCACTAAAACTATTTAGTTTGTAGTTTGTAGTCTAAGAGTGGTTTGTATTGGAGTAAACCCCTATATATATATATATAAAATAATCTTAACAAATAAATATTTAATAAACAAATAATTTTATCAAATAAATATTTTTTTAGTCCTAATATAACAAAAATAATATATTTTTAACTTTGATTTATATAAATAATTTTGTTAAATAAATAAAATTTTCAGACCTCAACAATAGTATTTATTTATCAAGGTTCAATTGCAGAAACAAATTTAACATTCAACGCACTTGTTCTAGCAAGTTCGATTTCGTGAGGCGTCTAGGTTGATGGACCATCAGTGTGATTTTGTCACTTAGTCGAATTTACGTGTCACGTGTTGGTTAAGACGATCTTACATGATACTAGTTGAGGTGTCCGAAAAATACAACTTTAGGCCAAATACTTGATTTCATTTTAATTTTTGTAATAAAGTAACGGACATATTCATCTATCTATTCTATATCTAATACTGGAACATCAATAATTTGGGGAAACATTTTATTCCGTTGTAAAAATACTTTTGTGCCCTTCCTATTTCACAGTTTCTACAATACATTTATGCCCTTCTTGTTTCACGCTCTATACACCTTCCGACTCCTCGCCGCTCCCTGCTCTTCTGCCTCCCGTAACCGCGATTTCGGTGTCTGTAAATTGTGATGGCGCTCCTTCTGCCCCCGTTTGTCTGCACCCGCTTTCCTTTCCCCGGCCCATCTATTCCGGCGGCTCTTCTTTGGCAGCTCATTTCTTATACCGGTCATGGAGGGTGTTTCCAGGAAGAGAGGACGGCCCCGGGTTGTTGTTACCGAGGCGGTGGCCGAGGCTCGTCGGCTGGCCGTTCAGCAGCGTAACTTGCGGCGTGATAGAAGGAAGAGAGGTACTTGATGGTTTTGCTTGTATTTTCCTTTTATTCGGTGCCACATCTCGTGATGAAATAGTAATTTTCAGGGATTCATTGCTGTTTTTATAGTTTTCCTTTTACTGTTTGTAGGTTCTTTTTTGCTGAGTTTTTTAATTACGCAGCTTCTGTTTTACCTTTGTTTTTTTAACTTCAATTTGGTGGAAAAGGTAACGTTTGTGGGGTTGAGTTTAATTTGTGTTGTTTGGTATGGATGGAATTAGTTTACTGTTTGTAGGTTCTTTTTTGCTGAGTTTTTTAATTATGCAGCTTCTGTTCTACCTTTGTTTTTTTAACTTCAATTTGGTGGAAAAGGTAACGTTTGTGGGGTTGAGTTTAATTTGTGTTGTTTGGTATGGATGGAATTAGGATTGCAAAGGTGGAGAAGGGTGCTAAAATTAGTATTGCGGTTACAACATATGGTTTTTTGGTGTTGTCTAGGGCATGTTATGTTTCAGGAGCTTGGCAAAACATTAAACCCTGTGAACAGGCCTATATCATCCCCTCCAAAACCTGAGAACCCTGTTCCAAAATTATAGGTATTGGGAGCTGCAGCGAAAACGTCTTCAGTTACCCCATTAGGCAAACAACGTATTCCTGGTTATAATTCCAAAATTATAAGTTACGCATTGAAGGAGGAAACACAGTACCCTTATAAGCAGCATCCAACAACTGTAAAAATGCCTTAAATCCGGTGCAAGATAAGGTGGTGAAAATGCGTCTAGGCTCAACTCAGTAGTCTACTTAACATTACTAAAATCATACTGTAACTGAGGATTGGGTGCTGTGTATGAGTTTGAAATCAGGGAGGTTCAAATAGAGAAGTTTACTTAGAGGGCTGATGGATGTCATATAGCTATTCAACTTCATGTCTGGTGATGTAGAACCTATTATGCAGGTCTGAAATGTACAACAGGTGTTTAGGTGATTCTTTTAATCTATATATCTTCTTAATCTGAAAATTACGGCATTCAATTACTGATTTCTGGCTGAAAATATAGAGGGAAATTAGTTTTGGTGCGTTGTTGCCCCATTTGAACTTGCCCATTGGTAAAAAAAAGGTTACTTCATCCATTACAAATTGTTGTTGAGTATGTGATGTTTGCTACTTCAAAGTTCTGTAGGGGAGGGTCTTAAAGACTGTGACTTTATCATGGTTCTGTGACAAATGTAGTTGTACAATGTTGATTATTTGTCTACATCACAATTAAATACTTCAGATTAGGTCACATTATTGAGCAAGCATTCTATTTTTGCTTTTACGGCATTTCAGAATTGTACTCAGGGGGTTCAACGTATTCCATAAACTTATTTCTTAAAGCTCATTATGTGAATTGGTACTGAAATACTGCCTGATTCAGTTACCGAAATAGTAGTGTGCTTACCTGCTATGATGCTATGCCATGTGATACTGTACTAATTGTTCAAGATCTAATAAAATCCGCTGCAAACTCAGTTTTACTCTTACTCGCTAGGATTCCAGCCAGACTTGAAGCTTTTTAACTGCATATTTTATCACAATGGGTGTTTAAGTTATTCTTTTAATCTATATATCTTCTTAATCTGACAATTATGCCATTCAGTTATTGATTTCTGGGTGAAAATATAGAGGAGAAGTAGTTTCGGTACGTTGTTGCACCATTTAAACTTGCCAATTGGTAAAGAAAATGTAACTTCATCCATTACAAATTGTTGTTGAGTATGTGATGTTTACTGCTTCAAAGTTCTGTAGGGGTGGGTCTTAAAGAATGTGCCTTTATCATGGTTCTGTGATAAATGTAGTTGTACAATGTTAGTTATTTGTCTATATAACAATTAAATGCTTCAGATTAGGTCACATTTTTGAGCAACTATTCTATTTTTGCTTTTACGACATTTCAGAATTTTACTCAGAGGTCAAATGGGGTTCAGCATGTTCCATAAACTTTTTTTTACAGCTACTTATGTGAATTGGTGCTGAAATACTGACAGCTTCAGTTACTGAAATAGCAGTTTGCTTACCTGCTATGCTGCTATGCCACGTGATATAGTTCTACTTGTTCAGAATCTAATAAAATTCCGCTACAAACTAAGATTTACTCTTGGCAGCTAGGATTCCAGACAGACTTGTAGCTTTTTAACTGCATATTCAATCACAAAGACCTGTTAGTTTTGATTTTTTTACTGCTTAAGAAGTTGTTGGCATTGTTTGCTGCAAGGCCTATTAATGTCTGCTGTAAATTTTAAGTTAGTACTTTTATATATGGCACACAAGATTCATCTATTCTATGAGCTTAATGTGTCTCTTAACCGCAGATCCTGCCATTGCGAGCAGTTCTGCCTCAGCTGGCCCCACTACAACAGAATCGGTGCCTCTATCTTCAGGGGCCACTGCCATAGGTATTTCTGCCTCTCTTTTATTTATTTTCATTTGCAGCCCCTCCACCCTTGTTCCTATGCGTTATCAAAGTACTTATATTGTGTCTTTATGGATGCCAAGATCATGGTTTTGAAAAAAAAAAGTTTGTGTATTTATATAATAGCTTCGTCCGGCAAGGGGTTAATGTGAATCTTCCCCACAGGTTCTTCTGCCATGGAAACTTCTACCTCATCTGGTGCAGTCATAGGATCCCCACAGACTCCTCCTGGTGGAGCACTTGGTACTCATATACCTCGCCCTATTTGTTCTTCTTTATTTTCCTTCACTCTAAGCAATTCTGTGCAGCTATGTTTTTTTTCTTTTTTTCCCAGCCCTCTTACCTGAAACATCGCTGCAGCGGAGACGCCTCAACAAGAGGAAATAAACATTTGGTATTGTGGTTTTATCTTTTGCCTATTTAATAGGTCTTTTCATTTGCCTATCTGGTTCCTTCCGTGCAAACCTGCTCATATCCTCTTTCCCTATCTGTCTTGCAGCTGCCAACAACATAATACTTGACATCGGGGATCCCGACCAGCATTGTGGGTGCTGCGCGGCACATGTTTGGCAGGCAGAATATACTGGAAGGCCCTCGGGTCCAGGCCCAAAGGGGTACTCCATTTGTTGTGGCAAAGGGAAGGTTCAACTGCCCTTACTACAGGAGACGCCTGTGGAATTAGCCGCACTGCTAGGCGGCACTACTAGTAGGGCGAAAAAATTTCAAAAAAATATTCGGGTGTACAATATTATTTTCGCTCTCTGCTCGTTTGGTGGAAGTGTGGATGAATCTATTAATAATGGTTCTGGCCCTTTTGTGTTTCGAGAGAACGATCTCACGTATCACAGTATTGGGTCCCTCTTGCCTCCTGATGGCCATACACCCAAGTTCGCCCAGTTCTACATGTACGATGGCCAGGAAGCAATAGAACACCGTGTGAACTTTCCAAGGGGCAATAGTGTTCTGGATCCTGCCATAGTTGCTACCTTACAGGAAATGCTTAGTAGAGACAATGCACTGGTAGGGATTTTTAAACAGCTTCGGGAGCGTTATCCTCCTTCTGAGCAGATTCCCGTACGCCTAAGGCTCCTTGAACGGAGGTCAACGGATGGTCGTTTTGTAAGCATTCTTAGTCAGAATGATTATGAATTTGCTGGCCTAGCTTTGGATAATAACTTCACCGATAATAGAGACATACTTGTTGAATACAAGAAAACTGGCTTGAAGACTATCAGTGAGCTCCACCCCTGTTTCATGTCCCTTCAATATCCATTGTTATTCCCCCGTGGGGAAGATGGTTACCGGCTTGGCATTAAACATCGTAATGTTGCGGCTGCAGAACCAAGCTAAAGGAATACTGTTAGCGGAAGAGAGTACCAAGCATTTAGGCTCCAATACCGTGACACTGAGGGCCACACTTTGCTTCTGGGAGGAAGGTTGTTTCTTCAATACATTGTTGACGCCTGGTGCTGCGTGAAGCGAGGCAGACTGCAATGGGTTCAGCAACACCAATCAACAATACGCTCTGATCTTTATAACAACATTGTGGACTGTGTGAATCAAGGGGACGTATTAGCAGCTGATGTAGGCAAGCGGATAGTGTTGCCTTCCAGTTTTACAGGCGGCTTTAGATACATGCAACAGAATTATCAGGACTCCATAGCAGTTTGCAAGGAGTATGGCCACCCTGATTTGTTTATAACATTCACCTGTAACCCAAAATGGATGGAGATTCAACGAGCTGTTGTAGCTGCGGGCTACCAAGATGCCTCTGTGCGGCCAGACCTTATAGCTAGGGTTTTCAAAATTAAGCTTGATGCCATGATGTCTGATCTTACAAAGGAAAATGTGTTGGGCCGCGTTCTTGCAGGTGCTCTTTTCAAACTTTATTTCTGTTATCATAGGATTTTAGAAGCGTGATACATTTATAATGTAATAATGTATTTAATTTAGTTTTATACGTGTTATCATAAATTTTATTCTAAGAGGTTCTTTGGCAATTATTTATCAAGTCAGGATGGATAATGGTCCATGTGCAGTAGTTTCAATTTTTTAGAGAATACACTTGGTGCTTGTACACTGACCCGGTTGTAATAACTTTCTTAATTGAATAGTTGTGTCATAAATTTTATTGAAAGAGATTTTCTGTGTATTAATTTTAAGCTCAGGATGAATCATGGTTCCGATACAGTTTTTTTTAAAATTTTAACAAAAATTACTTGCCTACTTCTACACAAATGTGCCTATATATACTTATAAAATTTGATAGTTATATACTATAAAATATCCTTTTTTGTACCTCCAAATTTAATGATATGGTGGAATTGTGCTGTAATAATATATTTAATTAATATACTATCGTAGTAATTTGCTTAATTGAATAGTTGTGTCATAGATTTTATTGTAAGAGATTTTTTGTGTATTAATTTTAAGATCGGGGTGAATCATGGTTCAGATACAGTTTTTTTTTTAATTTTAAAAAAAATTACTTGCCTGCTTCTACACTACACGAATCTGCCTATATATACTTATAAAATTTGATAGTTATATACTATAAAATATCCTTTTTTGTACCTCCAAATTTAATGATATGGTGGAATTGTGCTGTAATAATATATTTAATTAATATACTATCATAATAATTTGCTTAATTGAATAGTTGTGTCATGGATTTTATTGTAAGAGATTTTTTGTGTATTAATTTTAAGCTCAGGATGAATCATGGTTCAGATACAGTTTTTTTTAAATTTTAAAAAAAATTACTTGCCTGCTTCTACACAAATCTGCTTATATATACTTATAAAATTTGATAGTTAGATACTATAAAATATCCTTTTTAGTACCTCCAAATTTAATAATATGGTCGAATTCTGCTGTAATAATATATTTAATTAATATACTATCATAGGTTTTTTGGCAAAGGCCTTTTGGGAATTTTTTTTTGGCTCACAAAGGCCATGATTTGTATAATATTTTTAATTATTACCTGTTGTCTCCTATACTCAAGTGCGGGTCATCACCGGGGATTTTTTTGTTTCCTTCTTACATGTCAAATGTCCTGGTCTTGCTTCCACAGTTCCCCCAGCATATGGCTGCATATGATATGGGTGCATCCGTCTATTCAGGTGTTTCTCGCATTCTCAGAATCCTTACAAATAATAATATCCTTGGTTACAAGTTAATGGGAGGTTGTGGTGCATCAGCCTTTGAACGTGTTTCCTAACAGTGTTACGTACCAAATTTTGTTAAGGCCTAATTGTCTTTTGACTGTAATGCAGTGGTTTACACAATTGAATTTCAAAAGCACGGCCTTCCGCATGCACACATAGTCCTGTGGCTGGCTGAGGGAGACAAATTGGTCAGCCCAGAGGAAATTGATGTTATTGTTTCTGCAGAGATTCCAGATAAGGAAACTGATCGAGTTGCTTACGATGCCGTAGCCCAATTTATGATGCACGGGCCTTGCGGGGAAGCCAATCCAAAGTGCCCGTGTATGGTGAATGGGAAGTGCACCAAGCTTTACCCTAAACCTTACTTGAATAGTACCGCAATAGATGAAAATGGATATGCTTTGTACCGCAGGCGAAACACGGGGAGGACAGTTGAGTGCAACAAGATCCACCTTGACGCTAGGTACCTTACATATTACATACTCAACTTGATGAGCACTTATTTGTTATAATAATATATATAGTTACTACAACCAGTATATAGTGCTGCTGTTTGGCTTGATGAAGCATTGTGTACTTTATATCCCTCTTACAAAAGTTGATCATGCTAAATATAAATACGTTAGGTAATGTTAATCTCTGACTTTATTTAAATGGAATATTATCTTTAAATGCTCACATGATGCACAAAAACTCGGAGAAAGCAATATTCTCAGGTGTCTTTCAGTTAAGTTACATTCACTGATGAATTATAACTTTGCAGGTATGTTGTACCTTACAATCGCGGATTACTTGTAAAGTACCAGGCACACATTAATGTTGAGCGGTGCAACAGATCGCAATCAATCAAATATCTCTTCAAATATATTGGGAAGGGTCCAGATACAGTCACTGCAGTCATGGAAAGAGCTCATAATCCCATGCGTAGTGCAACTACCAGCTCTTCTGCACCCAAAAGAAAACAGATGGATGAGGTTAAGAATTACCTCTCATGTAGGTATGTATCTGCAGCTGAGTCTTCTTGGCGACTATTCGAGTTTCCCATACATCACAGGGAACCTTTTGTACAGCGACTATACTTCCATCTCGAGGGTGAACAGGAAGTCCGCTTCCGTGATGACGATTCTTTGCCAGATGTTGTGGACAGAGTTAATCGGGATAACATCATGTTTGTTCAATGGTTGCTGAATAACGGCCGAGACCCAACTGGGCATGACTTGAATTTCGTAAAATACCCCACGAGATATCGTTGGGATAGTGGTGGGAAATTTTGGGTTCGTCGGAAGCAGAATGTAAATGTTATAGGTCGTTTGGTATACGCCCACCCTACAAGCGGTGAGCGTTTTTATATGCGGATGTTGTTGAACTTTGTTACCGGAGCCAAGCGTTTTAAAGACATTCGAACTGTTGATGGGATTGTCTACCCTACTTATAAAGAAGCCTGCTTCCACAGGGGGTTACTTGATTCTGACAAGGAGTGGCATCTCGCTCTGCAAGATGCCTCCAACTGTGCCACTGCGTCACATCTGCGAGATTTGTTTGTCACAATGCTTATTTTCTGTGAGGTTACTGACCCTGCAGACCTTTGGCAAAAGAACTGGCATGGCTTGGCTGATGATATGGAATATACAAGGCGGAAATTATTAGATTTCCCAACCCTAATAATTAGCGATGTTGACAAACAAACACTTGCATTGGAAGCAATTAATGACTTGCTAAAACAGCATGGCAAATCTTTGGCAGACTTCCCTGGGCTCCCAGAAATAACCTCAGCTTCCACACATAAGTTCAGAAACCAACTCTTACTCGAGGAGATGTTATACGACTGTCAGCGACTCCAAATACAAGCAGAGGATCGTGTTCGCTGCCTAAACCACATGCAGCGCCTAATATTTGATGGAGTAATGCACTCCATTGCTTCAGCCACCGGCGGTTTGCATTTTGTATACGGCCATGGTGGGACTGGTAAAACCTTTCTATGGTCAACTATTATTTCGAAAGTTCGAAGCGAGGGCCAAATAGTGTTAGCAGTGGCATCATCATGTATAGCTTGTTAGGTCGAATACACAATATATAATCAATATATGTATGAGAAGAACAATTAAGAACACTGTTTATGAATCAACAACTGAATTATATAAATAACTCTTCTCTCAGTGATGTTAAAGAATCACAGAGAGCTGCTAGGTTACAAGAATAATATATTCAGTATTCGCATCCCTTTTAGGGTTAACCTATCTGTGTTTATATAATACACAGTTACATAATCAATCTCTAATTGATATCCTATAAATCAGCTATACAATTTATATCAATTTAGGATTGCTTCTGTCTTATGTTCTGTTTCCTTAACTGTCTCAATATATCTTGCTTCTTTTCATCTTCAAGATATATTGCTTCTAGAATCTTTATATCAGCACCGACAGCTAAGATAAACTTTCTCCCCGTCAGACTTTAAATAAACTCTGACTGGCTTCCAGTAAACTCTGATGAGTACCTGGTACTTAAACACTGATGAGCAAACGTCAGCAATTATATCTAACAATCTCCCCCAACTCGTGTATAATAAAGATGTACAAGTTAATAGATAATTGATGATGTCAAAACATATAACAAATGCAGTGTTTAAATATAATCAGAGTTTAACTTTAACTTAGAACAGAAAACTTTAAAAACTTACAGTCAGACTTTACTTAATCTCTTCAATATCAGGCACTGTCCTGAAATAATCGATGAGAAGTCTTCTTTCAGCCTTTTCTAGCTCATCTACCATGATTTCTTTCAGTTCCTTGAGCTCTGGATCACTTTCTCCAGTCTGGTAGATAGCTGCCCTTAGTGAATAAATGATGTTTTTCCTCATATCATTTCCTAGCTTTATTATGAAGGATTTATCTGATTCCAGATTAAATTCCAACACTTTTATGCCAAAATCTGTTCTGAGTCTTGCACTGTTTCTTTGCATCTCAACAAGCTTTCCATTGTAATCTATGTACCTTGGTATGTAAGAGCCAGCAGACTTTAAACCAGAAAGAATTCTAGCTTTCATCATCCTGCTTCTTAACACTTCGGCTGCTTGATGAGTTCTTTGATTTTTAACTTTCAACATATACAGCACATATTCCAGTTCTTCTTTCATCTTTAAACCAATATCATCTTCACTAACTCTGTATACTCTGCCATCAGATTTGAAGTATAACAGAAAATCCTTCTTCAAACCTCTGTGGTATATTAACTGAACTGATTCTAGAGTATCAAGATTTTCTTGAGTTACTCCAACACCAGGTTCAGCTAAAGAAGTGTGATCCATTGGACTATTGTTCACTCTTTTCTCTCTATGAGATCCAAGCCCAGATTTATCTCTTGATTCTTTTCCCATGACTGTTCTGCTTTGGAGAAGATTTATATTTGCTGGAATCAAAGAGTGTTGAACAGTGACTGGCTTGCCAAAAGTCCTTTGTAATTGTGAAGATAATTTTGTCTGTACAACTTGAGTAGTATCAGAGGTTGTCACAGCTTCTGATTTTTGAACAACTTGAGCAATGTCAGAGGTTGTATGAACTTTAGTAGAAACATCAACATGAGCAACGTCAGAGGTTGATTTGTTTATCCTTGATTCAACTTGAGCAATGTCAGAGGTTGAATAATTCTTCTTTGGTAACTGTCCTTCTTCTACCAGTTTACCTTTTCCTTTATCAGACTTTGCAATCATAGGCCTCCTTGTATATTGTAAACTCTGTTGAGAGTTCACATTCTCTTTAATAGAAATTCCCATTTCCTTTTTCCTAGGAGCCTTAGCCTTTTTCTTGTAAGTACCAGCTTCAATATTTTTCTGGTGTTCTTCAGCAAGAAGCTTCATCTCAATGTCCATATCTTCCATTGTGGCTTCACCACCATGTTCTTCCATGAAAAGTTTAGCAGCAATCTCTTCATCAGTAGTTGGATTTGATGAAATCACTAGACTTTTAAGTCTTGAAGAAGATTGACCACCAGAGTTTAACCTCTCAGAGTTTGTCTGTCTAGCAGAGTTTGACCTAAGTCTCCCTTGCTCTTGACTAGTCTTTGACCTTCTCTCTGCTTCCTTGCTTCCACCATCATTTGCATCATCCCTCAATCTCAAGGTTGGAGTCCTTTTGCATTTGTCTTTAGGAACTCTCTCCCCCTTTTTGACATCATCAGGAATAAGTACTGATGTCAGCAACTCCAGTGAGGCAGCAATAGAATCAAGTTGAGAAGACATAACAGTCTGATGCTCTTCCACCTTGCTTAGCCTTTGTTTTATTTCCACTTGATCTTGAATCAGAGAAGACAATCTAGTTCTTTCATTTCTCAAGATTAACTCCTTAGCAGCAACATCATTACTCAATCCAATGACTGCTTTGTGAGTCTCATCAAAGCGATTGTGCAATGATTTGACTTGAACAATTGTAGCCTTGAAATGTGTCATTAGCTCAGGATTTGAAATCTCCTTTGCAGATTGAGCAACAAAATCAGCAGTCCTTTGCTTGGAGAAAATACAATCTGCCCCTGACCAGTTGGCATAGTACATATCTCTATAACGAGCTTCAGTGGCAGCTATATTTTCCTTGACATGCTCAGCTGTAGGATCCCTTAAAAAAGGTATGGATTCATCAGAGTTTGAAACTTCAGCATTGATCATAGAGTTAGCATGAAAAGAATGTTCAGAGTTTGCAGCTTCATTTTCTTCAGCAACATTTTCTGCAGTAGCCTCAGCGTTTGACTGTGCAGCTTCAGGATTCTCAGAGTTTGGATTAACAAGAACCTCTGCTTCTACAGGAACAGACTTTTCAACAACTTCAATATGCTCAGAGTTTGCAGTGGCAAAAACCTCTGTTTCTTCAGGAACAGACTTAACTATTTCCTCTGCTATAGCTTCATTTACTTTCTCTACAGCAGCTTCAGCATTTATCTGAGCAGTTTCCAGTACCTGATCAACCTCCTCACCCTTTTCTGGAATTGAATTATTGATAGAAAGAATTTCTGTATGAGTAGCAATTGACTCATCTATTATCTGGGTGGGTTGATCAGCTGCCACATCCTCAGTATCACAAACACTGATACTAGGATGTGCTTCAATTTCGTCTTCAATATTCATCTCCAATATAGGTTCAAGAAAATCATCAGGAAAAACAGCATTATCATCAGTATTTGCTCTGGCTTCTTGAGGCACAGTAGCATTTGCAGAATGATTTTCAATCACAACCTCAGGAGCTTCAACTGGTGTAGAACCAGGAATCAATCCATCAAATAGGTAAGCAGCAACTATGTTAGATATAATTGCTAATGTTTGTTTATCAGTGTTTAAGCAACAGGTACTGGTCAGAGTTTATCAGAAGCCGATCAGAGTTTAGTTAAACTCTGATAGGGTGAAGAGTTTAAAGGAAGCTAGTCAGAGTTTATTTAAAGTCTGACAAGGTGATAGTTGAATTAGCTGTCGGTGCAGAATTGAAGATTCTAGAAGCAATACATTCTGAAGATGGAAAGAAGCAGAATATATTGATACAGCTAAGGAAACAGGATAGAAGATAAGAAGCAATCCTTAATTGATATGAATTGTATAGCTAACTTGTAGGAATATCAATTAGAGAAGGATTGTATGTAGCTGTGTACTATATAAACACAGATAGGTTATCCCTAGAAGGGACGCGATCATTGAGATATTATTCTTGTAACCTAGAAGCTCTTTATGATTCATTAACATCATAAAGAGAGAAGCTGTTAATAAGATTACAGTTTTATTGATTCATAAACAGTGTTATTAATTATTGTTATTCTCATACATACTTGATTATATTGTGTATTCGGCCTAACAATTGGTATCAGAGCCAAGGCTGTTTAATATATACAGTTTTACGATTAAAACACAGTAATAATCATGTCTGAAGAAAATCAAAATCAAGTTCCTCCTGCGGCTGAACAGGTTAAGCCAAATTCTGTGAGTCGATATGAAACTATCAGGGTTCCAATTCTCAGGCCAATAGAGTATCCGATATGGAAGGTGAAGATGACCATGTTTCTGGAGGCTACAGATCCAGAATATCTTGACAGAATCAATAATGGTCCTCATAAGCCAACTAAATTATCTCCTGCTGTTGGTGATAAAGAACAGACACTGATTCCAAAGGAAAAGAAAGATTATACTCCTGAAGACATCTCATCAATTGCAAAGGATGCAAAGGTTAGACATCTACTCCACAGTGCTTTAGATAATGTTATGTCTAACAGAGTAATTGGCTGCAAAACGGCAAAGGAAATCTGGGATGCTTTGGAAGTAAGGTGTCAAGGAACCACTGCTATAAAGAAGAACAGGAAGACAATACTCACACAGGAGTATGAGCACTTTGATTCAAGATCTAATGAAACCTTGACTGAGACTTATGACAGGTTTTGTAAATTACTGAATGATCTGTCTCTGGTTGACAAAGAATATAATCTTGAAGAGTCAAATCTCAAGTTTCTCTTATCTCTACCTGAAAAATGGGATCTGAAGACGACCTCAATCAGAGATAATTATGATCTTGATGATACAGATCTTGATGAGATTTATGGCTTGTTAAAGACTCACGAACTTGAGATAGATCAAAGAAACAGAAGATCAAGCAAGAAGACAAAATCTGTTGCTCTCAAAGTTGAGGAGAAGCCCATTGAAAAGAAGGAATCATCAAAGAAGAAAGCCAAGGGAAAGGCTTTAGTCATTAAATCTGAAAGTGAGTCATCAAACTCTGATGATGACTCAAACTCTGATGAAGCTTCTGACTCTGAGGATGATGAAGAACAGTTGATGCAAATGGCGGCATTGATGGTGAAGACCTTCAAGAAGATGGGATTCAAGAACTCCAAGAGAGGAAAGAGATTCTCAAGGAGAGATTCAAATTCTGAGAAGAAGAATTTCAGAAAGTCTGATGGAAAAGATACCAAGTCTGGAAAGAAGGACAAATCTGAGATCCAGTGCTACAAGTGCAAAGAGATGGGTCACTATGCTCCAGAATGCAAGAAAGGAAAAACTGGAAAAGCACTCGTCTCTAAAGGCAAAGACTGGGCAGATACTTCAGATTCTGATGATGGAGAAAATTATGCTCTTATGGCAACTGTCAAAGATGAGACTGAATCATCAGAAAATAAGGTACCCCTAACTACTTATGCGTATGATACTGATAATATTTCTGAATTAAGAATTTATCTTAAGAACATACATGTTAGTTATAGGGATCAGACTTTAGAGAATGAAAGGATTAAATCTGAGAATCTTAGTCTTAAAGAAAGAAACAAGTTTCTTGAAAGAGAACTTGAGAATATGAAGCAGACTCAAAAAGAAAGAGATGATGCTGTTTATGTGGAACAGGAGTTGCTTAAAAGGTATAGGCAACTAGAATCTGATTTAGAGAAGGAAAGAAAAATAATTAAAACTTGGACTAATTCTGGCAGAGATACACATCAAGTTTTTCAAACAGATGCTGTAGGTTTAGGATACAGTGAGGAAGATGAACTTAGGTTTCAAGATAAAATTAAGTTTAGAGCTTTCACAAGTTCATATTCAACTCCTGTAACATTTGTTCCTGAATCTGGAAAGTTAAAATCTGCAGTTGTGAAAGAAACTGTTATGGAGCCAGTTGAAACTTGTGTTGAACAAGTAGATACTGAATCTAAAACAGAGAAGCCTGTTGAGATAGAAGCTGTTAAAGAACCAATAAGAGTCTGTGAGAAACAGGTTAATGTTGGTTTAATGACAGGAAAACAGTTTAAACATAAGCTCAAAGAGGTTAAGTCTGCCATGAAACCTAAAGGGTCCAAGAGAAATAGGAATGGAAAAATAGGCATAAACAATAGAAATAATCATTTGCCTAATGCTGGTGCTTTAAGGAAAACATGTTACAGTTGTGGTAGTTCTAATCATCTTGCTAGATTTTGCACTAAGAACAAGCATATTAATTCTTTACCTTCTACTTCAGAAGTAAAGAATGATTATGTTAGAGTAAAACCACAGACCTTATGCAAACATTGTGGGAGCACTTGGCATTCTATTTACACATGTAAGAGTTATCATGCAATTTATCATAATTACTATGAGCTAAAACCCAACTTGAAGTGGGTTAGAGCAAACTCTGCTAGTGTAAAATCTGACAATGTTAGTTTAAACTCTGAGAAAGTTGATTCCGCTGCAAAAGCTAACACTGTTAAAAAAGGCAAAGGATCCAAGCAAGTCTGGATCCTTAAAACTAACACTTAGTGTTTGTTTGTGATTGCAGGGTATAATAGAGAGCACACTTATCTTGGACAGTGGATGCTCAGGACATATGACTGGAAATAAAGCCCTGCTATCAGACTTTGTGGAGAAGGATGGCCCAAAAGTTTCCTATGGAGATGGCAACGTAGGACATACTCTGGGATATGGCAACATTAATCTTGGAGGTGTCATCATCACTAATGTAGCTCTAGTCTCAGGACTCAAGCACAATCTGTTATCTGTGAGTCAAATCTGTGACAGAGGAAACCATGTAGATTTTCATAGTGAATACTGTGAAGTTATCAGTAAATCTACTGGAAAAGTTGTTCTAGTTGGACACAGGCGCAACAACATTTATGAAGCAAGTTTGGTAACAAACTCTGATGGAAGTACAGTGTGTCTGACTGCAAAGATGTCAAATGAAGAGAGTTGGAATTGGCACAAGAAGCTCTCTCATCTCAATTTGAACAACATCAATGAGCTGATAAGAAAGGATCTTGTAAGAGGACTTCCAAAATCAATACTCAGTCTAGATGGCCTATGTGATTCTTGTCAAAAGGCCAAACAAAGGAAGTCATCTTTCAAGAGCAAATCTGAATCTTCAGTAGTGGAACCTTATCATCTTCTACATGTTGATCTTTTTGGACCAGTGAATATAATGTCAATGGGCAGAAAGAAATATGCTCTAGTAATTGTTGATGAATATACTAGATATACATGGGTGTATTTCTTGTCAAAGAAGGATGAAACTGCTCAAATTCTAATGGATCATGTAAATCTACTGGACAAAGGATCACAGCACAAAGTCAAAATAATAAGGAGTGATAATGGAACTGAATTCAGAAATTCATTCATGGAAGCTTTCTGCAAGGAAAGAGGGGTGAAACAAGAATTTTCTGCACCTGGCACTCCACAGCAAAATGGTGTAGTTGAAAGAAAGAACAGAACTTTAATTGAAGCAGCCAGAACTATGCTTGAAGAAGCAAAATTACCAACTTATTTCTGGGCAGAAGCTGTTCAAACTGCTTGTTTTACTCAAAATGCTACACTGATCAACAAGCATGGGAAAACACCATATGAGATGGTGAAAAATAAGAAGCCAAATTTGAAATATTTTCATATATTTGGATGCAAATGCTTTGTGTTGAAGACTCATCCTGAACAGTTGACAAAGTTCGAGTTAAAAGCTGATGAAGGAATTTTTGTTGGCTATCCACTGTCAACAAAAGCATTCAGAGTTTACAATCTAAGAACTAAAGTGATCATGGAATCCATACATGTGTCATTTGATGACAAGAAAATAATTGGACTTGAAGACAAGGATGGATATGATCAACTACGTTTTGAAAATGAAGATCTACTCTCTGATGATATAAACTCTGATGAAGCAGGGTTGACAAACTCTGACGAAGCATACTCTGAACCTCTACTGGTAAATACTGGAGAAACTGATAATTCTCAAATTGAACAAAATAGAGAACCAGTTGAGGGGGAGCGTGAAGAAGCTCAACATGACACAGCAAGTGAGTCAGTTGAGGAAACTGATTCAAACTCTGACAATTCAAACTCTGAGTCATCAAATTCAGGGGGAGCCTCAGAGAATGTAGAAAGTCAACATATGAATCAGGAGAGCATGGATCAAGGGGGAGGATCCAACAATGATGCAAGAAACCACTTACCATCAACAAGAAAGTGGACACAGGCACACACACCTGATCTCATAATTGGAGATCCTGATGCTGGTGTAAGAACCAGAAGTGCAACAAATAATGAGTGTCTGTATCATGCTTTCTTGTCTCAAACTGAACCAAAGAAAGTGGAGGAAGCTCTTCAAGATGCTAATTGGATTACAGCAATGCAAGAAGAGTTAAATGAATTTGAAAGAAATGAAGTCTGGACACTTGTACCTAGACCAAAGAACAGATCAATTGTAGGTACAAAGTGGGTTTTCAGAAACAAGACTGACAGTGATGGTGTGATTACAAGGAATAAGGCTAGACTTGTGGCAAAAGGTTATTCACAACAGGAAGGAATTGACTATGATGAAACCTTTGCTCCAGTTGCAAGACTGGAGGCTATAAGGATTTTTCTGGCCTATGCTGCACACAAGAAGTTTAAAGTCTTTCAGATGGATGTGAAAAGTGCTTTTCTCAATGGGAAGCTTGAAGAAGAGGTATTTGTTGAACAACCACCAGGATTTGTAGATTCCAAGCATCCAGATTATGTCTACAGGCTTGATAAGGCATTATATGGACTAAAGCAAGCACCAAGAGCATGGTATGAAACTCTTGCTCAATTTCTTTTAGAAAGTGGGTTCACAAGAGGTACAATCGATAAAACCTTGTTTTATTTCAATTCTGGTGATGATTTGCTTTTAGTTCAAATTTATGTAGATGATATTATTTTTGGATCTACTAATGACAAACTTTGTAAGAAGTTTGCAAAGCTTATGCAATCCAGGTATCAAATGAGCATGATGGGAGAGCTTAGTTATTTTCTAGGCTTACAGGTCAAACAAACAGATGATGGTATTTTCATAAATCAAGCAAAATATACCAGAAATCTTCTCAAGAAATTTGGTATGCTTGATAGTTCATCTGCTACTACTCCAATGGCTACTGCAACAAAGCTAGACAAAGACACAGGAGCCTCAGTAGATATGACTAACTACAGAGGAATGATAGGGTCTTTACTGTATCTTACTGCAAGTAGACCTGATATCATGTATGCAACATGTCTTTGTGCAAGATTTCAAGCAGATCCTAGAGAGCCTCATCTAACAGCTGTAAAAAGGATTTTCAAATATCTCAAAGGAACCATAACCTTGGGTTTGTGGTATCCTAGAGAATCAGAGTTTAAGTTAATTGGTTACTCTGATGCAGATTTTGCAGGCTGTAAGATAGACAGAAAAAGTACAAGTGGAAGCTGTCAATTTTTAGGTGACAGATTGGTTTCTTGGTACAGTAAGAAACAGAAATCAATTTCTACATCCACTGCTGAAGCAGAGTATATAGCAGCTGGTAGCTGTTGTGCACAGATTTTATGGATGAAGAATCAATTGCTGGATTATGGATTAAGGTACTCTAGAATACCTATTTTCTGTGATAATCAAAGTGCTATTGCTATGACAGGTAATCCAGTACAGCATTCCATGACAAAGCACATCAGCATACGGTATCATTTTATCAGAGAACATGTGGAAGAAGGAAACATTGAGCTTCATTTTGTGTCTACAGACCAACAACTTGCAGATATCTTCACCAAACCTTTGAGTGAAGCTACTTTTACAAGATTGGTAAATGAACTTGGAATGATCTCTGGTTCTGACTAGAGATACGGGTTAGACTCACTTTTTATGTTCATGATTTCTTACATATGTTAACTGTTATGTGAACCAGCATGTTAAACTCTGATGATAAACTCTGTGAAGTGTTAGTCATACTCTGAAAGCATACTCTGAAGATAAACTCTGTTGGTCATACTCTGGTAATTACAGTTTAAATGCTATACTCTGATTGTAATTTTGTCTGAAACATATGGACCAATGAAGAAATTTGTATGAAGCATAATTCTCAGTAAGTAATTGTGAATCCTTAAGAGTTGATAGATTCTGATCTCAAATATGTGCAGTAAGCTAACACAGCATGATACTGTCTCTATATTTTTAGCATCTCTTAGTTTATTGATCCTATACACTGAGTCTGTATTAGCTGTTTGCATTTTCTCTCATAAGTTAATTATAAATACTGATGAAAAGTCTAAACTCTGATTATTAATTTCAAATAATTCACCCTCAAAATCAAAAGATGCCAAACAGAGCACAAATTCCTTTGAGATCATGTTGTGCCTAGGAAGATCCAGGAACTTATTGTATGAAATAAGGGCTAAAATCTTTGATTTTTGGTGACTAGTGCCAACCACTGATTACTGGAAAAATAAAAAATAAAAAAAAAAATAAAAAAAAAATAAAATAAAAAAAAAAAAACAATAATAAAGGGGGTGAAAAATAAAAGACATATCCAAATGAAAGGATATCAGTAATACAGAGTTTAGATATAAAATCAGATTTTATGTTATACATGAGAGTTTAGGTAACCAGTTTTTACTACTTTAGATTGTGGATTTTATGCACTTTGAGATGGTCTAAATACTGTTTTCGGTAAACTCTGCTACTACACACACATATTTTCACAACTGTACAGATTGAGAAAAGAGTTTATTGACAAAGAAGGACAAATGGTAAACACTGATGTTTTGTGTGAAATACGCCGAGGTTACTTTGTTTTAATCTCTGATGGTTAAAATAATTTCCTTGTTTCAGACAGTTTATGATTTTGGGATTAGTCATTTGTTTTTCGAAAAAGTGTGATTGAACAGAGAAAAGATAGAGCTTGTTTGATAGTGATTGACCAATGTTATTGAGTATGTTTATTAAGTCCTGTTTGTGATTTGTATTGCTGCTGAGTATGTTAGTTAATTGGTTTAAGTTTTTTTGTCTTTCCAATTACTATGCAATATTGATAATACTGAAATGTAAAGAAACAAATTTTTCATTAATTGATTCAAATTTACATTCAGACAATTTCATACTCATGTTAAGCTAATCTTTCTGGTACATACTAATCACTATGGTTACAAAAGAGAAGATCTATTTAACCAGGACAAGTATTTGAATGCTACATCGAAGCAGAAGAGCTAGAGCCAGAAGCTATTGTGCTCTACTACTTCTGATGATAGCTACCCAGTTGCTCATCTGGTCATTATACCATTTGGGATAGCTTGAAATCCTCCTAATGATGAATCATCATCATCATCTTCTCGGGATCTCTTTCTGCTTTGCAGCTTGCAGGATTGTAAGAAGAGGTTTTCTTTTGAACCCGACAAGAAACTCAGTTGAAAAAGCATCAAGCAAATCTCCATGGCATCTTCATCTGCGAGGATTGGTGCATCATATGGTCCTGGACGGAAGATGTATACATGAGGGTTGGAGAAAGGTCCTTCGGCTATTTCATCATCTACGATAAGGCCTTCTTCATTCAGGAATGAAAGAACAAGAAACTCATCGATAAGATAGTTTTCTTGTTGCTGCCAGTTCATGTTCAAAAACTCTTCCACATCCAGGAATTCGAAAGTTCCAGCCATTTTGGTGTATAGTAAGTTTAAGATATGAAGCCTGTTGTTACTTTGCTTTGGTATTTAAAGCATTCAAACAGGGTATCTGAAAGGTTTTTTCTTGGAGATTGAAAGGTTTTTGAAGCTTTTGGAAACAGTAACGTGCGGAGTTCCAAGACAG
Organism: Heracleum sosnowskyi; assembly: GCA_030848705.1. Classification (NCBI taxonomy): domain Eukaryota; kingdom Viridiplantae; phylum Streptophyta; class Magnoliopsida; order Apiales; family Apiaceae; genus Heracleum; species Heracleum sosnowskyi. Next base: position 106,698,148 of record CM061240.1, on the reverse strand, counting down.
TCATTATTATACTGACTGTTGAGTTGCTTTGTACTTCGTTATTGTATTTCTGAGAGATTAAAATTGATAATTTTATTATTATTGATTTTTATTAAAGTGGATATTTTGAGCGTTTTATGTGTTGCCAGGTGTCTAAATGTTTGCACGATTGCACGTGTGTATTGGATACAACTGTCAGCGTATGCACGTTTGACATCTGTCCCACTCACACACGTTTCAAGGACGCTTGCTGTGTATCGTGATCTTTTCAGTTATTATTTAAATACACTACACATAAACGGTTCAATCTTTTACGAACCTTAACTCTTCATACGCTTTTTCACAAACACCTTTCTACACATAAACTTTGCTGTCTTTCGCATCAATTCAGAATCTTCTAATGGCAACCACAGCTTTTGTTTCGTCTGGATTAGAGTTCGTTCCAAACAACTATACTGCACCACTAAACACTGCAAACGCACCAGAGGCATTTCATATGATTCAAGAGTTTCTTGCTCAGTCAGCGATTGGACGTGCTTTGGTAGAACCTGAAAAACTTTCTGGTTCACAGATAAAGGCGTTCTGGGCAACAGGAATGTATGATGATGGTGGTGAGACAGGCAACCCATCGATTATTTTTGAATATGAAGATAAAGAGTATGTAATAACTGCTGGAACCATTCGCGCTGCAATGAGGTTTCCTGAATTTTCTTCTTATACAATTGGAATGGGTGATGAGGATTTGATAAGAATGATGCAAGAGATTGGGTATTCTGGACCCTTGTCGAAGATTGGACAGCTCAAACGACCATTCTTAAGGAAGGAGTGGAGCTTCTTCTTTGAGTGCATCACAAGGACTTTTAGCAAGAAATGCACAAACTGGGATGCTATTCCCACAGACAGTCTGCAAATCGGGTATTCTCTTTTATTCGATAATCATTTTGATTTTGCACGACTTGTTTTGAATAATCTAGGAGACAAAATGACAGAGAATAGAGGAGTAGTCTATTTCTCTAGATTCTGTCAGACTTTGTTCTCTTACTGTGTTGAAGGAGTAGAAGTAGGTGAAGAAGATGTTTCTTGTTTTAAATTACATAAGAGAATATTTTCTGATCTTATTAATAAAGATGTTAAGAAAGGGGTTGTTGGAGACTTGTTGCTACCTCAATCTGTGCAACAGTTTTTAAATGCTCAAGTCAATCCACCAACACAAGCTTCTTCTCAACCTGAGCCTCTACAACAAGAACTGCCTCCTTCAACTTCTGTTAAACCTAAAAGGGGTGGTAGGACTAAGAATGTTGGTACTAAACCTACTAGGGTTGCTAAGTCAAATCCTGAAGCTGGGGTATCAAGAACTGAAGATATGCCTCAGAGAAAAAGAATGAAGAAAAAGAGAGCTCAAAGAGCAAAGTCTGTTGCTGCTGATTCTGTTGCAGAATCAGAAACTGAAACTGATGAAGAAAATCCTCATCAGAGAAAGAGAAGACAAGTTGCTGAATATCTTTTTGCTGATATCATTTCCAATATGGACAAAGTTCCTGAGGAACCTGAAGCTCCTGAAGCTTTTGTTCAAGAGGAAGCTGCAAATCCAGAAGCTGTCAATCAAGACAGGCTAAATACTGATGATATTGAAATGGATTTTGATAGAGAAGCTCCTACATCAAAGGCTAATGATGTAGTTGAGGAAGCTGCTGCTCATTCTGACAGCAGAATTTTTGATCTTGAAGAAAATGTAAGAGAAGCTGATCAAGCTACTACAGAATTGGTAGAAACTATTGCTTCCCACACAGAAATCATTTCTCTTGATTTTGAGAAAGGTGAGGAAGTTGATCAGATTAGAATTGATCATCCTACAGAAGCTGTTGCTGTACCTGCTGATGCAACAGAGAATGTTCCTGTAGCAGCAGAGTTTGTTGCAAACTCTGAAGATGCTCTTGTTCTTGAAGCTCTACAACAATCAGTTGTTGAGATTGTTCAGCGAGAAGCAGAGGTAATTGCTAAAGCAAACTCTGATATTCCTGAAACTGTTGCAGAGAAAGTCAATGATGAAGCTGCACAGTTAGAACATGAAATCACTGCTGAACATGTTCCTGAAGAGATTGCAAGAGAGGATGACAATGTTAATGCTAGTCCTGCTCATTCACCTTCACACATATCTGACATTCAAGCCAACTCTGATGAAGAAAGAGAGTTCAATAGGGCTACTGAAGAACATTTTCAAGATATGTACTTCAAGAACTGGACAGCAGCAGATTGTATTTTTACTTCACAAAGGGCTGCTGATTTAACTGCTAACTCTGTTAAAGAGATTACAAATCCTGAACTTCTCAGTCATTTCAAAGCAACTGTTGTTCAAATCAAATCATTAAACAATCGTTTTGATGCTTCTGATAAGGTGATTGAAGGGTTAAGGAATGATATAGCTACAAGAGAGCTTACACAGCAGAAGGACAAATCTCTATACATCTCTTTGTGTAAAGAGCAAAAGACTTTCAATTCTAGATTGTCGAAAGTTGAGGAGAATCAGACTGCTATGTCTGCTCAACTAACTTCAATTTCTAATGCTCTGGAGTTGCTGACATCAGTACTACTTTCTGATGATGTCAAAAAGGGGGAGAGTGTACCAAGTGACAAATGCAAAGACACTCAAGCTCTGAGACGGAGGGATGATGGTAATGATGGTGGAAGCAAGGGAGGTGAATCTGAAAAGAGTTTAGGCTTAAGATCATCAAGATCGAGATCAAACTCTGAGAGAAGATCAAACTCTGGTAAGGGAAAAGTAATTTCTGCCAGTGGTTCAAGGCTCAAAAGTTTGATAAACACTGATAAGCCTAGCACTGATGAAGAAGTTGCTGCTAAAGTATTTATAGCAGAACATGGAAAAGATGTTACAATTGAAGATATCCAAGCTGAAGAGCAAATGCTTGCTGAAGAACACAGGAAGAATCTTGAAGCTGGGATATACAAAAAGAAAGAAATCAAGGCTCCTAGAAAGAAAGAAACTGGAATTATTATTAAAGAAAATACTCAACAGAGTATACAATACACCAGGAGGCCTATGATTAGAAACTCTGATAAGGGTAAAGGCAAAATGATTGAAGAGCCTAACCTGAAGGAGAAAGAATATTCAACCTCTGACATTGCTCAAGTTGAAACAAGATTACCAAAATCAACCTCTGACGCTGCTCAAGTTGATGATACTATTGAAGTTAAGCCAGCCTCTGACAAGGCTCAAGCTGTGCAAACTCAGCTAGCTCCACAACTCCAAGGTATTTTTAGAAGACCTGTACTATCTGAAGCTCTGACACTTCAACCTGTGGATTTCTCTCAAACCAGGACTGTACTTGGAAAAGAAACTTTTGATAAAGCTGGTTTAGGTTCACATAGGGAGAAGAGAATAAACAACAGATCTGGAGATCAATCATCATTGGCAGTATCTGGCATTATTAATCAAAAGAATCTTGATATGCTAGACTCTGTTCAGTTGATATTTCACAAGGGTTTGAAGAAAGATTTTCTGTTGTATTTTATGAATGATGGAAGAGTCTATAGAATTGCAGAGTCTGATATAGATCTTAAGTCTTATCAAGAATTGGAGTATGTTCTGTACTTGCTAAAAGTCAAAAACAGAAACACTCACAATGCTGCTACATTTATCAGACAAAAGATGCAAAGATCTAAGGTGATGCTTGGAGGAGGAGTTTCAAAGGTATACATTCCTAAGTATAGAGATGCTTATGGAAATGTTATAGAAATGAAGAGAAACAGTGCAAGACTAAGGACTGATCTGGGAGTTAAAGTCTTAGAATTCAATCTAGAATCTGATAAAGCACATTTTATTAGGCTAGGGAATGAGATGAGGAAGAATTCCATCTATTCTCTGAGAGCTGCTATTTATCAGACTGGTGAATCTGATCCAGAACTCAAGGAACTGAAAGAAATCATGATTGAAGAGCTGGAAAAGGCTGAAAGAAGACTTCTAATTGATTATCTCAGGACAGTGCCTGATATTCAAGAAATCAAATAAAGTCTGACTGTAAGTTTTTAATATTTTCTATTCTAAGTCAAATTTAAACTCTGTTTTTAAATTAAACTCTGTTATATGTTAAACACTGCATTTGTTATATGTTTTGACATCAACAATTATATGTTTAACTTGTACATTTTATTATGAACAAGTTGGGGGAGATTGTTAGATATAATTGCTAATGTTTGTTTATCAGTGTTTAAGCAACAGGTACTGGTCAGAGTTTATCAGAAGCCGATCAGAGTTTAGTTAAACTCTGATAGGGTGAAGAGTTTAAAGGAAGCTAGTCAGAGTTTATTTAAAGTCTGACAAGGTGATAGTTGAATTAGCTGTCGGTGCAGAATTGAAGATTCTAGAAGCAATACATTCTGAAGATGGAAAGAAGCAGAATATATTGATACAGCTAAGGAAACAGGATAGAAGATAAGAAGCAATCCTTAATTGATATGAATTGTATAGCTAACTTGTAGGAATATCAATTAGAGAAGGATTGTATGTAGCTGTGTACTATATAAACACAGATAGGTTATCCCTAGAAGGGACGCGATCATTGAGATATTATTCTTGTAACCTAGAAGCTCTTTATGATTCATTAACATCATAAAGAGAGAAGCTGTTAATAAGATTACAGTTTTATTGATTCATAAACAGTGTTATTAATTATTGTTATTCTCATACATACTTGATTATATTGTGTATTCGGCCTAACAAACTAGCTTCCTCTTCTTAGCATTAGCAGATTCTAGTTCATCAGAAACCCTATTCTCATCATTAGAAGGTCTGTTTGCCCTTTTCTTTTTCCTTGAAGTACCAACAGAGGTTGACACCCCAACATCAGCAGATGTTTTAGAAATCCTAGCTGGCTTAGAACCCATATGTTTAGTCCTACCACTGGATTTTGGTTGAGTTGGAAGAACAGTATTTAGAGGTTCAGGCTGTGGTTCAGATTGTGTTTGTGGTTGAGGTTCAGATTGTGTTTGTGTAGAATTGATCAAAAACTGTTGAATCAACTCAGGTAATAGGAAATCACCTACATTACCTTTCTTGACATCCTTGTTAATAAGATCAGAGAATACTCTTTTGTGCAGTTTAAAACAAGGAATGATATCATTATCATTAATATCTACCCCAGTAACACAAACAGAGAATAAAATCTGACAAAAACGAGCAAAGTAAACTACCCTCCTGTTTTCAGTCATTTTCTCACCCAAATTAGTCAAAACTAATCTTGCAAAATCAAAGTGAGTACCATAAAGTAAAGAGTACCCGATTTGCAGACTATCAGTTGGTATAGCATCCCAGTTGGTACACTTCTTTCCGAATGTTCTGGTAATGCAATCGAAGAAAAAACTCCATTCCTTTCTCAAGAACGGTCGCTTCAATTGACCAATCTTTGCTAAAGACCCAGTGTATCCAATGGCTTGCAGCATTCTTTGAAGATCAGTATCACCAACAACAATGGTGTACGCGTCAGATTCTGCAAATCCCATTGCTTCACGAACAGTTCCTGGAGTAATAACATACTCTGTCTCTTGAAACTCAAATACAATCGATGGCGTTCCAGAATCACCACCATCATCATAGACACCAGTCTCCCAGAAAGCTTTGATCTGAGATCCATAAAGCTTTCCAGGCTCCACCAAAGCACGCCCAATTTCCGATTGAGCAAGGAAATTCTGCAGTAAATGAAACGCCTCCGGTGCATTCTCATTACTAAGAGGTGCTGCATAGTTATTTGGGACAAAATCTAATCCAACAGAGTTAAACATAGAGGTTGCCATTAGAAAGTGTTTGAGAGAATAACAAAAAATCAGATGCAAAAGCTCGAAAGAGTTTGAAAGTAGAAAAGTGTTTGTGAATATGTGTGTGTGAATAGATGTGAGTTTGAGTAAGATGTGAAAGGTTTAAACGTAAGTGTGTGTATTGTATAAATATGCAATTCAAAATTAAAAACTGAACAGTTTTTAATCATCAATACACAGCTGTCTTACTCCGTTAACTGTGTGAGTGGGACACGTGGCACACATGCAATGACGGACAACAAATATTTGACAGTTTCCAATGCGCATGCGCAGTAAAAACAGCAATAATTACCGCCTTTTACACTTTTCTAGACACTCAACCTCTCTCCTCTGTTTAATACAAATTAGAACCGTTACCAATCATACTCTTTTATTTTCAAGAATGTTTTCTCAAAATTGTTAACTGTCTGAAACAAATAATTAATTTTAATCATCAGAGATTAAAATAAAATTACCTCAGCGTAGAGTACACAACTCATCAGCTTTTACCAATCCTCCTCCTTTATAAATAAACTCTTTTCACAAACTGTACAGGTGTGAGTATTTGTGTGTGTATTAACAGAGTTTACTGAATATGAATATTTAGACCATCTCAAAGTGCATAAAATCCACAAACTAAAGCAGTAAAAACTGGTTGCCCAAACTCTCATAGAAAATAAAATCTGATTTTTATATCTAAACTCTGTATTCTGATATCCTTTCATTTGGATATATCTTTTATTTTCACCCCCTTTATATATAATTTTTTTTTTTTAATTTTATTTTTCCATCAGTGGTTGGCACTAGTCACCAAAAATTAGCGAAAAGGGGAAATTAGAGAGATTTTAGAGAATTCTAGATATGAAATTGTGTTTGATGAGGGGAAATTAGTTCAAGAGTTTGATCAGTGGAATGTTAGGCTTCATCGTGTTTGGGATGATGGATGCTGGAATCCTCCTCTTCAGCTTCAGGTCTATCTCGATTCGAGACTGTGTTTTTAATCTCGATAAATTCATAAAATGTTCTCGAGTTTGCTTTGTATATGTGTTAATGTTATGTGTAGTTTATTTGCTGTGTTTTAGTTTAGTTTACTGTTATTTGATTCTCGTGTCTTGTCAATCTCGATAAATTAGTACTGTGATTTTTTAAACTCGATAAGTTGATGTAACATATTTAGCAAAAGAGAAGGGAAGTTGATAATTGATATAACATTCTTGCGTCTCGAGTTTACTGTGTGAATAACTGTATGTTATGCGTAATGTATTTGTTTTTTTACTTTTCTTCAGTCGAATTGTTACGGTGAAGTTTTGCTTGATATTAGTAAATAAGTGAATAACGTTGTATTTGTTTAGTGTGTTACTTTGGGTATTTATGTTGTGAAATGTAACTTCTTTGCTGGTTTGGAAGTTGAGGTCTGTCTATGTGTGTATACTTGTATAGTTGTTTACTTATTTTTGTTATTATAATGTTGAGTTTAATGATATGGCCATATGTTGAGATTAAAAGTTGAATTGTGTGTGTATTTGTATATGATAAGTGTGTTATTATATTATAGAGGGTATGTACCGGCAAATTCAAGTTATTTCCTGGTTTGGGACTTTGGGTTAGGAAAGTTATTGAGATATACTTGTATATGATTATGTATATATATGATAGGAAAGTTGTACATGTATCTCTCTATGTTGGATACTTCCAACTGGGTCCAAGTAACCTAGGTAATAGTTGTAGATTATCGAATATGTGTAAACATTATCATACGATTCCAACTAATTTGCCGTGTAAATGTGCAGTTTTTGGAACCTTGTCTACAGAAATCCTCTGAGATGACAGCAAGGCCCGGAAAGTTGAAAGTCAGGGTAAAGCATCCCAGAGGAAAACCAGAAGAGAAGTTTCCTACGGGAATGCTGGTAGAGGTGAAAAGTGATGAAGAAGGTTTCACAGGTGCATGGTACACTGAAAAAGTTTTAGGATCAGTAGGGAATGAAATGTTCTTAGTAGAATATCAGAAGCTAAAATCTGAAGACGAATCTGGTCTCCTTAAAGAAAACGTGAATGCTTCATGCATTAGGCCTTGTCCTCCTGATATACAACATACTGATTGTTTCAAGCAGCTTGAACAAGTTGATGTTATGATAAATGAGGGATGGTGGGAGGGTCAAATCTCTAAAGTTCTGAGCGAAGTTCTATATATTGTCTATTTTGCAAGTATGGAGGAGGAAATGTTGTTTGAACGTTCTCAGTTGCGGTCTCATCAAGAATGGGTTGATGGTAAATGGGTTTCAGCATACAAGGTAAATTCTATTGCAGTATGCTATTCTTGCTTTGATACTTTTCTATGTTGATATGATTTGTACATACCTTCTTGCCTCAATCTGAAAAGAATTTTTCATCCATACTGACTGCACAATTTTACTCAAATTTTTAAAAGCAGACTTCATCAACTGAGGAGCCCCAGTTAAAATTCAAGGTAAAGTGCAATGGAAGAAAATCAGCACCAAAGTTCAGCAGAGGAACAATGGTGGAGGTAAGGAGTGATGAAGAAGGTTACCATGGTTCTTGGTATACTGCAGTTATTGTTGAAGTATTAAAAAATGGCAAGTGCATGATAGAGTACCAGACACTGAGAACAGAGGATGAAGCTGAACTCCTGAAAGAAATGGCAGATGGTTGTGATATAAGGCCCATGGCCCCTAAGATTGAACGTGTTGATCGTTTTAAAATGCTTGAAGAAGTTGATGCATGGTATAATGATGGGTGGTGGATGGGGCATGACTCTAAAGTCCTTGATGGCTTCAAATATTTAGTCTACTTCTGGACCACAAATGAGGAAATAGAATTCCATCATTTTAAGTTGAGGCCTCGTCAAGAATGGATTTTCGGGAAATGGAAATTTTCACTCAGGGTATTACTTTTATCTTGCAATAAATCTTGGGGAAGATTTACATACTATACCAGTTATTGAGGGTCTTTATACCTATTTTTATGTGTTGTAACAGGAAATTAATTTATCCACTGTAAGAGCATTTCCAGATACCAAATGTGTATAATCTATAACTTGACCACTAAACCCTTTAAAATTTGTTAGAATATGTGTGTTGTTATTATATACTTTTTGCCTTCAATTATAATTTTTAATGGTGTCCCTTTTACTTGTTCATGCTGTTATTCATTTAGGCTTTGATATTTTCACAAGCAGAAGGAGTCTAAGTTGGCAGTGAACCCCACTATCAGAGAATTGAAGGTTCCGTGTGGTAGAGGGATTTCACCTGTAAATTTCAGCAAGTGGGCAAAAGTAGAAGTGAAAAGTAGTGAAGATTATTATGAGGGTTTATGGTTTCCTGCTATTGTCTTAAGTCCACTAAAGAAAGGGAAGTATTTGGTGGAATTCTTGACAATGGCTACAGCTGATGCTGCAGAACTTCTCAGGGAAGAGGCAGATGCTTTGATGGTGCGACCTTGTCCTCCTATACACCAACGTGTTGACCGATATAAACCGCTTGAAGAAGTTGATGCTTGGTACCGTGGTGGTTGGTCTGTTGGACAGGTCTGCAAAGTTTTCAACGGCTCCAGGTACACTATATATTTTAAAAGTACAAATGAGGTACTGGAATTCCAACATTCTTTTCTAAGGCCTCATCAAGATTGGATAAATGGGGAGTGGATCAAAGCAACCAGGGTACGCCTCTATGCTCTTGCTTGTGAATTCTCATAGTATGAATTGTTGATTAGAGATTCTCGTCTTTAGAAAACGATATTGATAAAACCTGTAATTGCATACCATTACCATGTTAATAAAAGAAACATCCCCTAGCTCAGATATGTTCGGGACTAGAAACTCTTTTAGCGCTTGCATAAGAGTTGATTTAACCTCAAAAGTCTACTAATTTTTGAGTAAATCATAAGTTTCATAATCTCGTAAGAATGGAAAGTGATCTATGCCGAAATGGTTTGGTCATCAGATGTAAAATAGGACATGTCATAATGTGGAAACAAGGGAGGGGCATACATTGGACACTTGGAGGTAAAACCTATATATATAGCAAGTGTATGAATAGATACTTAAGTCGATCGGTGTTGTCTTTGCTTCTCATTCTTAAATTTGTTCATATTAAAAATCTTTTATATAACCCTATAAATTTATAAATGTATTCTGTTTCTCTTTTTTTTCCAGGGCCGGAATTTATGAGCTGCCAATATTTCAGTACAATTCTGGAGCTTTGATTCACTTTTTTTGTGGCAGAGTAGCAGCTATATACTAACCTTGTGCATGATAATTGATAGATTAGAACTAAATAGATAGCCTCCAGGGTTTGTGTCAAGTGATTATCAATTCTCTTAGAGTAATTATCCTTTTCATTGGTATACAGCCAGTCCTTGTTATATATATTAAACCGTTAGATTGTTAATAGCTGACGATGTTGTACCCAGATTTTACATGAGACTTAAAGAGTAGCATGCACTTGAGAGGCTGAACATGTTGTATCAGTTGAAAGCTACCCTCGGGGTTAAGAAATTGGAGATCGAGTAAGATTTTCACTTAAGAGTATATTCGTAAGAAGTATGTGTGTCTGTTTTCTGTAAATACACGGAAATATACTCATTTGAGATTACTTCTGGTATTGCATGTTTTAGACATACAAACTTTATCTCACATTAAAATACAAATCTCATCTCCAAGTTAAAATCATTACCAGTTATTGGAGCACCCGTTAAGAAGAACAGCGCTACAAAGTTGGGCATCCATAATTTTGCAGTTATCTGGATATGTTGTGTTATTTCCAAGTTGTGAATAACTGAGAGGATCCTAAAGTTGTTTTTTGGTGCATTAGCCTACTACTTAGAGTTTAATGATTTGATATACATCAACACCTCCTTGAAGGTTGTTTGTGGGTGAAAGTGATAACAAATGGTTCCGGTTTGATTCGAAATGAATGGCACATACTATCTAGTATCTACTACTCAGAAGTACCTAACTCAAAAGTAAAAACAGTACAAACCCATCCCTATCTGCTCATACTCATTCATATTATAGTCTGAATAACGAAGCAGATGCAAGAGAGTAGTTAGGTCGGGTAGATTATTTCCACGTCTGTTTTCTTGTAGATGAATGGATTCAGTTTTCGGGAGTTATCTGTTGCAGGTAGCTTCTTGGCATTGTTCATTCAAGGAGTGTCCTTGACGACAATGAGAATTTGTTTGAGACATCGTAACGTCCCTGCTAAGATGGTTGAGGTACTTTAGGTGGGCAGGATTAGGTTAATTTATTTCTTGAATTGGATGAAAGTTAATGCCCAAATTCTGCTATATATGAGTAATAATCATATAGAGTGCATTCCTGCTTGGCAAAAGAAAGATTTACCAAAAATACACTCTTTGATTATTTGAAAGATATGGACAAACAGATAACCTTGACCACCAGAATCACTTTTGATTTTTACATCCAGATATTTTTATTCGAAAGATTAATGTAAAGTGTTTGCAATCTAAAATGACATAAAATTTGATTGAGATGGACGAAAATAAAAATGAATAAACTTAAATTTTGTACTAATACATATTTCACGCATAAATCCATGGGAAATTACCAAAAATACTACTTTTTCTAAGTTTTTTTGTAATTTTACCATCTTCGGAAAATATTTGCAAAAATACCAAAATATTTACAAAAATACGGTCTGCAACTACTTTCAACCATCTGCAACTGCAACCAAAATCAACCAAAGATGCAACCAAAAATACGGCCAGCAACCAACGCAACCAGATGCAACCGGAAGCAACTTTTTTAAAAATGATTGAAAAACAGCTGAGAATTCAAAAAAAATTATTAGTTAGATGTTTGGTAAGCTTGTGGTCTTGATTAATTCGTTCCTCTGCGGTTCAATAGTTAACCTTTGGGGTTCAATGGTTGGGTTTTAGAAATATTAAGAATGTGGAATAATTCGTATACGGACTTAGGGTTTAGGGAAAAATTCGTATTCGTATCAGGACGCCGGAAAAAAATCGTATTTATTAAAAAGTTGCATCTGTGGTTGATTTTGGTTGCAGTTGCAGATATGGTTGAAAGTAGTTGCAGACCGTATTTTTGCAAATATTTTGGTATTTTCGCAAAAAATTTAAAAAACACATAGTATTTTTGTAAAAAAAAAAAAATTTGGGTTAGGTATTTATGAAAAAAGCCCTAAATCCATCTCTATTTAATTTTTTGTAATTTCATCCAAGTAAGATAGATCAAACATGCTGAATTGGGGGAGTTATATTCCTTCTTCCATTTTTTATTATAATTTTTTTTGTTTTATTTTTCTTTCATTTTTGCAATTTGCTCTTATTTCCATTTTTTATAATATTTATTTATTTATAATCTATTTGTCATTATACAGAAGATTGTTATTGAAAAAATGGAAAGAACAAATGTATTTTGATATTTAATTTTCTCCATTTTAAATGCTTTACCGTTCTTTTCACGAGGATTTAAAAGATCGATAATTATGCTTGACAAAGAAATATATAAATAAATAATTAAAAAAAAACTTTTACTCTTACAAAAACTTTGCAAGCCCCTTTGTTCTTCTGTGTTCGATCGTTGCATCTCCTACAACTACAAGGTACAAATTCTTACACTTCAACCTACAACGCTGTTATCTGTATCTCTCTAAATATACATACACGATACTTCTCCGTTGCTGTTTAATCTCTGTTAATTGTATAATAAAATCTCTGTACACAAATTCACACACAAACACATGCCAGAATCGTGTATCTATAATTGAATGTCTAATTGTTCAGTTTGTTAACTTATTATTAAACTGATGTTCGTGTTATTGCATTCACGTTATATATTTCTGTAAAATGCTGTATTATGGTGTTAATTATGCGTAATTTAGCAGTCTGGACTTTCTTTGCGCTGGAAACTAGGTTCCTGTTTGATCTCGCTATTTTCCCCCCTTTCCAATGTTGTAATTACGGAGGTTTTTTTTTTCTTTTTTCTTTTTTGCGATTATTATCATTCCGGTTCAGGTCTAAAAAAGTAGAAATTGGCTTGATCTAGTTGGCTGAAAGTCGAGTCTTTTCTTACTTTGCGCTTTTCTTGATTGTGAATTTTCTAAATTATTTGCTTTCTGCTTGATTATGTTTGTGTTTAGTTACTTTTGCATATCCCGGCTCTTGTGCTTTTACTTATACCAAGGATTACAATCTTTAGTCAATCTTGTGTCGTTGTTAATCTTATTAATATTTGATACAAATAAATATACAGAAAGTAATAGTTTTTTAGGAAATGGGTTGTTTAGAGTCATGTTCGGTTAATTGATCTGTTTCATATTATTTTCGGGGTTTGTCTGTAATAAGGGTTGGGTGCACTTATTGCTCACAGAAAGCTTTTCAGTATTGTAACAAATATGATGTGCTTTTTTTTTTGTGAATTAGGTGTTGTTTAAAAGACCCTTTGTTCACCAGATGAAAGATAAAATTTCACTTGTTTTATGTATAATTGCCAATACCTATGCTTCATTGACTGGCAATTGCAGGGTCAATGGACAGTATCGTTGATGCATTGAACACTGCGTATCTGGAATACGTTGCTGCAGCTGCTGCTGCACTTGAAGCGAAAGAGCTTTCCGGTGGACAAAATACAGCTGCAACGGATGCGGCCCTTGAGAATTTCAAGCAGAGATGGGAGTTGTTTAGAGTGGCATGTGATCGGGCTGAGGAGTTTATTGAGTCTGTTAAGCAGAGGATAGGATCTGAGTGTCTGGTTGACGAAGCCACCGGTTCAGCTACCGCAAAGCCAGGACAAAGTGCTGCACCAGGTCTTCCACCTATTAGTGCAGTTCGGTTAGAGCAGATGAGTAAAGCTGTTAGGTGGCTTGTGATTGAATTGCAACAAGGTTCAGGAACAGCTGGTTCTTCATCACTTTCCCACCCTTCGGCCCCCTTCGATGCTAGATTTTCCGAAGATCCCACCCAGTAGGTGTTCGACTTGCTGCATAATATTATAATGGGAAAAATTGACGATTACATTACTTGCAAGAATTTTAGATAAATTCTTGAATGGGGTTAGGTTTTCCGATTGCATCATTGTGATGCTGATTGCTCCTGGACTTGAATCATATGAATCTTGTTGTACTTCAATCTGAGCATCAGACATGTACTTTTTTATGTGCCAGTATAATAGGGAGTTGCTTGTTTGTCATTTGTATGATTTCGTCTTTGATGTCAATTGTGCACAATCTTGTTTTGGCCACTGTGATGTTACATTATTCGTTTTGAACATCTGTGCAAGTATGTCATGTTCGCTGTTACTGGATTAGTTCTATAAAACCATTAGGACTACCACCAAAAATTCACTCGCAAACATGTTTGGTTTACGTCTTACAATCACAAGTTCATTCGCATTTGGGGGTTTATGTAAAATTAGCTTAAAAGCCCGTGCGAGGCACGGGCCGCTAGCTTAAATTTTGTTTATAAATTATCCTATGCATGATCATTATCGTTTCAAATATATGATTGATATAGAGTTTTTCTTATTGATGGTATATGTGGATATTGGGTGCTTACTTAAGTATGTTTAAGTTTTTAATTTAGAAACTAATACGAGTATTACTAATAGCTGTCATGCTAGTTTACAATTTTTTTGCAGGATAGAATAAATACTTAGTATTCTAGATGAGTTTTAGAACATTACAATCCTAAATTTTCTTCCAATTCTTCAACATGTTACATTCCGGAGAGTAAGTTTTATTACTGATTTTCATCAAAAGCCTTCGTAAATCTTCTAATACTTAGCTCTTGCGCTTTCGGTTCTTAAAACTTTCTTTCTAACTCGTTCATATCTTTTCTTCCAATTTGTTGATTTTAAGCATTCTTTTCCTTTGTTTTGCTTCCTCTATCTTTCAGATTTTCAAAACATCGAACAATTCAGTGCCAGGTAATTAGCTCAAATGCAACAACTTGGGTAATTCACAAACCCACCCCAGATTCCCAAAATATATTGATTTGTTGGTGCAATTTGCTGAACTAAAGTCTCAACTCTTCTCAATTTTGAGACTCGAGTGGTACAAACTCCCACACTTAAACTCTTGACGTCATCATTAGGTCTGAACGGATAGCCCATAGGTCTAAGATCGTACATCTCTAGCGATTGTGAAATAATACTGGCTAGTTCATGTCCCCACCTCTGGATCTCAGTCTATAGTCAATTAAAATTAATTATAGCAATTCACATAAATTCATTTATTTTTGTGACTTAAAAAAAATATATTTTGGTGTAATTATATATTTTTTGATCATACATATTTTATTATAATGTCACTATTTTAATTTATAAATAATTTGATTTAATCGTTCATATAAGCATAAAAAATAAGATGTTTCACAACATATAAATATGTTGTATAGATAATAGTGTATAATACATATAGACCACTTCTTTGAATGTGTACGAATTTATGTAATATATAGAAATCATCTAGTAATTTAATCTTATAGCAACTCTCATTAAAATAATATAAAGTTAAAAAATAGGAGTGTTTTTCTTTTTCATTCTCTTTAGAGCTTTTTATCACTTTTCATCCACATAAATCAAATTTGGAATGAAATTGTTTAATATTTTATCCTGGTATTTTTGTCCTACGTTTGTTCATTAAAGAATCTAGTAATTACATGAAAGAGAGGAATAAAATTCTTTTCATTTTTTCTCTTCCAAGGTATATATTCGACAATACAATGTAAATGAGTTATACAAGGATGACACATTTTTTCGTGTATTAGCTATAATTTTGACATCTCAAGAAACATACTATTTATCAATATAATGTTGAGAAGCAGTAGAGATGTAATCATCAACATGTGCAAAATTAATTATTTATTTTAAATTTTCAATAATTTAAATGACTTATAGTGTATAATGAAGTTGATCGAGCATAATATATTGTGTACGTGCATGCTATGCATTATCCTATATTCTAAAAAATAAGAACTCTTGTGAACTTGAATATACATTTTAACCCAAAATTTTGTACAATTTATTATAAACTCTTTAATATTTATTCCAACCGAAATTTCTATAAGTGTATTATCCAACATTATAATCGATGTACTTATATATTGATTTTTATATTTTGTCCTATGATATAATATTTATGATCCTTTTTTTTTTTGAAGAAATTTTCAACTTATATAAGATTTATTTAGTTTTCTTTTTTTGTACTATCTAATATTTTTAAGAATCTCATATTTCAATTATTTTGAACTCAAGACCAAATAAGTTTTTTCAAATATGGTTATATTTATTCATTAATTCGATTGAGACTAATCAATCTTTTTCTTGAAATAATTAAAAAATAAATTCATATTAATATTAACTAAATATGTTAATATAATTATATTAATATAATTATAAATCTACTCACTTCTTTTATATATATGTATATGAGAAAATATCCACATTTGAGCACACCTGGCCCTGATCAATACCCATTCTTATTATTGTGGCCCTTAACACCCTCCTTAGGGCTGAGAAAAAAAAACCAAACCGCCCGAACCGGACCGGACCGAACCGACCAAACCGCCTTTTTCGGTTTTTTGGACGGTTTGGTTTGGTAAAACAATAAACCGTTATTTTCTGGTCCGGTTCGGTTTTCATATCTAGACCGACCGTTTAGGTCGAACCGGACCGCTTCAGTTTTTATTAATATAATATATTATATTTAATCATTTAATTTTATACCTCACATATTTCACTACGTCATAGATGGCTTTCTACAACGCTTTTGCAAGGTGTTGCCAACTACAAGTGTTGTAATAGCCTTATTGAATCCTACCTATTACAACATACATTCAATGTGTTAGCGTAGACATGATAAAGTGTTGGCATAGTTGGTGTACAAAACAAAATTTTATTACTATAAGTAACAATTAAATTAAATAATAATTTTATATAAAAGTAATAAAATTTATTGAAATTTGAATTGGGGTGAAGGATATTTTTTCGTAAATAATGTATTTTTGATAATTTTAAATTAATGAACAAATTTTTAAAAATAAAATAATAAATTATGTTTGAAGAAAAAGTTTATAATATTAATAAAAAAATGAAATTAAATAATTAATTGCATAAAAACATATATTAGTTATAGCGAAAATGTTATTCAACTAGGAATTTCATGATAATTTATTGAATAATTTTAAAATAAACAAATAAAAAATAAACATTTCAGAAATTAAAATAATAAAATATGTTTTCAGAAATTATACTAATAAAAGACAAGACAGTGGGTCAATTATTTTCCAAATTGATGAGCGGCAAAATCTTCCGCCTCTAGACTTTGCCCAAATTTTTTTGGGTCAATTAGTGTCTTCAGAAATCAAATCTCACTCTCTCTAACTCTAAACGGTCTCTCTCGCTCATGTCGAACTGCGCACAATTAGGGTTTCAAGAGGTTTCGAGTAAGGGGCTTCAAGAGGGTTCAAGGGGCTTTAAGGATTCAATTAGGGTTCCAATTGAAGTTAAAAGGTTCCGTTCGTGGCTACAAGTTTTGGGTTTAAGTTAAAAGTAACATTCTCCCTGACTTTAATTTGCCAATTCATGTTAATTTGTGTTAATTGGTGTTGTTAATTTTGTTTTTTGTATACATGGATGTATAGATGTATATATATGTATGTGTATTTGTCTCTCTCTATGTCCTCTCTCGCACAAATTAGAGGTTGAGTTCTGTTTTTCTTCTTGCATATCTACATCATTTTGCTTGCTCCCTGCATCTGTTTTCTCAACCAAGTCCTCTGGCATGGGTTGCATGACTATAGCCTCAGAGCTCCAAACAGAAGAAACAGGATCATCTACACAGGTGGAACTAAGTTCAGGTTCAGTTGAAACTGTGACTCAGGAGCAGAGACAGCCTGATTGGTATCTCTTTCAGTATTCCTGTCTCTCCTTTTATTTACACAAACACACACATTCGCTCACTTCTTGACTCAATCACAGATTTTTATGAAAAGGTTGCAGCCTTTGCATTTATGTGACCTTTGTCTAGTCTGTTTCTACTGATTTTTGTTTTTTTACAAACATTCAAACTCAATTTTCAGTAGTATGTAAGGAGTGATTAATCGGTCTATGTATCATGGTTTTATCATATAATTTATGTAACTTATACTACTACATGTCTGATTTGTTGTGTGCCTTTTTATTAATTTTACTTCAGTGTGCAATTTGGATGTGACCCATGATTGTATGAATTTTAGCTGTTTTTATAAATCTATGATAGAAATCAACATATTCAAATTAGTAACTGCAATTCTTATTGTTTTAATAAGAATTTTACTTCAGTGTGTGATTAATATTTATGATCATGTATGGGATTTGCATACTTCTAGACTTACCAATTTTTCATGCAAATTCAGTACATGTGTGTGTATGTGCACATGTGTATTAGTCTATATCAATTATCTAGTGATTTCTTTGATATCTTCCACATCAGGTGTAAGTTGAGATTTTATTAAAACCGGCTCTGGTTTCCGAAAAATAAAGATTCTGAAAAAGTTGGTTTTTATTGACAGTTAAAGAAGCCAATTCCTTATTTCTTAGAAGAGTAGATATTTGACTAAAAGGGAAATTTTGATTGGATATTTTTTAAGGTGTTACACTAAAATAATTCAGTGTCGGATTCGTATCTATCTATTAAAAGTGATGAGGATGATGAAAATGTGTATGCTAAAGGTGATGTTGAGATGAATAATGGAGATGATTCGGATTCTTCAAACTATTCCTACAACGAGCACCACAGCAGGCCCGGTTCCTTGTCCAGTACATGGCCTCAAAGTTACAGGTTATGAAGTTTCCCTTATGTTGATATTTGATAATATACTTCTCTTTATCTTTAAATACACTAGCAACTACCGATTGTAATGCTCCTCTTTTGCTTAATCATTTTCATCCTTTCATTTTCTCCCTTGGGACAATAATACCTATGCCACCTGGTGAGGTTTTGCGAAAAGGAAACGGAACCCTTTGTGAAATGCTACTCATGGTCCAGGTATGTAGAATAAATCACTTTCACTTTCCACTATCCTTGTTCGCAAAAGTTGTGAAAATATATAGGTTTGACTAAGACATAGTTCTCACATGAAATTCCAGTTTCTCAGAAGAGTTCATATGGCCAGGCTGTACTAAATGGTATGACTATAATACTACTAGTTGATCATTATTGGAAAATAATAGGTTAAAATTTTTTGTTTACTGAAGTGTTGGTTGAATCTGAAGTGTTGGTTAATTTATACTACTTTCAGATAGAGGTTGCTGGTAATCAAGGAGTTGTTTTCAAAACACATCCTAACATCAACAAGGACTTATTTCATCATAATAACATTCCAGGGCTTAGAGATCCTAACATGCCATTTCCCACTGGTCAATCTAATGACAGTGTTAGTCTTTTAAAGTGGAGAATGCAAAGTGTCGATGAAATAGTTGTGCCATTGACAAGTGAGTTTGCATCTTATCTAACTCTATATCTCCATGTCTTCAGTTTATGATGAGGGTTATTTTGCATCATGTTCTGCTTCCAATAATGGTTTGAACTAAATTTTCTCTCAGTTAATTGATGGCCCTCTGTTTGTGGGAATGAAACGTATGTCAGCATCGAGTATGAAGCTACTTCAACATTTGGTTTACAAAATGTTGTGGTCTCTGTGCCTCTTCCAGCTCTTAGAGAAGCCCCAAATGTGATGGAGAGTGGAGGTAAAATCCCATACATATTTCTACGCGAGTAAAACTTATTGAGAAAACCTTTGGTGTTTTTTTTTGCTAAATCTATTATCTTGATTTTCAGATTAGGGTCAGTTATATTATCCGACCATTTATATATTATTTGAAAGAATGTTTTTGCATGAAAAGTTAAATTAAATGACAAATCATTACATATTGCGGCAACGACATTTAGTTTATTCCTTCAGTAACAACTCTATGATATTTTATACCAGTGTTCTGATGATCAAAATTGTTGACGGAATCTGTTGTTTTTGCTGAATGATCCTTCTGAAATCCTAATATTCCTCTGCGTTGGCGAATCTGGAATTAGCTTCCAGATGAAAATATTATACTCATAGAGCTTGTACTGTACCCTGAAACATGAAAACATAATAGTAGTGTAGTGTAAGATGATGCAGAATACTTATCTTTTTTATTTCTCTCGAAACACTGAGAAGTGGATCGATGGAATTTGTTGTACTTCCAGCAGATTCTTCAGCCTTTTTTCCAATTTCTGTGCGCTTTACTGCTGCTAGTACCTTCAGCGACTTAAAGGTTCGTTATCCCTTTTATTTTCATTGCTTCATATTGTAGTTTGGCCAAAATATTTTAATAAATGCATCATTGCCGTGTATACAATGAGGAGATAAGCATTGTTTGTTGATTACTTCTACTTGTTTAAAAGTATGGGCTTGAATCATATATATGCATTTATTATTATTTGTTAGTATTCATATTCTCGACTTGAATTACATTCTTTATTTTGAGCTTTGTTATTTTTTAAGCCCTAGTGTACGTAAAATTTATTTTGGAAAATTCGTAAGTCGGTGATTACCAAGTGGTTTATTTATTATTTGTTAGATGTGACGCCAAGAGTTATAACTTATAATGGGCATAACGAAATATAAACTTTTTGCAGGTTCTCAATATAATTCCATTGAAAGGTGGAGCTCCTCCAAAGTTTTCACAGAGAACACAACTATCCACTGAAAATTACCAAGTCGTATAAATGCAGTTTCACGGAAGAGTTGATGGTTTACCTACCTTTTGGTGCTATTAATCTGTACCAAATTAGCATTTATAAATGGATAGTTAATTATCCACTGAAGTTAATTATGATGGCAGTGCATTATAGTCTCTTGCTACTTGCTTTTAGTTAAGATGTTTAATCAGTACTTTCCAACATTTGCAAGATGGTTGTTTCCCTAGGAGGAGGATACTTTTTCTATGAATTGTTATGTTTTATTTTGGGATTGATGCTATGAAATGGAAAGACAGGTTTTAAGTAATTTATGTACTAGGAATGTATTATATACCAATAGTAAATTTTTAATTTATCATTAGAAAAGTGTTACAGTAGCTACTCTTTGGTGTTACAGATGGTGTTGCAATTTGTGTAAAAAAGTGTTGCCACAGAAAAAGGAAGCCCATATGAATGTGGGGCCCACAAACAGGTGTGACTCACATGTGGGGCCCACATGTGGGGTTCAGAACAGTGGGGCCCACATGTGGGGCCGAGAACAATGGGGCCCACATGTGGGGCCTAAAATAGTGGGGCCCGCATGTAGGGCCCTCATTTTTTTGAACAAAGTCTAATCTACGGCAACATATTTTAATATGTTGGCATTGGTAAAAAAGTGTTGGCGTTGACCCCTATGGCAACGGGGAAAAAACTAACAGTGAAAAAGTGTTGCCTTTGAGATTTTTGAGGCTATGCCAACGAATTTTGAATTTCCGGCAATGGTTTTCAAGGGTTGCAGAAGGCCATTTATGGCGTAGTGTTTCTTAGACTTTCTTTAAGATATTTCCAATTTTTATCTTAGAAGTTAAAACCCTAGTCTATTTCTTAGACTTTCTTTAAGATATTTCTAATTTTGCTAAGACTTTCATATTTTAATGATGTGTATCATTAAAAACATGGTTTATTAAATGGACACCAATAGTATATTTTGTAATTTGATTCAAGAACAATGTTTTTATTTATTTAGGTGTCTAGTTAGGTTTAAAACCGAAACCGACCGAACCGAACCGTTTAATTGCGGTCTGGTTCGGTCTGGTCACAATCTCCAAACGGTCTGGTCTAGTCTGATTTCCAATAAAACCGTCATATATGGTCCGGTCTGATTTGATCGATAAAAACCGACCAAACCGACCGTTGCTCAGCCCTAACCCTCCTAACATGTTAAACTAGATGTTGTATTTTGTTTAATGATGCTGCTTAGTAAATAGTGTATCAAGTGTCAACTTTAATATGCACTAATTTTCTAGTGTAAGCAATAGCTCAATGGGCCCATTGTCATGGAATGCAAGTAAGTCAGTTAGTCTTATATAACATTGCACCGTGTTCAGATTATCACGATACTTACAATGATGTGTAAGCCTATTACCGCACATGAAATAACGCCTCTGGGATGTTGCTGCACCCGAAGTGCCGCATCTGCTTCATGCATCACCCGATATATCAGAGTAGAGAGGTATTTAGGTTCTTGTTTGCAATTTGGGGCATTTTCGATAGTATGCCTTCAAAATTGGGTATATAGGACCATAACCCTATAGATATCAAGAATTATTTAGGTAATATAAATATATAATCTCGATAAATGACATAAATATCATGTAAACATGTTATCAATGTATGACATATAACATTTATTATTGTGTAATTTAAAAATAATTTTAACACTACTTTTATTAATTTAGAAAAATATAAGTAATAAACATATAATTAAAATACTTGTAATATGTTGTATAAACTTTATTATTATGTTTTATGTATTAAATATTTAATCAATTCAAAAAGAGTACAAGAAAAGATATATTGTTATGTAAGAATAGAAAATATATTATGGTTAATATTATGTATAAGAAATATTTAATTAATTGAAAAAAAAACAATTTCATAGTACGTGGTTAAATACATAATCACGTACCATATTTGAAAAATAAAATACAAAATTTTAAAAAAAATGTGAATCACCATCAATTTTACTCTAAAGTTTAAGTAATTGTAAAAATAGGATACATGTCAGTTCATGTAAAAGGATTCTTAACCCGAAATTAGAAAATTATGTAGCACAATAGTTAGAAGGATTAATTGATTGGATGATGTTAGTGGTTTAATTCATGGTACAAATAAATTTTGCTCATTTTTTTCATTGAATAAGAAAGTGATAATTTTTTTGTAAATTGATTGTATATATAATTACGTACCATATTTTAAAATACAAAATTTTGAAAATAATGTGTTGGGATTTTTGGGTGATAGCATAGAAACAACTTAACCTTGTATATACTTAATTAAAAATTAAGTAGAACATACTGTCACAGCCAAAGTATGTTCTTGTAATCAGTATGCAATGTCATTTTAGTTGTGTAATTTGGAAGAAGTTCACTTGCTGTGTTCAAGCCTCAAAGAATGCATATTAGATGACAGCATGAATAAAGGTTACTGTCATAAGCATTGACAGTAAGATTACAAGAAGACAGAATGTTGCAAGTCACGACAGCATATTCACTCTGACAGCAACATTGGCGGAAGACTACGCGACAGCAACTTTAGCCCTCGACAGCAAGTTTGGAAACCTCGACAGCACTCTATGCGGGGAACTCATACTGTCACCAAAAGAACATTCCTGTGACAGCAAGCTTTGCGGCAAAAGTAACTGTCTCAAGAAAGATTCTTGTTCTAGGTATCTTCTCAGTCAAATCCCGTGATAGTTTCAATGTTCAAGAAACAGGCGTGTTGTAGTATCCTGTTAGATATAATTGCTGACGTTTGTTTATCAGTGTTTAAGCAACAGGTACTGACCAGAGTTTATCAGAAGCCGGTCAGAGTTTAATTAAACTCTGACAGGATGAAGAGTTTAAAGGAAGCCGGTCAGAGTTTATTTAAAGTCTGACAGGGTGATAGTTGAATTAGCTGTCGGTGCTGAATTGAAGATTCTAGAAGCAATATATTCTGAAGATGGAAAGAAGCAGAATATATTGATACAGCTAAGGAAACGGAATAGAAGATAAGAAGCAATCCTTAATTGATAACAATTGTATAGCTAATTTGTAGGAATATCAATTAGATAAGGATTGTGTAACTGTGTACTATATAAACACAGATAGGTTATCCCTAGAAGGGACGCGAACATTGAATATATTATTCTTGTAACCTAGTAGCTCTTTGTGATTCTTTAACATCACTAAGAGAGAATTATTTAATATAATTCAGTTTGTTGATTTATAAACTTGTGTTCTTAATTGTTATTCTAATACATACTTGATTATATATTGTGTATTCGGCCTAACAATTGGTATCAGAGCCAAGGCTGTTTAATATATACAGTTTTACGATTCAAACACAGTATTAATCATGTCTGAAGAAAATCAAACTGCTCCTAAGGCTGAACAGGTTAAGCCCAATTCTGTGAGTCGATATGAAACAATCAGGGTTCCAATTCTCAGGCCAGTAGAGTATCCGATTTGGAAGGTTAAGATGACCATGTTTCTGGAGGCTACAGATCCAGAATACCTTGACAGAATCTATGATGGTCCTCATATGCCAACTAAATTGTCCCCTGTTGTTGATGGTCAAGCACAAAAGACTGTTCCAAAGGAAAAGAAAGATATGACTCCTGAGGACATCTCATCAATTGCAAAGGATGCAAAGGTTAGACATCTTCTCCACAGTGCTTTAGATAATGTTATGTCTAACAGAGTAATTGGCTGCAAAACTGCCAAAGAAATATGGGATGCTTTAGAAGTCAGATGCCAGGGAACAGGTGCTATTAAGAAGAACAGAAAAACAATACTCACACAGGAGTATGAGCACTTTGATTCAAGAACTAATGAAACCTTGACTGAGACTTATGACAGATTTTGCAAACTGTTGAACGATCTGTCTCTGGTAGATAAAGAATATGAACTTGAAGAGTCTAATCTCAAGTTTCTGTTATCTCTACCTGAAAAGTGGGATTTAAAGGCAACAACAATCAGAGATAATTATGATCTTGCTGATACAGATCTTGATGAGATCTATGGATTGTTAAAGACTCATGAACTTGAGATAGAACAAAGAAACAGGAGAACCAGCAAGAAGACAAAATCTATTGCTCTCAAAGTTGAGGAGAAGCCCATTAAGAAGGAATCATCAAGGAAGAAAGCCAAGGGAAAGGCTTTAGTCATAAAATCTGAGAGTGAGTCATCAAACTCTGATGATGATTCAAACTCTGATGAAGCTTCTGACTCTGAGGATGATGAAGAACAGATGATGCAAATGGCTGCATTGATGGTGAAGACCTTCAAGAAGATGGGGTTCAAGAACTTCAAGAAGGGAAAGAGATTCTCAAGGAGAGATTCAAACTCTGAGAAGAAGAACTTCAGAAAGTCTGATGGAAGGGATACCAAGTCTGGAAAGAAGGATAAATCTGAAATCCAGTGCTACAAATGTAAGGGGATGGGTCACTATGCTCCAGAGTGCAAGAAAGGCAAATCTGAGAAAGCACTCATCTCTAAAAGCAAAGACTGGGCAGATACTTCAGACTCTGATGATGGAGAAAACTATGCTCTTATGGCAACTGTCAGAGATGAGACTGAATCTTCTGAAAATAAGGTACCCCTAACTACTTATGCTTATGATACTGATAATATATCTGAGTTAAGAGTATATCTGAAAAGTGTTCATGTTAGCTATAGGGATCAGACATTAGAGAATGAAAGAATTAAATCTGAGAATCTTAGTCTTAAAGATAGAAACAAGTTTCTTGAAGGAGAACTTGAAAGTATGAAGCAGATTCAAAAAGAAAGAGATGATGCTGTTTATGTTGAACAGGAGTTGCTTAAAAGGTATAGGCAACTAGAATCTGATTTAGAAAAAGAAAGAAAAATAATCAAGACTTGGACAGATTCTGGAAGAGACACTCATCAAGTGTTTCAGACTGATTCTGTAGGTCTAGGTTATTGTGAAAATGATGAACTTAGGTTTAAAGACAAGGTTAAGGTAAAACCACAACTTAAACCTGTGAAATTTGTTCCAGAAGCCAATAAGTTAAAATCTGTTGTAATAAGAGAAGCTGATATGGAATCAGATGAAGCCTGTGAAAGACAGGAAAATATTATAACAGAAAAACTTATGGAAAGAGAAGCTGTTAGAAAACCAGTAAAAACTTGTGAAAAACAGGTTAATGTTGGCTTGATGACAGGAAAACAGTTCAATCATAAGTTGAAAGAGATAAAGTCTGTCATGAAACCTAAAGGATCCAAGAAAAATAGGAATGGAAAAGTAGGCATAAATAACAGAAATAATCATTTGCCTAATGCTGGTGCTTCAAGGAAAACATGTTACAATTGTGGTAGTTCTAATCATCTTGCTAGATTTTGTACTAAGAACAAACATATTAATTCTTTATCTTCTACATCAGGAGTAAAGAATGATTATGTAAGAGTTAAACCACAAACTTTATGCAAACACTGTGGGAGCACTTGGCATTCCATTTATACTTGCAAGAGTTATCATGCTATTTATCACAACTATTATGAGCTAAAACCCAATTTGAAATGGGTTAGAGCAAACTCTGCTAGTGTAAAATCTGACAATGTTAGTTTAAACTCTGATAATACAGATTCCGCTGCAAAAGCTAACACTGTTAAGAAAGACAAAGGATCCAAGCAAGTCTGGATCCTCAAAACTAACACTTAGTGTTTGTTTGTGATTGCAGGGTATAATAGAGAGCACACTTATCTTAGACAGTGGATGCTCAGGACATATGACTGGAAATAAAGCCCTGCTATCAGACTTTAAGGAGAAGGCTGGCCCAAAGGTTTCCTATGGAGATGGCAACATAGGACACACTCTGGGATATGGCAATATCAATCTTGGAAGTGTCATCATCACAAATGTAGCTCTAGTCTCAGGACTCAAGCATAATCTGCTATCTGTGAGTCAAATCTGTGACAGAGGAAACCATGTAGATTTTCATAGTGAATACTGTGAAGTTATCAGTAAATCTACTGGAAAAGTTGTTCTAGTTGGACACAGGCGCAACAACATTTATGAAGCGAGTTTGGTAACAAACTCTGATGGAAAAACAGTGTGTCTGACAGCCAGAATGTCAAATGAAGAGAGTTGGAACTGGCACAAGAAGCTCTCTCATCTCAATTTGAACAACATCAATGAGCTAATAAGAAAGGATCTTGTAAGGGGACTTCCAAAATCTATACTCAGTCTAGATGGCTTGTGTGATTCTTGTCAAAAAGCCAAGCAAAGGAAGTCATCTTTCAAGAGCAAATCTGAATCATCAGTAGTGGAACCTTATCATCTTCTACATGTTGATCTCTTTGGACCAGTCAATGTGATGTCTATGGGCAGAAAGAAATATGCTCTAGTAATTGTTGATGAATATACTAGATATACATGGGTGTATTTCTTGTCAAAGAAGGATGAAACTGCTCAAACGTTGATGGATCATGTAAATCTACTGGACAAAGGATCACAGCACAAAGTCAAAATTATAAGGAGTGATAATGGAACTGAATTCAGAAACTCAATCATGGAAGCTTTCTGCAAGGAAAGAGGAGTGAAACAAGAATTTTCTGCACCTGGAACTCCACAGCAAAATGGTGTAGTTGAAAGAAAGAACAGAACCTTAATTGAAGCAGCCAGAACTATGCTTGAAGAAGCAAAATTACCAACTTATTTCTGGGCAGAAGCTGTTCAATCTGCTTGTTTTACTCAAAATGCTACACTAATCAACAAGCATGGGAAAACACCATATGAGATGGTGAAGAATAAGAAGCCAAATTTGAAATATTTTCACATATTTGGATGCAAATGCTTTGTGTTGAAGACTCATCCTGAACAGTTGACTAAGTTCGAGTTAAAAGCTGATGAAGGAATCTTTGTTGGCTACCCATTGTCAACAAAAGCATTCAGAGTTTATAATCTAAGAACTAAGGTGATCATGGAATCTATACATGTGTCATTTGATGACAAGAAAATAATTGGACTTGAAGACAAGGATGGATATGATCAACTGCGTTTTGAAAATGAAGATCTATTCTCTGATGATATAAACTCTGATGAAGCAGGGTTGACAAACTCTGACGAAGCATACTCTGATCCTCTACTGGTAAATACTGAAGAAACTGGAAATTCTCAAATTGAACAAAATAGAGAACCAGTTGAGGGGGAGCATGAAGAAGCTCAATAAGATACAGCAAATGAGTCAGTTGAGGAAACTGATTCAAACTCTGACAGTTCAAACTCTGAGCCATCCAATTCAGGGGGAGCCTCAGATGCTGCAGAAAGTCAACATATGAATCAGGAGAATATGGATCAAGGGGAAGGATCCAATAATGATGCAAGAAACCACTTACCAACAGCAAGAAAGTGGACACAGGCACACACACCTGATCTCATAATTGGAGATCCTGATGCTAGTGTGAGAACTAGAAGTGCAACAAATAATGAGTGTCTGTATCATGCTTTCTTGTCTCAAACAGAACCAAAGAAAGTGGAGGAAGCTCTTCAAGATGCTAATTGGATAACAGCAATGCAAGAAGAGTTAAATGAATTTGAAAGGAATGAAGTCTGGACACTTGTACCTAGACCAAAGAATAGATCAATTGTAGGTACAAAGTGGGTTTTCAGAAACAAGACTGACAGTGAAGGTGTGATTACAAGAAACAAGGCTAGACTTGTGGCAAAAGGTTATTCACAACAGGAAGGAATTGACTATGATGAAACCTTTGCTCCAGTTGCAAGACTGGAGGCCATAAGGATTTTTCTGGCCTATGCAGCACACAAGAAGTTTAAAGTTTTTCAGATGGATGTAAAAAGTGCTTTTCTCAATGGGAAGCTTGAAGAAGAAGTGTTTGTTGAACAACCACCAGGATTTGTAGATTCCAAGCATCCAGATTATGTCTACAGGCTTGACAAGGCATTATATGGACTAAAGCAAGCGCCAAGAGCATGGTATGAAACTCTTGCTCAATTTCTTTTAGAAAGTGGGTTCACGAGAGGTACAATTGATAAAACCTTGTTTTATTTCAATTATGGTGATGATTTGCTGTTAGTTCAAATTTATGTAGATGATATTATTTTTGGATCTACTAATGACAAACTTTGTAAGAAGTTTGCAAAGCTTATGCAATCCAGGTACCAAATGAGCATGATAGGAGAGCTTAGTTATTTTCTAGGCTTACAGGTCAAGCAAACAGATGATGGGATTTTTATCAATCAAGCAAAGTATACCAGAAATCTTCTAAAGAAATTTGGTATGCTTGATAGTTCATCTGCTACAACTCCCATGGCTACAGCAACGAAGCTTGACAAAGACACAGGAGCCTCAGTAGATATGACTAACTACAGAGGAATGATAGGGTCTCTACTGTATCTTACTGCAAGTAGACCTGATATCATGTATGCAACATGTCTTTGTGCAAGATTTCAAGCAGATCCCAGAGAGCCTCATCTAACAGCTGTAAAAAGGATCTTCAAATATCTCAAAGGAACCATAACCCTGGGTTTGTGGTATCCTAGAGAATCAGAGTTTAAGTTAATTGGTTACTCTGATGCAGATTTTGCAGGCTGTAAGATAGACAGAAAAAGTACAAGTGGAAGCTGTCAATTTTTAGGTGACAGATTGGTTTCTTGGTACAGTAAGAAACAGAAATCAATTTCTACATCCACTGCAGAAGCAGAGTATATAGCAGCTGGTAGCTGTTGTGCACAGATATTATGGATGAAGAATCAATTGCTGGACTATGGGTTAAGATACTCTAGAATACCTATTTTCTGTGATAACCAAAGTGCTATTGCTATGACAGGTAATCCAGTACAGCATTCCATGACCAAGCACATCAGCATAAGGTATCATTTTATCAGAGAACATGTGGAAGAAGGAAACATTGAGCTTCATTTTGTGTCTACAGACCAACAACTTGCAGATATCTTCACCAAACCTTTGAGTGAAGCTACTTTTACAAGATTGGTAAATGAACTTGGAATGATCTCTGGTTCTGACTAGAGATACGGGTTAGACTCACTTTTTATGTTCATGATTTCTTACATGTGTTAACTGTTATGTGAACCAGCATGTTAAACTCTGATGATAAACTCTGAAAGTAATCTCTGATGCTAAACTCTGTTGGTCATACTCTGAAAGTTACAGTTTAATGTCATACTCTGATTGTATTTTTGTCTGAAACATTTGGACCAATGAAGAAATTTGTATGAAGCATAGTTCTCAGTAAGTAACTGTGAATCCTTAAGAGTTGTATAGATTCTGATCTCGATAATGTGCAGTAAGTTAACACAGCATGATACTGTCTCTGTATTTATACCATCTCTTAGTTTATTGATCCTATATACTGAGTCTGTATTAGCTGTTTGCATTTTCTCTCATAAGTTAATTATATTTACTGATGAAAAGTCTAAACTCTGATTCTTAATTAAAAAAAAAAAGAATTCACCCTCAAATCAAAAGATGCCAAAAAGAGCACAAATTCCTTTGAGATCATGTTGTGCCTAGGAAGATCCAGGAACTTATTGTATGAAATAAGGGCTAAAATCATTGATTTTTGGTGACTAGTGCCAACCACTGATTACTGGAAAAATAAAGAAAAAAAAATAATAATAAAAAAAAAAATAAAAAAAAATAAAGAAAGGGGGTGAAAAATTAAAAGATATATCCAAATGAAAGGATATCAGAAAACAGAGTTTAGATATAAAATCAGATTTTATGTTATACGTGAGAGTTTAGGCAACCAGTTTTTACTACTTTAGTTTGTGGATTTTATACACTTTGAGATTATTTAAATATTTATTACAGTAAACTCTGCTATTGCACACACATATTTTCACACCTGTACAGATTGAGAGAAGAGTTTATTGACAAAGAAGGACAAATGGTAAACACTGATGTATTGTGTGACATATGCCGAGGTAACTTTGTTTTAATCTTTAATGATTAAAATAATTTCTCTGTTTCAGGCATATTATAATTCTGAGATTAGACATTTGTTTTTCAAAAATGTATGATTTGTAACGGATTAATTTTACATTCAACAGAGAACAGAAAGAGTGTGTTTGATAAGTTCTGATGGTGATTAGTAGCGCTGATGAGTATGTTAGTTTATTGTTCAAAGTGATATCATTTCTTTCACTTTACAATTACTATGAGATACTGCAATGTAAAACAAAACAATGAATTTTTCTCATTAAATGATTCAAACTCTGTTTACAATCAGACAACATTATACTCTTGTCTAGCTACTTGTTTGGTTAATAGGTTATTACAACATCTGGGATTTTCAAAGCTTGACAACCCCCTGATGTTGACTCATCATCATCATTCTCTCGCATTCTCTTTCTGGCTTGCAGCTTGCAGGACTCCAAGAAGACATTCTTCTTTGAACCCTTCAAGTAGCTCTGATAAAAGAGCATCATACAGATCTCCACAGCCTCATCATCTGCAAGGATGGGCACATCATATGGTCCAGGACGGATGATGTGCACATAGGGGTTGGAGATAGGTCCTTCCGCTATTTCATCATCAGCTATGAGCCCTTCATCATTCAGAAATGATAACGCAAGAAACTCATCAATGATGTAGTTTGCTTATTGACGCCAGTTCAAATCTAAGAAGGATTCTACATCCATGAATTCAAAGATTCCTGCCATTTGATGTATGGTAATTTTTTTTGTAGTGCCTGTTGGACGAATGCTTCAGTTTTTATAGCATTCCACAGGGTACCTGAAAGGTTTTGCTTGAATCGAAGCTCTGGAAACATGAAAGTGCGGAGTTCCAAGACAGTCATTATTCTTCCGACTGTTGAGCTCCTTAGTACTTTATTATTATGTTTCTGAGATATACAAATCGATAATTTTATTATTATTGATTTTTTTTAAAGCGGTTATGTGATGAACGGTGTCTTCTCGTCTGCACGTATGTGTTGGAAGTTGTTCAATACAGCTGTCAGCGTCTGTACGCTTGCCACGTGTCCCACTAACACAGTAAATGGAGTAAGACAGTTGTGTATTGATGATTAAAAACTCTTCAGTTTTTAATTTTACATTTTATTTTTATACAATACACACACCTTCGTTTAAAATTTTCACATCTTACTCATACACATCTTTTGTCACACACGCATATTCACAAACACCTTTCTACACATAAACTCTGTTAAGCTTTCGAATCAAAATCTTCGAATGGCCACCACATCTTTTGTTGCTTCTGGGTTAGAATTTGTTCCTAACAATTACTCAGCTCCTTTGTCAAATGAAAATGCACCGGAGGCGTTTCATTTGATTCAGAGTTTCTTGTTAAACTCTGATATTGGTACTGCTCTAACCGCACCATCGAAGCTGTCTGCATCAAACATCAGAACTTTTTGGCAGACAGGTACTTATGATAATGGAGGAGAGTCTGGGTCTCCGTCTATTGTTTTTGAATTTGAAGGAAACGAATTTGTAGTTACTCCAACTACTGTTCGTGATGCGTTGGGACTTGAGGATTTCAATTCTTTTACAATCTCTGTTGGTGATCCTGAGTTAGTTCGTATGATGAGGGAAATTGGATACTCTGGATCATTGGCAAAGATTGGTCAATTGAAGCGACCGCTCTTGAGAAAGGAATGGAGTTTCTTTTTCGACTGTATAACAAGGGCGTTCGGGAAGAAGTGTACCAACTGGGATGCGATTCCCACTGATAGTCTTCAAATCGGGTATTCTCTTCTTTATGGAGGTCATTTTGATGTTGCTAGGTTAGTTTTACATAATATTGGTGAGAAAATGCTAGAGAATAGGAATGTTGTTTATTTCTCTAGATTTTGTCAGTTAATATTCAACCTTTGTTGTCCTGATATTGAGATTTTAGAGAATGATGTGATTCCTTCTTTTAAATTGCACAAACGAATATTCTCTGATCTTACTAATAAAGATACCAAAAAAGGAGATGTTGGTGTTTTGATGTTGCCTGAGTATGTGCAACAATTTTTGATCAATTCACAACAACAACAATCACCTGCACATGCTGAAGCTGGACCTTCTGTGTCTCAATCACAGAGGTCAAAGCAATCAAAATTGAGGGATGTTAAAAGTGCAAGGGTGAAGCCATCAAACGCTGAAGCTGGGGCATCAAATGCTAATGATATGCCTCAGAAGCAAAGAATGAAGAAAAGAAGAGCCAATAGGGCAAAGTCTGCTATTCTTGATGAAGAGACTGAAACTGATGAAGAAACTCTTCATCAGAGAAAACGACGATTGGTAGCAGCACAGTTGTTTGGTGCTGAGAATATCTCTTCAACTGTTGCTGATAATCTTGAGATTCCAAATGATGAAGCTGTTCCTGAGGACAGAGTTTTTATGCAGACTGTTTTTCAAGATGAAGCTCCTACATCAAATGCTGATGTCGTTGAGGAAGCTGCACGTGAAGCTGCAGATGAAGCTCCTGAAATTCTTGTTCAGGAGGCTACAGAAAATGTTGAGGCTGAGATTTTTGAGCCACAGGGATGTGATATGGATTTTGAAGCACACAACTCTGTAAACTCTGATCATCTTGAAGTTTTTGATGAAACAGAGGGTGTGGAAGCTGATCAAGACACAGTTATTCTTGAAGATTCTTTGGCTACCCACACAGAGATTCTATCTGTTACTCACCAGGAAATTGAGAAGGGTGAGGAAGTCGATCAGTCTTTGGATGCTAATGCTACAAAAACTGTTGCTACAACTTCTGATGTTGCTGATAAGGATGCAACAGAGAATGTTCCTGTTGAAGCAGAGTTTGTTGTAAACTCTGAGGATGTTATTGTTCTTGAAGCTCTACAACAATCTGTTGTTGAGATTGTAACAAAAGAAGCAGAGTTCCTGCATACTGCAAACTCTGAGATTCCAGAACTTGATGCTGAGAATATTCCTGCAGAAAATACAGCAGAGAATGATAATGATAATGATGGTTCTGATCATTCTCAAGAGGAGTTATTTGAGAGTCAAGCAAACTCTGATGAGCTAAGAGAGGTCAATCGCGCTACAGCTGAGCATTTTCAAGATATGTACTACAATAGATGGGCTGCTGCGGATTGTATCTTTTCAGCACAGAGGGCTGCTGATTTTCTTGGTGATTCTGTAAAGACGATTTCAACTCCTGATATTCTTACAAGTCTGAAGGCTACTGTGATTCAAATTAAATCTCTTCACAACAGATTTGATGAGTCTCATAAGGAAGTCACTGCTTTGAGGAATGAAGTTGGTCTGAGAGATCTCACTCTGAAGAATGATAGGACTTACTACAATTCCATGTTCAAGAAGCAAGCTAAGGACTCTGATGATATTCAGAAGAGGCTTGGGAAAGTTGAGGAAAATCAGACTGCAATGTCTACTCAACTGTCTTCTATTTCTACTGCCATTGCATTGCTGACATCAGTACTTCTTTCTGATGATGTCAAAAAGGGGGAGAATGTGCCTAAAGACAAATGCAAAGACATTCAAGCTCTGAGACAGAAGGATGATTCTACTGATGGGGGAAGCAAAGGAAATAAAAGAAAGGTTGTTGTTCAAAGGCAAAGCAGGTCAAGAGTAAACTCTGGTAGACAAATAAACTCTGAAACGATAAACTCTGGTGGTCAATCTACTTCACAACTCAAGCGTTTAGTTGTTTCAACTAATCCATCTACTGATGAAGAGATTGCTACTAAGATATTCATGAAAGAGCATGGAAAGAATGTAACTATTGAAGATATCCAGGCTGAAGAGCAGATGCTTGCTGAGGAACACAAGAAAAATCTTGAAGCTGGAATCTACAAGAAAAAGGAAATCAAGGCTCCTAGAAAGAAAGAAGTTGGTATTTCTATCAAAGAGAATACACAACAGAGTATACAATATACAAGGAGACCTGTGATTGGAAACTCTGATAAGGGTAAAGGTATAATGATTGAAGAGCCTTACCTAGAGAAGAAAGATAATTCAACCTCTGACATTGCTCAAGTTGAAACAAGATTAGCCAAATCAACCTCTGACGCTGCTCAAGTTGATGTTTCTACTGAAGTTATGACAACCTCTGACGCTGCTCAAGTTGTACAGAAATCTACACTACTTCCAGGATTCAGCAAACCAAAAGTTCTTGAAGACTTAAAGCTTGAAGCTGTGAATTTTTCAGAAACCAGAACAGTATTGGGAAAAGAAGCCTTTGATAAATCTGGACTGGGTTCACACAGAGAGAGAAGAACTAATAACAGATCTCAAGACAAGTTTTCATTGGCAGAATTTGGAGTTGGAATTACTCAAGAAGGTCTTGACAAACTAGAATCTGTACAGATGATTTTTCACAAAGGAATCAAAAAGGAATTCTTGTTATATTTTATGGCTGATGGCAGAGTGTATAGATTTGGTGAATTTGATATCCAGTTAAAATTTTGGGAAGAGCTAGAGTATGTTCTATATCTACTTGAAGTAAAGAATAGAAGTACTTATGATGCTGCTCGAGTTTTGAAGGAAAGGATGATGAAATCCAAAGTTTTGAGTGGAGCTGGAGTATCAAGTGCATACATTCCGAAATACAGAGATGCACAGGGAAAGTTGGTAGAAATGAAAAGAAATAGTGCTAGGTTCAGAACTACACTAAATAAAAAGGTTCTTGAGTTCAATCTAGAGTCTGATAAACCTTTTTATATCAGACTTGGCAATGAAATGAACAAAAACAGCATATATTCTTTGAGAGCTGCTATTTATCAAATTGGTGAAGATGAACCAGAAATGAAGGAGCTGAAGAAGATTATGATTGCTGAACTAGAAAGAGCTGAAAAGAAATTGCTATCAGACTATATCAGGACAGTGCCTGATATTCAAGAAATCAAGTAAAGTCTGACTGTAAGTTTTTATGTTTTCTATTCTAAGTCAAATTTAAACTCTGTTTTAAATTAAACTCTGTTATATGTTAAACACTGCATTTGTTAAATGTTTTTGACATCATCAATTATATGTTTAACTTGTACATTTTATTATGAACAAGTTGGGGGAGATTGTTAGATATAATTGCTGACGTTTGTTTATCAGTGTTTAAGCAACAGGTACTGACCAGAGTTTATCAGAAGCCGGTCAGAGTTTAATTAAACTCTAACAGGATGAAGAGTTTAAAGGAAGCCGGTCAGAGTTTATTTAAAGTCTGACAGGGTGATAGTTGAATTAGCTGTCGGTGCTGAATTGAAGATTCTAGAAGCAATATATTCTGAAGATGGAAAGAAGCAGAATATATTGATACAGCTAAGGAAACGGAATAGAAGATAAGAAGCAATCCTTAATTGATAACAATTGTATAGCTAATTTGTAGGAATATCAATTAGATAAGGATTGTGTAACTGTGTACTATATAAACACAGATAGGTTATCCCTAGAAGGGACGCGAACATTGAATATATTATTCTTGTAACCTAGTAGCTCTTTGTGATTCTTTAACATCACTAAGAGGAATTATTTAATATAATTCAGTTTGTTGACTTATAAACTTGTGTTCTTAATTGTTATTCTAATACATACTTGATTATATATTGTGTATTCGGCCTAACATATCCCTAAGCTGCACCAAGTCTGCAAGACTACGACAGAAGCTTCAAGCACTACAAAACAAAAGCGAATCAATTCAAGAGCAAGGTCAAGTCTCTATTTGCTGAATTGTTTTAGCTGAAAATAGAATGAATCTAGGTTGCTTTCTTTGTAATGTATATATGACATGTTAGCAATTTAGGAAAGTCACATGGGTAGACATTTTGTAAGAAGCTGCCACTTGATAATGACAGCAGCTTCACAAACCCGTGTTGATAGTGATAGGATTAGTTTTATACTTAGACTATCAATTCATTCTAGGTATGTAAGAAAAACAAGTAAGTGTCTTGAAGAAAACCGAAGCTCAAGAATTCTCTCTTGAGGTTGTAGCAACACTTTGCAAAATAAATAAAAACATTTATTTTGTGAAACTTGTCTTTAGACCATACTGTTTGTGAATGCATACATATTACTGATAACGTTAAATCTTAGTTTTGGTTGTTGAAATTGAGATTGAATTTTATCAGTATTGCATTCATCCCCCCCCCTTCTGCAATACACGAGGACCAACAACTGGTATCAGAGCTTACAGATTAACATACATATCTGAGATCACGACGACAATGCAGAAATCAAGCAGTATCAAGATCCCAGCTTTTGATAAAGAGAACTACAACATTTGGAAAAGAAAGATCTTGTTGTTTATCAAAGCTGCGAATCCACTATACCTAGGTATTCTCGAGAACGGTCCTTTCATTCCAAGGAAGGAAATTGAAGCCACAACAGTAAATGGTGAAATCATTCCTGCACATTGGGTTCCCAAAGATCCCTCGGAAATTTTGGAACCTGAGAAGGAGAAAATGGTGCTAGATGATCACTTGCAACTCATCTTGCTCGATTCTCTCACGTTGGATAAAGCCATGTGTGGAAGTGTGATAAGCTGCACTTCTGCCAAGGAGATGTGGATCAGGTTAGCTTTACTATGTGAATTAAGGAAGTGAAGAAGTTAAGGGCAACCAAAGGCAAATACTGATATCACAATATGAGGCATTCATGGCCAAGCCTGGTGAAGACTTAACTTCCATGTTTGAAAGGTTCAGTAAGCTCTTAACTGAACTACAGATACATGGCAAGTACTATGACAGAAAAGAATTGAATGTCAAGTTCCTGCTTACACTGCCTGATCACCTTGAACACAAGACAACAACCATACGAGAAGGAAGAGATCTCAACAATATAACCTTTGAGACACTTTATGGCATTCTTAAATCCTATGAACTTGAACTCTTTCAAAAGAGAGCCATACAGAGTGGAACAAGGAACAAGATGGCTAATATGTCAAGTGCCCTAGTAGCACATGTGCCAAGGATCACACAGCCAAGTGAAGTACTACAAATCACACAACCAACCCCTGCACAATCCTTGAAGATAGAAGAGGTTGTTGAAGATGATGAGAAAGTAGTACTGCAGCTCAAGGATGTGGAAGATGAAGACTTCTACACAATGGAGGAACTGGAAAGCATGGACAATCCTACTATGGCTTACATGGCCAAAAAGTTCAAGAACTTTAGGTTCAAGAAGGATAGGTCATATAAGCCCAAAGGCCAAGCATCCAAGTTCAACAGGGGAAGTTCATCAAAGGCTGCTGTGGGAAGTTCAACCAAAGGAAGATACAAGACTGGATTTGTGGATAGGTCAAAATTCAAGTGTTACAACTGTGGTGAACCTGGTCATTTTGCTACTGAATGCAAAAGACCCAAACAGGTTTAGAGGTTTGAGAAAGGAACTGGTGGATACTCTAAGAAGAATCAAGGTAGAGCCTATGTGGCTGAAGGAAAGTGTTGGGATGAGTCTGATGATGATGAAGAAGAAGAATATGTCAACCTAGCTCTCATGGCTAGCACTGATGAAGTAACATCAACGTCTTCAAGTCAGGGCAAGAAGAAAGATCAAGTCATGTGGATCATTGACAGTGGTTGCTCAAGACACATGACAGGTGATAAAGCCCTGATATCACACTATGTAGAGGAAGCTGGCCCAATCATAACCTTTGGAGACAACATCAAGGGTTACACAGTGGGATATGGCTGTCTGGAAATTGGAAATGTTGTCATTGAATACATTGCTCTTGTGGATGGATTGAAGCACAATCTACTCAGTGTCAGCCAATTCAGTGACAGGGGATTCAAGGTTGATTTTGATATGATGATGTGTAACATCTATCACAAGAGGATGGGAGCCTCTCTTTAAAAGGGGTCAGAAAAGGAAGCTTGTTTGTTGCTGACTTAAATTCAACAAAGAAGGATAAAGTTTACTGTTTTTACAGTAAAGCAACTGTTGGTGACAGTATGCTTTGGCACAGGAAGCTCTCACATCTCAACTTCAAGACAATGAATATTTTGATGAAGAAGGAGTTAGTGAGAGGTTTGCCCCAACAGGAATTCTGTCAAGAAGGACTGTGTGAAGATTGTCAAATGGGCAAACTAAGGAGAGCTGTGCACAAGTCCAAACAAATGAACACCAACATAGAAGCACTCAAGTTGATTCACATGGATCTCTTTGGACCAGTCAATGTACCATCTATGGCCAAAAAGAGATATGCCTTAGTAATGGTGGATGATTACTCAAGGTACACTTGGGTGAAATTTCTTGAATCCAAAGATGAAGCTGCTCAAGTGATTATTGATCAAGTCAGAGTTCTTGATAGAACTCCAAACTCAAAAGTCCAAATCTTGAGGAGTGATAATGGTACAGAATTCAGAAATGCCACACTTGGAAATTTCTGTAAAGATGAAGGAATTGTACAACAATTCTCTGCTGCAAGGACTCCACAGCAGAATGGAGTTATAGAAAGAAAGAACAGGACTCTCATTGAAGCAGCTAGAACTATGTTGCATGATGCCAAACTGCCAACATATTTCTGGGCTGAAGCCATCAACACAGCTTGTTATACTCAAAACAGAACCATGATTAACAAAACTCATGCAAGTACACCTTACTGTCTGCTAACTGGGAAGAAACCTACTGTCAAATACTTTCATGTGTTTGGGAGCAAATGCTTTATGATGAAGGATAACCATGAGAAGAAAGGAAAATTTGACACCAAGGCATTTGAAGGACTATTCATGGGTTACAACACAGAAAGGACTGCCTACAGAGTTTATGTTATGGAACACAGGATTATTGAAGAAAGTGTTAATGTCACATTTGATGAAACCAAGTTTCCAGGACTGCATGAAGAAGGAAAGATGCAGACATTCAGATTTGAGAATCAAGGATACTTGGAAGCTGAGGAAATTGTTGATGAAAAACCTAGCTTCACTCAAACTGTTGAAGTTGACAAAGATACTGTCAATACCATTACTGTCAACCAAACTCCAGCTCAGTCACAGACCATAACTTTTAACATTCATAACAGTGATGACTCTGGAGACAATGAAGAACATGGTGAAGACAATGGAATTGGTGAGCATTCAACTCAACAAACTGAAACAACTGTTCCTGTACAATCAAGTAGCTTGCCCAGAATCACTAAGTGGAACAAGGATCACACAAATGACCTTATCATTGGTGACCCTACTTCTGGAGTGAGGACAAGGAACAAAGTCTCTGCTGACAGCATGTTTTCATGCTTCCTGTCTCAAATGGAACCCAAGACAACTGATGAAGCATTGTTGGATTCTGACTGGGTGATAGCCATGCAAGAAGAGCTAAATCAGTTTAAAAGAAACAATGTATGGAAGTTGGTTCCAAGACCTAAGGGAAAGTCAGTCATTGAGACCAAATGGGTTTTCAGAAACAAGCTTGATGAAAATGGATCAGTGACAAGAAACAAAGCAACGCTAGTGGCTAAAGGTTACTGTCAACAGGAAGGAATAGATTATGATGAGACATTTGCACCTGTTGCAAGACTTGAAGCTATAAGAATCTTTCTAGCCTATGCTGCACACTGCAACTTCAAAGTATTTCAGATGGATGTCAAAAGTGCCTTCCTAAATGGAGAATTGGAAGAAGAAGTGTATGTTGAACAACCACCAGGGTTTGAGGATGCTGAAATGTATGATTTTGTGTACAAACTCTTCAAGGCTTTGTATGGACTAAAGCAAGCACCCAGGGCTTGGTATGACACACTTTCCACCTTTCTTTTGGAAAATCAGTTTACTAGAGGAGTTGTGGACAAGACACTTTTCTACAAACATCATGGCAAGGACATCATTCTGGTAAAAATCTATGTGGATGACATCATTTTTGGTTCTACAAATGAGAAGCTGTGTGAGAAGTTTTCCTCTCTCATGAGTAACAAATATGAGATGAGTATGATGGGAGAATTGTCATTCTTTCTGGGATTACAAATTCTTCAACAACCTGATGGAATCTTCATTTGTCAAGCTAAATACATCAAGGAACTTCTCAAAAAGTTCAACTTGGAAGATTCATCACCTGCAAAGACACTAATGTCCACATCAACTAGTCTGGATCTTGACCCTAAAGGAAAGAAAGTTGTCTCAAGCACCTATAGAGGCATGGTATGATCTCTCCTATACCTAACTGCTAGCAGACCTGACATCATGTTTGCTACATGTCTCTGTGCAAGGTTTCAAAGTGATCCAAATGAGTCACACTTAGTAGCCATCAAGAGAATCTTTAGATACTTAAAAGGCACTCCTAACCTAGGCCTTTGGTATCCTAAGAACACTGGATTTGATCTAATTGGTTACTCAGACTCAGACTATGCTGGATGCAAGATTGACAGAAAGAGTACTACTGGTAGCTGTCAATTTCTTGGTGGAAGATTGGTCTCATGGTTTAGCAAGAAGCAACATTCAGTTTCTACCTCAACTGCAGAAGCTGAATATATTGCTGCAGGCAGTTGCTGTGCACAAATTCTATGGATGAAGAATCAACTTCTGGATTATGGTCTAGTGTTAAGAGACATTCCTATTTACTGTGACAACACTAGTGCCATAGCCATTTCAGACAATCCAGTTCAACACTCTAGGACAAAGCACATTGATATAAGACATCACTTTATCAGAGAGCATGTTGAACAAGGAACTGTGAAGCTGATCTATGTCCCAACTGACAAGCAACTCGCTGACATCTTCACTAAGCCATTGGATGAAGCAACCTTCAACAGATTGGTAAGTGAATTGGGAATGCTGAATCTGGTATGTTGATTTACTAAGTTTTCTGAATTTCCAATTTTTTTTGAAGCTCATGACAGCACCTTCAAACCTGCTGTCAAGAGAAGTTACTGTCTACTTGGTCTATGTCTGTTATGTGACAGCATGTGTTGATTTGACTATTCATGTCTGTATTTTGTGCCAGTCTCATACTTTTAGACCCTGTATGACATTAATGTAGTTATTTGCTTAGTTTGAGAGATAAATATCTGTTCCATTGGACTTTCACACCTTTTTGCATAATTCTGTGGGATTAAAGGAGGACACGACCATTAATTACTTTTGTGGTAGTTGTATGGGTACTCTAACTGTTGACCATTAGACTTTGATCCTTAGACGGTTTTGCCTATAAATTAACTTTAGGTTTCACCAGTCTGCTCTCAGCTTTAAAGTAAATCATGGAAAACAAAGTAGGAATAGAGTACATGCCAAAGGTCTCGTGTGATTCTCCCCTTTGCGAAGAAGTGGAAGCCCTATTTGATGAACTTGACGACTTGCTTCATGAGGAAAATGAACAGTCTCAAGCCATTCAAGCACAGGAAGAAAAAAAATGGAAGATTCAAGAGGAAGAACTTCAGGCACTTCTCAAGGAAGAAGGTTGCACTGAAGAGGAGATTAAGAAAGAAGTTTTAGAATTAGTTAATAAAATAAAAAATTGATGTACTCAATGCTATGTTTAAATGATTTTATTAATAAGAATAAAGTTTCTTGCTGTTGTGTTTATTGAGTCTTTGTTTCGTCTGTGTTAACTGCATAGTATCTGTGTTCAAAAGATTAAATTGCTAAATCCATACTCTGTTAATTTTAGGTTAAGTTTATGAATAAAGCATTCTGGTAAGTTCATGACAGAAACAATTCCCCAACTAAGTTACTGTCATTAAGAAGGATACTGTCTTGTGTCTCTTGACAGAAAACTTCATGACAACAGGGAAAGACTTTCTGTCAAGACTTTTAAAGAATACTGTCATTCAAATGCTTAACGGTGACATCAAGTTTTGGCGCAATAGTTGCTGTCGCGCACAACCTATTGTCACCACCGCTTATCACTGACAGATTGTTTCTAGCGCACAGGTTACTGTCAACAATAGTGGACCGTTGAAATTGGATATTCATCCCACGTTTGACAGTGAATAACGGGCAGTAACTCACGTGTTATATGAGTGGGTTAAGACACATTCTTTAAATCCACTTTTTGTGCACAAACGTTTGAGATACCCCTATTTATTCCCCAGTTACTCAGACATATCATTCTCATCAAACTCAAGGCAAAATACTTTTCTTCAAGCAAAAAGCTACTTTCTTACTTTCTTCTTTTCTTGAATCTCCATGGCCCCCAAACAGACTCTCTCTCAAACAAACTTTTCTGGCATCTTTTCCCCAAATGATGCTGGTGAAGGTTTCAAAGGACTAGTGTTTTTCTTGAACAAGTCCTATCTTGGTTCTGCCATTACCTCAACACCCATTCTCGACTTAGACAGAATTGAGGCATTTTGGCAAACTGCTGTTGCTCAAACAGAGGGTGAAAACCCATCTATTCGATTCACACTCAATGGGCAACACTACATTCTTACAGCTGAGGTCATCAACACTGCTCTTGGAATTACACTTCAAGAAGGCCACAATTTTGCTGAACTTGCTAATGATGACACTCTTAGGAAGCTCTTCTTGAAGATTGGGTATGCAGGCCCTATTCTCGACGAGGGCACAACCAAATGGTATCCGTCTAGTGAAATGGATAGGAAGCATCTGAGAAAGGAGTGGAGTATGATCTTTGATGTGATGGTCAAGGTGTTCTCTACCAAGTCCACTGGCTGGAATGGAATACCCTCCTACATCAAGAAACTGACACATTCTCTTGTCCATGGATACAAGGTGAATGTTGGAGCTCTCCTTATGGCACACCTCAGGGCTGCCATAGGTAAGAAGGTATCAATCTACCCTCGCTTTCTTATGTTGTGCATCAACTCATTCTGTGATTTTAATAATGATGCCCCTCGTTTAGAGGCTTGCTCTGTTTTGAAAAAGAACACATACACACTATTATCATCACAGAATCTCAATGCACATATTCCACTTTGTTTCACTCAGCACATGGTTGATCAAGTGTCCAACCTTGATTTTCCATTACCCTCTGGTTATGGCTCTTTCACTCTTGCGAATGAAACTGAATTAGACCCAAATTCAGTTAACCCACATTCAACACCATACACTCAGCCTAGGCTCTCTAGACTTCCCAAAGCCCAAAGAGAAGCCTTGTAAGAATCCAGAAAACGACCCTTAGAAGCTGGTGTTGGTTGTAGCTCTGTTAGTCAAGAGGGAGACACTGCACCTAGTGCAGCAAATAAGGAAGGTAGTCAAACAGAACCCCCAGTGGTTTCCCCTGAGCCTAAGAAGAAGAGAGCTAGGAGGACCAAAACCACTGTTAGCCAAGCTACAGTTTCTCAACAAACTGTGGTTACTGAAAGGGATTCAAACACCTCCCTAGATGTGGCTTCTCAACAAGGTGCATCTATTGAAATTGGCCTGTCTCCCAAGGCACCCTGTACAGAGTCTGCACAAACTCATGGTTCACAACCTGAGGAACCCCCACTTGAAGAAACACACAGTGAGTTAGGGCACAGTGAGGATTTCTCTATTCCTATTGATGGTTCACATGTTTCTCCTGTGAATCAGCCCCCACTCTCTGCTACACTTTCACCTTCTTCCTTCCCTATACATTCTCTTGTTTCTTCTCCACAACCTAGAGAAGGGTACAGTCCCAACCCTTCAGGTTTTGATCATCCATCTCCAATCATGGATGAGCCCCCATTTGGTGGTCCACAAGAACCCATTTCTCAAAGTGAAATGGATACCACTCCTCCAAACACTGAGCAAGGGCAAAGTGGTATTTTGCCAGAAAATTAAACAGCCAACACTTTGTCTGAACTCCAAGGAGCATCTTACCTTCAGGAAGATGCTGTCACAGCCTCTGTTGCTGTCAAAGACACTGGAAATGTTGCTGTCTTGGACACAACTGCTGTCATGGGTGGAGAGAAAGATACTGTCAACACAGAACCTCCTGTCACTCCACATCCCAAAGATGCTATCATGACAGAACCTGCTGTCCACGCTCCAGCTGACAGTAACATTCCTGCCAAAGATGTTGTCCAGTCCTCTCAGCCAGATTTTGATGCTGTAACTATTGAGGATGCCTCTGATGATGACCTACCTCTTGCCAAACTCTTGAAGGTACATTCTAAATCTTCTACTTCCATGCATGTTAGTACTGCTCATACCCATGAATTTAGGTTGAGTGAGGTGTGCAAAAGAAAAGAGAGATAAAAGAAAAGAGAGGTGCGCATAAAAATGAGAGGCAGCTAAATGAGCTGGCAAAATGAGAGGGACTTGAGCATGTCCAGAGAGATCTTGAGGGAGCCCACACTAT
Organism: Heracleum sosnowskyi; assembly: GCA_030848705.1. Lineage (NCBI taxonomy): Eukaryota > Viridiplantae > Streptophyta > Magnoliopsida > Apiales > Apiaceae > Heracleum > Heracleum sosnowskyi. The sequence continues at coordinate 106,653,494 of CM061240.1, read as the reverse complement.
TCAGGCTAGGTCTTGAGAGTCAAACAGTGAGGAGTGATGAGATCACTCAAAAACACCCTGAGAGTGTGAGAACCCCCATAGCCTCCAAGCCCCACTACGCCATAAGTGAGCATACGCAATCCCCTCTTTAGTGTTGCATAAGGCTTGAATAGCGTTGCCTAAGGTAAAAGGCAACACCATGGCAGCGTTACCAATACCAACGTTGCGTAAGACCTCTAACGCAACGCTTTTACTAGCTATTGCAACGCCACGAAAGTATTGCGTAAGGCCTATATTGCAACACCAAAAGCACATAAAGGCAACACCACAAGGTGTTGCATAAGATTTGAAGCCACTTCAGCAATGGGGCCAACCATGGTGCCACGTCAGCAATGGGTCCCACCAAGGTGCCACATTAGTGTGGGGCCCACCAAGGTGCCATGTCAGCGTGGGCCCACCAAGGGGCCACATCAACAATGGAGCCCACATGGTGCCACATCAGCAATGGGGACCACTGTGTAATGTAACACTGGTGTAGTCTATTGCAACACTACTTTTTTTGTTTAAGCAACATCAATCCTTTTAAATGCAACGCCATTTTTTTATTGCAACATCAAATGTTTTTTAGCAACATCATGTCTATAATATTGCAACACAAATAGAGTCAAATGAAACAGTTTTTTTATAAAAATTTCGAAATAGCTGCTTTGTTTATACATAAATCCATCCTGTCCAAACCAAGCCAACAAAAAATTGAAGGTCCAAACCAACAACTGGCCAAGGATGCAGCCAACAAAAATACTGAAGTTTTACAAATTCTTATCAACCTGTACTAAAACCAAGCAGATTACAAAACTAAGTACATATGTCGAACTAAAACTAAGTACAACAAAAATTCATGTCTGCATGATGCTCCTGGATGTTTTATCTAGTCTCTTAAATTTGATGCGGGGAGAAATTTCAGTGTCAGGAGTAGAAGCATGTCGTGAAACTGAATCACTTGAACTGCTTGTCGTACATCTTGCTGGAATGTAGCCGATTTTTTGGTTAATGACGTATTCGTAATTATGACAAACCTGGATCTGTGACTTTTTAAAGTGTTGCTTTGTCATCATTTGTGGGTTAAAATTAAAAGAGATGCGGAGCCTTTTAAGAATTTAAAATCTAACAATGACAAAACTTTAGTGAACTTTATCGTTATTACAACATATTATTACCTCATCTCCAATGTCATTCATATAAATACTTATCCAAGTCAAGGTTTTTCTTCCCTTGATACACATTCAGCCACATGATGTGCACCTTTAGACCTTATTGCGTTGTTACCAATATCCAAGGCTGTAAGTTTCCCTATTAAGCATCAACCCTGAATTAGTAGGTTGCAATTTTAGAATCAAATAAGAGTTTAAAATTCATATTCAAAACCTTTATGGAGTACTAAGCCAGACACTAAAGCGTGGACACCTTCATCTCCTACAGAGTTTCCGTTCACATAAAGTTCCTGAAAATATTTGTTAGCCAGATATCAGAATGTAAAACCAAAACTTAATCTACTTGTAGCTTGACAAGAAATATATCCTGTAAAGAAGAAGCAGATGCATGGAGAAATTCATTTTAAAAATGTCATTCATACTATTGACTACCACCTGTACCTTGACCAACATCACTTGGATGATTCTAGTAGAGGTGCATTACAATCTGTATTGTGCTATAAGTTTATTACTTACAAAGACATGTCTAAAATTAACAGAACTCCACATACAATAGATGAAGAAAATATTAAAATACAAAACCAGCAATAAAAATTATAAAACCTAACTGGTAAGCAGATGTATATTATATATTTCATTGACATAGGCCCATTTATATTAACAGCCCGAAAACATGATGCAATACAGTGGTACATGTGATAAGGATACTGAGTACTAACAAAGAGACATACCCTCAATGATCTGTTTCCCTCGAGACCTTTAGCCAGAGCAGCAGCCCCCAAGGCACCACCGTAATTCCCACTTAAAAATCACAAAAAACCATGGTAAAAGTTACGTAGTGAACAATAATCTGCAAATTTTTACTTGGTTCACTTAGGATTAAAAATTTACTACTACGTTTTTTTACTTGAGGTACATTGCGTTTATGGTTTTGCTCTCAAGAAGTGCACTCGCAACCAATATTATTATTTAATTTAAATAATTAATAGATTTAGTTTCTAATCAACCAATATTAGTAGAATACAGATAGGGTATAGGATTATAGAAAATTCAATGTAGGATTAAAATATACGTTATTTGATTCAAATACAATCCCAAATAAACTTGGTCCGACGGACATAAAAAATTAAAACTAACACTACAAACTATATACATGATCAAATCAAAATTAAAGTAAGCTATAAATAAGAAGGTAGTCCAGTGCACAGCACACCTTATGGCCGTAAATTGGTATTATGCCATGTTTTTCTTTCCAGGACATAAGGAACCTGCAACTATACTGATTGCATCATGGTGTATAATTCTTTTACATAATGTAATGCTAGCTATAAACGTATCACTCAGTATTCTATAAAATGTATCATCATTTGCATGCCGACCATTCTCTTAATAGTACTTTTTTTTTAAAGATATCCTAGTGTGTAAAAAAATAAATGTAATGCTGTTATACTTGTTAGGCTACTAGTGAGTCATTTTACATACAACCTGTTTTCACAGATACACTGTTTATGGTTAAAACTACTACAGAAATGGTTTTTCTACTTTTATAAAGCAGTTGATGTTCTTTCAGTATGTTTCCAAGTCAACGCATGAGACATTTTCACAAAAGCTTTACCAGACGTTCAAAGCTCATAAACGCTTTGTCAAACCAAAATTGTCAAGGACTGACTTTTCTATTGCTCATTATGCTGGAGAGTTTTTTAATAGTGCATTATGTCCTTTTTATTAAAATGATGTTAGTCTAAACAATTTCTAGCCCGAACATCAAGATTTGTTGAGTGCTTCTAAGTGCTGCTTTGTAGCAGTGCTTCTAAGTGCTCCTTTGTAGCAGGTCCCTTCCCCCCCCCCCCCCCCACAACCTGCAGAGACACCTAAGGCGTCAAATCAATCTTCCAAATTCTCATATATAGGTAAAAACTGTTTTTTTAATGATTATGATTATAATGGTTTCACATCAGCAAGCTAGTAAGTGGACAACTACTTCTCTAAAGTTGTAAAGGTATTAATAAAGTGAAACAGACCTTGAAACCGTAGCAGAAACAGCACCAGACCTAAATTTGTTAATAATGGAGCAAGTTTGAATACTATATTTTGTTTTCTTAAAAACCTATTCTCAGCTCAACTCAATTTATTTTGAAAAAGATTTTAGCTGGACTCAAAATAAATTCTGCTTATTTACACTAAGCCGAGTCAAATTGGAGGTCAACCGATTTGGATTTAAGCGAGTACTCGGCCGAGTATTGAAATGTTGAAAACGAGTACTCTGGCCTATTACTCTTAGTTTAAGCAGAAAGCAGTCAAATAAATGACCATCTTTGGTCCAAAAAAAAAACATCTGGTGATACGTTTCCATGTTATAACAGTTCCAAAAGGGCTTACCTGCACAATAGCTGGCAAGGTGAAACCAAACATTTCCACGCCGTCAAGACTTCCTGGGGGCTGCAGAGGTGGAAGCTTTGGTTTCCCCAACTTGTGCTGCTTTGCAATTTCCTGGTTAACTCTCTCTCACCATTTCCCAGCATCTTGTGGCTGACATGTGAGCAAATACTTCCCTAGGTGAATCCTCCACAGAAACCTGAAAGTATCAATTAAGAAAAATTGTGTAAGTTGCAAATGCAAGTGATCAACATAAAACAGAGGGAAGAAAAGATAGATTCAAGTTGTAGAGATTATATAAGAAAATTTTAACTCAAAGATTCTTCTGCACTACACAATTACAGGACATCAGATCTCTGCTATTGGGCAAACTATTAAATTTAAGCTTCCTCATGAAACTCTAGGCATATCTTCCTCAAGAAACCTTAAACCTAACTCCACCTGAGACGATCTCAGAGCCTTGCCAATTTGTGAAATTATATCCTAATAGCTAATACTGATTTTTTCAGACTCCAAAAGGAATTTTGACATGGCATTTAAAAAGGGGGTACCTCTTTTTTTTTCCCAAGTTCATCCCTATTGAGCAAAACTAATAAACTATACAGAATTTTGTTACTAAAAAATAGGCATGCTCTGCAGAAAAACAGTCTTTTGCTTTCGTAAGTAAAATAAACTGCAAATGAATACATACATCATATTTTACTACTGACTTCTACCGCCTGCTATCGAAGTGTTGCTGCTTGCAGTTCATTAGTACAAAAACCAATGTATCCACAAGAAACAAGCACAATAAACAGTGTTCTGGCTAAATAGCAACTATGTTGGAAAATAGTTACTGACATGTAACACAACTTACTCGTTTGCTGTAAATTGAATCCTAAATTGAATCTCTAGTCAATCAATTGAAGCCCTAAACTAAAGACCTAATTAAATAGAGGTACTTTACCTTAACAGAAGCCCTAAATCGAAAGCCCCAACTCAGAGCCCTAAATCGGAAGCCCCAAACCAAAAGCCCTAAATTGAAAGCCTGCAAAGTGAAAAATCAAAAAATTAGTAGAGAGTGAATGTTGTAGTGAATCAATTAGTGAAGGAAAATGTGTAATGAATTACCAATTGTATGAGTTCGAGCGAGAGACTCTGAGTTTAGATACTAAATGTGAGAGTGTTTGAGATAGTGAGAGATAGTGTATGCGACGGGGGAAGTGTATGCGGGGGAAAGTGTACGAGAGATACTGAAATTTTTGGTTTAGGGGGGAAATTATCCGCCCAATTTTTTGTCCAATTTTTTTACCCGGGTCTTTTTTTGGTCAATAAAATGTGTTTTGAGCTGATTTAATTTATTAATTAAATTTTGTGATATTATAAAACATGACTTGTATTTTTATTAAATATTCGTTATAAAAGTTAGAAACCATAAATTATTATATATCAAACTTTAAAAGTAAGATATATATATGATAATTATTTCAATTTACTTACATTTTTTTATAAAACACAAAACTTTAAAAATTATATTTTTATTATAAAATATAAAATGCTACATATTTATATTAGATATTTATTTTTATAATATTTTATATTTCAGACTTGAAAAGTAAAAATATTGATCAAAATGTAATGTATTTTGCTTGAAAATGTATTCAACTTTATTTTATAATTATTAAAAAATTATTAAAAATATTAGATTAAATGCAACACCATCCAATGTGTTGCATGCTGAAACCCCAATATTCACGTGCAACACCAAATGTATGTCTAATGCAATAGTATTCGAGCAATGTTGCAAAAGACTAAAACTGAGCCTATTTATTGAAACGCTTTGCTTGCAACACTCATAGAAAGCGTTGCCTATGAGCACTTATGGCGTAGTGCCCCTTTCCTTTCCTTCCCCTCCAAGACGGTTAAGGAATGGTGGCCCCTCTGCAAATTTTGGTAACAGGATTGAAGCTCTGGAAGGACAGTGTGCTACTTTGAACTCCAAACTGGACTCTCTCTCTCAACTGGTGGTTGATGGTTTTGCTGCTACTCAACTCTCTATCCAGTTCCTTACTGACCTAGTAGCTGCCAACTCAACTAAGGGGGAGAAGGTAGCAAGATCAGAATCAATATCTATTCAGGAATCTGGTGGAACTCGGGGGGAGCCAGTAACTATGAAGACCAAAGGGGGAGCAAAACAAGTTTCTGGAGTCAAGAGTAAAACAATGACAAAGGGGGAGCAAGTCAAACCAAGCAGTGGACAACCAAAGGATAAAGCTGAAGATCTTGTTGAAGTTGACTTGGATGGTGAAAAGGTGTTAATGTCTAAGGCAACTCAAGATGCAATGCAAAGAAGACCTGCATCTAGACACCCAATTCTACCTCATGTGACAATTAGAGAACCAACTTCAGCAACTCAAGAAATTGCTCTACAGAAAAGATGGAGAGAAATGGAGGAACACAACAAGCTTGGGAAAGGTAAATGGAAACTGCCTGAATCCATCCAGAAGGGAAATACTTGGTCCAATGGTGCTGAGTTTGATCAAGAAGAAGCCAATACTATAATGGTGGATTACAGGGAGAGCACATTACACAATCATGACATTGAATTTAGCAGTCTGGTGGAAGAAGCAATGAATGCACCAAGCAACAGTCCAACCAACACCACAAAACTGTTAAAGGATCAAATCATCAGTGTCAGTGTAATGGTGAATGATGAGAAAAGATGGGCTGTAAGTATCTATTTCACTTCTGGCTTATCTTATTTCATCACAATGAAGTTATTGCAGAGTCTGCCAGCAAAGGTGTTGTGTGCTATGAAGGGAAAGATCAAGGCAACTCAAACACCATTCAATGAAACATTGAATATACAAATCCAGAACATGATCACACAGAAGCTACCTGAAGTCTACACAAATCCACCATGTGTTTTCCACAGATCTACTACAAAGGATGGCACAAGAAGGAACAGCTACATGAATTTGATCAGTCCATCCAGGATACAAACTGAGACAATTCTGAAAGTATTATATGGAATACTCAGCTCAAATGCCAATCCAAGAAGAGTCTATGCTGTTCAAGAGATCTACAAAATGCTGGTGTTGAGAGACAAGGCACTGGGAGCTAGAGTGAAGGAGCTAATCACTAGAGCCAATGCCAAAAGAGCTGATCAAGGTGGAAGCTGCCTCTATGATATTCCTTTTCAAGATGATGATGATGATGAGATTGGAGGTGGTGAAGCTTCTGGAAATGCAGGTAATGCTGGTGGAAGTAATTCTGGGAATACTGGTATTCAATCTCAGAATGAAGGCAATGAAGAAACTCCTAGTCAAGAAAAGAAAGATGCTGATGCAACATATGAAGAGGAGCCAAGAATACTGGAAGCTTTGGAGGCAAGCATTCTTAGATGTGCTATTGACTACATAAATGCAGAAAAAGATGCTGTCACCAAAGATACTGTCGACAAGGAAACTATCATAGAAGATGCTGTCATGGAAGATACTGTCGACAAAGGTACTGTCAAGGAAGGTTCTGTCAAGGATGAAGCCAAAGCTACTGTCAAGCCCAAAAGACTGAAAGCTAAAGCAAAAGCATGGTTTTCTAGACAAAAACCTAAAGGAAAGCACAAGTACTCAGGAAAGGAAAAGGCCACTGGATTAGGCAGAAATCTTAAGATGCCAATTCAATCAGAACCTCCTAACAGTCTTAAGATACAACAGATGCAATCTAAAGAAATCAAGAGTGTTGAGATTAAGCTGGATGCAAATCAAGAGGTCACTGAGTACATTCTGTGGTGGGAAGAATCAAGATCTGCCAAGGTTAATAAGGACTTCTATCTGGAAGCCACATCAACCAGTGGTAGCATGTCAACCATAGATAAAAGGAGAATTGACTTCTTCTACCTGGAAAGAATGGTAGAGTTGCTGGAGAGCTATGAAAATGTTCCAGAGTCTGTCATGGAACATATTCTGAAATATCAGGCTGATAGGGATGCTGAGTTCTATCAGAAATTTGGCTACAATTTTGCAGATTTTGATGATGCTGATATTCTAACTGATCTACCAGCTTCTCATATACCATATCACTGGTACTATGAGTTTGATGATTTACCCACAGAAGAAGGGCAAACCCAACCAACTCAGGAAGGGCAACCCAAGCCAAGCAAAAGACCTGACTCTTCTCAATATTCTCAATATCAGTCAGAACTTGATAAGAAGGAAGCTGAACTCCTGGAAAGATGCAAGACTGCCAATAAGGCAGAAAGTGAAGCTCCAAATTATCAAACATGTATGCTGGAAAATCCCTTAAGAATCAAGTACCTAAAAGAAGAAATCTACGTTTGCAGCTTGCACAAGCTAAAAACAACTATTCTGAAGGATTTACAGTATATGGTAGCTGGATCAATTCATCCCTTGGAGCAGATTTGTTCTGATGAGATATAGGAAATATTGGAAAGGAGAAAAAGGAGAAAGTTCAAAGCTGGACAAGCAAAGGAGGATGTCTCTCAATGCTTATCCTGGAAGTAGATTCAAGCTCATTCATGAAGAACTCCACTTCAGAAGCTATCCATATGATCAAGAGCAATGGATGAATCTCAGGGATGGTAGTTCTCTTATCTCTCCTACTATCAAGAAGATCATTGAAGAAATAGAAGATGCTGCAGTCACTCCTGCTGAAATCTCTCTTGTAGAAGGTCTAAGAGGCTGCTTGGTCGAAGCTCTCAAAAGAGAGGATGTAGCAAGACAGAAGAGGAAATCTCAAGCTAAGTAAAAATTCTTAATCCATTCTGATCTTGATTAGTTAAGTTGTCAGCATATATTGTAAATTTGTTGTTATTATCCATAAAAACAAATTGGGGGAGATTGTTGGGATTTATGGGTGATAGCATAGAAACAACTTATCCTTGTATGTACGTACTTAATTTTTAATTAAGTAGAACATATTGTCATAGCCAAAGTATGTTCTTGTAATCAGTATGCAATGTCATTTTAGTTGTGTAATTTGGAAGAAGTTCACTTGCTGTGTTCAAGCCTCAAAGAATGCATATTAGATGACAGCATGAATAAAGGTTACTGTCATAAGCACTGACAGTAAGATTACAAGAAGACAGAATGTTGCAAGTCACGACAGCATATTCACTCTGACAGCAACATTGACGGAAGACTACGCGACAACAACTTTAGCCCTCGACAGCAAGTTTGGAAACCTCGACAGCACTCTATGCGGGGAACTCATACTGTCACCAAAAGAACATTCCTGTGACAGCAAGCTTTGCGGCAAAAGTAACTGTCTCGAGAAAGATTCTTGTTCTAGGTATCTTCTCAATCAAATCCCGTGATAGTTTCAATGTTCAAGAAACAGGCGTGTTGCAGTATCCCTAAGCTGCACCAAGTCTGCAAGACTACGACGGAAGCTTCAAGCACTACAAAACAAAAGCGAATCAATTCAAGAGCAAGGTCAAGTCTCTATTTGCTGAATTGTTTTAGCTGAAAATAGAATGAATCTAGGTTTCTTTCTTTGTAATGTATATCTGACATGTTAGCAATTTAGGAAAGTCACATGGGTAGACATTTTGTAAGAAGCTGCCACTTGATAATGACAGAAGCTTCACAAACCCGTGTTGACAGTGATAGGATTAGTTTTATACTTAGACTATCAATTCATTCTAGGTATGTACGAAAAACAAGTAAGTGTCTTGAAGAAAACCGAAGCTCAAGAATTCTCTCTTGAGGTTGTAGCAACACTTTGCAAAATAAATAAAAACATTTATTTTGTGAAACTTGTCTTTAGACCATACTGTTTGTGAATGCATACATATTACTGATAACGTTAAATCTTAGTTTTGGTTGTTGAAATTGAGATTGAATTTTATCAGTATTGCATTCATCCCCCCCCCCCCCCTTCTGCAATACATGAGGACCAACATAATGTGTACCACTAATTATTTTTACTCAAAACTTAAATTAATAATTAAAAAAAGGACAAAAGAGATGTCGGGTTTATGTAAAATGATTTTTAACTCGAAACTCAAAAAACTATGTAGCACAATGGTTAAGGAGGTTGAGTTGTTTAGAGGTGGTTGTTGGTTCAATTCACCACTTAAGCAAAATTATCTCATTTTTTCTACATTAAATAAGAGAGTAGCATATTCATGTAATTTTGTAACATAAAAGGGTATAATTGTACTTTCACAAGGAGTTTATTGGCTCAAAATGCCCCTAAAATATGTCTGTGTTCTCCTATTATATATAGAAGAGATGTAATTGCTAGGCATGCAACCGCACATTCGTGCAAATTTTGCTTATATGGTTTAGCATCCTCCCCTATCCTATATAAGCTATTAAACAATGTGAGAACTATATTAACAAAGTTTGTCTAATTTTATTTTATTATTTTTGAAAAAAACATGCTTGTCGTTATTTACAAGAACAACTTTGACCGGCAAAAACTCCCCATGTACTCATTCTATATAGTTTAGAGAGCACTCAAGTTTAGATAAAAGTTAATGTTGAAGTTGAACACCGTAATAATCGGTGGTTTATTTATAAACAATTTGCACGGAACAATTGCCTTGCGCACAAATGTACCTGAACTTCAATATATATATATAAAGGAGGATACGCGGGAGGTTAGGTGGCGCCCTCAAGATCGTCTCAATCTATTTTTCTAATTTTCTAGAATTTTAGAATTTTAAATACTCATAATAAAATACTCATATATTCTTTAACATATTAGAAGTAGGATAGGAGTTCGAATTTATAGAGAAGAAGAGTTCGAATTTATGAAAAAGATCGGAAGATATATAAAAGTTTTAATTTGGAGTAGAATAGGTGTTCGAATTTATAAAGAAGTAGAATAGGTATTCGAATTTACAAAGAAGATATATATTTATTAAATTAAATTATAGTTGTCTTGATAGATTCTTATTAGTGAAATAATTATATTTTTCTATAATATTCTTATTACGTAGAATTAAACTGTATATATTCTACATCGTCCGTTCATCATGGTGGATACTTTTAATAATTGTACGTGTTGTTAATTCGATGGTGTGCGTATATGTTAAATCTGGTTACTTTTTTAACTTAATACATAATATTAAGTTATTAAGTGTAAAAGAATGTTCACGATAATCTGTTTATACAGAAAAAATGAATATGTGCATGATTAAAATTTTTATTGGAAGTAGAATATGTGATTGTATTTATAAAAAAACATAATATTAAAGGAAAAGAGTACAAATTTATAGAGAAAACATATAATTAAAAAAATATTATTGAAGTTGGGACTTTGGTCTCAAACGAGAGCGCTCGAACCGCGTGTTTAACGAGAATACGGCTAACAATGGAAGATTGTATTAACTATTAGAATTTTGATTTTGATGTTATAAATTTTATTTTATGTTTAGATCTCAATTTTTGTTGATAAAAATTATTATAGAAATAGTTATATTAAATTTTAAAGTTGAGATTTCGGTTTTAACGAGAAAGCGGCTCAATACAAATAAAAAGAATAGTAGTTGCGATTTGTTAGATAATACCATGTTAACTATTAAAATTTAATATGGATGATACAATATAAGATATATTTTTTTTAAAAAAAATTATAACATCGCCACGAATCACAGCTTTATCAACTATCATCAATATATATATATAAAGGAGGATACGCGGGAGATTAGGTGGCGCCTCTAAGATCGTCTCAATTTATTTTTCTAATTTTCTAGAATTTTAAATACTGATAAATCAAAAAAATATTCTTTAACATATTAGAAGTAGAATAGATGTTCGAATTTATTGAGGAGAAGAGTTCGAATTTATAGCGAAGTTCGAAGTTCTATTTGAAGTACAATAAGTGTTTGAAGTACTTGCAAAGTTCTATTTATTTGAAGTAAAATATGTATTTCGATTTATAGAGGAGAAGAGTTCAGATATAAAAGAAGTACTTGCAATTAAAAGTTCTGTCGGAAGTAGAATAAGCGTTTGTAATACATAACTAAAAATTTTATTTGAAGTAGAATATGTAAAGTTATATAGATGTTTTTTCAACGAAAGAGTGTCTCATTAGAAAGGAGTATGATTACATAAAAATTAATATATAAGACAAGTATATATTCAATATAGTAAAGTTGAGATTTTGATATTAAAAGAAAAACGTATTTCACGGGAGCACGGCTTATTAGCGAGAACCGAGTAATTTTCGTAATTTATTTGATAGAATTTTAAAAAAAAATTATTACGCCGCCGCGAAGCGCGGCTTTTTCAACTAGTTTTAAAATATAATTTCAACCTTAAATGAAAAGAATGATAATAACGTTTTTTAAATTTATAAAAAAAACGCAAACGGAATGATTTTCACCTTTTAGTTCATCAATGTGCCTTTGACAGATAAAGTACTTTAAAATTGAAAATTATACCTTAGCCAATAAAGGAACTAAATAGAACTAAAGAAAAACCGATCTACAATACGAACATTATTTTTCTATCGAAATGAACTAAAAATAATATATCAATTTGTTGATTTGTTGATTTGTAGGATGAGCCTTGAATCATCTACAATCAAAACATCAATAAATCAAGTTCGATAACATTTCTATATGAAATTCTACTTAAAAATTTATAAAAATTAATATAAATAATGCTCGAACATTGTAGTGGTTCCTAAATCACACCTAATTTTTTTTTCATATTTGAGCATTTTTAGACACCCTTTCTTTCATTTTTGTAAATATTTTAACCACTTCTCTTCCTTTCAAGGAGGTTAAAATTTATTATTATTATTATTATTATTATTATTATTATTATAACAAAAACATGTATAATGATAGTTGTTGAAATTATATATAAAGAAAAGTTCTACGGAGGTTGGACTTGGAGATCATGTATGTTTTGCAAGGAAAATATGTTCATAGCATGTTGTATTAAGTAATGTATATAATAATATTTTGCAAATATAACATATATGGTTTATAAGAAAACCAATTTGATGTTTGATGATAATTTTAGTTCTGCAAAACATATTATGTAAATATTTTATTTGCGAAACATTTATAATGGAGTAATATGCATGATAATGTTCCGCAAGCATAACATACACGATTTACAAAATATTCAATTTGATGATGATTTTATCACGCGAGATATCTAATTTGATGATAATTGTTATGCCATATTTTCGGTTGCCTCAATTATCTCCTAATTTTCATATAAATGTATTAATAATTAACTTAATTCCCAAGTTAATTATTTCCTCTCTCTGAAACAAGGAAAAATCTCCAATGAATTAAAGAAAATATCTAAACGATATCTTTCAAATCAGGAAGGTATCCCAATCTAAATCTAAAAAGATAAAATCTACTAATTCCCAATACATCCCTAATAATCAAAGGGATTAAAAACCAATCCTATAACATAAGTGCGTTGGCTTGATCCCTATAAATACAGGGTACGTAGACATCTTGGAATAGGATCCGACACATCTAACAAGTCGACACACCTTTCAAGTCCAGCCCCAAACATCCAAAAATCCCAAATCCCTCTATTATCACAATTTCGTTATTCCAGCAATCCCCGAAATTCCGGAGTCCTTCCCTCGTGGAAGAAGGTGCGTAGGAATACGACTTCCCTAGGAAGCGTAATCCACTAAACGCATAGAGCATCTGGAGTCCTTCCCTCATGGAAGAAGGTGCGTAGGAATACGACTTCCCCAGGAAGCGTAAGTCCACTAAATGCATGGAGCTGGAGTCCTTCCCTTGTGGAAGAAGGTGCGTAGGAATACGACTTTCTCAGGAAGCGTAAGTCCACTAAATGCATAGAGCTGGAGTCCTTCCCCTATGAAAGAAGTTGTGTAGGAATACGACTTCCTCAGGAACCGTAAGTCCACTAAACGCATGGAGCTGGAGTCCTTCCCATGTGGAAGAAGGTGCATAGGAATACGACTTCCTTAGGGAGCGTAAGTCCACTAAATGCAAATGCATACGTTGGAGCCATTCTCAACACATTACATCTTCTCTTTATTTAAACATACAGAGACATCACCACTACTGCTACTACATTCTGCTACTTCTATCTCTTGAATAGTGGATTCACAAAATCAAACTTGACAAGGGGAAGCACATCAATTTCTACACAAAGTCGCTCATTCTCTCAGACTTGCAAAACTACTCGTACATATGTTCTTCTCACATCACATGTTGTCTCCCTCGCACCTAGAGATTTATTACGGGCACATCATGTTGTCTCCTCGCATCTACAGGCATATTACGAGCACATCATGTTGTCTCCCTCGCATCTACAGCCATATTACGGGCACATCATGTTGTCTCCCTCGCATCTACTGGTATATTACGGGTACCTATGTGCTTCATATTATTCACTAATATTATACTCCTAGTTGTTTCACTGACTCGGGAAATTCGGAAGATCAAATCACGCTTAGTTCTCTAGTACATCAAGTTGCACTGAAGAACTGGGGGTAGTTGTTATGCCATATTTTCGGTTGCCTCAATTATCTTCTAATTTCCCAATATGAATCTATTAATAATTAACTTAATTCCCAAGTTAATTATTTCCTCTATCTGAAACGAGGAAAAACTCCAATTAATTATAAAAAAATATCTCTAAACGATATCCTTCAAATCAGGAAGGTATCCCAATCTAAATTTAAAAAGATAAAATTTACTAATTCCCAATACATCCCTAATAATCAAAGGGATTAAAAACCAATCCTATAACAAAACTGCGTTGGCTTGATCCTTATAAATACAGGGTACGCGGGTATCTTGGAATAGGATCCGACACATCTAACAAGTCGAGACACCTTTCAAGTCCAGCCCCAAATATCCAAAAATCCTGAATCCCTCTATTATCACAATTTCGTTATTCCAGCAATCCCCGAAATTTGATATCACCAAATTCCTCCGTTAACAATAATTTTATTATCAAATAGATGTTCGTGTTATTGCATTCACGATATATATTTCTTTAAAATGCTCTATTTTAGTGTCAATTATGTGTAATTTAGCAGTCTGGACTTTCTTTGAGCTGGAAATTAGGTTCCTGTTTGATCTTGCTATTTCCCCCATTACAATGTTGTATTTACGGAGTTTTTTTTCCGGTTATTATTATTCTGGTTCAGGTTTGAAAATGTAGAAATTGGCTTGATCTAGTTAGCTCAAAGTTGAGCCTTTTTTACTCTATGCTTTTATCTTTACTGTTAATTTTTCACACTTATTTGCTTTCTGCTTGATTACGTTTGATATGTAGTTACTTTTGAATATCCTAGCTCTTGTGCTTTTACTCAAATGAAGGATTTTAATCTTTAGTCAATCTTGTGTAGATTTAAATTTTATTAGAATGTGATAAAAACAAATATATAGAAAGAAATAATTTTCTGGAATCAAGTATGTAAGGTTAATCGAGTTGTTTCATGTCATTAGGGTCGGTTGTAACTCCTACGCAGTGCTCACATAAAGCTTTTCAATATTTTAAGAAGTAGAAATAAAATGTGGTTTTTTTTTAATTTTTGTGACTTAAGCATTGTTTAAAAAAACTTTTTGTTCACTATATCAAAGATAAAATACTTATGCAAGTATTGTTCATTACCAATACTTATGCTTCATTGACTGGAAATTGCAGGGTCAATGGACAGTATCGTTAATTCTTTGAACACTGCATATCTAGAATACGTTATAGCAGCAGTTGTTGCACTTGAAGCCAAAGAGCTTTCTGGTGGACAAAATACAGCTGCAACGGATGCGACCCTTGAGAATTTCAAGCATATATGGGAGTTGTTTAGAGTGGCATGTGATCGGGCTAAGGAGTTTATTGAGTCTGTTAAGCAGAGGATAGGATCTGAGTGTCTGGTTGACGAAGCCACCGGTTCAACTACCGCAAAGCCAGGACAGAGTGTCGTACCTGGTCTTCCACCTATTAGTGCAGTTCGGTTGGAACAGATGAGTAAAGCTGTTAGATGGCTAGTGATTGAATTGCAACAAGGTTCAGGAACAATTGTTTCTTCATCACTTTCCCACCCTTCGCCCCCTTTTGATGCTAGATTTTCCGAAGATCCCACCCAGTAGATGTTCAACTTGCTGCATAATACTATAATGGGGAAAATTGACGATTACAGAACTTGCTAAAATTTTAGAGAAATTATCGAATGAAATTAGGTATACTGTTAAGTAACCGGTTGCTCTAAAATCTCAAGGTGTTAGAGTTAAGGTGTTAGAGTAAGGCCTTACCACGATCATATTATTTCTTCAACATCCCACTCACTCGAAGATCCATTATTTGGGTCAAAGAGTGGATCACTAGGTGTTTCATGTCTTTTTTTGGCCCTAGTGTCCGGTTCAAATGTTCAATTACTAGGTGAGGATCTCATCCCTTTTTGGGCCCACCATAGCACACATTTTTTCCAATTACCCAGTGGGGATCTCGTCCCTTTTTTTGGGCCCACCAAAGTACAATTCAATATTTTCAATAAATGAGAATATTGGGGAGTCGCAGGGAGTCGAACCTGAGTCCTTCCTCCCGCCTGCCTGAGCTCTGATACCATGTTAAGTAACTGGTTGCTCTAAAACCTCAAGGTGTTAGAGTAAGGCCTTACCATGATTATATTATTTCTTTAACATATACTGATTGCATAGGTGTGATGGAGTGATGTTGATTGCTCCTGGACTTGAATCATACGAATATTGTTGAACTGCAACCTGAGCATCAGATCATATACTCTGTTATATGCTAGTTGCATGTCAGTTGTATGATTTCATCTTTGATGTCAATTGTGCAAAATCTTGTTTTGGCCATTGTGATGCTACATTTTTTGTTTTAAACATCTATTTAAGTATGTCATGTCCGCTGTTATTGGTTTAGTTCTATTGAACCATTAGGTTTATCACCAAAAATTCACTCACAAACATGAGTTCATCTGCACTTGGGGGTTTCTGTAACATGTAATTGCTGAAAAGCTTGTTTGTTAAATGTTAGGTGACTAGATACTGGTAGTATATATTGGTAGCAAGTAGACATCTTGGACATTTGTGCGATGATATTGCTGACAAGCTTGTTTGTTAAATATTAGGTGACTAGGTACTGGTAGTATCTATTGGTAGCAAGTAAACACTTTGACATTTGTGATATATATATGTATGTATCTAGTATATTATTATTTTATAACAGTCAAAATAACATTTATTATACAATTAATTGTTTTGAGTTATATTAACTTGTACTGAGTTATATCTATTATACAATTAATTGTTCTGAGTTATATCTATTATATTTATATATAATAAGCGTAATAGAGATTTTATTCCGATACATGCATCGCCAAACTAATAAAAACCCTTAATCTTATAATAGATACAATATTAAAAAGTGTATTTCATTATTAGTAGTATTATCTTTTAATACTAAAAATTATATTTTAATAATATAAAGGAAATTTGTCAAAATTACTGAAGTTGGAGTATGTTTTTGCAAAAATACCAACTTGTTCAGTTTATTGCAAATTTACGTTTTTCAAAATAATAATAATTAAATGCTTTGTAATAATACGGACAAGCAACCACTAACCACCTCCCTTATTTCACTCTCTCTCTATTCTCTCTCTACCTCCGATCTGTTCTTTTTTGATTTTCTGATCTGCTGATGAAAACTACACAGGAACTGAAATATGTTCATTATCTTTTAAGATGGAAGAATCATGTATGCAAAGTGTGGAGTGACATGATCTTGTCAACAATTCGAAGAAGACTGGATGGTGATAGAAATTTCAATGGTAATTATATTCCCATGTATCTAAATCTAAGAGATCAGGATGTGGAAATGCAAAGGGGTACTGCTGTTAAAGAAGTAACTTTTGGTATGACCCAACTTACTCTCAATCCTGATGGGAAGGAAATTGCTTATATTTTGCTTGAAGAGCACAGTCTACAGAGAAGCTCCATACAGAATCTCAGAGCAGCTATCTACCAGATTAATGAGGAAGATGAAGAACTCAGAAATCTTAAAGAAAGACTGATTCAAATTCTTGAAGAAAAAGAAGAAAATTTGTTATCCAACTTCTTGAAGATGAATCTGTTCTATCAAAGAATTTAAACAGATAAGTTGTTGCTGCAGATACTTGTACATTTTGTATATATGTTTTTGACATCATTGAATCTTAGGAATCTATACTTTATTTCACAAAGTATGAGATTGGGGGAGATTGTTAGATCAGAATTCAATGATCGTCAGGAGCTAGACTCAACTGATCAGGATTGCTGATGTCATCAGGATTACATGGTCGTCAGGATCAAGATGCATATCAGGACTGGGATCAGGATTGATCATCAGGACTGGAAGCTGGTCAGGATTCCTACTTCGAGTTATATTTGGAGTCTAGTTAAACATGGAAGTTTATTCTGTCGGTTCCTAGTTTGTAGAATGTAGCTATCGATTAAGGATATGTTTCAATCTTTTTAATTGATTAGGACTTATCTTGTTATTGATAGAGAAGTTGTGTGAAGTATATAAACACAGTTTAGGTTTTGGTTTAACAACCAATATAACACTCGAGTATTTGTGTAACCTAGCAGCTCTCAAGAACATCAGAATTTCTTGAGAGAGTTTGTAACGGTTTTATATCAGAGTTAATAAAGCTGTTATTGTTCTTTCATATTTGTATTATATAAAGTCGAGAATCTTATACAATTGTATTCAACCCCCTTCTACAATTGTTATTTAATGGGCAACAGAAGTCAAACTGCTGAGAATTCTAGAATCTTATCTGAGATGTCTGAACTTAGGAAAAGGAATGAGCATTTAGAAGCTGAATTTTCTCATATGCAAAGAGTACAGATAGAATGTGACAATGCTAATCACATGTACTTAGAGATGAAATCTAAATGTATTGCTCTAGAAAAGGAACTTGAATATGCTAATGAGAAAATTAGAACCTGGACAGACTCTGGTAGAAAATTTCATGAGATTAATACCTCTAAAAATTGGAAAGAGTGTCTAGGGTATAAGTCAGATGAAGATAAGAAATTAAAAGAGAAAGTTGTTATTGATGAGACAGTTAGTTCAAAAACCTATAGACATGTTATAGACAAAACCAAATCAAGATTACTCATGTTAATTTTGTTTTTGGTAAGGATTCCAATTCAACTTTTGAAAAGGGATCTACTTCTGTTCAAAGTGTTAAAATCATTAAGTCTAAACCTGTTGTAACAGCCCCAAATCCGGGGTCGGGGATTTAGGGTTGTCACGATCCATGTACTCCTTGCCTTACCTGTATTACTCCCACAATTCATATTTCACCTGCTCATGACCCCACAATATATGTCTCTCTCTCACACACACACAGGTTAGAGTCTCAGAAACGACACAACACAACAATTGCGGAATAAATAACTTTTATTACAATACCCAAATGGCTTCTGAATCTGTTACTGATACAATTTCTAAGTATTGTTACATTACCAACTTAGCCTTCTGATGCTCACAATCCTCTAATACAATTCATGTCTATACATAAGTTGAATACCAAAAGCCGTAACCTAATTCGATTGGTTCGTACTATTTCCGGGATCACTGCTAGAAACTGTTTATGGAAATGCCTTGCGAGGTATGTGCCGTCCCATTGGCATCCTGCTTCGCTGCTATATAATAAATATAAAATAATAGCAAGAGTGAGCGATAGCTCAGCAAGGTAATGAAAGTATGACATAATTCTGCCCTTAATTCAACCCAGAAATAAAGCGGGTATACGACAATAATTTGTCAAAATATCTCGATACTGAAATCATTTCCTTATCGGAATGTATTCCAAAAATAGTACCATTACTGTACTTCAAATATCATTTCAGAATACTCTGCAACTTTCGATATTCATACTATGAACAAAATTCTAGTATAGTATAAAAGCTGAAATAATAAGATAACTCAGTATATCCTTTCCGTAAAATATCTGCTATATAAAATATAAGCAGACTATCAACATATACTTGAAAGATGAAGTTATAAGAAAAATTCAATATCATCATTCATATCAAACATTTACCTCATATCATAATTTGGAAATAAATACAATGTAAAATATTTCCAATCCATTTCTAAGCTCATCTGGTTCCATATATCTTTTTCGTAAAATCATATGCTTTCTTATAAACTCATATGCTTGTATAAACTTGAATAAGCTTGCGTAAGCTTTCTTTCTCTGAAAACTTGCATAAAACTTTCTTTCTCTGATAACTTGCATAAAACATTTTCTTCCATGGATGACTTGCATAAAACATGTTCTTTCATGGATAACTTGCATAAAACATTTTCTTCCATGGATGATGAACTGTAGTCGGAGATTCTAGGCGACAGGGATACCCCTGCGATGATCAGTCGCAAGGCGAATCCCCACTGCTGTTTTTCTACGTAGAAGGGAAGAATAGACAGACGCTAACTGACCTACCTCCCCGCCTTCGGTTGTAGGGGGAAGAGCAGACCCGTTCATAGACCGCCGGTCTGATACTCTTCTCTGGGTGGGAAAAACAGACCCGTTCATAGACCGTCGGTCTACGCGTAATTCCCTCCTCTTACCCTACGTTCGGGCACATACTGATAATCAAAGGGAAAAACAGACCCGTTCATAGACCGTCGGTCTACGCGTAATTCCCTTAGGGGACAGGCGCCACTCACTCCCTTACATATTCTCCGAGTTCAAGAAAATCCATAATTCTGAAACATAAAGTTCCTTTCCCTTTTTCCCTTAGTATACGACTCCACAAAGTAGTCATATCTGGTTGGAAAGGAAAATTCACCCATATTTCCCAAGCTGATGCTTGTTCCTGGATACAACTTATTCCACTGATCTTACTCCTCGAGTCTTGAGGAAGTAATCAAAATCATTTTGATGGTAGCATACAAACCTGTTAAATGAATAGTTTCAAAAAGATTTAGGACCGGGCAGTCCAACATTAAAACTTGAGAAAGGTACCCTGAGTCTTTGTAGTTTGAGCGAACATTTAAGTCTTTCCGAATATAGACTTAAAAGGGAGATAGATGTGGGAACCTTCCCTAATTATATTTATAATTGTCTAAATAAAACTTTATTAGTTATCTAGGGTTACATAATAGTTTTCACAAAATACTTTCTTAAGAAGTAGGGCTTTAAATAATTAATGAAACCATAATTAATAAAGAATATTTATTTAGAAGTAATTCCCGAATACTTTCTTAAGAAAATAATGGATAATAGTATAATAATATAATCCCTAGATAACAACTGATACCATTCCCGGTCCGTAGAATAAATACAGAGTATATACCCCCTACTGAGGGTTTTTCTTAAAACATCGGCTTATTAATATTGCCGTAACCATTGCTTATAAGTCCAACTTATACTAATAACTATTACTTAGCATCATCAGTACCGTTTCGAAATCATGAACATATAGCATATATCTCAATATCTTTTATTTATCACAACAACAGTTTATAGAGGTATAAGTTTGAAAACTTGCCTCTATCACATGAATATACTATAATCTCAATATCTTTTATACCATCACATCCATATACGACGTGAGGTTTGAAAGCATGCATAATATACCCTATGCATCATCAAAATATTATAACTTAAAATAAAGCATAGAATGAGAAAACTTGTACGATACTTGGAACAAAGAATATATATATATAGATATATTTTTGACTCAACAAGTATTAAACATTTGAAAATATGCCCACTCTAACAATAGAGTAAGGGTTAGTAAACTTGCTTGATGCTCGAGAAGTGATAGGGGTTCGCGACGATGCCGGACAATCTAGACAAAGTCAAAGCAAACGCACGATTAATCCCCTGGATAATCCACTTGTACTCAATGCTTAAACACGTAAGCGAAACACAACCAAGGAATTACTAGCTCGTTATAGGCTCATACTAAGTCCATGTTTAATCGACGATTACTTAAGTCGTAGGTTTAGTCCGAAATCGATCCTCGAATACAAGTTATACTTAACCATTTACAACATTGGTTTCTAAGTCATGTTCTTAGTGGTTTTCACTTGCGCGACCTCGGCTACAACATTTTTATAAAATCGAAACATAATCTTTTTGATCCGAATCTTTTTCTTGAGCCTTCCTAACTGTCTCTAGTATTATTCCTCAAAGTTTCACATTTTCATATGGCTTCTAAGTGGTCCAAATATAGCCTCAAAGTGACTGACCAGAGATGGGTTGTTCCTCCGAACGGCGTTTACTAAAACTCACTTTTCTCTTAAACCGTAATTCGTATGGACATGATCTTTATACCAAAACAACCCTTAAAACAAAACCTACATGTTAATGGTCAGTGTTGTTCAAAAATATTCCAAGACCAGTTCGTAATTCTTGCTCAAAACAGCCTTAAAACAAATGGGCATTACGACGGCTATAATCGTAACGTTTCCCGGTTTTTGTTATGTCAAAACCTCTTAAAACCAAATCAATTCAACAACACCACCATATTTACAACATAATCAGTTTATATACTTCAAGAACATATCACCAACATCAACCAACAACAAGTATCCATCAAGAATTAACCATACATACTCCAAACTCCATAATCATGCTTATTCTTAAACATTACTAGAAACTTCACTTAAATCTCAACATAAATCAAAGGGTGGATGAGTGGTATACCTTCCTTGATGCTCTACCAACACTAACCAGTGGCCACAACCACTCAACAAGCCTTATATACTCCTTACAAAGCTTAAACCTTAAGATTCAATCAAGAAAACAAGTTAACAACTTTCGGAGTTACTATTCATCATCACTTTGTAAAATCCATATAAAATCGAAAAACAAGAGTTTGGTGCTAAGCTTTTTACCAGACCTTTTACTCTTCATAAGATTTCTTTTGAGCTATAGATCGCCAAATTTAAAGCTTCCTAGCTAGGGTTTTGAGTCCCATCTTCCCGCTGGACAGAAACTGGACAGTTTGGGGTTCTCCAACTTGGGGAAACAATTTGACTAGGCTACACTCCTTTGTTGGTCATGAAATTTTGAACGAATGTTACCCATGGAGTGGAGAAGCTTTGGTTAAATTTGGTGATTTAAGGATGGATAGAAATGGAGTTATGGATTTTTCTTTGGACTCTGTTTCTGCTGGGCAGAAAATCTGGAGAGTTCTTCTCTTTCTTTTCTTCTTTTCTTTTTCTTTTGTTTTGGATAATCATGCTTGAAATGCTGATTTTTATTAAAAAAAAGTGGTGAGTCATCACATTTTGGTGAGTAACCAGGACACGTGTCGCGCATGCATGCGTTTGGTTAAAGTAGCTTTACTGGTTCGCTTTCCTTTCACATGGATGATCCAAATGTTGCATCCCTCGAATTAATCTTGTTACATGTTACTTCTATGTCTATATTTAATCCTGTAAATGTTGCCTTGTTCCTCTTGAAACGATTCGAAATATTTTCCAAAAAGAGCGAGTAAAACTCTACGCGATCTTCGCAGTGAATAGTAACTATTCACTTCATCAATCGAATCCTTAAATCGACTTTAATAAAATAATAAAATTCCAAAATATTAAATCCTCAAATCCTTAATTCTAATATCTCATTTCTTGAATATAATAATATATAATTCGCTGCCCGGTCGAATATTACACCAAAATAAAATTTGGAATTTCTGAATTCCGATCGTCTTTGCATTCACTTATTTACTCCGTAGATCACTAATATGACTTCGGAATATCCACACTACGTCTCGTACATAGGTGACATAAAAAATTTTCTTAACCCTCAAAATCACTATTCATCCATCAATATCACTATTCACTGCTGCACTTAATCATAATAAGAAAAGTTTTAAATTTTTCCAAAAATTCGGGTTATTATAGTCTCCCCTCCTTAAAAGGATTCCGTCCCGGAATCAACTTAGGAATAACTGGGGGTACTTCTCTTCCATTGCACTTTCTAACTCCCAGGTGGATTCTTTCACCTCTTGATTTTCCACAAATCTTTCACTAGCTTGTCAACCTCGTCACTTAGCACTTGCTCTTTTCTATCCGTGATTTCCACAGGTTGTTCTTTGTAAGTCAGACCAGGTTGTATACCTACCTGCTCATACTCTACATATGCCGGGCATCTATAGTATACTGACGTAGCATTGACACATGAACCCCGTTACGACCATTCTACAAGTTTGGGGGGTAAGGCTGGCTCGTAGGCCGCCTTCCTGACGTGTTTTAAAATCTCAGATGGCCCAATGAATCTCGGGCTTGACTTCCCTTTCTTTCCAAATCTCATTAATTCCTTCCACGAGGATATCTTTTAGCATCACGAATCTCTAACCTCATATTCTCCATTTTGTTTGTACAGAAAATACACCAGCATAATCTTGTTTGTCATTCATCAACTTGCCATTTAGCTTATTAGTAGCAGTACTATCTCTATACTCGCGGGCTTAGTCCGCATACTTTCTTTGTCTGTCTTGGTTGTCACTAGCCGCTTGTTGGTGAAACCATTTGTCTTTCTAGTTTGTTGGACTAACTTGGGTTTTGTGTAAAATCTCATCCTTTAATTCCCGATCATTCGGAATCCATCTCTGTCTCATTTTAATTAAGGGTATCGGCCACCACATTGGCCTTCCCCGGATGGTAGGGTATCTTACAGTCATAATACTAGGTCAATTCTAGCCATTTCTCCATCTCATGCTATCTACTATCACGGGTAACTCAAAGCCAATTCATCACATTCCATAAAATTTGTGGGTGCATTAGTCAACCCAAAATAACCTCGCTGAAAACTCGAAGTGTCTATTCCAAGTACGAATCGCAGTCTTGGGTATTTCCTCGGATTTAACTTCCAACTGGTGATACCCAGTTCTTAAATAAATTGGAAATACACAGCGTTCTTCCGCTGATCAAACAATCATTTACAAGGGTACCTATTCTCCATGTCGAACTCATACAACTCTCGAGGTTCGATATATAATCTTGTGCTAAAATCTTTCTCTCTTACAACAACACCGGGCTCTCCACGGTGGTACACTGGGTCTTATCATACCCCTATGCAACAACTCTTGTAACTGAGTCACTAACCCTTTCATTCCCACTATACCCTGAATACTCGGTATTCATTCTCATGTCATCCAAATCGATATCTGGTAGCTTATTAAAACCTTGTATAATCTCCCAAAACCATTGTAGTTTCCTTTATACTTGGTACCTCTTTTCTTGGCGTCAACCATAAGAGCTAATTAAGCCTCGTATCTTTGGCGTAATAATTCCTTAGTCTGAACTATATTCAAGAATCTCTAAATCTGCCTCCATCCTTTACTTATTACTCTCTTTCTTTGCAATCAATTGGCTCCATTGGGTATCAACCAACCCATCCTTATTATAATATCAACTTCTCCCAACTTGAAAGGAATCAGGTCTATCAAAAGTTTCGACCTCATACTTCTAGTTCACAACCTGGATGTACCAGTCTTATGGGAAAATCCCCCGATTGACTATTTCTACTTGTAATTATTCCCTTAGCAGCTCGGCCTTAAGGTTTAATTGTCATGCAATTTCTTGATATACAACGATACATTAGCTCTGTCTAAACAGTATAGGAGGGCACCTGCTATTTAAAGGTCCTGACAGTGGGCTGCTTGTTGGAGGTAGCCCTGGTTGAAACCTACTGGCTTTCTTTTATTCTGTGTTCACAAACTCCGGAACAAACCTCAACAATTCGGAAAACTTGGCCTCATACTCGGTCACAGTCATGGTTTCTTGTTTTAACTCTTTTAACTTTTATTTTCATCCGGGTCTCCATATATTTTCAAAATTTATTCCTCTAGAACAACACACGCTGCATCTCTCCCAAGTTACAATACCAGCTCCCTCTGACTCCCTCGTCAGTACTTATCTTGCTAACCCAGAGGTAGTGTCCATTCGTAAACAACTCCTCCAAAATCTCAATCTTACCATAAGGCATCTATCTAACACCGTTGTCACTGGAGTTCACAGCACATCGCTATTTCTTTCACATATATCGATTGACACGCTTTCCATTATCATAATATCCTTGGGAGAATAAACCAATTTCATCGATATATCATTAATATTCTATTCGTCTTAGGGATTCACTCCTGTCATAGGCGATTTCGTTGCGAATCTAATTCCTATCAGCGAATTTTGACTTATTTGACCTGGTTGGCCTCCCCTTAGAATTCAATGAGGATAACAAAATCATGGGGCCTTGAAAAGACAGCTCCCATATCAAGGAAAACGTCACACACTGATTATGAGTTTTAAGGTAACCTTATTGGAGGTAAAAGAATTTACCGAGAGATCAACATGATCATAAGAACTCAACGTTGTGTGCCTCGATTGAGACATTACTAAAGGTAATTAGCCTTCTTGTATTTCACAACTTACAAGTGATGGCGTCCCATCAGACTTCTATCACACAGACAGATAGTCCTTGTAGCCCCTATAAATATAGGGTTGTTCGTCTCAGTGGAAGTTGAAAAGTATGAAAGCAATTCGAGATCAATTTAATGATTATCGCCTTTCGACAATATTTCTCAAAGGAATACCTTGGATTAAAATTGAACATATTCCAAAGGTGCGATTTACAAGAAAAGGATAGCCATAAAGATACTGGTATTCAACAAACAAGTGGTGATGTATCACCATAGGGTCATTCATTATTTGAAGAAAAGTGAAAGCTTAAATAGCATCATTTGACAGGGCTTCGAAAGCCTGAAAATAGGCATCGTGACAGCCTCTAGCACAATTGAAATTAAATATGATTTAACACAAGTGTTATAAAACAACTTCGAAGAGGGAATATACCCTTTATCAGAATTCTTTCCTGGAGAGAGGTCAAGATAGATCATAGATTGGGGAGGTACCCCACATAATTTGTAAATGGGGAGGGTACTACCAAGGTCTCTACGGATGCCTTTTATGTCGGCTCCTTTAATGGATAATCGTTCAATTCTAAAGCTCTTCTTCTCTAGGCACACCCTAAGGTGCTCGATACTTACGTTATTGCCGACTTATAATAGTCGCTAAGAATTCAATCATCAACATTTGCAATCGCAGGGAGTTTTATTCGACTCGGCGCAAACATCTCAAGTAAGCGTTCTGCTCTATAAGAAGACTTCGATACCGTTGTCGCCCATAGCAATGATAATTCCACATGTCGACTGGGCGGTACTTCGGAAGATCGTTAGAAACTACAAGCTTAAATCCAGTCTCTATTTCAATCATCCTTATACCCAATATTCCTTCTCCCGTATCAATCCCGTGTGCTACCTAAGCTTAACACTTTTGGCATAATAGCCTTTTCATTTAAGTCAATCCCGGAACTTCTCATTCCGCCTTGGTCCTTACATATATTTCGCCTTTACCGTCCAATCTCAACTTCATCATTTTATCTCTACAATCAATTATAGCAATCAGGGTCTGTCCACCAACCCATATAACGGCTATCTTACCCAATCCACAAGGTTCGCTCTAGTTTCCACTCTCTTTGGTGACATCCTCTGGTAATCAGAAAGACAAGGTTTGTCGAAATTTGCTGAATTCCTTTCCAAAATCAGGGAAACTTGATCAATCTATTTACCCAAAATTCTCCTTGTGATAATAAAATCCCTCAATGATGTAATAGACACTATTTCCAGTGGACTCGCTGGTCGTGGGGGGATTGAAACCTCGTAGCCAAAGCAATTCCTTTCACTATTCTTAGGCAACTAAGTACCCTTAATCGTTCGTGAAAATCTGAACACCTTGGTTCTTACGTATGCCGCCTCCTTATGGGCAACTATAACCGACTACGAGTAACGGGTTTCGTTCAAGTCGAATCAATCCACTGATACTGGCTATACTGCCTCTACCTCTTCTGCTCTGGAGACTCTACTCCATTTTCTTTGTCGTATCTCTTGGTGAATCATGAACGATCCTTAAACTCTCGTCTCGTCACTTATTTGACCTCCGAAGGTTCGTCCGGTCCTATTGTACGACCTCAAGTAATATACTACATCTTTATCAATCAACACGTCCTCTACAAGATTCTTTCTTTGACCTACTATGGGGTCTTCCTCTAGATCCTCCTTTGGATCTTCCCTTATCGGGTCTCCGTCCATTTCAAGGAACGCATCATCAATTGCCTACTCGAAGGCCTCGGGGTCTGGTATCTCAGAGTCCCATTCATCTATAACTCATACGAATCGAGGTGACTAACCATGAAATCCTAAGTACGGTTTCCCAAAAGAAGTCCCCTCTCGGGCTTCATCTTAAACAGTCAGGGTCATGTCCTCTAACCCGACTACGAACTCAATTTGAGCTCTAGATGTTCTTATCATTATTAAGGTATTGTAAGACTCGATCTCCTATCGTTTCTGAGGACTGTAACCTAATGCTCTGATACCATCTCTGTAACAGCCCCAAATCCGGGGTCGGGGATTTAGGGTTGTCACGATCCATGTACTCCTTGCCTTACCTGTATTACTCCCACCATTCATATTTCACCTGCTCATGACCCCAAAATATATGTCTCACACACACATACACACAGGTTAGAGTCTCAGAAACGACACAACACAACAATTGCGGAATAAATAACTTTTATTACAATACCCAAATGGCTTCTGAATCTGGTACTGATACAATTTCTAAGTATTGTTACATTACCAACTTAGCCTTCTGATGCTCACAATCCTCTAATACCATTCACGTCTATACATAAGTTGAATACCAAAAGCCGTAACCTGATTCGATTGGTTCGTACTATTCCCGGGATCACTGCTAGAAACTGTTTATGGAAACGCCTTGCGAGGTATGTGCCGTCCCATTGGCATCCTGCTTCGCTGCTATATAATATTATATCCTATATATAATTAGCATAAGAGAGTTAACACGGTTCGGTCGTCAGAGCTAAAACTGTAATTTCAGAATTAATACTACTAAAAAGATCATGGTTCGATTCCCTTCTACTACAAAAGTTACTTATATTGTATATACATTACCAAGATAAAATAAAAGAAGATTACACATAAAAAATATTCTCGATAAATTTCTAATATTAAATGTGATAATTTTATTTGAATTTAAAAATATAAACATAACAAGTAGGTTTGTAAAAATATTTCAAATGATAAATAATTTTAAGAGTTGTCTCGATATAGAAGTTAGAAAACTTACACAAAATGATCAATAAATTACAATTATATAATTAAATATTATCAAAAAATTAAAAGTTAAATATATAAATATTTCATACCGAAACTAATAATAAGAGAATTTAATATAACAATTAAATATGTTTTCAAAAAAAATGATAATGATCCGTGCATCGCACGGGTATAAAGCTAGTATATAAAATAATAGCAAGAGTGAGCGATAGCTCAGCAAGGTAATGAAAGTATGGCATAATTCTGCCCTTAATTCAACCCAGAAATAAAGCGGGTATACGACAATAATTTGTCAAAATATCTCGATACTGAAATCATTTCCTTATCGGAATGTATTCCAAAAATAGTACCATTACTGTACTTCAAATATCATTTCAGAATACTCTGCAACTTTCGATATTCATACTATGAACAAAGTTCTAGTATAGTATAAAAGCTGAAATAATAAGATAACTCAGTATATCCTTTCCATAAAATATCTGCTATATAAAATATAAGCAGACTATCAACATATACTTGAAAGATGAAGTTATAAGGAAAATTCAATATCATCTTTCATATCAAACATTTACCTCATATCATAATTTGGAAATAAATACAATGTAAAATATTTCCAATCCATTTCTAAGCTCATCTGGTTCCATATATCTTTTTTGTAAAATCATATGCTTTCTTATAAACTCATATGCTTGTATAAACTTGAATAAGCTTGCGTAAGCTTTCTTTCTCTGAAAACTTGCATAAAACTTTCTTTCTCTGATAACTTGCATAAAACATTTTCTTCCATGGATGACTTGCATAAAACATGTTCTTTTATGGATAACTTGCATAAAACATTTTCTTCCATGGATGATGAACTGTAGTCGGAGATTCTAGGTGACAGGGATACCCCTGCGATGATCAGTCGCAAGGCGAATCCCCACTGCTGTTTTTCTACGTAGAAGGGAAGAATAGACAGACGCTAACTGACCTACCTCCCCGCCTTCGGTTGTAGGGGGAAGAGCAGACCCGTTCATAGACCGCCGGTCTGATACTCTTCTCTGGGTGGGAAAAACAGACCCGTTCATAGACCGTCAGTCTACGCGTAATTCCCTCCTCTTACCCTACGGTCGGGCACATACTGATAATCTAAGGGAAAAACAGACCCGTTCATAGACCGTCGGTCTACGCGTAATTCCCTTAGGGGACAGGCGCCACTCAGTCCTTTACATATTCTCCGAGTTCAAGAAAATCCATAATTCTGAAACATAAAGTTCCTTTCCCTTTTTCCCCTAGTATACGACTCCACAAAGTAGTCATATCTGGTTGGAAAGGAAAATTCACCCATATTTCCCAAGCTGATGCTTGTTCCTGGATACAACTTATTCCACTGATCTTACTCCTCGAGTCTTGAGGAAGTAATCAAAATCATTTTGATGGTAGCATACAAAGCTGTTAAATGAATAGTTTCAAAAAGATTTAGGACCGGGCAGTCCAACATTAAAACTTGAGAAAGGTCCCCTGAGTCTTTGTAGTTTGAGCGAACATTTAAGTCTTTCCGAATATAGACTTAAAAGGGAGATAGATGTGGGAACCTTCCCTAATTATATTTATAATTGTCTAAATAAAACTTTATTAGTTATCTAGGGTTACAGAATAGTTTTCACAAAATACTTTCTTAAGAAGTAGGGCTTTAAATAATTAATGAAACCATAATTAATAAAGAATATTTATTTAGAAGTAATTCCCGAATACTTTCTTAAGAAAATAATGGATAATAGTATAATAATATAATCCCTAGATAACAACTGATACCATTCCCGGTCCGTAGAATAAATACAGAGTATATACCCCCTATTGAGGGTTTTTCTTAAAACATCGGCTTATTAATATTGCCGTAACCATTGCTTATAAGTCCAACTTATACTAATAACTATTACTTAGCATCATCAGTACCGTTTCGAAGTCATGAACATATAGCATATATCTCAATATCTTTTATTTATCACAACAACAGTTTATAGAGGTATAAGTTTGAAAACTTGCCTCTATCACATGAATATACTATAATCTCAATATCTTTTATACCATCACATCTATATACGACGTGAGGTTTGAAAGCATGCATAATATACCCTATGCATCATCAGAATATTATAACTTAAAATAAAGCATAGAATGAGAAAACTTGTACGATACTTGGAACAAAGAATATATATATATATATAGATATATTTTTGACTCAACAAGTATTAAACATTTGAAAATATACCCACTCTAACAATAGAGTAAGGGTTAGTAAACTTGCTTGATGCTCGAGAAGTGATAGGGGTTCGCGACGATGCCGGACAATCTAGACAAAGTCAAAGCAAACGCACGATTAATCCCCTGGATAATCCACTTGTACTCAATGCTTAAACACGTAAGCGAAACACAACCAAGGAATTACTAGCTCGTTATAGGCTCATACTAAGTCCATGTTTAATCGACGATTACTTAAGTCGTAGGTTTAGTCCGAAATCGATCCTCGAATACAAGTTATACTTAACCATTTACAACATTGGTTTCTAAGTCATGTTCTTAGTGGTTTTCACTTGCGCGACCTCGGCTACCACATTTTTATAAAATGGAAAAATAATCTTTTTAATCCGAATCGTTTTCGTGAGCCTTCCTAACTGTCTCTAGTATTATTCCTCAAAGTTTCACATTTTCATATGGCTTCTAAGTGGTCCAAATATAGCCTCAAAGTGACTGACCAGAGATGGGTTGTTCCTCCAAACGGCGTTTACTAAAACTCACTTTTCTCTTAAACCGTAATTCGTATGGACATGATCTTTATACCAAAACAACCCTTAAAACAAATCCTACATGTTCATGGTCAGTGTTGTTCAAAAATATTCCAAGACCAGTTCGTAATTCTTGCTCAAAACAGCCTTAAATCAAATGGGCATTACGACGGCTATAATCGTAACGTTTCCCGGTTTTTGTTATGTCAAAACCTCTTAAAACCAAATCAATTCAACAACACCACCATCTTTACAACATAATCAGTTTATATACATCAAGAACATATCACCAACATCAACCAACAACAAGTATCCATCAAGAATTAACCATACATACTCCAAACTCCATAATCATGCTTATTCTTAAACATTACTAGAAACTTCACTTAAATCTCAACATAAATCAAAGGGTGGATGAGTGGTATACCTTCCTTGATGCTCTACCAACACTAACCAGTAGCCACAACCACTCAACAAGCCTTATATACTCCTTACAAAGCTTAAACCTTAAGATTCAATCAAGAAAACAAGTTAACAACTTTCGGAGTTACTATTCATCATCACTTTGTAAAATCCATATAAACTCGAAAAACAAGAGTTTGGTGCTAAGATTTTTACCAGACCTTGTACTCTTCATAAGATTTCGTTTGAGCTATAGATCGCCAAATTTAAAGCTTCATAGCTAGGGTTTTGAGTCCCATCTTCCCGCTGGACAGAAACTGGACAGTTTGGGGTTCTCCAACTTGGGGAAACGATTTGACTAGGCTACACTCCTTTGTTGGCCATGAAATTTTAAAAGAATGTTACTAATGGAGTGGAGAAGCTATGGTTAAAATTTGGTGATTTAAGGATGGATAGAAATGGAGTTATGGATTTGTCTTTGGACTCTGTTTCTGCTGGGCAGAAAATCTGGAGAGTTCTTCTCTTTCTTTTCTTCTTTTCTTTTTCTTTTGTTTTGGATAATCATGCTTGAAATGCTGATTTTTGTTAAAAAAAAGTGGTGAGTCATCACATTTTGGTGAGTCACCAGGACACGTGTCGCGCATGCATGCGTTTGGTTAAAGTAGCTTTACTGGTTCGCTTTCCTTTCACATGGATGATCCAAATGTTGCATCCCTCGAATTAATCTTGTTACATGTTACTTCCATGTCTATATTTAATCCTGTAAATGTTGCCTTGTTCCTCTTGAAACGATTCGAAATATTTTCAAAAAGAGCGAGTAAAACTCTACGCGATCTTCGCAGTGAATAGTAACTATTCACTTCATCAATCGAATCTTTAAATCGACTTTAATAAAATAATAAAATTCCAAAATATTAAATCCTCAAATCCTCAATTTTAATATCTCATTTCTTGAATATAATAATATATAATTCGCTGCCCGGTCGAATATTACACCAAAATAAAATTTGGAATTTCTGAATTCCGATCGTCTTTGCATTCACTTATTTACTCCGTAGATCACTAATATGACTTCGGAATATCCACACTACGTCTCGTACATAGGTGACATGAAAAATTTTCTTAACCCTCAAAATCACTATTCATCCACCAATATCACTATTCACTGCTGCACTTAATCATAATAAGAAAAGTTTTAAATTTTTCCAAAAATTCGGGTTATTATACCTGTTTTAAGTAAAGTTACTAAGAATGTAGGTTTACTGTCTCAGAAACAACTCAAGGATAAAATCTGTGAGGTTACAGATAAGAAAAAGGAAGCTACTGTTAAGAGAAACAGGAATGGTAAAATTGGGATTAATAAAGAGAATGGTTATAAGTATATCCCAAATGCACCTAGGAAAAGTTATTTTAACTGTGATAACTCTAATCATCTTGCTATTGATTGTAAAAAGAGTTTAAAGAAAAGTACTGAAATTCCTATTTCTGATGTCAGGAGTAGATCAGTATTTTATAAACCACAGAAGTCCTGTTTTCATTTTGGTAGTATATGGCATT
This sequence comes from Heracleum sosnowskyi, assembly GCA_030848705.1. Taxonomy (NCBI): domain Eukaryota; kingdom Viridiplantae; phylum Streptophyta; class Magnoliopsida; order Apiales; family Apiaceae; genus Heracleum; species Heracleum sosnowskyi. Next base: position 106,620,075 of record CM061240.1, on the reverse strand, counting down.
CTATTTATACTTGTAAAGATTATCATGATTTGTACTATAACTTTTATGATCCATTGCCTAAGTTTAATAATAGTACAAAGTCTGGTAGAGTTGAAAATGTCATAATGAAGCATGCTTTTGTTAATACTGATACTGACAAAGCAAATCTTGATGGAGTAAATCCTGTTAGGACTGCTAATGTCAGAAAGTCTTCTGCTACTAAAATTAATAAATTGCATAGAAAAGGAACCCAACATGTATGGGTTCCTAAATGTTCTAACTAGTGTGTTGCTATTCTGATTGCAGGGTAAAAAGAAAAATGTGTTAGTCATGGATAGTGGATGTTCTGTGCACATGACTGGAAGCAAAGCCCTGTTATCAGAATATGAGGAAAAAGCTGGCCCAACTGTGTCTTATGGAGATGGCAACATTGGACAAACTTTGGGATATGGCAATATAATCATTGGCAATGTCATCATTGAAAAAGTAGCTCTAGTGAAGGGACTAAAACACAACCTGTTGAGTATTAGTCAAATCACTGACAGAGGTTATCATGTCAACTTCTATTCCACACATTGTGAAGTAGTCAGCAAAGAAACAAGAAAGATTGCATTGACTGGCTACAGGCATGGTAACATTTATGAAGCCAACATTCTCTCCAATACTGATGGCTCTCCTACTTGTCTAATCAGCAAAGCATCAATAGATGAAAGTTGGAATTGGCACAAGAAGCTTTCTCATCTCAACTTCAGCAATATCAATGAGTTGGTTAAGAAAGATTTAGTGAGAGGATTACCTAAAGCTTTGTATACTCCTGATGTACTCTGTGATGCATGTCAGAAAGCAAAACAGAGAAGGACATCATTCAAGAGTAAATCTGAATCCTCAATTGAGGAACCATATCACATGCTGCATCTTGATCTATTTGGTCCAGTCAATATTATGACCATCAGTAAGAAAAGGTACACTCTTGTAATTGTTGATGGATATTCTAGATTCACCTGGGTGTATTTTCTGCACAGAAAAGATGAAACTCCTGAAATACTGTTGGATCATGTGAGGATGATTGAGACAACCACAAAGTACAAAGTCAAGATTCTGAGAAGTGATTGAAGGAATTTACGGATGAGCGGAAGCGTGATATAACAATTATTCCGTAAAAACCATGTATCGCACATATAGAAAAACATATAAAATCTAGATCGAGGGAAATCGTAACCATACCTTGAGAATCGAAGCTTTAAAATGATGGTTGCAAGCAGTTGCTCCTCAGAGTGTGAAGCACTCTACCGGTATCCACCAAGAATTTTTCTTCGATGATTTCTTCAAAAAAAAAACTCTAACACCTTTTAGAGAGAAAAGAGAGAGAGAGAGAGAGAGAGAGAGAGAGAGAGAGAGAGAGAGAGAGAGAGAGAGAGAGAGAGAGAGATGGAGGCTAGCTCCTTTTTAGGTTTTTTCACAAAATAGGATGAGCCTTAGAATGAACTATCTCATTCTATTTATAGGGCTCTTTTAGGGTTTTTAATAATATATCTATATCTATATATATATATATATATATATATATATATATATATATATATTAACCCCACATTTCTAAAATGCTTTAATAATGATTAAAACTATTTTAATCATTATTTCTTTTTCTAAACTATTTAGAAAATAATTCTTCCTCTCTCATAATTTAAATCTTTTCATCAAAGAAAATATTCTTTTATGGCGTGACCCTGTAGGTTCAATATTAAGCCGGTAGTAGAAATAAATAATAATAAACTTTTATTTATTATTTATATGACTTCTAATAATTCATTAAATATAATTAACTGATTAATTATATTTATTCTACATCGTGAGTGATGCTTCTCAACATATCGCGACTATCCGGATAATATGAATTCACTGCTTAGAATACCAAGAACCTGTCAGTGACTAGTTTCAGTACAATCAATTCCTTCTACCCTACAATATCCCGATTAAATACAAGGCATGGATCTCGTGTCAGGCCTATCAAATTTAATCATATGATTTCTTATTCATAATGCTAAGTTCATATTAATGCAAATTAGAAACTCCTTTCTAATTTCATACACTCTGGCCAGAGATTCCAGAACTCGCATACTAAGAATAACATAGGATATTCTCTTCCTATACTGGAAGGGGTAGATCCTCTATTGACGTTAACTATCTCCATACACAAATCCGTATGCCCAGAATAGACCTAATGGATGTCCTTGAGACTAAGGACTAATCCAAAGCATAGTTCATTATATACAAGATAACTCTAACTATCTCCAGTCTAAGGACCCTTGTACAACTATCACTCAGTGAATAACTATTGACACGTGAGTAAACTCCATTAGCTGTTCAACTTATCGAGTCATGTTCAGTAAACTTATTCCCTAACAAGAACCTACATACTAGCTATAGTGTCACCACACAAATGCCTATGAGAACAGACATCCTCCTGACGGGAGCAAGCATAGTAGTATGTACCAATCTTTGCGGATTCACCAACTTCCGATTAGTTATCCTATGATCAGGAACTGTTTAAGTCCAGAGTTATCATCTTCTAGATCTCACTATTATAATCTCATTATAATTCTAGAAGCTTTACTCTAAACTATGGAACATCTTATTTAAAACACTTTAAATAGATAAAGCCCGTAATAAAAACAAAACAAGTCTTTTATTTAACATTAATGAAATCAAATAAGAATACAAGAAAGTTCTTCCTAACTCATCATACATGATTGGATTTAGGACAAACACTTTCAATCTCAATGCTAGGAACAACTCCCAACTCAGAAACAACTTTCCTCATCCAAACGGCTTCTTTTGCAACCTCACTTGCAGCTATATACTTTGCTTCCGCTGTGGAGTCAGCCGTTGTAGACTGTTTGGAACTCTTCCAACTAATCGCACAACCATTCAGAGTAAACACGTACCCTGACATGTATGTGCTATCATCACTTTCTGATTGAAAACTAGAGTCAGTATAACCCTCTATTTTCAACTCAGATCCACCAAAAACAAGAAAAATATCCTTAGTCCTTCGCAAATACTTAAGGATGTTCTTTACCGCTTTCCAGTGGTCTTCACCTGGATTGGACTGATATCTGCTCGTCACACTAATTGAATGAGCAACATCAGGCCTAGTACATAACATCGCGTACATGATAGATCCTATTGTCGAAGCATAAGGAATCTTACTCATACGCTCCCTTTCTTCAGGTGTCTTAAGAGACATCTTCTTGGAAAGGGATACTCCATGGCTCATTGGTATGAGACCTCTCTAGGAGTTTTCCATGCTGAACCTTTTAAGCACTTTCTCGATGTATGTACCCTGGGTAAGACCTATCATTCTTCTAGATCTATCTCTATAGATCTTCATACCGAGAATGTAGGATGCTTCTCCCATGTCCTTAATAGTGAAGTTCTTTGATAGCCACACTTTGACTGATTGTAGCATCGGTATATCATTTCCTATAAGAAGTATGTCATCCACATACAACACAAGAAATGTTACCATGCTCCCTCTAACCTTCTTGTAGACACATGGTTCATCTATGTTTGATAAAATCAAACTCTTTGATTGTCTCATCAAAATAGATGTTCCATCTACGAGAAGCTTGCCTTAAACCATATATGGTTCGTAGCAGCTTACACACTAGGTGTTCATTCCCTTTGGAAACAAAACCCTCTGGCTATGTCATATACACTTCCTCTTCCAGTTTCCCATTGAGGAAGGCTGTTTTCACGTCCATTTGCCAGATCTCATAGTCGTAGTAAGCAGCAACCGCAAGCAAAATCCGAATTGATTTTAACAGGGCTACAGGCGAAAAAATTTCATCAAAGTCAATCCCTTGCCTTTGTCTGAATCCTTTTGCCACGAGCCTGGCCTTATAGGTCTCCACCTGGCCATCTGCTCCAATCTTTCTCTTGTATACCCATTTGCACCCAATAGGCTTCACATCCTTGGGTGCTTCAACCAAAGTCCATACTTGGTTGGTATACATAGAATCCATTTCGGATTTCATGGCACTCTGCCATTTCTCTGAGTCAATACTACTCATAGCCTCATTATAGGTCATAGGGTCGTCATCATCAATGATTGACAACTTATTGTCATTCTCAATGAAAAGACCATAATACCTCTCAGGTTGGCGAGACACTCTCTCTGACCTACGAATGGGTTGTTCCACAGAAGGTTGTTCAGTCTGAACATGTGTTTCCTCTTGAACCGTAGTAGTTTGTGCTTCTTGAACTTCATTAAGTTCTATTTTGCTCCCACTGTTCCCTTCAAGGATAAACTATTTTTCCAAGAAGGTAGCATGTCTGGAGACAAATACCCTATGATCGGTGTAAAAGTAATACCCTAAAGTCTCTTTAGGATATCCCACAAACTTACATTTTACGGATCGAGATTCCAGCTTATCAGGGTCAACTTTCTTGACATAAGCTGGACATCCCCAAATCTTAACGTGTTTAAGACTCGGTTTCCTATCTTTCCATATCTCATATGGAGTTTGAGGAACAGATTTGGAAGGCACCTTATTCAGTAAATATGCTGAGGTTTCCAATGCATAACCCCAAAGGAATACTGGAAGATCTGCATAGCTCATCATGGATCGAACCATGTCTAACAAAGTTCGATTTCTCCTTTCAGATACCCCGTTCAACTGTGGAGTATATGGAGGAGTCCACTGAGAGACTATACCATTTTCTTTGAGATAATCTAGAAACTCTCCATTCAAGTATTCACCACCTCGATCTGATCGAAGGGTTTTAATACTATGTTTGGTTTGTTTCTCCACTTCATACTTGTATTCTTTGAACTTTTCAAAGGCTTCAGACTTGTGTTTCATCAAATACATATATCCGAATCTAGATCAATCATCTGTGAAAGTAATGAAGTACGAAAATCCACCCATGGCTTGTGTAGACATCGGTCCACATACATCTGTGTGTACCAATCCTAGCAAATCTGCAGCCCTCTCTCCATGTCCACTAAATGGAGATTTGGTCATTTTACCCAATAGACAAGACTCGCATGTAGGATATGATTTAAAATCAAAGGGTTCAAGTAACCCTTCCTTATACAATGTACGAAGTCTATTTTAACTAATATGACCAAGTCTGTAGTGCCATAAATAGGTGAGATTTTCATCATCCCTTTTCCTTTTATTAGTACGTTCAATTTGTAGTAAATTATGCTCTACGTCACATACATACAGACCATTATTTAAAATACCACTACCATAAAGAACATTATCTCTAAGAATTGAACATTTATTATTCTGAATAACAAACGAAAATCAAGCCAAGTCTAACATGGGAACAGAAATAATATTCCTCACAATCGAGGGAACAAAATAACAATTATTTAAAAAAATAGTCTTGCCCGTAGGCATATGTAAATCAAATGATCCTACAGCTTCAGCAGCAATTCTTGCTCCATTTCCCATCCGTAGAATCACCTCCTCTTCCTCAAGAGTCATACTTCTCCTTAGTCCCTGCAACGAATTGCAAATGTGAGAACCACAGGCGGTATCTAATACCCAAGTAGCAATTTGATTTAATGACATATTCACTTCTATCATGAACATACCTGAATCAGAAGTGGCAGTCTCACTACCCTTCTTCTTCTTCAATTCTGCAAGGTAAACCTTGCAGTTCCTCTTCCAGTGCCCCACCTTGTTATAGTGGAAGCAAACAACTTTGCTTTTGGGGTCTTCAGCTTTTGGTGGAACCGGCCTTTTTTCACCTACTTTCTTCTTCTTGGGAGGGTTCTTCTTCCTTTTCTTAGGATTGGAACCTTCACCAATTAGAAGAACAAAACTCTTCTTAGAGGGAAAATTCGATTCCGCAGTCTTCAACATGTTGTGGAGTTCAGCCAGGCTGACGTCCAACTTATTCATGTGAAAGTTCACAACAAACGGCGAAAACAAACCCGGAAGTGATTGCAAGACCAAGTCTTGACTCAGCTCCCCATCCATGTTGAAACCAAGTTGTCCAAGACGTTCAATCAAATTGATCATCTTAAGTACATGGTCATTCACAAACGATCCCTCAGACATCCTACAACGGAACAGCTCCTTCGATATCTCATATCGAGCTGTCCTCCCTGCCACATTATACAACTCTTGTAGATGCGTTAGGATAGTGTGAGCATCCATATGCTCATGCTGCTTCTGTAGCTCAATGTTCATGGAAGCTAGCATGATACATTGAGTAACATTTGCATCATCTATCCACTTACGATACACAACATGTTCATCATCATGTGCATCGTCAGCAGGTTCAGCAGGCTTAGGTGAGTTAAGCACATATTCCAGTCTCTCAACCCTGAGAACAATTTTCAGGTTTCGAAGCTAGTCAGCAAAATTAGGACCAGTCAATTTGTGAGCATCCAGTATGCTCCGGAGTGATAGTGCAGAAGACATAATGTATATAGTAAATCTGTAAATGATAAACACATAACAACACTTAGCAAATATTCAATTTCATTTTAAAACACTATATGAATCGGGTCTTTATTCATAAGTGGCTCCCACTAGTTTATCTAATTTATACAACCCCTTAAGTGGAAAAATTAAGCATTCATAATGCTAGTGGGAATAGGGATCCTACATTCCATCACACAACCTCGGCTGTAGCACGAAACACCATGTGATGTTCAGTAGGCAGACAACTTTTGTCAATTACATCTCATGTTATTCCCTAATAAAACTTTAGCCTCTTGAATAATTGAGTCACGGCTGTAGCACGACAAATTCAATATTCTAAGTCAAGTCTAACCCAACATTTCATACAATTGAATCAGTCTCCAACAGCCCACGGCTGTAGCACGTAACGACCATTAGATTCTAATTCATTGTACACATCTCTATGTAATAGACAAGTATTTCTTATTTCGAAATCAAAGCCCTCGGCTGTAGCACGAAACGATAATGATTCAAAAATAAGAACTACTTTCTACCATGTTGGAAGGCTATGACCGACACAAGCCCGTTGTGCCATTGGCCATTTACTACTTGATATAAATTTTAATTAAGAGGGATTATATTATGTTACAACCATAATCATATTACTAGGAGATTCTCTTTTTTTTGAACAAAATACAATTATGATATTTAAATAAAAAATTCCCAGTGTGTTGGAGGGGTCACATCGGTCCCGCTTAAAACCCAACGGCCTAGACAGAAATTTTCATTTTCAACATCAAAAGAGTATTTCACTCTATGTTTCATAAACATAAGAATCTCATGTTTGTACTCATAATATTATTGTTAAGGCAAGAAACGATTCATATTCTAGATTTTCTAGAGCACGCCTTATTTTGATTTAAGTTCACCTAAATCTATCATCGCATAGTAAATATAGGCATATATCTCATATATAAAAATAAATAAACAAGTAAGCATGCAAGTAATATCATGTCATACAATGATATAATGATGTATGGATTTATTATAGTATTTAAAAACAATTAAAACAATTAGTACATGCTTTAAAACACTTCCGGGAATATAAACAGTTCCAAACTTTTATATAAAAATTATTTGACCATTCCATTAGATCCGTCTCGGAAAAACGAATCCAACAATATTATTGCACGCCCAAAACGGAGTTACCAAACTCCCAAAAAATCAAATTTAATGTGCACAAAAGGGCTGTAACGCATTACTAGAATGCGTTACAACAATTAAATGCTATTAATTGTGTAACGCATGATGCTCATGCGTTACGGGCCCTGTCACGCATTCCCGGAATGCGCAACTCTCTTTCCAGTGACTGCGCGCCATGCGCGCGAGCGGAGCAGCAACAAATTTATTTATTTATTTATTATTATTTTTTTAATTTTGTAACTCCTCTAGCTTTTATTACACTAAAAAAAACTGCCCTACCTTATCAATTGCATTTATTGTTATTGTTATTATTATTTTATTTTAATATTAATAAATTAATTAATAAATTAATAAAAAAATCAAAATAATATGATTTCTGAAATCAAACAAAAGCAAAAATTACCAAGTATCTATGGGGTCCTTGTGCAAATTTTAATTCATATATTTCAACATGCATAATTATTTTATGAATTTTAATTAAAATAATTTTAAAAAATTCATAACAAATAATCTACACATCACAAAATTATGAAAAAAATACCTAGATGATCCACAACACTTGTAGAACCAGATCAATGGTCAAAATCTCATGCAAATAATATTTCGAATTAATTCATAATTAAATCTAAATATACTTGCAAAAATCATAATAAATCCATACATGCATAAAAAATCTGAAATTTTTTATATGTATCTCTATATGCAAAACCTAGCTCTGATACCATTGAAGAAATTTACGGATGAGCGGAAGCATGATATAATAATTATTTCGTAAAAACCATGTATCGCACATATAGAAAAACATATAAAATCTAGATCGAGGGCAATCGTAACCATACCTTGAGAATCGAAGCTTTAAAACGATGGTTGCAAGCAGTTGCTCCTCAGAGTGTGAAGCACTCTACCGGTATCCACCAAGAATTTTTCTTCGATGATTTCCTAAAAAAAAAACTCTAACACCTTTTAGAGAGAGAGAGAGAGAGAGAGAGAGAGAGAGAGAGAGAGAGAGAGAGAGAGAGAGAGAGAGAGAGAGAGAGAGAGAGAGAGAGAGAGAGAGAGAGAGAGAGAGATGGAGGCTAGCTCCTTTTTAGGTTTTTTCACAAAATAGGATGAGCCTTAGAATGAACTATCTCATTCTATTTACAGGGCTCTTTTAGGGTTTTTAATAATATATCTCTATATATATATATATATATGAACCCCACATTTCTAAAATGCTTTAATAATGATTAAAACTATTTTAATCATTATTTCTTTTTCTAAACTATTTAGAAAATAATTCTTCCGCTCTCATAATTTAAATCTTTTCATCAAAGAAAATATTCTTTTACGGTGTGACCCTGTAGGTTCAATATTAAGCCGGTAGTAGAAATAAATAATAATAAACTTTTATTTATTATTTATATGACTTCTAATAATTCATTAAATATAATTAACTGATTAATTATATTTATTCTACATCGTGAGTGATGCTTCTCAAAATATCGCGACTATCCGGATAATATGAATTCACTGCTTAGAATACCAAGAACCTGTCAGTGACTAGTTTCAGTACAATCAATTCCTTCTACCCTACAATATCCCGATTAAATACAAGGCATGGATCTCGTGTCAGGCCTATCAAATTTAATCATATGATTTCTTATTCATAATGCTAAGTTCATATTAATGCAAATTAGAAACTCCTTTCTAATTTCATACACTCTGGCCAGAGATTCCAGAACTCGCATACTAAGAATAACATAGGATATTCTCTTCCTATACTGGAAGGGGTAGATCCTCTATTGACGTTAACTATCTACATACACAAATCCGTATGCCCAGAATAGACCTAATGGATGTCCTTGAGACTAAGGACTAATCCAAAGCATAGTTCATTATATACAAGATAACTCTAACTATCTCAAGTCTAAGGACACTTGTACAACTATCACTCAGTGAATAACTATTGACACGTGAGTAAACTCCATTAGCTGTTCAACTTATCGAGTCATGTTCAGTAAACTTATTCCCTAACAAGCACCTACATACTAGCTATGGTGTCACCACACAAATGCCTATGAGAACAGACATCCTCCTGACGGGAGCAAGCATAGTAGTATGTACCAATCTTTGCGGATTCACCAACTTCCGATTAGTTATCCTATGATCAGGAACTGTTTAAGTCTAGAGTTATCATCTTCTAGATCTCACTATTATAATATCATTATAATTCTAGAAGCTTTACTCTAAACTATGGAACATCTTATTTAAAACACTTTAAATAGATAAAGCCCGTAATAAAAACAAAACAAGTCTTGTATTAAACATTAATGAAATCAAATAAGAATACAAGAAAGTTCTTCCTAACTCATCATACATGATTGGATTTAGGACAAACACTTTCAGTGATAATGACACTGAATTCAAGAATTCAAAGATGGAAGAGTTCTGCAAATACAAAGGAATTATTCAACAATTCTCTGCTCCTGGCACACCTCAGCAAAATGGAGTAGTTGAAAGAAAGAATAGAACTCTTATTGAAGCTGGCAGAACTATGTTGGAAGAAGCTAAACTACCTACATATTTTTGGGAAGAAACAGTCAATATAGCATGCTATACTCAAAATATCACATTTAATAAACAGACATGGTGTTACTCCTTATCAATCACTCAAGGAAAAGAAACCTAGTCTGAAGCATCTACATGTGTTTGGCTGTAAATGTTTTGTTCTCAGAACTCATCCTGAACAGCTAGGGAAATTTGAAACAAAGGCTGATGAGGGAATTTTCATTGGATATCCTGCATCAAGAGCCTTCAGAGTTTTCAACTTGAGAACAAGGACTGTCATGGAGTCAATACATGTATCTTTTGATGATAAGAAGATAATTGGCTTAAATGAAGACTCACATGATAGATTGGTTTTTGAAAATGAAGCTACCAAGGAACTTGAAGAAATTGAATCAGATCCTGTCAATTCATCAGATACTGATGGGTCACCAAATCCTGATGATCCATCAAATCCTGATGACTCACCAAATGCTGATGGTGCTACTGATGATACTAATAACAGTTCACATGTTGAGGGGGAGCAATAGCAAACTGATACTAATTCTACTCATTCATCAGGACAATATTCTTCAGATACTGATTCAAGTGACAATCCTGATAACACATCAGGAGGAGACAACAACAATTCAGGGGGAGCTTCTAATGAAACAAATTCTTCTAATCAAAATAACACCAATCCAGGGGGAGCATCTACATCAAGGAATGACTTACCTTCAGCAAGAAAATGGACAGCAAGTCATACTCCTGATTTGATAATTGGAGATCCTGATGCAGGTGTTCAGACAAGAAGTGCAACTCAAAATGAATGTCTATACAATAACTTTCTGTCCAAGGAGGAACCAAAGAAAGTAGAGGATGCACTCAAAGATGCTGATTAGGTTACTGCAATGCAAGAAGAATTGAATGAATTTGAAAGGAATGAAGTCTGGAAACTGGTACCAAGACCAAAGAACAGATCAATTGTTGGTACAAAGTGGATTTTCAAAAATAAGACTGATTCAGATGATGTAATAATCAGAAACAAAGCTAGGCTTGTTGCAAAGGGGTATTCTCAACAAGAAGGAATTGACTATGATGAAACTTTTTCTCCTGTTGCAAGACTAGAAGCCATCAGGATCTTTCTAGCTTATGCAGCTCATAAGAAATTCAAGGTTTTCCAGATGGATGTGAAAAGTGCTTTCTTAAATGGTGAACTGGAGGAAGAAGTTTATGTTGAACAACCTCCTGGTTTCATTGATCCAAAGTATCCAAATCATGTCTACAGATTGGATAAGGCACTTTATGGACTAAAGCAAGCTCCAAGAGCATGGTATGAAACCTTAGCTCAGTTCTTACTGGAAAGTGGATTCAAAAGAGGTACAATTGATAAAACTTTATTCTATTTGAATCATGGTAAGGATTTGCTTTTACTTCAGATTTATGTTGACGATATCATTTTTGGGTCAACAAACAATAAGCTGTGTGAAAAGTTTTCTAAGCTTATGCAGTCAAGATATCAAATGAGCATGATGGGAGAAATGAGTTATTTTCTTGGTCTTCAAGTTAAACAGACTGATGATGGCATTTTTATCAATCAGTCAAAATACACAAAGAATTTGTTGAAAAGGTTTAACATGGAAGATTGTGCTACTGCAAGTACTCCCATAGCTACAGCTACCAAACTTGATCCTGATCAAGGTGCTGAGGTAGATGTAACTCACTACAGAGGAATCATTGGCTCTTTATTGTATCTCACTGCAAGTAGACCAGATATCATGTTTACAACATGTCTGTGTGCAAGATTTCAAGCAAAACCTAGGGAACCACATCTGATTGCAGTTAAAAGAATTTTCAGATATCTCAAAGGCACTCCTTCTCTTGGTCTTTGGTATGCAAGGGAATCAGATTTTGGTTTGTGTGGTTATTCAGATGCTGATTTTGCAGGATGCAAGATAGACAGGAAAAGTACTTCAAGAAGTTGTCAGTTTTTGGTGGTAGACTAGTTTCTTGGTTCAGTAAAAAGCGAAAGTCTATTTCCACTTCAACTGCAGAAGCTGAGTACATTACTGCAGGAAGTTTTTGTGCTCAGATAATGTGGATGAGAAATCAGTTGTTAAATTATGTCCTGTCATACTCAAAAATCCCTATTTATTGTGATAACCAAAGTGCTAATGCAATGACAGGAAATCCAGTTCATCATTCTCTTACTAAACACGTCAGTATTAGATATCACTTTATAAGAGAACAGGTTCTGGAAGGAACAATTGAACTTCACTTTGTTCCAACTGATCAACAACTAGCTGATATATTCACCAAGCCACTGCCTGAAGCTACTTTCAATAAATTGGTGAATGAACTTGGAATGATGAACTTTGAGAATTTCTGAGAGAAGAAATCCTGATGGTCATTCAGAAAGATATGTAATTTTGATCAAATTCTGATAGGACACTATCCTGACAGGAAGTCAACTGGTCAATCCTGATGTACAGGTCAGTTTTTCATTTGCTTAATTTGTGCCTAATTTTTCGTCAGTTTCTGATGAGAAACGTTTGAGTTTTTAGTTGGACAACTGTATGCGCGCGTGTGTCACATTGATAGATATATACATATAGATACACATAAAAAGCGGCGCGGTTATGTTTTATTACACACGTAATTTGTCCACTAATCATTTTTGCACAAATCACAGCATGCCATCTGTCTCTGAGAATAATATTTTGTTTTAACAAAATATATTTGATTGTCTAATTTATCATTTATTCTCACAAACATCAATTTTTCATCATCTCTCTTTCTCTCTGTGCTCAAGAACCCTATTTTCTAAAATCTCAATTCTCAAGCTTTCTATATTGTTGAAATGGCGTCTTCATCATTCATGAACAAACAGACTGTGATTAGTGGTGTTACGTTTGCCACTAATAATTTTGTAGCTATTCTGAATCATCAAGATTTGCCTTCTGAGTTTCACATTATTCAGGATTTTCTAGCTTCAAGCCCATTGAAGTTTGCTTTAACAGAACCTGCAAGTGTTTCTTTTAAGTCAGTTATGCAGGTTTGGAACTCAGTGACATTTGACAAAGGACATTCTGACTCAATTCTGATGAGTTTTGAATATGATGGGGTTACTCACTATGTGACTCCTGCCATTGTGGAGGAAGCATTACATTTGCATGTTCTTGGTGATACTGTTCCTGATAATGTTTCAGACTCGACTCTTTTTGAGTTTGTTACAAAATTAGGTTACAATGGTGAAGTAAAGAGGTATGGCAATCTCTTCAGGACAAAGCTTAAGAAGGAATGGAATTTCTTCTTTGATACAATCAGTCGTTGTTTCCTGAACAAGACATCAAATTTTGATGTTCTTCCATCAGGATCTCTCAAAATTGGGTACTCTCTTATCCATTCTACAGTGTTTGATTATGGGTCTTTTATCTTAAAAGCTTTAAGTGATAGGAAATCAGATACGTTAGGTTCTGTCTGTTTTCTTAGATTTTTACAGTTGATATTTAATCACTTATGTCCTAATGTTGTTTTTGAGGATGATGTAGTTCTACCTATTTGTAGAATTACTGATAATAATATTAAGTCCTTAGTCAACAGTGATAAGGCAAACGGTTTCATAGGCAATGCCTTTATTCCTGATGAGGTCAGGTTTTTCTTACATCAGAAAATGCCTACTTGTTATGGACTACTTTCTAATGCTATGGGGCAAGGCCAATCACACCTTGTTCCTGACCCAAGCATTCATCCCAAACAGTCAACAGCCACCTCTATTGTCTCTCAAAAGACTTTAGTTGTAAAATCAAAGAAATCAGCTAGAACTGATGTGTCTGGAAGGCAATCAGGTTCAAAGGATTTTTCCTCTACACCACTCATTCAAAAGAAGAAACAAGGGGGTGTATAAGGGGTCCTGGTGCAGAAAGTTGCCAAGAAAGCTGATAAGGTTGTTGCGGATGTTCCAGTAAAAAGGAAGTTAAAGTTAATTGATGAAAGTGATTCTGAGGATGATATGCCTATATCCTCTAAGTTTAAGATATTCAAGGAAGTTGTTGATACTGCTATTGAAGTTGTGGTACCTTCATCAAAACCACAGAAGAAAAGGAAATTATCAAAAAGCAGGTATCATATTCTTTTGAAGGTGCAAATGAAGGATACTGATATTCAGACATCAAATCCTGATGAGTCATCTACTCATGATGCTCTAGCAAATCCTGATGTTGGTATTCCGGATGCACAAACGAAAGTTGTCTCTATATCAGACTCTTCAGCCTCTCCATCTAAGAAGATAATAGAAATTTCATGGGAGAAGGTTTCTAAGACTGCTTCCTTGGTTGGTCTTACACCTCCGTTACAGAAAAAGAGGAATGCAGAGGAGTTAGTTTATCAGAGACAAAAGAAGCTGAAAGGATCAAGCCCACAAGAACCTGAATCTCAAAGTGATTCAGAAGCTACTGAAAAATCCTGCCACACAAGAACCACTCAATCAAAGTTTGTGTGAAGGCTTAGCTAGTGGAATGGTCACACAAGAACCATTTTCTCAAAGGGAGAATGAAGACATCAACATTCCAGCTACACAAGAACCATCTTCTAAAAGTGAAGATGCAGGCAACGCTATAGCTTCTGGTGAACAATTGGTCAAGGACACTGTCAATGAGGGAAGCACACAAGAACCTCTAACTCAAAGTGTTGAAGCAGCTTCAGAACCTCATGCTACACAAGAACCATCAGTCACAAATACTGATGCAAGCTTATCAAATCATGACGGTGTTGCTCCTGATGATAGTGGTGCTCCTGATGCTGAGCCAATACTTATACAACCACTATGATCAAGACCAATGAACCATCCTATCACAGATTCACAGGATAAACTGAAAGGTATTGCTATTCCTGATCCTAACATTACTCATGATACTGATGGTGATGATTCTGATGATAGTGATGATGATGATAATCAACTTGAGAAGGATCAGCTTGCTACAGTCATCAAAGCTAGTCTTGGAACTAACTTTGGTTCATCAAGCACATTTATGGATGGCAAGGCTCCTACTGGAAAAGATCAACGACAAGACTTTTATGTTCCTTCTATTAATCCTGCTGAGGCACTTAGACAAAATGAATGGAACAATTCATGGTATAGATCTTCTGAATCTGTAAGTTATTCTTCTACTTTGAATCATGCCTATGATGCAGTGAAGTTGATTAAGAATCAAGATTTGAAGAATCATCTGAAGGCTACTACTCTGTTA
Organism: Heracleum sosnowskyi; assembly: GCA_030848705.1. Classification (NCBI taxonomy): domain Eukaryota; kingdom Viridiplantae; phylum Streptophyta; class Magnoliopsida; order Apiales; family Apiaceae; genus Heracleum; species Heracleum sosnowskyi. The sequence continues at coordinate 106,604,693 of CM061240.1, read as the reverse complement.
TCCAAAAGCCTAAAAAGTGAGATTGATTCTATCAGGAATTCAACTGAGTTGGTGAGGACTGATATTTCTCAAGGCTTTACAAAGGTGCCTACTGCTTTTCAACTAAGGGTAGTAGAATCCCAAGTGAAGTCTGTCATTTCTGAACAGACCTCCATCAACAGACGAATTGATTCACTTGATTCTAAGGTAACTGACATTCAAACCTCTCTTGCCTTAATTTTGAATATATTTTCAAATATTGATGTCAAAAAGGGGGATAAGGTAAGTCAGACAAAATGTACACCTGATCTAGTATTGAGGAATAATGATGATGATACTGGAGATGATGGTGGTGACAAAATTCTCCAAGGAGAAACCTCTGATGCTGCTGTTATGAAGACAATTCAAACTTCTCAAAGTCAAACAACGCAGTCTACTCATGTTTCTGATTCTGGAGTAAAGACAGTAAGAACACTGGTGCAATCTCAGATCCTGATGGAAGAACAAATACTGACAGGTGATCAAATCCTGATGCCTGGTCATGTACATACTCTTGCTACAATTCCTGAAGGAGATGAAGATGTGATTATTGATAATCCTGAAGATGCATCAAATCTATTCCAGAAGTTTACTACAAAAGATGGCAGAATTGTTACTCTATATCACACTGATAAAAGAGTTCAACAATTGTTTGCAAGGAAAGCACTCTCTACAGCAAGTGAAGAATATCCTGATCTCTCACATGAAGAATTCTTAAGACAACAGAGAGAAGTGATGGAAAGTTTTAATAACCCTGCTCTTGCTAGAGGAAGAAGAGCAGAGGTAGGAGAGGTGCTAGAAGAGGTAGAAGAGGTTCTTCAACTCAAACAGTACCTAGACAGACAAGGTCTAGAGGTTTATTAATTGAAGAAATTCCTGAAGCTTCACAAAATCTAATAGATCCTGTTATCAAGGATATCATGGAGAAGGAAGACAAGGAATTTACTGAAGAAGAACCTGAATTGAGAAGAAAACCAAGACAATTAATTCTCTGCAATACAAATCAAATTGAAGATTCTAATCCTGACAATGTTCAAGATCCTGATGAATCTGAAATTATGCAAGAGATTGATTTGTTAATCTTATCTACTGTGGTTGATTCTCACAACAAGGAAGTAGATGAAGAAGAAGAAGCCAGGAGAAGAGAAATCACAAGAAGAACAAATAGAGATTTCAAACTCTATGTACAAAGGCTTAAACTCTCAAACAGAAGAGTGTGGAGAAATTCAAGCAGACAGGAATCTTTACTAGAAAGAAACTATGCTTTTGAAAAAGAGAAAGATAAGAAGTGGAAACACATAAGTACACTGAGGTGTAATACAACTATCAATTTTCAGACTGGAGGAATTATAACAAGTGCTTCAAGTGTTGTTGATTTATCTAATATGATTAGATCAAAAGCACTCTGGCTACGAATGTTTTCAAATCTGAAGCAATTGACAAGTAATTCAAGAGGAGGTATTGGACACAGGGATGCTGAATATCTGAATATGTCTTATGTTGATCCTTACTCCTTGACTGAAATTGGAGGTACTCTAACTTCTGAAAACCTGAACAATTTATTAGATGTTGATATAGTTATAGATTGTCATGATGGTATTGAAAAGAAAGAAAAGCTTCTGTACTTCATGAAAGATGGTAGTGTGAAGATTCTATCTATTCAAGATCTGCTGATGAAAACTACACAGGAACTGAAATATGTTGACTATCTGTTAAGATGGAAGAATAAAGTGTGCAAAGTGTGGAGTGACATGATCTTGTCAACAATAAGAAGAAGACTGGATGGAAACAGTAATTTCAATGGTAATTATACTCTCATATACTTAAATCAAAGAGGACGGGATGTGGAAATGCAAAGGGGCACTGCTGTTAAAGAAGTGACTTTTGGCATGACTCAACTTACTCTCAATCCTGATGGGAAAGAAATTGCTTATCTTTTGCTTGAAGAGCACAGTCTTCAGAGAAGCTCCATACAAAATCTCAGAGCACCTATCTACCAGATTAATGAGGAAGATGAAGAACTAAGAAATCTTAAGGAAAGACTTATTCAAATTCTTGAAGAAAAAGAAGAAAATTTGTTATCCAACTTCTTGAAGATGAATATGTTCTATCAAAGAATTTAAACAGATAAGTTGTTGCTATAAATATTTGTACATTTTGTTAAAATGTTTTTGACATCATTGAATCTTAGGAATCTATACTTTATTTCACAAAGTATGAGATTGGGTGAGATTGTTAGATCAAGATTCAATGATCGTCAGGATCTAGACTCAACTGATCAGGATTGCTGACGTCATTAGTAATGCATAACTATCAGGATTGCATGATCGTCAGAATCAAGATGCATATCAGGACTGGGATCAGGATTGATCATCAGGACTGGAAGCTGATCAGGATTCCTACTTCGAGTTATATTTGGAGTCTAGTTAAATAAGGATATTTATCTTGTTGGTTCCTGGTCTTTAGGAATGTAGCTATCGATTAAGGATATGTTTCAATCTTTGTAATTGATTAGGACTTATCATGTAATTGATAGAGAAGCTGTGTACTATATAAACACAGTTTAGGTTTCGATTTATGTACAACATTGATCGATCTCATACACGAGTATTTTTGTGTAACCTGACAGCTCTCAAGAACATCAGAATTTCTTGAGAGAGTTTGTAACAGTTTTATACCAGATTTAATAAAGCTGTTATTATTCATATTTGTGTTTAAAGTCGAGAATTTTATACAATTGTGTTTAACTCCCCATTATACCTATGATTGATTGAAGTAGGATAATGCCTGAATAGTAGACTACAAGATAAATTAATTACCTCTTAGTCTGGGGTAGTCCAGGTATAACTTCCTTAGTACTAATTGAGAAAAGAAAGCAGCAGCTGTTGGAGTAAAATTTGGTGATTTTAAGGACGCGTCGTGACAAAAAAGTAATTAAATAAAACAACACTGGTTGTACTCTATGGCTGACGATATCGAAGAAAGTATACAAGTCCTTAAATTACAGGAGGTTGGATCAACTTACAATAAATAGAGCAAAATCTAGAAGACTGATAAATGGAGGCGCGCCGTGTGTAAGCAATGTTGGGCATTACGTGCGTGTGTTAGTACAGATCAACCATATATCATATTTCTCAAGTCAAAGACATCGGTGGATTTGAATAAATTATTGGTGAAAAGAAAAGGAAAAGATGTAGGATGGTGGTGTTGCACATGTTTGAGGGTTTGAAATTAAAAAATGGCAGCAACTTGTTAAATGGACAAGCAAAGAAGAAGGCGCGTCCTTGAATTTGAACAAGGTGATTAGGTGAATATATACTTCTCCGGCACCATGCATGCAACTGTATTGGATGATAAAGATTTTATAATTTATGAAGAATTTATGGTTACACTAATTTTGCTTCAGTGGAGAATAATGATAAGTTGTGGGCCTTTATACTTAAAAGCTAATTGTTGGTGCATCTATTCCACACGGGTAAACCAAAATAGGAAGGTGTATTGATGACCTCAATTAAAAAGTGGAGTAATGATTGTGGGACGTGTATGATGATGTGAAAGGAAGGCACAAGAGTGATGAACTTGTATTTACCTAAGTAATTTATTGAGAGATTTAATACATGGTGGGACCCCATCAAATGTCAAAGTAAAGTATGATAAAGAATATAATATGTGCATGCCTACGTACAGGTGTGTGCAAGGAAGATGTGCATGTATTAATCTATGAGTAGTGCTAGAGGTACAAATTTGGTACAAAAATTTGTTACCAAATGATATGGCATAGGTGATGTGGCAATTTGGAATGTTTTGATTGGTGTTGTTGGTGTGAATGCAGGGGGTCCACTTATTATTACAACAAATCAGGAATTACCATGTGTATTTGGGAAGAATTTTGGGAACAAATTTTGTGCCTCTAGCATTTTTCTTAATCTATTTGATACTTGTTGGGCCAAAGCCCATTAGCCAATAGGGCTTAAATAGTATTTTGTATATAGGTCCATTCTGTAATAGGCCCATTTGATAACTCTCCTATAAATACCCCCAAACCCCCACATTTAAAAGGGTTGGAAAAATAGATAAAGGAGGAACCTCCTAAATGAATGTAACATGTTGACTCTAATAATACTAATTTCACTTCACTTTAATTCATTGATTTCATTATCTCATATTGTTCGATATTACATTCATCATTTGGCGCTAGAAGGAGCTCTTTTATTTGTAGTTCCAACTGAAATGGAAGAGAGCGAGCCGCTTATCTCCAAAATTGGTGGCACGAATGAGGTGGTGACTATACCTCGTCGGGAAGAGGTACAACTACCCCATGTGCTTCAGCCCCGGGAGCTGTTCCCCCTACTGATGACCAAAATGAGGGATCTCCTAGACCCCCCGTTGATACACGATTGAGAGTCATGACCCCCACGGGCAAAAAATTGCTAACAAGCGACGCACGCTTACATTTACTTAAACGTCGAAAACAAAAGAAGCAATCGTTGCAAGCTCACCGTTTTGAGGATTTCACTGGGTCGGATGATGAGTTGGCGTATTTAGAAGAGCAGCAATGCTTGTTGGAGGCTCGCCAAGAAAAACACAGGGAGATTCGACGTCTGCAGCGGGAGTTGCAACAGACGTCAATATCACGCCGTAACAAGGATTCCCACAGACATCTGGATGAGGATTACGAGGAAAACTATGACCTCGACAAGGACGTATCCAGTGAGTCCCAATGCTCCCAACCGCCTTCAAAACGGCGTATAACGTCGTCAGCAAATGACGCCTCATGGCGAAGCGACTCATGCGAGTCTTTCCGCCCGGAGGACATCGCTAAGATGCAGAATGACCTCGCCGAGTGCCAGGATTACATAAAAAAGCACTCCGAACAACCCGCCTCCAGAGAGAGCCCCTTGTCCCGATCTATTGAAATCGCCAAGATTGACAGAAATTTGAAAACTCCAGCCTTAGATTATTTCGATGGGTCATGCGATCCTATTGGGTTCCTAAATACCTTCGATGGGCGAATGGCCTTCTTTGGCCATTCTGAAGTCGCCAGATGCCAGTTTTTCTCCACGTGCCTGAAGGGCACAGCGCTACGTTGGTATAACAACTTGGCACCACGCTCCATCGATTCCTGGCACGCCTTAAAGAGCAAATTTCAAAGTCGTTTCTCCAGTAACTACAAGGGGGGGCAAGATAACTGCGTCCCTGTTGACAATACGCCAGCGGCATTCCGAGCCTTTACGAGACTTCCTAGCTCGCTTTTGAGTAGAGGTCGTCGACATCCCAAACTTAATCGAAGAGATCGCCATCAACTATCTCGTTGCCGGCATTGACAAACATCGACATGCACTCTTGTTGGAGGAATTCTTCGAGAAGAATCCCCGTACTCTCCAATCAGCATTTCAAATCGTTGATGTAAAGCATAATGTAACATAAGATGTAAAAGAGATAACTACAACTCAACAAAGGACAAGACAGACAATAATATTAACCGAAGCACAGGAATCCAGAATCAAAGAAGAAAAGGTAAACTCAAAAAATCAAAATACGTTATGTATTCTTGAAGTCCGTAAACAGGTCACGGAAAGAAGTTCATGAAAATGTTCAAGCCTCAGTGACAGCAAAAGAAACAAGACTTGCAAGACGACATAAGTATGTGAATGATTTAGGGTTAAGTACCACGGGATTCCAGTGATTTAATCGAAGCAACCAGAACGACAAAGGACTTATCAGCAGCATTGGATTGAAGACATAAAAGAAAAATTGATCAAGTCTTATTCATCTGTGAACCAGACCAGTTGCACTAGGTGACGGCACTAAAAAGATCAGGTTGTTTTATCGTCTCAGAAGAAATTGATACAGTCTAAAACTAAGACACCCAGGAGCTCAGGAGTAATTACTAAAGGACAAAAGACAAGAAAAAGAATTCGATAGTTTTTCATTTCAGAAAACTATCGAATGGTGTTAAAAGTAATTCAATTTAAACCAAAGTAAATCAATTTGGAATTCGATAGTTTTGAATTAAAATCTATCGAATGGTAAATTGATTTAAACCAAAGTAAATCAATTTGGAATTCGATAGTTTTGAATTAAAATCTATCGAATGGTAAATTGATTTAAACCATTCGATGGTTTTTAAATAGGGAGCAGGTGAAAAGTTTTGTTTTGTTTGAATGGTTGATGAAGATCCAACGGCCAAGATTGTTTCTACAAGTTTGGTTCGATGGTTTTCAAATCAAAGTCTACAATTAAAACAGAGGAAGAGTGTTTTCTTCAGTCGGAGTTATTTCACAGTAGCAATAACTGAGAGAGAGATCAAGCCAGAGAGAAAATACCAGAGAAATTAATTCTGCTTGAATTCTATCAAAAGGATTGATTGTGTATAACTTAGAACTCATTGAAGCTAATCTACGGATTAGAAATTGTAGCACCCCTCGAGGTTTATATTTATAAAAAGATATATTCCCCGAAACTTGGTTTGGTTTGGTGTGTTTGATTTCGTTATAGAACTGAATGAATTATCCACGAACGAAATTAAATTATTTGTAAGTATCGTATTCAACCCCCCTTCTACGATACTTTGGACCTAACAATTGGTATCAGAGCTACTTGATTGATATACAAATCAGATCCGGTGAATGAGACCAAAATCAAACGTAGCGTGAAAATTCGAAGCAAATTTTTTAACTTTCAAAATTTTTCATTTAATTGGAATTTCTTGAATTTTAAACAATTTGAAATTTTCAGAAACCATGAGTGCTCCAAAGACAACCGCTGGTATTAAAGTTCCCCCGTTTACTAGAGATGATTTCGGTTTGTGGAAAATGAAGATGCTGTTATTTATCAAGGCATCTAATCCGTTGTATATTGGCATATTAGAAAACGGACCATTTGTACCAATGAAACCAGTTGGTGAATCTACAGCTCCTGATGGTAGTAGGATTCCTTCAGGCACCCAACCTAAGGATATTACTGAGTACACAGATTCTGACAAAGAACTGATTCGATTGGACACCGGTTTAATGTTGATATTGGCGGACTCCGCAGACAAGGAAATGAGCTATCAGTTGATGAACTGTACAAGCGGGAAACATATGTGGGATACCATTAACTTGATAATGGAAGGAACTGAAGACGTGCAGGAAAATAGATTGGACATCCTGACTTCTCAATACGAAGCGTTTAGGTCTCTGCCAGGAGAAAGTATAACTCAGGTCTTTGAGAAATATACTAAGCTACTCAATGAATTGGCAATGAAAGGAAAGACCTATCCACTGAGAGAATCAAACAGGAAGTTCATGATGACGCTGCCCCATCATGTAGAACACAAGTCATCATCCATAAGGGAAAGAATTGACTTCACAAAGATGTCATTAGAGATGATCTATGGCAAGTTGAAGACCTATGAGATGGAACAGGAACATAGAGTGATAATCTATGGATCAGGGACAGTGGAAAGCAAGCACAATGCACTTGTGAGATCAGCAGCACTTGTAGTGGATGAACCAACAATTTCTGAGATTCAGGTTCAAACCCCTAGAGCTGGAAAGGAGGTGATAATAGAAGCTGAAATGGATTCTGTGAATCTGGGTGTTGATGAAAGTGATTACTACACCCTAGAAGAGCTTGAGCAAATGGAAGACAAAACCATGGCGTACTTAGCTGCAAAGTTTAGTCATATTCGTTTCAAGAGAAACCCTAAGTACAAGTTCAAGGGCTCAACCAACAGATTCCATAAGAGCAAGTATACACCTAGTACAGGCTCTACGGGAGGCTACAAGACTGGCATGATTGATAGAAGCAAATCAAGATGCTACAACTGCAATGAGTTAGGGCATTTCGCCACTGAATGCCGGAAGCCTCGTCAAGCAAGAGACATGAAAGATGTCTATGTAAAGAAAGATTCTTATGAGGATTTGAAGAAGGAGAATGCCAAGCTGAAACAGCAACTGGAGGCATTGTCTGGAAAGCAGAAAGGGAAAGCTTACATAGCAGAGGGAAAGCACTGGGATGATACTGATTCGGATGAAGAGGAAGAGTATGTAAATGTTGCCCTAATGGTTGACTCTTCAGAGGAATCACCACAATCATCTCAGGTACCTATCTTAACTACAATTGATCTGTCTAACTCCGAGTACAAGAAAACTGTGCAAGATCTTAGTGTAGAATTGTTTAATGTACACACAAGCATGCTAGCATCTGAAATGGAAAATGCTAAACTAGTTCTTAAGATTAAAAATCTAGAATCTAAAAATGAAGAACTAGAGCTTGTAGCTGTCACAATAGAAGATCTTAAGCAAAAGAGTGCGTACTTAGAGAACAAGATTAAGTGTAATGATGAGATAGAGACTATTCTCAGGAAGCAGATTTCAGAGTTAGATCTGAAGCTGAATGCTTTTAAGAATTCCGCTCTAATTTCTAAGGAGATCATTGATACTCAGGCCATAGAGAATAAAACGGTTATAGGATTTGACTATAACAAGAAAGCTGGTAAGAATATTTTGGAATTCCCTTTGATACCTTCAGTTGTCAAAAGGAATACTCCACATGTTCTTAAGAATGTTGATTGTCCAGTTTTTGTTAAGCCTTTTCCACCACTTTTTCATGAGGATGATCTTTTCATAAGACAAGAATTGCTTGAGGAGGATTTGTTGAAGGTTAAAGAGGTAAAGACTAAGATACCTAAAACTGAAATATGTGACTTAGTTGACAGTGTTAAAAAGAACAGGAATGGGAAAAGAAGGTTGTTAATCAGAATATTGTTTCTTCTTCTCCCATTGCATCTAGGAAGTTGTGCACCAATTGTAATTCTGTTGTACACCTTACACATGCATGTAAAAAGGTTAAAGTAGAAACTGCTAATACTTCTGAAATGCATAACATGTCTGACATGCCTGATCTTCATGAACCCTGTGGAAAGAAAGAGTGTTTGCTATGTAAGTACAACATCATGCATGCTTATTTTAAGTTAATGAATGATAATAGCAATAGCACTTATAATGTTAAATCCACAGATACTATGAATATCAAACAGGGTAAGACTAAATTGAATGTTACTCCTGTTAAATCATCTAAACCTTCAGGACCCAAACAATTTTGGGTACCAAAGTCCGCTTAATCAATCTGTGATTGCAGGGTAAGGTTAAAAGCTCAAAGGTCGTGTGGATTCTGGATAGTGACTGTTATAGACACATGACAGGTGAAGAGTCCCTGCTTACAGAGGTGGTTAAGAAGACCGGCCCGATTGTAACCTTTGGAGATGACAACAAAGGATTCATTACGGGATATGGTAAATTGAAAGCTGGAAATGTCATCATTGAAAACATCTCTCTTGTTGAAGGATTAAAGAACAATCTTCTAAGCATCAGTCAGTTCTGTGATAAAGGCTACAATGTAGATTTCAGAAAGGACAAGTGCTTAATCACCAACAGGAAGGATGAGAAGCTTACTCTACTGGAAGTGAGAAAAGGAAATTTGTTTATAACTGACTTAAGTTCTACCAGTGAAGGAGAAGTTACATGTTTCTACAGTAAGGCATCTTCAGAACAAAGTTGGCTATGGCACAAGAAGCTCTCACATCTGAACTTCAAAACTATGAACTCTTTGGTAAAGAGAGAGTTAGTGAGAGGGTTGCCCCTGATGGAATTCAATCAGGAGGGACTATGTGAAGCATGTGAAAAAGGGAAGTCGAAGAAAACATCACATGGAAGCAAAGGAATGACAAGCATTTCTGAACCATTACAACTGATTCATATGGATTTATTTGGTCCAGTAAATGTTATGTCATTTTCAAGAAAAAGATATGCATTGGTGATGGTGGATGACTACTCCAAGTACACGTGGGTGTTGTTCATACTATCAAAGGATGAAGCAACACAACTAATCATTGATCACATCAAGAAGATAGAAGTGGAAGCTAAGCTACATGTGCGGACAATCAGATCAGACAATGGAACTGAATTCAAGAATGCAGTTCTTAATGATTTCTGCTCAGAGAAAGGAATATCAAGACAGTTTTCAGCACCAAGAACTCCTCAACAGAATGGAGTAGTGGAAAGGAAGAACAGGACCTTGGTTGAAACAGCAAGGACCATGTTGAGTGAATCAAAACTTCCCACTTACTTTTGGGCTGAAGCAGTGAACACAGCTTGCTACACTCAGAATCGAACCCTGATCAACAAAGATCATGAAAAGACTCCGTATGAGTTAATGGCCAACAAGAATCCAACACTGAAGTACTTTCATGTGTTTGGTGCAAAGTGCTTTGTACTTAAAGATGGAGAACATCTTGGTAAGTTTGATGCCAAAGCAGATGAAGGCATTTTTCTGGGCTATTCTCTGGAATCTAAGGCTTTCAGGGTATATGTGATTGAAGATAAGAAGGTGTTGGAAAGCTTTAATGTAACATTTGACGACATCAAAAGACCAGGCCTGCAAACTGGAGAGAACTCTGAATCCTTGGTATTTGAAAATCTATCAGGAGATCTCTCTGACAATGAAGAAGTACCTGAAGTTGTTACAGTTATTAATAATAATCATAATGATAATGATTCTGGACAAAGTGGTGACCAAAGTGGAGATCCTCAAAATTCTACAGGATCCACTAGTCAGTCTACAGAATCAACAGATCAAACCGTCAACAACTCAGGGGGAGCAGGAGAAGGATCAACTAGTCACACTCCACAACATCTAGAACAAGGAGAATCATCAAGATCGCATCTGCCAAGACAAAGGGTATGGAATAGAGATCATCCCTTTCACTTGATCATTGGTGATCCGGACACAGGAGTGAGAACTAGGAGAACATCACAAAATGAATGTCACTATTCTGGGTTTCTTTCAGAAACAGAACCTAAAAAAGTTGAAGATGCTCTAGATGATCCAGATTGGGTAATTGCTATGCAAGAAGAACTCAATCAATTTGAAAGGCAGAAAGTTTGGAAGCTGGTACCCAGGCCTAAGGGAAAATCTGTTATTGGAACAAGATGGGTATTCAGAAATAAGTTGGATGAAGATGGCATTGTAACGAGAAACAAAGCCAGACTGGTTGCTAAAGGTTATTCTCAAGAAGCGGGTATAGATTATGATGAAACCTATGCACCAGTAGCAAGACTTGAGGCCATCAGAATGTTTCTGGCATTCACAGAACATTCCAATTACAAGGTATATCAAATGGATGTGAAAAGTGCTTTTCTGAACGGGGAGTTAGAAGAAGAAGTGTATGTGGAACAACCTCCAGGTTTTGAGGACTCAAAACTGGCAGACTTTGTGTACTTTCTATTCAAAGCTCTCTATGGACTCAAATAAGCTCCAAGGACATGGTATGACACTCTCTCTGAATTCTTAATTGAAAATGATTTTACAAGATGTGTTGTAGACAAAACTCTCTTTGTCAAAAAGCATAAAAATGATTTGATATTGGTGCAAGTATATGTTGATGACATAATATTTGGTTCTACTAATGATGATCTATGCAAGAGATATGCTAAATTAATGCAGAGTCGTTATGAAATGAGCATGATGGGTGAATTGTCATTCTTCCTTGGACTGCAAGTATACCAAAGACAAGATGGTATATTCATTTGTCAGTCCAAGTACATCAAAGATCTTCTTAAGAAGTATCAAATGGAAGACTCATCTACAACAAAGACTCCTATGCCAACTGCCACTAAGCTTGATAAGGATGAAACTAGTAAGAAGGTTGACATCACAGGCTACAGAGGTATGATAGGCTCATTACTTTATCTCACTGCAAGTAGACCAGATATAATGTTTGCAACATGCTTGTGTGCTAGGTTTCAGTATGATCCTAAAGAATCTCATCTAATAGCTGTTAAGCGAATATTTAGATATCTTAAGGGGACCCCAAATCTTGGAATTTGGTACCCTAAAGATACAGGATTTGATCTTATTGGATATACAGACTCTGATTTTGCAGGTTGTAAGATTGATCGGAAGAGTACTTCAGGAAGCTGTCAGTTTCTTGGAAGAAGGTTAGTTTCCTGGTACAGCAAGAAGCATCATTCAGTGTCCACATCAACAGCTGAGGCTGAATACATTGCTGCTGGTAGCTGCTGTGCTCAGATCTTGTGGATGAGAAACCGACTCCGTGACTATGGGCTTTTGTTGACAAAGATTCCAATATTTTGCGACAACACAAGTGCCATAGCAATCTCAAACAACCCAGTGCAACACTCGAGGACGAAGCACATCGACATCAGGTATCATTTTATCCGAGAGCATGTCATGAATGGAACTGTGGAGTTACATTTTGTACCCACAGAGGATCAAATTGCAGACATCTTTACTAAACCGCTTGATGAATCCACTTTTTCTAAGCTGGTTGGTGAACTTGGGATGTTAAATCTTTCTAATTGATTTTGATTAGAAGTCAGTAACTACAGATAGTCCTAGTGAATACATGAGTTTAAGAATTTCCATATCCGTAGGACTCGTGAATTTATTTTCTGGAGCAATTCTCGTAGTTAGGATTATTGTACTAATTTTATGTCATAATTAAGGATGATATATCTTCTGGCATTTAATTGGTTATTAATTCTAAAAATTATTTAGGTGCTAATATTTGTTCTAAATATTTTAGTATCTATTTAATTTGAATTAATTTGCTTTGTTTTTAACATTGTAGATTAATGCAACATAATTTATTGGATTTTAATTGATTAATATCATTAAATGATATTTAGTTGATTTTATTCTAAGAAAATTGTGAATTTTCTGTTAAGAATTGATTTTGGTAAATTTGTAAAAATTTATTGGAATTAGAATTTGACAGGAAATAAAAATTTCTGATTTTTAGAACATGAACAGGTTTTAGGAATTGGAAAGAAGCAAAAAATATCGAATTTTAGGAAATTCGATAGTTTTTCAAGTACAAAAAAAAAACCATCGAAATTAATTTTCGATAGTTTTTGATTTGGAAAAGAAAAACCATCGAAATACATTTTTCGATAGTTTTTGAAATTAAAGTGAAAATATATCGGGAGGATTTAATTTTTCAATATTTAAACTCCTCGATAGTTTTTCAACAAAGAAAAACTCGATAGTTTTTCAGGTTTTAAGAAAACCAAGTTCGATAGTTTTTCAATTTTCAATAGAAAAAGCCCTCGATAGTTTTCTGAAAAGCGTTTGATATTCACACTTTCAAACACTTCGATAGTTTTTGTAAAAAACTATCGAGGTACAGATGACTCTTTTGTCCTCACAGAAATCTATCGATAGTTTATTTAAAAAACTATCAAACCAGGATTGACAAATTTACCCCTAAAAGATTTAAAAAGGTATAAAAACGTGCCTTCTCTTTTTTCTTTCTCACTTTTACAGATCTGAGAAATTGAAAGTGGCCGTTTATATATATACTTACATATTTTATACAGTTTCAAGAACAAATCTTGATAGTTTCTTCAATTTTAACCGAGTAAAACTCAAAAAGATTACTGTTCTTCACTGTTGATTCTCTTTTAACAGTGAATACCTGGTTGTTTTTGAGTTTTGGAACATAGTGAAGGAGAAACCATCGAACCAAAACTTTGAACCTCAAAGAAATTGTTAACAGAACACCTCTTAGAATTTAATTGCTTAAACAATTGAGTTCTTTTGATTTTGTTGGATAGTTGGTTTTAACAATTAGGGTTCTTAATTTTGATAGTTTTCGAAGTTGTGTTTTCAAGGAAAAGGGGTAATTTTGTTAAGAGTTTGATTAATTGAAAATAATTAATTAAATTCAAGTGGAATTAGTTTTGGTTTAAGAAATAATTTTCTGGAAATTTGAAAAATAATGGCTGGAGAATTTATTATTACCAAGACTAATCATGTCTCGTTTCAAAACCTGCAAGCCATTACGAACTTACAGTTTCGTGCATGGGCAGAGTTTTTGAACACACGTTCATTAGTGGCATACTCTTTGAGTACTCCCGTGGTCCTTTGTATCGATCAATTGACTGCGTTGTACACAACCGCCACGGATACAACTGAGAATAACGTAAGGTCCTTCAGTTTTTTTGTGCCAGGGGGCAGAACAATAAGGGTGACGGAACATGATTTTAATAGAATCTTACATTTTCCTACAGAAAACCTTGTTCCGGATCCCACGACTGAGGAGATATATGCTTTCTTCACTCTCATTAGAAGTCAACAACCTAACTTCTTTGTGGGAGAGTTCCTTAAGCATTACTTGACAAAGCCATGGAACTTTTTCTTTCATACCCTAATCCATGTTTTTACTGCCAAGCTCAAAAATCTGCATGGTATTCCCTTATTTTTCAAAAGATAGGGTTTGTCATTGCTCACAATAGGCATATTAACATAGGAAGGCCATTGATTGATCAAGTCATTCTGTGCATGGGACCACTGGATGAAAGAACAGGCATAAATGAAGATGTGCTATGTTTCTATCCTAGGTTCCTACAACTAATTCTCAATGATATCTTAACAGATGATGAACGGGAGATTTTTGAAGGTGAAGCCACCCAGGAGTGCATGAAGATGAAGAGCAATGCTATAACAGCTCTGATAAGGAAGAACAACTATCTTCCAGGGGTACCCACTGTTCTCACTGAATATCTAAGAACGGTGCCCCTACCACTTCTACCCCCAGGGGAACAGGTAAATGAAGGTAATATTCCTCAACCTCAACCTGAAATGGCACCTGAACCAATGGATGTTGATCCAGAGCCCTCAGTGGCCATTCCTGACCAGGAGGTTGCAAACCCACAACCTCTAACCACGGTCGAAGAGCCTTTGGAAGAGCTAAATGAAAACATAAATGAACCTCCTTCCCCTCCTATACCCAGTAAACAAACATCCTTGAGTGTAGAGGGAGATAGTGCCAAAGCAGCACCACATAAGGAGATACACCATTCAACAACAGCTCTACCTTCCTCTAAAAGGAGAAGAACAGAAACCGAGGCAACTGTTGATACTTCATTTCTCTCATCCAAAGAACCCTTCACTAATTTTTCTGATTTTGATTGGGCAATGCTGACAAAAGCTATATCTGAACCAATAGCTCAATCAAGTAAGGAAGAATTGACGGAAGCAACTGGTGTTCCGACCATATTACGGCCAGGTTCACTGGTTGAAGGTTCAAAGAACCAAGAGTCTTCACAAACGTCGAGAGAAGGCTTTGACCTAAATGCACAATCTAAAGGGTCATTGTCTACCTCCCTAGATGGAACATATCCGGATCCTACGGGTAAAGGGTCTGACGTAGGTGCAGATCGGCAACTCGATGACGATGAATCAATTAACATTGAGGAGTTAACTGAGGTGAAGTCTTCACAGACTCATGGGGAAGGTTCAGGATCTCTGCTGTTAATAGAGCCTGTTTCTAACCCCCTAGAGATTCAAACTCTAGATCCTTTAAAGGATACATCATCTAAGGATGATCAGCAACTTGGTTTAACCAAGGACGGGGACTTGCGAAGCCCCATTGCACCACCGGTGACCTCCTTAAGGATGGCTACGGTGTTTTCTTCTGCAGGTACATTGAGCAAAGAGGGATTGAGTGAAACAAAAACACCTACACCTGGCCTGAGTAGGAAAGGTATGAGTGAAACACTAACAGAAACGTTGAGTGTACACCTAGAGCCAAACGTGAGGAGTGACACCCTAACCCTTCCAAATATTGATGATTTGCTATTACCGACAGAAAGAGAGTTACAAGTTCAATCTACCCTCAAGGAGATGACAGTTCGTGAAAAAGAAGGAAATCCACTATTCAAGGTTCCACTGCGAACTTCCTTTGACCAAGGGATCTCCTCTAGTCAAGGCAATGCTTCTTTAAAGACTATTCAAGAGAAGGTTGACTTGGCTGCAGCTGATTCCAGAAGAACATTCAGGGTCATTGGCAGTGCATCTGGCACTATAACAGGTACTAAGCAGGCAGTGGACTCCTTGAAGAAGGAAGCTATGGAAGAACTGGTCGAGTAGAGGACAGACGTCAAGGAACTTAAAGATGGATTCATGAATGAAGTAGATGCTTTGTCACAAGGACAGGAAGCTTTAAGAGAGGACGTTCTGGTTATCCGGGATGGTCAAGCGCGGGTAAAAGATGCAATGAATACACTTTCAAGAGTGGAGTCTAAGCTGAACAAGAGGCTGGATCATATGGAAAAGACTACCAACTCAAGATTGGACAACATTGACCTGTCGCTAGCTTCTATGAATGAGATGAATAAGCAAATTATGGATTTCTTGGAAAATCAAGGTGACGGAGTACAGTCCATCTGGACTATGCTGAAAAACCAACAAACTGGACAACCTGGTCCTTCCAATCAGGAACCTGATCTTTCTGCTGCCTTTTATGCTGAGGATGCTTTTATCGAGGATTCCTCAACTATGGGGGAGAAAGTTGGAGATGGGGAGAAAGAGAAGGATGGATGGGGAGTTTGGGAAACGGTTGAAGCTATTCCGATAAGACAGTACTGGATAGAAGAACTTGTACAAGTAGAAGAGAAGAGTGAAGAGGTATTTGAGGTCATGCAAGAGCAACCAATTTAGGAGGAGCATGAGCCATATTATCCAGAGCCCGTTGAACATCCAATCTGGGAGGATATTATGGAAGAAGAAGCAAATCCTCTGTCACAAGAACAAGAAGCTGCCTTGGAAGCTGTAAGAGCTCAAAGAGATGCAATAGATGCCAGGCAAGCTGAGAAAGAGAAACAACAAGCAGTTCTGCGTAGTGAAAAACTGAAGAGGCTCAAAATGTATAAAATCTTTTGCGGAGTTGAAGACGGATTAGAAGTCAACGAAAATGCTGAGGTGGAAGTTATCATTCAGGACATCAGAAGTACCGATCTTGAAGATCAGAATTACTTCACAGCATTGAGAAACTCTATGATCTTTCTGAAAGCAGGGGTTAAAGCAAATGGAGCCTGGAACATATTGATCAATTTTCTTGACAAAGTTACATTTGTGATTTCCACTAAGTTTTTAGAACAGAGAACGTACACAGAATTGCAGGTGATACTCATCAAGATCCAAAGAACTACAAGACTAAATGAACTGCTCCGTGATCATGTTAAGGAGATCGTGATGAAAGTCGGTCCAGAGATTACTGAAGATCCTCCAATGGTTAGATTCATGACGAATGACTTGTTCAGAGTCTGCTATTTGGCTGAGGACAAACTGAGAGACTATCCAAGCAACTATTTAATATCAGTTGAAAAGTATCTTAGATCCACTGGATTCTCATCAACGGAGAAGGACAAAGCAGCAGACACTCTTAGAAGATTTCTAATGGAGAATGTTCTTTACTATAGGAAAAGAGTGGAAAGAGGATTGGAAGTGCATACCAGATTGCCAAACATGCCAAAGCTAAACAAGAAAGATGTTAACATTGCATGGTTATGGGCTGGAGTGGGTCAAGAGGTTGAATATATTGGAAGACACATCCAAGGAGCAATCCTTAAACTTGGAGAACCACTTCACTATCTGTCAGTGATTGATTATCAAGCTGCTAACTCCGATCCAATGATTGAAGAAGGTGAGATTGGAATGGACTGAAGATTGAAGCAAAGAACAAAAGAACTATCAGCTCAGACTATAGGAGCAACTTCATTGTATAAAGTTTTATTGTTTTTTGATTTATGAAATATGGAAATGTATATATATCTGATCCAGAATGCATTTAATATTATTACGCTGTCTTACTTTAAGTAGTTTCATGTTTCCTTAGTTAGTTGAGTTATCCTCGAAGTATTTGTTTGTCGAACTATATCCAATCAAATAGGGGGAGATTGTAAAGCATAATGTAACATAAGATGTAAAAGAGATAACTACAACTCAACAAAGGACAAGACAGACAATAATATTAACAGAAGAACAGGAATCTAGAATCAAATAAGAAAAGGTAAACTCAAAAAATCAAAATACGTTATGTATTCTTGAAGTCCGTAAATAGGTCACGGAAAGAAGTTCATGAAAATGTTCAAGCCTCGGTGACAACAAAAGCAACAAGACTTTCAAGACGACAGAATTATGTGAATGATTTAGGGTTAAGTACCACGGGATTCCAGTGATTTAATCGAAGCAACCAGAACGACAAAGGACTTATCAGCAGCATTGAATTGAAGACATTAAAGAAAAATTGATCAAGTGTTATTCATCTGTGAACCAGACCAGTTGCACTAGGTGACGGCACTAAAAAGATCAGGTTGTTTTATCGTCTCAGAAGAAATTGATACAGTCTAAAACTAAGACACCCAGGAGCTCAGAAGTAATTACTAAAGGACAAAAGACAAGAAAAAGAATTCGATAGTTTTTCATTTCAGAAAACTATCGAATGGTTTTAAAAGTAATTCAATTTAAACCAAAGTAAATCAATTTGGCATTCGATAGTTTTGAATTAAAATCTATCGAATGGTAAATTGATTTAAACCATTCGATGGTTTTTAAATAGGGAGCAGGTGAAAAGTTTTGTTTTGTTTGAATGGTTGATGAAGATCCAACGGCCAAGATTGTTTCTACAAGTTTGGTTCGATGGTTTTCAAATCAAAGTCTACAATTACAACAGAGGAAGAGTGTCTTCTTCAGTCGGAGTTATTTCACAATAGCAATAACTGAGAGAGAGATCAAGCCAGAGAGAAAATACCAGAGAAATTAATTCTGCTTGAATTCTATCAAAAGTATTGATTGTGTATAACTTAGAACTCATTGAAGCTAATCTACGGATTAGAAATTGTAGCACCCATCGAGGTTTATATTTATAAAAAGATATATTCCCCGAAACTTGGTTTGGTTTGGTGTGTTTGATTTCGTTATAGAACTGAATGAATTATCCGTGAACAAAATTAAATTATTTGTAAGTATCGTATTCAACCCCCCTTCTACGATACTTTGGACCTAACAGTTGAGCATAGAATGACATTACAAGAAGCAGTGGGGAGCATACAATCTCCCCGACGATTTTCTCAGAAACAGGATAGAAGCCGAAGTCCACGACGACGATCTCCGCAAAACAACGCAAGGCGTGGATATGAATCCCAATCTCGCTCCCATGATCACCGAACTCCACTACCGGATAAAATCGAGAGAAGCGACAAAACAGAAAGGACGTGGAAACCACGTGACCGCAGTGAGAGAGAATTCACTAAGCTCAACACCGATAAGGAAACCATTCTCGCAATCCTTAAAACAGAACCTGACTACCGACCTCCAAGGCCAATGAAGCCAGGACGACCCCCAAGCTCCCGATATTGTGAGTATCATGAGGATACGGGCCATACGACAGACTCCTGTTTTAAACTCAGCTCATTTATCGAGAGCAAGATTCGTCGATGATAACTAGTCCACTTCATCGACGACACTATTCACCCTCCTATGCGAAGCCATGACCTCGATAGAGTCATTGACGTCATCGCGGGGGGACACTCCGCAGGAGGTACGTCTAATAACTCCAAAAAGTCATACGCCCGTGAGGTGTTTTCCATCAACCCAGAGGCTCCCAAGAAGCCAAGGCACAACCCAACGTCGATTATCTCCTTCTCTGATGATGATTACCCGTCGGGGATAATTGAAGCTCATCAAGACGCCCTGGTTATCACCGCCAAAGTAGGCACGAACACCGTGAAAAAGATCCTAATTGACAACGGCAGCTCCGTCGACATCCTCTACCACCATGCATATTCGCGAATGAACCTTGGGGACCGCAAACTAGAAAATGTCAATATTCCTCTGTATGGGTTCACAGGGAATGAAGTCAAGGTGGTAGGCACTATCGACTTACCCGTCTTATTTGGAGTGTCTCCATGTCAAACGTGGCAAATGGTTAAATTCCACGTCGTCAACGCGACGTCGAGCTACAATGCCATTCTCGGTCGTACCACATTGACCTCCCTCGAGGCCATTACATCGATTCCCCACCTTAAAATGAAATTTCCCACAGACTTTGGTGTAGGAGAGGTCGTAGGCGATCAGGTCGCAGCTAGACAATGCTACTTATCCGCCGTGATCCCACGACAGAAAGTTGGCGACGACTCCTCCATTAACCAGGTTGTAGAAATCGACCCAAACGATGTTATTGATGTTCCAGCGACCTTAGCTTGTGTTCCCATGGAGGATACAGATGAGATAGAGGTCGTGCTGGGAAATCCGGAGAAAAAGGTCAAAATTGGAAAAGAACTCTAGAATCCCCTACGACAAAATATTGTTGATCTCGTCCGCGAATTCTCTGATATTTTTGCCTGGGATCCCAGTGACATGCCAGGAATCCCAGAGGTCATAGCTCGCCACTCACTCCACCTCGATCCAAAAATCCGACCAGTGAAACAAAAGAAGTGCGTTTTCTCAGAAGAAAAGAAGCAGGCAATTGATTCCGAACTTGATCGCCTACTCGCAGCCGGATTTATCGAACAAGTACAGTTTCCCACTTGGCTCGCCAACGCGGTACTGGTGAAAAAGAGTAACGGCAAATGGCGCATGTGCGTCGACTATTCTGATCTCAACCGGGCATGTCCTAAGGACTTTTACCCGTTACCAAATATCGATCAATTAATCGACGCCACCGCAGGACACGAGCTCTTGTCATTCATGGATGCATTTTCTGGCTACAATCAGATAAAAATGGACAACCAAGATTGGGAAAAAACCGCTTTCATCACGCATAGGGGCGTTTTCGCATAAAAAAATATGCCCTTCGGGCTTATCAACGCGGGAGCGACGTTCCAACAAATGATGGATACCATATTCTCCTCGCAAATCGGTCGCAATATGCAAGTCTATGTCGATGATATGATCACCAAGTCCCAAAAAGCCTCGGATCACACCGACGACTTACGAGAAACCTTCCAGACAATCCGTCTTCATAATATGCGACTCAATCCGGCAAAATGCTCATTTGGTCTCACCACAGGCAAGTTCCTCGGTTTCTTGATCACACAACGAGGGATTGAGGCAGACCCCTCTCAAATCAAAGCCATTATGGACATTAAAAGCCCATCCACCTTGAAAGAGGTACAAATCTTAACAGGCTGCGTCGCCGCTCTGAGACGGTTGATTCCCCAGTCATCCAAGCGTTGCTCACCCTTCTTCCAGGTAATCAAAGAGACAGCTAAACGACAAAGATTGATTGGAACGACGAGTGTCAAGAGGCATTGGCCGAACTCAAAAAGTTTATGACTTCTCTTCTTGTATTAACCAAAGCGATCAGTCGCGAGCCGTTGCGAATTTATCTCGCCGCTACCGACGTCAACATCGCCGCTGTCTTGGTAAAATTCAGGGAAGGAACGGAGTCACTAGTGTACTATGTCAGTCATACACTTCGAGACGCTGAAACGCGATACCCACAAATCGAGAAGCTGGTTTTTGCTCTCGTCATTGCAAGTAGGAAACTGCGACATTACTTCCAGGGTCGCGAGATTCAGGTCATGACTAATCAGCCCTTAAAGCGAATATTACATAAACCCGACATGACTGGTCGCCTTGCCGCATGGACGGTCGAGTTAGGCCAATTCTTCATCGAGTACAAGCCATGAACAACAATGAAAGCCCAAGCACTATCAGATTTTGTTGTCGAATGCCAGTTCTCACAAGAGGAAAACCCATTGAAGGTAACGAGCCTTCCTTCCTCGCGCCCCTGGTCTCTTTATGTCGACGGGTCACCCACCATGGAAACCAGTGGGGCAGGGGTCATCTTGATTAGCCCCGAAGGCTTTCAGGTTCAACAAGAAATCAAATTCTCATTCAGGGCTACCAACAATGAGTCGGAGTACGAGGCCCTGATAGCAGGTCTTAGGCTGGCAAGTGAATTGGAAGCTAAAATCATTGACGTCTTCAATGACTCTCAGCTAGTGGTTAAACAGATCAAGGGCGAGTTCAAAACCCACAATGATAGAATGGCATCCTACCTGGAGAAAACCCAATTCTTACTGAAAAATTTCATGTCTTGGACAATTACAAACGTCGACCGACTTGAAAATCAGTGGGCCGACGCGCTATCCACACTAGCCTCGTCAAACATGCCGATCAACTCTCATCCCGTATACGTCGAGGAGTTGTTAACCCCGACTATTCACGAGCTCACGGTAAGTGAAGTTGCGACCTCCCCGGATTGGTGATCCACATTCCTAGACTACATAGTTGACAACAAGCTCCCAGACGACAAAAAAGAAGCCCGCTCAATCATGTTTAAAGCCCGTAACTATTGCGTCCTGGATTCTAAACTTTACCGATGAGCTTTAACGGAACCACTACTCCGCTGTCTAGGGCCCGCTGAGTCTCAGCTCGCTATTCTAAAAACACACACGGGAATATGCGGAGAGCACATGGGAGGCAAAAACCTCGCCCTCAAAATCATCAGACAAGGTCTATATTGGCCCACGATGAGGAAGGACTGCGAGACCTACGTTAAGAGTTGCGTCCCATGCCAACTCTACGGGACTGTCAACCATGCCCCCTCGCAGGCGATGACGTCAATTATTTGTCCTTGCCCTTTCTTCCAATGGGGAATCGACGTCGTGGGCCCACTCCCAAAAGTTAAGGGACAACTTCAGTATCTGGTCGTCGCTATTGATTACGCCACGAAATGGGTTGAGGCTAAACCGTTAGCGCGCATCCGGGAAAAAGAAATGATTGATTTTTTTATGGAATTTGTCGTATTTCACTTCGGGATCCCCAGGTCGGTAGTCACCGACAACGGTACCCAGTTCGTCGGTGACAAGTTCGAAACCATGTTGCGGGACCTCAACATCAAGCACTCCAAAGCTTCGGTAGCATACCCTCAAGCCAATGGCCAGGTGGAAGTCACTAATAGGATCATTCTCCAAGGACTCAAAAAACGACTTCAAGAGCAACCTCGCTGTAAAGCATAATGTAACATAAGATGTAAAAGAGATAACTACAACTCAACAAAGGACAAGACAGACAATAATATTAACAGAAGAACAGGAATCTAGAATCAAATAAGAAAAGGTAAACTCAAAAAATCAAAATATGTTATGTATTCTTGAAGTCCGTAAATAGGTCACGGAAAGAAGTTCATGAAAATGTTCAAGCCTCAGTGACAACAAAAGCAACAAGACTTTCAAGACGACAGAATTATGTGAATGATTTAGGGTTAAGTACCACGGGATTCCAGTGATTTAATCGAAGCAACCAGAACGACAAAGGACTTATCAGCAGCATTGAATTGAAGACATAAAAGAAGAATTGATCAAGTGTTATTCATCTGTGAACCAGACCAGTTGCACTAGGTGACGGCACTAAAAAGATCAAGTTGTTTTATCGTCTCAGAAGAAATTGATACAGTCTAAAACTAGACACCCTGGAACTCAAAAGGATTTTCAAATGATTAAGTACAAAAGAAAAGGTTTGATGGTTTTTCATAAATGAAAACCATCGAATATGGTTAAGGAAATTCTTTAAGAAAACTATATTTAAGTATTTGTCATTCGATAGTTTTATTTATAAAACTATCGAATGGAAAATACTTTTAATCCATTCGACAGTTTTCTAATTGAGGAGCACGTGGAAAAGTGTTTGTCTGTCAGGTTGATTAGAAGATGGACGGCCAGGATTGATTCTTCAATTATGGTTCGATAGTTTTCTAAACAAAGTCTGCAGTTAATACAGAGTGAAGAATGTGTCTTCTTCAGTTAAGGCAAAACACACAGAGACATTACTGAGAGAGAGAATTGAGCCGGAGAAATTCATAGAAATTAATAGTGCTCAGAACTTGATCATTGTATTGAATTTGTGTAACCTTAAACTCATTGAAGCTAATCTACGGATTAGAAATTGCAGCACCCTTCGAGGTTTATATTTATAAAAATATATATTCCCCGAAACTTGGTTAGGTTTGGTGTGTTTGATTTCGTTATAGAACTGAATGAATTATCCGCGAACGAAATTAAATTATTTGTGAGTATCGTATTCAACCCCCCCTTCTACGATACTTTGGACCTAACAATTGGTATCAGAGCTACTTGATTGACATACAAATCAGATCCGGTGAATGAGACCAAAATCAAACGTAGCGTGAAAATTCGAAGCAAATTTTTTAACTTTCAAAATTTTTCATTTGATTGGAATTTCTTGAATTTTAAACAATTTGAAATTTTCAGAAACCATGAGTGCTCCAAAGACAACCGCTGGTGTTAAAGTTCCCCCGTTTACTAGAGATGATTTCGGTTTCTGGAAGATGAAGATGCTGTTATTTATCAAGGCATCTAATCCGTTGTATATTGGCATTTTAGAAAACGGACCGTTTGTACCAATGAAACAAGTTGGTGAATCTACAGCTCCTGATGGTAGGAGGATTCCTTCAGGCACCCAACCTAAGGATATTAGTGAATTTATAGATTCTGACAAAGAACTGATTCGATTGGGCACCGGTTTAATGTTGATATTGGCGGACTCCGCAGACAAGGAAATGAGCTATCAGTTGATGAACTGTACAAGCGGGAAACATATGTGGGATACCATTAACTTGATAATGGAAGGAACTGAAGACGTACAGGAAAACAGATTGGACATCCTGAATTCTCAATACGAAGCGTTTAGGTCACTGCCAGGAGAAAGTATAACTCAGGTCTTTGAGAAATATACTAAGCTACTCAATGAATTGGCAATGAAAGGAAAGACCTATCCACTGAGAGAATCAAACAGGAAGTTCATGATGACGCTGCCCCATCATGTAGAACACAAGTCATCATCCATAAGGGAAAGAATTGACTTCACAAAAATGTCATTAGAGATGATCTATGGCAAGTTGAAGACCTATGAGATGGAACAGGAACAGAGAGTGATAATCTACGGATCAGGGACACTGGAAATCAAGCACAATGCACTTGTGAGATCAGCAGCACTTGTAGTGGATGAACCAACAAATTTTGAGATTCAGGTTCAAACCTCTAGAGCTGGAAAGGAGGTGATAATAGAAGCAGAAATGGATTCTGTGAATCTGGGTGTTGATGAAAGTGATTACTACACCCTAGAAGAGCTTGAGCAAATGGAAGACAAAACCATGGCGTACTTAGCTGCAAAGTTTAGTCATATTCGTTTCAAGAGAAACCCTAAGTACAAGTTCAAGGGCTCAACCAACAGATTCCAGAAGAGCAATTATACACCTAGTACAGGCTTTAAGGGAGGCTACAAGACTGGCATGATTGATAGAAGCAAATCAAGATGCTACAACTGCAATGAGTTAGGGCATTTCGCCACTGAATGCCGAAAGCCTCGTCAAGCAAGAGACATGAAAGATGTCTATGGAAAGAAAGACTCATATGAGGATTTGAAGAAGGAGAATTCCAAGCTTAAACAGCAACTGGAGGCATTTTCTGGAAAGCAGAAAGGGAAGGCTTATATAGCAGAGGGAAAACACTGGGATGATACTGATTCAGATGAAGAGGAGGAATATGTGAATGTTTCCCTAATGGCTGACTCTTCAGAGGAATCACCACAATCATCTCAGGTACCTATCTTAACTACAATTGATATGTCTAACTCTGAGTACAAGAAAACTGTGCAAGATCTAAGTGTAGAATTGTTTAATGTATATACAAGCATGCTAGCAACTGAAATGGAGAATGCTAAACTAGTTCTTAAGATTAAAAAGTTAGAATCTAAAAATGAAGAACTAGAGCTTGTAGCTGTCACATTAGAAGATCTTCAGCAAAAGAATGAGTACTTAGAGAACAAGGTCAAGTGTAATGATGAGATAGAGACTATCCCCAGGAAGCAGATTTCAGATTTAGATTTGAAGCTGAATGCTTTTAAGAATTCCGCCCTGATTGCTAAGGAGTTAATAGATACTCAGACCCAGGGTAATAAAACTGCTATATGACTTGACTATTCCAAAAAGGCTGGTAAGAAGATCTTGGAATTCCCTGTGACATCTTCTGTTGTCAAGAAGGATATTCCACACATTCTTAAGAATGTGGACAGTCCAGTCTTTGTCAGGCCCTTCTCAGAACCTTTTCATGAGGATGACCTTTACATAGCACAAGAATTGCTTGAGGAGGATTTATTGAAGGAAAAAGAGGTAAAGACTAAGTTGCCTAGGAAATCAGTAAAAACTGTTAAACCTAAAACTGAAGTAGGTGACTTAGTTAGTAATGTTAAAAAGAACAGGAATGGGAAAAAGAAGATTGCTAATCAGGAAGTTGTTCCATTTTCTCCCATTGCATCTAGGAAGTTGTGCACTATTTGTAATTCTGTTGGACACCTTACACATGCATGTAAAAAGGTTAAAGTAGAAACTGTTAATACTTCTGAAATGCATAACATGTCTGACATGCCTGATCTTCATGAACCCAGTGGAAAGAAAGAGTGTTTCCTATGTAAGTACAACATCATGCATGCTTATTTTAAGTTGATGAATGATAGTAGCAATAGCACTGATAATGTTAAATCCACAGCTACTATGAATATCAAACATGGTAAGACTAAATTGAATGTTACTCATGTTAAATCATCTAAACCTTCAGGACCCAAACAATTTTGGGTACCAATGTCCACTTAATCAATCTGTGATTGCAGGGTAAGGTTAAAAACTCAAAGGTCGTGTGGATTCTGGATAGTGGATGTTCTAGACACATGACAGGTGAAGAGTCCCTGCTTACAGAGGTGGTTAAGAAGACCGGCCCGATTGTAACCTTTGGAGATGACAACAAAGGATTCACTACGGGATATGGTAAATTGAAAGCTGGAAATGTCATCATTGAAAACATCTCTCTTGTTGAAGGATTAAAGCACAATCTTCTAAGCATCAGTCAGTTCTGTGATAAAGGCTACAATGTAGATTTCATAAAGGACAAGTGTTTAATCACCAACAGGAAGGATGAGAAGCTTACTCTACTGGGAGTGAGAAAAGGACATTTGTTTATAGCTGACTTAAGTTCTACCAGTGAAGGAGAAGTTACATGTTTCTACAGTAAGGCATCTTCAGAACAAAGTTGGCTATGGCACAAGAAGCTCTCACATCTGAACTTCAAAACTATGAACTCTTTGGTAAAGAGAGAGTTAGTGAGAGGGTTTCCCCTGATGGAATTCAATCAGGAGGGACTATGTGAAGCATGTGAAAAGGGGAAGTCGAAGAAAGCATCACATGGAAGCAAAGGAATGACAAGCATTGCTGAACCATTACAGCTGATTCATATGGATTTATTTGGTCCAGTCAATGTCATGTCACTTTCAAGAAAAAGATATGCATTGGTGATGGTGGATGACTACTCCAAGTACACGTGGGTGTTGTTCATACAATCAAAGGATGAAGCAACACAACTAATCATTGATCACATCAAGAAGATAGAAGTGGAAGCTAAGCTACCTGTGCGGACAATCAGATCAGACAATGGAACTGAATTCAAGAATGCAGTTCTTAATGATTTCTGCTCAGAGAAAGGAATATCAAGACAGTATTCAGCACCAAGAACTCCTCAACAGAATGGAGTAGTGGAAAGGAAGAACAGGACCTTGGTTGAAGCAGCAAGGACCATGTTGAGTGAATCAAAACTTCCCACTTACTTTTGGGCTGAAGCAGTGAATACAGCTTGCTACACTCAGAATCGTACCCTGATCAACAAAGATCATGAAAAGACTCCGTATGAGTTAATGGCCAACAAGAAACCAACACTGAAGTACTTTCATGTGTTTGGTGCAAAGTGCTTTGTACTTAAAGATGGAGAACATCTTGGCAAGTTTGATGCCAAAGCAGATGAAGGCATTTTTCTGGGCTATTCTCTGGAATCTAAGGCTTTCAGGGTATATGTGATTGAAGATAAGAAGGTGTTGGAAAGCTTTAATGTAACATTTGACGACACCAAAAGACCAGGCCTGCTAACTGGAGAGAACTCTGAATCCTTGGTATTTGAAAATCCATCAGGAGATCTCTCTGACAATGAAGAAGTACCTGAAGTTGTTACAGTTATTAATAATAATAATAATGATAATGATTCTGGACAAAGTGGTGACCAAAGTGGAGATCCTCAAAATTCTACAGGATCCACTAGTCAGTCTACAGAATCATCAGATCAAACCATCAACAACTCAGGGGGAGCAGGAGAAGGATCAACTAGTCACACTCCACAACATCTAGAACAAGGAGAATCATCAAGATCGCATCTGCCAAGACAAAGGGTATGGAATAGAGATCATCCCTTTCACTTGATCATTGGTGATCCGGACACAGGAGTGAGAACTAGGAGAACATCACAAAATGAATGTCACTATTCTAGGTTTCTTTCAGAAACAGAACCTAAGAAAGTTGAAGATGCTCTAGATGATCCAGATTGGGTAATTGCTATGCAAGAAGAACTCAATCAGTTTGAAAGGCAGAAAGTTTGGAAGCTGGTACCCAGGAACAAGATGGGTATTCAGAAATAAGTTGGACGAAGATGGCATTGTAACGAGAAACAAAGCCAGACTGGTTGCTAAAGGTTACTCTCAAGAAGAGGGTATAGATTATGATGAAACCTATGCACCAGTAGCAAGACTTGAGGCCATCAGAATGTTTCTAGCATTCGCAGCACATTCCAATTACAAGGTATATCAAATGGATGTGAAGAGTGCTTTTCTGAACGAGGAGTTAGAAGAAGAAGTGTATGTGGAACAACCTCCAGGTTTTGAGGATTCAAAACTGGCAGACTTTGTGTACTTTCTATTCAAAGCTCTCTATGGACTCAAACAAGCTCCAAGGACATGGTATGACACTCTCTCTGAATTCTTACTTGAAAATGATTTTACAAGAGGTGTTGTAGACAAAACTCTCTTTGTCAAAAAGCATAAAAATGATTTGATATTGGTGCAAGTATATGTTGATGACATAATATTTGGTTCTACTAATGATGATCTATGCAAGAGATTTGCTAAGTTAATGCAGAGTCGTTATGAAATGAGCATGATGGGTGAATTGTCATTCTTCCTTGGACTGCAAGTATACCAAAGACAAGATGGTGTATTCATTTGTCAGTCCAAGTACATTAAAGATCTTCTGAAGAAGTATCAAATGGAAGACTCATCTACAGCAAAGACTACTATGCCAACTGCCACTAAGCTTGATAAGGATGAAACTGGTAAGAAGGTTGACATCACAGGCTACAGAGGTATGATAGGCTCATTACTTTATCTCACTGCAAGTAGACCAGATATAATGTTTGAAACATGCTTGTGTGCTAGGTTTCAGTCTGATCCTAAAGAATCTCATCTAATAGTTGTTAAGCGAATATTTAGATATCTTAAGGGGACCCCAAATCTTGGAATTTGGTACCCAAAAGATACAGGATTTGATCTTATTGGATATACAGACTCTGATTTTGCAGGTTGTAAGATTGATCGGAAGAGTACTTCAGGAAGCTGTCAGTTTCTTGGAAGAAGGTTAGTTTCCTGGTACAGCATGAAGCAACATTCAGTTTCCACATCAACAGCTGAGGCTGAATACATTGCTGCTGGAAGCTGCTGTGCTCGGATCTTGTGGATGAGAAACCTACTCCGTGACTATGGACTTTTGTTGACAAAGATTCCAATCTTTTGTGACAACACAAGTGCCATAGCAATCTCTAACAATCCAGTGCAACACTCGATGACGAAGCACATCGACATCAGGTATCATTTTATCCGAGAGCATGTCATGAATGGAACTGTGGAGTTACATTTTGTACCCACAGAGGATCAAATTGCAGACATCTTTACTAAACCGCTTGATGAATCCACTTTCAATAAGCTGGTTGGTGAACTTGGGATGTTAAATCTTTCTAATTGATTTTGATTAGAAGTCAGTAACTGCAGATAGTCCTATTAAATACATGAGTTTAAGAATTTCTATATCCTTAGGACTCGTGAGTTTATTTTCTGGAGCAATTCTCGTAGTTAGGATTTTTGTACTAATTTTATGTCATAATTATGGATTATATATCTTCTGGCATTTAATTGGTTATTAATTCTAAAAATTATTTAAGTGCTAATATTTGTTCTAAATATTCAAGCATTTATTTAATTTGAATTAATTTGCTTTGTTTTTAACATTGTAGACTAATGCAGCATAATTCATTAGATTTTAATTGGTTAATATCACTCAATGATATTTAATTGATTTTATTCTAAGAAAATTGTGAATTTTCTGTTAACAATTGATTTTGGTAAATTTTAAAAGATTTATTAAAATTAAAACTTGATAGGAGATAAAAATTTCTGATTCTTAGAACATGAACAGGTTTTAGGAATTGGAAAGAAGCAAAAATTTCGAATTTTTAGGAAATTCGATAGTTTTTCAAGTACAAAGAAAAAAAACCATCGAATTTACTCTTCGATAGTTTTTGATTTGGAAAAGAAAAACCATCGAAATAAATTTTTTCGATAGTTTTTGAAATCAAAATGAAAAATATATCGGAGGATTTAATTTTTCAATAATTAAACTCCTCGATAGTTTTTCAACAAAGGATACTTCGATAGTTTTTGGTTTTAATTAGAAAACCTTCGATAGATTTTCAGAAAACTTTTAGAATTCTAAACTCTCATACACTTCGATAGCTTTTGAGAAAACCATCGAGGTACAGATGACATTTTTGCCCCTCTGAAAATCCATCGACAGTTTAAATAAAAACTATCGAACAGTTAAATGACAAGTTTGCCCCTGACAGTTTCAAAAAGGTATAAAAACAATGCCTTAGCTTTTTCTTTTCAGTTTTTACAGATCTAAGAAAATCTAGAGTTTTTTTTTACTTACAATACTTACACGGCCAAGAACACAAAAGCTCGATACTTTCTTGATTAATCATTGATTTTTAACCTTCAACAATTACTATTACTACAGTGAATTCTTCTTAGACAAAGAACTTACTGTGTATTGTGTGTTGTTGCGTTTTAATTGTTCTCCAAAGGAAACCATCGAGAAAGAGGAAACTAGGACTGTGATACTTTGATAATTAGTGAGAATTTTGTACTCTTTTGAGTTCTCAAGGTTGAAATTCACTAATACATTATCAATTTGTAGTCAAAGTTCTAAATCTAGGAATTTGTTTTTGGTTTAGGTTTTTGCATTCGAAAAGAAGAGGGGTATATTGTGTCAAGTTTGATTAATTAGGAATAATTAATTAAATTTAAGTGTAAAATTAGTTTTGGTTTTAGTTGAATTTTCTGGAAATTTAAAACAATGGCTGGAGAATTTATTGTTACCAAAACTAATCATGTCTCGTTTCAGAACTTGTAATCCATAACGAACTTACAGTTTCGTGCATGGGCATAGTTTCTGAACACACGTTCATTAGTGGCATATGCTGTGAGTACTCCTGTGGTCCTTTGTATTGATCAATTGACTGCGTTGTACACAACCGCCACGGATACGAGTGAGAATAATATTCGATCCTTCAGTTTTGTTGTGCCAGGGGGCAGAACAATAAGGGTGACGGAACATGATTTTAATAGAATCCTACATTTTCCTACAGAAAACCTTGTTCCGGATCCCACAACTGAGGAGATACATGCTTTTTCACTCTCATAAGAAGTCAACAACCTAACTTCTCTGTGGGAGAGTTTCTGAAGCATTACTTGCCAAAGCCATGAAATTTTTTCTTTCATACCCTAATCCATGTTTTTACTGCCAAGCTAACAAATCTGCATGGTATTCCCTTATTCCTTCAAAAGATAGGGTTTGCCATTGCGAACAATAGGCATATTAACATAGGAAGGCTAATGATTGATCAAGTCATTCTGTGCATGGGACCACTGGATGAAAGAACAGGCATAAATGAAGATGTGCTCTGTTTCTATCCTAGGTTCCTACAGCTAATTCTCAATGATATCTTAACAGATAATGAATGGGAGATTTTTGAAGGTGAGGCCACCCAGGAGTGCATGAAGATGAAGAGCAATGCAATAACAGCTCTGATAAGGAAGAACAACTATCTTCCAGGGGTACCCACTGTTCTCACAGACTATCTAAGAACGGTGCCCCTACCACTTCTGCCCCCAGGGGAACAGGTAATTGAAGGTAATATTCCTCAACCTCAACCTGAAATGGCACCTGAACCAATGGATGTTGATCCAGAGCCCTCAGTGGCCATTCCTGACCAGGAGGTTGCAAACCCACAACCTCTAACCACGGTCGAAGAGCCTTTGGAAGAGCCAAATGAAACCATAAACGAACCTCCTTCCCCTACTATACCAAACATTCAGACATCCGTGAGTGTAGAGGGAGATAGTGCCTTAGCAGCACCACATAAGGAGATACACCCTTCAACAGCAGCTTTGCCTACCTCTAAAAGGAGAAGAACAGAAACCGAGGCAACTGTTGATACTTTATTTCAAACTTCCAAAGCGCCCTTTATTGATTTTTCTGATGCTGATTGGGCTACGCTAACGAAAGGTATATCTGAACCAATAGCTCAATCAAGTAAGGAAGAATTGACGGAAGCAACTGGTGTTCCGACCATATTACGGTTAGGTTCACTGGTTGAAGGTTCAAAGAACCAAGAGTCTTCACAAACGTCGAGAGAAGGCTTTGACCTAAATGCACAACCTAAAGGGTCATTGTCTACCTCCCCAGATGGAACATATCTGGATCCTGCGGGTAAAGGGTCTGACGTAGGTGCAGATCGGCAACTCGGTGACAATGAATCAATTACTATTGAGGAGTCAACTGAGGTAAAGTCTTCACAGACTATTGAGGAAGCTTCAGGATCTTTGCTGTTAATAGAGCCTGATTCTAGCCTCCTAGAGATTCAAACTCTAGATCCTTCAAAGGATATATCATCTACGGATGATCAGCAACTTGGTTTAACCAAGGACGGGGACTTGCGAAGCCCCATTGCACCACTGGTAACCTCCTTAAGGATGGCTACGGTGTTTTCTTCTGCAGGTACATTGAGCAAGAAGGGATTGAGTGAAACAAAAACACTTACACCTGCCCTGAGTGGGAAAGGAATAATGAGTGAAACACCGACAGAAACGTTGAGTGTACACCCAGAGCCAAACGTGAGGAGTGACACCCTAACCCTACCACATATTGATGATCTGCTACTGCCTACAGAAAGAGAGGTACATGTTCAATCCACCCTCAAGGAGATGACAGTTCGTGACAAAGATGGAAATCCAATATTCAAGGTTCCACTGCGACCTTCCTTTGACCAAGGGATCTCCTCTAGTCAGGCCAATGCTTCTTTAAAGTCTATTTAAGAGAAGGTTGACTTGGCTGCAGCTGATTCTAGAAGAACATTCAGGGTCATTGGCAGTGCATCTGGCACTATAACAGGTACGAAGCAGGTAGTGGACACCTTGAAGAAGGAAACTATGGAAGAACTGATCGAGTTGAGGACTGACATCAAAGAACTTAAAGATGGATTCATGAATGAAGTAACTGCTTTGTCACAGGGACATGAAGCTTTGAAAGAGGACGTTCTGGTTATCCGGGATGGTCAAGCGCGGGTAAAAGATGCAATGAATACCCTTTCAAGAGTGGAGTCTAAGCTGAACAAGAGGCTGGATCACATGGAAAAGACTACCAACTCAAGATTGGATGACATTGACCTGTCGCTAGCTTCTATGAATGAGATGAATAAGCAGATTATGGAGTTCTTGGAAAATCAAGGTGACGGAGTACAGTCAATCTGGACTATGCTGAAGAACCAACAGACTAGACAACCTGGTCCTTCCAATCAGGAACCTGATCTTTCTGCTGCCTTTTATGCTGAGGATACTTTCGTCGAGGATTCCTCAACTAAGGGGGAGAAAGTTGGAGAAGGGGAGAAAGAGAAGGATGGATGGAGAGTTTGGGAAACGGTTGAAGCTATTCCAATTAGACAGTACTAGATAGAAGAACTTGTACAGGAAGAAAAGAGTGAAGAGGAATTTGAGGTCATGCAAGAGCAACCTATTCAAGAGGAGCATGAGCCATATTATCCAGAGCCCGTTGAACATCCAATCTGGGAGGATATTATGGAAGAAGAAGCAAATTCTCTATCACCAGAAGAAGAAGCTGCCTTGGAAGCGATAAAAGCTCAGAGAGCTGCAGTAGATGCCAGGCATGCTGAGAAAGAGAAACAACAAGCTGTTCTGAGGAGTGAAAAATTGAAGAGATTCAAGGTGTATAATGAAGTGAGGAGGAAGAAGATGATAGATCTGGCAAAGAAAGATGGTACTGAATGGGAAATGGCTTATAAAACCTTTTGCGGAGTTGAAGACGGATTAGAAGTCAACGACAATGCTGAGGTGGAAGTTATAATTCAAGACATCAGAAGTGCCAATCTTGAAGATCAGACTTACTTCACAGCACTGAGAAGTTCTATAATCTGTATGAAAGCTGGGGTTAAAGCAAATGGTGCCTGGAGCTTATTAATCAATTTTCTGGAGAAAGGTACATTTGTGATTTCCACTAAGTTTTTAGAACAGAGGACATACACAGAATTGCAGGTTATTCTCATCAAGATTCAAAGGACGACAAGGCTAAATGAACTGCTCCGTGAGCATGTTAAAGAGATCTTGATGAAAGTCGGTCCAAAGATTACTGAAGATCCTCCAATGGTTAGATTCATGGCGAATGACTTGTTCAGAATCTGCTATTTAGCTGAGGACAAACTGAGAGACTACCCAAGCAAATATCTAATCTCAGTTGAGAAGTATCTTAGATCCACTGGATTCTCATCAACGGAGAAGGACAAAGCAGCAGACACTCTTAGAAGATTTCTAATGGAGAATGTTCATTACTATAGGAAAAGAGTGGAAAGAGGATTGGAAGTGCATACCAGATTGCCGAACATGCCAACTCTAAACAAGAAAGATGTTAACATTGCATGGTTATGGGCTGGAGTGCGTCAAGAGGTTGAATATATTGGAAGACACATCCAAGGAGCAATCCTTAAACCTGGAGAACCACTGCACTATCTATCAGTGATTGATTATCAAGCTGCTAACTCCGATCCAATGATTGAAGAAGGTGAGATTGGAATGGACTGAAGATTGAAGCAAAGAACAAAAGAACTATCAGCTCAGACTAGAAGAACAACTTCATTGTATAAAGTTTTATTGTTTTTTGATTTATGAAATCTGGAAATGTATATATATCTGATCCAGAATGCATTAATATTATTACGATGTCTTACTTTAAGTAGTTTCATGTTTCCTTAGTTAGTTGAGTTATCCTCGAAGTATTTGCTTGTCGAACTCTATCCAATCAAATAGGGGGAGATTGTAAAGCATAATGTAACATAAGATGTAAAAGAGATAACTACAACTCAACAAAGGACAAGACATACAATAATATTAACAGAAGCACAGGAATCCAGAATCAAAGAAGAAAAGGTAAACTCAAAAAATCAAAATACGTTATGTATTCTTGAAGTCCGTAAACATGTCACGGAAAGAAGTTCATGAAAATGTTCAAGCCTCGGTGACAACAAAAGGAACAAGACTTTCAAGACGACAGAAGTATGTGAATGATTTAGGGTTAAGTACCACGGGATTCCAGTGATTTAATCGAAGCAACCAGAACGACAAAGGACTTATCAGCAGCATTGAATTGAAGACATAAAAGAAGAATTGATCAAGTGTTATTCATCTGTGAACCAGACCAGTTGCACTAGGTGACGGCACTAAAAAGATCAAGTTGTTTTATCGTCTCAGAAGAAATTGATATAGTCTAAAACTAGACACCCTGGAACTCAAAAGGATTTTCAAATGATTAAGTACAAAAGAAAAGGTTCGATGGTTTTTCATAAATGAAAACCATCGAATATGGTTAAGGAAATTCTTTAAGAAAACTATATTTAAGTATTTGTCATTCGATAGTTTTATTTATAAAACTATCGAATGGAAAATACTTTTAATCCATTCAATAGTTTTCTAATTGAGGAGCAGGTGGAAAAGTGTTTGTCTGTCAGGTTGATTAGAAGATGGACGGCCAGGATTGATTCTTCAATTGTGGTTCGATAGTTTTCTAAACAAAGTTTGCAGTTAATACAGAGTGAAGAATGTGTCTTCTTCAGTTAAGGCAAAACACACAGAGACATTACTGAGAGAGAGAATTGAGCCGGAGAAATTCATAAAAATTAATAGTGCTCAGAACTTGATCATTGTATTGAATTTGTGTAACCTTAAACTCATTGAAGCTAATCTACGGATTAGAAATTGCAGCACCCTTCGAGGTTTATATTTATAAAAAGATATATTCCCTGAAACTTGGTTTGGTTTGGTGTGTTTGATTTCGTTATAGAACTGAATGAATTATACTCGAATGAAATTAAATTATTTGTGAGTATCGTATTCAACCCCCCCTTCTACGATACTTTGGACCTAACACTCGCTCATGGGCAGACGAGCTTCCCAATGTATTATGGTCTTATCGAACTACACCAAGAACTTCCATGGGCGAGACTCCATTCAGGCTTGCGTACGGCACAAACGTTGTTATCCCTCTGGAAACAAGTCTCTAGTCACCCAGAATTGATCTCTTTGACCCCGCGGCTTCGCTAGAAGGACTTCGCCTCGACAACGACCTACTGGAAGAGGTTAGAGAAGAAGCCAACCTGGCTGCAGCACGTCATCAGAAGGCGGAGACCAAGCATTTTGACAAGAAGGTAAAAACCAAAAAATTTCAGGTAAATGATCTCGTCCTGCGAGAGTCGGCCTCATCTCAGCCCATCGTCACTGGGAAGTTCAAAGCACCATGGGAAGGTCCATATAAAATCTCCAAAGTCATCCGCCCAGGAACTTATGAGCTCACCCACCTCAATGGCGAGCCAGTAAAGAATGCATGGAACGCAATTCACTTGAAGAAATTCTTCTAGTAAACAAGTGGAAACTGGCACACCTGTCTGCTGCTATTAAGTTACTCCCAACTATGTCTAATCACATGAGACTTCACGTTGTGACATGTTTCCTTTTGTTATTCTCAATTGTGTTTAAGTTATGACTGTGGTTCAAACGAAGACACAATTAAATCTCTACGAACAACTTACCCTTAAAGTTGGTGATTAACAATTTTTACTCCATGCATTACTTCTATGTAAGCTAGAATTTAGGCTTTAAGCTCCTAAGAGTATAAAAACAACTACAGTAACGTTGTTACAAGCACATACACCAATAACAACAGTTTCACATATGAAAACAAAAGGACAGATTGGAGGGCATAAGAGTTATCATACTAACCATTACTGATAAAGGTCTATAAAAGTTAAACCCCAAAAAATGCGTTCATGACTTAAGTTACCAAAGTGTTTTCGGAACAGGTAGGATAGTCAAAATAAGAAAAAGTACAAAGTTACGGGGCATTCCCCACCTTCAACTCTGCACATTTTCCGGCTCTACTTCTTGTGCCTTCTGGGCCAAATCGGCACAGAAATCGTCAAAGGTATGCCCGGCCATGTCCAGTCCTGCAGCAACCGCACGGGCATAACAGCGTCCATATTCGGCCTCGAGACCATTGGCAATTTCCTCAACACCCTTATCTACCTCGGCCTTCAGGCTGCTAACCTCGTTCGCAAGAATGTCCTTGTCGCTACGACAGCGAGCTAGCTCCAATCCTATTCTGTCACTTTCTCGCTGCTTGCCTTCGCTCAACTTCTTTTCCTTCCCCAGCTCGTCAGACAATTTATCAATAGATTGACCAGCCCCTTCGGCCTCCACTTTTAACTTCTCTAGTTCAGCGGTCAAGTCTCCAACACGCTTCTCGGCCTCCGCAGTCCAACGATCAGCAGCCACACGTTGTTCCTTCAAGGTAGTCATTTCCCGCAGAGATTCAGCTCGCCACTGACCATCTACGTCGGCTCGATACTCACGGACGATGTGCGTCATATCGACCAGGAACTAATACGTCAAACACAAACATTAGGAAAGAGCAGTCATGCCGAAAACTTAAACAAAACCAATTGAGCGCGAAATCAAAATTAAAGGATTACCCGTCCAGCACGAGTAAGGCAGCGATCAGCGACATCTCCACGAGCACGGTCCACATACGAGCTGAAGTCTTGTGGCAGATCGAATGCACCAAAGACCTGCTAGCATATGATGAGTTTAACAAAACGACAATATGAAACAATACCAGCGCTCATCATTAATAGGTTGAGCAAATATACATGGCACATGCGACCCTGCGGTCCAACGCTCAAAGGGTTGTACTTCAAAACGAGCCGGCTCCACAGCAGCAACAGGTTGAAGAACTGGAGGACGATCGCCACCTCAAAGCCCTGTAATGGTCAGTGACTTCGCACCTCCAGGTTTTGCTAGGTCTTGACCTCGTCTGGTAGCGACCCTCTCCGAATCATCATTCATCGCGTCCACACGCGGCCTCTTACGTTCACGAGGTATTAACTCGATACCCTCGTCACAACTCAAGCTCACCTCTTCAATATTCCTCGCGATCGGCACAGACCCAGAAGCGGTATTCATACCATCACCCGTCCCCGAACTACTACCACCC
Organism: Heracleum sosnowskyi; assembly: GCA_030848705.1. Classification (NCBI taxonomy): domain Eukaryota; kingdom Viridiplantae; phylum Streptophyta; class Magnoliopsida; order Apiales; family Apiaceae; genus Heracleum; species Heracleum sosnowskyi. Next base: position 106,566,325 of record CM061240.1, on the reverse strand, counting down.
GGAACCAATTCCACGTCTTCCCGCGATAATTGAGAACGCGGTCTCTTGGCAATTAACATCAAAGCTTTGTTCATCTCATCTTTTAACCCCCCATTTAAAACTTGTCGTAGAGATCGCCCAGAAACTGAAAAGCAGCAACATAAACAAGAAAAGGTTAGCGTCAACATCAAACACACAAACTAACGAAATTCTAGTAATAGAAAAGCGATCTTACTATTGTGACTCCCTAAAAATGACTCGTCCTTCAACTGTGACCAATTATATGGCGACCACGTTCCTAAAAAAGTCTCTAAAAAGGCGGCATCATATTTACTTAGGCTGTTTAAAAGGTCGATGGTATCCTTAGGAACGGCCCGACAAGAGGGCACGAACTCGAGATCTTTTCCATACCAGAACAACCACTTACCATGCCAACCATGGTTTGACGACTTCACATTCACAAGACGGACCCCAGCTCGCTTGTAAAAATAAACTTGACCCTGTGCGTAGTGTATATTATAAATTGAAAAAAACAAATTCAACAAAGGTAGCCGGTCGACCTCAGCATAGTGAGCTATAAAACCACTTATCTGCGCGATGGCATTGGGGGTCATCTGAGCTACCCCACACCCAACGGTCTCAAACATACACAAGAAAAAAGGATGCAAGGGTAGGCGCAAACCATAATCAAAATGAATTAGCGGTATACCATGCATCCCGTACTCAGGCATGTTCCATATCCGGTCATCGGGGTCGGGGATTTCATATCGATAACCTCCCATAGATAGGTCAACCCAAATCTTATTCACATCCACTCGCATCGAGGGATTGGAGAAGATGCTGGACATATTGAAGCTGGTGTTATCACTGAACTCTAGTCGACCTGCGACAAGGGATTCCTCAACTTCCCTCTCACGCTCCGCCACTGTTCCAGGACTCAACGGAGGAGAAGCATGAGCCTCATCTCCATCCCCGGAAGAACCAAAACTAGAACTAATCTCGACATCGGGAATTTCCAAGTGATCTAGATTAATAGGGGGGTCAAGATGTTCATCTACCGGTGGGTGTTTATCTAGACTTGTACTAATCGTGGTCTCAGACGATAAATAAAGAGTAGACATGACTCCAATTCTTAGGAACGACGCAAACCAAGACAAGTTATAAAATGCAATTATCAGAAAATAAAAAAAGAAATACACACCTCAGTAAGAGAAATGATAGAGTAGGAAGGATAGCCTTGCAACTGCCGTAGAAAAGAAAAAGAAAAGACACCCTTAGTGACTTGGGAAGTCGAAACGCCACGATCAGGTACCGGGTTCCGTACAAATAATAAAAATACAAAAACAAAACAACTTAATATTTTATTTCACTTTTTATTTTTTTACCAAATCCCACTCTCGACTTTCCGGAGGTATTTACCGAATTTAATTTAGTTAAATTTAATAACATATTTTATTTTCTTTGATATTTCAGGGCCTAAGAAAATCTAAAGATATGGCTTTCAACAAAGGGGGGGGACAAATGTTGCGCCAAAGCCCATTAGCCAATAGGGCTTAAATAGTATTTTGTATATATGCCCATTCTGTAATAGGCCCATTTGATAACTCTCCTATAAATACCCCCAAACCCCCACATTTAAAGGGTTGGAAAAATAGATAAAGGAGGAACCTCCTAAATGAATGTAACATTTTGACTCTAATAATACTAATTTCACTTCACTTTAATTCATTGATTTCATTATCTCATATTGTTCGATATTACATTCATCAATACTCTAAAAATAAAGAGCATAGGTGGTGGGCTCCACAAGGAGATAAGATATAAAAAGTTGCATGATTATACAACAACGCAAGTGGCCTATATAAGAGATTAGAATTGCTTCTTTATTTTTTTATTTTTATTTTTTGAATAAAGTACTTGCTTTTCATTAAAATGAATCAATCAACAAAACATCAGAAATAAACGAAGGAGCAATATCACACCACTCCTGAGTGCCTGACATAGAATGAGTAGCCCGTGCTAACGTATGAGCGACTTCATTCGCAGACCTATGGACAAATTCGACTTGCACATCCTCAAAGTGCTTAAAAAATTCAATGCAATCTAACACAATAGTATCAAAATAAGCTTTTCCGTTCGTTCCTCTACATGCCTCTGCCAAAGCCTTAGCATCCGTCTCAAAAATGCAGCGTTTATACCCCAGGTCCTTTACCCATGCCAAAGCTTCTTTCAGACTAACTGCTTCGGCTTCTCTCGGCTGCATATTCGCCATGACCTTACGAGCTCGTGCACGAATGAACCTTCCACTGGCATCACGAATAACACCTCCAATCCCTATACACCTGCTTTCACTGAATACTGATGCATCAGTGTTCACCTTCATCCAACCATGTGGTGGAGTATTCCATCGCCTTGCACTTGGACCTGTACCAGTGACCCCTCGTACTTTCTCCAACTGGCATTTCCTCCATTCTGCGAGCAGTGTCATTGTTGTAGCTTTTACTCCAAACTCTGTTACACTCACCTTATCCCACACCCATCTGTTTCTCCTATTCCACAAGCTCCAGCAAATTATCGTAATCAAAGTCAACTTTTCCTTTGTACACATTTGAAACAGTTGGCTCATTATTTCCTTCGCATTTGCTTGTACCCCAATCTGGTTGATCTCAGGCACTTCAACAGTCGCCCAAACGCCTCTTGCAAACGAGCAATCGAACAAGACATGTGTATCATCCTCGTTTCGGACAAGGCACCATGGACATTTGAGCTCAATTTGCACTCTTTTTGTTGCCAGATTCACAGTAGTTGGTAAACAATCTCTGCACAGCCTCCATACAAAATTTATCACCTTCCCCGGTAGCTCTAATGACCACAATTTCCTCCAAAATTCTGCATTCGTCCATAAAAGTTATCATATCATAAAAGTTATGGTTGATGATAAAGAAAAATATGGGTATGTTGATGAAGAGTGTCCAGTAAAAGTAAAAGAAGAAGAATACATTTGAAAGATGTATAAAGCTGTTGATCTCAAAAAGCTTGAAACATGACATAGCTACTACAAAGTCGGCAAAGGAAATGAAGAAGAAGAAGAAGAAGAAGAAGAAGAGAGAGAGATAAAAGGCGCGCCCTTGGATAAATTTTGTGAAATAAAATTGATGGTAACACAGTGATTTTTATAGAAACAAAACAAGATGTATAAACACAAGAGATAAGCAAACTCACTTTATTGATGTTACTGAATAGAAACTACAATTGAGATGAGAAATACATAACACATACGTTACATATTTGAACTACAAAGTTGATAACTAGAAACCAGGTAATGGGCCTGATTTATCTCAACTACTCCTAGAAAGACTGAAACTCCTCACGACCTCTTCTAGCTGCACATACACGTATATATCACAGCTGACTTATTCAAGACATATAAGTAAAACAAACAAATACGTTTAGATTAATAAATAATCCAACATAGCCTCCCCTAATCTAAACGTGACTGAGATCCTTTACACCGAGAAGAGATCGCATTTTTTCAAACTTGACGACGGACAAAGCTTTGGTTAGAACATCGGCTCGTTGCTGATCAGTACCCACATACTTGATAACAATTAAACCTTTCTCAACACACTCCCGGATAAAATGATAACGCACGTCTATGTGCTTACTACGACCATGAAACACAGGATTTCTAGCCAAGTCAATGGCAGACTTATTGTCTACATAAACAACTATTGGCCCAGCTTTGACATCTGATATCTGACTGAGTAACCTATGTAACCAGATTCCTTGGCATGCTGCAGCAGTAGCTGCCATGAATTCGGCTTCGCAGGACGACAATGCTACGCACCTCTGTTTCTGTGACACCCATGTAATCAAACTCTCATCTAGGTAGAACGCCATTCCACCTGTACTTTTCCTGTCAACAACATCTCCTGCTAGATCACTATCCGAGAAGCCAGATAGTAAATAATTCCCTCGACCCTTAGTATACACTAACCCATAGTCCAGTGTACCTTTCACATATCGAAGAATTCTTTTAACTGCACCTTGATGTAATGTAGTGGGTCGCTCCATAAACCGACTTACCACCCCGACTGCATAAGCGATATCTGGGCGTGTGTGCACCAGATACCTTAAACCACCCACTGTACTTCTGAAATCTGTAGTATTTACTGGCTTACCCTGTTCGTCCTTATGCATCTGTACCTTTGGTTCCATTGGAAATTTTACTGAATGACAATCTGACATCCTTGCTTTCTCCAACACTTTCTTAGCGTAGGCTGATTGCTTCAACTCGATGTAGCCCTTTCCTTGATTGACCTCTATGCCAAGATAATAAGATAACTTTCCCAAGTCTGACATTTCGAACTCCTTACTCATCTGGTTCTTGAATTTCACTATGTTTATCACGCTTGTTCCTGTGATAATCAAGTCATCAACGTATACTCCTATAACCAGCGACTCTTCACCCTCTCTCTTTGTGTAGACAGCATGCTCCAAAGGGCATTTCACAAATCCAAGTTTTTCCAAACATTTATTTAGTTGCATGTACCAAGCTCGAGGAGCTTGTCGTAGACCATACAAGGCTTTAAAAAGTTTGTAGACTTTTCCTTCTTGCCCTTTCTTCACATAACCTTCAGGTTGATTTACATAAACCTCTTCATATAATTTTCCATTCAAAAAGGCTGACTTCACATCCATGTGATGGACCTCCCAATCGTTTTTAGCTGCCAATGCCAGTAAAAGACGTACCGTTTCTAATCTCGTGACAGGAGCAAAAACCTCTTCAAAATCGATTCCGTATTTTTGAACGTATCCTTTAGCGACCAAGCGAGCTTTATGCTTTAGAACATCTCCATTTGTATCCCTCTTCACTTTGTATACCCACTTTAAATCAATAGCTCTATGACCCGGAGGTAGATCTGTCAATTCCCACGTGTTATTCCTTTCTATTGCTTCAATCTCATTGTCCATAGCCACCCTCCATTCACTTTCTTTTGTTGCCTGAGCGTAATTAACTGGTTCATCAATACCAGCTAACAGTAGCTCATCAGCCAACTCATCTGCCAGCTCTCTTTCTTCCGTTACATCGTAGATATCACTGATAAGCCTGAACTTCCGTTGTGGCTCACTTTCAACTGATTCAGTTGATGGTGACTCACTTTCACCTGACTCAGTTGATCTTCCACTTATGTCTGTTTGGTGCGTACTTGAAGACTGTGACTGTGGTGTCCTCAAATTACTTTGTTCCTGCTCGTCATCCTCCATAGTCTCATGTTCCACTTCGTACTGAGAACCTGTTATACTGAAAGGCAGAAAAGACTGTGGATTTGTCATTTCTATTTCCATCCATGTCCACCCCTTTGCTTCTTCGAAGACTACGTCTCTGCTGATATGTATGGCTCTCGTCTCAGGATCATACAAACGGTAAGCCTTTGTTCCTGGTTCTCTTCCAAGATGCACAACACTTTTACTCCTATTGTCCAGCTTCTTCAAATGCACACCAGGAATCTTCATGTAAGCGATACATCCAAATACTCTCAAATAATCAACCTGTGGCCTCTTCTCTGTCCAGGCTTCATATGGAGTCTCTCCAGAAACTGCTCGAGTGGGCAGTCTATTCAGCAAATAAACAGCGTGTCTGATGGCTTCTCCCCACATGTACGATGGCATATCTCGTTCCTTTAACAAACTCCTGCCCATAGCTACCACGGTTCTGTTGCGACGTTCCACAACGCCATTCTGTTGCGGGGAATATGGCGCTGTGAAATGCCTAATGATGCCCATATCCTCGCAATATTTCACAAAAACATTTGAGCAAAATTCTCCCCCTCTATCCGTCCTCAGAATTTTTATTTCTTGTCCTGATTCTTTCTCTACCAGTGCCTTAAATTTTTTAAAATAAGAGAAGGCCTCGTCCTTGGACTTAAGCATATACACCCACATGGCACGACTAAAATCATCAACAAAGAGCAAAAAATACTTATTACCAGTTAGTGTTGACGGTGAGATGGGGCCACAAATGTCCCCGTGTATCAGCTCCAGCCGTTTCTTTGCGGAGAACTCCGTTTGAGACGGAAATGGGCGTCTTGTTTGTTTTGACATCAGGCAATCTTTACAGACTCCTTTGGGTTGACAGAAAACAGGCAAGCCCCGTGCCATCTCTTTCTTTGACATGAGAAGCATGGACTGAAAATTGACATGTCCTAACCGAGAGTGCCACAACCAAGAATTTTCTTCTGCCTTTGTCAGTAAACTCATTCCCTTGTTTTCTTTAAGAACCACCTTGTACAATCTATTTGCAGACTTTTTAACTTTCATTACCAGACTTTCCATTTTATCATAAATCCACAAATATTCTCCTTTAATGATGACCTTGCTACCATTTTCTGACATTTGACCAAGACTGATAATGTTATTGCACAAAGTCGGAATGAAATATACCTCCTTAAGAATACACTCCTTTCCATCGTTAGTGGTGAAATGCACTGATCCCTTGCCTTGTATCTGCACTGTAGAGCCATCTCCAAATCGTACTTGCCCAACCACACCTTCATCCAATTCTGCAAATTTCGAACGATGGCCTGTCATGTGGTTACTGGCCCCATTGTCAAGGTACCAAATACTTGATTCTTCATTCCCCAAAGTGGTCAGCTTCGGAATCACACATCCTTCATTTAACAAAATCATTTCTTCCTTGACATCTTGGCATTTTGCTAACAAGAGTGTGGGTTCATCGTCGTTGATCTGTGCCAAGTTAGCCTCATTTCTTTGGTCTTTCCTGGGCTTACGACACTCCCTCGCATAATGCCCAAAGGCACTACAATTAAAACATCGTATTTTTCCTCTGTCTCGTCCACCACGATTCATGTCTCTGCTTCTGGTGTCATTACCACTGTGGGTTCCTCCTTTGTTCGTTCTTTGTAGCCATTCCTCTCGTGTGAGAAGTAATTGTCCCTCCTTGTTCTCCTTTTTCATCCACTCTTCTTCTGTGAGAAGAAGTTGCTGTGCACCACCATCACCACTCTCCTCTTGCCCACGTAACCTCTCTTCATGGGCCTTGAGGGATCCGACCGTTTCCTCGACAGACATTGTCTCTAAATCGCCAAACTGCTCAATGGCGGATGCTATCTGTAGAAATTTTGTGGGTACAGCTCTAAGGAGTTTCTTCACCACATAGGCTTCTTCAATTGTTTCACCCAAGGCTCGGATATTAGTCACCAAGCCATTCAGTCTCATACAGAAATCATCGAGTTGCTCCGTCTCCTTCATAACGAGTGACTCAAATTCACTTCTGAGAGTCTGAGCTTTCGCTTTCTTCACCTTGTCTGCTCCCAAATGCACTGTCTTGATCGCCTCCCATGTTGCTTTGAAAGTCTTCTTCTCTGCGATTGACAGTAACAAATCCTCAGGGATTCCTTGGTATAGGATAGCCAGTGCCCGTTTATCAATCTTGTCCTCAACAGCGGCTGCAGGATCTTTGGATTCGATTGCTTCCCATACACCATGTGCTTGCATGAATACACGCATTTTCAAAGCCCATGCCGTGTAGTTCGTTTTTGTTAACATTGGATAACTCAAACCGAAAGAATTGTCTTTTCCTTTGCTGGTGGCCATTAGAGGTCAATAGGTATATAGGTTTCGTATCTCTGATACCAGATATAGAAACAAAACAAGATGTATAAACACAAGAGATAAGCAAACTCACTTTATTGATGTTACTGAATAGAAACTACAATTGAGATGAGAAATACATAACACATACGTTACATATTTGAACTACAAAGTTGATAACTAGAAACCAGGTAATGGGCCTGATTTATCTCAACTACTCCTAGAAAGACTGAAACTCCTCACGACCTCTTCTAGCTGCACATACACGTATATATCACAGCTGACTTATTCAAGACATATAAGTAAAACAAACAAATACGTTTAGATTAATAAATAATCCAACAATTTTGCCCTGTAGTATACTTCACTTGGCAACAAGTTCTCCAGAGAGGTTTACTTTAAATCTTCCTAGGTACGAGGAAAATCAAGCATGAAAATATTAAAAAACAAAAGCACCAGAAAGCGTCACCGAAGTTAATAAGCAAGAGAAAAGCGGAAGACTTTTTAGTGAAGCTGTGAACTTATGCTGATGGAACAATACCAGGCACCGGCAGCAATCTTTGAACACAAGAAAAAACAGGATGGCGAGCCCATTATCCGATTAAAAATAACAAGGACGCGCCTTGTCACAATGATGCTCACCAGATATTTAATTAAGGCTATAAAAACTGAACCAACACCACGCCTCATCTTTTGAGTAAAAAGTATAATAGCCTTGTTAAGAATCTTGCTGAGTATTTAATGATTGTTGAAATAATTTTATGTGCAAGAGTGTGAATGTGAAGGGAGCTGCGTGCAACTACAAGCAAACTGATGTAGTGAAGGTGCGCCTTGTTGCTAAATAGAGAAAGAATTGATAATATTATCATGAAATGTTGGGTAGGTGAAATTAAATGCGAAGAAGCGAGACATGTATTACATGGTATTATCACTTGACTGAGTGGTGAGGAAAATCAAGGTACCAAACAACAACGAAGAACGGGTACGTATTTTAGAAAAACGATACAAAAGTTGGGAACTACAGGTGAACCATGGGAATGGGCGCGCCTTCAAATTATTAGAAAAGTTTTGACATGCATGAAACCATACAAGAAAGAAGTTGTGTGATTAGAAAAAACATATCAAGTACAGACGTACAGTGGTTGATTATGAAGGCGTGGGGTCCACAAGAAGTTGAAGGGAAAAACAGCCTGTGCATGATGTTGAGCAGGAGAATAGAAGGCATTAAGCCATACATGTCAAGATGACATGATGGAAACAAGACCTACAGTAATAAAGAAGTAATGGGCAACAGTTTGGAGAGTCAAAATGTGGAACCGAAGAAGGACGCGCCTTATAAATTGACTCAATAGCAAAAGAAAGTCAAGCCTCTACATATACGTACATATTAAGCAAGAGGAGGCCCCTGGATGATGGAAGACTTGGGTTTTTACTGGTAACATTAGAAAATAAAAGGCTCAACAGCTGGACAGCTGGATCTAATAAGAAGGCAACCAAAATAATTATTTGAGCTTTTGGTTAAGAGTCTGGCTCTAGCACACATGAAGTGAGGACGAGCCGCGTATAAAAGACACGCGAAGTAATTTGACTGCGTTTTCTACATGATGGCTGAACATTTCAGAATGATGAATTGTGTCTGTGACTTGGCATACAAGTCCAACGGCAAAACAAAAAAAAATTAGGGAGGTGACGAGAGAAAGCAATAATTCGACAATGCTTATAATGAAGAGAAGTAGTATTGTGAAGATAAAGAGGAACACATGTCTTCTTAAATTTACAGAGAAAGCTTTGATCGAAATTTTACATGTAGTGGTGATTGGTGGCACGAAGAACAAGGATTCAAAAAGTCATAAGACGTCCATGTTGAATTAATGTTGGTATAGCAGTGCAGATATTACTTTTCGATAGGCTCCATATTTGATGAAGACGCGTCTTCAATGCAACATGTAAGTGTCATATACTATTAAAATGAAAAAAAAAAGAGCAAATAAATAAGAAGAAGTGGATCAGAAAAGAAGACACGCGGTTGCCTAGCGGAGTTGAAGCAGGGAAGAAGAAGAGTATAAAAATATGGCCTTGAGAAAGACTAGTATATATGACCGAAGATGAGGAGCTCAATGAAAGAAAAATGTTAATGGTTGACAGAAGCAAGCGGTTCAAAGACAAAGAATGAAATAGTGAAGACATGCTTGGTTAGAGCTCAAGCAAAATCTATCACAATCGATATTCCTGAATAAAGAAAGGACGCGCCCAATAAAGATGATAGGAAGATGCATTAAACTGGTAGGCATAGGTTTGAGGACACGTCTTCAACAATGCAACGGTGAAAATAGTGTTCTCAGCCATTTCTCTTTAGAATCATATTTGTCTAGAACACATTCACATTAGCTGCATAAAAGAAGAGAACATGACAGCTTTCTTAGAGCGAGACCGCACAACATGGTTAAAAGATTTATCACAAGACATGCTCTGCAGGCAGTGAAAATATTTGTACACGATATCTTTTGTTTCTTACACCGAGTTAGCTCATGTAAGCTTAGAGGTGTCATGTGCAAGTGTTATCCCTTTCTAAACAATAGAATTTTCTAAGATATGACTAAAGAATCGAAGGACGCGCCCTCCGAACGGACGCGCCCTCTTTACAGCATCAAAGAAGGAAGAAGCTCGAGAACACTTCTTGAAGAAAAAGAAGTTACAAAGAGATTTTGTCACTTTGGAGATTGAAAATTCCATGATTCATCTCTGATTTCACATGGAATTGGGGGGTAGTTGTTATAGCCAAAATTCAGGACTTGTCCTCTTAGGGGAGAGGGTGTGCCCATTTGGCCATCTAACCCCTAAGGACGCGTCCTCTCGGTGTACACTGACAACTCTACATGAATGGAAGACTTGACGGAGAATAATAACTTCATTTGACACAAGGAAGACTTAAGGCTTGTCCTCATGGGGATGAGGGCGCGCCCTTTAGGCCGTCCACTCATTTAGGGCGCGTCCTCTTGGTTTGAAGTAGCTACTTGATGGTGAAGGACGGCTCTCTTGGCTTGATACTGGCAAGATATTGAAGAATTCCCTCCTAGGATGTGCCCTAGGAGGGGGATGTCCGTTGTTGAAGGCCTCCAGGGGTTTGCCTGATGATTGAAGGCCTCCTCCTGTATTCAATGGGCGCGTCCTCATTAGGGGTGGGGTGAACCTTGGTGTGTGCTTTGGGAGCTCTGTTCCCGTACTCAATGGGTGCGTCCTCATTGGGGAACTTTGGAGTAATCCTGCACTTTGCACCCAAACGCATGGGATCACTTGTCCTGCTATCTGGTGGGTGCTTCTCATTCGGGGGATAAGGATGCGTCTAATATTTAAGGTAAGTCATGGATATACATGCATCTATGAATTAAGTAAATAGTTGGTAATTGATAAGACTAGTCTTCGACGGGGGAAGTTTCCTTATCCATGAAGTCCTGATGTTATAGATGAGCCTTGGGCCTTTGTGGCTAGGCTTTATCGTTGGACATTCCTGAAGTGAGATAGATTCTAAATATGGAAAGTGGTCTAAGCATGGAAAGCATCCTAAACATGGAAGGCGATAGAAAAGTCCTACGTCCAAGCATGGAAAGGCGGTGGAAGACTTCGACTGGGCTTCGAAGATCAGAGACCAAGCCCATGGAGGAAACTTTCTCCCCAAGAACTACGTTGGCTTGATCCCCTATATAAAGGGGTACGTAGGCACATTGTAAGGGGTTGGAAGCGATAGCTCTGAGGCAGCCACCACTAACCCTAAGCAATCTCAGCCACTAATTACCCACAACCACCATACTCCGGCGAATTCACCACCGAAGAACCACCGTTGTAGATCTTGATTCCAGCGACAAACCTCAAACTTTGTTAATACCAAATTCCTCCGCTAACAAACACCATCATAATCTTATCAACGGGGAGATCGATACACGTACGAATATTTGTTTGGTTATCACTCAAGGAGGCTTTGAAAGTCATATTGTAGACTATACTCCCAGGACTATATGTCACTGCCCTCTGAGCACTTTGACATTGTAAAATTTTGTACCCTGTATGTTAATGTAGTGAAAGTGTAAGATAACGTCACTAAGAATTAGTGATGGCTAATTGCGGCAGGGGGTTATAAATAAAAGAACGTAATCAAGAGTCTGCACTTAAAATTACGTATTTAATATACATATGGGGAGAGAGAAAGAGAGAGGGGAGAGACGTACTTCAGGATTACCAGCGTAAGGTGAATGTGATAGGGTTGCTTTAGAGTTATATAATCAACCACCACGGCCACGTTTGTAGCGGTTTGTCTTCCATTTAACATCTTTTTTTAAACCCTTTTCATTGTTATTCGTCATCAAATCCTTTTCTAAACTACCAAAAGATGATGATGATAGAATCTAGCAATTCGATGAGCACATAATTCTCTAAAGTAGAGATATGAATAGAAAGCTTTATATTTAATTATCGAAATTAAAACCAATATCGGAACGTACCTGCATCCATTAGAGAAATTGTAACACAAATATAGTTTTTAGATTCTCTAGTAGTGTTATTGTCTTTATCAACCAAATATTCTTTAGGGTTTTCTGATTAACCGTCTTTGATAAGAAAATTTGGTGTTAGACTATATTGGCGACTATAACTCATTTTTTTATATATCACCTAATTAATCTCCCATTGTAATTAAAATAGTTTATTAGTCGTGTTTCGTAGCGGCTTTATAATATTTTTTAAAAAAAATCTAAAAAAATATTTTAATATAAAATTAAGGTTTATTTTGAATTCGTCGTTTCGTCTTGATAATTTACCTAAATTGAATAATTATATAAACGGGCAATTTTTTAATATTTTTTAATATTTTTATATTATATCAAATATTAGTATATTCTCAAAATTCATATTCCAACTTCTATTTTAAAATACATAATATAACATCCTAAATTAAATTCTAGAAATAATATGCTCTTTCTAATTAATCGTTATCTCGTTATAGATGTTTCCTTCCCGACCCGCTTACTCGTTACCAAATCGAAATTAAAACCAAAATCAGAACGTACCTGTTTCTTGGATGTGGTTCTTTATATTAAAGATTCTTATCATATTCACAAGCAACACACACATATGTATACCTACATGCAAATTCAGTTGTTTTAAGCAATCCCGAAAGTGGGAGAGAACATCTCAACTTTGAAAAATGCATTACTAATCTTCAATTCTATATATATTCAATGTGAGCAGCACTTGACAAATGCATTACTACTCTTAACCAAAGGCCATAAAAGCAGGTATTGGGGAGCCCAATCTGTTTTCTCCGCGGTGGAGAAGAAAACACATTCTTAAATTTTCACACCTCAAACGTAATTAAACACAAAGGCCTGGTAAGCATCAAAATAGTTTTTATAACACTGCAAAATACTAATCCTCGCAGATTAACAACTAACATCCTCTCCTTTTTATACAAAGAAGGGCTCCCAAACACACCGTCCGGATTAAACTTACAACTACTGTTATCAATAGCAAACCCTGAGCAGGCCTTGAAAGCCCTCATTTTTTCTCCTGCACGGCTGAACCTAGGTATATGCATTCACACGGAGCCCAACATAGTGCCCAGTTTTTTGCAATTACTACATAGTATGATACATCCCACTTCTATTTTATTACATACAAGAGATGCATGCAAAATCGGCCAAGCCACAAAACTTCAATAAAATTCGATAGGTCGAACATAACGACGATAATTATATAAGCTGAAAAGAATTCAAACATAACAATATATGTAAAATTAACTCAAAAAAATATATTTTTACTTTTATTACAGACAAACTGACAGTCTTCAACATAAGTTGGAACTAAAACACAAGGAATTTTGAGTTTTGGCAGTCATCTACTCTTTCAATGCAGATAATCAAACATATCACCAATCCACAAACATAAAACATACCCAACTTCATTCAGCAAGCAATCCCTCGATGCGATAAACATATTCTGCAAGCAAAGCCCTGCCCCTGTGAACATGCATGGAAATCATTACTTTATTTTTAGAACTACTCTCCCAAGAATTTCATCCAAAAATAGCACATTTGTGAAACCCCTGTGCGTTGATTTCTGTTATGTGTAGGCTTCTGGCCTATGCAATGACTGTCAAAGAAGCTTGTTGCTTCAGCAAAACGAGATTAACCCTTCAATTTTTAGTTATCGACAAAGTTAATTAAATGGAATCAAAGTACAGAAAAATCAAAGGTTAATTCCGGCAGATATAGAGGGCAAAAAAGTAGAACTGAAGTACATACAGTTAAATATATATATAAAAGCAATTTGACTTCTAAGTACACTATCAACTACATTAAACGCCGTAACAGTTTCACTGAAAGGATCTAGATATTAGCTAAAGAAGATAAGCTACTAGAATACCAACGCTAATCTGAAAACCAAAAAGTATTTCCTAAAAACAAATTATCAAAAAAGGATTCTAAAAAATTTCCAATGTAGAGCATAAAGGTCCTAAACACTATAATTGCAGGTCAGTTCCTAATTGCATAGTCTTTTAGAAATTAAAAGATTTGAGATGCAAAAGAAAGATAAATAGATATAAAAACGAATCAGTATTGTAATCTACAAGGCGCAGAGGAGATCCCCCAAGAAAGAACATAAGAGATTTGAGGATGTTGATGATCCAAGTGATAATCATAATGAAGATTTTCAGAAGCATGACAAAGAAAAGGATTTGATTAATGTTAGAAGATAACACCGTCTAGTCATTTGGTAAAATCACTTTAGTTTCTTGGTTGCAGTTCTTTATATTGAAGATTCTTATCATATTTACACGCATGCAAATTCAGTTGTTTTAAGCAATCCCGAAAGTGGGAGAGAACATCTGAACGTTGACAAATGGATTACTACTGTGAGCAGCACTTGAAAAAAAAAAGGAGAAAATAATGATAAAATAGATGGGTTAGAAGATAGAATTTACCTGTAATTAGTTAGGGTTGATCCTAACAAACACCATCGTAATCTTATTAACTGGGAGACCGCTGAATGATGTACGAATATTTGTTTGGAAAGTTTCTTCATGGTTATCACTCAAGGAGGCTTTGAAAGTCAAATTGTAGACTGTACTCCCACAATTACATGTCATTGCCCTGAGCACTTTGACATTGTTTAATTCTGTACCCTGTACGTAAATGTAGTGAAAGTGTGAGATAGCATCAATAAGAATTACTGTTGGCTAATTGGAGTGGGGGGTTATAAAATAAAAGAAACGCACTAACAAAGACAGAGATTTAGGGATAAACCTCCTTCATGTTATAGAAGCAAAGAGCCAACTGAGAGAGATGAATTAGTTTAGTCAAACTAGAGGCGGGGATGGGCTTGTTGTCTATGTCATAACATTTAGATATCCAAGTACCATAAATCCTTGCCGCATACATTTCCGGGTAGTGTCCAGCATAAAAACCCTACAGCAATCATATTATATATAAACGAACACTCACACATCATGAAAATAAAAATAAGTAAAGAATAATCAACTATGAAACAATAACAATAAAGCCATAACAAGATATGATCAAGGGAACATACGCCACTGTTTTTCACATCAGTATTGAATTTTTCAATCTCTTTAAGCACTCCAGGCCCAAACGACTCGTATCTACTGGGGTGTCGATGCATAAGTCTGAGTTGAGGACAAGGAGGGCTTTTCAACTTCTTTTTAGAGACTTTCTTTATAAATGCAGGGTTAAGAAGTTCAGAGACTTCAGGGTCATCGCCATTGTCAGAATCAGATATATATTCTTTAGCAAAGTCACAGAGATTTTCAGGTGATTGGGTTTGTTGCCCCACATATACAATTGCTATGTGTACACGGAGGCGAGCCTTGAATAGTATACTTGTGTGGAATATCCGAACTTTCTTCAGCCGGAAAGCAGTCTTCAAAAGCCATACGCAAGTGATAACAAGAATTCTCAGAATCAAATTCCTTTCTTAATAAGCTTAAAACTCACATCTTCATCCAATTCAACCTGTGTAAATATATATGTTATAATAGTAAAACATGTATGGATGCATTTCAAAATAACAAGAAAAGATGATACAGAATCAAAGACAAACATATATACCTTCCTGGCGTAAAACCAATCAAGAGCACGCTTGCAGAGGTAATGGTACAGGACGTAATCAGGAGTCCGCACTTAAAATTACATATTCAATATATATATATATATATGCAATCTAAAGAAGGATCAAATGAGAAAATAGGATTTTAGAAGAGGAAAGGGAAAGGTTTGGGGAGGGAACGAAAATTGATCAACATACAAGACTTGTACAAGAAAATAAGTTGCACAAATGTATGTTGGCACTTGGTAAATTTCAGCGGAAGGCTAGATAAAAGCAGGGGGGAGGCCAAACTGTCTCTGCAATGGAGAAGAAAACACATTCTTTAATTTTCACACCTCAAACTAATCAAACACAATGGCCTAGTAAGCATCAAAAAATTAGTCCTCACAGATTCACTACAACTAACGTTCTCTCCTCTCTATACAAAGAAGGGCTCCAAACACACCCGTTTGGATTTAACTTGCAACTGTTATCAACAGCAAACCCTGAGCGCTTAAAAGCCCTCATTTTTTCTCCTGCACCTAGGTACCCAGATTTTTGCAATTACTACATATGATACATCCCACTTCGATTTTCACATACAAGAGATACATGCAAAATCGGCCAAGCCATAGATTTTAGTCCATGAACACAAAACTTCAATAAAATTCCATGTCGAACATAACATTATATGTAAAATCAACTCCGAAAGTTATCATAATTTTACTTATATTACAGATAAGCTGACAGTCTTCAACATAAGTTGGAATTAAAACACACGGAATTTTGAGTTTAGGCAGTCATCTACTCTTTCAATGCAGATAATCGAACATATCACCAATCCACAAACACAAAACACACCCAACTTCATTCAGCAAGCGATTTCCTTTATGGTAGATAAACATATTCTGCTAGCAAAACCCTGACCTGTGAACATACATGGACAACACAGGTCAGACATAAGTATATTAAGCCACAAATATTTATATCCGCTAAAATGAACTGCAGATCATTTAACATGAACAAGTTACTATCAAATTTGCTGCAGAACAAGAACAAGTGCACTACCATCCAGTTGATATAATGGAAAAGAAGGCAAGCATGCACAAACAAGATAAAAGTCGAAGAAATCGATATTAAATATTGGTAGCTGATATGCCTGTCAAATCATTATAGTCAAGTATCACAAACAGTCATAATGTCATCTTCCCTTTGCAGTTACATTGAAGTCTATGAATAGGAATTGCATGCTTGTTGCCTTCTCTATCCAAGATTAATATCATATTTTCTTTAAGCCATCCCACATGTTTAAACTTAACAAACCAGGATAAAAAGACAATGTTCCAAATTCAACGTGGTTTACTTTTTTTCCCCTTTTCCCAAGTAATTCACGTTGGTTTTTCATTACTTTATTTTCAGAACTACCCTCCCAAGAATTTCATCCAAAAATAGCACATTTGTGAAACCCCTGTGCGTTGATTTCTGTTATGTGTATTGGCTTTTGGCCTATGCAATGATTGTCAAAGAAGCTTGTTGCTTCAGTAAAACGAGATTTAACCCTTCATTTCTTAGTTATCAACGAAGTTAATTAAATTGAATCAAAGTACAGCAAAATCAAAGGTTAATTCCAGCACATATAGAGGGCAAAAAATTAGAACTGAAGTACAATATATCAACTATATTAAACGCCGCAACAGTTTCACTGAAAGGATCTGGATATTAGCTAAAGAAGATAAGCTACTAGAATACCAACGCTAATCTGAAAACCAAAAAGTTTTTCCTAATCTGAAAACCAAAAAAGTTTTTCCTACAAACAAAGTATCAAAAAAGGATTCTAAAAAATTTCCAATGTAGAGCATAAGGGCCCTAAACACTAATATTGCAGGTCAGTTCCTAATTGCATAGTCTTTTAGAAATTAAAAGATTTGAGATACAAAAGATAGATAAATAGATATAAAACGAATCAGTATTGTAATCTACAAGGCGCAGAGGAGATCCACAAGAAAGAACAGGAGAGTTTGAGGATGTTGATGATACAAGTGATAATCATAATGAAGATTCTCAGATTTTCAGAAGCATGACGAAGAAAAGGATTTGAATAATGCTATAAGATAACACAGTCTTAGTCATTTGGTAAAATCAGATTAGTTTCTTGGATGTGGTTCTTTATATTAAAGATTCTAATCATATTCACAAGCAACACACACATATGTATACCTACATGCAAATTCAGTTGTTTTAAGCAATCCTGAAAGTGGGAGAGAACATCTGAACTTTGACAAATGCATTACTACTCTTCAAATCTATATATATTCAATGTGAGCAGCACTTGAAAAAAAAATAATGATAAAATAGATGGGTCAGAAGATAGAATTTACCTGTAATTAGTTAGGGTTGATCCTAACAAACACCATCGTAATCTTATTAACTGGGAGACCGCTGAATGATGTACGAATATTTGTTTGGAAAGTTTCTTCATGGTTATCACTCAAGGAGGCTTTGAAAGTCAAATTGTAGACTGTACTCCCACAATTATATGCCATTGCCCTGACCACTTTGACATTGTTAAATTCTGTACCCTGTATGTAAATGTAGTGAAAGTGTGAGATAGCATCAATAAGAATTACTGTTGGCTAATTGGAGTGGGGGTTATAAAATAAAAGAAACGCACTAACAAAGACAGAGATTTAGGGATAAACCTCCTTCATGTTATAGAAGCAAAGAGCCAACTGAGAGAGATGAATTAGTTTAGTCAAACTAGAGGCGGGGATGGGCTTGTTGTCTACGTCATAACATTTAGATATCCAAGTACCATCAATCCTTGCCGCATCCATTTCCGGGTAGTGTCCAGCATAAAAACCCTACAGCAATCATATTATATATAAACGAACACTCACACATCATGAAAATAAAAATAAGTAAATAATAATCAACTATGAAACAATAACAGTAAAGCCATAACAAGATATGATCAAGGGAACATACGCCACTGTTTTTCACATCAGTGTTGAATTTTTCAATCTCTTCAAGCACTCCAGGCCCAAACGACTCGTATCTACTCGGGTGTCTACGCATAAGTCTGAGTTGAGGACAAGGAGGGCTTTTCGACCTCTTCTTCTTTATAAATGCAGGGTTAAGTTCAGAGACTTCACGGTCATCGCCGTCATCAGAATCAGAGATATATTCTTTAGCAAAGTCAGAGAGATTTTCAGGTGATTGGGTTTCTTGCCCCACATATACAATTGCTATGTGCACACGGAGGCGAGCCTTGAATAGTATACTTGTGTGGAATATTTGAAGTTTCTTATCAGCCGGAAAGTAGGCTTCAAAAGCCATACGCAAGTGATAACAAGAATTCTCAGAATCAAACTCCTTTTTTAATAAGCTTAAAACTTTCACATCTTCATACAATTCAACCTGGGGAAATATATATGTTATAATAGTAACATGTATGGATGCATTTCAAAATAACAAGAAAAGAGGATAAGCTTAAAATATACTGAACGTGTTATTCTCAGCATCATATTCCTTGTGTAATAAGCTTAAAACTTTCACATTTTCATACAATTCAACCTGTGTAGATATATATGTTATAATAATAACATGTATGGATGCATTTCAAAATAATAAGAAAAGAGGATACAGAATCAAAGACAAACATATATACCTTCCTGGCGTAAAACCAATCAAGAGCACGCTTGCAGAGGTAATGGTACAGGACGTAATCAGGAGTCTGCACATAAAATTACATATTTAATATACATATGGAGGAGAGAGAGAGGGAGGGAGAGAGAGAGGGAGGGAGAGAGAGGGAGAGAGACGGAGAGAGAGAGAGGGAGGGGAGAGAGAGAGAGAGAGAGAGAGAGAGAGAGAGAGAGAGAGAGAGAGGGGGAGGGGGGGAGGGGGGAGGGCGAGAGAGAGAGAGAGAGGGGGGGCGAGAGAGAGACGGAGAGAGAGGGAGAGAGAAAGAGGGAGAGGAGGGAGAGAGAGAGGGGGAGGGGCGAGAGAGAGAGAGAGAGGGAGGGAGGGAGAGAGAGGGGGAGGGGGATAGAGAGAGAGGGGGGAGGGGGATAGAGAGAGGGGGGAGAGAGAGAGAGAGAGAGGGGGAGGGGGATAGAGAGAGAGGGGAGAGAGAGACAGAGGGGGGAGGGGGGAGAGAGAGAGAGAGGGGGAGGGGGGGAGAGAGAGAGGGGAGGGGGGGGGGGGGAGAGAGAGAGAGAGAGAGAGAGAGAGAGAGAGAGAGAGAGAGAGAGAGAGAGAGAGAGAGAGAGAGAGAGAGAGAGAGAGAGAGAGAGAGAGAGAGAGAGAGAGAGACGTACGTCTGGATTACCGGCGTAAATTGAACGCGATAGGGTTGCTCCAGAGTTATCTAATCTACCGCCACGGCCACGTTTGTAGCGGATTCTCTTCCGCTTAACATCTTTTCTTAAATCTGCCCTGCTCGCCATCAATACCTGGCTTTTGTTTTTGTGGATGTTTTCTCAACTTGCAGAAGAGAGAATGAATTACTTTACCCTGTATTTATAATTAAAATTTACATTAATTCTATTCAATTTAGGAATAGAATTAAAATAAAGAAAATCAACTCAAACTTATAATTGAAATTATAGCTTACTAGCTTTAAGAAGATCAACGGTACTCGTTAAATTGGCCGTACATGCACCAAAATTTTGGATAAGATCCATTTTATAATATTTAAATTTAATATATTATTGACGTAATTTGTAGTAGTATTTTAGATATTAAAATATAAGATATTTTAAAATAACAGATCGAATGATTCGTATTTTTTTACTCTTAAAAATCTAAAAAGAAACTCAAGTGCAAATATCAAAATATGTGCTCGTGCAATATACCGAGTTTAATACGTGCTCGTGCAAACTTATAATTGAAATTATAGACCAACAATTAAATCAACCTTCTTAATTTAAAATTTGAATTAATTCTTGTCAACTTGAAAACTCTTCTCATATTTGATTTATATTATTAAAACAAATATTTTTAATATTAGATTTAACGTTTCTAATTCATTTATGTTAAGATCAACGGTACTCGTTGAATTGCGGTACATGGACCGAAATTTTGGATAAGATCCATTTTATACTTACTAGCTTATAAACTTTTGGACCAATATATATAAGTGTTGGAACCAGATTTCTGTCGGGTCGGACTCCGAATAATCTTTCGGGTTTTACCTGCAAGATGAGAAGAATGCGAGGGGTTTGGCCCCCGATTCACCTCCGGTGTGAGAGTAAGTTAAAAGGTTCTAGTGAGTTTATATTGAACGTGCAAGTGCTTGTAAGTACATAATAAGTACTAACCTCTCAGCGAAACCTGATGTGTGCTTTTATAAGCACGATTTGTAACAGTCGCCCGTAATACACGGGAGCCACTCGCTGTCGGTGTTGTCCGCTTCACTAGCCTGAAGAAGCGGGGAGACTGGGGTCTTCCCACAACGGTCGTGAGTTAGTGGACTGAAGGTAAAAAGGCCTGATTCGCCTAACGGACATATTTTGGCCTCATCCTTCGGCCCAATTACTATTCGCCCAATTACTGTTCGGCCCAATTACTGTTCGGCCCAATTACTGTTCGGCCCCCAACATGTCCCTAGATTTCGATCGGATACCCAATTCATTCGGAGTCCTAGCTCTTCACTCCTTTTCGGGATAACTTCCAACAGGTTTCGCGCTTATCAGTTGTGACACGTCACCTAGGGAACCGTGTCGTATTAATAATGACAACTGTCATTTCTTGAAATCTGTGCTGAATCTCAACCGTTGAATTCCAAACGATTTTAATCACACCGTTGAATATGAACGTTCGCGTACCTCTGTCCAAACGTCACATCTCCCTCGTATAAATATCAATTCCCCCTCAAATGTCGTCACGGCATTTTCAAAAGAAACGCTCTTAAAATTTTCCACAAATCTAGCCGGCTGTAATCATCAACATTCTCCCTTGCCTCAAGTTCAAGTCTTTCTCCTGTCCTCATCACAAGTAAGTCTCTCGAACTGCTTAATCTTAATTCTGTAAATGAATGTTTACCAGAAAGTATAATGTGCATTCTTTTCGTAGTGAATGTGGCTATAATGTTTATGTCTAGAATCTTCGCTTAGGAGTGTATGCATGCCTGTAGATATGCTCGTAGAACAATCTTCGGGATGAGCCTATCCCTAGAACAATCTTCGGGATAAGCTTGTCCCCTAGAACAGTCTTCGGGATAACCTAAATGTGTTAGGAAACCCCTCCTTTCCCTTGGCTTAGACGCTAGTGACTCCCCCGACCGATCCATGAGCCCTCTGTACTCGGCCTTTTGTTTTCCTTTTCATCTTTTTCCAAAATCTTTTCCGAGTACACGGCTAATTTCTTCATTCCCCGATGCAGGAATTATGGATCGGTCATCTTCCGACTCTGAGCAGTCTTCGAGATCCGTTGTCCCCGGAGAGATCTCCCTTCTTCCATGCCAGCGAATATCCCGCAGCAAACCATCCCACGCAACTCTCCAAAGAGCATGTGGCTAGATTAGCCGAAGAGCACGAGATTTCGTCCGGAGCGTGGCATACATACATGCCTAGGGCGGATGATCGAATATGGCACAATCTGCCCGTGCCGAAGGTTATGGGAAGGTTGCTACAGGGATCTCCGAAGCGGCCTTGAAGTGCGGCTTTCGGGTCCCTATGCTTCCTCTAGTAAAAATGTTGTTCGCCCAGATGGGAATTGCCCTGGGTCAGATCGACCCAACGGGCCCAATTATTCTGGCATCACCATGATTTCAGAAAAAATGGTAAGAGTAAGGGTTTCTACACCAACGCCCGTCGAACCAACATGGCGGAATGGGTGGGAGACCAATTCAAACATAAAACCTGTGTCCAATATCAAGTTAATGGTATCCCACATGTGTTTCCCGCTTGTACAGTTCATCAACTGATAGCTCATTTCCTTGTCTGCGGAGTCTGCCAATATCAACATCAAACCTGTGTCCAATCGAATCAGCTCTTTGTCAGAATCTGTATACTCAGTGATATCCTTAGGTTGGGTGCCTTGAGGAATCCTGCTACCATCAGGACCTGTAGATTCACTAACTGGTTTAAAATTCATGAAATTCCAATTAAATGAAATATTTTGAAAGTTAAAAAAATTGCTTCGAATTTTCACGCTACGTTTGATTTTGGTCTCATTCACCGGATCTGGTTTGTATATCAATCAAGTAGCTCTGATACCAATTGTTAGGTCCAAAGTATCGTAGAAGGGGGGTTGAATACGATACTCACAAATAATTTAATTTCGTTCGCGGATAATTCATTCAGTTCTATAACGAAATCAAACACACCAAATCAAACCAAGAGTCGGGGAATATATCGTTTTATAAATATAAACCTCGAAGGGTGCTACAATTTCTAATCCGTAGATTAGCTTCAATGAGTTCTAGGTTATTCACAATCAATACATTGATAGAATTCAAGCAGAATTAATTTCTCTGTTATTCTCTCTGGCTTGATCTCTCGCTCCGTAATTGCTTCTGTTGTAAATGAACCTGACTGAAGAAGACACATTTTTCCTCTGTATTAATTGTAGGCTTTTGGTTTGAAAACTATCGAACCACAATTGAAGACTCAATCTTGGCCGTCCAATTTTCATCAACCTGTCAAACAAAGTAAACTTTTCACCTGCTCCTTCATTTTGAAAACTATCGAATGAATAAAGAAATTTACCATTCGATATTTTTTAAATAAAAACTATCGAAAACTAAATTACTTTATTCTAGATTTCAGATGGTTTTCTTAAATCACATTTGATGGTTTTCTAAATAGAAAAACCATCGAACCATTTCTTGTCCTTGATCTTTTTAGAAAATCCTTCCGAGCTCCAGGGTGTTTAAGTTTTAGATTGTATCATTTTCATCTGAGACGATAAAACAACTTGATCTTTTTAGTGCCGTCAACTAGTGCAACTGGTCTGGTTCACAGATGAATAACACTTGATCAATTCTTCTTTTATGTCTTCAATTCAGTGCTGCTGATAAGTCCTTTGTCGTTCTGGTTGCTTCGTTTAAATCACTGGAATCCTGTGGTACTTAACCCTAAATCATTCACATACTTCTGTCATCTTGAAAGTCTTGTTTCTTTTGCTGTCACTGAGGCTTGAACATTTTCATGAACTTCTTTCCGTGACCTGTTTACGGACTTCAAGAATACATACCGTATTTTGATTTTTTGAGTTTACCTTTTCTTCTTTGATTCTGGATTCCTGTGCTTCTGTTAATATTATTGTGTGTCTTGTCCTTTGTTGAGTTGTAGTTATTGTAACACCCCCAGACCCGGGGTCGGAGATCTGGGTTGTCACGATCCCTTGTTCCGTACAAACACTTAATACTTGAACTACAAAACAATAAATCATCACACATGGTGACCCCACCATCAATATACTCACGCCAGTTATGTCTCAGAAACGAACTTACAATACATTAGTCATATGATCCACAAATTAAAGTTATAACAACCCAAAAGTAAAATACTGCAACCTACCACCAATATGATTTCTATGTGAAATCATAAGGTAGCGCAAAAGTTTGTTCTTGTTCATAAATATACATAAGTGATACTTATAATTAAACCGGAGCAACAAAAGTTACACTCCGAACCAACTCAGGACTTCTACCTGATCCTCTGTAACAACCATGTTACGGGCGGCCTGTATAGCTCTGACGCGCTTCCGAGCGGTACGGCGAATCCTGGCCATCTACTCTAGCTGTTGTGTTGTGATATATATGTATAGAAAGAAAAGCAAGAGTGAGCACTCGGCCCAGCAGTAATACAATACAGCATAAGCATATAAGTAAGCTTATATCATAAAGGAAAACCTTTAAAACTTCATTCGTATACAGAATGATATATTTATTTCTCTTTTCGTCAAAAACATACCATACAGTACGACTACTGTATGAGGAACATCATTATTCATTACTGTCACATTATCAGTAACTCAGCGCATAAGCTTTTGTTACAATGTGCAGCTCAACTCCAATTGGAGGGAAGGGAATGTACTAGAATACCCGATACACGGTGATCAGTCGTTGTATCGTAACTTTTCTTTTCTACTAGTAGAAGGACGACTTCCTGTTCGGTTATCACCCTGACCGCATACGGGCCATTGTGCTAAGAGATCACTACCCCGGGCCTATTTCATCACCGGGTAAGCCTTAGCACGCAAGAGATCACTACCTCGGGCCTATTTCATCACCGGGTAAGCCTTGATAATTTTGGCACTACCCCGGCACCTATTTCATTGTCGTGTAGACCTTTCCAATTCCCATGATGAAAAATATTAATGAAACGGAAATCGGAATTTAATTCCATTTTTCCCGAGTACAAATACTCGTCAAAACTTTGTAACCGTTCAGAATACCTTACTCCAGAGTAATTGAAAGGAGTAAGTCAAAGTGTGGGTTGACATTAGCCAACGAGACTACCGATGATTAATACGTATTTTGAAATCATGACCAGGGAGTTAATTGAAATATCAGAGTTCAGTGAGTTTGAAAAACTCTATTTGAATGGGGGAGCAATCCCCTAGTTATAGATACTTTAGAGGAACTGCAGAAGTAAATCACTGTCCTCGATTTCTTGAACTAGATTCCCAGTTTTCGAGGAGTTGGAAATAATATTTTTTGCATTTAATTACCTTTAACTATCTTAAAATAATAGTTGGGAATCTCTATTTTAATACCTTTTCTGAAAATCAGAAATTTATATTTTTGTGTAAATAATAGAACCTTGGATCATATAATAAGGTTCCATGATTTTAAATCATTTTTGGAATATTTGATAAATACTTAAATAATGAATATTAAATTTTTTATTCAATATAAGTACTTAAGTGAATATTCAAAATAATATTCACTTAATTAAATAATAATCAATTAATAAATATTGAATTATTATTCAATATAAACACTTAAGTGAATATTTAAAAATAATAATATTCACTTTATTTAAATAATATTCAAATAATATTTATTATAATATTATTCAAATATCTCACCTTAAATATCCCCTAATATAGATATTGGAATATTTAATAAACATTTAAAACATAACTGTCCCTGGAACCTTCCAGCTTTTGACAGTAGTTTAAAAATAATTAATAATTTGACTCCCGGTCTAAGTTTAGGATTGTGCATTTAGGTCAAAGCATTCTCTCGACGTCTGTGAAGACTCTTGGTTCTTTGAACCTTCAACCAGTGAACCTGACCGTAATATGGTCGGAACACCAGTTGCTTCCGTCAATTCTTCCTTACTTGATTGAGCTATTGGTTCAGATATAGCTTTCGTCAGCATTGCCCAATCAAAATCAGAAAAATCAGTGAAGGGTTCTTTGGATGAGAGAAATGAAGTATCAACAGTTGCCTCGATTTCTGTTCTTCTCCTTTTAGAGGAAGGTAGAGCTGTTGTTGAAGGGTGTATCTCTTTATGTGGTGCTGCTTTGGCACTATCTCCCTCTACACTCAAGGATGTTTGTTTACTGGGTATAGGAGGGGAAGGAGGTTCGTTTATGGTTTCATTTAGCTCTTCCAAAGGCTCTTCGACCGTGGTTAGGGATTGTGGGTTTGCAACCTCCTGGTCAGGAATGGCCACTGAGGGCTCTGGATCAACATCCATTGGTTCAGGTGCCATTTCAGGTTGAGGTTGAGGAATATTACCTTCATTTACGTGTTCCCCTGGGGGTAGAAGTGGTAGGGGCACCGTTCTTAGATATTCAGTGAGAACGGTGGGTACCCCTGGAAGATAGTTGTTCTTCCTTATAAGAGCGGTTATGACATTGCTCTTCATCTTCATGCACTCCTGGGTGGCTTCACCTTCAAAAATCTCCCGTTCATCATCTGTTAAGATATCATTGAGAATTAGCTGTAGGAACCTAGGATAGAAACAGAGCACATCTTCATTTATGCATGTTCTTTCATCCAGTGGTCCCATGCACAGAATGACTTGATCAATCAGTAGCCTTCCTATGTTAATATGCCTATTGTGAGCAATGGCAAACCCTATCTTTTGAAGGAATAAGGGAATACCATGCTGATTTGTTAGCTTGGCAGTAAAAACATGGATTAGGGTATGAAAGAAAAAGTTCCATGGCTTTGTCAAGTAATGCTTAAGGAACTCTCCCACAAAGAAGTTAGGTTGTTGACTTCTAATGAGAGTGAAGAAAGCATGTATCTCCTCAGTCGTGGGATCCGGAACAAGGTTTTCTGTAGGAAAATGTAGGATTCTATTAAAATCATGTTCCGTCACCCTTATTGTTCTGCCCCCTGGCACAACAAAACTGAAGGACCTTACGTTATTCTCAGTTGTATCTGTGGCGGTTGTGTACAACGCAGTCAATTGATCGATACAAAGGACCACGGGAGTACTCAAAGAGTATGCCACTAATGAACGTGTGTTCAAAAACTCTGCCCATGCACGAAACTGTAAGTTCGTAATGGCTTGCAGGTTTTGAAATGAGACATGATTAGTCTTGGTTATAATAAATTCTCCAGCCATTGTAAAATTTCCAGAAAATTTAAATAAACCAAAACTATTTTTTTCTTTTAAATTTAATTAATTATTTCTAATTAATCAAACCCTTAACAAAATTACCCTTTTTTCTAAATTCACAAACTCAAACACAAACTCAAGAACCCTAAATTGTTAACTTTCGAAGATTTCTTTTAAAACACTGAAGGAAATCAATTGTTTTAACAACTAATTCCCTAAAATGAACAGTTAACAATCCTTAAGAGTTCAAAAAGACACACTCGATAGTTTCTTCCTTAAAGAGAGGTTTCAAAAAAAAACTGAAAAAAATCACACTTTCACGGTTAAAAAGATTAACAGTGACAGAATAGTATTTTTTGCAAGTTCTAATCGGTAAAAATGATCAAGAAAGTATCGATTGTGATGTTTTCGTTTGTATATATTTGTAAGTATTATAAACTCCTTTGCTTTTCTTAGATCTGTAAACACTGAAGAGAAAAGAAAGCTAAGGCATGATTTTATACCTTTTTGAAACTGACAGGGGTAGAATTGTCTTTCTATGCTCGATGGTTTTTTTTTAAATGTACCTTCGATAGATTTTTTTGGAGGGCAAAAATGTCAACTGTGCCTCGATAGTTTTTTTTTTTTTAAAACTATCAAAGGGCTTGAAATAGGGAATTTTAAACACTTTTCAGAAAAACTATCGAAGGTGTATTCTTTTTCAAAACCAAAAACTATCGAGAAAGGTCTGTTAGAAAAACTATCGAGAATTTGAATATGGAAATAATTAAATTCTTTTCGATACTTTTTCTACTGATTTTTAAAATACATCGAGAATTTAAATATTTGATGTAGATAAATTCACTTCGATATATTTTAAAAGTATTCTCAAAAACTATCGAGAATTGTTTTGTTGAAAAACTATCGAGGAGTTTAAATATAGGAAAAATTAAATCCTCCCGATATATTTTCACTTTAATTTCAAAAACTATCGAAAAATGTATTTCGATGGTTTTTCTTTTCTAAATCAAACACTATCGAATGTTAAGTTCGATGGTTTTTAATCATTACTTAGAAAAACTATCAAATTTTCTAAATTCGATATTTTTGCTTCTTTTCAAATTTTAAAACCTGTTCATGTTCTAAAATTCAAAATTTTGTATTTCCTGTCAAGTTTTATTTTGAATAAATCTTTTAAAATTTACCAAAATCAATTGTTAACAGAAAATTCACAATTTTCTTAGAATAAAATCAATTAAATATCATTGAATGATATTAATCAATTAAAATCCAATAAATTATGGTGCATTAATCTACAATGTTAAAAACAAAGTAAATTAATTCAAATTAAATAGATGCTTAAATATTTAGAACAAATATTAGCACCTAAATAATTTTTAGAATTAATAACCAATTAAATTCCAGAAGATATATCATTCATAATTATGACATAAAATTAGTACAAAAATCCTAACTACGAGAATTTCTCCAGAAAATAAATTCACGAGTCCTAAGGATATGAAAATTCTTAAATTCATGTATTCACTAGGACTATCTGCAGTTACTGACTTCTAATCAAAATTAATTAGAAATATTTAACATCCCAAGTTCACCAACCAGCTTTGAAAAAGTGGATTCATCAAGCGGTTTAGTAAAGATGTCTGCAATTTGATCTTCTGTGGGTACACAATGTAACTCCATAGTTCCATTCATGACATGCTCTCGGATAAAATGATACCTGATGTCGATGTGCTTCGTCCTCGAGTGTTGCACTGGATTGTTAGAGATTGCTAGGGCACTTGTGTTGTCGCAAAATATTGGAATCTTTGTCAACAAAAGCCCATAGTCACGGAGTTGGTTTCTCATCCACAAGATCTGAGCACAGCAGCTTCCAGCAGCAATGTATTCAGCCTCAGCTGTTGATGTGGAAACTGAATGTTGCTTCTTGCTGTACCAGGAAACTAACCTTCTTCCAAGAAACTGACAGCTTCCTGAAGTACTCTTCCGATCAATCTTACAACCTGCAAAATCAGAGTCTGTATATCCAATAAGATCAAATCCTGTATCTTTAGGGTACCAAATTCCAAGATTTGGAGTCCCCTTAAGATATCTAAATATTCGTTTAACAGCTATTAGATGAGATTCTTTAGGATCAGACTGAAACCTAGCACACAAGCATGTTGCAAACATTATATCTGGTCTACTTGCAGTGAGATAAAGTAATGAGCCTATCATACCTCTGTAGCCTGTGATGTCAACCTTCTTACCAGTTTCATCCTTATCAAGCTTAGTGGCAGTTGGCATAAGAGTCTTTGCTGTAGATGAGTCTTCCATTTGATACTTCTTCAGAAGATCTTTGATGTACTTGGACTAAAAAATGAATATACCATCTTGTCTTTGGTATACTTGCAGTCCAAGGAAGAATGACAATTCACCCATCATGCTCATTTCATAACGACTCTGCATTAACTTAGCAAATCTCTTGCATAGATCATCATTAGTAGAACCAAATATTATGTCATCAACATATACTTGCACCAATATCAAATCATTTTTATGCTTTTTGACAAAGAGAATTTTGTCTACGACACCTCTTGTAAAATCATTTTCAAGTAGGAATTCAGAGAGAGTGTCATACCATGTCCTCAGAGCTTGTTTGAGTCCGTAGAGAGCTTTGAATAGAAAGTACACAAAGTCTGCCAGTTTTGAATCCTCAAAACCTGGAGGTTGTTCCACATACACTTCTTCTTCTAACTCCCCGTTCAGAAAAGCACTCTTCACATCCATCTGATATACCTTGTAATTGGAATGTGCTGCGAATGCCAGAAACATTCTGATGGCCTCAAGTCTTGCTACTGGTGCATAAGTTTCATCATAATCTATACCCTCTTCTTGAGAGTAACCTTTAGCAACCAGTCTGGCTTTGTTTCTCGTTACAATGCCATCTTCATCCAACTTATTTCTGAATACCCATCTTGTTCCAATAACAGATTTTCCCGTAGGCCTGGGTACCAGCTTCCAAACTTTCTGCCTTTCAAACTGATCGAGTTCCTCTTGCATAGCAATCACCCAATCTGGATCATCTAGAGCATCTTCAACTTTCTTAGGTTCTGTTTCTGAAAGAAACCCAGAATAGTGACATTCATTTTGTGATGTTCTCCTAGTTCTCACTCATGTGTCCGGATCACCAATGATCAAGTGAAAGGGATGATCTCTATTCCATACCCTTTGTCTTGGCAGATGCGATCTTGATGATTCTCCTTGTTCTAGATGTTGTGGAGTGTGACTAGTTGATCCTTCTCCTGCTCCCCCTGAGTTGTTGACGGTTTGATCAGTTGATTCTGTTGACTGACCAGTGGATCCTGTAGAATTTTGAGGATCTCCACTTTGGTCACCACTTTGTCCAGAATCATTATCATTATGATTATTATTAATAACTGTAACAACTTCAGGTACTTCTTCATTGTCAGAGAGATCTCCTGATAGATTTTCAAATACCAAGGATTCAGAGTTCTCTCCAGTTTGCAGGCCTGGTCTTTTGGTGTCGTCAAATGTTACATTAAAGCTTTCCAACACCTTCTTATCTTCAATCACATATACCCTGAAAGCCT
Organism: Heracleum sosnowskyi; assembly: GCA_030848705.1. NCBI lineage: Eukaryota > Viridiplantae > Streptophyta > Magnoliopsida > Apiales > Apiaceae > Heracleum > Heracleum sosnowskyi. The sequence goes on along the minus strand of CM061240.1, from coordinate 106,535,517 downwards.
TAGATTCCAGAGAATAACCCAGAAAAATGCCTTCATCTGCTTTGGCATCAAACTTGCCAAGATGTTCTCCATCTTTAAGTACAAAGCACTTTGCACCAAACACATGAAAGTACTTCAGTGTTGGTTTCTTGTTGGGCATTAACTCATACGGAGTCTTTTCATGATCTTTGTTGATCAGGGTTCGATTCTGAGTGTAGCAAGCTGTATTCACTGCTTCAGCCCAAAAGTAAGTGGGAAGTTTTGATTCACTCAACATGGTCATGTTCTTCCTTTCCACTACTCCATTCTGTTGAGGAGTTCTTGGTGCTGAAAACTGTCTTGATATTCCTTTCTCTGAGCATAAATCATTAAGAACTGCATTCTTGAATTCAGTTCCATTGTCCGCACAGGTAGCTTAGCTTCCACTTCTATCTTCTTGATGTGATCAATGATTAGTTGTGTTGCTTTATCCTTTGATTGTATGAACAACACCCACGTGTACTTGGAGTAGTCATCCACCATCACCAATGCATATCTTTTTCTTGAAAGTGACATAACATTTATTGGACCAAATAAATCCATATGAATCAGTTGTAATGTTTCAGAAATGCTTGTCATTCCTTTGCTTCCATGTGATGCTTTCTTCGACTTCTCTTTTTCACATGCTTCACATAGTCCCTCCTGATTGAATTCCATCAGGGGCAACCCTCTCACTAACTCTCTCTTTACCAAAGAGTTCATAGTTTTGAAGTTCAGATGTGAGAGCTTCTTGTGCCATAGCCAACTTTATTCTGAAGATGCCTTACTGTAGAAACATGTAACTTCTCCTTCACTGGTAGAACTTAAGTCAGCTATAAACAAATTTCCTTTTCTCACTCCCAATAGAGTAAGCTTCTCATCCTTCCTGTTGGTGATTAAGCACTTGTCTTTTCTGAAATCTACATTGTAGCCTTTATCACAGAACTGACTGATGCTTAGAAGATTGTGCTTTAATCCTTCAACAAGAGAGATTTTTTCAATGATGACATTTCCAGCTTTCAATTTACCATATCCCGTAGTGAATCCTTTGCTGTCATCTCCAAAGGTTACACTCGGGCCGGTCTTCTTAACCACCTTTATAAGCAGGGACTCTTCACCTGTCATGTGTCTAGAACAGCCACTATCCAGAATCCACACGACCTTTGAGATTTTAACCTTACCCTGCAATCACAGATTGATTAAGCGGACTTTGGTACCCAAAATTGTTTGGGTCCTAAAGGTTTAGATGATTTAACAGGAGTAACATTCAATTTAGTCTTACCCTGTTTGATATTCATAGTATCTGTGGATTTAACATTATCAGTGCTATTGCTATTATCATTCATCAACTTAAAATAAGCATGCATGATGTTGTACTTACATAGCAAACACTCTTTCTTTCCACAGGGTTCATGAAGATCAGGCATGTCAGACATGTTATGCATTTCAGAAGTATTAGCAGTTTCTACTTTAACCTTTTTGCATGCATGTGTAAGGTGTCCAGCAGAATTACAATTGGTGCACAACTTCCTAGATGCAATGGGAGAAGAGGAAACAATATTCTGATTAACAACCTTCTTTTTCCCATTCCTGTTCTTTTTAACACTGTCAACTAAGTCACCTATTTCAGTTTTAGGTATCTTAGTCTTTACCTCTTTAACCTTCAACAAATCCTCCTCAAGCAATTCTTGTCTTATGAAAAGATCATCCTCATGAAAAAGTGGTGGAAAAGGCTTAACAAAAACTGGACAATCAACATTCTTAAGAACATGTGGAGTATTCCTTTTGGCAACTGAAGGTGTCACAGGGAATTCCAAAATCTTCTTACCAGCTTTCTTGTTATAGTCAAATCCTATAGCAGTTTTATTCTCTATGGCCTGAGTATCAATGATCTCCTTAGCAATTAGAGCGGAATTCTTAAAAGCATTCAGCTTCAGATCTAACTCTAAAATCTGCTTCCTGAGGATAGTCTCTATCTCATCATTACACTTAATCTTGTTCTATAAGTACGCATTCTTTTGCTTAAGATCTTCTATTGTGACAGCTACAAGCTCTAGTTCTTCATTTTTAGATTATAGATTTTTAATCTTAAGAACTAGTTTAGCATTCTCCATTTCAGATACTAGCATGCTTGTGTGTACATTAAACAATTCTACACTAAGATCTTGCACAATTTTCTTGTACTCAGAGTTAGACAGATCAATTGTAGTTAAGATAGGTACCTGAGATGATTGTGGTGATTCCTCTGAAGAGTCAGCCATTAGGGCAACATTTACATACTCCTCCTCTTCATCTGAATCAGTATCATCCCAGTGTTTTCCCTCTGCTATGTAAGCTTTCCCTTTCTGCTTTCCAGACAATGCCTCCAGTTGCTGTTTCAGCTTGTCATTCTCCTTCTTCAAATCCTCATAAGAATCTTTCTTTACATAGACATCTTTCATGTCTCTTGCTTGACGAGGCTTCCGGCATTCAGTGGCGAAATGCCCTAACTCATTGCAGTTGTAGCATCTTGATTTGCTTCTATCAATCATGCCAGTCTTGTAGCCTCCCGTAGAGCCTGTACTAGGTGTATACTTGCTCTTCTGGAATCTGTTGGTTGAACCCTTGAACTTGTACTTAGGGTTTCTCTTGAAACGAATGTGGCTAAACTTTGCAGCTAAGTACGCCATGGTTTTGTCTTCCATTTGCTCAATCTCTTCTAGGGTGTAGTAATCACTTTCATCAACACCCAGATTCACATAATCCATTTCAGCTTCTATAATCACCTCCTTTTCAGCTCTAGGGGTTTGAACCTGAATATCAGAAGTTGTTGGTTCATCCACTACAAGTGTTGCTGACCTCACAAGTGCATTGTGCTTGTTATCCACTGTCCCTGGTCCGTAGATTATCACTCTCCATTCCTGTTCCATCTCATAAGTCTTCAACTTGCCATAGATCATCTCTAGTGACATCTTTGTAAAATCAATTCTTTCCCTTATGGATGAGGACTTGTGTTCTACATGATGGGGCAGCGTCATCATGAACTTCCTGTTTGTTTCTCTCAGTGGATAGGTCTTCCCTTTCATTGCCAATTCATTTAGAAGCTTAGTATATTTCTCAAAGACCTGAGTTATACTTTCTTCTGGAAGAGACCTAAAAGCTTCATACTGAGAAGTCAAGATGTCCAATCTGTTTTCCTGAACGTCGTCAGTTCCTTCCATTATCAAATTAATGGTATCCCACATATGTTTCTCGCTTGTACAGTTCATAATCTGATAGATCATTTCTTTGTCTGCGGAGTCTGTTAAAATCAGCATCAATCCTGTATCCAATCGAATCAGTTCTTTGTCTGAATCTGTGTACTCAGAGATATCCTTAGGTTGGGTGCCAACAGGAATCCTGTTACCTTCAGGGGTAGTCGTTTCATCAACTGATTTCATTGGTACATATGGTCTGTTCTCTAAAATTCCAATATACAATGGATTCGATGCCTTGATAAACAACATCATCTTTATCGTCCACAAACCGAAATCATCTCTTGTAAACGGGGGAACTTTAATACCAGCTGTTTGTTAGGTCCAAAGTATCGTAGAAGGGGGGGTTGAATACGATACTCACAAATAATTTAATTTCGTTCGCGGATAATTCATTCAGTTCTATAACGAAATCAAACACACCAAACCAAACCAAGTTTCGGGGAATATATCTTTTTATAAATATAAACCTTGAAGGGTGCTACAATTTCTAATCTGTAGATTAGCTTCAATGATTTCAAAGTTATACACAATCAATACAATGATAGAGTTCCAGCAGAATTAATGTTCTTAGAATTTTCTCTCTGGCTTTTCCTCTCTCTCAGTAATTGCTTCTGTGTTATAACTCGACTGAAGAAGACACTCTTCCTCTGTTGTAATTGTAGACTTTGATTTGAAAACCATCGAACCAAACTTGTAGAAACAATCTTGGCCGTTGGATCTTCATCAACTTGAAAAACAAAGAATACTTTTCACCTGCTCCCCATTTTAAAACCATCGAATGAAATAAATCATTTTACCATTCGATAGTTTTTAAAACAAAACTATCGAATGCCAAATTGATTTATTTTGGTTTTCTTTGAATCACTTTTCATTCCATTCGATAGTTTTCTAAATAGAAAAACTATCGAATCATTTTCTTGTCTTTTGACTTATAATAATTCTTCCTGAGCTCCTTGGTGTTTTAAGTAATAGACTGTATCAATATCTTCTGAGACGATAAAACAACTTGATCTTTGTAGTGCCGTCAACTAGTGCAACTGGTCTGGTTCACAGATGAATAACACTTGATCAATTCTTCTTCTACGTCTTCAATTCAATGCTGCTGATAAGTCCTTTGTCGTTCTGGTTGCTTCGATTAAATCACTGGAATCCCGTGGTACTTAACCCTAAATCATTCACATACTTCTGTCGTCTTGAAAGTCTTGTTTCTTTTGTTGTCACTGAGGCTTGAACATTTTCATGAACTTCTTTCCGTGACCTGTTTACGGACTTCAAGAATACATGACGTATTTTGATTTTTTGAGTTTACCTTTTCTTCTTTTATTCTGGATTCCTGTGCTTCTGTTAATATTATTGTCTGTCTTGTCCTTTGTTGAGTTGTAGTTATCTCTTTTACATCTTATGTTACATTATGCTTTACATTGTTGTCTTTGGAGCACTCATGGTTTCTGAAAATTTCAAATTGTTTAAAATTCAAGAAATTCCAATCAAATGAAAAATTTTGAAAGTTAAAAAATTTGCTTCGAATTTTCAAGCTATTTTGATTTTGGTCTCATTCACCGGATCTGATTTGTATGTCAATCAAGTAGCTCTGATACCAATTGTTAGGTCCAAAGTATCGTAGAAGAGGGGGTTGAATACGATACTCACAAATTATTTAATTTCGTTCACGGATAATTCATTCAGTTCTATAACGAAATCTAAAGCACCAAATCAAAACACGAGTCGGGGAATATATCGTTTTATAATTATAAACCTCGAAGGGTGCTACAATTTCTAATCCGTAGATTAGCTTCAATGAGTTTAAGGTTACACAAATTCAATACAATGATAAAATTCTGAGCACTATTAATTTCTCTGATAATTTTCTCCGGCTCAAACTTCTCTCTCAATAATGTCTCTGTGAATTGCCTTAACTGAAGAAGACACTATCTTCACTCTGTATTAATTGCAGACTTGAATTGAAAAACCATCGAACCAAAAATAATGAATATTATTGGCCATTGGATCTTCATCAACCTGACAACAAAGTCACATCTTCCACCTGCTTTCTAAATTGAAAACTATCGAATGAATAAAGTTAATATTCCATTCGATGGTTTTTAATAAAAACTATCGAATGAAACATTAACTTATTTTATTTTCCTTTATCTTTCATTCGATGGTTTTCTAAATAGAAAAACCATCGAAATCTTTTCTTGTCCTTGACCTTTTAGAAAAGCTTCTGTACTCCAGGGTGTTTCAGTTTTAGACTGTATCAATTTCTTCTGAGACGATAAAACAACTTGATCTTTTTAAGTGTCGTCAACTAGTGCAACTGGTCTGGTTCACAGATGAATAACACTTGATCAATTCTTCTATGTCTTCAATTCAATGCTGTTGATAAGTCCTTTGTCGATCTGGTTGCTTCAAATAAATCACTGGAATCATGTGGTACTAACCCTAAATCATTCACATACTTCTGTCGTCTTGAAAGTCTTGATTCTTTTGATGTCACTAAGGCTTGAACATTTCCATGAACTTCTTTCCGTGACCTGTTTACGGACTTCAAGAATACATACCATATTTTGATTTTTTGAGTTTACCTTTTCTTCTTTGATTCTGGATTCTTGTGCTTTTGTTAATATTATTGTATGTCTTGTCCTTTGTTGAGTTGCAGTTATCTCTTTTACATCTTATGTTACATTATGCTTTACACAAACAGTTACTTTTTTTAATTAAAACATGTTAGCTTTTCTATTTGTCCTTATTATTTGTCTTTTATAATTAAAACACTTTTTTCCAACAAAATCTACTCTTTTTCCAAAATAACACGGTTAAACTAAAACATATTATCTTTTATATTTGTTCTCACTAAAATCTCTCTTTTCCAAAAATATCAAGTGTAACCTTTATTTATTTTAAAATATTATTAAATCTGAAACATTGAAAGTTTTGGTTTTCGGTCATTTATTCTATTTAATAAATAATAAAATAATATAAAAATAGTAACTAACTAATTGTCTTTTATAATTAAAACACTTTTTTTAACAAAATATATTTTTTTCCCAAAAATATCACTGGCAATTATCTTTAAATTAAAACATATTACCTTTTAAATTTGTTCTCACTAAAATCTCTATTTTTCAAAAATATCAGGACCCTTACTTATTTATTTTAAAATCTATTTTAGTATTTTTAATTATTTAAAAAAGCTTACCTATTTTAACATGTCAACGGATTTTTTTTAAAAATAAAATAAATAAAATTAAAACACTTCTAAAAATTTCACCGGTAGTTACTTTTTTTAATTAAAACATGTTAGCTTTTCTATTTGTCCTTGTTATTTGCCTTTTATAATTAAAACACTTTTTCCTAACAAAATGTACTTTTTTTCCAAAACTAACAGGGGTAATTATCTTTAAATTAAAACATATTATCTTTTATATTTCTTCTCACTAAAATCTCTTTTTCCAAAAATATCAAGTGCAACTCTTACTTATTTATTTTAAAAACTATTTTAATGCTTTTAATTATTTTAAAAAGCTTACATATTTTAACATGTCAACGTATTTTTTTAACAAATACAATTAATATAATTAAAACACTTCTAAAAATATCACGGGTTATTACTTTTTTAATTAAAAAATGTTAGCTTTACTATTTGTCCTTATTATTAATATTATTTTAATGAATAATAAAATAATATTAATAATGTCTCATTTATCTTCCTCAGCCCCATTTGTATTCTTTATTTAATTTTTTCTATGTTTCAATTAATATTTAAGTTTCAAATTTTATAATTTATCATATTGATTTTTTATTCTTTATATTTTTCGTTTCCACTAATTTTTTTTAATTTGTCATCTTTTAATCTCCATTGATGGCCCGTGACTTGCACGAGTTATAGGCTAATTTTTACAATACTGCCATTATGTCTTGTATAATGTTATTAAAATAAAATTTAATGAATGGATGGTCTAGATTGATGGTCTTTTGGTCTCTTGATAAGAATGGTCTAGATTGATGGTCTTTTGGTCTCTTGATAAGAATGGTCTCCCCTTACCCTATATATATATATATATATATATATATATATATATATATATATATATATATATATATATAGGGTAAGGGGAGACCATTCTTATCAAGAGACCAAAAGACCATCAATCTAGACCATCCATTCATTAAATTTTATTTTAATAACATTATACAAGACATAATGGCAGTATTGTAATAAATTAGAATGATCATGGTCATTTAGAATCCATCAGCAAGTACTATACGTATAACGTATAATATCATTTATAAAAGGAAATAATCATTAAATTAAAATTTTATTATAGAACACAATCTTTTAAAAATTTGGAAAGAATATCAAGACACAAATATCACGTAACAGTTGTCTATATGATTTAGACCATACAAATTTCCAATTTTACAACGCTGCAAAAAGCTAGATGCATAACTTTAGAAGAAAATGGAGGAAAAAGACGATAAAATGATGTAATAAATTTTCATTTGTTAGAGTTAACCAATTCAACTACTGTATTTTTGTAGAACACTGTTAAGAACACTTATTTTTTGTTATAGGTGTGTTATGGAATCGGCCATGACTGAAGTGCCGACCATAAAATGAAGAAAAACTTTTTTTGTAAGGTTTCAACCACAGATCTTAACAGATGTGATATCTTCTTTGATAGAGGATTAAAACAAATGTGATATATTACTTCACTTTGGATTCTTATCATATATGACCAGAAAGAATGGTTTATCGTGATACCCATACATATATCATGTGTGTTCTGAACTCAACTTTGTCTTCTTTGATTTTATCTGCTCGGAAAATATATTAAGAGTTCCATTATGTGTATTTTTCGTATGTGTTCTAACAAAATTATATTATGTGTTTCAGATTCTGGTACGTGATTCTGTCATGTGTTTGAGATTCTGTAATGTCTTCTATAGTGGGTATGGATTAAAGTATTTTTGTTTGGACAAAAAGGAATTAGTTCTTGTTGATAAATTTATGAAGATGATTCACATATATTCGTTTCAATTTTTTTTCTAAATTCTCCTTTGGCTCCTTTAATTCACATATATTTTTTTTAAACAAAAAAGATACTAGAAGTTCTATTATGTGTTTTTCTGGTATGTGTTCTAACAAGATTCTATTATGTGTTTCAAATTCGTTAATGTGTTTTTTTTAAATGTGATGGTGTGGATATGAAAAAGCCTCACTAAGATGATCCAGGTCTTTAGACTCTCATGTTTAAGACTAGCATTATTACATTATTCACCATGCTCGTTTTTATTAGTCAGAGGCATATCATGGTTGAAAGTCATGTGGTGGATATACCTTTCTTCATGCTAATGCTATTATGATAAGGATGGACTTGGACTTTTATAAGCATCTCGATTTCTATTAATTGCTTTCACGCACACCGGAAGAGTAAGAAAAAGGAAGAGAAAGGTAGCATTATAAAAGGCTCCATCGTCCAGAAAGTGGATACCAACATTAAATGGTTGATGATGAAATAAAAATTTATCAATGCACTTGAGACTAATTTTGTGTTTTTGTGGGAGCACACCACTAAGGACACGTGTGTCTGCTAGTAGTTGATTTTGTGCATGTGTGGCTTTTTTCTAGTGGTCATATAATTACCAGGTTGTCGCTGACTGTAATTTTCTTCTGCATTTTTTTTGCTAAAATCAAAATCCATGAACATGACTTTAATACTAGTTATGGTGTATCTGATAATGGTGATCAAGAGGAGGTCTGGTGGTTCTTGGTTCTTGTTTTGTTTTTTGTTCTAAAGCTTGGAGCTAATCTGGTGGTTTTTGGTTGTCATTTTGTTTTATGTTCTAAAACTTTCTGGTATGCTATAGGTTTTGTTTTGTGATAGAAAGTGTCATGTTTCATTAGGCTCCGAACTACAAATATTGAATAACTTGGGTTCTACTGTAGTCTTTCTTTTTTTATGTAGTACAAGTTAGTATATGTCAGAGTTCTTATATTTAGTTCTAGCTCACAGCACAACTTATTTTCTTTTGAATTATGTTTCACACTTTTTAAGTTTCCAATGTTGGATGGACCTTTTCTTCCCCAGAGTTTTTTAGCAGAAGCGATGAGCAAAAATAAATAATTTTTTTAGCTGAAACTATGCACAAGAAAGAACCCTACAAGACACCAAATGAAGACAATTGTTTATTGAGGAAAACACCCAACAGAGACACTAGTTGATTAGAATTCATATGAATGATTAGAATTCATATGAATGAAGGCCAAATGTTTTTTCCAAATCTTGGTGATGACTGATGAACCAATTTTAGTTTTAATAGTTAGATTTCAAGGTGTAGAGCTTTTGGAGAATTGTGGAGCAAATCTTTAGCAGGGATATAATATCTGTGTCGTGAGGATGTGCTCGAAGAATTCCACGTTCAGGCGAAGGAGGTAGAAAATACAGAACCGCTCCCAGTACTCTCCCACTGCAATACATTGGTGGATTATCATGTGTCCGCCTGCATTGTTTTTTCATATAATATAAAGTAGATGTCTTCTCGTGTATATTGTGATTCATTTCCTCGGTTAAAGACTTTTGGTCATATGTAAATGTATCTAAGATATTCTTTAGTAAAATTATAGAAATCTTTACTGTCTTCATTTAAAAACTAAAAGATTCTTTAAATTTTATTTTAAAATTATTCAAATTCAGTTTAAGATATATGAAATGTTCTTAGTACTATTTATTATAATTTTAAGATTATAATATTCTCTCAAGCAATTAAAAGAATCGCATAAAAGATTAATTTTTTGATAAATTTTGCGAAAAGACAATAGTGAATTTTATTATATTATCATAACATAGATTCTCAAAATCTACACTAAAACACTAAACTGAATCTTATAACACATTAGATAATCTTAATAAAATCTTAACGAGTAACACACTTACTAAAATCTTAATAATAAATCTTAGCATAATCTTATTATTATTGGAAAATCCATTTTATAGAAAACTAAATACACTTTTTTACTCGGAAATGAAATCTTAGAACATGTAAGAAAATCTTAATAAAATCGTAAATACCTTATATTTTTTAAGACAGTTAAAAATGAAATCTCAACTTATAATAAAAAATATTAAAAATCATACATTAAATAATTTAATAAATTAAAAGATTAAAAACCCCAAAACATTAGAAAATATTGTACTAAAAAGCTTAATAGATTCTCATAAAAAAAATTATTTTTATATATTTGTAAAAAAATTATTGAGTTTCATTTTTTCCAAAATAAGCTACTTTCTCCATATTATTCTACTTCAGCGAATTTTTAAAATATATTTTTTTACATGGTTAAACACAATATTCTTTTTCAGTTTGTTACATTTTCTATATATCCCTAAGATAAACCCCATCCTCAGACTTTATTAAGTGTTTTAACTATTTATTTTTATTTTTAATTATTATTTTAAGTGTGTTGCTGGCAGATTTTTTTGTATGTAATTTTATACATAAAAATAATTGGAAAGTGAAATCTTTATTGTTTAAATAATATTTAAAGTTATATGTTAACTTATTTAATAAATTGAAAGATTAAAAACCCAAAAAATTGAAAATATTGTACATAAAATAATTTTGTAAGAAAATTTTTTATCTTTGTAAATGAACATATAAAATTTCATTTTTCAAAAACAATATACTTTCTCAAAATTTCTTTGAAACACTTATGCGAATCTTTAAAATATTTTTCAAAAATACTCTCTCAAGTTAAGAGAATCGTGTAAAAGATTAATTTTTTACAAATTTTGCAAAAACACAATAATGAATTTTATTATATTATGATAACACAGATTCTCAAAATCTACACTAAAACACTAAACTGAATCTTTCAACACATAAGAAAATCTTAATAAAATCTTAAAGTACCTTATGATTCAAAACAATTGAAAAATAAAATCTTTATTAAGATTTATTAATAAAATCTTTATTAAGATTTATTAATAAAATCTTTATAAAATCTTTATTAAAATAAAATCTTTATTAAGTAATGTTAAAAAGTCATCTTATCTAGGGTTGTAAATTGATACGGACTATCTGGTATCTCGGCTTATATTCGGCTCGAAAATATGATACAAGTCTCAGATTCGTTTTGTAAACGATCCAAATCTGGCGAAAAAATTAAACCCGGATAAAATATGATCCCGGATATGAGCACTCATATACCCGCTCAGATTAAGTCTCATATTATTCTTAATAAAATGATCCTACCCGAATATGCCTTATGATCTGTATTCGGTTTAAACCCGAATATGGATTATATTTTTAGTTCATTACATTTCTAATTAAATAACATATTATAATTTCTTAGTATCATTTAAAACTTTAAAATTTCATAAAATACGACTTATCCACACAATTACTTATCATCATATACTTAATAGATCATTTATTTAAGTTTTCAATTCATGATTATTATATTTTTATAATATTATATTTATTTTAGAATAAATAACTATTTATATAGTTCAAATAAAAATAATACTCAGTGTTAGTGGATCATATTTGACCTGTATTCGATGGATCACAAACTACCCGGTTAGAAAAAAGAAAATATGGTATTGGTTCATATTCGGTTTAGATCTGAACCTCAATATTCGGTGATCGGTTTAGATCCGGATAAAACGATACTGGACCCAAATCTGGACACGATAAAAGTAAAATGATCCGATACTTGGGCAAAGGGGTGTCCGGTTCTACCCGGATCATTTTATATCTTATCCAAAATTTTGGTCTATGTACCACCAATACAATGAGTACCGTTGATCTTAAACTAAATGAATTAGAAACGTTAAATCTAATATTAAAAATTTTTATTTTAGTAATATAAACCAAATATAAGTAGATTTTTCAAGTTGACAAGAATTCTTAATGTAAAAATTCGTAATTCAAATTTTAAAGTGAGAAGGTTTATTTGATTGTTGGTCAATAATTTTAATTATAAGTTTGAGTTGATTTTCTTTATTTTAATTATATTCCTAAATTGAATAGAATTAATGTAAATTTTAATTATAAATACAGGGTTAAGTAATTCATTCTCTCTATCTTCTTCTGCAAGTTGAGAAAACAACCCCAAAAACAAAAATTAGGTATTGATGGCGAGTAGCGCAGATTTAAGAAAAGATGTTAAACGGAAGAGAATCCGCTACAAACGTGGCCGTGGTGGTAGATTAGATAACTCTAGAGCAACATTTAATTTACGCCGGTAATCTAGATATACGTCTCTCTCTCGCCCTCCCCCCCTCCCCCCTCTCCCTTCTCCCTTCTCCCTCCCCCATCTCCCTCTTTCTCCCTCTCTCTCAATATATATATAGTTGCACTCTATGAAGAACACCTTATATAAAGAACAATAAAGAACACCATCATAAACACTTTATTTTTCATAAAAAATGATTTTTTTTAAATTAGAATCATAAAATTGAACAACAATTAAGCCTAACATACCGAATTTAACGTAGAATCTCATCTAAATTTAAAAATTAAACATTACATATAATCCATTATAGAATCCATTACAGAATCTTGTATATATATTTATCACAATGAAATTACATGTAATCATGTTTTATTTGATTCTAATTTTTTGTTATATTCTATTTTTATTCGTAATAAACCTTTTTTAGTGAGAAAGTTAGAATCAACATGCATTTATGTAAGATTCTATGGTGTTCTTTATTGTTCTTTATATAAGAGTTTTCTTCATGGAGCAATGACCTATATATATATATATATGTAATTTTAAGTGCAGACTCCTGATTACGTCCTGTACCATTACCTCTGCAAGCGTGCTCTTGATTGGTTTTACGCCAGGAAGGTATATATGTTTGTCTTTGATTATGTATCCTCTTTTCTTATTATTTTGAAATGCATCCATACATGTTATTATTATAACATATATATCTACACAAGTTGAATTATATGAAAATGTGAAAGTTTTAAGCTTATTACACAAGGAATATGATGTTGAGAATAACACGTTTAGTATATTTTAAGCTTATCCTCTTTTCTTGTTATTATTATGTGCTCATCGAATTCCTAGATTCTAACATCATCATTTTCTGGAAGTTTAGAAAGGGTTTGTTAGCGAGTAGCATTGAAAATGGTTTAAAAAAAGATGTTAATCGGACGACAAATAACAAGAAACGTGGCGGTGGTGGTAGACTAGATTTACACCGGTAATCCTGATGTACGTCTCTCTCTCCCTCTCCGTCTCTCCCCCTCTCTCTTTCTCTCTCTCCATATGTATATTAAATATGTAATTTTTAGTGCTCTCTCTCCATATGTATCTTAAATATTCTCCTAAATTTACTATTTAAGTAAAACCTTAAAATTTTGAAAAATATTATGGAGAAGACGAGTGCGGTGAGGTGACACCTTTCACCTAGATAAATATTAGATAAATTCTCAATTTTCTTCTAAATATACTATGTTAATATTCTCCTAAACCTTCTCTACTAATCCAATTTATTTACTAATTTCCTTTTTACTATATTTTAAGAAATGAAGCTAAATATGCTATGTAAATATTTTCGTAAACTTTCTCTTGAAGTCCAATTTATTTACTAATTCCTTACTATTATCTTCTAATGGAGTAAAATAAGTATATTATCTTCTAATGGAGGAAACTAAGTATATTATATTAATGTTGTCCTAAACTTACTTATTTTTACTTATTGAGTCAAATTTATTTACTATTTTTCTTTTACTTTCTTTCAATCAAGGAAAGTAATAAAAGAGACGATTTGAGAGGCGTCACCTCTTGCTTTGATCTTTTTTTCCTAATTTTCTCAAAATTTTGAATTAATAATATTAAATGTTAGAAAATATCTAAATTGCTTTTTAAATCTTATTAATGAAAATCTTAATTACCGTATATTCTGTTGCCCAGTAAATAACAATTGTAGAAGGGGGGTTGAATACAATTGTATAAGATTCTCGACTTATTCAAGTATATAACACAAATATGAAAGAACAATAACAGCTTTATTAAATCTGATATAAAACTGTTACAAACTCTCTCAAGAAATTCTGATGTTCTTGAGAGCTGCTAGGTTACACAAATACTCAAGTGTGTAATCGATCAATGTTGTGTCCTGTTGTACACAAATCGAAACCTAAACTGTGTTTATATACTTCACACAGATTCTCTATCAATAACAAGATAAGTCCTAATCAATTACAAAGATTGAAACATATCCTTATTTGATAGCTACATTCTACAAACCAGGAACCGACAGAATAAACTTCCATGTTTAACTAGACTCCAAATATAACTCGAAGTAGGAATCCTGATCAGCTTCCAGTCCTGATGATCAATCCTGATCCCAGTCCTGATATGCATCTTGATCCTGACAACCATGTAATCCTGATGACGTCAACAATCCTGATCAGTTGAGTCTAGCTCCTGACGATCATTGAATTCTGATCTAACAATCTCCCCTAATCTCATACTTTGTGAAATAAAGTATAGATTCCTAAGATTCAATGATGTCAAAAACATATTTACAAAATGTACAAGTATCTGCAGCAACAACTTATCTGTTTAAATTCTTTGATAGAACAGATTCATCTTCAAGAAGTTGGATAACAAATTTTCTTATTTTTCTTCAAGAATTTGAATCATTCTTTCCTTAAGATTTATGAGTTCTTCATCTTCCTCATTAATCTGGTAGATAGCTGCTCTAAGATTCAATATGGAGCTTCTCTGAAGACTATGTTCTTCAAGCAAAAGATAAGCAATTTCCTTCCCATCAGGATTAAGAGTAAGTTGAGTCATGCCAAAAGTTACTTCTTTAACAGCAGTACCCCTTTGCATTTCCACATCCTGATCTCTTTGATTTAGATACATGGGAGTATAATCACCATTGAAATTTCTATCACCATCCAGTCTTCTTCGAATTGTTGACAAGATCATGTCACTCCATACTTTGCACACTTCATTCTTCCATCTCAAAAGATAATGAACATATTTCAGTTCCTGTGTAGTTTTCATCAGCAGATCTTGAATAGATAGAATCTTCACACTACCATCTTTCATGAAGTACAGAAGCTTTTCTTTCTTGTCAAAACCATCATGACAATCTATAACTATATCAACATCTAGTAAATTGTTCAGGTTTTCAGAAGTTAAAGTACCTCCAATTTTAGTTAAGGAGTAAGGATCAACATAAGATATGTTCAGATATTCAGCATCCTTGTGTCCAACACCTCCTCTTGAATTACTTGATAATTGCTTCAGATTTGAAAACATTCTTAGCCAGAGTGCTTTTGATCTAACCATATCAGATAAATCAACAACAGTTGAAGCACTTGTAATAATTCCACCAGACTGAAAATTGATAGGTGTATTACACCTCAGTGTACTAATGTGTTTCCACTTCTTGTCTTTCTCCTTTTCATGAGCATAGCTTATTTCAAGTAAAGATTCTTGTCTGCTTAAGTTCCTCCACTTTCTTTTATTTGAAAGTTTAAGCCTTTGAATATAGAGATTGAAATCTCTATTTGTTCTTCTTGAAATATCTCTTCTTCTGGCTTCTTCTTCTTCATCTACTTCTTTGTTGTGAGAATCAACCACAGTAGATAAGATTATTAAATCAATCTCTTGCAGAATTTCAGAATCATCAGGATCTTGAATATTATCAAGAACAACATCAGGATTAGATTCTTCAATTTGATTTGTATTGCAGAGACTTGATTTTCTTGGTTTTCTTCTCAATTCAGGTTCTTCTTCAACATTTCCATCATCACCAAAAGTAGATCTGTCAGGAACTACTAGAGTTTGAATAGGTTCAGGAATTTCTTCAATTCTTAACCCTCTAGACCTTGTCTGTCTAGGTATTGTTTGAGTTGAAGAACCTCTTCTACTTCTTCTAGCACCTCTCCTACCTCTGCTTCCTCTACCTCTAGTAGAAACATAATAGCTTTCCATTGTCTCTTTTTGTTGTCTCAAGAATTCTTCATTTGAGAGATCTGGATATTCTTCACTTGCTGTAGAGAGTGCTTTTCTAGCAAATAATTGTTGAACTCTTTTATCAGTGTGATAAAGAGTAACAATTCTACCATCCTTTGTAGTAAACTTCTGGAATAAATTTGATGCATCTTCAGGATTATCAATAATTACATCTTCATCACCTTCAGGAATTGTAGAAAGAGTATGTCCATGACCAGGTGTCAGGATTTGTTCTTCCGTCAGGATCTGAGATTGCACCAATGTTCTTACTGTCTTAACTCCAGAATCAGAAACATGAGTTGATTGCGTTGTTTGATTTTGAGAAGTTTGAATTGTAGACTTCAAAACAACAGCATCAGAGGTTTCTCCTTGTATCACTTTGTCACTACCATCATCTCCAGTATCATCATCATTATTCCTTAATACTAGATCAGGTGTACATTTTGTCTGACTAACCTTCTCCTCCTTTTTGACATCAGGATTTGACAATAAATTTAGAATTAAGGAAAGAGAGGCTTGAATGTCAGTTACCTTAGTATCCAGAGAATCAATCCTTCTGTTGATGGAGGTTTGTTCAGTAACAATATATTTCACTTGGGATTCTACTACCCTTAGCTGAAAAGTAGCAGGCACCTTTGTAAAATTTTGAGAAATATCATTCCTCACCAACTCAGTTGAATTCTTGATAGAATCAATCTCACTTTTCAGGCTTTTGGATAACAGAGTTGTAGCCTTCAGATGATTCTTCAAGTCTTGATTCTCTATAGATTGCACTGCATCATAGGCATGTTCCAAAGCAGAAGAAAAACTTACAGATTCAGCAGAACTGTGCCATGAATTGTTCCATTCATTCTGTCTAAGTGCCTCAGCAGGATTAAAGGAAGGAATAGAAAAATCTTGTCTTTGATCTTTCCCAGTGTTAGCATTGCCAGCCATAAATGTACTTGAGGAACCAAAAGTAGTTCCAAGACTAACTTTGAGTGCTGTAGCAAGCTGTTCCTTCTCTTTTCGATTCTCATCATCATCACTATCATCAGAGTCATCATCATCAGTACTAGGAGTAACATCAGGATCAGGAATAGCTATACCTTTCAGTTTATCCTGTGAGTCTGAGATAGGATGGTCCATTGGTCTTGAACGAAGTGGCTGTATCAGGATAGGCTCAGCACCAGGAGCACCACTAGCGTCAGGATTTGAAATGCTTGCATCAGTAATTGCTACCAATGGTTCTTGTGGAAATTGAGGTTCAGAAGCTGCTTCAACACTTTGAGTTAAAGGTTCTTGTGTGCTTCCCTCATTGACAGTGTCCTCGACCAATCTTTGAACTTCATCTGCACCAGAAATCCCTTGAGCATCGTCAGGAAGTTTCTTAGAAACTGTAGCTTGGCCTGCATCTTCACTTTGAGAAGATGGTTCTTGTGTAGCTGGAATGTTGATGTCTTCATTCTCCCTTTGAGAAAATGGTTCTTGTGTGACCATTCCACTAGCTAAGCCTTCACCCAAACTTTGATTGAGTGGTTCTTGTGTGGCTGGATCATCAGTACGAGCTGCTGAACCACTTTGAGGTTCAGGTTCTTTTGGGCTTGATCCCTTCAGTTTCTTTTGTCTCTGATAGACTAACTCTTCTGCTTTCCTCAGCTTTTCCATTGGATGTTTTATCCCAAGATTGGAAGCAGAAGCACCATACTTCTCCCATGAAATATCAACACGTCTTTTTGTTGGAGAGTCCTGGGCTGGAGAGTCTGAAATAGTAACCACTTGACTTGGTGCAGCATCAGGAATACTAACATCAGGATTTGCTTGAGCAGTTGAAACTGATTGCTCATTCAGAATAGAAGTGTCTTGTACATCAGTATCCTGCTTCTTTTCTAAAGGAATTTGATACCTGCCCTTAGATAATCTCCGTCTCTTCTGTGGTGTAGACAATGGTACCACAGCTTCAATAGCAGTATCAGCAACTTCCTTATTCACATTCATTATAGAGGATATAGGTAAGTTATCCTCTGAATCACTTTCATCAACTAACCTTAACTTCCTTTTCACAGGAACATCCTTAACAACCTTATCAGCTTTCTTCACCAGGACCCCTTGTACACCCCCTTGTAACTTCTTTTTAGTGAGTGGTGTAGAGGAAAAATCCTTTGAACCTGATTGCCTTCCTGACACATCAGTTCTAGCTAATTTCTTTGATTTTACAACTAAAGTCTTTTGAGAGACATTAGAGGTGGTTGTTGACTGTTTAGGATGAATGCTTGGGTTAGGAACAAGGTGTGATGGACCTTGCCCCATAGCATGAGAAAGTAATCCATAACAAGTAGGCATTTTCTGATGTAAGAAAAACCTAACCTCATCAGGAATAAAAGCATTTCCTATGAAACCATTTGCCTTATCAGGATTGAAAAATGCAATTTTTTTAATATGAAGTAAAATAAAATTTTATTTATGAAAACAAAATTTATTTTGACAATCCTGATAAATGCATTTTAAAAAAAAACATGATTACGAAATAAATAGCATAATAATCACGTAACCATTCTTACCAATGAACGAGGCAATGTAATTATGAGAAGCTTAACAGTCGCCTCGATATTGAGAAAATGGCCTGCATTCTTAATACACATTCTTTATAAAAGAGAACTGTTAAACATAACATCATCTATTTATAAAAACACAAGCCCTCTCCAAAGAAAAACTTACGAAAACATTTCACCTTCTTCGTTTTTCAATGGCTGCTAACCAACAACAAAACAACTTACCAGAAGAAGAAGTCGAAAATATCGATGAAATCTAGCAAGAGATGTATGAAGCACTGGCTGAGATCGTAGAAGACGAAGAGCCTCAACCAGTTCCTAACCCTCAGGAACACGAAGCCTTTGTTAACGCAATGGCCGATGTGCTTTGGCACAACTTCCAGCAGGCCAATCCTGACTGGAATCCTCTTGACAATCTCATATTTGTCAATGATGAAGAGGATGAAGACGATGAGGATGATGAAGAGGATGAGGATGAAGAGCTCGTACGAGAGCTTGAGAGGAGGAAAAAGAAGATCTTGGATGCTCGCAGGTCTTGCAAGTTGGAGGCATGGAAGCGTCCCGGTGGTCATGGGGACGAGCCACCTTCAAGTGCATCTGCTCCCCTCCTTGTCCTTTAAGGATGGAACAAGAGATCTTCCATTCCTGATGGACTGTGAAGCTGCTCAGGAGAGTTCATGCTTATTTGCAGGGCACGTGTTCCTGAGTAGAAAAATAGACTAGGAAAAAATATGTAATTTCCGTTTTCATTTGTAATGAATCTTCAAGAATTAATGAAATTTGTCTATTTTCTCAACTGTTTTCTTTCTGTACTTGCCTGCACAATTTGTTAGTAACACTGATATTGACATATAAAATGATGAATAGTAAACTCTGATAGAAATATAATCGAAATTGAGAATTAAGACTGAAAACCTAATCAAAGACTAAGTAATAATCTTATTTGCCAGAGTTTACCAGGAGTGTTAATGACAAATTAGCATAGAACCTCTGGTTTTCACACCAGCTTCAATATCTGAGCATCAGGATTTTACCAATTGACTTCCTGTCAGGATTGCATCCTATCAGGATTTGATCAAAGAAAACATACCTTTTTGAATAACCATCAGGATTTGATAGTTATCAGGATTTCCTCTCTGTAGCTTTCCTCAGAAATTCTCAAAGTTCATCATTCCAAGTTCATTCACCAATTTATTGAAAGTAGCTTCAGGTAGTGGCTTGGTGAATATGTCAGCTAGTTGTTGATCAGTAGGAACAAAGTGAAGTTCAATTGTTCCTTCCAGAACCTGTTCTCTTATGAAGTGATATCTAATACTGATGTGTTTAGTAAGAGAATGCTGAACTGGATTTCATGTCATTGCAATAGCACTTTGGTTATCACAATAAATAGGGATTTTTGAGTATGACAGGCCATAATCTAACAACTGATTTCTCATCCACATTATCTGATCACAACAACTTCCTGCAGCAATGTACTCAGCTTCTGCAGTTGAAGTGGAAATAGATTTTTGCTTTTTACTGAACCATGAAACTAGTCTTCCACCCAAAAACTGACAGCTTCCTGAAGTACTTTTCCTGTCTATTTTGCATCCTGCAAAATCAGCATCTGAATAACCACACAACCCAAAATCTGATTCCCTTGCATACCAAAGGCCAAGTGAAGGGGTGCCTTTGAGATATCTGAAAATTCTTTTGACTGCAATCATATGGGGTTCTCTAGGTTTTGCTTGAAATCTTGCACACAGACAGGTTGCAAACATGATATCTGGTCTACTTGCAGTGAGATACAATAAAGAGCCAATCATTCCTCTATTGTGAGTTACATCTACCTCAGCACCTTGATCAGGATCAAGTTTGGTAGCTGTAGCTATGGGAGTTGTAGCAGGAGAACTATCTTGCATGTTAAACCTTGTCAATAAATTCCTTGTATATTTAGACTGATTGATAAAAATCCCTTCATCAGTCTGTTTAACTTGAAGACCAAGAAAGTAACTCATTTCTCCCATCATGCTCATTTGATATCTTAACTGCATAAGCTTAGAAAACTTTTCACACAGCTTATTGTTTGTTAACCCAAAAATGATATCATCAACATAAATATGAACTAACAGCAAATCCTTACCATGATTCAAATAGAATAGAGTTTTATCAATAGCACCTCGTTTGAATCCACTTTCCAGTAAGAATTGAGCTAAGGTTTCATACCATGCTCTTGGAGCTTGCTTTAGTCCATAAAGTGCCTTATCCAATCTGTAGACATGATCTGGATATTTAGGATCAATGAAACCAGGAGGTTGTTCAACATAAACTTCTTCCTCCAGTTCACCATTTAAGAAAGCACTTTTAACATCCATCTGGAAAACCTTGAATTTCTTATGAGCTGCATAAGCAAGAAATATCTTGATGGCTTCTAGTCTTGCAACAGGGGAAAAAGTTTCATCATAGTCGATTCCCTCTTGTTGAGAATACCCCTTTGCAACTAGTCTAGCTTTGTTTCTGATTATTACTCCATCAGAATCAGTCTTGTTCTTGAAAATCCACTTTGTACCAACAATTGATCTAT
This sequence comes from Heracleum sosnowskyi, assembly GCA_030848705.1. Taxonomy (NCBI): domain Eukaryota; kingdom Viridiplantae; phylum Streptophyta; class Magnoliopsida; order Apiales; family Apiaceae; genus Heracleum; species Heracleum sosnowskyi. The sequence continues at coordinate 106,514,196 of CM061240.1, read as the reverse complement.
TCTTTGGTCTTGGTACCAGTTTTCAGACTTCATTCCTTTCAAATTCATTCAGTTCTTCTTGCATTGCAGTAACCCAATCAGCATCTTTAAGTGCATCTTCAACTTTCTTAGGCTCCTCCTTGGAAAGAAAGTTATTGTATAGACATTCATTCTGAGTTGCACTTCTTGTTTGAACACCAACATCAGGATCTCCAATTATCAAATCTGGAGTATGGTCTTTTGTCCATTTCCTTGCTGGTGTTAAATTCTTTCTTGAAGTAGATGCTCCCCCTGGATTGGTGTTATCTTGATTAGAAGAATTTGTTTATCTTGAAGCTCTCCCTGAATTGTTGCTATTTCCTCCTGATAAGTTATCAGGATCATCACTTGAATCAGTATCTGAAGAAATCTGTCCTGATGATTGAGTTGACTCTGAACTTGTAGTAGAATGTTGTTGCTCCCCCTCAACATTAGCACTACTAGTTGTATCACTATTGTTTGCATCATCAGTATTAGCACCATCAGTATCTGTTGTGTCATCAGGATTTGGTGACCCATCAGGATCTGATGTATTGACAGGATCTGATTCACTTTCTTCAGGTTCCTTGAAAGCTTCATTTTCAAAAATCAATCTATCATGAGAGTCTTCAATGATTCCAGTTATCTTCTTATCATCAAAAGATACATGTATTGACTCCATGACAGTTCTTGTTCTCAAATTGAAAACTCTGAAGGCTCTTGATGTAGGATAGCCAATGAAAATTCCCTCATCAGCCTTTGTTTCAAATTTCCCTAGCTGTTCAGGATGAGTTCTGAGAACAAAACACTTACAGCCAAACACATGCAAATGCTTCAGACTTGGTTTCTTCTCCTTGAGTGACTGATAAGGAGTAACACCATGTCTGTTTACCAATGTGAGATTTTGTGTATAGCATGATGTGTTGACTGCTTCTTCCCAGAAATATATAGGTAATTTAGCTTCTTCCAACATAGTTCTGCCAGCTTCAATAAGAGTTCTATTTTTCCTTTCTACTACTCCATTTTGCTGGGGTGTGCCAGGAGCTGAGAATTGTTGAATGATTCCTTTGTATTTGCAGAACTCTTCCATCTTTGAATTCTTAAATTCAGTACCATTATCACTTCTCAGTATCTTGACTTTGTACTTTGTGGTTGTCTCAATCATTCTCACATGATCCAACAGAACTTCAGGAGTTTCATCTTTTCTGTGCAGAAAATACACCCAGGTGAATCTAGAATATTCATCAACAATTACAAGAGTGTACCTTTTCTTATTGATGGACATGATGTTGACTGGACCAAATAGATCAAGATGTAGCATGTGATATGGTTCTTCAATAGAGGATTCTTATTTACTCTGGAATGATGTCCTTCTTTGTTTTGCTTTCTGACATGCATCACAGAGTCCATCAGGTGTATACAAGACTTTAGGTAATCCTCTTACTAAATCTTTCTTAACCAACTCATTGATATTGCTGAAGTTGAGATGAGAAAGCTTCTTGTGCCAATTCCAACTTTCATCTACTGAAGCTTTACTGATCAGACATGCAGGGGAGTCATCAGTATTTGAGAGAATGTTGGCTTCATATATGTTACCATGTCTGTAGCCAGTCAGAGCTATCTTTCCTGTTGCTTTACTAACTACTTCACAATGTGTGGAATAGAAATTGACATGATAACCTCTGTCAGTGATTTGACTAATACTCAACAGATTGTGTTTTAGTCCCTTCACTAGAGCTACTTTTTCAATGATGACATTTCCAATGATTATATTGCCATATCCCAAGGTTTGTCCAATGTTGCCATCTCCATAAGACACAGTTGGGCCAACTTTTTCCTCATATTCTGATAACAGGGCTTTGTTTCCAGTCATGTGCACAGAACATCCACTCTCCATGACTAACACATTCTTCCTTTTTCCCTGCAATCAGAATAGAAACACACTAGTTAGAACACTTAGGAACCCATACATGTTGGGTTCCTTTTTCATGCAATTTATTAATTTTAGCAGCAGAAGACTTTCTGACCTTAGCAGTCCTGACAGGATTTACTCCATCAGGATTTGCTTTGTCAGCATCAGTATTAACAAAAGCATGCTTCACTATGACATTCTCAATTCTATCAGACTTTGTACTCCTATCAAACTTAGGCAATGGATCATAAAAGTTATAGTACAAATCATGATACTCTTTACAAGTATAATTAGAATGCCATATACTACCACAATGAAAACAGGACTTCTGTGGTTTATAAAATACTGATCTATTCCTAACATCAGACTTAGGTATTTCAGCAATCTTCTTCTTACTCTTCTTACAATCAATAGCAAGATGATTAGAGTTACCACAGTTAAAACAACACTTTCTAGGTGCATTTGGGATATATTTATAACCATTCTCTTTATTGATCCCAACTTTACCATTCATGTTTCTCTTGATAGTAGCTTCTTTTTCCTTATCTGTAACCTCACAGATTTTATCCTTAAGCTGTTTCTGAGACAATAGACCTACATTCTTAGTGACTTTATTCATGACAGGTTTAGACTTTATAATTTTAATTCCTTGAGTAGAAGTAGATCCCTTTTCAAAAGTAGAATTGGAATCCTTACCAAAAACAAAATTAACAGGAGTAATCTTAGATTTGGTTGCGTCTATAACATGTCTATAGGTCTTTGGACTGACTGTCTCATCAATGACAATTTTCTCTTTCAATTTCTTATCTTCATCTGAATTATATCCTAAACACTCTTTCCAATTCTTAGAGGTATTAATCTCATGAAATTTCCTACCAGAGTCTGTCCAGGTTCTGATTTTCTCATTAGCATATTCAAGTTCCTTTTCAAGAGAAGTACATTTAGATTTCATCTCTAAGTACATGTGTTTAGCATTATCACATTCTTTTTGTACTTCTTGCATACGATAAAATTCAGCTTCTAATATCTCATTCCTTTTTCTAAGGTCAGACATCTCAGATAAGATTCTAGTATTCTCAGAAGTTTGACTTCTAAAGCTAATATGTAATGACTTTAGAAAACGTCTTAACTCAGAAGAATTATCAGTATCAAAATCAAAGATAGTATTTAGTACCTTATCATCAGGAGCAGCAGTTACATCAGCATTGGCCATTAAAGCATAGTTGACTACCTCAGTATCAGATTCTGAGGAAGAGTCCATCCAATCCTTGCTTGATGTGATGAGTGCCTTCGTCTTGTTGCACTCAGAAGCAAAGTGACCCATACCATTACACTTGTAGCATCTAACCTTTGACTTGTCAAATTTGCTACCCTTGCTGTCCTTTTTGATATACTTGTCTTTGTCTGCATTGAAGGTCTTTTTCTGAAAATTGCCTTGTCTTCTATTCTTCCTGAACTTCATCCTTCTGAAGTTTCTGACAATCATAGCAACCATCTCTTCCATGTCTGAGTCAGAAGAATCATCATCATTATTGGCATCAGGATTGCCATCAGAATCTGATGAAGAGTCTTCAGGATCTGACTCAACTATTCTTGATTTCCTTCTAGAGACCTCCACAGATTTTCCTTTTGATTTGGCCTCTGCTTTCAAAGCAATTGATTTTGCCTTGCTGATTTTCTTGTTCTTTCTCTGTTGAACTTCAAGATCATGAGTTCTTAGCATCCCATAGACTTCATCAAGAGACACAGTGTTCAGATCATACTGATGTCTAATGATCGAGGTCTGAGTGTCCCATTCTTCAGGTAAAGCTCTTAGAAACTTGGTGTTTGAATCTTCAGTTTCATATTCCTTGTCAACTAAAGATAAACTGTTCAATAGTGTCAGATCTATCATATAGATCAGTCAGGCTCTCATCAGGTCTTGCATCGAATTGTTCATATTCTTGAATCAAAAGAGCCCTTCTGTTCTTCTTGACAGATGCAGATCCCTGGCACTGAGTTTCCAAAGTATCCCAGATTTCTTTTGAAGACTTGCATGCAATCACTCTGTTTGACATGACAACATCAAGACTATTGTGCAAGATATTCTTTATCTTTGGTTCCCTGGGTACATGAGATTTTTCTTCTGGAGTCCATTCACTTTTGGCTTTGACCACATAATGTTCAGGTATAGTATCTGTTCGTTCTATGATCCTTGTTGGTATATATGGTCCATCACGAATCCTATCCAAGTAGTCAGGATCCATAGCCTCCATGTACATCAGCATCTTTACCCTCCATGTAGGATATTCTGATATCTTCAAGATGGGAATCTTCATGCTTTCATACTTGGTTGTCGACATCTTAGATCGTCTCTGATTCAAAATTAAACCAGTCTGCTCTGATACCAATTGTTGCCCAGTAAATAACAATTGTAGAAGGGGGGTTGAATACAATTGTATAAGATTCTCGACTTATTCAAGTATATAACACAACTATGAAAGAACAATAACAATTTTATTAAATCTGATATAAAACTGTTACAAACTCTCTCAAGAAATTCTGATGTTCTTGAGAGCTGCTAGGTTACACAAATACTCAAGTGTGTAATCGATCAATGTTGTGTCCTGTTGGACACAAATCGAAACCTAAACTGTGTTTATATACTTCACACAGCTTCTCTATCAATAACAAGATAAGTCCTAATCAATTACAAAGATTGAAACATATCCTTATTTGATAGCTACATTCTACAAACTAGGAACCGACAGAATAAACTTCCATGTTTAACTAGACTCCAAATATAACTCGAAGTAGGAATCCTGATCAGTTTCCAGTCCTGATGATCAATCCTGATCCCAGTCCTGATATGCATCTTGATCCTGACAACCATGTAATCCTGATGACGTCAGCAATCCTGATCAGTTGAGTCTAGCTCCTGACGATCATTGAATTCTGATCTAACATATTCTCCTAAACTTTCTTCTTAAGTCAAATTACTATCTTAATATTCTCCTAAAATTTATCTTCAAGTCAAATTATCATGTTAATATTTTCTTAAACTTTCCCTTGAAGTCAAAGTTCCCATCTTAATATTCTCATATATTTTTTTGAAGTTCTAAATTTTTTCTTAAAATCAGATTGTCATCTTAATATTCTCCTAAAACATTTATTAGAAATTATGTTCTCATAATTTTTTTAAAACCCACGTTTAATTTATCTATATTGTTTTACATATATATTAAAAATATTTTTTTAAGTTTAAATTAATAAAAATTAGACTTTTTAGAAATATTTCAATTAAATTTGATGATATAATAAAATTGATTAATAAATGATGTAATTTATTTAGTAAATTAGTTTTTTATTTGTTTAAATTTAGTAACAACGAGTAAGCGGATCAAGAAGGAAACATCTATAACGAGATCACGATTCATTAGAAATAGCATATTATTGCTAGAATTTAATTTAATTTTGAGAATATACTAATATTTGATATAATATAAAAATAATAAAAATTATTAAATAATTGTCCGTTTATATATTTATTCAATTTAGGTAAATTATCAAGACGAAACGAAGAATTCAAAAGAAACCTTAATTTTATCTTAAAATATTTTTTTAGAAAAATTAAAAAAATATATTATAAAGCCTATGTGAAACACGACTAATAAACTAGTTTAATTATAATGGGAGATTAATTAGGTGATATTTAAAAAAAAATGAGTTATAGTCACTAATATAGTCTAACACCAAATATAGTCGTTTCTTTTCTTTTCAAAGAGGGCTAATCAAGAAAATCCTAAAGAGTATTTGGTTGATAAAGACAATAACACCACTAAAGAATCTAAAAACCATATTTGTGTTACAATTTCTCTAATGGATACATGTACGTTCCGATTTTGGTTTTAATTTCGATAATTAAATATAAAGCTTTTTATCCATATCTCTACTTTAGAGAATTATGTGCTCATAGAATTGCTAGATTCTAACATCATCATCTTCTTGTAGTTTAGAAAAGGTTTTGATGGCGAGTAGCAGTGAAAATGGTTTAAAAAAAGATGTTAATCGGACAACAAACAACAAGAACCGTGGCCGTGGTGGTAGATTAGAAAACTCTGGAGCAACCCTATCACATTCACTTTACCCTGGTAATAATGATGTACGTCTCTCCCCGTCTCTCCCTCTCTTTCCATATGTATATTAAATATGTAATTTTAAGTGTTCTCTCTCTCTCCATATGTATATTAAATATGTAATTTTAATTTTAAGTGCAGACTCTTATGTACCATTACCTCTACAAGCATGCTCTTGATTGGTTTTACGCCAGGAAGGTATATATGTTTGTCTTTGATTCTGTATCCTCTTTCCTTATTATTTTGAAATGCATCCATACATGTTATTATTATAATATATATATATATAGTTTGAATTGTATGAAAATGTGAAAGTTTTAAGCTTATTACACAAGGAATATGATGCTGAGAATTCTTGTTATCACTTGCGTTTGGCTTTCGAAGCCTACTTCCCGACTCATTGGAAAATTCAAACATTCTAAACATATTTGATTCACATTTGCATCATTAGATAATAAAATAAATAAATTAGAATCATTTAATATAATGTCAAAGTAATATTTTTTACATTAATAGATAAATTATTTTTGTAAAAGTTTAAGGTTCGAAATTCGCCAACAATATATTAAAAAACAATTATGTTTTAGTATCATAAATATTAAAAAAAAAATTAAAAAAATGAATATTAATGAAATTGTGAATTAATATAATAAAAAATATTAAAAAAATAGTCGTGCATTGCACATGCTATAAGCTAGTACTAATTAATATACCTAATCTTTGTATTTGTTCACATATTCAATGTAGAAAATCATCAATTTCTTCTCTCTTTTGTTAATTTCTGCATAGTTTTAATTGAAAAATCTATATTTATACTATATTATTAAAGACGAAACATTAAAAGTTTTGGTCGGTCGGTCGGTCGGTATTTGGGCCGATTCACGGGCCTATCTATAACCAATTTATTAATAATCAATTACCTTTTTCAGTACATTACCTATTTTATATTATTTTTAAACTAAACCAACTCATCTTCTAAAAATAAAACGGACAACATATATATAATATGGTAATATTATTATATATTTATAAACGATTATCTTTTTCAGCTAAAACATATTATTTTTATATTTTTAAATAAAACAACTCATCTTCTAAATACACATATATGGAAACCAATTTATTAATAACCAATTACCTTTTTCAACTAAAACATATTACCTATTTCATATATCTATTTAACTAAAACAAATCATTTTCTAAAAATAAGACGGGCAACATATATATAAAATGGTAATATTATTATATATTTATAACCGACAGTTAAAACACATTATTTGTTTTATATTTTCTAACTAAAACAACTTATCTTCTAAATATAATACATGCAAAATAAATATACAACGGTAATATTGTTTTATATAAATATTAATAAATAACTATTTATTCTTTTCAGCTAAAACACATTACCTCTTTTATATTTTCTAACTTAAACAACTAATTTTCTAAAAATAATGCAGACGACATATATAAAAAAAGTAATATAATTTATATAATTGTGAATAAGTAACTAATTGTCTTTTTAAGAATATTACCTGTTTTATATTTTTTAACTGAAACAACTCATGTTCAAATTAAAAATAACACGGCAAAAGACATATATATTGGTAATATTATTATATTAAACTTATGAAATTCATGTTTATTATAATTTTTTAACATTCAATTTAAACGAGATAATTAATGAAAATAAAAGTAATAGTATATTCAAATAAACTCGGTATATTGCACGAGCACATATTTTGATATTTACATTTGAGTCCCTTTTTAGATTTTTAAGAGTAAAAAAATACGAATCATTAGATCTGTTATTTTAAAATATTTAATATTTTAATATCTAAAATACTACTACAGATTACGTCAAGAATATATTAAATTTAGATATTAAATTGTTATATTTATAAATCCGGTATATATATATATTAGAATTTTATCAAATTATATATAATAACTAAAATCTAAATAAAAATAAGAAAATATTAAAGAAGACCGTGCGTCGCACGGGATATAAGCTAGTTATATTATGAAAGCCGAAACATTGAAAGTTTTGGTTTTCGGTTTTTGGTTTTCGGTCCTTTATTCTATTTAATAAATAATAAAATAATATAAAAATAATAACTAGATGATTGACTTTTATAATTAAAACATCTTTTTCTAACAAAATCTACTCATTTTCCAAAAATATCACGGGCAATTAATTTTAAATTAAAACATATTACCGGGCAATTATTTTTAAATTAAAACATAATACCTTTTATATTTTTTATCACTAAAATATCTCTCTTTTAAAAATATCAGGGGCAACCCTTACTTATTTATTTTAAAACATATTTTAATACTCTATTTAATAAATAATAAAATAATATAAAAATAGTAACTACCTGATTGACTTTTATAATTAAAACATTTTTTTCTAACAAAATCTACTCTTTTTTCCAAAAATATCACGGGCAATTACCTTTAAATTAATATATATTATCTTTTATATTGGCTATCACTAAATTCTCTATTTTCCAAAAATATCTAGTGCAACCCTTACTTATTTATTTTAGAACCTATTTTAATATTTTTAATTATTTCAAAAAATTTACCTATTTTAACATGTTAACGTATGTTTTTAACAAATACAATTAATATAATTAAAACACATCTAAAAATATAATAGACAGTTATTTTTTTAATTAAAACATGTTAGATTTTCTATTTGTCCTTATTAAAAAAACTTACCTATTTTAACATGTCAACGTATTTTTTCAATAAATACAATTAATATAATTAAAACACTTCTAAAAATATCTCGGGTAGTTACTTTTTTTAATTAAAACATGTTAGCTTTTCTATTTGTCCTTATTATTAATATTATTTTAATAAATAATAAAAAAATATTAATAATAGCCCATTTATCTTTCTCAGCCTCATCTGTAGCTTTTTTTTAATTTCTATGTTCCAATTAATATTTAAGTTTCTAATTTTATAATTTATCATTTTTATTTATATCTTTTTTCTTTAATATTTTTCGTTTGCATTAATTTTTTTTAATTTATTATTTTTTAAGGTTCGTGTCTTGCACGGGTTATGGGCTAGTAATTGTTAAATATCACTAAATTAAAGATTATTTATAGAAATATATTATTAAATAATAATATTACCTATTTATAACCAATTACCTTTTTCACCTAAAATACATTTTTTTTTATTTTTCTAACAAATTCCCTACTTTTCCAAATATATCACGGGCAATTACCTTTTTAACTAGAACATGTTAATTTTTCTATTTTTCCTTACTAAAACCCCTCATTCTCCAAAAATATAACGGACAAACCTTTAGTTATTTATTTTTAACCCTAATATTATAGTTATTTTTTTAAAAGTTTACTTATTTTAACACGCCACCTTATTTTTCTTAATAAATGCAATTACTAAAAATATTAAAATATAAATAATCAAATACCTATTTATAACCAATTACCTTTTCAACTAAAACATATTATAGATTTTTTCTAACAAAGTCCCTCATTTTCTAAATATATCACGGGAAATTGTCCTTTTCTATTTACTTTTTCTATTTTTCTCACTAAAATCCAATCTTTTTCTAAAAATATCACGGACAAACTCTTTACTTATTTATTTTAAGACGTATTTAAATAATTTAAATTATTAAATTTTAAAACCTCATTTTTCAAAAATATCACGGGCATAGTTACCTTTTTAAACTAAATATATGTTACATTTTTTATTTTTCCATACTAAAACTTCTCATTTTCCAAAAACATAATGAGCAAACCCTTACTTATTTATTTTAAAATCTTAATAAGTAACTAATTGTCTTTTTAAGGATATTACCTATTTTATATTTTTTAACTGAAACAACTCATGTTCAAATTAAAAATAACACGGGCAAAAGATAGATATAATGGTAATATTATTATATTTAACTTATGAAATTTATGTTTATTATAATTTTTTTAACATTCAATTTAAACGAGATAATTAATGAAAATAAAAGTAATAGTATATTCAAATAAACTCGGTATATTGCACGAGCACATATTTTGATATTTGCACTTGAGTTTCTTTTTAGATTTTTAAGAGTAAAAAAATACGAATCATTCGATCTGTTATTTTAAAATATCTTATATTTTAATATATATAATACTACTACAAATTACGTCAATAATATATTAAATTTAAATATTATATTGTCAAATTTATAAATCCAATATATATATTAAAATTTTATCAAATTATATATAACTAGCTCCTAAACCCGTGCAAGGCACGGACATGCTGTAAATCACAATTTTTTTTTAGATGACATTTACATTGTCCTTTGCATTCGCTCCTACTCCTAATTTTTCAGTGTTACTTTATGCTTGTTGCTGCTAGAATTCCGAAAATAATTAAAGATCATGGACAATGTGTATACACAAAGCAATAAGTTACCATAAAATTCTTTTACATTGCAAATTAAATTATTGATAAAGATATCTTTCACTAACTATAAATATATCTTTCAATAACCCTATAAATCCTCAAATTTGAGTTTGTTGTGAGTCTTGTGACCTGCATGAAATATTGAAATGCATTGCAACTTCTTAGATAACCTGAATGTACTTTTGACCTGTAAATTGAACTTCGGAAGCATTGCACATCGGCGCAGGCGTTCTAATGTGGTAACTGAGTTTCCATATCCAGAGCTTCACTAAGTTGGAGTATGGAGAGTACTTTGACCAGAGAAGATCTTGGAGGATCGAACAGGCTTTTCAAAGTCCAGGAACCCTTGCTGACACAATCAGTTTGAACATGTTAGGAGATTCACTTCTTTTTTCCATATCAAATGTGGAGGGAAAAACATGCAATTATAAGTTAACTGAAATTGTAAAGTGGAAACCATGCAGTCAGCAGTTGCATTGTATAGCCAAAAGCAAGCAACAAGTGAAAGAATGGACAGTAAATTAGCAACAAGAATGGACATCATATTATGTGTGTGTGTGTGTGTGCACGTGGGCTCCCTATAGAAAAAGATATTATTCTCATGTCACTCATATAAGGTAGCGTCGCAATGTATCGTAAGGACAATATCCTGGGTTTGCTCTAGTTAAAGCCAATTGATGGAAGCTTAAGAATGTCGCTTTTCAACTGGTACATGAAACAATGAAGTCATAGCATGAGTGTATATCATGAATTAACTAAAAATGAATCTGACGTATATCCCTTTTATTCAACCATTCGAGATAACAAGATCTATTTGGTTAATACAATTTCAGAGAAAAATGTGCTCACCTTATCAATCATCTGTTGATCTAATTGTCATGCTTCCGCACAAAAATAACTTTTACAAGATCTTCAACATCGCCCAAAACTCTGACCTTTTTTTTTGGTTTCTCCAAGTCATTACCCTTCCTTGCACCTCCAAGATTTTGTTATTCCAATTACATATAAACTACATCAAAACAGAACAAGAAATGTAATTTAACACATCATAAAAGATACACAACTACTTTTTTTATGTAATGCCCCAGTAAAACATTTATTCAATACTAGTTCTCAATAATTCAACAAGACAACAATCAAAAAGGTAATTTAACTAAACTATGAATGAACAGAAATCAGTCCACATAAAATTCATTTGTTGTTTGTGGGATATCTAACAAAATCTAGGGAAAAAATTGATCAGTAGCACATAGATATATCGTTTTTTTGTTGCAGCTTAAATTAATAAGCAAATTTCACCATCAGATTATTATATGTTAGTTGATTTCGGCTCCATTGTTTGTGGCACCTTCAATGTCTGATACACATGGTATTGGGTAGTTCATGTTGATAGTAGTTGTAGCACTTCTGTAGTTAGAAGATTTTATTATTTATTCAATAACCCTACTAAATGGCAAATACATTCAAATATTTCGAGTTCAGGTCGCTATATGTATTAATTCAGGATTCTACCAAAACAGAACATATGATCTTCCCTCCTAGTCCATGCGGAGTGAGCATCCTCGCCACTCTTGCTTTCAACATACAAACATAAGTTTATTTAGGCATTGGTACACCTATTTTAAATTTTAGATCTACATATACAATATACATCTATCTACTACGTGTAGAAATTTAACAACACTAGGGGTTCATATATTGCTTACTTGCCAGACATTTGATATCATCAAGTAATTAGCTCGATTCTCTCTTCTTCTTCTTTTTCTTTTTTGGCTGCTAAACCTTCAGTATCAACTATCATCATGCGCAATGTTTGGTATGTGGTACATATGTTTTCCAGTCATAAGCATATCGAGTACTGGAGTTTTGTACCAAAGTTTCGCCACTCGGCTGGCTAGAGGGCACTTTTGTTTTGGCTGATAAAGTTCGGTAGCATGAAATCTAATATCTTTAGCAATCCACTTGTCCATCAAGGAATTAGATCCTGCTACATCTCTATCTACGATTCTTCTCTCATGGACGTTCCCGAGACCTGAAAGTAGTTGTTGCGTATATCACTTGACCTGCATTTATACGACGCAATGACGTCAAATGACATGGAAAATTTTCTAAATGTTTACTTGATTCCAAATTAAAAGTTCATCTAATTTCACAAATCTCTGAATTCTTGAGTCTTCAATCGACCTGGATATGTTCATTTCTAAATTCAAGATTTGTGCCCTCTTATTTTAAGATTGTACAATAATTCAAAAAATCTAGACATGTAACAGTTAACATATTCCAAAAGTACTCTTTTAATACCTAGACTAGATAATTAAAAGGTCTGTATTTCCATTTCCAAATAATATAACTTACTTTTCTTAATGTAAAAGGATGGCTGATTCTGCAATGTATACCACTAAATCCAACCATACGGAGGATCTAATTTTTGTGCCAAAAACAAAATTTAAGAAACAACCCTCATGATCCAGCAGTAGCCTTGACAATGCAAAAAAGTTAGAAAAAGAATTGTACTGAAGCAAAACTTCCATTTCTTAGAACATTTATGAAAATATATGAATATATCACAATAACTTACAGCCTTGTAGATATCCATATTTTTAGAAGCAGAACAGAAAACACATCTTAAACATTGGAACAATGGTACTATGAAAAGGAAACTTATGAAACACATCTTAAAATGATAGAAGTGCCCTAATTTAGTAATCAAGAGGCACCTTAATTGACATAAACAATAGCAAACATGTCGTAGAAACATATATGCAGGATAGTTCATATATATTTTGATTTTGAAACTTCAAACTTAGCAAGGAAAAATCTATTATTCATATATAGTTCAGATGTTTGACTACATTTGAATGACAGAATTAGACAAAACCATTAAATGGAAACTCAGTTACTCATATTACCTTGAGAACTGCTTTAGACTCAATTACTCAATTTACTATGAGTAATTGAGTCTAAAAAACGATTAATAGACTACTCCGTCATTTTCCAGTAGCAGAACTAATGACCTTCTTTTTCGAAACTAAAACAGACCCTTAACCCTAATATGTACTAATAATCAAAAGTGTAATGCAGCACCAAAGAACATCTTAAAGTCATTAAATTTACACTCTCCTTTTCTTCAATTACCCAAACTTACCAACAAAATCAGAACCCCTAATCTATTAACAACAACGAGAAGCCGCGCAACACTATTATCCTAACAAAACTAAACAAACAGGTTTCGATATAGGCACTCTTCCGTAACAAAAGCTTATTGTACATACACTAATCTCGAAAACCCATCAAATTATAATTACTGTAAATGAAGATATGCAATTCAAATATCCAATTAGTATGCTTATATATACAAGAACAAGACAATTAATTTAAAGATGTAATAACAAATTGAAATGGGTGAGGCTTACTCGCGAGCTTCAATTTCTAAGGTAGACATTGAGGAGCTGTTAATTCATACAACAATCGATTTCAGACAGATTGGTGAATGATTTCAAACATGATACATCCCACGAGATTCCTAGTGATGGTGTCCCATAGATGTGCGGAAGGTAAGGCGAGAGGTTAGAATAAGCGAAAGAGCTACCGCTAGTTAGTCATCCCTCTCTCTCTCTTCCAAAACGGATTGAAATTAGTGTGAAGTGTATACATACAAGCAAACGTTGGATATAGGCATGCCAAAAGGTCATAGGGTAAGAAAGTAATTTCAAACGAATAAAATCATTCCCCAAAAACAGCATGTTCCAGTATTAGATAGATAACTAGCCCCTTAACCCGTGCGAGGCACGGACATGCTTTACATCATAAAAATTATAGGTACATTTTTTGGTCTTTGCATTCGTAAATGTAATTGTTCATTTTGCTCTTCCCTTGCTGCTACAAAGGCCCAATGCTTTTTCATTGCTACTGCAAAGGTCCAAGACTTCCATCGGCAATGATACATTTAATTGATGTTTTTTTCTATCAAATAACATCTTATGTAACATTACATATATGTATCTGACTTGTCAGCACCGAATACATGTGTACAGTTAACTCCATAAACACTTGCCAGGACAACGGCTACTATGATTACCAGGAAAATACTATGAATATAATTTCAAGTTCAAAAGCATACCAGTCGTAAGAGAATACAATTAACATCCAAAACAAGATTTGAGATTCCTATAGTTCTAGTTTTGCTTTTGTCCGGTCATGCCTGTTGCCCTTAACCTAAGCAACACATAACATAACAACAAAAGTGTGTTATTTGTTGACCCACTTAGCAATGTCGATATCTGCATTTTAAACAATAAAACAATAACTTAGTATCCTTGTATGATTCCCCAAAACTGAACAAAAGCAAACCAGTTGAGTTTAACATTACCTCGAGTGTATCACAAGCTCACACAGTCACACTATTGTTACATTGTCTAATACAAAATATACTTGAAATCCTGATCTATACTTCAAGCAAAAAAGAAGGCAAGCAAGCATGACTATCAAACACAAACATTAAAATCAACCAAAATTGATACGTGGAGAACCTAAAAAACAGGAACATATACAAAGTTTGTGCATGTATAGTCTTAACAACACTTCTACAAGTTGCACAATTATGGCAAAAAGTAAGTAAATGACTCATTCTGAAGTTCTCTAAATGCTATTCAAAATGGTAGTTTGAACTTCTATAATTTTGATGTTCACTAACACGTGTAATTTATAACCTCTATTAATAACCAAAATCCCTTTTTAATGTACAATAATTTTATTGGCGATATTTTCGATAATTTCTTCGTACATACTTGTAATTGTTCACCGTGAGTTTATGCATGTCTCTACTGGAATTTGTCAAAGAGTAAAAAGAACAATTTGGACAGTGTGTACAACCAAAGAGATAGTAAAAGAGGGATAAGAAGGATAAGAGAAGGGTCTCCAGAGAGTGACGTCGAAAATAGAAAGAAACCATCGTAGGAGGGGCATGAAAGGGGGGGGGGGAGAGAGAGAGATAAAAAAACAGATCCAAAACAAAAGTTGAGAAGAAAAAAGTGGATGAGACGGGGAAAAAGGAAATAAAAAGCCAAAGAGATAGTAAAAGAGGGATAAGAAGGATAAGAGAGGGGTCTCCAAAGAGTGACGCCGAAAATAGAAGGCAACCACCACCATAGGAGGAGGCATGAGAGAGAGAGGCAAATAACATAAATAAATTAACCCCAAAAAAAGTACAAACTCGACAATATCGACAAAGAACAATTTGTCACTGCCAGCTCAAACAACAACCCATGACAAATATTTACTTTAATGAGCAGACCAACTCCAAGTGCATTTACATGCACAAAGCCTACAAATTTGGTTCAAGCATTCCATCAAACACATAATACACATTCTAAATAAACACAAACTAAACAGTCAAAGAATGCATTTGAGTAAACAATTATGACGCACCCTAAATAAATGAAACATAACATGCATTTCAATAAATGTGTTGTAATATATTACGTCTTCCCGATGATCATCACATGAGATAGGGGTCTCTAGAGAGTGACACCGAAAATAGAAGGCAACCACCATTGGAGGGGGCATGAAAGGGGAGAGAGAGCGATCAAAATGCAGATCTTAAACAAAAGTTGAGAAGAAAAGGTGGAGGAAACGGAGATAAAGAAAATAAAATTCAAAGAGACAGTAAAATAGGGATAAGAAAGATAAGTGAGGGGTCTCCAAAGAGTGATGTCGAAAATAGAAAGCAGCCACCACCGTAGGAGGGGGCATGAGAGGGTGGGGGGGAGATTTCAGGATGGGGTGGAGAATGCAATAATTTTTCAATGAACTAAAAATTTCAATGAGTCAATTTATTCAATGCGAAATGATAATTATACTCTCAAATTTCAAAATGACATTTTAATCTATATTATAATTATCTCATATCAATATATCGATAACTCATAAAATACGTTGAAATTAAAGAAATTTACGCAATATTCAAGAACATGCCCGTGCCTCGCACGGGCTATAAAGCTAGTTCTATTTAATAGATTAACATAACTCATATGCCATACGAGAACTACTCTGCATATCATGCATATCATATCAGAAAGTATTATATTTAATAGATATTTTAAAATATCTTATATTTTAATATCTAAAATACTACTACAAATTACGTCAATAATATATTAAATTTAAATATTATAAAATGAATCTTATCCAAAATTTTGGTGCATGTACGGCTAATTCAACGAGTACCGTTGATCTTCTTAAAGCTAGTAAGCTATAATTTCAATTATAAGTTTGAGTTGATTTTCTTTATTTTAATTCTATTCCTAAATTGAATAGAATTAATGTAAATTTTAATTATAAATACAGGGTAAAGTAATTCATTCTCTCTTCTGCAAGTTGAGAAAACATCCACAAAAACAAAAGCCAGGTATTGATGGCGAGCAGGGCAGATTTAAGAAAAGATGTTAAGCGGAAGAGAATCCGCTACAAACGTGGCCGTGGCGGTAGATTAGATAACTCTGGAGCAACCCTATCGCGTTCAATTTACGCCGGTAATCCAGACGTACGTCTCTCTCTCTCTCTCCCCCCCCCCTCCCTCTCTCTCTCCCCCCCCTCCCCCCCTCTCTCTCTCTCTCCCCCCTCTCTCTATCCCCCTCCCCCCTCTCTCTCTATCCCCCTCCCCCCCTCTCTCTCTCCCTCCCTCTCTCTCTCTCTCGCCCTCCCCCCTCTCTCTCTCCCCCCTCTCCCTCTTTCTCTCTCTCTCTCTCTCCCCTCTCCCTCTCTCCCTCCCTCTCTCTCTCTCCTCCATATGTATATTAAATATGTAATTTTATGTGCAGACTCCTGATTACGTCCTGTACCATTACCTCTGCAAGCGTGCTCTTGATTGGTTTTACGCCAGGAAGGTATATATGTTTGTCTTTGATTCTGTATCCTCTTTTCTTATTATTTTGAAATGCATCCATACATGTTATTATTATAACATATATATCTACACAGGTTGAATTGTATGAAAATGTGAAAGTTTTAAGCTTATTACACAAGGAATATGATGCTGAGAATAACACGTTTAGTATATTTTAAGCTTATCCTCTTTTCTTGTTATTTTGAAATGCATCCATACATGTTACTATTATAACATATATATTTCCCCAGGTTGAATTGTATGAAGATGTGAAAGTTTTAAGCTTATTAAAAAAGGAGTTTGATTCTGAGAATTCTTGTTATCACTTGGGTATGGCTTTTGAAGCCTACTTTCCGGCTGATAAGAAACTTCAAATATTCCACACAAGTATACTATTCAAGGCTCGCCTCCGTGTGCACATAGCAATTGTATATGTGGGGCAAGAAACCCAATCACCTGAAAATCTCTCTGACTTTGCTAAAGAATATATCTCTGATTCTGATGACGGCGATGACCGTGAAGTCTCTGAACTTAACCCTGCATTTATAAAGAAGAAGAGGTCGAAAAGCCCTCCTTGTCCTCAACTCAGACTTATGCGTAGACACCCGAGTAGATACGAGTCGTTTGGGCCTGGAGTGCTTGAAGAGATTGAAAAATTCAACACTGATGTGAAAAACAGTGGCGTATGTTCCCTTGATCATATCTTGTTATGGCTTTACTGTTATTGTTTCATAGTTGATTATTATTTACTTATTTTTATTTTCATGATGTGTGAGTGTTCGTTTATATATAATATGATTGCTGTAGGGTTTTTATGCTGGACACTACCCGGAAATGGATGCGGCAAGGATTGATGGTACTTGGATATCTAAATGTTATGACATAGACAACAAGCCCATCCCCGCCTCTAGTTTGACTAAACTAATTCATCTCTCTCAGTTGGCTCTTTGCTTCTATAACATGAAGGAGGTTTATCCCTAAATCTCTGTCTTTGTTAGTGCGTTTCTTTTATTTTATAACCCCCACTCCAATTAGCCAACAGTAATTCTTATTGATGCTATCTCACACTTTCACTACATTTACATACAGGGTACAGAATTTAACAATGTCAAAGTGGTCAGGGCAATGACATATAATTGTGGGAGTACAGCCTACAATTTGACTTTCAAAGCCTCCTTGAGTGATAACCATGAAGAAACTTTCCAAACAAATATTCATACATCATTCAGCGGTCTCCCAGTTAATAAGATTACGATGGTGTTTGTTAGGATCAACCCTAACTAATTACAGGTAAATTCTATCTTCTGACCCATCTATTTTATCATTATTTTCTCCTCTTTTTTTAAGTGCTGCTCACATTGAATATATATAGATTTTAAGAGTAGTAATGCATTTGTCAAAGTTCAGATGTTCTCTCCCACTTTCGGGATTGCTTAAAACAACTGAATTTGCATGTAGGTATACATATGCGTGTGTTGCTTGTGAATATGATTAGAATCTTTAATATAAAGAACCACATCCAAGAAACTAATCTGATTTTACCAAATGACTAAGACTGTGTTATCTTATAGCATTATTCAAATCCTTTTCTTCGTCATGCTTCTGAAAATCTGAGAATCTTCATTATGATTATCACTT